>JAZHRO010000012.1:31135000-32502500 GCA_037157565.1 Thalassia testudinum
GGGTCCTTGGATCAGCTCCCCGATTAAGTGATTGAATCAAACAAGAGTGGTGCACCTAGGTGTGTGTGTGGGTGTCTAAGGTGTGTAAGTTTAAATAAATCCCACAATTAATTTTTTATTTATAAGTGCGGGTGAGGTGGGTGTAAGTGATAAACAAATATCCAAGACTAACTTTAGGGTCTATACAAGCTCTTAGGTTAATTAGGGTTTGCGTTATTAGGTAGTGGAATGAAATCTAAGGAGTGGGTCGTGGGGATATACTTACAAACCCTTCAATCGCACTTTGCTCCAATCTACCACTTTTGCCCTCCTTGAGAGAGTACCTGCAATCACAATAAGAATGGAGACAAGTGAGGTAAACGATAAGTAAGGCAGAAAACGTGGGAAACCAAAGAGTGTCGCCTCCCCAACAACGATGCCAAAATGATTAACGGAATTTCGTATGCATAAAAGTTTTGAGTTAGAAAACCCTATCGTTGTAGTGGCATAAAAATCTGCTATCAAATAAAATTTACCGAAGCTCTGGTGAGTCCCAGGTCGAGCATGAGGAGGCAAACGTTTGATCAAAAATCATGTTGGAATTATTGTCACGAAAGCAGATTAGCTGGTTGAAATTAATCTACTAGCTATTCTACTTAAATAATAACCAATATAAGAGAGAATGAATACTATAAAGAAAGATAAAATAGGGAGAGAATGAAGAAGTATTTCATAACCACAGCATCATGTCCATTACATCTACTTGCTACAACTAGAAAACTGTGAATCTATCTTAGAAAGCGATAAAATGAGAGGGATGAGAAAATCCTCCTTGACGGTTGCTTGGAGGACGAGCCGCGTTGATGGAGCCCCCGGACGATGGGGATGAGATGTTGGACAAGGGAGAACTGCGACGGCTGCTTGGAGGACGAGCCGCATTGGCGGAGCACCCAGACAATGGGATGAGATGTTGGACGAAGGAGAACGAAGCTAGAGGATGGAGGACGAAGTAGGGCAATGTTGTGGTGGGATCTGCTTCCCGAATGGTGGCAAGAAGACAACCTCTAGATGCTCCATGAAGGGGGTGAGAAGATGGAAAAATTATATTTAAGACTCTAATGGAACATCTTGGGTATGGGACCAACTCATAGAGCTTTAGAGGAGGTGAGAGGAGAAGAGAAGGGATGAGAAAATGTGTGGTAGGGGTAGGCCTTTTATAGTTTTAAGAATGAGGGGCATAAAGGTCATTTTAAGGCTTAAAAATAAATTTGTGGTCTTTAGTGACGCATATAAGTGTCACTAAAGGCCCATGACGCTGTATCCACGCCTCCATCTCCGCCGCTCGCTCCACATCCAACGGCTTAGAGGCAGCCATGTCACCACCCTCTCACCTTCAGGCATTACACGCCTTACCAGGCTGTGTGTATCATAACCGTCTAATCAAGAGATTGGACGGATTAAAAGCCGTGTGCCTCTTTGTCTTACCACACGCGCAGCACCCACATGCGATCCTGCGTCATCGTGCATGTGCACGCTGTACTTCCATCCAACACTTGAGATGGTGCCATGTAACGCCTGCCTCTACTACTCAATGATGATCTAGCAGTTGAATTTTGATTTGGCGCGGTGCTCGCAAATGAAGGCGCTCGGCGGGACTCGAATGTGTGCCTTCAGCTCACATTTTGAGGTCATAACCACTGCGCCACAGCTGCTTCTTTGTCACGAAGATGAATTTTCCTCCAAGCGCTCTCAGGCATTGGATGGAAATCTAGCAGCTAAGATTGAGGGGCTCGGATGAAGAAGAGGACGGCCAGCGACTGTGGGTGGCTTGGATGGCACCACGTGGAGCCATCTAGGCCGTTCATTTTCCAATGCTTGTAGATAGTGCCACGGATGTCGAATTGGGATGATTTTCACGTCGTTGGGATGCAATCATTGATCTGAACCCATCCGTACAGTTGGATTTTTCGCCTGAAGTTTGTAATTATACTACCTGAACCCTTGACCTTTGATCTTTCTCTAACTACATCTGATGCTACGGAGGTCCAATCGGGGCGATCTTGGAGGCGTTGGACTCTAATCATCATCCCGATCAAATCCATACAATTGTATCTTCAATTCAAGGCCCTGATGCCAGGACTTGAGTCTAAGCATCTCACCACCCTCGTCCAGCCACTCCATCAATGCGGCTCGTCCTCCACGTAGTCGTCGAGGAGGATAATTTCTCATCCCCTTCTCTTTTATCGCTTTCTAGTGTATATTTCCTGCTTTCTAGTGTAGCACATAGATGTAATGAACATGTTTCTATCAATATGAAATATTTGCTTATTCTCTCCCTATTTTCTCTTTCTTTGTATTATTATTTCTCTGTCTTCTATTTTTATTCTTTAAGTAGAATGGCTAGGGTAGATTTAATTCTACTAGCTAATCTACTTCGTGACAATAAATCTAATGCGATTTTTTATCAAATGTTTGCTTCCCCATGTTCGATAAGGGACTCACCTTGAGTTTCAGTTAAATTATTTGTTTGACGGATTTTTACACGACGACAACGATGAGTTTTCAAACTTGAAACATTTAGCGTAGAAATCACATTTTAACAGTAGGCAGGCCTCCTGAGAGGTGGAAAAGGTGGTGCTCTCTTGGACATGGAGGATGAAGATGGTGGAAGTGCTTGTGAGTGATGGTGCAAGTAAGGGTGGTGATGATGGTGTGCACTTGATGGGGTCCAAGAGATGGGGCTTTGGCCATCCAAGGGATTCCTTAAATAGACTAAGGGGAACGGCAAAGGGATATCAAGAGAAGTCTCTAGACTTCTCTAGAGTGGCCGTTCACCTTGCTAAAAATGGGTCTTCTTAGAATCACTTATTGTGGATCTAAGAATGACCATGTGTGCCATTCTAGATTCTTCTCTAGAGTTGGTGAGTGGGTGTGGGTGCATACGTGTGCGTGCGTGCATGAGTGTGTGGTGGTATGTGCATCAATAGGTGGTCAAATGGACCACTTGGTCCACTTCTAATTAGCTCCTAGGTGGTCTAAGTAGTAGGTTTAATTAGGTTTCTAAAAATAGGTTTGTACAACCTTTGGCTAAGGTAATTGTTCCAATTAAACTTAGCCAAGTTTAATTGGGTCAACATGTGTCCACTTGGGAGAGAAATTTCCCAATTAGATTAGGCTTGAGTGAATTGGACTCTCACTGAGTCCAATTGACTAAGTGTAATGCAATTGACTAGATCCAAGTCAATTGGGTTTAGAGAGAACCTAATTAGGTTCATAATAGAGTCTTAGGGTAGTGTACTAGGCTTAGGATACCTTAAATTAGGTTTCCTAGGGTGTAGGATTGGGTTTATAAGCCTTAAAAATCAAGGTCTAGCCATAAATCCAAAAATAGGTTCTGGAGAGGGGTTCCAGACGTCATATCGTAAGATCAAACAACTTATACTTCAAAATTGGACGTCCAGACAAAGAATTAGATGACCAATTCTGGGTTAGTACTTGGGTTAGGTTCTGGCAAGTGATTTTGCAGAGATTGGACGCTTGGACTTGATGTTTGGATGTCTAGAACTATGTTGGAAAGTGATTCTTGGGTATTCTAGGCTAGATTGACCTAATTGAAGGGTGTCTAAGGTATGGGAAGGTGCCTAAGGCTATCCTAAGGCTATGGATAGGTGTAGGGATGTTCTATGTTCTTCATAATTCAATCTAAGCATTAAAATCCTACAAGTAATGTATACCTCATCCCTACATTATGTCTTCAACTTGAGTGCAACTTTATTCCATAGCTTCTGGTCCAGCTCTAGCCTCTATCCAGCTTTAGATTCAGCTTCAGGCCATCTCTTGAGCTTCTTATTACCAGGAAAACCAAGTAATACACTAATTAGTACGAAATATTGAGCTTATTGCAAAAATATGTACGCAAAGCAATAAAGATGCAAAGTATGGAGTTGATGCATGAACTGAGCTACAATTATGCTATGTTCTAACTTAATTTAGGTCATTTAAGTCCTATGATTGCTACGCAATCAGTAAGCTCTGAGATGGAGCATAGATGTGACTCGACAATGTTTGACCATGCCCTGTACTAAGATCTGGAATGATCCGAATGATCAATGACTTGGTTTTTGTGGAACTTGGCTAGTGATAGTTCATCTTGTCCACAAATTATTTGGTCTAGATAGCTCCCAAGAGGCCTGAATCCCCTAACAAAAGTCAGAAAATGTTCTCCTAATGCGAGAATGGGTACTCCTACTTGGGAATCACTAGCATTGCCAGTCTCTCCCCTGATCAAGGAGGGACTACCAGGCGGTGATATAAGAGGAGGATACGTCGACATCCCCTCTATTAAAGAGGAATGATTTCGAGAATCGGATCCTCTAAAATGAGTGATCCAAATAACTATAATGATAATTGAAATGAAAGACATGGAATAATTAATTATAGGGATGGGGTGGTTGGTTCGGTTAGCCTGGGGACACTGTAACTCGTACATTACTTGTTGTTTCTTATGGTACATGTTGTAGTTTTCCCTACTAAGCCAGTTGGCTCATGATGAGAACCTCATCATGAGCCATAACTAGCTCATTTTGACCTAATACAGAGGATAAAAGCTCCTACATAACTCAAGGAAAGGCTTAACTCAGAGAATTCTGAGTTTAAGAAGAAAACAAGTCATAAGGGGTAAAAATGCAATTTTACCAACACAATCTGAAAAATAGGATAACTCAGGGTCCAAACATAGGTCAAACTAACATAATAAGAAGGAAAGTGGGATGATCTGATCTGATAAGGGCTACAGCAACTCCAAGGAATTAAAAGATAATCTGTAACCCTAAAACACACCCACTTCAATTCACGAGGTTCGAGGTAAAGTAAAAATCTAATAAATCTTCTAAAATTCATAGAAAAATAATCTCTATATTTTAGAACCTTCAATTTGGCCTTAGGAACCCATTTTGACCTACATTGAGAACCATGCCCAATTAATGATTTAATTTGGGTTTTTACGTAAATTGACCGATCAAACAAGGTCTTACCTAGAAATAAAATTCACCATTATAATCCTTAGGTCCCATTTAGTCATGCATAAAAACTTAAGCCTAAGAAGAGACCTTCTTGACCGACTTTGCGTTTTGGTCCTCATCCATTACTCTTTGACCCTCAACTTTTGAAACCCTCACATTTTGGCCCCTAAGTCTTCATCATTTTTGCATTTGGGTCCTCCCTGCAAAACCCTAAGCAACGCCATGCTCCAGCGAGGCATGGCGCCGCGCAGGGTGAGGGCGACCCCCTGCCAAGACAACGGGGTGTTCCCTACGACGTCTGCTGTCGCAGGGACACCTCCACGATCTCTGCCTTCGCCCACACCTTCCGTGCGAACGCACGGAAGGTCTGGGTCGCAATCCGACCATCCTCCGGCGAGGGAGGCACGTCGTCTCCCTCCGCCCTCCTCTCTGATTTTTGCCTCTATAAAAACCACCCCCGTCTGCCGAACTCAGGAGCTCGGTTCTGACGGAGAAACACCCCCCTCCTTCCTCTCTTCCCACTCCGGCAGAAGCCCTCCAGCTCTGGCGGTTCTTCCTCCTCCTCCTCGTTGCTCTGCCGCAATACGAGCAGCAGAGCCACCTCCGCCCGCTCTTCCCGCGTCGCGCCGTACCCAGCACGCGCTCTCTCGCTCTCTCCTTGCCGCCGCCCCTCTCTCTGGGCACCTTCTTCTCCGACGACAGTCGATACGACTGTCGCCCCACTCCGGCCCCCTTCGACTCTACAACTAGGTCAGAACTTCTCCCTACCTCCCTCTCTTTCTTTTCCTCACTATTTTACATTTGATTAAACCCTCGACCGACCTGACCGCCCTCACCTTCTCCATCTCCGGCCACTCTCCGGCGAGTTGCCCCCGTCAATCCACCACTCCACACAACTCGCCACCTACCCCGAAAGCTTCGCCTCACCTCACCCGACACCCGCCTCCCCTTCGCTGCCACTCCTCACCTCCACAACACTCCCCCGAATAAACCCACTTTTCCGGTCGCAGTCCGACCTAGGGCTGCCGCCAGACACCGCCCCACAACCTGCTACACCTCGCATTACCTTCGCCGTGCCACGGAGAAGGTCACCCTGTAGTCTGATTAGGCCGAGAGGCCCTGTTTGTGCTTGGCAGATCTGCAGCCCCGGCCGCCATTGGCGACAAGGCGAGGAGCTTCCAAGCAAGCTCTAGGCTCTGCAGCAGCAGGATCCCAACTGAGACGAACTAGAGGGACTTGGGCGAAGGCAAGGAGTAGATCTGCGAAGAGAAACGAGCGCGTTGCTGCTGAAGCCAGGTCGCGCCTTCCTACAGGTGCGCGCAAGCGAGGGACAAAGTTTAGTCCCACATCGTGGGATTTCGAAGCACCGCACCGGTTTAAATTGTTTTTGTGAAATAAGCTTATCGCCTCCGAATGCACCGAGGTGAGGTCCCACGCCCACTCACCCGCCCGGTTCGCGAGCTCACCACGCGGATCCAACCCGAACCTATCCTTAGCACACCTCGCGCATCTCCCACTTGCCGGTGCGCCTGGTCCCGGGTACGAAGCCCTACCTGATTACTCGGCGGCTCTGGGAGAGCTATCCTACGAGTGAAGTCTGAGAAAGAGAGAGACGTGCGGGTAGAGGGAAAGGGGTAGCTTTTGCGTTGGCTGAGGTGTGTGCAGGAACAGGCCGAGGCAGAGAAGAAGAAGAAGAGAGCAGGGCGTAGAGAAGAAGAAGCTCTAAAGAAGAAGGCCGATGAAGAAAGACTGAAGGAAGAAGAAGGAGGAGCACCAAGCAGCATTGTAGCAGTGGCGACTTAAGTCGTCTGATTGAAAAATCAGACGACGCTCTGCAGAGGAAGAAAAGAAGAAGGAAAGAAGAGCAGGCACCGCAAAGAAAAAGAAAGAAAGAAGAAGAAGGAGCTCTGCAGCTGAGGCAGAAAGAAGAAGAAAGAAAAGAGAAGCTAAAGAAGAAGACGAGAAGCACAAGGAAGACAGAGCTGAAAGAAGAAAAGAAATAAAAGAAGCAGAAGAAGAGAGGAACTGAAGGCAGAAAGATCCGACACAAGAAGAAGAAAGAAGACAAAGACGAGAGAAAGAAGAGAAGAAAAAGCCAAGAGACCAACCTATCTCTCTCTCCCTCTCTTTCTCTCTCTCTTAGTTTTGTAATAGAAACATTATACTTCTAGAATACAACTTGCTCCCTAAGTTCGACCTCGGGAACTCTTTTATTTCCGAGTAACAAATTGTATTAAACTGGTAATCACTTCTCTATGCTATACTACGACAAAACAATAGAACTATAGAGGAGAAACGACACCACCAGCTCACCCCGACTTTGTGCCAAGTTTTAGGACCCGAGGCCGCGGAGTTATACCACGACTATGAGTAGATCGGTGCAGGTTCATTGGATGCTGGTGAGATGCCATTGTTGCTGGATACTTCGAGGTATAGAGGCCTAAACAATGGAGCTTCTATTCTAGGTGTTGTTATTGGACCCTCCCACTAAAGGGTAATGGGAGGAGTTGGTAGAAATATGACCTTAGATAGCTTGCATATTCTCTTTTGCTACTATAAGCCCTAGTTAATGTAAATTGTGGTTAGGCCCTGCTCTGTTATTAGTATGTTGTAATAATTAACTGACCATGATGTGTATGAATTGTGAACTTTGACTCTTGAGGTTTTTCTATGGAATGATTGTAGTGCCTTATGGGCTGGCGAGATTTGACGTTGTACCTTGTGGTTATTCCTATTTTTGCCATGCTTGTCGACTAGATGTTTCTTGCTATTGAACTTAATGTACATATAACTATGCCATGTGAAACTCGAAATGGTTTGAGTAGATTAAACTTAAGAACTGATGATTCGACTACGTGCAACCCAAACCAAATCTGGGGGAGTCACCTGGGGCCATTACACTGGCATATCGACAAAGTCATGTCATAGCATTGACAAGAAAATGCACATAACATGATAATAACTGAAGTTGTTCATACTATACTCACAAGAAGAAATGGAATATAAGTAATAATAGTGGACCAAACCAAGCACCAACCAATGCCACTAAATCAACATGTTGAGATTTGACCTCGCTCAATACTTCTCCTTCAACTTGCTTCCACTATTTATATTATTACTCTGGCATATAGTAGGACTCCTACGTCATGAAGTTGTATCAAGTATTATATTCATTGATGTATCATTGATAGTCTTCTTCATTGCAGTATAGAAGTATTCCAAGATGTGAATATTGACTGTGATTGCCGAAGGAACTGTTCTTGCTTCTAGATTAACCCTAACAAGATTCCCTCGATGTTAAATTGTGATTATTTTTAAGCCACAAAGCATTACCAAATTGGGGATTAATTGTTAGGGATCTTGCTTAGGTAATGTGTAGACCACATTAATTTGTGCAATAATCAAGTGTAGCACATGATTTAACCTTGGTATGAATAGTAACCAAGGTTAAATCATAGTGATTTAGGCCACAAATCATCATCAAATTGGGGATTAATTAGCGATATGTCTAAATAATGTGCAAACCATATCAATTTGTGCAATAATTGAGTGTAGCACAAGATTTAACCTTTGTATGAATAGTAATCGAGATTAAATCGAGGTGATTTAAGCTTAATGATGCAAAAAAATGGCAAGACTAAGATGATTACTTTGTTGAGAGATGAACAAAGACTCCAAATCACCTAATAATCAAGGCGAACGAACCAATGAATGCTCGCAATAGGCAATAACAGAGAATAGAGGAGAGGAGAGGAAGAAAGAAAAGAAGTGGAGATTGAAGAGCAACTGCAAAGGTATTGCCTGATGTTGACAATATTTGGGAAAATTTATATGCATGTGCTTCAATTTTGATGATATATTGCCAACATACATTGACATTGGCGATATTTCGCCCGACATCCATGAAAAGAAAATATTTTATCAATGTTGACACAAGTTTTGTTAGCGATATTGTCATATCGACGGCATGTCACCCATATGTTGTGACATCTTTTTCACTATAGGTGATATATCGTCGATATCCTAGGAAAAAGATATTGTTGTGATATTAATATGAGTCATCTTGAGGATATGGATATATCACTGACATATCGAGATATCTTTTTCCATGCTCCATATCAGATGAGTGTAGTAGCAAGGGAAGAAGAGATGGTGGGAGGTTTCTTCCTATGTAGAGCAAAGGAGGAATTTGGGTTCAATGTCAATCCCTCAATCTCTCAAATGAATCCTCGTTAGTAATCTACCCCAAGCCACTAACCAGGAGCAACATCTCCTTTTTGAGGGGAAGTGCAATCCCCATAGATATTTTCAGACTTCATGCGGTTCCCCTCTCACTCTAAGAGCATCCCAAAGACAGTTGGAGGAAATAGTCTCATCAACCATGATCAGTGAAGACCATTCCTGCACTGAATGTGGATGTGATTGCATAAAATATGCTTTTGTTGCAATATAATTGCATTAGAAACTCTTAAATTTATTTCAATCGAACTCAAAACATATGAAGTTAATGTTTTCAAAATGGAGTCCGAGTCATTCGCAAGGAGGCTATTGGACTAATTCGCTTTCCTAAGTACTAAGAATGAGATTACTACTAGAATGCAAATAAAATTGACTAGAATTACAAACATGAAAAGTAGACAAATAACTCGAAGGCGAGTTGAGGAAAAACTATTAAAACTTTTATCGAATGTTAGAATAAGATGATTACAACTAGAAGAATGCTTGAAATCAAATCTAATGACAACTAGAACAAGAAAATAAATACTAGGAACTATGGGCTTTGAAGGCAAGGTCCGGAGCAGTGGCGTAGTAGCGAATGCGAAGGCGCATCCACGAACTCCAAGAGAAGAAGGAGAACTAATTCTAGTTGGTTGCCTGAGGCTAATTCTATGCTAAGGCTAATTGGGTTCTATGGTTGGAGGCTAGGTCTTTTCATAAGAATCTAGGTGACTTCCTATTGATTGATCTAGAGTGCCTAGGATCACCAATTTGGATAGCTTAGAATTCATCCTAAGTGATACCTAGGATTGGTTGAATAGGAACCTTATGATCTAAGTTGTAGGACTAGGATAGGATAAGGGTTTTCTAAAAATAGGCAACCTAGGTGGGTGGCTACCAAGGGATAAAATCTTGCCAAGAGATAAGATCTTATCTTTTGGCCAACCACTAAGGGATAAAATCTTCTTAAGTTGTCACCAACTTAACAGTATTAGGCTAGGATTTTCGTGGGTTTTATGTAGGTAGGGTTAGGTATAGACATAGGTTGTGAGAATAGGTTCCTAATTGGGCTAAGTTGACCCTAAGACTAGTGGGTTGCGTCCAAATAGGTTCCATGAACCTAATTGACTTATACTAAGTCAATTAAGTGAGCTTATGGACCTAAATAGGTTCTTGGGTTAAGGATTGGATCTAGGGTAGGTTGGATAGGTTCTTGGATAGTAGGACAACTCTATGGATAAAGGGTCAAGATCATGGATAGTGTTATCCATGATTTTGGCTTTTGAGTTCACTTATTTAGTTTGAGCTGACCTAAGGGTAGGAGTTGGGATAAGGGTATCCTAGGGTTGTAAAGGTAGGGTTAAGTTATCCTAGTCCCCTTCTCTCTTCTTCTTTACTTGGATCTTCATTTCTTCCTTGATCAAATCTTGGTCTTCAACTAGCTCCTAGCTTTGTAGCTTTATCTTCTATCCCGCTTTTATTCTACAAGGCTCCAAGTCATTCTATGTCCTTTACCTACATTATTTACAAAAGACTAGAATTAGATATTTAGGCCTAAAATAAACACAATGCATATGATAGGCATGCATGCTCTAAATGCAATAGTCACATTCTAAATGCATGATTTTACAAAGGAGCTAACCCTAGATTAAGCCAATTAGGGTAATAAATTAAGTTGTTATCAACTCCCTATCTGAGGTGCAAAATAATCTTTCTCTATGCCTGAGCAGGAGTGCCCAAATCCTGGAGTATGATCTCTTTCTTACAGCATGAAGGTACTCTCCATAAGTTGTTTCACCCATTTTGTCCAAATGGATTTCATGCCTAATGTGATCCTCCAAACCATCTTCCCACAAGCAGCCAATTGCAAATCTTCGTAGAGGCATAGCCTAAGACCCCTCTCTTCAAGAGGTTAGCAAATCTCTTCCCATGCCACCAAATGGGTGCTATTCCCCAGATAAAATTGGAGACCCATTTTTTAACTATAAGGAGAGTAACTCTAGCCACATAGGCATTGTTGAACCAAAATTTAAGTGGGCCTTCAACACTCCATTTAATCCACAAGATCCTCCCCATTTTGGAGAGTAAATTTTTCTTCCATCCTCCAATGAGTTCTTTAACATGATCTTCCAGCCTCTTAGGCCTGTATGCAAACTCCCATCTCCAAGATTGATCCTTAGGTACCTGCAAGGGAAACGACCTTCCACATGCCCAACCAAAGGCAAATGGCCATCTTATGGCTGGTGTGTCTCGCAAAATAAACTCTACTCTTATTGCCATTGAGTCTGAGTTTCGAAATCATGTCAAAAGCATGGAGGGAATTATGGACCCCCCTTGCTGCTTTGTAGTAAATGAGAATATCATCTGCAAAAAGTAGGTGGGATATAAAGGGGGATCCATAGATCCTAGACAAGTTTATCCTCCCTTCGCACACTTGAATATCCAAAAGAATGGAGAAAAAGTTCATCACCAGGGAGAAGAGGAGTAGGGAGAGAGAGTACCCTTGCCTTAAACTCTTTGAAGTGCGGATGATGCTAGCCGAAATGCCATTCACAAGGGAGTAGTAGGTAGGATCAATGATGCAGGAGTACAACCACTTAATTCACCTATCATTGAAGACCATAGATTTCAGCACGAGAATGATGAAGTCCCCCCTTACTGTGTCAAATGCTTTAGTGAGGTCCACCTTTATGCGCATGCGAGGAGCACAACCCCAAGAATTAAATCCACTTAGGCACCTTGTCTCTCATGCACTAGCTTGGGGAGAGTGCAGCTTAAGTGCTTGCCAAGGATTTTGGTGGTGGCCTTATACAAGGTGTTGCAGCATGCCATGGGCTTGTAGTCCCTAAGTGAAGAGACATGAGCTTCCTTAGGGATAAGACTAAGAAAGGTGTGATTTACTTCCTTCACCAAACGGCCATCCTCCCTATAGAAGTGCTTCACGCCCTTGATTAAATCTCTCCCCACAATAGATCATGCCTTCCAAATAAGTAGACATTGAATCTATCTAGTAAAGGAGCCTTGTTTGGACCAATATCTCATAAAGCATCAATAATTTCCCAATCTAACGGAATGGCAACAAGCATATCATTATCACTAGGGTTGGCTAGATGCAAGGGTGAGAGGATACACCTATCCAAGGGTCATTCTCTATCATCACAGGAGAAAAGCTTCTTGTAAAACTCAACGGCCTCCCCTTTGAGCTCTATCTCCTTGTCCACCACAGTATCATCCTCCTTTAAGATCCTTGAGAGGGAATTTGTATTCCATCTTATCTTCATGGCTGCAACGAAGAACATCCTGCTTCTATATCCTTTCTTTAACCAATTCAATATGCTCTTCTGTATCCAATAATCCTCTTCTTTTTATTCTTCTTTGGATGAAGTTCATGTGATAGATTTTAATGGGAGTTGGATTTTGAAGGCATTTCTCATCAATTACTTAGATAAATCTCTTAATTACCTGCTACCAAGCCAGATAAAATCTTCCCTGAACTCAAGGATCATTTTGAATTCCCATTTTCTCGTCGAAATCGGGAAGCAACGTTTAGTGAGTATAAAAAGTATTCTTGTTCTAATCTAGAAGGAGGGCGAGGAGCGTGCGGAGGGGTGAGGGCAAAAATGGTAAATAGCCTTTGATAAGAGGGTAAGGCTTTATTTGGCTGTAATTTAATTAACCTAATTATAAACTTCGGCTCTCCCTATCCTAATTTGCAGGATGTCCATGTTGCCCTTCGTGGAAGGGTGTCACACCGAAATAAGCTCATTTAATATTTTGGTTGATTGGAATAGTGAAAGTGAGAAGTTGACGTATCTTTATCCTTAAAGTTGATTATCAGATTAATCTATTTTCATCTCGATAGATGACGGGCCGGTTGTTGACTTGACTACTAATTGTGTATTCTTGTTTGTTATGTACTGATATGAAATGGCATTCAGATTGTCACGAAATATAATAAGGACACGGATATGGTACGCCAGTGGATCTTTGAGAGGGTTTCATCAAATACCCCGCAATTAAATTCCAACCAAACCGTGTGCCAACTCTTTCGTGGCCTATCGGCATATTCTATGCTTGGAAAGGCATTAGGTTACCATCAAGCAAACTTACATCTCGACCACACCGCTTGTCTCTCCCAATTTCTCCAATGTAGGGCTTCTGTCTGTCTCCCACCCACTCTCTGCCCTTGATGGGGGCTCCGTTCGGCCTTCCCTTTACCGATCGAGGCCCTCCCCTCTCCTCCTCTCCCCCTTACTCTTCTCTGGTCTCCCTCCTTTGTTGATCTTTGCTTGATGGCTCATCGTAGCTTGCCCTGTTCATGCTCACCACTTTGGCTCAGATCTCGTCAGCCTCTCTCGTGCATCTCGTCGATGGACCTACTATGACTTGTTGCTCATCGACGTCGCACCAATGAGTTCGCCGATGCTAGTGGTTGGGTGCCTGTTGTGAGGCCACCATTTTCTTTTGTGGTGAAGCACTAGGTGGTGGAGGTCGTGCTGCTATGGAGGGGGAGGTGGTCATCATGTGTGCCCTTCGGCTGGTGCCTAGGTCGACGAGAAAGTTGGAGACCTCTTTTTGGGCTTGGGACCACATGTGCCCTCGCACTTTAACTGACCAAGATTTGTCCAATTCTAGTTAGATTCCGATGCCTGTCGGTTTCTCGTTAGTGTAGATCGTGAAGATTGCTGGGACTACATCTTGGTGGCACTTCGTATCTATGAGTGTGGAGTTACTGCTTTTCAAGTTCGAAAGAGTGCGACTAGTTCCCCTACTTAGGATGCTTGCATTGCTTTTTCTTGTATTTTCATTTCTTATTTTCTCTTATGTTTGTTGTTTTGACTCCATCTAGATGGAGTTCCCCCATTACTACAAGGAGTAACCTTCCCTACTTAGGAGGGTGTTTGGATTTGTCTTTCTCCCTTTCCCTTCCTGAGTTGCATCCTTTTGTATGCGATCTTCCCCAATGAATGAAAAAACTCTTTCGTGGCATTGCAAAAGTTAAAATCATATCAGAACTATATTATTAAGAATACAAAAGTTAAATATCAGAACTCTCCTGGCTCAGGATAAAATAAATAAATAAATGAATAGTGGCACAACTAATATACACAACACCTATTCAATGGCACTTTATATCATATGTAAGATGTTCCTACTCAATAAATTAAATATATCAATGAATCTTAACTTTTAATCGATACATTTTAATTTTCACCAAAACATACCAGTCAAAAAATAAAATACACCAATTAAAATAATAAGTATCTCTACTCAACAAAATATACCGATACATTTTGATTTTCAACCGGTGTGCTTTTACTTTCTATCGGAACACATCGGTTTAAAATCAAAATACGCTATATTTTAGTTCTCCACGGAAACATATCGGTTGGAAATCAAAATACACCGATTGAAAAGTAAATAAATGTCCAAGTAAAAAAGAATACACTAATGCATTTTTATTTTCAACCAATGCGTTTGAAATAAAAACACAGTGCGTTGCGAAATGTATTGTCTAATATATTTTGATTTCCAATCGATATTTTAGATTAAGTTTGTACAGCCTAATTTTGTATATATATTGTTTAATACTATCATGGAAACATACTCCATATTGGTTTTTAAAGAAAGAGCACAAGATGATGAGGTTAATTGTGAAATGGACGTACATGATAAATAGTGTACAAAGAAAACAAAACAAAAAGAAAAAACAAAAAGATCAGAATGAGAGAGATGGGGAGAGAGAGAGGGTGGAAAGGGAAAGTGCCAAACAAAAGTTTAAAAGAAAACGAATGGTTATACTTATTAAATATTGTTGTCAAGGAGTTAACATCTATTGTATTCTATATGTTAAAGAGATATCCATCTACATAAGTGTTATATTGGATTGTGCATGCTTGGGGGATACCCATGTGGATAAGTGGTGATGGGCCTCGGAAGGCCACCAAAAGATTTGTTAGCATAAGAGGAGCTACTTAGTTATAAATTATTTATTGCGTAAGAGGGTAGATTGGCAATCAACAAGCATACACAGAGGAGAACAAGGGTTTAGTGACCTAGTTCCACCATAACGGGTGTACGTCTAAGAGGAGAACAGGGCTCCCAACTATGCACTAGAATTTTGAGGATACATGATAGTACATGATTTTGCTCCCTCTCTCTAGGGGGGATCTGCACTCGATGACCCCTAGTACCCTTACTGTCAGGCTATTTATACGTTGCCAGGGCATAGGTGGTCAGGGCCATCTTATCATATCTTTTCCCTTTGCTACGCTAAATCTTTTGGCAGGCTAGGCTGGTGTCGATTGGGATCCAGCTGGCCTTAGGCGGGATGGGGTGTCGATTCTGCGTATGTGCCCTATATCCGAGTAGCCAGATCCTCTGTCGGGTCATATGCAGAGTTTTGGGTCCGAGGGCATTTTTTACCCCTCATCATATGCCCCATTCTCTAGTTAGTATGAACTGTTGAGAGAGTAGTGAGAGTGGCCAAAACTCTACTGTGGGTGATGCCCCCAAATGTTCTTCTGGTTGTAATGTAGTTGAGGGAACATTTATGATTGAGGGGTTAGGTGGCCTTTACCTACTTCCAGTTGGTTGGAAGAGGTCTCTTGTTAGGGGCATATGAGCTTGAGTTCACGTCAACCTTAGGAGGCGACGTCGCTTAAACGTAGGGGATATCTACTAAGTATTACGTCAGCCTTAGGAGGCGACCTGTCCCAAGTTCGAGTTGGCCTTATGAGGCGGTGATTGCTGATGTTGGGGCTAATGAGCTGCGACTTATACCACCCTTAGGAGGCAGTAGGATTTTGTCGTGGGGCATATCAGTCCAAACCCGTGCCGACCTTAGGAGGTGGCACTGTTTGGGCACGAGGCGTATGAGCCCAAGTTGATGCCAACCTTGGGTGGCAATAGAATTTGGGCATGGGGTGTATGAGCCTGAGCCGATGCTAGCCTTGGGAGGTGGTGGAATTTAGGCATGGGGCGTATGGGCCCAAGCTAATGCCGGCCTTGGGAGGCGACAGGAGTTGGGCATGGGGCGTATTAGCCCAAGCCCATGCCAGCCTTAGGAGGCTGCAGAAGTTGGGTGTGGGGCATATTAGCCCGAGCACATGCTGGCCTTAGGAGGCGGCAGTTCTCCTAATTGAGACACTGAGACTGGCATTAACTGTTATTGCCGTGAGAGGGCATGGCCTGAAGCATCCAACCTTTTTGAAAAGGTGTGAAAGGATTTTTGAATATCCGTCATGCAATAACACGTAGGGGTCCTTGACCGGCGATTTTATCAGCGTGTCCATGTAGCCACGGAATCCGTGCCGAATCTCGAGGGATTCGGATCCATGAGAATTGGCAATCCGCAGGGGGTAGAAAGACGTTACCGCCCTTGGGAGCCCGTGAGGTGGGGCTATAAATAGAAGCCCGATATGGGCCTTGCTTTACTACTTTTCACCGTCTTTGGACGTGCTTAAGGGACTTAAGAATTGTGGGGAGGAACGTTTGTGACTCATTCGTTTCTTGTGTAGAGCTCTGTCACCGAACTTCTGCGTGTTCAGCGGAGCAACTGAAGAGTGGTAATGTACAGCTCTTCGGATGGGGGTAAGCCCCTTGTCATACCTTCGTTCAATGCACGGATTGAGGTAAGGGCTCGTATCCTTGGATACACCTGTTGTGGCTTGGCATCCCATCTACATGCTCATTTTGTCTTGTTTTCTGGCACAAGCTTCTGGGGGTTTTCTTCGTCAGGCGATATAGGGTGCCGCAGCGGCCTCTCTTGGCCAGGTACCTATCTCGTGTGGGGGAAGCTTGTCTCGTGAGGCGTGAAGAAGCAGGCCTCTTGCTCATGAGGAGCTCAATGGGAAGCGGGCAGGGAGTCGAGAAGGGGTGGAGTAGGCTCCCTCAAGGCACCAGTGGGGCAAATCCAGCGGGGCGTCCGCTGATAAGGTGTCAGCCGCGTTTGTCTTTATGGACCCAGATAGGGGTAAGACGGGGGACGTTCCGCTGGGGGTGCCATCCCCTTCGATCTTGTGTGGAGAACCCACCGAATGCTAGGTCGCAAAGTTGTCGCCCAGAGGTTGGGGGAAGCACGCTCCTTTAAGGAGGCTTGTGCTTCTTCGATGTCACTCTATTCCCTCTATGACTTCGTGAAGGCGGAGCAGGGGCTGCTGCTGCCGGGAGCTCTTCTTCTGGGAGTGCATCTACCCGGGGAGAAGTTGAGAGGGCTCGTTGGCAAGGACGGGTGCGATGTCTGCCTAGGCAGTTGAGCTCAACTAGTTATTCCCCCATGAATGGCTTGTTGGAGTGATGAGAGACTCATCATGGCTCCTAACTATCCTTAATTAACTAGTTTCCCTAGTTAATTAGCTAAGAATACATTAATTACATGGTTAATTATGCTATAGAGGTTAAATTATCAAGGACCTGCAAAATAAGTTAAAAATACTAAATTAAATATTAATTAATCTTAATTAACTAGTTTCCCTAGTTAATTAGCTAAGAATACATTAATTACAATGTTAATTATGCTATAAGGGTTAAAGTACCAAGGACCTGCAAAATAAGTTTAAAATACTAAATTAAATATTAATTAATCTTAATAATAATTTAATTAATAATCTGGATTCAATTAATAACCATTTAGCAAGTCATTTAATAGTTAAACTAACTAAATTAATTTAAAGACCTAAGTATGTAACTTAATTAAACTTATCACTTAAATTAATATAGCTAAAAAGGGCAAAAATGTAATTTCAATCCATAAATATAATATTTACCTAATTTATAATTATATATAAAAAGTTGAAAAAAAGAAATAAATTAAAATAAGCCTTGAAATTCACTATTTACGTACAGGTCTTTAGCTTTCATTTCAATTGAGTCCTTTTATTCCATTCAGGTCCTTCACTTTTTATTGAAAATATACCCTTGCGAACACAGCACCGTCTCCTTCATCTTCGTCCTCTCCACAGATGGCCGAGGTTGGCTGATCTCCATACCCTCCAATCACCATCAATCCCACATCACAACACCACTGCCATTGTCACCGAGCTTTCGCTCACCTCCACCTTCCCATCCGACGGATTGGATTATCCTTTAATCCTACTTTTCCTAGGCGATTAACTTCACCAGCATCGGAGACGATGTCGGAGGTTACACCGAACCTAGACTATATCCCGTCCAGATACAGACCCCTTGACCTCTGCCACCACCTATAAATACCCCTCACCACCTCTAATCTCGAAGAGCGATCCCCTTCCTACTTCCCCCACCGTGATCGTTCAATAGGCTATTTGTCACTCACCTCTAGCGACTTCTTTCTCTTCCCTCCAAACTTCTCCGAGGACCTAAACTTCCCTCCAATCTCCGCTATCTTCCACCGCATCTCTGGACGAGACCACAACCCCAGCACTTCTCCCTACACCACACCTTTCGTCTCCACCAGAGCTCTTCCTGATCCCTCTGATTTCCTCCTCCGTAAAGAGCCTTCGACAAAGATTCTTGATCCCCTTCATCTAGGTAACAGTAGAACTAGGATCTTAGAGTAATGTAGATTAGATTGATGTAGTTAGATAACTAGTTTAGTATAGTTGTAATGTTGTGTTTCATTCCATCTTCTCCGACTTCGGTGAGCTCCTTGAGCTTGTCGGAGCTTTGTTTGGTCTTTTAAACACATCAACCACCTTCTTAATCCTGTCATAATCATTTATATCACATGAATTACATGATTTTATCACCTAATACTCCTAAACCACTCCACACTCACCAGAGTAACTCCGCTATCTATGGCGGAGGTCTCTGGCTTAATCCACATCCAATAGGGGTCCTCCGTCACTTGTTCATAACTTAAGGACCTCGATCTCACTCCTAATTTCACCTATAGTCACCTACACACTAAATGCCCAATTCACTCACAACCCCTGAGCTCGCTGTCCATGGCGAGCTCAGAGGAGTTCTTCTACCTAATTCCACATACACAGAGCATTGCCTTACCTTAGTAAGTAGTTCCCTTCACTTAATTAGGAGGGAGATAAGTTCTTGAGTTCATGCAAACTCAAGACTTGTTTTCATTGAGATTCTTGTTATTTCATGGATCTGATCATCAATTGAGTTAATTAAGATGTTCCTGAGGTTCCTTGTGATCTCAAGAATCATTTAAGACTCTCATTGGAGTGTTTCACTGCGATCTATTTCAGTGTTCACCGGAGCTCTAGAGAACTAAGTTTGGGCTCTAGCCTTTGAAACTCTCTAAGAAGCTCTAGATTATTTATCTGTGATCTCAGGATTAGGAAACACTAATTGGATTTATGTGTGTTGATGCGGCTAGATCGTGTTTTAACAATTAATGCGTTGTAATATAAACGAACTTTCCGCGAAAACAAATAAAGATTTATAACTTGAAAATTGGAGAATCCGAGGTCGAACACAAGGAGCAATCTAAGTACTTTCAAAACTTAAGAACACAACTTTTTAAATGAAAATAAGTGACTAGTTCAATGAGAGTGTTATAAAAAGAAATTGCTCAAAGAAAACAAAAATGGACGTCTAATACAATATCAGACGTCTTAAAATAAAGCTCCTTTTCTTCCTTGATGCTTCTGTTTCTCTCCCTCTATTTCTTTTCTTCCTGCGACCAAGGTCTGGCTTTCTTCTTTCTTTTCTTTTCCTTTGCCTTCTTGAGTCTTTGTCTGCCCCTTATCTTCTTCTTCTTCAGTTCTGTTCTCCTTGCTTCTTCTCTGCCTTCCTTGGTTCTGTTCTGCTTCTTTGCCTTGCCTCTCTTTCTTGGCTGCAGAGCTTCCTTCCTTCTTTCTTGCAGCGGCTAAGTCCATGTGTCCTGCACACACTACGCACAACAAAACCTAACCCTCTACTCCTGCGTCTCTCTCTTTCTCTATGTAAACCACTCTTAGCACGCTCTCCCAGAGCCGGTTAAACGGGTTGGACTGCGTGCCCGGGACCAGGTGCACCGGCGTGAGGGTGGTGCGCGAGGTGTGCTTAGGACAGGGTCGGGTCGGGTCGCGCTAGATCTGCGTGGTGAACTCGCGGACGAGGGGCAGTGAGATGGGTGAGGGACCTCACCCCAAGTGTGACTGGAGGCGAACAGCGTATATGACAAAAATAATTTAAAGGGTATGCGTGCGTCGTGGCTTACCGATGTGGGACTAAAGCCCACTACTTTCCTTCGAGCGCCCGCAGCCGATCGCGCCTTCAATTCCTCAACTGTAGGCTCTGTTGGCTTCACTTGCTGGGTCAACTCCCTTCACATGACCTTCCTAAATTCGCAGCACCTGGAGCCCTGAATTCCTGAGGCCTGGAGCGAGCGTAGAGCTTCGTCGAGTCGTCCTTAATGGCGGCCGGAGAGTGGAATCTGTCAGACACGAAAATAGCCTTGCGGCCTAATCAGATCACCGGGGGACCTTCGCCGTGTCACGGCGAAGGTGATGAGCTATGTGGCAGGCCGTGGGGCAACCTAGGCGTGAGTTCCTAGGTCGCTCTGTGGCCAGACGGGTGGGTGTGTTCGGGGGGTGATGTAAACACATTTACACTACTTAAGATGTCTATTTATGCATGTTCTTAAGCATAGGATTGCATTTCATGATATAAATATTGCACAACATGCATCATCTTGCATTTAGAGTAATTTGAATAAAATGAAGGTTAATTGTCTCCTTTTATGTGCTTGGACAGGGCAAACATTTTATCGGGGCCTCGGATCAAAGATCCAACCATATGGATGTGATCAGGGTGACGATTGGAGTTCAACGACTCCAAGATCACCCTAATCAGACATCTGTAGCATCAGATAGTGATCGGGGAACCCTAGAAGATCAAGGGCCAAGATGGTGCAAATCCGTACTTCAAATGACAAATCCAACCGCACGAATGAATTCAGATCTACGATCGCAGCCCAACGACGCAAAAATCGAGTCAATCCGACATCCGTGGCACCATCTACAACTTCCAGAAGATGGATGGCCAAGATGGCACCATGTGGCGCCATCTCGACCGCCCAAACGGCCGCATGCAACCTTTGAAGATCCCGCACCCGCTCGCTCTCCGCCGTTGGATCTTGATCCAACGGCTGTGGCCAGCCGCACTTAAAAACCGTCCGCTCGACCATCCATGCCTCGTAGCGCAGCGGTTGAGCGCGCTTATGCGAGCGGCGGGCGTGAGTTCGAGCCGCAACGAAGGTGAGGAAGGCGCGGGCGTGTGGCTATGGCGGGCGTTGGATCGCAATCGGACGGCCGTTAGCGCTCAATCGAGTTTACACGCTATTGAACGCGCGATGTCACGCGCGATCGCACGCGCCAGGCGGGTGCAGCAGCTGGTAGAGATGCATCTTAAGCCGTCCGATCTCACGATCGGATGGCTGAGAATCAAAGAACGTTCGTGAGCGTTGTGCACGGGTAGCCGAGGAGGTGCGCGTGGGTGCGGAAGCTACGCCCTCGTTGGGGGCTTTAGCGACAGTTTTATCCGTCACTAAAGACCCTCATTTATTATTTTGAAGTTGTAATGTCCATTTTGCCCCCACTCCTTGCAACTATAAAAGGAGACCTCCTCCATACGAAATTCTCATCCCTTCCTTCTCTTCTCTACCCCTCCAAAGCTCAAGAGAAGCTTGTCCCACACCCAGGATGCTTCTCGTGAGATAAAGTCCAAATTTTCGTTCCCCTTCGGAAGTGGAACCCGCGACGACGACGGCGTCCTGCTCCGTTCCCATTCTTCTGCTTCATCCTGCTTCATTCTCCTTCGTCTAGGCGTCATCCCGTCTGGCTCGTCCTCCAAGCAACCGTCGAGGAGGATTTCTCTCTCCCTATTCTTTTTACTGCTTTCTAGTATAGATTTACTGCTTTCTAGTGTAGTTTTGCTCGTCCTCCAAGCAATCGTCGAGGAGGATATTCCTCCCTCCATTCTTTTAATGCTTTCTAGAATAAATTTATCGCTTTCTAGAGTAATTGTTTTATGCTTTGTAGTTGTAAGAGTGAAATGAACAATCTCCTTAATGATAAATTCCTTGATTATTCTACATCTCATTTTGATTTCTCTGTGTAATATTCTCTTTCTCTCTTACTCTCTCTCTCTTCTATTTATTGTAAATAATTAGATAGTTTTAAATTGAATTATTCCGTGACAAATAAAAAGGAACGCATAGTTTTTAAATCAAACGTCTGCCTCCCTGTGTTCGACCTGGAATTTCAATTTCGGTATAAATTTTATTTGTTGAACACGAATTCTTCGCTTTCAAGCTACAGCGACAGGTTTTCCAAAACCAAACACGTTAGCGTAGCGATTCGTAACGTTCAACAGGGGGTTGTTGTGGTGGTGTGGCAGGGCTGTGGATGAGTGGAGGGTGCTCAGTGAGATGAGGCGGAGCTTATGTGATGGTCAGCGAGACGTGTGGGGCTGCGAAGCGACGGGAGCGTCTCGCCGGAGGGTGGCCGGAGATGAGGAAGGTGGCGGTGGACAGGAACGATCGAGGGTCGATTGAGTGAAATAAAGTGAGGAAATGAAAGAGGGGAAGATGGGGAACTTATCTGGACTGTTGGGAGAGAAAGGGGGCAGCGGAGTCAAATGACTCGTTGTTGCCGTCGTCGGAGAAGATAACCCTGAAGGAGATAACGGCGGTGAGGAGGAGGTCGGGGAAACGTGCACTTGGTGCGGCGAGATGAAGGAAGATGAGGCGAAGTAGACTCTGCTATTGGTATGGCAGCAGAGCGACGAGAAGGAGGAGAGGTAGTCTCCAGAGCTTGCGGGTTCCTTAGCCAGAGAGAGGAGAGAAGAAATTTGGAGGATTCTACGGCCAAGACAAGTCTGAGAGATCTCGTAGAGGGTCGGAGGTCTTTTTATAGGTGCTGGCCGATCTTTCTGGTGCGTGGAGGGCAAGCTTTTGGCCACCGTTGTCTTGCCGGAGAAGGAAGGTGGTTGGGATCCAAATCTCTCGTGCATTCGCACGAGAGATTGGAAAGGAATCAGAGAACAAGATCGAGCTTAGATGGAAGGGGATTCCTCAAAGAATCTCCCTTCCAATTCTGGGAGATCTCTGAGGGAACTGAGCGTATCCCCCCTGTCAACCGCGCCGGAGAAGATTCTTCCCCAATAATGGCGGAAGGACTTGATTGTAAGATTGGCAAGAAAGTTAGGGGGTTTATGTGATGGTTTTCAAAAAATAGGGACCAAAATGTGATTGGGTGTACTAAATTGCAAAGTAGGTCAAGATGACCTCTCCTTAGGTCCAAATTTTGGTACAAACCTAATTTGGACCTAAGGAATCCAATGGTGAAGTTGTATTTTAGGTTTGACCACGTTTGTCTGGACATTTTACGTAAAAACCCAAATTAGGTCAATTGATGAGCTAGGACTCTATTCTAGGTCAAACTAGGTTCCAAAGGCCAATTTGAATGTTCTAAACCCTAGAGGATATTTTTCCATGATTTTTAGAGGGTTTAATAATTTTTTATCCTGACCGAAACCTTGTTGAATTAAGCGGGTCTGTTTTAGGGTTACCAAATGTCATTTAATTCCTGGATTGCACATGAACCCATTTCTGATTGAATCAACCCACTTTTTATCTCATTTATACCATTTGACCTATGCTATGGCTCTGAGAAATTCCGTTTATGTACTGCAATGGTAAAATTACAGTTTTAACCTTTATTTCATGTTTTCTTCTCAGAACACTTATTCCTCCAATTAAGCCCTCTTCTAAGTCATGTAGGAGCTTTTATTCTCTTTATTAGGTCAAAATGAGCTAGTTATGGCTCATGATGAGGCTCTCATCAATGTGCAAGTGTATATTTCTCTCGGTCGATTGTCGTCTTCTCCAACTCCAGCGAAGTTGGAGAGATGTGCCTGATAGAGCTTAGCCCTAGGAATTGATCCTGAAACATGAGTAGGTCTCGAGGAATCTAGAAGTACATTCAATTAGGTTTGAGAACCTCTAATTTGGTTCGGCAAGCACACCACTATTTATGCTCAAGTGGCAAAGCCTGAACACATTGCTGAAGCTTTCAAAACTCTGTTTTGAAGCTCTTAATCGATTCTTGAGGTTGATGGAAGTTCATTTAGACACTTAATTTGATTAGAGAAGGTGTATGTTGGAAGGTCAACTTTTGAGCTTCAAAAGTCAACTTTAGTTTGATTATGGTGATTAAGAGATTAAATCTCAAACTCGATGGGAAATCTCAAACTCGATGGGTTATTTAGATTCTTGTGAGTTAGTTGAATCATTTAGGACTTAAAGTCAACATTTGTGCAATGACTTAATGTTGAGATTTAAAGCTAATCTCTACTCAAATCAGCTCTTTTTGATGTAGTGAATTGATCTAAGTCACTTCTCGAGGCTTTTAGCTGTCGGTTAAGCTATTCCATCTTTGAATCAGAGCTTTGTGTACTAAAGATAGAAGCTCTGAAGCTTTTAAGCCTTCTGATGCTCTTCTCTACTCCCTTCCTCATCTATTCACTGCGGAATGTAACTCTGAAGCATTCTAAGACCATCAATTGAGGGCATTTTATCTTCTGTAGGTCATTAGACCTAGAAGTTCTCTCTAAAGCTCATTCTTGGACATGGCGAAAGTGCCAAGTTCATCCTCTAAATCTATGGACCAATCATGGTTCAAACACCAAATTGGTGATAAAATTGTGTAGCCAAATCTTAGATCTTTCTATCGAGCCCTTGTTTGCTCCAATTGACCCTGTGAGTTGGCTGGAATCATGATCTAAAGTCGACACTAGAGGAAGCACTGTGTGAAGGAGAGAACAACTAAGCTTAGTCCCACCTCAGAAAGAAGTGAGCGCCTGCACGGGCATAAAACCAAAAGGTGACATAGCCCCTGTAAGCACCTCTGTTTTGATGCACCAAAATTATGTTTATTCCAAGACTAATATTTCAGGACTATCACAGATCAGAGCTTCTCTCTTGGATCAAGATCATATGGATGCTGATCTGTGTTTTTTACTTTTATTGAGTCTAGGATATTGTTGTAAGGAATCACAAAATGAAACTCAAACGGATTTCGTGCTTTCCTCTAAAAATCAGTTTCTAGGGTTTTTGATCGACCAAAAAGACTAATTAATAGACCAAATTGATTGATCACCAACTAACTTAGTTAATCGATCAAACCAACCCATTTTAGGTAGTTGATTAATACCCTTTTGATCGACCAATTTAGCTAATTAATCGACCAATCTATGATCGATCAAATCTCATTTTGATCAACCAATCTACCTTAATTAATCAACCAATTTCATTTCTTTTTTAGGTTAAATTTTTAGTATAAATAGAGGTCGTATGCAGTCCTTTTTCATATAACTTTTAATAGAAAATACTCTTAAAAGAATAGAGCTTTTCGTGCTTCTTCAATTCAAAGCACGCCTTTTCAAACCTCCATTGAAATACTGGTCTGATTTTTATTGAGGTTCCATAATTCTACATTGTTCTTTTACATTGTTGTTTTGATTAACGAATCCCAAGTTGTTAGGGAAGATCCGTTGTAGTTGTTGTTGAACGCGTATTTTGCGAATAGCTATGCTTACGAGATTGGTTTTGGAAAACATGTCGCTGTAATTCGAAAGCGAAGAATTCGTGTTCAACAAATAAAATTTATACCAAAATGAAAATTCTGGGTCGAACACAGGGAGGCGGACGTTTGATTTAAAAACTTCGCGTTTCTTTTTATTTGTCACGGAATAATTCAATTTGAAACTATCTAATTATTTACAATAAATAGAAGAGAGAGAGAGAGTAAGAGAGAGAGAGAATATTACACAGAGAAATCAAAATGACATGTAGAATAAATAGAGAATTTATCATTATGGGGATTTGTTCATTACAACTAGGAAGCATAAAACAATTACTCTAGAAAGCGATAAATTTACTCTAGAAAGCATTAAAAGAATGGAGGGAGAAATGTCCTCCTCGACGATTGCTTGGAGGATGAGCAAAGCTACACTAGAAAGCAGTAAATCTATACTAGAAAGCAGTAAAAAGAATAGGGAGAGAGAAATCCTCCTCGACGGTTGCTTGGAGGACGAGCCGGATGGGATGACACCTGGACGAAGAAGAACAAAGCGGGATGAAGGAGGAAGCAGTAGAAGAACGGGAACGAAGCAACACGCCGTCGTCGTCGCGGGATCCACTTCCGAAAGGGAACGAAAATTGGACTTTATCTCGCGAGAAGCATCCTGGGTGTGGGACAAGCTTCTCTTGAGCTTTGGAGGGGTAGAGAGGAGAAAGAAGGGATGAGAATTTCGTATGGAGGGGGTCTCCTTTTATAGTTGCAAGGAGTGGGGTCAAAATGGATATTACAACTTCAAAACAATAAATAAGGGGTCTTTAGTGACGGATAAATCCGTCACTAAAGCCCTGACATGGCCGTCGCCTTCGTGCCCACGCGCGCCTCCTCGGCTGCCCGCTCCTCAATGCCCGCGCACGTCCAGCGCTTTTCAGCTGTCCGATCGCGAGATCGGACGGCTTAAGATGCGTCCGCGCCCGCACGCTGCGCACGTTTGATTGTGCGTCCGATTTCACATCCAATCGCGCGTCGATGCTATCGGGCGCACGCGGTAGTCCGATCTCCATCCGACGCTCCAATTGCTTGCGCCCGCCGCTCCTCGTCACGGCTCGAACCCGCGCCCTGCGCTCGTGATAGCGCGCTCGACCGCTGCGCTATGGGGCGCGGATGGTCGAGCAGGCGTTTTTAAATGCGAGCGCCCACAGCCATTGGATTGAGATCCAACGGCGGAGAGCGATTAGGCGCGGGGCTTTCACAAGACGCAGGAGGCCGTTTGGGCGGCTGAGATGGCACCACGTGGCGCTATCTTGGCCGTTCATCTTCTGGAAGTTGTAGATGGTGCCACGGATGTCGGATTGACTTGATTTTTGTGTCGCTGGGCTGCGATCATCGATCTGAATTCATTCGTGAGGTCAGACTTATCATCTGAAGTGCGGATTTACACCATCCTGGCCCTTGATCTTCTAGGGTTCCCAGGTCACTATCTGATGCTACGGATGCCTGATTAGGGCGATCTTGGAGTCGTTGAACTCCAATCGTCGCCTTGATCACATCCATACAGTTGGACCTTTGATCCGAGGCCCTGATAAAATATTTTCCCTGTCCAAGCACATAAAAGGAGACAATTAACCTCCATTTTATTCAAACTATTCTAAATGGAAGATGATGCATGTAATGCAATATTTATATCATGAAATGCAATCCTATGCTAAAGAACATGCATAAATAGACATCTTAAGTAGTGTAAATGTGTTTACATCAGTTGTTATTGTCATGCTTCTCTTCAGGTTATAAAGAGAAGTGTTTGTAAAGAGGTTGTGCCACCTTCGTTCAAGTGGTATGATAGTGGAATGACTTGCATCGACTAGTTGGAAAAATCCTAAGCTAAGAGGCTTAGGTAGTGGTTTTCATCCGGTTTGGGTTTCCACTATAAATCTAGGTGTAATCTGTGCTTGATTCTTTTGTGGATTGATTCATAATTTTTTTTTTAAGAGAAACTATTCACCCCTCCCTTCTAGTATACTTTATGACCCACAGGCAACCCACAGCCCTGCTGGTTGTCAACGCAGCGCACTTATTTGAGCATATCCTCTTGAGCATGTGCATGTGCGTGTGCGGGCGTGTGTGCGCACACCTATGTGTGCGTGGGCTCGGGTGGGCATGAGCGTGTGGGCTTTATGGGCCTGGTACTATGCATTTCTTGAAATGGCTAAAATTTCTCTTAAATAAAACTAGGTTGGGTCGAGTAGGATCTGGTCCCACCCATTCTCAGTGCTGCATAACCCCGAAAGGCCCAACCGCCCATTAACGAAATTTTTGGTTAAGAACAAAACATGTGGATTAAGATCGAAAACTAGCTAAGTGTGGAACATAAGGGTGCACAGTTAAAAGAAGGAAGAGAAATAAAAGGAGAGGAGAGTAAAGGAATTAAGAGAGAACAGAGAGAGTGAAGAAAAAAATCTAAAGAATGAAAGAAATATAAAGTAAGAATTTGATACATTAATCAGAAGGCCAACTTTAATTCTTAAGTCGTCTAATGAAACACATGTTTTGTACTTAACCAAAAATTTCATTAATGGGCGGTTGGGCTTTTTAGGGATACGTAGCACCCAAAATGGGTGGGACCAGACCCTACTCGGCCGAACCTAATTTTATTTAAGTGGATTTTTAGCCATTTCAAGTAATGCACAGTACTAGGCCCATTAGGCCCACACGCTCATGCCCACTCGGGCCCACGCACACACAAGTGTGCGCACACACGCCTGCACACGCACATCCACGTGCACATGCATGCGCACAAGAGGACATGCTCATATAAGTGTGCTTGTGTTGACGACCAGTGGGCCTATGTCACTTTTGGGTTTTATACCCGCGCAGGTGCTCACTCCTTTCCAAGGTTGGACTAAGTTCAATTGTTGTCTCCTTCATGCAACCTTTCGCCAACATAAACTTTAAATCAAGATTCCAGCCAGTTCACAGGGTCAATTCGAGAAAACAAGGGCTCAATGGAAAGATCTAAGATTCGTCTACACGAATTTATCACCAATTTGGTGATTGAACCATGATTGGTCCACAGATTCAGAGGATGAACCTGGCACTTTCTCCATGTCTAGGAATGAGCTTCAGAGAGAACTTCCAGGTCTAATTACCTGCTGAAGATAAAATGCCCTCGATTGAGGGTCTTAGAATGCCTCAGAGTTACATTTCGCATTGAATAGATAAGGAAAGGAGTAGGGAAGAGCTTCAGAAAGCTTAAAAGCTTTAGAGCTTCTATCTTTAGTACACAGAGCTCTGATTCAAAGATGGAATAGCTTAACAGACAGCTAGAAGCCTTGACAAGTGACTTAGATCAATTTAGTGCATCGAAAAGAGCAAATCTGAGTAGAGATTAGCTTCAAATCTCAACATTAAATCATTGCACAGTATGGGGTTCCAGTTGGAACCCAAACTAGTCAGAGATTAAAATCATGTTGAAACATCAGTAAAACTCATTCAATTAAGCCCTAAATGATTTCACTAACTCAAAAGAATCCAAATAGCCCATCGAGTCTGAGATTTAATCTCTTAATCACTAGAATCAAACTAAAGTTGACTTTTAAAGCTCAGATGTTGACTTTCCAACATATACTTTCTCTAATCAAATTAAGTGTCTAAATGAACTTCCATCAACCTCATGAATCGATTAAGAGCTTTAAAATCGTGTTTCGAAAACTTTAGCAATGTGTTCAGGCTTTACTGCCTGAGCTAAAATAGTGGTGTGTTTGCCAAACCAAATTATAGGTTCTCAAAACCTAATAGAATGCACTTCTAGATTCCTCGAGACTTGGTCATGCTTTAGGATCAATTCCTAGGGTCAAAGCTCTATCAGATGCATCTCTCCAACTTCGCCAAAGTTGGAGAAGACAACGATCGATCGAGAGAGATATACACTTGCACATAAATCCAATTAGTGTTTCCTGATCCTGAGATCACAGAGAAACAATCTGGAGCTTCTCAGAGAGTTTCAAAGGCTAGAGCTCAAACTTAGTTCGTCGGAGCTTGCTAGAGCTCCAGTGAACATTGAAATGGATCATTAGAGACCAAGTCTCTAGCGAAACACTCCAATGAGAGTCTTGAACGATTCCTGAGATCACAAGGAACCTCAAGAACATCTCAATTAACGCAATTGATGATCAGATCCATGAATTAACAAGAATCTTAGTGAAAACAAATCTTGAGTTCTCATGAACTCAACAGCTTATCTCCCTCCTAATTAAGTGAGGGGAACTACTTACTAAGGTAAGGTGATGTTCGGTGTAAGTGTAATTAAGTAGAACTTCTCTGAGCTCACCATGGATAGCGAGCTCAGAGGATGAGAGTGAATTGGGCATTTAGTGTGTAGGTGACTATAGGTGAAATTAAGAGTGAGATCAGGCTTGTTAAGTTATGAACAGGTGATGGAGGACCCCTATTGGATGTGGATTAGGCTAGAGACCTCCACCATAGACAGCGGAGGTACTTCGGTGAGTGTTGAGTGGTTTAGGCGTATTAGGTGATAAAATCATGTAATTCATGTGATAGAAGTGATTATGACAAGATTAAGAAGGTGACTGATGTGTTTAAAAGACCAAACAAAGCTCCAACAAGCTCAAGGAGCTCACCGGAGTTAGAGAAGATGGAATGAAACACAACATTACAACTACACTAAACTAGTTATCTAACTACATCAATCTAATCTACACTACTCTATGATCCTATTTCTACATTTACCTGAACAAAGGGGATCAAGAATCTCCGTCAAAGGGTCGTGACGGAGGAAGAAATCAAAGGGATTAGGAAGAGATCTAGCAACGACAAAAGGTGTGGTGTAGGGAGAATTGCTAGGGTTGTGGCCTCGTCCAAAGACACAGTGGAGGATGGTAGAGATCGGAGGAAGGTGTAGGTCCTCGGAGAAGATCGAAGGGAAGAGAAAGAAGTCGCCAGAGGTGAGTGACAAATAGTTTATTAAACGATCGTGGTGGGGGAAGTAAGAAGGGGATCACTCCCCAAGATCAAAGGTGGCGAGGGGCATTTATAGGTGTTGGCTGAGGTCAGGGGGTTTGTATCTGGATGAAATATTATCTAGGTTTGATGCAACCTGTGGCGTCGTCTCCGACATCGGTGGAGTTAATCACCTAGGAAAAGTAGGATTAGAGGATGAACCGATCCCTCAGTTGGGAAGGTGGAGGTGAGCGAAAGCTCGATGCTAATGGCGGTGGTGTTCTGATGTGGGATTGATGGTAATCGGAGGGTATGGTGACCAGCCAATCTCGGTCAACCGTGTAGAGGATGAAGATGAAGAAGAAGACGGTGTTGTGCTTGCAGGGGCATATTTGTAATAAAAAGTGAAGGACTTTAATGGAATAAAAGGACTCAATTGAAATGAAAGCTAAGGACCTATACGCAAATAGTGAATTTCAAGGCTTATTTTAATTTATTTCTTTTTTTCAAATTTTGATATATAATTATAAATTAGGTAAATATAATATTTATGCCTTGAAATTACATTTTTTCCCTTTTTAGCTATATTAATTTAAGTGATAAGTTTAATTACATGACATACTTAGGTCTTTAAATTAATATAGTTTAACTATTAAATAACTTGCTAAATGGTTATTAATTGAGTCCAGATTATTAATTAAATTATTATTAAGATTAATTAATATTTAATTTAGTATTTTTAACTTATTTTGCAGGTCCTTGGTAATTTAACCCCTATGGCATAATTAACCCCGTAATTAATGTATTCTTAGGTAATTAACTAGGGAAACTAGTTAATTAAGGATAATTAGGAGCCATGATAAGTCTCTCATCATGGAGGCCTTACGGCTTCGACCACGTGGGGTGCCTCACTGATATATAGGAGGGTAGCCCTCACGGCTGGGTCATTACACCTACCTTGTGCTAGCGCTCTGGCCCACTAAGACTTGCCACTCCGCCTGCAAAGTTCCTCGGTCAGTCCTCCTTCCTCTATGGATGGGATTGAGGGGGAGTTCACCCCGCCTAATCGGGGGTCTGCCTTGGGCGAGTGGTGTTGGCTGGAAAAAGATGGACCTTCGCCGAGGAGCCGGCTCAAGTTGTAGGGCTTGCCAGTCTTGATGTGCATTGTCACCCGTGTTACTGATGGTGAGTGGGATTGAAGACTTGGGGCAAGGCTGCTGAGTCATGATGACTGGTGTTGACTTTTCCCTTGTACTACTTTGCCTTTTTCCAACTGTAATTTAGTCGGAGACAATAATCTGGAGAATGTAACAGTCGGTGTTTATTGTAAAGGAAGAAATTTTTTTGTTCCTTGCATGGAATGCTCATATGCCAAGTGTGAAAATGTATTTTTTGCCTAGGATTTTGTTGCTCGCATGGGTTATGTGAACCGCGTTTCATGAGGCTTAGCTTGATCCATTTTGTTTGCTTGGACAACTTTGCATAGAGGCTTCTTCAGTTACTCCCTCCCAGCTTATCGTTGGCAGGGCCTATTGGGATGCCTGTGGAGAGGGCTATCCGTAGTAGTGGCTAGGCACTCATGGCTTGCATTGTGAAGGAGCAGGTGGGTTACCCTTAGGGCTTTTCTTGCAGCCTCCATGGGTCGATTAGTTGCTCGATGCCTAGTTCACCTACTTATATCGTCTGTAGGTGGAATCAATGCCTTGAGCATGTCCCGTGTGCCTGATGAGGCAGACATACGTACTGCCTTAGTAGGCAGGACCAACATGCTCTCTGTAGATGAGAGGTTGTGTCAAGGCTACTTGGTATGTGGCACTTATCTCCATAGAATAGTTGGGCTAAGGGTATTCGCTATGAATGCCTTGCCTTTGATCACTCTCCTCACGAGGTGACAATAGGAGGGGACAAAGTGTCCCATTTTGCCTTGTTGACATTTGAAGAGGGATGTCTTGGTCCATTGTGCATTCCTCCAGGGGTTGGCTGCATACGAGGGCCTCCATTAATGGGCGGCCGAGAAGGGAGGCCAACCTCGGGTGGTCGCCTCAGGGCACAGGAGCCCAAGCTTGTGTCATCATGTGACGTTGTGTCACCCAGGGGACGGAGTGCTCAGGTCCTGCTCCCTTTCCATTTGCCAATATGGCGACCATCGGTTGAGGCGGCCCAAACCTTTGGGATGATATTAACTGAGGCATCGAGATAGAGAAGGGCGTGATTAAAAGTGTTATCATCAATAATTACCGAAATCAAAGGTGCACCCAGGTCTTTCATCTTAGGAGGCAGTTTGCTCTTTATAACAAAGCTTACTGTCTCTGAAAGATGCACCTGTCCTAGGTTTTTAGTTTGCCTTTTGGAGTACATATAACTTTTAAAAATTTGGTATAGGCAGGTATATACTTGATTGCATCTAGGAGAGGGATATTGATCTGAACTTGCCCGAATAAATCCATGAGTTCTTCAATCGTGGGCTCAGATTTCTTTCTTCGGTTGGTAGTGGAGTGAAGAGCTTAGGGAAAAGGGGCAGGAATTGTTTCATGTGATTTTTGTGTTTCCTTTTCCTTCTGAGTGGGGAGTTGAGAGTCAATTTGCATAGGAATGATAGAGGTTTCACCAGGTTGTTGTGAAGGCCCGAGATCAGTGGTGGTTTTACCACTCCTCAATGTAACTGCATGTGCAATCGGGTTATTATTTAGAGGAGGTGGGGGGGCCTGTTGTTGTGAAAACCTGGATGACTGCTAAGGTGTAGGATTAATGGGAGGCTGATTATAGTGGTTCTAATTTCTACCTAGATAATGGTTCCGTTGATTATTAGGGTTGGGCTAATCATAGGACATTTACTGTCCCACCAGCCTCACTGTGGCAGAACGACTCACCACTGTGGGCGTGTGGGGTGACAGCCCACACCGCCAAAGAGTCTCTGCAACACTTCACCTCAGCCATCAACTCACGCCAGCCTCTGCGCATCCGACCTCCAGCACTTGCACCACCGCACACCCTACTACATCACTAGTAGCACCAGTGCCCTCACCAACCACCTGCACACGTGCGCTCTCACCCCAGCACCCTCACCTCAGCCAACGCATGCGCCAGCAGCCCCCTGCTCCATCCGACCCACCACGCACCTCCAGCCCAGCCAGCACGCCCGCACCTCCTCGCCTTCCCCAGAACCTCTAGCACCCCTGCACTTCCGCACCACACTCGCCCATAGCGCGTAGTCCACACGCCTTCACTCCTGTGCGCCAGCAGCACACACTCCAGCACCTTCGCCCGAGCACCCCTTGTGGGCCTGCAGAGCCACGCCTCCACGCACCCACAGTCCAGCGCCTCCCTGCAGCACCTACAGCCGGCGCCACCAGCACACCTGCATGCACCAGCGCGCCCTGTAGAGGCCGCGCCTCCACGCGCCCACGCTCCGCGTGCGTCTGCAGAGCCTGTAGTGCCCGCGCGCTGCTCTCCTTGCGCCTACAGCACGCACGGTCAGCAGTAGGCTCCTCCACCGCTGCCACTCCTTTCCTCCGGCAAGCCGACTCCGGCCATCTCACGACGCACCACCACCACCGCCGCGAAGGCCTTGTTTCAGCCGACCTCTTGTAGGAGTAGCTCCTCGAATGAACCTCTCTCCCATGCGCAAGGAGGAGAGAGGTAAAATCCTCTGCTTTTACTTTAATTAATAATTACATTTGAATGCCATTTCCATGAAAATGGATTTTGCTTTATGATTATTTTATTATGGTGAAATTGTGACTTCATACTCATGCTTTCTTATAATTGTGTGGCTTTTGTTATTCACATGTTTTAACATTGGTTTTTGATTAAAATGTGCACAAATTTTCTCTAATGCATGTCAATTGGAAATTTCATAGATTCATCATATGTTTATTGAATATTTTAGTGAGGAAAAATTGCACATATACCCTTACATTTTTGAGTTATTATGTATCTTCTTTTCATTGCATTTCATGTCAAATTTGGCTCGGGATTTCGCACCAAATTGAATGGATACGAGAAAAATATTCATGATTTTATTGCATCATTGCCTCCTTGTGGACACGATCTGCTCTTCTATGAGTGGTTAATTTTTATTGTAATTATTTTGTTAAGAGATTTTCCACCACTTTGTTACTAAAATGACAAATCATCTTAATCACATTATTCGAAAGTGAAAACCGTCTTAGCAAATGGCGCCGTTGTTGGGGAGGCAACAGACGCAATAATTTCACCTGATTTTATTTCTGATTATTTCTCATTGCACAATGATCTGACCATTTATTATCTTTTCTGTGCGAGGAATTTGTGCAAGGAATTTGAGAGAGGTGACAAGCACATCAGGGAGAAGACATCAACCTTCAGCGATGCTTACATGCAGGGAAGACGAAGGAGACCTAGATTCTGCCTCTACAAGAGATTTTCCGTTTCATAAGTTTTATTTTTGTTTTCTCACCCTTATAGTAATTGGGGCTAATTTTTGGGAGCATGTTCCCTTTTCTTTACATTTAGGTTTTTAATTTATTTTGTGGATTGTTTACCTTTAATTTGCTTTTGCATAAGTAGCTGAAAAAACTAAAACGAAAAAAAAACACAAGCTACCTACTAGAAGCTGCTTGCCCTTAGGTAGAATCATTTAAGACTGAATGAGCAGCATCTAGATCTAATTCTTGTCTTTCATATTGCATGAAGAATGTTGGAATCAGGTATGCACTTCTAACTTTGCAATTCTACCTGTCATGCAAATGCATTTGGATTAATTTCAAGACCACCTAATCTGTATTGAATAGATCTAACAAGTGGTCACATATTGACAAAAGGCGTTATCGCACATTTTGAAAGTCGTCGGAAATCATAGTATAGTTACGCAAAAACGTTCATAAAAAAATAAGTTTGTAAAAATTATGAGAGTTTGAGTCCCAGTCGTTCATCTCTGGGAGGCATTTGTTTACTTCTGAAATCAATCTTTTGTTGCTTTGCTTTGTTTAGAAACGCATGCCGGTTCGTAATTATTACGTATTTAGGAATGACATGCTTAGTTGTAAGAATATTAGTAGTTAGAAACAGGCAACATAAATCACGCAAATATAATAGCAATCAATAAGCTCATGATGATTTCAAACACATAAAGAGATATATATAAAAATGCATTTTCATTCATTCATTGGGGAGTTGTTTGCAACAAGAACCTTAGAGGAAAGCTTGTACATAAATGCTTGAAATTTAAACCTAGCTACCAGAAAATGATTGCATACAAGAATCAATGGGGGGATTTTGCATGCATCATTAGGGGAGAAGTTAAGACTACGCTACTAAGTAGTGATAAAAGCAGTAAAATTATGGAGAGCAGAAACTAAATCTAGCAGAATAAAGGGCATTCAGGGGTGGTCCCTGATGGCCTTGGAGTGATCGAGAGAAGAATGAGGGGTGGCCAATGTAGCTTAGGCCAACCCTTGGAGAGAGGGAGGATTGATTCAGCATCCCGGCATGATGTCCTCCATGGTGGTGGTAGTGAGCTGTGGAGGTGGAGTGCTAGCTAAGTCGAGGTGGCGTGAATGGCACCAATGGAGTGAATTTGCCAAGGAAGTGAATGGGTGCACTTGGCCGCCCATGGGGTCTTTTTATAGACCCAATGGCTTCTCTCTAGAGAGGTGTGGAGCTCTCTAGAGAGAGTCCAAGAGTGGCCTACCACATGAGGGTGGAGGTGGTCTTTGGGATCCAAAAATTCTGGATCTCAATTTGAATGCCTCTTGGTTGCTAAATTTGGCAACCAAGAGATGGCGCCATCTCAAGAGAGCTCTAGAGAACTCTAGAGAAGTGTGTGTGTGTGAATGGGTGTGTGTGTGTGTGTGTGTGGTCATGCTCTATGTGGCTAGGTGGCTTAAGTTAGGTCCTAAGGGGTTTGGGTAGGTGTAGGTCTTGATTTTAGGGTTACAAACCCTAATTGCTAAGGTGAAAATGCAATTAAACTTAACCTAAGTTTAATTGAATGAGTGTGAGCCTAATTGATGGTAAAATAACTCAATTAGGTTGGGTTTAGGTCAATTGGACTCTCACTAAGTCCAATTGAACTTGTATGGGTTGAGATCTAAGCTCAATTGGACTCAATGAGTCCAATTGACTTAGGTGAAGGTAACTGACTTTGATCTAAGTCAATTGGGTTTGGTGAGGACCTAATTAGGTCCTTAGGTAGGTATAGAGGTGATGTATTAGAGTTAGGATACCTTAGTTTAGGTTCCTATGGGGCTGGGATTAGGTCTAGGGAGCTAGAGATCCAAGATCAAGACTTGAATCTCAAAACAGGGATTGGAGACCAGTATCAGACGTCCAATAATAGGATCAGACCACTTATACTCAAAAATCAGAAGTCTAGACTTCAGTTCTAGATGTCCAATTTGAGTTAGGGGGAAATCAAGGTTCTGTTTTGGATACTCTGCAGAAATTAGACGTCTGACAAAGTGTCTGGACGTCCAATAATACTGCAGAAGTGGGTTTGAGGTGTGCGGGAGATGGCTAAGGGTCCTGGACATCCTATAACTTATCTGGACATCCAGATAAGGGTTGGAACTAGGGTTTTAGGGCTTCCTAGGGTGTTGTGACCTAATCTAATGGTGGATAAGGCTTGGGGAAGTCTCTAGGCTATCCTAAGGCTAGGATGGACCTAAGCTCTTCATAATTTACTACTTTATTCCTACTTAATAGAATAGAAAACCTTTAATCCCTTACATTATTATTTTTATATCTAAACTAAGCCTTCTGCTCCAGCTCTGCTACAACTCCTGTTATTCCAGATCCAGCTATAGATCCTGCTCTAAATCCAGCTCTAGATCTGTTTATTGCCTGCAATCGACATAATGCACTTAATCAGTACACTATAACATTATTTCATGCATAGCTAAAGAAGAGCAGTAAGGATGCAGATAATGTGTATGTATGCATGAATAACCCTAACTTATGCTAAGTCCTAGCTTAATCTAGGTCAATTAAGACCTATGATTGCTGCGTAATCACATTTTCTGGAAAAAGGACTAATTAAAGGAGGGACATTTTAAAAACCAAGGATTTCATTTTCAAACTTGGCGTGCGATTCAAAATTAAAATCTTTACGGTGTATACACACTTATATCTCTTGCACCATGGTATGCATTTATAGACTCCTTAGGTTTTGAAATACTAGGACAAGAGCCCTCCTACCGTTGGATTATGAAGTGTTTAGAACTTGAGATCAAAGGTTTTGTGACTCTAAAGAGCAGGATACCCTATCACGGATTTTTGGGGGTAGTTGAGAAGCACCGTGAAAGCACAGCTTCAAAGGAAGGCTTAAGCATACTTGCATCCCTCGATCTTCCGTCTTTAGAGTTGCTCTACCATTTGAGATTTAGGGAAGAACACCTAAGCTCCAACTAGGTCTTCTTAGGTGATCCGTAGGTTGACAATAAGCACGTAAATTGATTGAACAAATTGTATTTTCACCTATAATCTGACTTAAAATCAAAAGCCTAAATTGGGAAAGACCTAAAAAGTCTTTTTTTGAATTGTGTTTTGCTTGGGGAATTCTGATTGAGGTGCGAGTTAGAATGGACCACATTGATTTTCATCCTTTCACATCTTGCCCACACCCTCACCCCCACTCTACACTCTTCAATCCCATATGGCGAGATGGTATATCCTTTGATGGACATAATGACAATCATTGGGATCCGTTTTACTCCTATTATAGGAGTATTGGCATGGTTAAGCCCCAAATCAGTGAGCAAAACCTAGGAGCGGGATTTGCTCTGCCCAATATCCCACACACCAAAGAAATACCCAACCCACCCTCCCTGAATAATTATAATGGTTGGTCAGACACTCCTGGGTACTATAAGCCTAAACCTGACTTCTCTCCTGATAGAAATGATGACATCTCCTCCTTGAAGATGGAATACAGAAAATGCAAGATGAAATGATTGAATTGTTAGGAGAATCTTCGAGAGCAGGCCAACAAGAAAGAGATGAAATTAACCACCTAATCTACCCCATTGAGGATGACGTACACCCTTCTATGCTAGATGAATCTCCCGTGGGAGAGCTACACTTTAAGTTTGAAGGAAATTTTGGGGAATATGTAAGGGAGAATAGCTACTTTCGAGGATCGATTTTGAAACCTCCCCGTTAGATGACACTTCCTTGAGAGATCCACGCCTTAAGTGGGAGGAAGATACATATGAAAGTAGCTATGCATTGGATGAAGAAAGGTGGCAACCCGAGGAAGATGATGATAAGGTTGAGTATCCACCTGAATTATATTGGAGACTAAAGAAGGGAATGATGGTACCATTGGAAGACCTCGACCCAGATGATAGTATTTTCGTGACATTTGATGAAGTGGGACGAAGTCAAGTTGTTAATCCTACCCTCCCTTCTGATCACGAGATGGAACTCAAGCCCACCCTTAGGGAACCTAACCCTAAAGAAATTGACCTATCTGAGGAGTCCAATGTTACCAGTGTAAACCATTTACCCCAGATAGAGTGCCCTAGGGGATCTATTGAGATATTAAATGATTCTAGACCTCAGGTATATGATGAATCATATGATGAGAAGAAAGACGAATTATATGAGGAACCTACATTTAAGATTTGGAGTGACACTAAGGGTTATTATATCTTATTTGAAGAGTTAGCCCCTGAGGATGTCACAAATTTGACCAAATTAGGTTTCCTTAACACACCCTTCGATGATATTTCTCCTCATGATGAAATGATGGAAAATTTGGAAGCAACTTCTAAGATTTATGTGGATTCACATCTAGACTCCGGGGAAGATTTGAGAAAGAATAAGAACCCGGGGATGACATTGATAGGATAATCCCTAGATCTATTGCTTCCAACCTGCCTTCATTTGTTTCGAAGTCGCCCTCTTATTCACTTTTGTCTGAAGGCAAAATTTTGATTCCTGATGAAGTGTAGGAAGATATTGGTGATAGTGCAAGGAATGATAGGGATACAATTGAGGATTTGGAAAGAGTGTTAGGGATGGACACCGAGCTGATTAAACCCAACCTAGATCTTATGGCCATTCCGCAACCTCGAAACTTGAACACCCTAGACGATCCTTGGCTTAGAGATATGCTCACTTTTGTTCTGACCGAGGGGCTTAACAAACCAATATTTCTTGTAATGGAGTATCGGGTATGGATTGATGATTTCTTTAGTTAGTCCATTGCCTTGGGGGTTTATCTCTGCACCATTCCTTTTGGAGGATCCTTGTCATCCTCCCTCTACCCCTTTGGAGGTTGTTATGCTAATTTATCCTTTAAAACCTCCTCTGGTGACCTGAGAAGATTTTATTCCCATCCTGGTTGGGCGAGCATTTGCTATCGGGATTCATCATCAGCTCGCCAACATCCTAGGTTACCTATTTTCTAGGTCGGCATTACTTTTCTCATTTTTAGGGCATATTTCTGTGATCCTTGAACCTAATTTGCAGGTTCTTTAGCTACTCGACTGCTAACAAAAGAACAGCAACCCATTTTTGACCCAGGTAATATCCTTCTATGCAATGGGGACATTACAGATTTTAGGCATGGGGGGGTATACTTGGGGATATACATATCATTTATACATAATGCATTCATGCATTTAGTTAAAGCATTCTGTATTGCATACATTTGCATTAAAAAAAAATTCAAAAAAAAAAGAGAACAAAGAGAAAAATATTTTGTAATTATTGAGCTTAACTGGCTGGCCTTGCATTCTTAAGCAAATCAGAACTCTAGGTTAGACTAAGTTGATTCTAGGGTCGAACTTTAGAAGCTAAATGAGCTACTAGCTTTAGACCTTTAGGGTCCTTTGTGGACTTAAAAACTTAAGTAGGAGTTAAGTTGCGGACCATTCCTCAAGAGGTTGAGGAAGGAAAGCTAGGGATTGAGTTAAAAGGTGGGGTAGTACCTGGAGTCTTGTTCTACCTTTTGGTTTATGGGTCCTTGTAACCCAAGCATCCAAATTTCACACACTTGGTCTTGTGTAAGTAAATAATCACCTTAATTCATTTCTTGAAAGAAATTTGGTTCTCTTAGTTTTGACTCAGGAGAGGCTTGAAAACACAATTTGATTGGAAGAGTTCCTGCCGCAGGAGAGGTGGTGTTCTTGACGATGCGATGATAATATATTACCTCCTCGGCACTTGTCTCTTATGATATCCATCCTACTAAGGGCATGTAAGCGCATTATGCGGTTCAGGTACCATGGGCGGCCCTATCTCGAAGTGCCGATTGCCACAGGCCTGAATTCGCTCAAGAAATCCATGGGCGATACTATCTCGAAGTGTCGATTGCCAGGAGTTCTTGGGGTCACTTTGTGGTGCTATCTCGAAGCATCGAAAGCCAAGCACCCTTCGAGGTACGGTGATGGGGACAATGAATCCAACACAGACCGTGTTGATAGCTGATCCGAGGTTAGACTTAGAGGAATCAAACAAAAAAAAAATATATATATATATATTATTCAAAAAAAAACTTTTTTTCTTTAACTCAAATAACTCAGACCAACACACATGCACGGATGCTTTAATCTCAGGGATCAATAAACCTTAGGGTAGAGTCAGAAATCAGGGAAACTTGTGCCTGCAACTCATTTTTAGCCGACCTAGTCTGTAACTTAACAACTACTTAGGAACCTTAGGTCTAAAGTTTGAACTTAATATGTTTCCAAAGGAAGACTGATTGGGTTGGCTAGTCTACTTGGAGTGCTAAGTTTTGCTTGATTTTGCTAGGCACTAGCAAAAACGAGGCATGGGGATTTTTGATTAGCACATATTCGTGGGTTATTTAAGTATCTAAATGTCTAGACATTAAATTAATTTTAACATTTAAATAGCATACATTAGGATGTAAATAAATTTATTCATATTTTTAGCTTAAGTACATAATTCATGCATTTAGAATTAACCTAGGGTTGCATACATTTAATTAGTTAATTAATTAGGTGCACTATTTTAATTAACATAGAAGTTAAGGGGTTATGTATAAATAACCCTAATTATTTTATTCTTTTATTCTTTTTCTCTTTTACACAGGTAACTCCTCCGGCTCCACCTCCTCCTGTGCATCACATTCATGCTGCAGCGGTTTGAATTTCGAATCAATGTGGCCGTGGCTACAAAAGGAGAAGGGAGAGTTGCCGTTGAAGGAGGCCACCACCCTTTGTTCCTCACTGTGTTTAGAGGACCTTGCTCCTCTTCCATTCCATACCACCGGCCTCACCACGGCAGAACGACTCACCACCGTGGGCATGTGGGGTGACAACCCACACCGCCAAAGAGTCTCTGCAACTCTTCACCTCAGCCAGCAACTCACACTAGCCTTTGCGCATCCCACCTTCGGCACTTGCACCACCGCACACCCTCACTTCATCACTAGCAGCACCAGCACCCTCACCAGCCACCTGTGCGTGCACGCTCTCACCCCAGCACCCTCACCTCAGCTAGTGCACACGCCAGCAGCCCCCACTGCTCCATCAGACCCACCATGCGCCTCCAGCCCAGCCAGCACGCCCTCGCCTTCTCCAGAACCTCTAGCACCCCTGCACTTCCGCACCTCAGCTCGCCCATAGCGCGCGCTCCACACACCTTTACGCCCGCGCACTAGCAGCCCACGCTCCAGCACCTTCACCGAGCACCCCTTGCGGGCCTGCAGAGCTGCGCCTCCCTGCAGCACCTGTAGCCGAAGCCACCAGCAAGCCCGCACACGCCTGCGCGTCCTGCAAAGGCCGTGCCTCCACACTCCACATGCGTCTGTAGCACCTGTAGTGCCCGCGTGCTGCTCTCCTTGCACCTGCAGCACGTGCGGCCAGCAGCAGGCTCCTCCACCGCCGCCACTCCTTTCCTCCGGTAGGACGGCTTCGACCATCTCACGACGCACCACCGCCACCACCGTGAAGGCCTTACTTCAGCCGACCTCTTGTAGGAGTAGCTCCTCGAATGAACCTCTCTCCCATGAGCAAGGAGGAGAGAGGTAAAATCCTCTGCTTTTACTTTAATTAATAATTACATTTGAATGCCATTGCCATGAAAATGGATTTTGATTTATGATTATTTTATTGTAGTGAAATTGTGACTTCATACTCATGCTTTCTTATAATTGTGTGGCTTTTGTTATTCACATATTTTAACATTGGTTTTTGATTAAAATGTGCATAAATTTACTCTAATGCATGTCAATTGGAAATTTCATAGATTCATCACATATTTATTGAATATTTCAGTGAGGAAAAGTTGCACATATACCCTTATATTTTTGAGTTATTATGTATCTTCTTTTCATTGCATTTCATGTCAGATTTGACTCGGGATTTCGCACTAGATTGAACAGATATGAGAAAAATATTCCTGATTTTATTGCATCATTGCCTCCTTGTGGACACGACCCGCTCTTTTGTGAGTGGTTAATTTTTATTGTAATTGTTTTGTTAAGCGATTTTCCACCACTTTGTTACTAAAACGACAAATCATCTTAATCACATTATTCGAAAGCGAAAATCGTTGTATCATCCTACAGGTCTTGGAGTAACCCCAATCTGACTATTCACATTTGTAACAGCACGAGTTACTTCCGTCATTTTGTTCTGCATTTCCTGCAGGTTTTTCATCATTTGGGCATTGATGCCTTCTTGAGATGGCCCAAGTTGATAAAAATTCTGATTCGACCCATACCCTCCAAATTGATTTGGTTTTTGGGGAGGAACCGGGTTGTTCCAAGAGTGGTTCGAGTAGTTCTTCCAATTGGAGGAATTTCTAAATTGCTCCTAGAGGGCAGAGATTTTTTTGGTGGGGTTGGGATTTGAATATGTGTAATTCCCCAGTGAACCATAGAAAGCCTCAGAATATTGATTATAATCAGTAGGGGTAGCGTTTAAATTGTGCAACTTTTCTCTCCATGGAATGTTAGGCAGGGTTAGATGTGGAACCTATAGAGCTTGGATGGGTGTGTTAAGTCTTTCCTCAAATTTATTTTGATTTATTTGCATCTAGTCGAGTCGTTGGGCAATCATTTGTAGATCGTCTTAGGTGACGGGAATGGATTGAGTGCCTATTTCATGAACACCGAACTGCGGGTTTGAAGTTCTGCCAAAGGTGTTCATGGATGCCTGATTAAAGGAGTTTTCACTCATATCCTTGAATAAATCATAGGCACTTTCGGCATCTTTATTTAAGAAGTTGTCGCCACACGAGGCATCGACGGAACGTTGAATTTGATCTTCTAATCCATGATAGAAGATTTGCACGGGTTGCCACAAGGGAATCTCATGGTGCGGGTAACTTCTTAAGAGATCTTGGAATCGTTCCCAAGAATCATGAAGAGTCTTGCCAGATTTTTGTTGAAAGGTCGTAATAGATCTTCATAGGGAATTAGTATGACCTATAGGAAAGAACTTCTTAAGGAAAGCACTTTTGAGCTGAGGCCATGTGGTAATAGGTCAGCCAATGGTTCTAAACCAATAAGCGGCCTTATCTTTGACAGATAATGGGAATAACTGCATCAGCCAAAGATCTTTTTGCACATTCCAGGAACGAGTTGTTTATGCAAGGAGAGTCAGTTCTTTAAGGTGGCTGAACGGGTCTTCCCTAGGAAGGCCATGGAAGTGCTTAATTAGGTTTAGAACTACCTATTTGATCTCGAAGTCCCCTTCTGGGATTACCACCCCTGGTCTATCCTCGTAGTAAGAAGGATCATAGAAATCTTTTAGAGGAACAATAGGCTACTGACAGGGTGGTGGGTTTTGCCTTTGGTTGGCTAGGTTTATTATATTCCTAGTCAATAGTTGATGATTGGCTTGTAGTTGAGCAATCTGCTTAGCTATCATAGAATAAGGATTAGGCAAGGGGGGCTGTTGTTGTGGTTGTGGCATCTCAACATTAGGAAGCTCCAGGTTTGGTAGTTGAGGGAGTGGAAAGTCAAAGGTGGGTAGGTTAGTTTGAGTGTTTTGGGTGGAAGGTTCAGAAGTCGAATTAGAGGTGGATGTGGATGGGTTAGTGGACTTATTTTGTTGGTTTTTCATTTTTTTATGTGAATGAGAAGAATGCAGAAAAAGTGGTCTTTTGGTGTGAGGGGCGAAATAAATGGTCCCTCCAAGTGTGGAGTTTGAGACCGTCGCCCATGCATAAGATGGAAGAATGGGAGAGGAGGAGGAGAGAGAGAGATGAGAGAAAGTGTGCAAATCAAACAACCAAGCCTAACCTATCCTAAGGTTGACTCCTTAATGCATCCTAAGACTTGGGAACCCAAAAAATAAGAAATTGATAAGAGAACCTAGTTCCTTAAGATTACTTGACTAGACTAAAAGAGGTGGATTGGGCCCAAGCATTTCCTGAGAAAATCACCAGGGGCTTGTGTAAACCCACACCTATCATTTGACTTCCCTCTAAGTCTGTCGCCACATATTTCAAAAGGAATTAGGAGTGCTTAGTAATTCTTAGATAGTGGATATCAAGCCTAAGTTTTTGTGAAGTCCTTAAGTGGTCAAATGACTAGTTTTAATTTAGGCTTGGGTGTCTAATTGTACACGGGAATGTGGAGGGCGTTGATTGGGGTAATGCTCTGTTATTTCAATCTTTTAGTGTGTACAGAGATTGGAAAAGTGATTCCAATATCAATCAACTTGTTAGACAAAAGATTTTTTGTTTTCTGCTTTTAGGCTTTGATTTAGCTTAGTGTCTTTTAGGATTTTCTTTTTAAGTTTTCAAACAAGTTTAAGATCCACAAACGAAAAGAAACCAAGTTATATTGGTGAGTGTAGATTTTCTTTTAAGATGTGAGTCTCTAAAAATGAAAAAAAAAACCCTAATTGAATTGCTCCTTAAGCAGAAATGTTACTAGCGGTGAATTGTTTTAGGCTTTACTTTTTAAGTAGTGGTCCAAACAAAGGAAAAAACACCACTACCAGAAGGAAAATCAAACAAAGATTCCAAAAAAATTATTTTTGTGATTTTAGGAATTTTTTTGATATTTTTTAAGATTTTTCTTTGTGCTAGTGTCAAAGTCTAGAAATGATACCCATGGGTATTTTGGAATTTTTAGTACCACCATCGGCCGCCAAAAATTTTTGTGATTTTATATGATGTGTAAAATTTTACAAGGATTCCAAAAAAATAAAATTTTTAAAAAATTGGATAAGTAGAAAAATTCCTAAAATTTGCAGACAGTAGCAAAACAGTGAAATCAGAGGAGATGACCCTCCTGTGGTCCATGAATTTTTAAAACTTTTCTATAACTCCAATTACTCTGAAATTTGGAATAGATGTTCCTGATTTGATTTGGAATCTTTGGGTGAAATTTCAAGATTTTAGGAGGCCTATTGTGTTTGGAATTGATTTTATAATTCTAGATAGAAGTCTAGATCCGAAAATTAGAACACCAACACTTAAGGTAGAGTAGTGTTAAATGAATCAAATAACTAAACAATTGCTTTTAAAAGTCACCATTCTACCTAATTTTTATGTTTATGACCCTGAAAGCCTGATTTAGTTTTTTTTTTGTAGTTTTTAAGAGAAATTATGTGACAAGTAGCAAGGACTAACTTGAAATCCTTTGGAAGAAAAGGGACTTTAAGCTCTCGCTTCCTTCCTGTAATGCTCCTGCACACACGAAATGAAAGGAAGAAAAGGGGATGAGATCCACTTATCAAGAAGAGAATTAACTAAATGCAAAGCTGTGCCTCCCGGCAACGACGCCAAAAAGTGATGCAAAGAATGCGTAATTTAAGTTGTTGCAACACACAATTTCGCAATTGCTTTTAAAATTTATAAAACCTAGATAGTAGCGTATCTAGGGTCATCCAAGGAGGAAAGTTGCAAAATTCAACACTCTAGCTTGAAAAAGGGGAAATCAGCTTTCTTTTTAGGTTTTTAAATATAAGATTTGTTTTTGTTTTTGAAATAACAGGCAACTACGAAAATTAAAGCATGAAGGAGATTACACCTAACTTGCTAATACTAACACTAAACTAACAAGCTAGTATTCTCCCTAAACTCACCCTAGGCACATGGAGGCCTAGGGTAATTAAAGAGAGAGTGAAAAGTGCTAGAAACCACAAAAAAGATACAACACAATTGAAGAAAGGCAACATAAATTGAGAAAAATTATTTTACAAAAGGAAAAGAAGAGGAATGCTTCTACTCTAACAAATGAAGATAAAAGAAAACAAAAATCCTCTGGTGATGATGTTGGTGAAGAAGAGAGAGAATCTTCTTGCTCCAAGCTTAGCTGCTCTTGGGTTTGAAAAGAAGTTCTCCTCCTTCCTTGAATAGCTCCTCAAAAATGGTGTCCTCCTTGGCAAGCCCTACGGGGGCGTGCCTTTGCTCCTCCAACTGTGGATGATTTCCACCCACAAAACTCCTCCTAGGGTGGCATGCACCACCCTCAAGACCTCCTCCTAAGGTCTTCCTTGCCTGGCTACTCCTCTAGCTAGTGGTGGCACAAGAGAGAAGGGAAGAGGGGAAGGCACCAAGGGGATGGAGTGTCCCGTTAGTCTTCTTCTTCTCCTTCTCTTGGCCGTGAATATGGTGGGGTGAAGGTGGAGAATTATGAAGCCAAAGGATGGTGGAAATGGTGGTAGTTATGGGTCTTTTTATAGAGTAGGATGGGGGTTGTAGGTGGCTTTTGGGATGGATGGTTAGGATGGGTTTTTAGGGTAGTTAGGTGATCCTATGGCTACTATAGGTTGGCGCCAACTCCAAGGTTGTGAGTTCCACCCTTGGTGCTGATGCAAGAAATATGCAATTTGTTAAATGATGTAATTAGTGTCGTTGCAACGTGTAAATCCACAATCAAACTTTTACATTTATAATACCTAGATAGTGGAGTATCGAGGGTTGTTCAAGGAGGCCAATTTGTTAATCACAAGGAACGGATTCTCTCTCTCACCTCTCAAATCAACACATATCCTTTTGTATTTTTTATTTTGTTATTTTTAAGGTTTTACAGACAATCGGGTTTTGTGCAAAGATGAATTACGCTACAACTACACCTAGGTGACAATAATGAAACCCTCTCTTCCAAGCTCATCCAAGGTAAGTGCACCTAGGGTAATTAGAAGAGGAGAGTGTGGTGTGCACTACATTAGAATAATAAGAGAAACACACTAAGATAAAGACATGAACTTGGAAGGCAATTTGCAACTTGTATTACTAGCAACTAGACAGAATGTAGCGAAATGCTTGTTACATGAAAATAAAAACACACTAGCTAATACAAGAAACATATAAAGATAAAGAAGAGAAGGGATCCTCTGGCAGAGCTTTGGATAACCTTACTCCAAATGCGGTTGCTCCCGCACTTAAAAAGGCTTCTCCTTGGCTTCTTCAAATAGTCCTCCAAGCTTTCTCCTCCAAGGTGGGCGTCAACTACCTTGCTCCTCCTCAACGCTTGGCCATCTCCCCTTTGTGAAGAAGATCTCCTCCTCCTTGGCGTGGCACAAGGGAGAGGAAGAAGAGGAAGAAGGCACCAAGGGGGCAAGTAGGTTGCACCCTTGATCTTCTTCTCTTCTTCTTCTTCCTTGGCGTGGATGAAGGTGGTATGGGTGGAACCTAACTAATGGAAGAGATGATATTTTTGGTGGTAGTTAGGAGGGATATATATAAGAATGAAGGGGGGGGGGGGGGTGGCGTGACCTTTGCATGGATGGTTAGGATTGGATGATGAGGGTAGTTAGGTGATCTAAGGGGGGAGGTATGTTGGCGCCAAGTGAAGGCTTGGGAGGAGGGTAGTTAAGGGGAAGAACCACCCCTTGGTGGACGTCCAAGGTGGTGGTTATTCACCTTATTTTGGCGCCAATTAGGATAGGTTCTAGAAGGGGGTTAGGTGTAGGGTGGTGATGGCTTGAAGGGGTATGTGTAGGGTTAAGATGGGGGTAAATTTTGGAGGGAAAAGTGGTGCCAAGGTGGGGGTTAGTTACTGACATTTTGGTGCCAAAATAGAAGGGAGGTGGAGGTAGCTTAGGTGGACTATAGGAAGGCTTAGTTGGTGGAGCTAGTTAGGTGAGGTTTAGGGTTAGGTTTTGGTGCCAAGGAGATGAACTAGCTAAGCTAAGCTAGCTTAGCTAGTAGAGAATTGGGGAGAGAGGTAGAGGGAGCTAGGGTTTTAGAGGTGATGAGCTAGAGGAAGCTATCTTGAGCTACACTGGAGTTGGTGGCTGCTAAAGAGAGCTGCAAGGAGCTACCTTAGCTGGCTTAGCTTGCTAGTTCTTTGCTAGATGCTAAGCCAAGCCAAGATGAGCTGGCTTCTACTGATGTGAGCTAAGGTGAGCCAAGTTTGGTCTTCTCGGAGATTATTAAGGTAGCTAGAGTAGGCAGCTTAGGTCAAGTAGATTAGCTCAACTAAGTTGAGTTGAGCCTCTGAGAGTTGGACTTGAGCTGGGTTGAGCGGGTTAAGGTCATCTTTAGCTAACTAGGTCTAGCTAGTAGCTAAACATAGTCAGGTTGAACTTCCAGTGAACTCTTCTGAGTTGGAGGAGCTTGAATGGAGCTAGGATCAACTGTCTTGAGCTAGTTTGAGCTGCCATCCAGCTAAGGTGAGATGAATGGAGCTAAGGTGAACTAGCTAGAGCTACCATTCAGCTGAGATGAGCTGAATGGAGCTAGGGTGGAGTTGATCCAACTAGAATGAGCTGGGAGCTAGTTGGAATGAGATGGATCTAGTTGGAATCCCGCTGAAAGGAGCTTCTTCTTCATCTTCTGCCTTCCTGAGTGCTAGGGTTTCAGGGATTTGATTATCTATTCAACCCTAACACTCAAATAAATGTGTCAAAAACACAACAAATCATGCAATGTATGCCTAACCTAATTGATGACTAAATGCAGCCCAAAAATCCATTTGTGGAGTTAAAATCCTAAGAGCTAGGTTTGTTTTAGGGTATAAGAATGATGATAAATTGGCATTTATTAGGTGCCTCTTGAGTTGGAGCCAAAAAGGGGGTTCTAGAAGGGTATGGGTTGGCTCCGCTTAATGGAGGGTGGAGATGGTTTGGGTGATGAAGTGTAGGGCCATGATGTGGGCATGTTTTGGTGCCAAAACAAAGGGTTTCTAGAAGGGTGTTTTGGCGTCAAAAAAAGGTGGCTCTTGGTGGTGGTTGAGGAGCCAAGAGGTGTTAAAAGTTGGCACCAAAAGTAGGAGCTAGGGTGGACTAGGCTTAGGTCTACTTAGTGGAGCTTAAGTAGATGGATTTAGGGTTAGTTATAGGTGGTGGACAACCATTGGGAGCTAAGGTGTAGCTAAGCTAGCTTAGCTAGTAGTTGAGTAGAGGAGGAGTTGGGATGGAGCTAGGGTTTAAGGAAGAGGAGCTGAGGAAGAAAATATCTGGAGATGAACTAGAGCTGGTAGCTGCTGAAGGGAGCTACTTTAGCTGGCTTAGCCTGCCAGTTCTTTGCTAGCTGCTAAGCCAGGCTAAAGTGGGATGGCTTATACTAAAATATACTGAGGTGAGCTGGGTCTGATCTTCCCAGGGAGGACCTAGCTAGCTGGAGTAGCTAAGGTAGCTTAGCTCAAATAGGTTGAGCTAAGTGGAGTCCTCGGGAGCTAGACTTGAGCTGGTCTGAGCTTTGTGAAGTCATCTTCAGCTAACTTGAGTTGAGTAGAGCTGGAAGTAGCTGGACCTGAACTGAGCTGGACTCCAGTCAACTTAGCTGAGCTAGCTAGAGCTCCCAATGAACTGATTGGAGCTGAGATGAGCTAGACTCAACTAAGTTGAGCTGGATCTAAGCTGACTTGAGCTAGGTGGAGCTAAGATGAGCTACCCTGAGCTGCCATTCAGCTAAGATGAGCTGAATGGAGCTAACTGGAGCTAACCCTAACCCAAGTGAGCTGGTATCCAGCTATGATGAGATGGAATTGGCTGAGTCCCCGCTGGAATGAGCTTCCTCTTCATCGGTTGTCTTCATGAGTGCTAGGGTTTAGGGATCTGTTTATCTATTTGCCCCTAACACTCAAATAAACATATTAAAAATATAATAAAATATGCAATGCATGCCTAACCTAATTGATGCCTAAATGCAACCCAAAAACACATTTGCAAAGTCAAAATCCTAAGAGATAGGTTTGTTTTAGGGTATAAGAATGATGATAAACTAGCATTTATTACACCCCAATGCTTACCTTTTTCTAGTCTTATATAAAAACAAAAATTTTTACAAAATGGAAATTTTGGGAAAACTAATTTTTTTAACTTTTACAAGGAGAAAGAGATCATAGGACCTTGGTTGGTTAAAACACAAGAGGTATGAGATTTGTTAAAATATAAACATCAGGATTTGTTTTCAGATCAAAAAATTAGATGAATCAGGATCAATAAATCCTTCAAAAATTCACAAATTAACCCCTTGTTAATTCAGATGACTCGACTAGCCTTAATAGGTGGCTTGGTGACCTGACGAGGCAGCAATAGGGGAACAATGGATGCATCCGTCTGAGTTCATGCCGACCTTAAGAGGTGGCTTGCTGGCCTGACAAGGTGGCAATAGATGGAACGTCGGATGCATCCATCCAAGTTCTCACCGACCTTAAGAGGTGGCATGCCGACCTGAAGAGGTGGCAATAGATGGAACGTCGAATGCGTCTGTCCAAGTTCTCGCCGACCTTAAGAGGTGGCTTGCTGACCTGAAGAGGCGACAATAGATGGAACGTCGGACATGTTTGTCTGAGTTCTCGCCAACCTTAAGAGGTGGCTTGCCAGCCTGAAGAGGTGGTAATAGATGGAATGTCGGACGTGTCTGTCCAAGTTCTCACCCACCTTAAGAGGTGGCTTGCCGGCTTGAAGAGGTGGTATATGGGGAACGTCAGACATGTCCGTCCGAGTTCTCGCCAACCTTAAGAGGTGGCTTGCCTAGTCAAAATTTCGTCCTGACCATCCTCTAGAGGCTAGTTACCAGGCGAGAGCAAGGGGCAGTTGCCACCCTCTGCGATCAGTGGTCCTTTGTCACAAGGGGTAAGGCCCTACCATTGCTAAGATAGGTTAAGTATCTTACTACCGCTGAGGTAGGATAGGGGATTCACGTGTTGATTTTGGTGGTGATGGGATCACTCCTTGTGTGGCAAGGACTGTGCACTTGAGGGATTTTTTGTACCGACCACCCTCGAGGGGTGGCCTTGAAACCGCTGGGACCCAGGGGGGATGCCATGGTTCCCAACGGCCTTAAGAGGCCACTTTTGGATGCTTTGGCCCCACAGGGGGGTTCGTAGCCCTCAGACTTTTGGAGAGATTGAGATCCCCCTCTCGGCCCTTGACGAGCCCTGATGAGTTCATGAGGGAAGAGCAGGAAGCAGGGAATGTCGCTACTAAAGAGTCGACGGTGACCTCAAAATCGCTTGGCAGACCAGCCAGATTAGCCCCTTACTGGATTGGATGGACTTGGATCCCCTTTCCCTTCCTCGCTTGGGCTTCTCAGGTTACTTCACCTCAACTCTTGGGGGCTTACTCCGGGTCGCGGCTTCTCCGCATCTGGTGCTCCTCCTCTAAGGGAGTCAGGCACGTAATGAGAGGTCTTGGCAGAAAGCACGTACTGATGTTTAGTCGGTCGGGCCACCTAATTCTGTCGTCAACCTAGTCGCCTTAGGTATGGTAGCCGGGTTGAGGTGCATGTCTCCATCTGAATTGGTCGGAGGAGGGTCGTTCCCTTCGCCTCTCCCTTTTTCTTGATTGCCAAAGGTTGGTGATTGAAATGGCTATCAAAAGGAGAGGGAGGCATTTTCACCGGAGTGGTGGATGCGCTACGGGCGCATCGACCTGGAAAGAGTAGCTTGGAAGGCCGCCCAGCCCTAGCATCTCGGAATGCTGTGGGCGTTACTACTAGAAGTTGGTTAAGTGGGCTATGGACCTATTTTGGGCATCGCTGCTCCCGAAGGTTGCCTAGATATGCACGTTGATGTGCCTGGGATGCCGAAGGCAGAGGCCTCGGACCATTGTAGGTACCTCGGTGGTGACTTCCACCTGGCCAATGGCCAGCGAAGCATGTTTTTTAAAGGGCTTGGTGCTTCCCCGAAGGGGGAGACTCTTGCTGTGATGAACCTGGGCACTCCGCTGGATCCTGCTGGGAGACTTGGTCGTATCCTCCTTACCCGAATAAAGTCAGGAGGGAGGTACCTAGAGAGAGCCAACTTAGAAGGAGGGGCCCGGATGCCAAAGGTGACATCGACCCAAGGTTATCTTAACCTCTATGCTGATGTGCTCAGGAATCAGGAGGAGAGGACCTCGGGTGGCGCAAGCATCACTGCTAGAACTTAGCAACGATGTCCATCAGGCGGGGGAGCTTGGGGTGATGCTGCCTATATGTTGGGGTGGGGTGCTAAACTGCCTAGCTCTCAGTTGTGCTTGAGAGACTGCATTGGCCATCCGCAGTCATTGGGGCCCCTTCTTAGGGTGGTCCTTCAAGCTCTTTGTGGGCCTCCTATCCTTTCTCTAGATGGAGCCTTGGGATAATGGGTCCTCATTCACAGGCTGGCCCCCTTTTAGCACACCCACCTGGTCCATGGCAAGGGGGGTGTGTTCTCCTAAGGGCTCCTCCTTGATGAGGTCTACCTTGACAACCTTCGGTGGATCGATTCCCCTTAAGGACGTCCACTCGGTGCATGGCCAAGGGAGTGCGTTCCTTGAGGAACTCCTTTGCATAGCATGGCCTACGATTGCGACCTTCTGAGAGCCGGTTGCTACCTTGGGAGAGGCGATCCTTCACTTGTGGAAGGAACATTATTTGCAGGCAAGCACAGGGGCGTGCCTGTCCTAGAGTACTCTAGTCTTTAATAGGGCAGTCGTCGCTACCACACTTCTCGTCCGATCCATGGGAGGAGTTAACTCACTCCGGGTCTCTTGTTTGGTATTTTGGCATGTGGTCAAGGGTATTGCGCCCATACTCGCGAACCGGATGGCTCGACTCAAGGAGCCAAGGGTTCGTCGCCTCATGGGGCCTCTCTCATCAGAGTGTTGAGCCTCGAGCTAACCCTAGCAAGATCGAGAAAGCTTGATCTTCCGCTGCTCCGACAACCTCTTGGGGTTATCGTCGGTCCCTAATTGCTTGGCGAAGCGCTCCCAGGGCCATCTCTTTACACCCTTAGAAGAGCTGTCCAGCTGGCCGGGCAACGATCCTCATGCAGGCCCTTGCTGGGTGAGCGCCACTGGAGGAGCTTGGTGGGACTCCTCCCGGGATGGTATAGCATTGGCTTATCTGAGGGTGTCTCCTAAGGGAGTGGTGCATGAGCTACAGTGCACCATCCTTTCACGCCAAGCCTCGGTTGGCTCTCCAAGCGCTTCCAACAGGGGATCTCCATTTTCTCTTTCCCAAGTGGGTAGGCGATACGCTTAGGGGCGTATGTCTGGGACTGTTGAATTCGGCCCCTGGTTCCTCTTCACTAGGCCATGCCTCAGGGATGGGGGGTCCAGCTTGCGGACCTCAGACGATGAGCCGAGGCCACTAGGGAGTGGAGACGCTACATCTCGATCGGGCCCCTCTAAGAGGAGGGAAGTTGCGAGTGGGATCGCGGGTGATTACGACCACCACAATAGATCTCACTTAAAAGGGCCAAAGCAGGGTGCCAGAGGGGCCCTTGCTCCCAGCGATCGGATGCTCTTAAAAGAGATGCCTCTTTCATTGACACTTCCCACAGACAGTGCCATTTGATGGTCCTCGGAAGGTGACCAAAAGATTTGTTAGCATAGGAGGCGCTACTTAGCCATAAATCATCCATCGCGTAGGAGGGTAGATCAGCATACACAGACAAGAATAAGGGTTTGGTGACCAAGTTCCACCACAAGGGGTGTACGTCTGGGGGGAGAATAGGGCTCCCAACTATGCACTAGAATTTTGAGAATACATGATAGTACATGAATTCACTCCCTCTCTCTGGGGGGGAAGGGGTGGCCCCTCCCATTGGGGGGCCCTTTCTTCTATTTATAACACAGGGCGGGGGGGGGGGACCTGCACTCGATGACCCCTAGTACCCCTACTACCAGGCTACTTGTACGTTGTCAGGGCATAGGTGGTTAGGGCTATCTTATCGTATCCTTTCCCTTTGCTACACTAAATCTTTTGGTAGGCTGGGCAGGTGCCAATTGGGATTAGGTTGGTCTTAGGCGGGATGGGGTGCCGGTTCTACTTGAGTGACCTGTATCCGAGTAGCCAGATCCTCTGTCGAGTTATGTGTGATGTTTTGGGTCTGAGGGCATTTTTTGCCCCTCATCAAGTGGTATCTAGCAATTGGTGAAAGGTACAGAGGAGAATATTCATCTTGTATTAAGCCAATAATATCTAAGATGATTATTGAAGAGGGTGGATTCCTATCATCTGGCTTTTTTATGGTGAATAGATTAAGAAAGAATGACATGACATATTACACAATTCATGGTGTAAATAGTGTTACATCCTTAGGAAGGTACAAGATCTCCAAATTTACTACGAGGAATGCAAGTAAAAACTCATATATGCATTGGGATTTTATTGGCCTATTCAAGTTACAAGTCAGGCCAAGTCATGAGTCAAGTCAATTAGGTTAACCTCAAAAAAGATCTTGACCCAAGCTTGGCCTAGTGATGTACATGTTTATATTACATAAAATGTCTATTTATGCATGTTCTTAAGATAGAATTGTAGTACATACTATAAATATTGCATAGCATGCATCATCTTGCGTTTAGATTAGTTTGAATAAAGTGGAGGTTAATTGTCTCCTTTTATGTTTAGGGATAGGGCAACTTTTTATCGGGGCCTTGGATCGAAGATCCAACCGTACAGATCTGATCAGGGTGACGATTGGAGTTCAATGACTCCAAGATCGCCCTAATCAGGCATCTATAGCATCAGATAGAGATCGAGGAACCCTAGAAGATCAAGGGCCAATATGGTGTGAATCCGCACTTCAGATGACAAATCCGACTGCATGGATGGATTCGGATCAACGATCACAGTCTAATGGCATGAAAATCGACTCAATCCAACAACCGTGGCACCATCTACATCATCCAGAAGATGGATGGCCAAGATGGTGCCACGTGGCACCATCTCAACCGCCCAACCAGCTGCATGCAACCACAGCACCTTCTCTTCATCTGATCATCGCTTCTCAATCATTGGATGCCCATCCAACGGCTGTGGGGTGCGCACACACAATTCATAACCGTGACACAAATGCGTTGATAGCGCGTTGTCCAAAGTGCTTGTGTAAAGGAGAGGTGCGGGGTCGACTCGCGAGGTGCAGGTGAGCAGGCGCGAGGGCACACGATCTCAATCGAGTAGCTGTGCGTGCTCGATAGCACCCATGCGCCATCGGGCGCATGGTGAGAATGCTGGATTTCATGTGGTGGCACACGCTAAGGAGGTGCGGCGAGGATACATCTTAGCTGTTCGATCTCACGATCGAACGACCGAGATTTGAAGATCATGGGCGTGCGTTGCAGATTGAGGAGACAAGCAGGCGCACGTGCGCCACCCACTACACCCATGTTCAGACCTTTAGCGACGGATTTATCCGTCACTAAAGGTCTTAAATTAATGTTTTTCAAATTAAAAAGACCAAATTACCCTCACTCCTTGCAACTATAAAAGGAGACCCCCTCCATACAAAATTTTCATCCCTTCCTTCTCTTCTCTCCCTCTCCAAAGCTCAAGAGAAGCATGTCCCACACCCGAGATGCTTCTCAAGAGATAAAGTCAAATTTTCGCTCCCATTTCAGAAGCAGATCCCGCGATGACGACGACGTGCTACCCCGTTCCCGTTCTTCCTACTTCATCCTCCTTCTTCCTGCTCTGTTCCCCATCTTCCAGGCGTCAACCCATCGTCCTCCAAGCGATCGTCCAGGAGGATATCTCTCTCTCCATTCTTTTTAATGCTTTCTAGAGTAGATTTACTGCTTTCTAGTCGTAATGAGTAGTGTAACGAACAACCTCTTTAATAATGAAATCCATGTTCATTCAACATCTCTTTTTGCTTTTATTTGTAATATTCTCTCTCTTTCTCTTCTATTTATTGTAAATAGATAAATAGTTTCCAATCAGTTATTCTATTTCATGACAAATAAAATAAAAGCGTATTTCTAATCAAACGTCTGCCTCCCTAAGTTCGACCCAGGATTTCTATTCCAATATAAATTTTATTTGTTGAACACGAGTTCTGCGCTTTCAAACTACAACGATAGGTTTTTCAAAACCAAATACGATAGCGTAGTAACTCGCAGCTTCAACACCTAGCAAAGTCCATGTGCCAAAACACTCAACCTTAGCCGAGCCCAATATGGTCGGGCCTAGGATAGGTTGGCCCATGGGTCGATGTTTGCGTTGCATTTATCAACTAAGTTAATCAATTTTTCTATTAGAGTTGCATCCATATTTGATAAATGCGATCATATTACAAATAGGTAAAATTGGGCCATATTGCATTTTTTAGGAGTAGGGAACTCGAGTTGCATCTAAAAATATAATAGGGAAATAAGGGAGAGATTCTTTTTGGCTTAAATATCCCTAGATTGGGCCTAGCTAGGCTAGGCTGAAAAAATAAAATCCAAGCTTGATTCATAAGTAGTTAGGTCGAAAATTAGGTCAAGCTAGCCCGACTTGAAGGTTGATTTCTTAACCCCAAGCCCAACCCATGAATATGGGTCGGGCAAGTAGGAACTAGGTCTACGATTATACCTTGAACACCTTCCAAATTTCCTTGATTTTGGAAATCTCATTGTATTTTCCTTGATAATGGAAACTCTCGTAATTGACATGATTGTTGTAGTAATTGATTGATAAGGTGATCACTTTGATTATGGAAAATCTACATAGCTAGCATATTTAATACTACAAATCTTAATCTCCAAATAAGATTATCGTATAATTGGTTTCATTGATATAATATGAAATTATATCCCATTAGTTGGCATTGCTCTTGTAAGTGGCATGATATTAAGGTCTAAAAATATACTTGTATTACATTGTATCAGCCATCATCTCATCTTCACATTGTGAAAATAATTCTCTCTACTCACAATGTTTTCCCTCTTTTTCTTTGAAGTGTTTTCCACATTAAATTTCTTACATTCTTGAGGTACAATTTCTATTAATTGATCACTATTTGTTGTTTGATTTCATGTTCATGGAAGGATTAAATTGATTCTACTAAGTGGCATCAAAGCCAAAATTCAAGTTTCTATTCACATGAAGTTGCGAACTTTGTAGAATCAACAAAACACTAGTAGCATGCATGCAATTGCACTTTTGTGTAACCAGTCATGTGATGACTTGGATCCTACCAAATGACTAAACACAATAGAATCCAAGTTACCAAACACAAAATATCAATCAAGCCACATGATTTGTAGCCAGTCAACACATAATTATAAAATATAAATATCCAAATAAGCAAATTATAAAGCATTAATTAAATAAAGAAGCAAATGCAAACTGTTGTAGTGAAAGATCTATGCAAAAAAGGATTGGATTTTGAAAAACCCATCGTCATAGTATGATTTGCAAACAAATCCGCCAACAAATAAATTTATATCGAAATTCGTAAAGAGATTCCGGGTCGAACACTGGGAGGCTACGTCAATCTAAAATCTATAATTATATTTTTTTGGTATTTTTGTTTTGAAAGCGAGATAATCACAATGAAATTGATATTAACACTAAGAGAGAGAGAGAGAACAATCACTTTATAACTGAATACTATTTTTACAACTAGAAAGTAGGAAATTATTATAGCTAGAAAGAGGGAAATTTTAATCTAGAAAGAAATAAAGGGAGAGGATGTTATCCTCCTCGACGATTGCTTGGAGGACGAGCCAGACAGGGTGATGCCTGGAAGACGGAGGACAAAGACGGAAGACGAAGAACGAAGTAGGAAGAACCGGGGGCAAGGCAGGGTGTCGTCGTCGTCGTGGGATCCACTTCCAGAACGGGGGAGAAAATTTTGATTTTGACTCTAAAAGAGCATCCCAGGTTTGGGACAAGCTTCTTTAGAGCTTTGGAGAGAGAGAGAGGTGAAGGAAGGGATGATTGAAATGTGGAGGGCGTAGGCCTTTTTATAGGTGTAGAGGTTGGGGGCAAAAAGGTCATTTTATGTTTAGAGCATTAATGCAAGGGCCTTTAATGACTAAATTAAGCGTCACTAAAGCCCCTGAACATGGACGTGGCTGCCCCACACGCCGCACCTCTTCTTCTCCTCGCGCCTCAATGCACTACACATCTGTGTCTTCTCAGTCGTCCGATCACGAGATCGAACGGCTTAAACGCACTGCACCCAATCTCCTTCAATGCCTGTTAAGATGCGATGCGGCCTCCTTCAATGCCGTTGGATTAAAGATCAATGGCTCAGGATGCATGCTCGCTCGCCTTCACAAGAGTGCATCTGATGGCGCTTTCGCGCTCCTTGCATCTGGGCGTACCACGTTGCTCGCATTCACACCGTCCGCTCGCCATCCAACGACCTGATTTAGCCGCTCCCGCACCCGTACCTTGATTTGAGCCGCAGCGGGGATCGAACCCGCGCTGCTCGCTCGAAAAGAGGGGCTCGACCGCTACGCTACCGTTGCCACTTTGTCTCACTTATATTTTAAGTGTTCGTGCCCATGGTTGTTGGATCAAGATCCAACGACCCAGATCTTGCCTCACCCGTGCCTTCAGAGGTTGAGAAGAGGTGCTGCGGCTAGTTTGGGCAGCTATGATTGTGCCACGTGGTGCCATTATGGCCGTCCATCTTCTATGAGTTTTAGATGGTGCCACGAATGTCGGATTGGACCAATTTTCATGCTGTTGGGCTACGATCGTCGATCCAAACCCATCCGTGTGGTTCGATTTGTCATCTGAAGTGTGGATTTACACCATCTTAGCCCTTGATCTTTGACCTTCCTTGAATTATATCTGATGCTACGGAAGTCCAATCGGGGTGATTTTGGAGTCATTGAACTCTGATCGTTGCCCTGATCAAATCCGTATAGTTGGATCTTTGATTCGAGGTCCCTGATTAAAAGTCATCCTGTTTCTGGCCACCAAAAAGGAGAAATTACTATACAATTTGTACAATTTGACCTAAATGCATGATGATGCATGTTATTCAATATTTACAATGCATGATGCTAATATGATACTAATAACATGCATTAATAGACATTTTTAGTTGTTCAGATGTATGCACATCACGCCCCCATGCCTATCTTTTACTAGTCCATAGCAAAAACTATATGCCATTTATAAAAGAATTAGGTCGGATTTCTTGGGCAAAAGTTATTCTTCAACACTAGGAGATTTTTACTAAGAACCTGAACTATAAAGACACAACAGCACGCAGGTGTCTGCCAAAATGCAGATCGCCTCAAGCCCTCACCTTATTCAAAGGAGGATCTTTTTCTTCTTTTCTTCTTTTCTTTTTTTTTTTTTTGATTTTTGAGCTTAGGGTTTCAGAGCAGCTTTCTACGACCACTAAACCCACCCAAGACTCAGAGAGAACCCTAAGTCTAAGCATCTTTGTGTGAAATGTGTTAGACTTATTGATCGATGATTAGAATGGACTTCGGGTTTCTACGCCCCTGGGTGACCTTGAAAAGAAATTTTGCTTGAAGGTGTATCTATTCTACAGGTAGCTTTCTCCCTACTTTTATTTTTATGGGGTCAACAAAAGGTTAAACCCAGTGTATATCTCCTCGGCTTATTCTCTACTTCTTCCCAAGTGTTTTGGAATTTTACGTGCATTTCTTAAGCTGGGCTCTGGACAACCTACCAATGCGCTGTTCCCCACGATAACTTACCAGCCATACTCATGTGGTGAAGTGTGGCTTATTTCTTTTTCTTTTCTTTTCTCCCTTTTTTTTTAAGTAGGTGGCTTCCCTGATCTAAGATTTATCTAAAGGCAGCAAGAAAAGAATGGTCATGTGATTGGGCTCTATACAACTTACTTATGGGCTATTACCCACGATAACTTGCCAGCCATACCACCCTAGAAGGTTCATTAGCTACCCAATTTTAGTAAAAATCACCAAAAAGCAAGTCAGTGCAAAGTGTGTAAATGCTTAGACTTAAAATCCCCTCAAATCAGAGGGCGGGTTGATAAGTTGTGTACTTATCGCTCAAACTTATTTAACCAATTTGAAGTAAATTCAGAATGGTGAGGACTCAATAAGAAAATCCACATTTTAGTGGACACCCGGGTTGATTAAGCCCGAAGACCTGAAGGATCTTAGTGTTCAGATCCTACTATATTATTCCCTAAGGTTGAAAATTCCTAATGCCCAATTATTCTTTCCTAATTCTTTTTTTTTATTCATTTTTTTAATAAAGAATAGAAAAAAATAAGTAGAATTTGCAAGAATTCCACAGAGCTGACAAAATGATTCAGAAATGAATCCATCCCTATGCCTAGCTGATGCAATGTCCTCATTAAAAATAAAAGGCATGAAAGGAAGGGTAGAATGTAGAAGATATCACCTGAATATGATGCTCGGATCAGCTCTAAGTCAGACTGTACATGTGTTGAGTTTAATGCCATCAGCTAGGCGAAGTTCAGCCAAAGAAATCATGATATGAGTAGAGCAACCTGTCTGAGATGGGTTCTGGAATAATACGATCAACAAAAGGCTTCAGACGTAGACCGTTGACTATAAAAGAATTACTCATCTTTGGGTCAGAGATCTGAACAGCTCTGTTTGGAAATACCTGATCCACGATGAACGGGCCGTTCCATTTTGACCTAAGTTTGTCGGGAAAGAGCTTAAGTCGAGAATCAAAGAGCCAAACCTTCTGGTTCAGCTCAAAGCTCTTGCGGGATATCAATTGGTCATGAAGAGCTTTGGTCCGAGCCTTATAGATCTTGGCATTCTCGTATGCGTTGTTTCTAAGCTCCTCCAACTCAGATAGTTGGAGTTTCCTGGTCTTTCCAGCTAAACTCAAATCCAAATTACATTGCTTGATTGCCCAGAATGCCCTATGTTCAATCTCTACAAGTAAATGGCATGCCTTTCCATACACCAAACGAAATGGTGACATGCCTATAGGTATTTTGTATGTCCTTTGGTAGGCCCAAAGAGTGTCCTCAAGCATGTGAGTCCAATCTCTACGATCAAATCTAACCATTTTCTGCAGAATATTCTTGATCTCCCGATTGGAGATCTCAGCTTGTTCCCTTGTCTGCGGGTGGTAAGGTGTGGAGATTCTATGATTTAGCCAGTATTTTGCTAGAAAACTACGGAACTGGGCATTAGTGAAATGAGTTCCACCATCGTTGATGATGGCCCTCGGAATCCCAAGCCGACTGAAGATGTTCTTCTTGACGAAATCGATGACCACCTTGTGGTCATTGGTTCGGGTGGGAATGGCCTCAATCCACTTGAACACGTAATCAATAGCGATGAGAATGTACTAGTGTCCAAATGAAGGGAGGAAGGGTTCCATGAAGTCGATGCCCCAAATGTCGAAGATTTTGATGGGAAGAATCAGGTTTAGAGGCATCATATCTCTCTTAGTTATGCTCCCAAGTGCCTGGCATCAGGAACACGACCTCGAGAATTCGTAGGCATCCTTAAAAAATGATGGATAATAAAATCCAGATTGCAAAATTTTTGCAACCGTCTTTTTCCCAGAGAAATGTCCACCACACGCAGATGCATGGCAGAACTCGAGTATACTTTGGAATTCATTCTCCGGAACACATCGGCGAATAATCTGATCAAACCCAATGCAGTACAGTTTAGGGTCCTCCCAGAAGAAATATTTGGCCTCAGATTTGAGTCTATCTTGTTGTTGCTTTGTCCAATGTTGGGGGATTTTACTAAAGACCAAATAATTTACAATGTCTGCAAACCACGAGGTTTGGACACCTGATACTGGAAGAATAGTTTCGTCCGGAAAAGTATCAGCAATCGAAATATCCGAATTAGAAGAATCACTTAGAAGTCTCGAAAGATGATCTGCCACCACATTTTGTGCCCCGGATTTATCTTTGATTTCAAGATCGAATTCTCGAAGCAGAAGAATCCATCGAATAAGTTGGGGTTTGGCATCCTTTTTGGCCAAGAGATGTCTCAAGGCCGAGTGGTCGGCGTAAATTATGATGTGAGACCCTAAGAGATAAGCCCTAAATTTCTTCAAAGCAAATACTACAGCTAGTAATTCCTTCTCAGTAATAGTGTAATTCCTCTGGGCCTCGTCCAGAGTTTTGCTAGCGTAGTAGATGACAGAGGGCTTCCTATCAATCTTTTGACCCAAAATAGCCCCGATCGCGTAATCAAAAGCGTCAGTCATAATCTCAAATGGGGCTATCCAAACTGGTGGTTGCAACACCGGAGCATAAGTGACTGCCATTTTAAGAAAATCAAATGCCTTACGGCATGATTCGTTGAAATCAAATTGCGTATCTTTGGTGACAAGGTTGCTCAGAGGGCGAGCAACCTTAGAAAAGTCCTTGATAAACCTCCTATAGAATCCCACATGACCAAGAAATGATCGAATTTGTTTGACAGATGTGGGAGGAAGTTTGGAGATAACATCAACCTTAGCTTTGTCAACTTCAATTCCTCGTTCAGAGACTACATACCCAAGATGATGCCTTCTTGTGTCATGAAATGACTCTTTTCCTAGCTAAGGACCAATCTTGTTTTGATGCATCTTTTAAGGATCATTTCAAGATTTGGCAAGCAAGAATCAAACGATTCTCCGAAAATAGAGAAATCATCCATGAAGACTTCCATAAACTCTCCCACCATGTTAGAGAATATGGCCAGCATACACCTTTGACAGTCGCTGGTGCAATGCATAAGCCAAATGGCATTCTACGGAAAGCAAAGGTTCCGTAGGGATAGATGAAAGTCATTTTTTCCTGATCCTTAAAATGGATAGGGACTTGATTGTATCCTGAGTAACTATCTAGGAAACAGAAGTACTTTTTCTCGGTTAGTCTTTCAAGGATTTGATCAATGAAGGGCAAAGGGAAATGATCTTTTTTCGTGGCTGTGTTCAGCTTCCTGTAATTGATACAGACCCTCTAAGAGGAAGCTGAACGAGTTGTGACAGACTCTCCTTTCTCATTAGTCACAACAGTAATCCCGACTTTCTTGGGAACAATTTGCACGGGACTTACCCAAGGACTATCTGAGATTAGATAAATGATTCCTGTGTCAAGCCACTTAATTATTTCCTTCTTGACCACTTCTCGCATATTAGGGTTTAATCTCCTTTGCATTTGGCGAGAAGGGCGGGATCCATCTTCTAAGAATATTCTATGATTGTAGTAAGATGGCTCGATCCCCCTATGGTCATGAATGGTCCAACCAATTTCCTCCTTGTGACCCTTTAGGACCTTAATTAGTTTAATCTCTTACTCCTTAGTTAATCTAGCACTGATATTCACAGGGAGCTTCTTTTAAGGTCCCAAAAGCTGATATTTCAAACTCTCAGGCAATGGTTTCAGTTCGAGCTGGGGCGTGTTTAGGATGGAAGGTAAGGACGAAGCTAATGAAGATTCATCAAGAGGAAAAGGTTGATAGTGAACAAAATCAATAACTTCTTCAGAATGTGGCGGGTTTGCCACAGAGGGTTGTGGGTCAGATCCATCAAGACAGGAGGAACTTTCAATTGCAGAAATCGCCATACATGTTTCAATATTCAAGTTATCTTCCTCAAGTTCCTCTATAAATCCATAATCCTCAAATTTGTTAATCGCCTTAAAAATATCCAATTTCAATTTATAATCCCCAAAGGTGATTTCCATGCTACCGCTCTCACAGTTAATATTGGCCTTAGAGTCACTAGGAAGGGATGCCTCAAAATGATGGGTGTGTTCCTTAAATTCTCAGGTACATCCATGTCAAGGACAAGGAAATCTACAGGAAAATAGAAGTCATTAACCTTGACAATAACATCCTCAATAATGCTTCTCGGATTTGTGACCGAACGGTCCACTAACTGCAGCGTTACTGTTTATCGGGTGAGAATAATGTTTTAAAATCAATGAGTCGTAGTATAGTTGAAATTGCTTGAAAACAAATAAATTTTATTACTCAAAGTTTTAAGTCCGAGGTCGAACACAGGGAGCAAATTGGGGTTTAAAAATCAAGAGCACAACTTTAAAATTGAATATAATATGCAATGAAAATCAGAGTTATAGTGCAAAAATGTAAATGTGAACATTGGATATCAATGTATATGAAGAGAGCACCAAAAAATGGACGTCTAATTTTGTGAATCAGACGTCTTAAACTTAGAGTTGCTGCAGTGCTTCTATTTCTCTTCTTCTTTGATTTCTATCTCTGGCTGCTTCCTTCTTTTCTTTTCTGTTCTTTTTCGTGCCTTAGCCTTGTTTTCCTTTGCCTTCTTTTTCTTCTTCTTCTTCTTTCTTTCCTTTTGAAGACTCTTCTTTCTTCTGCCTTCAGCTCCTTCTCCTTCTTTTTTCTTTCTTCAACCCTTCAGCTTCTTCCTCTTCAGTCCTTGCCTTCTCCTTTCTTAGCGTTCGCTGGCTTCCGCCCTCTTCTTCCTTGGCTTCTTCTTCTTCTCCTTGCCTGCGAGAGCAAAACCTACCCCTACCTGCCCCCGTAATCTCTCTTCCTTTTCTCTCTTAGGCTCGCTCTCTCAGAGTCGCTTCTCAGATAATCGGGTTGGGTATGCACCCAAGACCAGGCCCACCGACGTGCGGTGGTGGGTGAGGAGAGCAGGTCGAGTATACGGGTCAAGCTAGGTCCACGGGGATTGGGTCACAGATGAGGCGGTGAAAGGTGAGTGGGACCTCACCCTGTGGTCAGGAGATGAAGAGGCTATTCCACTTTTTCAATTTATTTCACTAAGCCCACTCAACAGCTTCCAAGGTGGGACTAAACGTCCCACCTTCCTTCGCGAGCACCCGCAGCAGGAGGCTTCCTTGCTTGTGGCTGCTATTTCAGTCTTCAGTGCCAATTGCTTGGCTGGGGCTATGCGCGAGATGAGTCCACGCAACCTGGGGTAATTCACCTGAAGTGGAGAGACCTGGGGCTAGCTTGCAAGCTAGCTACTTGCTTGCTTTAATGGCGGCAGGCCTCCAAACCTGTCAACACGAAAATGGCCTCGCGGCCCTGTCAAAAAGCTTAGAAAGCTTCGCCTAGACATGCCGAACGTAGTGCGGGGGTCGGCGTGGCGTGGGGTGGTCGAAGCGTGCGTGCCTAGGGCACCCTGTGTGTGTGAAAGTGGGTGTGTTCGGGGGGTGTCCTGGGGACTTGACGTAGTGAGTGGAGTAAGGGTTTATGGTCAGTGGAGTGTTGCGGTGCTTATGGGGTGGTTGGTGAGGTAGATGGAGGTGTGGAGCGACGGGGATGCCTCACCGGAGGTCTGGCCGGAGGTGGAGAAGGTGGTGGTGATTTGTGGCGTCGAGGGATATTTTCAAGAAATAAAGAGGGGGAACAGGAAGAGGAGAGAGAGAGACGTTATCTAACCTAACCTAAGGACGAAGGAGGCAGGGATGGAGGCCAGCTCGTGTTGCCGTAGCCAGAGACGAAGCTCTCCGTAGGTGAGGCGGCGACGACGACAAGGGCAGAGGCAGCGTCTGGGCTGGTGCGGTCGACGCAGATGAATGAGAGGATGGTAACCCAACCACTGGTATTGTGGTTGGGAGACAAGAGAATGAGGATGGAGTCGCCAGAGCTTGCGGAGAACTTGTGGCCAGCGAGGAGAGAAGAAAGTGGGGTGGACCGACCCAATTCCAAGCTGAGGAGGTGCAGAATGAATTAAGGTTTCTTATATAAGCCCTGGAGGTTGGGTTTGTGCTTGGAAGCCAAGCTTCCAAGCGCGGAAATCTCACCAGATATGGAAACTCAGAGTGACCCAAATCTCTCATGCGTTCATATGAGAGATTGGGTAGGAATTAGGGTTCATCAGTGGGTTCACATTGGAGGAAATTTCTCAGAGAATCTCCTTTTCAATTTTGAAGGGGATTCACTAAGAGATTAGAGAGTTCGTGCCTTTGAAACCTCGCCGGAGTAGGATTCTCTCCGTTATAATAGAGGAGGGACCTAATTGCAAAGAATGACGAGGAAGCTAGGGGATTTCTGCAGAGGTTTTCGAAAGATAGGGGTAGGAATGTAATTGGGCTGGACCTGTTTGCAAAGTGGGTCAAGATGAGTTCCTCTTAGGTCCAAATTTTGGTACAAACCTAATTTAGACCTAAATAATCCAATGGTGAAGTTGGATTTTGGGTTTGACCACGTTTGACTGAGCAATTTATGCAAAAATCCAATTTAGGGTAAATATTTGTCTAAGACCCCAATTTAGGTTAAAATAGGTTCTAAGGGCCAAATTGAAGGTTCTAAACCTACAGAATATTTTTCCATGATTTTTACAGGGTTTAGGTGAATTTTATCCTGATCAGAACCTTGTCAAATCAAGTGGGTCTGTTTTAGGGTTACAAGAAGTCATTTAATTCCTAGAATTCACATGAATCCTTTTCTTCCTAAACCAACCTACTTTTTATCTTGTTAAGACCATTTAACCTATGTTTAGCCCATGAGAAAATCCGTTGTTGTATTGCAATGGTAAAATTGTAGTTTTACCCATTGTTTCTTGCTTTTCTCTCAGAATGGTTATTCATTGAGTTAGGACCTCCAGTTGGTTATGTAGGAACTTTTATTCTCTTTTCTGGGTCAAAATGAGCTAGTTAAGGCTCATGATGGTGTTCCCATCATACCCCCATGCCTAGCTTTTGCTAGTCCCTTAGCAAAATTTTAAGATTTTTACTTTTGTTCTAGACCATGGGTTCCTTGATGTTCAGAAATTATGATGAGTGCCTTTTTCTTTTTGATTAGGTTAGAATACCGATAGTAGGCCTAGAGGTACTCAGGTAGCAAGCTGCTGCACCAAGCTGCCAACCACCCTCCAAAGCAGGCTGACCCTTTGGAGGCTGATAGCGGATTTTACGCAGTTTGTTAAATACGTCGTTGTAACACACAAAACCAATCAACTCTTAAATTTATATTCCTAGATAGGGGGACTATCTAGGGTCGTCCAAGGAGGACAAATATTTGCAAAATTGATTCTCTTGCTTGGAATACAAATCTCAACTTTCTTTTTGGTATTTTTCAATATATCATTTTTTTTGTTTTTGAATTAAGACAACATGCAAAATGGTAGCGGGAAGGTGATTTACACTTCAAATTTAAATACTACTTCTAAGTGGCAAGTAGAGCCTCTCCCTAAGCTCACTCCAAGCAAGTGAAGGCCTAGAATAATTATGGAGAGGGAGTGAAGAATGCTAGAAACAAAACAATTAGAAATGCAAATAAGAAATTACAAAGAAGGCAACTAGATTAATGAAAAAAGTGTTTTACAAAAAGGCCTAGTAGAGGAATGCTTCTACTACTAGAAAATTGCAAATAAGAAAAGCAAACACTCCTTTGCCTAGCCGTCCGCCTTGAAGTGGAAGAGTCCTCCTCCTTGGCGTGGTCCAAGTTGAAGAGAGTGGGGAGAAGAAGGCACCAAAAGGGCTGGTGATGTGCCCCTTTAATCTCCTTCTCTACTCCTTCTTCTTGGCCGTAGGTATAGGTGGTATAGGTAGCAAAATACACTAATGGAGGATCCCCAAAATGGTGGTAGGTGGTGGGTTTTTATAGAATAGGAAGGGGGCTAAGGTGACTCTTGGAATGGAAGGCTAAGATGAAGAGATGGAGGTGGTTAAGGATCCAATGGCCAAGGTGAATTGGCGCCACCTTAAGGGACACCTAGGGGGTGGTTATGGGTGTTGACATCCCTTGATATTGGCGCCAAATGGCTTCTAGAAGGGGGTCTAAGTTGGCGCCAAGAAGGGTTCTAGAAGGAGGGGTAGGTGGATGGCTAGGATGGATTATGTGGGTAGGTATAGGGTGGATTAAGGGCTGAAAGTTGGCGCCAATATAGAGGTGGCTAGGGGTAGTTTTTGGTGCCAACTTATGGTGTCTTTTGGTGGTGATAATGGGGTGAAGGTATGGCTAGGAGTTGGCACCAACTTGAGTAGGGTAGCTAGCTTAGGTAGGCTTAAGTTGGTGGAGCTAGCTAGGGTTGAATTTGAAGGTGGTGGATGGCCAAGGAGCTGGTTGCTAACTAAGTTAAGCTAAGCTAAGCTAAGCTAAGCTATCTTAGCTAAAGGTGGAGTAGAGGAGAAGGTGTTGGAGCTAGGGTTTGGAGGGAGGAGCTAAGGAGGAGAAGTCTGGAGCTAGAGCTGGCTACTGCTGAAGAGGCTGGCATGGGGCTACTCTAGCTGGCTTAGCTTGCTAGTTCTTTGCTAGTTGCTAAGCCAAGCTAAAGTAAGGTAGCTTCTACCATAATGAGCTGAGGTGAGCTAGGTCTGGTGCTCCCGGGGAGAATCAAGCTGGTTGAGGCAGCTAAGGTAGCTTAGCTCAACTGAGTTGAGCTAAGCTAAGTCCCCGGGAGCTGGACTTGAGCTTCCTGGGCTGGGATGAGTTCTTCTTCAGCTGGCTGGAGTTGAGTGGAGCTGGATGTAGCTGGGTCTGAGCTGGGGTGAACTCCTGTCAACTCAGCTGAGCTAGCTAGAGCTCCCTGTGGAATAGTGGGAGCTGAGATGAGCTAGACTCAGCTAAGTTGAGCTGGATCTGAGCTGACTTGAGCTAGGGTGAGCTAAGATGAACTCTCTTGAGCTGCCATTCAGCTGAGATTAGCTGAATGGAGCTGGGATGAGCTAACCCTAGTTCAAGTGAGCTAGGTTCCAGCTGTGGTGAGCTGGATCAAGCTGAGTTCCAGCTAGTCTGGGCTTCTCCTTCACCATTTGCCTTCTTGAGTGCTAGGGTTTTAGGGATCTGTATATCTGTACATCCCTAACAATCACAAAATCGTATTAAAAAGACAATAAAAAATGCAATGCATGCCTAACCTAATTTATGCCTAAATGCAGCCCAAAAACCCATTTGCGGAGTAAAATCCTAAGAGCTAGGTTTGTTTTAATGCATAAGAAAGATGATAAACTGAAGTTTATCAGAGGTGCTAAAAGAGGAGCTGCAAGAATCGATGAGGAAGTCTACACAAGATAGCTTGCAGATAATGAAGGCAATGGCTGATCAGATTCAGACCATAGAGAACACGCAAAACCAGCTTTTCCAGGAGCATAGGACTCAGGGAGCCTTGCCCTCCCAACTCGTCCCGAATCCTCGATATGTGCAGAACCAGGGTGCCCCACCCAAGTTTCAGGCACCGCAGGGATAGGCACACGCCATACTACAGGCGCCTCCTGCACCACCCGGTTACGTGCAAGGCCAGCCGCCTTTGCAGAATCCCACGTATTCTGCCCCATCCGCTCCCCCACCACCTCATGGACAGCAAGCCGATGCACACGTTGTCTCATTGTGAAGCGGAAGGAAGACATTCGACCCACCACCTAGGCATGCGAGTTCTGATTTTTCCCACCCTTCGCCGCAGGCAAATTCGACTCCATCATCTCAGGAGCCACCTGCGATAGATAAGGGTAAGAGACCACTCAACCTGAGATTCCCGTCCCTTTTCCTGAGGCTCTGACACGAAATGCAGTACGGAAAAAGGACACGCGAAATTTCGAGGACCTAAAATCGATGTTTAAGGAAGTACATATTCAGGTCCCCCTCCTCGAAGCTATCAATCACATTCCCACTGTCGCTAGGTTCTTCAAGGACTATTGTACCCTAATGCGACAGCCGAGAATTGGACGACAGGCGGTATTGTCGAAAGAGGCTAGCATCGTTATTCTAGCTGACCTATCACCGAAGAAGAAAGACCCTGGTACCCTACTCATATCCTGCTTTTTGTAGGATTCTCCATTTGATTGGGCCCTTCTAGATTTGGGTTTGTCCATCAACTTAACTCCCACCACCGTATTTGATCGATTTCGATTTGGGGAGTTAAAACCCACCTCGGTTACGATTCAGCTGGCTGACAGATCAGTCAAAACACCAAGGGGGGTGGTTGAGAACGTGATCGTGAAAGTCCGCGGGTTCTGCTTTCTCGTAGATTTTTTGGTTCTCGATATGGAAGTTCCTCCTAATCTCCGCGATGCACCAATTATTTTGGGTCGCCCATTTTTGGCGACAGCCCGAGCGAACATCGATTGTGCATCCAGGTGTATGGAGATTGCCCTAGGCAATGAGCAACTTCGACTAGACATATTCAGGGCAGCAAAGAACTTCGACTGTGATCGAATAGAGGAGGATGGTTGACTGCGCAGCAATCATAGGTCTTAATTAGCCTAGATTAAGCTAAGACTTAGCATAAGTTAGAGTTATTCATGCATGCATACGCATTATCTGCATCTTTACTGCTTTCCTTTAGCTATGCATGAAATAATGTTATAATGTGCTGATTAAGTATATTATGTCGATTGCAGGTAATAAGCAGATCTAGAGCTGGATCTGAAGCTGGATCAGGAATAACGGGAGTTGTAGCAGACTGGAGCAGAAGGCCTAGGTTAGATGTAGGAATAATAATGTAAGGGGGTTAAAGGTTTTCTATTCTATTAAGTAGAAATAAAGCAATAAAATGTGAAGAGCTTAGGTCCATCCTAGCCCTAGGATAGCCTAAAGACTTCCCCAAGCCTTAGCCACCCTTAGATTAGGTCACAACACCCTAGGAAGCCCTAAAACCCTAGTTCCAACCCTTCTCTGGACGTCCAGATAAGTTTTAAGACGTCTAGGACCCTTAGCCAACTCCCGCACACTTCAAACCCACTTCTGCAGTGTTATTGGACGTCCAGACACTTTGTCAGACGTCTAATTTCTGCAGAATACCCAAAACAGAACCCGAAATCCTTTCTGATTTTTGAGTATAAGACGTCTGATTATATTATTAGACATCTGATACTGCTCTCCAATTCCTATTTTGAGATTTAAGCCTTGATCTTGGATCTCTAGGTCCCTAAACCCAATTCCAACCCCATAGGAACTTAAATTAAGGTGCCCTAACCCTAGTACATCACCTCTAGACCTCCCTAACTACCTAATTAGGTCCTCACTAAACCTAATTGACTTGGATCTTAGTCAATTCCATCAGCCTATTCAATTGGACTCATTGAGTCCAATTGAGCCCTGATCTCAGCACACACTGTCCAATTGGACTCAGTGAGAGTTCAATTGACCTAGACCTAACTTAATTGAGTTGTTTTACTCTCAATTAAGTTTCCACACACCCAATTAAACTTGTATTAAGTTTAATTGCACTTTACCTTAGTGAATTAGGGTTTATAACCCTAATTTGAGACCTACCTTGACTTAAACCCACTAGAACCCAACCTAATCAACCTAGCCACCTAAGTTTCGACCCACACACACCATCCACACGAAAATATCTAGCCTAGAGTTCTCTAGAACTCTCTACCATGTGTAGTTGCCTTGGTTGCCAAAAATAGCAACCAAGAGCCATTCAATTTTTAGATCCACATTTGGTGGATCTAAAAACCACCATCCACCCTCTCTCCCTCACTCTCCCACGAGCTCCCACCATAGGCCTCTCTAGAGAATTCCATAATTCTCTAGAGAGCTTCCCTTAGGTCTATAAAAAGACCCCTCGGGTGGCCATTTGCAACCATTCACTCCCTTGGCAATTGCTCTCCATTGGTGCCATTCACGCCACCTCCACTTAGCCACTCACTCCACCTCCACGAGCTCACTACCACCACCATAGAGGACACCATGCCGGGATGCTGGATCAACCCTACTTCTCTCCAAGGGTCAGCCTAAGCTACATTGGCCGCCCCTCATTCTCCTCTCGACCACTCCAAGGCCATCAGGGACCACCCCTGAATGCCCTCTATTCTTCTAGCTCTAGATCATGCTCTTCATAATTTTTATTGCTTTCATTTACTGCTTAGTAGAGTAGTCTTACTTCTCCCCCAATGATGCATGCGAAATCCCCCCACTGATTCTTGTATGCAATCGTTTTATGGTAGTTAGATTTAATTTTAGATTTAATTTTAAGCATTCATGTATAAGCTTTCCTCTAGATTTCCTTGTGCAACAACTCTCCCATGATGAATGAAATTTCATTATATATATATATATATATATATCTTATGTTTTTGAAATCACCTTAAGCTAAATGATTATCATATTTGCGTGATTTAAGTGCTTGTTCTTTAACCGCCTATATATTACGCACCAGCATGTCGTTTAAATAAAGTAGAGCGGCTTTAAGATCGATTTCAAAAACAAAAACAACGCCTCCCAGAGACGAACGACCGAGACTCAAAGTCTCGTTATTTTCAAAACAATATCTTTGTTGGATCATATTTCACAACTATACTACGACGCTTTTATCAAAAATGCGATCTACGATTTCTCCCAACAATGGTGAAGAAGAAGATTCGGCTTACTGTGGTAACATTGGGCTCCTTTGTGACAACCCAATGTCTCATTCGTCTACACTATCAGGGTTCTCGGACCTCGATCCACACGGGACCAAAACCACTGCATTACACATATCTCCCTGAGGATCTGACTGTTTGGGAAGTGCTTCTAACCACAGCACCCTTGAACTCAGCTATCTTGATCCATGTATTACTGAATCGCCCCTATTATTACAGGAAGACGTGACTACAACTAACTGGTTTCCCATTAACGCAGTGACAGCCGATTTTATAGGGAGCGACTCAGCGGGAATTCACATGCACATAGATCAGCAGATTCCCACCTTCGATTCTGCTCCTCCCACTCCCACATCTGATTTTGACCCACCCGTGATTGAATTAAAGCCCTTACCTGACTCACTTAAGTACGTGTTCTTAGGCGAAAGTGAGACATATCCAGTCATTATCAATGCCCACTTAACCCAAGAACAAGAGCATCAATTTATTTCTACACTTCAAGACCATAGGGCTGCTATCGGGTGGAGTATTGCTGATCTTCGCGGTATTCGCCCCTCGTATTGCACTCATCACATTTACACGGATGAGGGGGTGAAACCTTCGAGACAACCTCAAAGACGGCTTAACCTGAATATGTTAGAGGTTGTTAAGAAGGAGATCATCAAATGGCTAGATGAAGGCATTGTATATCCAATCTCAGACAGCTAGTGGGTGAGTCCGATTCAGATAGTGCCTAAGAAAGTAGGACTCACCGTTATGAAAAATGATAAGGGCGAATCCATCCCAACCCGCACCGTGACATCTTGGCAGGTCTGCATTGACTACAGGAAACTGAACACAGCTACCCAGAAGGATCACTTTCCTTTGCCGTTCATCGATCAGATCTTGGAACGATTAGCCGAACGCAGTTTCTTCTACTTTCTGGATGGATACTTCGGGTATAATCAGGTAACGATTAGCCCGAAAGATCAGGACAAGACCACATTCACATGCCCCTTTGGAACATTCTCCTTCAAGCGGATGCCCTTTGGCCTCTGCATTGCACCAGCGACATTTCAGCATTGTATGATGGCTATCTTTTCTGACATGATTGGGGATTATGTGGAGGTATTCATGGATGACTTCTCTGTTTTCGAAGATGATTTCACGTCTTGTCTTGATAACCTCACCAAGATCCTAAAATGGTGTATTGAGGTGAACCTCGTACTATCCTGGGAGAAAAGCCATTTCATGGTGAGGGATGGCATAGTACTAGGGCACAGGATCTCCAAAAGTGGACTCGAGGTCGACCGAGCTAAATCTGAGATTATCTCCCACTTACCACCACCTATCTCGGTCAAGCAGATCAGATCATTCTTGGGTCATGTCGACTTCTATCGGAGATTTATACGTGATTTTTCAAAAATTGCACGGCCTTTAATGAATCTCCTGGCTAATGATGTCCCATTTGATTTTGATACCTCGTGTCTCAGCACCTTCGAGACTTTACAAAGCGTTGTTTCCGACTTCCCGATTCTCCAACCACCCGACTGGTCGCTTGATTTCAAAATGATGTGCGACACTTCTGATTTTGCCGTCGGTGCTGTTTTAGGCCAGCGTCGGGAGAAACAACCCTTTGTCATATACTATGCTAGCAAGACATTGAATGAGGCTCAGCGTAATTACACTGTCACTGAAAAAGAATTGCTAGCAGTAGTATTCAGGTTGGAGAAATTTAGATCATATTTATTAGGGTCCAAGGTCATCATCTTCACTGACCACTCTGCCCTCCAGCATTTGTTAGCAAAGAAGGATGACAAACCATGAATCATTAGATGGATCCTTCTATTGCAGGAATTTGATATCGAAATCAGCGACAAAGCCGAAAAACAGAATGTTGTGGCAGATCACCTATCCAGATTGGACCCAGACCACATTCCGTATTCCCTGCCTATCCATGAACAATTTTCGGATAAAGCTCTTTTGGCAATTCACTCTATTGAGTTCCCCTGGTATGCGGATTTCGCGAACTACCTTGCCGCAGGCAAAATTCCCGCGAACCTATCCAAGGACCAGAAACTCAAATTCATCGCAAAGGCCAGATACTATCTCTGGGATGACCCACTACTCTTTCACATTGGAGCGAATCAGATTATTCGCGGATGCATCCTAGACTCTGAGATCCCCAGTGTGTTATCTTTCTTCCACAATAGTGCGTGTGGTGGGCATTTCTCAGGACGGAAAACCGCTGCAAAAATTTTGTAGTCAGGATTTTTCTGGTCAACCATCTTCAGAGATACACACGATTACGCCCAACATTGCAAACGATGTCAGTCAGTCAGTTCTATGACCAGGAGAGACATGATGCCACTCCAACCCATCATGGTCGTAGAAGTGTTCGACGTCTGGGGCATCGAATTTATGGGCCCTTTTCCGAACTCGCATGGCTTCGAGTACATATTGCTAGTCGTTGATTATGTTTCGAAGTGGGTCGAGGCCATCTCGACGAGACGGGCTGACCACAAGACCGTCACTTCTTTCATACGGAGAAATATTTTCACGAGATTCGGAATACCCCCCGCTCTGATTAGCGACGGGGGAAGCCACTTTATCAATTCCCATTTCAGGTCGTTATTAAAGAAATACAGGGTACATCACCGCATAGCCACTCCGTATCACCCGCAGACCAATGGGCAGGCTGAGGTGTCTAACCGTCAAATCAAGTTGATTCTCCAGAAGATGGATAGACCAGACAGGAAGGATTGGTCCAACAAGTTAATCGATGCACTCTGAGCATATCGGACCGCATACAAGGCCCCACTCAGAATGTCACCATATCGCATGGTATATGGCAAGGCATGTCACCTTCTTGTAGAGCTGGAACACTGTGCCTTTTGGGCGATGTGAAAATGCAACCTCAACCTCGATGCAGGAGGTCAAAAATGGAAACTCCAGCTCAGTGGCCCGTATGTTGTGATGCAGCCATATCATAATGGGGCAGTCCAGATCAAGGACCTAAAATCCGGGCATATATTCACGGTAAATGGCCAGCGCCTCAAGCCATTTTTGGCCCAGGAACCTCCTCCACCTGACGAGACTATTCATATTAGTGAGGACGTGTGATTGAGTGCTCGCCCAGCTGGAGGCATTAAACTCAGCATGTATAAATACCATTCACTCCACATTCCATCATCATCTATACATAACCATTTTTATACATAGCATATTTTTGTTTTAGCATATTTCCCTTTTGTATATTGCATGTTAACAAGTTGGCTGATGCTGAATGTATATTTTCAGCAGCAATTCCAGGTGACTTCTACCCACTCATCCTCTATCAAATTTATTTTCTTTTATCCATGCATGAGGACATGCAAGAACTTAGGCATGGGGGGTAGATACATCAAAACTAAAAATTTTTATTCCAACACTTAGGAAAACCTTGGAGCTTCATGTAAAACATACTTTAGGACCCTAAATAAAAGAACAACCGACTCCACCTCCAATTTTAGAACATTAGGTAAGCGGGTGAGTCGGAAGTGGCTGTTGCGAACGATTTCTAGCTCCAATGCTCGCATTGGAGCTAGAAATCGTTCGCAACAGCCACTTCCGACTCACTCGCTTACCTAATGTTCTAAATTTAGGGTCAAGCAGATTGTAACCCGATATGGGAAATTCACGAAGTACAAATTATGCGAGGTTACATGTCTATAGCATATATAAATATTGCATTCATGAATAAGATTATTTTATTAAGAGAATGCATTAGGGATTTTATCCTCTAGTTGATTCATGTAATCTGGAATCTAGTACAACTTTTCACACACACGTAGAATTTGCAATGGATTCATTGTGAAGGCTGATAAACGTCTTCAGTCTGTCGAGAAGCAGTGCTTCTTTTCCTGAACCCCTGGACAATATTTTGGGAGTCAGGCAGATTTTCCTCCAAAAATCCACCAAATAGTGTGAGATGAGAGTAGAGTGTACTGGTGCTCTAAGATTAGTGCGAGGAATTTGGAATCCTAGATAATTAGGTGATGATACTCTGAGATTAGACATAGTTTTCGCTCTCAGTTCACGCGTATACATTTTTGTGCGAAATTGTGAGAGCCACCGAATAAGGCAAATATGCGGAGGGTGAGTTTTCATAAAACTAGGGCTAAGGTGGATGGTTATGAGCATTCTTTACGAAATCCTCAGCTGAAGGAGGTTATTGATGTCAAGGTCAGAAATACATCGTCTTATCTGTCTCTCCCGATGCCGTGAGTAGGCACTTCCACCAAATAAGTCACCCAATGTCTCTTGAGTACCACCAATCCCTAAAAATGCCTCTTCAATAAAGTTCATGGATGTATGCCAGTTGTGTTATGTAGAAAAAAAATTGAAAAAAGTTAGAAAAAGAAGAAAAACAAAGAAAAAAATGAATATTTAGTGTTTATTCCATCGAGGCAATACCACCAAATAAAATTGAGCTCCACTAAATATAGCCTTAACCTATTTTTCTGTGTTTCTGACCACCCAAATACTGGCTGAGGAATTCCGACTTAGTGTTAGGGTTATGAAAACTCAATTAAAGTGTTAATGCCTAGTGAGACCACCAAATACAAGTCATATGTGTGAATCTGGTGAGATAGTGAGCTCTAAAAAAAGAGTAAGAGAGAATGAATACAAAGGAATTAAGAAGGAGCATAGTTTTTCTCGTCTTTCTCTGAGTTGAGTTACTTGGTAATCCGGGAATCTAGATTCTGTAGTACTAGTCTCTATGTAACACCAAGTGAGAGTGAGCCACCAAATATATAATCTTTTCCCTCAGAGATTCTCTACCTAAGCCTAAAGCAAAGGTGAAACTCATAAAATATTTTAAATATCCCGAGGGAAGAAGTCCACCTATCCCGCTAGAATTTTTACTAGGGGTCAAGTACAGGCTTTAGAGGTGTATCAATTTTTCACTCGAATCCGTTGCAAAAGCTACATAGCTGCACTTTCACGATTGTCTGGATTTCTAGAGCATAGGATGAAAACAAAAAGGAGAAAAATCTCTACGCATACACTTGATAAAATAACCAGTCCCTTAAGGACCTTTGCTGTAAATAATGTAGTCTTGCATTTGCTAGGGACTAGCAAGATTTAGTCATGGGGGTATGATTGTGCAACAATCATAGGCCTTAATTGACCTAGATTAGGCTAGAACTTAGCATAAGTTAGGGAAATTCATGCACGCATAAGCATTATCTGCATCTTTACTGATTTAGTTTAGCTATGCATAAAATAATGTTATAATGTGTTGATTAAGTGCATTATGTCGATGATAAACGCCAGTTTATCATCATTCTTATGCATTAAAACAAACCTAGCTCTTAGGATTTTACTCTGCAAACGGGTTTTTGGGCTGCATTTAGGCATAAAATAGGTTAGGCATGCATTGCATTTTTTATTGTCTTTTTAATACATTTTTGTGAGTGTTAGGGATGTACAGATATAGAGATCCCTAAAACCCTAGCACTCAAGAAGGCAAATGGTGAAGGAGAAGCCCAGACTAGCTGGAACTCAGCTTGATCCAGCTCACCACAGCTGGAACCTAGCTCACTTGAACTAGGGTTAGCTCATCCCAGCTCCATTCAGCTAATCTCAGCTGAATGGCAGCTCAAGAGAGTTCATCTTAGCTCACCCTAGCTCAAGTCAACTTAGATCCAGCTCAACTTAGCTGAGTCTAGCTCATCTCAGCTCCCACTAGTCCACAGGGAGCTTTAGCTAGCTCAGTTGAGTTGACAGGAGTTCACCCAGCTCAGATCCAGCTACATCCAGCTCCACTCAACTCCAGCCAGCTAAAGAAGAACTCATCCCAGCTCAGGAAGCTCAAGTCCAGCTCCTGGGGACATAGCTTAGCTCAACTCAGTTGAGCTAAGCTACCTTAGCTGCCTCAACTAGCTTGATTCTCCCCGGGAGCACCAGACCTAGCTCACCTCAGCTCATTATGGTAGGAGCTAGCTTACTTTAGCTTGGCTTAGCAACTAGCAAAGAACTAGCAAACTAAACTAGCTAGAGAACCCCCATGCCAGCCTCTTCAGCAGCAGTCAGCTCCAGCTCCAGACTTCTCCTCCTCAGCTTCTCCCTCCAAACCCTAGCTCCAACACCTTCTCCTCTACTCCCCCTTTAGCTACGCAAGCTTAGCTTAGCTTAGCCTAGCTTAGCTTAGCTAGCACCCAGCTCCTTGGCCATCCACCACCATCAACACAACCCTAGCTAGCTCCATCAACTAAGCTCACCTAAGCTAGCTATCCCACTCCAAGTTGGCGCCACCACCATCACACCCCTTCACCCCATCACCACTACCAAAAGCCACCTATTTTCCCTCCAAAATAACCTTTTAGAACCCTTCCCTTTTGGTGCCAACTTTCCCTCCAAAATTCCCTTCATCTCCACCATACACCTCTCCTTAAATCCATCTCCACCATCCACCTAACCCCCCTTCTAGAAGACCCAAGGATGGTGCCAAAACGGTGGTGTCTCTCCACCACCAAAAGCCACCAACACCACCATAACCACCCCCTTAACACCCCTTGAGTTGGCGCCAATTGCCCTTAGCCTTAGGATCCCCAACCACCTCCATCTCTCCATCTTAGCCCTCCATTCCAAGAGTCACCTTAGCCCCCTTCCTACTCTATATAAACCCACTACCTACCACCATTTTAGATCATCCTCCATTAGTGTAATTTGCTACCTATACCACCTATACCTACGGCCAAGAAGAAGGAGTAGAGAAGGAGATTAAAGGGGCACATCACCAGCCCTTTTGGTGCCTTCTTCTCCCCACTCTCTTCAACTTGGGCCACGCCAAGGAGGAGGACTCTTCCACTTCAAGGAGGACGGCCAGGCAAGGGATAAGGACCTAGGGTGGACGTCCACCCTTGGAGAGAAGCTTAGGGCATTCCCCCTTAGGGCTTGCCTTGGAGGACATCACCTTGGCGGAGCATAGCAAGGAAAGAGTTGAAGGATTCTTTTCAAGATTGGGAGCCACCAACCTTGGAGCAAGAAGCCCTCTTCTTCACCATCTATCTAGAGGATTTGTGTTTGCTTTTCTTTATTTTAATTTTTCTAGTAGTAGAAGAATTCCTCTACTAGGCTTTTTTTTGTAAAACACTTTTCATCAATATAGTTGCCTTCTTGCAATTTTCTATTTTGCATTTCTACTTGCTTTGTTTTTAGCATTCTTCACTCCCTCTCCCTAATTATTCTAGGCCTCCACTTCGCTAGAGTGAGCTTAGGGAGAGATTCTACTTGCCACTTAGAAGTAGTATTTGAATTTGAAGTGTAAATCACCTTTTTGCCACCATTTCGCATGTTGTCTTAATTCAAAAACAAAAAAAAATGATGATATACTGAAAAATACCAAAAAGAAAGTTGAGATTTGTATTCCAAGCAAGAGAATCACTTTTGCAAACATTTGGCCTTCTTGGACGACCCTAGATACTCCACTTTCTAGGAATATAAATTTAAGAGTTGATCGATTTTGCGTATTACAACGACGTATTTAACAAACCGTGTAAAAATCGCTATCAGTCGATTGCAAGCAATAAGTAAACATAGACCTGGATCTGGAGCAAGATCTGAAGCCGGATCTGGAATAACGAGAGTTGTAGCAGAATTGGAGCAGAAGGATTAGTTTAGATGTAGGAATAACAAAGTAGGGGGGTTAAAGGTTTTCTATTCTATTAAGTAGAAATAAAGCAGTAAAATGTGAAGAGCTTAGGTCCACCTAGCCCTAGGATATCCTAGAGGCCTCCCCAAGCCTTAGCCACCCCTAGAATAGGTCACAACACCCTAGGAAGCCTTAAAAACTGAGTTCTAGCCCTTATCTGGACATCCAGATAAGTTATAGGATGTCCAGGACACTTAGCCATCTCCTGCACACCTCAAACCCACTTCTGTAGTGTTATTGGACATCCAGACACTTTGTCAGACGTCCAATTTCTGCAGAGTACCCAAAACAAAACCCTAGCTTCCCCTTGACTCAAGTTGGACGTCCAGAACTGAAGTCTGGACTTCTGATTTTTGAGTATAAGTCATCTGATCATATTTTTGGACGTCCGATACTGGTCTCCAATCCTTGTTTTGAGATCCAAGTCTTGATCTTGGATCTCTAACTCCCTAGACCTAATCCCAACCCCATAGGAACCTAAATTAAGGTGTCCTAATCCTAGTACATCACCTCTAGACCTACCTAAGGACCTAATTAGGTCCTCACCAAACCCAATTGACTTAGATCAAGTCAATTACCTTCACCTAAGTCAATTGGACTCATTGAGTCCAATTGAGCTTAGATCTCAACCCACACAACTTTAATTGGACTTGGCGAGACTCCAATTGACCTAGACCCAACCTAATTGAGTTATTCTACTCTCAATTAGGTTCACACTCATTCAATTAAACTTAGGTTAAGTTTAATTGCATTTTCCCCTTAGCAATTAGGGTTTGTAACCCTAATTCAAGACCTACACCTACCCAAACCCCATAGGACCTAACCTAAGCCACCTAGCCACATAGAGCACGACCACACACACACACACACACACCCATTCATGCACACACTTCTCTAGAATTCTCTAGAGAGTTCTTGAGATGGCGCCACCTCTTGGTTGCCAAACTTAGCAACAAAGAGGAATTCAAATTGAGATCCACAATTCTTGGATCTCAAAGACTATCTCCACCCATATGTGGTCGGCCACTCTTGGGCTCTCTCTAGAGAGTTCTACACCTCTCTAGAGAGAAGCCATTGGGTCTATAAAAAGACCCCTTGGGCCGCCATGCACCCCCATTCACTTCCTTGACATTGATTCCACTTAGGTTAGCCACTCCCATCCACTCCACCTCCACAAGTAGAGCACCACCATGGAGGCCACCACCATCTCCATGCCAGGAAGCTGGATCAGCTCCCCAACCTCTCTCCAAGGGCCAACCTAAGCTCCATTGGCCGTCCCTACTTCTCTCAGCCACTTAAAGGCCATCGGAGACCACCTCCGAATGCCCTTCCTTCTGCTAGATTAGTAGTTTAGCTTTTCATATATTTATTGCTTTCATTTACTGCTTAGTAGTGTAGTATTATTTCTCCCCCAATGATGCATGTGAAATCCCCCCGTAGATTCTTGTATGCAATCGTTTTCTGGTAGCTAGGTTTAATTTTTAAGCATTTTGGTATAAGCTTTCCTCTAGATTTCCTTGTGGAACAACTCTCCAATGATGAATGAAATTGCTTTTATATATATACATATTTGTCTCTATATGTTTGAAATCACCACGAGCTGAATGATCATATTTGCGTGATTTAAGTGCCTATTCTTTAACTGTCTACATATTACGTACCAGTATGTTGTTTCCTAAGGATATTGAAAATCTGACAATAGACACTTTCTCCATAACTACTCACCACCTCACTAGAATCGTGCGCACAGAAACTCACACGTTCACTTTCGTGATTTACTTGACACATGCGCATGTGATCCGAGTTAATAACAAGAGTGGTGAAGTCTTAGTTAGGAGATTGGAAACTGGCGTGCGTCTTTAAACGAAGTAGAGTAGAAAAAAAAGAGAGATCGATTTCAAAAGTAAAAGCAATGCCTCCCAGAGACAAATGACCGGGACTCAAAGTCTTGTTATTTTTATAAAACAATATCTTTGTTGGGTCGTATTTCGCGACTATACTATGATGCACCCCTTTCATATCAAAACGCGCAGTACGGCTTCTCAACAGTAGGTGACAAATCAAGTTATCAAAACAGTTACACGCCTACTTGTCGACCTTCGATACGCCTAAAAAGACGTAGTTAGAGCTTAGGTGCTCTTCCCTAAAGCTCAAATGGTAGAGCAACTCCAAATACGGAAGATCGAGGGATGCAAGTAGGCCTAAGCCTTCCTTTGAAGCTGTGCTTTTGCGGTGCTTCTTAACTACCCCCAAAAATCTGTGATAGGGAATCCCCCTCTTTGGAGTTACAAAACCTTTGATCTCAAGTTCTAAACACTTCAGAATCCAACAGTAGGAGGGCACTTGTCCTAGTAGTTCGAAACCTAAGGAGTGTCTAAATGCATGCCATGGTGCAAGAGATATAACTGTGCATACACCGTAAAAGATTTTTAATTTTGAATTGCATGCCAAGTTTGAAATTGAGGTCCTTGGTTTTTAAATGTCCTTCCTTTAATTAGTCCTTTTTCAAAAATTAAATATGACCACTTGTTAGATCTATTCAAATCAAACTTGGTGGTCTTTGAAATTAAGGCCCACATGCAATGCTTGAACAAATATGGATGCAAAGTCCAGAAAACGTACCTTGCCTCCTACAATCAACTATGAAAGAATGCACGCAATGCATAAAATCAAGTCTAGATGCTACTCATTCACACCTAAATGGTCATCCTAGGGCAAGCAGCTTCTAGTAGGTATCTCGTGACTTTTTATGTTTTTTTTTTAACTTATGCACAATCAAGAAAAATAAAATCAATTCACAAAAGAAAACCTAGAACTAAAGAAAAGGGAACAGGCTCCCGAAAAGTTATTACCCAACACGGGCCTAAAATAAAATCGGGGAACAAACCCCTTAAATATACCCTAGAACAAGGATCTCAAACCAAATGTGCAATGAAAATTAAGCTCTAAAACCTAAATTCTATCTACTAAAAAAAAAATGGCAGAGATGAAGATGATCACTCCAGATGTCCTCCTTCGGTGGTGGAGACACGGCCCACCACAGTGTGCCGAGCTCCTACCTTCAGAAATGGAGCTCCTAGTGTCCTCTGAGAAGTGGAAACAAGGTCCACCTCAATGTAGCTAAGGCTGGTGCAACAACTTGTCAAACAGATATGAGTCCCTCGCACGAAAAAGATTGAAGTTAAATGTGCCTCAAAAAAAAAAATGTGTGAACCAATAAATAAATGAATGCAAGTTTAACAGGCTTGTTGCCTCCCCAGCAATGGTGCCATTTGGTAAGACAGTTTTCGCTTTCGAATAATATGATTAAGATGATTTGTCATTTTAGTATCAAAGTGGTGAAAAACCACTTAATTAAACAATTAAAATAAACCACTCGAGAGAGCAGGTCGTATCCATAGGGAGGCAATGGCCTATTTAAACTCATGATAAATAAAAATTATTGTTCACAAATGATTTCCTTAAAAAATTGTGTTGAGAAATCGCATGAGTTATGTGTTTTAATGAAAGCACATGCTGAAATTGTATTCAAGCCAAATAGGAGGGGGTTCAATGTAATATGTACCACAATATAATAAGAATAAAATCCTCACAATGGTACTTAAATATAATTACAAATTAAGCTTCTCCTATAGCAAGAATCTTCCAAGATTTGAATGGAAATCCACCTAGATTAGGGTTGAGAAATTGATTTGCTTAATAACCTAAACAATGAAGGAGGTTCTCATAAATTCACCATGATAATTAAATCAGAGAATGAAGTTCACAATGGCATCAATCATAAAAACTAATAGAGGATTTACTGTGCAAAAATAGGGGAGGTTGCTTTGAGCTCCTCCACGCACGTAGGAGGTGGAGGTCGGAGAGGAGCTTCTCGTCAGAGGTAGGAGTCACACCGCTTCTTTTGATGGTGGCGGTGGGACACGACGTGGCCATAGGTGGCCGGTCAGAGAGGAGGTCGGAGTGGTGCCCGGTAGCCTGCTGAATGCACGTGCCTGCTGTGTGAGCTGGAGCTGCTGCACGTTGGCGGAGACGCAACGAGGGGAGGCGCGCATGGGGTGTGTGCTGCAAGAGGTGAGGCGAGCCGAGGGGAGGCACGCGTGGGTTGGAAGTGGGGCATGCTCTGCACGCGGGCGGAGTGGCTGGAGGGCACGTGCATGCACATTAGCGAGTGATGGAGGGCGGTAGCGCGGGCTGGAGGCGGAGAGGCACGTAGGGGGAAGCGCGCGCACGGTGCGACGCTGCTAGAGGGCACGCGGGCCATGCTGCAGGAGGTGACTGCACGCGGTGGAGCTAAAGGGCGGTGCTGCGCGTGGTGCGTGCGACAGGAGATGATGCGCGGGGATGGTGCAGGTGTTTGAGGAGAGACCGGCTGCTGCTGGCCGCTTTGGCGTGAAGGTGGTCTGCGGTGATGGTGGTGGTGGGTTCGTTGAGGCTTTGCGTGGCCGATGAGGCACATGCTCACTGTAAGTGGCCGAGCTCACCGGCTTGGCGCGGTAGCCTGTCACTCCGCCAACCCACGGTGTGGCGAGGTTCGGCCATGGAGACCACGGTGGTGGAGTGGAGTGCACAGTGGTGGAGTTGAGCGGTGTCTCGAGGGGCATGGCAGCCTCCATCTTTTCCTTATCCTAGTCAAGGAGACCAGATCCACTTCTGGCGCTCCTTGACTAGGATCTTCAATGAGGTAGCTAGAGGAGGAAATGTAGCCATTACTCATAGAAGGAGAATAAAATAATAATAAAATATTATGGTTATTTATACACAAACCCTTAACTTTTATGTTAACTTAAAATAATGCATGCAATGCACATAATTGGTTAACTAATTAAATGAATGCAATTCTAAGTTAATTCTAAATGCATTTAGATATGGATGCCACACATGAATCATGCACTTAAGCTAAAACTATGAACTAATTTAATTACATCCTAATGTATGCTAAATGTTAAAATTAACTTAATGTTGAGGCACTTAAATACTTAAATAGCCCACAAATATGGGCTAATCATGGGTCCCTCTGATTCCCCGTACCCTTAGGCTTGATTGCCCGGATTCTGTATATTACGCAAGTTAGGTACTAGTTTAGATGGCAAAGATTCGGGTTGATGGGAATTAGCAATGAACCCGATTTGCAAGTTGTCCAGTGAGGCTTTCATTTGCTGCATGAGCTAGAGCATAGATCCTTGCATCTCTATCATCTGACGGTTCAAATCAGCCTACCCTACAGGTTGACGAGCATTCCAAGCTAGCTGATTGACCTGATTTGGAGGCAACTGGGTGTAAACATGACCTTGACCCACTGGTCTTTGCGGAGCATAGTTGCTGGGTCGGAATTGGGCCTGCTGCCTCGAGTTTTTCCTGGATAAGTTAGGGCGGTTCCTCCAACCAAGATTATAAGCATTGGAGTAAGGGTTGGACCTAATGTTCTCCTGGACAGCATAGACATCCTTATAGGCTGAGGATGAACAGAAAGAAAGGGAGGGATCAGAGAAACTAGAATCAAAGGCCCCAATTTGGAACCCATGGGTTTCCAAACAATGCTGGCTCACAGGTTGAGCCGCATCCAGTTGATTCAATAACTCCCGTTCAGAAGGAGCTCACGAAGAATGGAATCCCAAATACTGGGATTGAGTGGATCGAGAATTGTTTACAGAGTTTTCTGTCATCCACTCCTCCATCCTTTTGGTAACCAAGTCCACCTTGTCTAGTTTATTACAAATCAGTTCCATATCGAATGAATGAGAGTCGTGGACCTCATTAACATTCGATTTAGGTTGTTGGGACCAGTTAAAAGTATCCATGGAGGCATGATTGATTGAATTTTCACTCATTTCCTCAAACAAATCATGCGCACTATTTGTCTTTGTTGAGGAAATTGCCTCTGCAAGAAGCGTCTACGTGATTTCTGAGTTGCTCAGTCAACCTGTGGTAAAAGATCTGCATGAGCTGCCATTTCCGCACCTCATGGTGTGGACACTTCCGCAGTAAGTCCTAGAATCGCTCCCAGGAAACGTGAAACTGCTCCCCTGGCTTCTAGGCAAAGGTAGTAATTGCCCACCTCAGTGCATTAGTATGCTCGACTGGGAAAAAATTCTTTAGGAAAGCCGATTTCAAATCATTCCATGTTGCAATCGGCCTTCCTATGGTCCTGTACCAATGAGCGGCTTTATCCCTAAGATAGTGGGGAAAAAACCCCATGATCATCTGCTCTTCATTCACATTTCGCGCTTTGGTGGTCTAGACCAAAGTAGTCAAGTCCTCCAAATGCTGAAACGGGTCTTCAGAGCTAAGCCCATGGAAATGTTTAATCAGGCTTAACACTTGGGGCTTGATTTCTACGTCTCCTGTAGGAATCTGGATGCTGGGACGTTCCCCACAATTTGAAGGATCATAAAAATCCTTCAAGGGCTGAGCGCCCTACATTCTCTGGAACCATTCTTGCATTTTCTGCATTTGTTCCAGCTGCCTTTGAAACATCTCCTGTTGATTCTGAGGCAGAGGAGGTTGTTGTTTGAACCATGGGATCAATTTGACCAAGATTCAATCTACACCTCCTAGAATGATCTAATGGTCCTTCCAATCGAGGATTCAATGACCTCCTCCCAAGCATAAACTAGGAAGAGGTCGGAAGGACTAGGGATAAGAACCCTGCAGCACAACATAACAAGCCTGTCCTTAAGTTGGGTAGCCTAAGAATCTACAGACTCTCAGAATCCGTCTTAAGATTATAGATGATTTACTCTACTTGTATCTAGTCAATCCAACCAGTTAGAAGGAGGGACTGGGGAGAAGGTTCTTCCTTCGGCTTGCGCCTCTAGTTCCTGGTGTACCCCCCAGCCGTGATCATTTGATTCTACTCCCCTAACTAGACATCAGATTAACTAGTACAAGCAGGTTAATCATAAACAATCTCAGTCTGGACCCCGAAGAGCGAATCAGTCCTTAAGGCCAACATCTACTTGATTTTACTTAGGCTTAGGATTGTAGTGCTTATGAAATGTGATGGGCCCTTAAGATGGGTTTTACCCTTAATGATTGATTGAATATGTGTGAGTGCATACACAACCAGGTCTTCAAGAAGATTATTTGGATGAATGGATTTTAAGGTTCAAATCTTACTTAAGTAGCTTTTAGGGTTTAGAATTAGTTGAGTTCAATCAAGTTTCAGAGGAAAACCTGATGTTCAAACACTGGTGAAGATCTTTTCCTTTTGAAATCAAAAAGTGGAGTGCTTAGTATTGACCTAAATTGTAAACCCTAAAGGGAAGCTACTTGATGAGTTGATTTTAAAATGAAGTGGTGCGGCCCAAACAACTCAAACAATTGGCCGAAATGCACCACTGAGTAAGGCACACAAGATGATTAACCTAAACTGATTTCTACTCTCTTATGTGTTGCTTTGCGTGTACCAGTTCCACAGGTTGGAATCCCGATTGAATAGATAAAAATCAAGTTTGGTTATGTGCCTTGAATTTGGGCGTATGTAGTGTGTATGTTGATTTATCCCACAAGAAGTATCTTTTTATTTTTTTATTTTTTTGTTTACTAAGGTGAGATGAGTGGAAGTGGAAATCAAAGCATCCAAACTAATCCTAGGGTTTATGCGAACACCTAGGTTAATTGGGGTTTGATTTAAGATTGTGGAATGAAATCTATGGAGGGGGGAAGAATGGAGAGTATTTATAGTTGTCTTCAACTACATTTTACTCCTTTCTACCGCTTGAAGATTCCCTGTTGAGGTACCTGCAAAACAATAGAAGAGAAATAAAAGCAAGTTAGAAAATAATAAGGTGCGCGAAATGCGAAAAGAAAATCGAGAATCGTCGCCTCCCCGGCAACGGTGCCAAAATGTTGTAGCGGAAGATCTACGTAAAAAGGGATTGGATTTTGAAAAACCCATCGTCGTAGTATGATTTGCGAAGAAATCAGCCAACAAATAAATTTATACCAAAATTTGTAAAGAGATTCCGGGTCGAACATAGGGAGCTATGTTATGACCCGGTTCCCGAATCCCTACAGGTCCCGAGACCAGCTCGACTCGACTAATCCCAAGACCCAGTGGTCCAACAAGAAAGTAATCAAAAAGCAGGAATGTAAACCACATTCACTATGTTAAAAACTAACAGTAAAAAGGTACAGCAGTAAAGAAGTAAAAGCTGCTACAGTACATATCACCACCACAGCAGTAGAAAGTAACAAGGTACGGAACATAAAGTACAGAATGTAAAGGTACAGAACATAAAGTACAGAACGTAAAGGTACAGAACATAAAGTACAAGAATCTGAACTCACTACTACAAAAGAAGTACAACAAAAGAAGCTATTGCTACTGAGCTCTACTGGGCCTAGCACCCTCTGCAGCTATACACTCGGGCTGCTCAACACCTAGACCTGAAAAGGGTTATGACTGCACAAAGTTAGCAAACACTGAGTAGAGTGACAACCAACTAACTAAAGCATTAAGCTAACAGGTAAACTAGCTATTCCAATTTCTTTAATTTGCAATTTATTCCTTTTCGCCCATTCGTATATATGTTTCCAAATCTCTTTCTTGATCTCGAATGTTCCTCGTGGGAACTATCTTGATTGCAGTATTTTCCAAAGAGTAGAAGGCACACGTGGTGCTCTCCTAGCCGGGAGAGTCCCCCGTGATAATCCTACACTCAGTCAACCACCCCAGGGTCATTGTCTAGACATAGCGGTGACTACGGCACACGCGATAAGCGCACAAGTAGCTACCCCGCACTGGCACGCGATCAGTCATTTCCGCTAGCGGGTACACCCAAAGTACAGCATGGAACAGCATAGGGCCTAGCACTCTCAGTAACAGGGGTCTAGCCCCTCAGAACCAAACAGGGGTCTCGCCCCTCCACAGTCCGCGTACCCTCGTCTTACTACCTTGGTTTGCCTAGTGGGCCTAACAAGTTAGTGTAGGGTGGCTAGCTAAACCTCGGGCCCCGTGGGGTGGCTAGCTCTCCTCCTACACTAGTAGCTCTCCCCGGTACAGCGTACACGAGGGCCACGAAGTCGGTGCAAAGTGGCCAAACCCACCTCGGGTCTCAACTTGAAGGGCGGCAAGCTCCCCTCTACACTAATAGGGAACATGCGCTCCCCTTGGTACCACATACTCAAGGGCCAGCACACTTCCCGTCACAATTCCAGATCCATTTATTTATTTCCAGGAGTTCTACTCCTAATTTTCCTGTAAGGTTCTGGCTCATATTCCTCATGCCATTCCATACCAGTTTTCATCATTCACATTTCCATTCTCTAGTTCTACACATGCAACTCGTATTTCTATCATTCATATTTCCATTCTCAAGTTATACACATGCAGCTCATATTTCTATCATTCACATTTCCATTCTTAGGTTATACACATGCAGCTCATATTTCTATCATTCACATTTCCATTCTCAGGTTATACACATGCAGCTCGTATTATATCATTTAACAGATACAACAAGTAAGGTCACATGTAAATGTTAACTAGCACAAATACTTCATAATTCACAGGCAGCTTTTATTCATTAACAGGCAGTTGTTAATATTTCTATCTACTCATTCAAGACTGCAATTCAATCACGCATACAGACATTTTAAGTACTTCTCATCCTACGATTCATGCCACATCCTAGGTTCTAATCATTTATTCCACACATGCATTTAGGTTTATAATTAGATTAGGGGAAGCCACTCTACCAAACAACCCAGGAGTATTGGGGGCTCGAACGGCAGGCTCACGTGCCTTAGCAAGCCCCGAACCTGCAACGGAACGAAGTCCTATAACAAGGAACAATCATAAAGGAACATTTAGAACAGTATAGAAAGTCTTCTAACAAGTAGAGGAACTCACCAGGAAAACACCGGTATCTTGTTTGCATAAAATGGAAGTCAAACGAACCCTAAACGGGTCAAAAACAGGGTTACTGACTCAAATCAGATGTCTGGAATAACTCCCAGACGTCTTAAAAGTGTCTAGGAACACACCTCAAGCTCTGCGTCGACTTCAGACGTCTAGGAACTCTTCTGGATCGTCTAGACCCAACTCCAGACATTTGACCACCTCTCCGAACATCTAGAAGTGCTTCCAGTCATCTGGTAAGCTTCCTAGATGTCTGAAATGAGTGGGAGGGCATGCCCCACGCCTTCCCAAAGCAAATCCTGCATGCCACCACAAAATCTTCTCAAAATGGCGACGCGAAGAGTAGCTGTGCAGCAGCCTACATGGCCGTATCCGTAAAGGGAATGTACCTTCACGAAGATATCCCCTCAGACGTCTGGAACCACCTCCAGACGTCCGCTCCGTCGTCTGGACGTCACTCCAGACGTCTGATTCAGGTAAAAACCCAGAACCAGAACCTGCTCCCGCTCTCTCTCTCTGCGCGTGGCCACGGCTTGCCTCCTCACGTGCAGCTTCGGCTGCAGCAGTGTAGGGGAGGACTCCCCCAACGCACTCCTCCTCTTCCCGCACGCGCCGCTTTGACCATGCGCCCTCCGGTGAGCTCCCACACAAGCTCATGAGCTCAACTCCTCCTCCCCTCCTCACGCCGCTCCTCCTTGTCGCCGCTTTCGCGCTCTCTCACTCATACTGGGGTGGTGAAGAAGAGAAGAAGTGACTGGAGTGGGGAGAAAGAGAGAGGAGGAAGGGGGATTTATAAAGATGTGGCTTAGGGTTCGCTGGAGGGGGAAAAGAGAGAGGAGGAAAAAGAGAGAGAGTACTATCTGCGTGCAGCCCGCATGCAGACGTGAGCTCATACTCAAAATTTTTGATTTCCAGACGTCTGGGAAGGTGTCCAGACGTCTGACCAGACATCTGACCGACAATCCAGACATCTTAAAAGGTTCAGAACAGCACGGGTCTTTACAGGCTACGTCGATCTAAAATCTGCGATTATATTTTTTTGGTATTTTTGTTTTGAAAGTGAGGTAATCACAATGAAATTGATATTAACACTAAGAGAGAGAGAGAGAGAGAACAATCACTTTGTAACTGAATATTATTTTTACAACTAGAAAGCAAGAAATAATTACAGCTAGAAAGCGGGAAATTCTATTCTAGAAAGCTATAAAGAAGGGAAAGAGATGTTATCATCCTCGACGGTTGCTTGGAGAACGAGCCGGATGGGGCGATGCTTGGAAGATGAAGGATGAAGAAAGAAGACAAAGAACGAAGCAGGAAGAACCGAGGGAAAGGTAGGGCATCGTCGATGTCACAAGATCCACTTCCAGAACGAGGAAGAGAAAATTTTGATTTTGACTCTAGAAGAGATCCCCTTTTTGGGACAAGCTTCTTTAGAGCTTTGGAGAGGGAGAGAGGTGAAGGAAGGGATGATTGAAATGTGGGGGGCGTAGGCCATTTTATAGGTGTAGAGGTTGGGGGCAAAAAGGTCATTTTATGTTAAGAACATTAATGCAAGGGCCTTTAGTGAAGGAATTAAGCGTCACTAAAGCCCCTGAACGTGGGTGAAGCTGTCGCGCATGCCGCACCTCTTCTTCTCCATGTGCCTCAACACATTCGCACGTCTGCATGTTCTCAGCCGTCCGATCGCGAGATCAAACGGCTTAAACGTGCCATGCCCGATCTCCTTCAATGCCTGTTAAGAGGAGATGTGGCCTCCTTCATCGTCGTTGGATCAAAGATTAACAGCTCAAGACGCACGCTCGCCCGCCTTCACAAGAGCACGTCTGATGGCACATTCGTGCCCCTCGCACTTGGGCGTGCCACATCGCCCACATCCGCACTTTCTGCTCACCATCCAACGGCCTGATTTAGCCACTCCCGCACCCGCACCTTGATTTGAGGAGCAGCAAGGATTGAACCTGCGCCTCTCACTCACGAAGAGGCGCTCGACTGCAGCGTTGCCACTGCCACTTTGTCTCGCTTATGTTTTAAGCGCACTCGCCCATGGCCGTTGGATCAAGATCCAACGACCCAGATCTTGCCTCGCCCGCACCTTTAAAGGTTGAGAAGAGGTGTTGCAGCCAGTTTGGGCAGCTATGATTACACTGATAAATGCTAGTTTATCATCATTCTTATGCATTAAAACAAACCTAGCTCTTAGGATTTTGCTCCGCAAATGGGTTTTTGGGTTGCAATTAGGCATTAATTAGATTAGGCATGCATTGCACTTTTTATTTTCTTTTTAATGTGTTTTTGTGAGTGTTAGGGATATACAGATTACCAGATCCCTAAAACCCTAGCACTCAAGAAGGCAACTGGTGAAGGAGAAGCTCTCACCAGCTGAAACTCAGCTTGATCTAGCTCACCATAGTTGGAATCCAACTCACCTAAACTATGGTTAGCTCATCCTAGCTCCATTTAGCTCATCTCAGCTGAATGGCAGCTCAAGAGAGCTCATCTTTGCTCACCCTAGCTTAGGTCAGCTCAAATCTAGCTCAACTTAGCTGAGTCTAACTCATCTCAACTCCCATTAGTTCACAGGGTGCTTTAGCTAGCTCAGCTAAGCTAACTAGAGTTCACTCCATCTCAAGTCCAGCTACATCCAACTCCACTCAACTCCAGCCAGCTAAAGATGACTTCATTTCAACCCAGGAAGCTCAAGTCTAGCTCCCAAGGATTTAGCTTAGCTCAACTCAGTTGAGCTAAGCTACCTTAGTTGCCTCAACCAGCTTGATCCTCCCGGGGAGCACCAGACCCAGCTCACCTCAGCTCCTTATGGTAGAAGCCAGCTTACTTTAGCTTATCTTAGCAGCTAGCAAAGAACTAACAAGCTAAGCCAGCTAGAGTTGCTCCATGCCACCCTCTTCAACAGCTACTAGCTCCAGTTCAAGTTCCAGACTTCTCCTCCTCAGCTCCTATCTTCAAACCCTAGCTCCAATACCTCCTCCTCTACTCCACTACTAGCTAAGCTAGCTTAGCTTAGCTTAGCTAGACTCCAGCTCCCTTGGCAATCCACCATCTAAAAACCCTTCCTAGCTAGCTCCACCAACTCAACCCTACCTAAGCTCACCTAAGCTAGCTCCACCCTACTCCAAGTTGGCACCACCACCATCACCACCTTTCATCCCACCACCTCCAAAAACCACCTTCAAGGTGGTGCTAACTTTCCCTCCAAAACCACCATAAATCCCCACCATTCATCTCCTTTGGATCCCATCTCCACCATCCACCTCAACACCTTCTAGAAGACCCACAATTGGCGCCAACTTTAGGTGCCTTTTGGCCACCATAACTACCCCCTTTAGCATCCCTCAAGTGGCGCCAATTAACCCTAGCCCTAGGATCAACCTAACCACCCATAACCACCCCTAAAATCAATCCTAGCCCTCCACCTATTCACGCCAACCTTACCCCCTTCCACCTCTATAAAAACCCACCTCATTCCACCAAAAAAATTCATCCTCCCATTAGTTTAATTCTACATTACACCCACCATAATTCAAGGCCAAGGAAGAAGAAGAAGAGAAGAAGATTAAGGGGGCATCCTACCAACCCTTTTGGTTCCTTCTTCCCCTTCTTTCTTCTCCCTTATGCCATGCCAAGGAGGAGGAGCACCTCCCCACTAGGAGGACGAACAGGCAAGGAGGAGCAAGGGTGGTGCACGCCCACCCTTGGAGGAGGAAAGTTAAGGTGGAAGCTTCCACCTTGGAGGACACCACTTGAAGGAGCTTTACAAGGAGTTGGAGGAGTCTTTTCAAGCCCGGGAGCTACCAGGCTTGGAGCAAGAAGCCATCATCTTCTTCACCATTTCAGTTAGAGGATTTGTGTTTTTTATCTTCTTGCATTTCAAGTAGATTAGAAGCTTTCCTTTATGTGTTTTGTGTAGAACAAGTTCAATTCAAGTTGCCTTCTTTTAAATTCTTGTCACATTTGTCTTTCATTTTGATCTAGCACTTTTTCACTCCCTCTCCCTAATTACTCTAGGCCCCCACGTGCCTAAAGTGAGCTTAGGGAGAGGCCTTTCTTGTCACTCTAGCAATAGTTTAGTGGATTAGGTTTAGATCACATTTTTCTTCGTCAACTTTGCAAATTCTCGTTATTTCAAAACCCTAAAAATAATATAAATTAAAAAGACCAAAAAGAAATGTGAATTTTATTTCCAAGCAAGAGACGTATTTTTTTGCAAACATTTGACCTCCTTGGATGACCCTAGATACCCCATATCTAGGTTCATAAATTTAAGAGCGTATGCAATTTCGCGTGTTACAATGACCCTAAAAAATCCTAATTACAAATCACGCTAAATCTCTCATCATGCGCCACGTGGCGCCATCATAGCCATCCATCTTCTATGAGTTGTAGATGGTGCCACAGATGTCGAATTGGACAGATTTTTGGGTCGTTGGGCTGCGATCGTCAATCCGAACTCATCCGTGTGGTCAGATTTATCATCTGAAGTGCAAATTTACACCATCTTGCCCTTGATCTCTAACCTTCCTCGAAATATATCTGATGCTACGGAAGTCTGATCGGGGCGATTTTGGAGTCATTGAACTCCGATTGTCGCCCTGATCAAATCTGTACGGTTGGATCTTCGATCCAAGGTCCCTAATTAAAACTCGCCTTATCCCTGGTCACCAAAAAGAATAAATTACTATACAATTTATACAATTTGACTTAAATGCATGATGATGCATGTTATGCAATATTTACAATGCATGATGCTAATATGATACTAAGAACATGCATTAATAGACATTTTTGGCTATTCAGATGTATGCACATCACTATCTAAAATAAATAGTATAATGCAAACAACTACAACAAAAGAGTAGTGCAACAATCTAAAGAAAACATTTACTAGCAAACAAAAAGAAATGCTAAGCAACTACAACGTAAATCTTCTACCTGCATAGACCTTCTCTTGGTATCGGGCCAGGTCTTACTCCAATTGCCCCAAATGCAACTACTACCTCTGATTGCTAAATTTTAGTATGAAGTTCAAAAAGATGTCTGTGAAAGCTGGGTAAAGTAGAACTAAATGAATAATGAAAGCAAAGCACAAGAGGTAGGTGTTGTATATATTAATCCATTTATTAATTCATTATTATTAACCATTGTTCATAAGTTACTATTTGAATGTTGTCCTTACTTATTATAGTCCTTCTTATTTATCAATCAACACCTCAAAAGGCATAATGAGACCTTGAAGCGATATTTTAAGAAGTATGACTAATACAAGACACGTTCTTAGCTAGGATGATCCCTCATATCTATCCTACAACTCAGTCCATCACCCTAGGGTCCTTGCGAGAAGTGATGGCTACTTCACGTGGTGTGAAAATGTGCCATGCTAATCTCCAGACAACCTTTCCTCTGCTCTTTGGCCAAGAAAAGAATATTATGAACTCCAATCCTCTAGCCATTCCACCCAACTATCTTGTTCGGTCATTAAGCCTAATAAGGAGTCATAAGGAGGCCAACAACTTCTTGACCAATGCAACCAATCTAAATCTAGACCTACGATGCAGCCAAACTTTGGTAAGCAATAAGACTAAACTAGTTATCCAATATATTCTAACAATTCTGTTGTTATTTTTATTCATTCACTGGATAATAAAAAATCATATTACCAATATTTAATATTCAACAAGTAATATTCAAAATCATTTGTTTATAGGTTCCCATGCTAGGATTATTAATGATCATTAGGTATTAGATGATTTAAAAGGCAATTTAATCGCATTAATAGAGAATAATCATATATGAATTCAAGTACCTAATTAAGGGATTAAAGCATGTTAACTTCTCAAATTGGGGTTTTACATGCATAATAAAGCATATGTTTTCTACCACTACAAAATCACAACATCGGTTAACCATATGATATGAATTCATGACTCATTAGCATTAACAAGGTCATATTAATAACAAATAACTTGACTTGAACTTAATTAATTATTAATCACATATTTAAAACATACTAACAAGGTAGATCAAGGTAATGAGTCCAAACTATCAATTAATCATAAATTCATCATTAAGCGCAAACACAATATTCTTAATTACCCAAGCAAAGTATAAATCAAAATCATTCATCACATACTCCAACATTTAGCAAGAGAGCTAGGTAAAACATACGCAAAATGGGAATATACACAGAGGACCCTCACTGATCAATCACATAGAAAGAGGGAGTCAAATACTTTACCTAACAACTTTAGGGTTCACAACAACCTCAAGATAGGTTGGAGCATGCTGGTTCACCAAAACAGTCTCCTTTGGATGTTCTAAGCCTCCCGTAGGTTTGAAATCAGGTTCCTTCAGCCCATTTTCATGACCTAAGTCACTCTAGAAAGTCTTCCAGTGTTTTAGGGTGTTCGATTGGTGTGAAGGATGGTTTTGTTGGATTACTCGAATGTCACATCAAAGGTGATAGAAAATGCAGTTTGCAACAATTCATTTTTTTATACAATGGACAAAATGGATGAAACCAACTACCCTAGGTGGTCACAAGCTTTCCACATGACCGTGCAGGGTCATGACAAAGAGCACATCCTTATGGAACTAGATCCCATTAATAAGAATGGCAAATATACTACATGAAAGAAGGATTATGGAATGTGTGTGCATGGATAATGAATATTGTCATTCCTCATATCGATGATGAAATCATGTATTACAAGACGACGAAAGAGATGTGAGATAGTCTGAGAGACACCTATTCCCATGCGAAAAACTTGAGTTGAGTCTTCCAAATTTACAACGAGATGATGAGTCTCCAATAAGAAGGGAAAACCTTATCTCATAATTATTCCAAACTTAAAGCATTATTAATTTCTATTGGTGTGTATTTGGTATAACGCTTCATCATCAATTCACCAATGTTCTTAGCTACCTATTTTGTAATCCCATTTTGTTATGCTCATTTTTAGGACTTACAATAATGTCCTTGAGACCTAAATCTTTGAGAGGAATATGTTTGGCTGAAGACGTTAAGCTTATCTCTTGTTGGGGGACAACCCAACATAGTTTTGTACATATATAGTAGGGTAATTTTTCAGGTATGAGGCTAATCAATCCTTAATGCACCAACTCAAAGTTATTCAGGTGATAACTTGCCTTTCTCATGCATATTTATGAGCATACAATGAAGTCATTCATGAAATAGGCAGGGGTGGGTAATTTTTCACAGTGTTTTCATATATATCTAGTACCAAGAAATTTTTGATGGATTTTTAGTTAAAAAGAAAAATAAAAAGTGGTTTTTCTCAAAGTTTTCTCGAGTACTGAGTTAGAGAAGGATGATGATAACTAGGTTTTTAGGATTCACTGACCATACGAATATATCAAAGATCTTTCACCTAGACTCTTTAGGTTTTTTTTTACTTATTTACCTCAAGTATTAACTAAAATATGAATTTGTTTTCGAGTCTTAGAAAAGTCTAAATGGCTAAGGTATTAAGTCGATGGTGTAAAAAGTACATGGTTGTTTCTTTACCCTCTAGATTGCATGTTTTGAAGCATGTGCATCTCATCCTTTACAATTACACATTGATTAACTTGTGGGCAATCGACAATAGAAAGCTAGGTTTTTTAAGAGGCATGAGATCTGAGGGTCTATTCTTTAAAATTTAACTTAATTTCTAATATAATCCTAAGACCTTCGCAGGTGATGTAGACAAATTTATTTAAGATAAAATGCCTATTTATGTATGTTCCTAGGCTTAGATATGCATTTCATACTATAAATATTGCATATCATGCATCATTCTTCATTTAGAGTAGTTTGTATATATTTTAGGTTACTTCATGTCCTTTTGTGGTCAGGAGAGAAGGAGATTTATTTCAGGGCCTCAGATTGATGATTTGATTGTACAGATCTGATCAGGACGACGATCGGATTCCAATGCCTTTGAAATCATCTTGATCGGAATACCGTAGCACCTTATGCAGCCTGAGGAAGATCAACGGCCAAGGGACTAGGTGACGCAATTCGAAGCTTCAAATGACAAATCTGATCACACGGATGGATCCAGATCGACAATCGTAGCCCAATGGCGTGAAAATAGACCTAATCTGACGTCCATGGTGCCACCTACAAGCACTTGACGATGGACGATCCAGATGGCATCATGTGGTGCCATCCAGACCATGCAAGTCGACCAGCAACAGCTGCTCCTCCTCAAAAGCATCTCCCCTCGCAAGATCTGGGCTGTTGGATGCCCATCTGACGACTCCTATGTAGCCACATCACCTCTCCACATTTAATCTTCAAGAGCACACAGCCGTGGGATCCTCATCCAACGGCTGTGAACGATCGTGCATTAGATGGTCTTCGTGGCAAACTATAAGGGCAGCACAGTGGTCGAAGCACGCACTACCAAAGGAGGGGCGCAGATTCGAGACCTGCAAGACCCCCCAAGTCTCAATTAGACGCGCACCTGCACATGCATAAGAGGCGCACACTGGCACACACCGCCAAGCACCAGCTAGCATACCAGCAACGCATGCCAGCGCACACGCGCACGACAAGGCTGCATAAGACATGGCCGCGTGATGCGCACACCAGTGAGGCATGTGCGCGAGTGCCAATAATGGTGAGTAGGGATCTTTCGCAACTTTTGGGGATGGATCTTTAGTGACGTCTTTAGATGTCACTAATTGCCCATGTACGAATTGTCCTCTCCCTTTCCACTATAAAAGGACCAACACCCCTTCATCCACTGGATCTCTTCCTTCCTTTCCCTCATCACCTCCAAGGCTCTAGAGAGTTCTTGTCCCAAGCCTGGGATGCTTCTCTAGAGTAGAAAACCAAAATATTTTCCTACCTCTCACCCCCATTCGTGGAGCATCCCATGGCCATCCTCTTACCACCTTCTGGAAGAAGATACTCGCCGCATCACCATCCCATCCAGCCCTTCGTCCTCCAATGTCGTTCTCCTTCATCCTGCTCCTCACCACCTTCGTCCGGACACCGTCAAAGCGAGTCGTCCTCCAAGCGACCGTCGAGGGCGATTCTTCTCACCGCTCTATCTTTTCGCTTTCTAGTGTAGTTTTTCGCTTTCTTCTCTGTAGTTGCAACAAACACTTGTTTTGAAAGTATATGTGATTATTTGTCTCTCTCTCTCTACAAGTAGATTAGATAGAAATTATTTCGACCTGATCTCTTGCCTTATAAAATACAAAAATAATTACAAAAGATAAAACAACAAAAACAAATAAAAGCGAAATATAGATTTCTCAAAACCAAACATTCGTCTCTCCATGTTCAACCTGGGACTCCCTTTCGAGTTTCGATTATAAATGTTATCTAGTTAGCGGATTTCTACGCACTACAATGATGGGTTTCCAACTCAAATCTTTTCGCATACAAAATCACGCTGATCAGCAAGTATGGTTGACATGTTACACTAGATTCTCCCCAGATGTCAGATGTCTAGATCTCAACCTTTTACTTTGATCTCCTCCAAACTCTTGTTTAAGAGATGTTCATGAACTAGATTTGGAAGAGCCACCTATCCTAAAAAAATGAGTAGAGAATAAAAAAGGGGAGAGTTGGAGTAAAAAAAAAAAAGGAAAAAAAGAGAAGACAAGGAAGAAGAAAGAAGAAAACAAAAGGAAGAAAATCAAAGAAGAAAAAGGTAATGAGAAATGAAAATAAAAGATGCCAAATGGCACAGTTAAGGAGATATACATTGATTTCAATCTTGACCTTAAGAAAGAAAAAGAAAGGGATAAAGCTACCACTCTGTAGTAAGGAAATACCAAAGACAAGATTTGTGAGGAGTGACAGGTAGTCTTATGTCTCGAAGAAAACTTGGTTTTCTGGAATGTGTTTCCCACTTATGTCACCAGTTATCACATGCACAGATGCTCAATTCTTCCAATTAACCTCTGGGTGTATTTCTAAGCCATAGAAACCTATATTTGAGACTCAAGTCTGAGCCTGATTGAAATTTGACATGATAAGGAAATTTATATTTTGGTTGGTACTATGGTACTATTGAGTCTTTGTGTTTAGTTTTTGTGTATATTTTCTGTGGTTGGTGATATTGAAACCTCTTAACATATATGACCCTACTTAGATTCGTTGGTTATCAATTTTTGTTTCGACTTTGTGGGTGTGTCGACTGTAAACTCTAAGGAGACTATAACTCCACTAGGGTAACATAGGGGTTTCAAGCTTTTTTTACTAAAGTAAAGTCCTCGAACATGGTTCCAGAAGTTATCTAAGGTGGTTAAGAGCCTCAGATTTAGACGATCCTTAGTGGATCACTCTCTATTTGTGCAACATACCTCTTGTGGAAGAGTTGTGAAGCTTGTGTACGTTGATGACATTATCATTACAAGTGATGATCCTCAAGGAATCTCTATCATGACCTACTGATAAACACCAGTTTATCATCACTTTTATGCTTGAAAACACATCTACCTCTTAGGTTTAGCACGTTGCAATATGGTTTGGGAATTGCATTTATGCGTTCATATAGTTTAGGCATGTATTGCATTATTTTCCTTTAGCTTTTGCTTTTATATGCTTCCTATAATTTCCAGGGATGATCACACAGTGGAAATCACCTAAACTCTAGCAAAGTAGAAGGCATAAGATGAAGATAGAGTTCATTCCAGCTCAACCCAGCTCATCTCACCTGGATCCAGCTCATCCTAGCTCAACCTAGTTGATCTTGCCAATTGGCCTAAAGCTAGCCAACTTAGCTAGCTAGGGAGTCCCCATGGAAATCTCAACCAGCTTCCACAGCTCCAAAATAATTGAGACCAGCTCAACTTAGCTCAACTTACTCAGCTTCGTAGCTAGCAAAGAACTAGCTAGCTAAGCTAAGTAGCTGAGCTCCTTAGAAGACCTTCTTCAGCAACAATTAGCTCCAGGTAGAATCAGAGTAGCTCAAGTCCTCCCTACAGCACCCTAGCTCCTTCTTCTACTCATCTGCTAATAGCGATTTTTACGCGGTTTGTTAATTAAGTCGTTGTAACGCGTAAAACCGATCAACTCTTAAATTTATATTCCTAGATAGGGGAGTATCTAGGGTCATCCAAGGAGACCAAATGTTTGCAAAAGTGATTCTCTTGCTTGGAATACAAATCTCAACTTTCTTTTTGGTATTTTTCAATATATCATTTTTTTTGTTTTTGAATTAAGACAACATGCGAAATGGTGGCGGGAAGGTGATTTACACTTCAAATTCAAATACTACTTCTAAGTGGCAAGTAGAACCTCTCCCTAAGCTCACTCTAGGCAAGTGGGGGCCTAGAATAATTAGGGAGAGGGAGTGAAGAATGCTAAAAACAAAGCAAGTAGAAATGAAAATAAGAAATTGCAAAGAAGGCAATCTAGATTAATGAAAAGTGTTTTACAAAAAAGCCAAGTAGAGGAATGCTTCAACTACTAGAAAAATTAAATAAAGAAAAGCAAACACAAATCCTATAGATAGATGGTGAAGAAGAGGGCTTCTTGCTCCAAGGTTGGTGGCTCCCAATCTTGAAAAGAATCCTTCAACTCCTTCCTTGTTGTGCTCCGCCAAGGTGATGTCCTCCAAGGCAAGCCCTAAGGGGGCATGCCCTAAGCTTCTCTCCAAGGGTAGACGTCCACCCTAGGTCCTTCTCCCTTGCCTGGCTGTCCTCCTTGAAGTGGAAGAGTCCTCCTCCTTGGCATGGCCCAAGTTGAAGAGAGTGGGGAGAAGAAGGCACCAAAAGGGCTGGTGATGTGCCCCTTTAATCTCCTTCTCTACTCCTTCTTCTTGGCCGTAGGTATAGGTGGTATAGGTAGCAAATTACACTAATGGAGGATGCCCCAAAATGGTGGTAGGTGGCGGGTTTTTATAGAATAGGAAGGGGGCTAAGGTGACTCTTGGAATGGAGGGCTAAGATGAAGAGATGGAGGTGGTTAAGGATCCAATGGCCAAGGTGAATTGGCGCCACCTTAAGGGACACCTAGGGAGTGGTTATGGGTGTTGACATCCCTTGATATTGGTGCCAAAATGGCTTCTAGAAGGGGGTCTAAGTTGGCACCTGATGGGTCGGCACAGATAGGTTGTTAATATGATGATTTTATCGTTGAAATATATATAGTGGTTAACCTAATTTGAACCTAACCATCTCTTTACAGAAATTTTTAACCTGGCCTACTTGATTTTATCTTGTCGCTTTTAGGCCGAGGGTCGAACTCAGGGAAGTGGGGTTCAAGTCGAGTTTCTACGTTTTTCTTAAAACGCGTCTCTTCCGTTCGTTTATTGTGTTTTTGGTATTTTTCTTATTTAGGTTTTTTTCTGGTAATCCTTGTTCTTGAGGCACACCCTCAAAATTGTGTCCTTGGCTTTTAGCCAAAACAGAGTTTCAAAACACGCCTTGCTACTTGCAAGACGGGGTACCTGCAAATCAAAGATTATCTTTTCACTTTTATACCTTTCTTTATCTTTTTACTAAGAAGGAAGATAACAGATAGAAAGTAAATATAGTAGCTATAGATATATATTTATATGTAGTATATATATAAAGGGGTGGGGGTGGAGGTGGCGATGGAGTGTAGCACTATGTCGAGTCAGTCGATGTCTAGAGAGACGCAACCAACACGACTATGTGCCGCGTGTAGTGTGGATGGATGATGGATGATGAATGCGAACACGCTTTCTGTACACGTGTATCGGGGAATACCAGCAACTGATGCAGATATTCCCGCGATACAGCGTATAGTAAATAACGTGAAAATATATGTACATATGTATGTATATAAATGTATAAGTATATATGTATAGATATATATAGATATATATGTATATATATATAGGTGTATATGTATATATGTATATAGCTATGTATATATGTATATAAGTTTATATATATAATACTATATAGATGTATGTATATATATGTATATGAGTATGAGTATATAGATATATATATATGTATGTATACATAACTATAGATATTACTATGTATATAAGTATATATCTATATATATATATATATAGATATATGTATGTATATATTATATATAGATGTATATAAGTATATATGTGTTACTATAAGTGTGTGAGTGTGTGTGTGTGCGTCGGTGAATGTGTGTGTATGTGCTGGTATAGGTGTGTGTGTGTTGCTGTGAGTACAGAGAGAGAGAGAGAACGGAGAGAGAGAGAGAGTACGTGAGAGAGAGCAGAGAGCGCCAGACAGAGAGAGAGCGGGCGGGAGAGATCGGCAGAGAGAGAGCGGGCGAAGGAGTGATCACGGACGCACGAGTTAAGACGTCTGCCGGAGGTGGCAGACGTCTGACTCTACGTCGTCTGAAGGCGGAGGCGGACGTCTGAAGACGGCGGGTGCGGGCGCGCCTTCGCGTAGGGTTCCTGCAGGCATGCGCGAAGGCGACGGGCGGGCGAAGGCGTGGAGGAGCGAGCGTGGAGGAGGTCTGCAGGTGGTCGCGGAGGGTCGCGGAGGGTCGCGGAGGTCGGCGCGAGGCCGTAACCGGCCGCTGCAGTGCGCGCGGCGGCCGGCTGCGGGTGCAATGCGGGGTGGACAGAACGGAGACAGAGGCGGGGAACGGGCCGGCAGGCGCGCGCGGAGGGTTGCGCGCCTGCGGGGAAGGTCGCGGAGGAGGCGGGGGGTGCTGCTGCTGCTGCTGTCACCGCGGTTTAGCTGCTGCTGCTGCTGTCGCCGCGGTTTAGCTGCTGCTGCTGCTGCTTCAAGCTTCGGAGCTTGAAGCGGCAGCAATGGCGTGGAGACAAAAACGAAGAGAAAAGAAAACACCACGCCCACCGGCTCGTTGAAGAGCTGGGCGGTGGTGCTCCCACTGTGGTGGTGTGCACCACAGTGGGTTCTCCTGCTCGCCGGGTGCCTCCTCGACGGAGGGCCGACGTATGGGAGGGGAGAACGGTGGAGAGGAAGGTGGTGGCTGTGGGGTCTTTGCAGCAGCTGCCCTTGCGAGGATGAAGCTGCAGCTACTTATAGAGGAGGGGAGAGTGGCGTGCCAGCTGCAGCAGGGAGAGGGTGTGCAAGTTGCAGCTATAGGGAGCGGCGTTGGCAGGGAGAAGTGACGGGAAGAAGTGCTGCGTAGCTGCTGCATGCAGCTGCGGGAAGAGTGCAGCCGCGGGAAGGGTGTAGCCGCGGGAAGGAGAGAAAAGAAGAAATCAAGAGGAAAAATAAAAAGAGGGTGATTTTGCAAGGAGGCACTTGAAGAAAAATGTAACTATGCAGGCGATTGTTTCACTCCTCTTCCTCTCTTGATTAAATGCATGCATGCAAGTGTTTTTACAAATGCGATTACAGGATCCTATTATGCAATGTTAATGCTAGAAAATAGCACAGGAAGGCGTTATTACAGGCGTGTTTTGAGGTGCAAACATATACCCCCATGCCTATCTTTTGCTAGTCCCTAGCAAAATAGTATTTAGAAATGATCTTAAGCTGAAGATTTTCTTCTGAGGTGATACAGGTGTGTTTACTATGGAATATTGTGAGAACCAATTGTAAAGAAGACTACCAGTACTTTAAGTCTCACATGACATAGATCATCTCTCAACTAACCAGGACTCTTGATATTTAAACCTTAAGTACGATTTCCAGGACCCAGGAGGTTTTTGCCGTACTCGAGAGCTCAAGAGGTTATGGTTTGTGCATAGTGAAGGATCAAGACTGACCAGATGAACATTAAGACTCAATCCCAGGGTTTCACGAATTTTTAAGTACAGGTTGGTCCCAGTTTCAGCTCATGTCTTCGAATTGACCCTTAAGATGATGACGGAAAACTCAACTCCCATTTTCTGATTTTTTTTTTTTTTTTTGAAACTCACCGAAAAACAAAGTATACAGACATTTATGAGATATACTGACTCTTTTAAAACATCTCTTTTCTGATTTTTTTTTTTTTTGAAACACGTGTCAGTATATCTCTTACAACACATTTTGAAGCACACTTTTTTTTTTGGTGGGAGAGTTTCTTTTTGGTGGAAAGAGTCGCTCCTAAACACAAGACTAAAGCCTGGGATAAAAAGTCTACCTGCGCGCACAGGTAAGGACTCCACCTTCCCTAATGAACACTAGGGTTGGATCTTATGTTCACCTGGTCTTTCCTGATATGTGTAGTGTGAACCAAGTTTACTTAAGCTCTCAAGAAAAAGCAAACCAACGGATCCTGTACTGGTGTCTCAGGTACAAGAATACATCCTTAGTTAGGAGAGATCTTGATCTATTTTGTCAATGCTTTAAGTGAATTAAACCTTGCCTGAGCGAATCAAGCTTTTGTGGCCTGGAAAGTCTTTAAAACAGAGGTTGAATATCCATAAACACTTATTGCCTTTTTGTTTCAACTTCAAGATCATTATTAAACACCATTTATTATAATATATATATTTTTCTTTTCTTTTTTTTTTTTTTTTTGCATATTTATAAATAGGTGGGAACTGTATGATACCATAACATACCCGGATCCTATGGATGCCTATCCACCCCCCCATGCCAAACAATGCTATGTCCTCATATGCATGCAGGGAAAGGCAGAGGAAGGATGGAAGATCGGGTAACAAGAGCTGAGGTTCAGGGTATAGATCAGGGTGGAAGGGTGGGTGGATGGTGGGTGGTGAAGAGAAAAGTGAAGTGATTGCGATAGAGGTGTGAAAAGTGATGGTGGATGGTGAGTGCTGTTAGGGTGCCTCCCAACAAGCACTGAATTTAATGTCCCCAGCTGGACTCAGAATGAGGCAAAGAATTAGTTACCCTCCAGCAGGGCAACGGTTTCTCCAACGGGGGCAGGTTCATGAGTCAGATAGGGTTTCAAACGCTGCCCGTTGACCGTAAATTTACGCCCAGATTTGGGATCTTTGATTTCGACGGCCCCATTGGGGAGTGGTCTTGAGACCAGAAAAGGACCAGTCCATTTGGACTTTAATTTCCCAGGAAAGAATTTGAGTCGGGCATTATAGAGCCAAACCTGCTGAGATGGCTCAAATTCCTTCCGCCGAACATGGCTGTCGTGAAAAGCCTTAGTGCGCTGTTTAAAGGTTAGAGCAGAATCATAGGCTTCACGACGGAGCTCTTCCAGCTCTTGGAGTTGGAGTTTCCTTTCTCGTTCACACAAGTCTGGGTCGAGGTTACATTGGCGAACCGCCCAATAAGCGCGGTGCTCCAACTCCACAGGCAAATGACAAGGCTTCCCGTAAACGATTCTATATGGAGACATACCAAGGGGAGCCTTGAAGGCGGTCCGATACGCCCAAAGTGCGTCAGTCAGCTTGTCGGACCAATCCTTACGGTCAGGCCGAACCGTTTTCTGGAGAATCTGCTTGATTTGCCGGTTCGACACTTCCGCCTGGCCATTCCTCTGAGGATGATACGGGGATGCGATACGATGGTGGACTCCGTACCTCCTCAGAAGTGCCCGAAAAGAAGCATGGGTAAAGTGGCTTCCTCCATCCGAGATAATGGCCCGAGGGATCCCAAAACGCGCAAAGATATGGTCCTTGACGAATCGGGTGGAGATAACATGGTCAGCACGGCGCGCGGGAATAGCCTCGATCCATTTTGAAACATAGTCGACAGCCACGAGGATGAATTCGAAGCCGTTGGATGGAGGAAAGGGACCCATGAAGTCAATTCCCCAGATGTCGAAGATTTCCGCAGCTAGGATGTGTTGCAAGGGCATCATGTCACGACGTGCCATTGACCCTAATGACTGGCACCTAGTGCAATGTTTGGCATAAGTGTGCGCGTCCTGGTGAAGGGAGGGCCAAAAGAAACCACACTGCAACACCTTGGCTGCAGTTTTCCTCCCAGAGAAATGGCCTCCACAGGCCTGATCGTGGCAGAAGGATAGCACACTGGGGAACTCACTGTCAGGAATACAGCGACGGATGATTTGATCAGCACCTATCCGAAAAAGAAGTGGATTATCCCAGAAATAATACTTTGCTTCTGCCATGAGACGCTCGCGCTGGTTTTTAGGCCAGCCACGTGGAAGAGATCCAGAAGCAAGGTAATTGGCAATGTCGGCATACCACGGTCCACTTGCCACATTTATTTCCAATAGGTGCTCATCAGGAAAAACTTCATTAATTGGCAGAGTAAGTCCAATATGGTCAGGGTCCAGTCTGGAAAGGTGATCAGCCACAACATTCTGGGCTCCGACCTTATCACGAATCTCAATGTCAAATTCCTGGAGCAGAAGGATCCAACAAATCAGTCTAGGCTTGGCATCCTTCTTGTGCATGAGATGGCGAATGGCCGCGTGATCAGTAAAAACAATAACGTGAGAGCCCAGAAGGTAAGAACAGAATTTTTCCAGCCCAAAGACGACTGCCAGTAATTCCTTTTCAGTGGTAGTATAATTACGCTGGGCCTCGTCCAACGTCTTACTGGCGTAGTATACCACGAAGGGGTGTCTATCACGTCTTTGTCCCAGGATGGCTCCGACTGCAAGGTCTGAAGCGTCACACATAAGTTCAAAGTCGAGGGACCAATCAGGCGGCTGGAGAACAGGGGCCTTGGTGACAGCATTACGCAGCTGCGTGAATGCTTGTATACAGTCAGGGCCCATGTCGAAGGGCACATCGGTTGATAGGAGATGAGTTAAGGGTCGAGAAATTTTGGAGAAGTCTTTGATGAATCTCCTATAGAAACCGACGTGTCCCAAGAAGGAGCGGATTTGTTTGACAGAACCAGGCACAGGTAAATCAGCAATGATATCGAGCTTAGCTCTGTCAACCTCGATACCCCTATCGGAGATGATATGTCCAAGAACAATTCCCTCGTGCACCATAAAATGACTTTTTTCCCAGGAAAGCATGAGGTTTACATCAATACATCTCCTAGGGATGCGAGTCAGGTTGGCAAGACATTCGTCGAAAGATGGGCCAAAGACTGAAAAGTCATCCATGAAGACCTCGAGAAAGTCACCCACCATGTCATGAAATATCGCCAGCATGCATCTCTGGAAAGTTGCTGGCGCGTTACAAAGTCCGAACGGCATCCTTCTAAAGGTGAAGGTGCCGAAAGGGCAGGTAAAAGTGGTTTTCTCTTGGTCTCGGGGGTCTATTGCCACCTGGTTATATCCTGAGAATCCATCCAGGAAGCAGAAAAATTTATTTCCCGCTAACCGCTCCAGGATTTGGTCAATAAATGGTAGCGGGAAGTGATCTTTCTTGGTTGCAGCATTGAGTTTCCTATAATCTACACACACTCTCCAAGATGTAGGAGTGCGTGTAGGGATGGATTCGCCCCTGTCATTGACACGGATGGTGAGTCCTGCCTTTTTGGGCACAACGTGAATCGGACTCACCCAGGGGCTATCGCTAATCGGGTAGATTATACCCGCATCCAGCCACTTAATGATTTCATTCTTAACGACCTCCCGCATGTTAGGGTTGAGACGTCGCTGCATCTCGCGAGAAGGTCGAGCCTCCTCCTCCGTATATATACGATGAGTGCAGTAGGAGGGGCTAATACCAGATAAGTCTAATAAAGACCATCCAATAGCTGCCTTGTGTTCTAGGAGGACCTTAGTTAGTTTGCACTCCTGCTCCATGGTTAATTTTGAACTGATGATTACAGGGACCGTTTCATTTGGCCCCAGGAAAACATACTTGAGTGTATTAGGCAGCACTTTTAGCTCGGGAGTGGATGGGGAAGGATCTGGCATTTCTTGGGACGAGTGTCCCAGACGGGTAGGAGAACAAGTTAGGAGGAAGAAACTGGCCTTCAGATTGGCCAAGAAGAGGGGCTTCTTGGATAGATGGATCCAAAAATGAATAGCCCCAGTGAGAAGTATATGGGCTCAAGGTCCCAGTGTGGATTTGTAAATCCGCCTGATTTGGCGGGGAAGAAAGGGCAATTCGGTCTTCATGAGTGTGGACCGACAGTGAGTAGCCCGGATATGACTCAGACCACGAGGTATGGGAAGCAGAGAAAACCTCGTCAGAAGTCTGGCCAGGAGAAGGTACTAGACAAGGGAGGGATTGGGGAACGTCACAGTATGCGTTGGTCAGGCAGTTATCAGTGTTTATAGGTAATCCGCAGCAGTCCGAATAGGTCCCAATTAGTCTGATACACGCGCTGACGGCCATGTCCTCGTCAGACGTGTCATCCTCAATGCAATTGCAATCAAAGTTCTTGGCTGCCTTGAATATGTTAAGCTTGAGCTTCTCAGATCCAAAGGCAATCTCAATACAGCCCGACTCGCAGTCGATGTGGGCGCGGGCTGTGGCCAAGAAAGGTCGACCGAGGATGATCGGACAATCAGAAAGTGAACTAGGAACTTCCATATCTAAAACAAGAAAGTCAACAGGAAAACAGAGACTGTTGACCCTAACCACCACGTCTTCCACCACACCCTTCGGGATTTTGACAGAACGATCTGCCAACTGTAACGTGACAGGGGTGGGTTTCAGATTTCCCAAGGAAAATTTTTTGAGCATGATGGTCGATATGAGATTGATGGAAGATCCTAGATCAAGCAAGGCACGGTTAAAACTGCAGCCTTGGATGCTACAGGAAATCAGTGGTGTGCCCGGATCTTTCTGCTTCGGTGGTAAGTTTGACAGTATAGCACAACTCGCATGAGGCGAGAGAACCACCGGATTCTTAGTCTTCTTTGACTATCGCCTGGGTGTTGTGTAGTCTTTGAAAAATCGAGCGACAGTAGGTATGTGGTCGATTGCCCCGAGCAGGGGTACCTTGATTTCTACATCCCTGAACAAATTACGTAGGTTGTCAAAGGCCTGCGTATTTTTCTTTTTACCTTTTGGCTCCCTTAGTAGAGCCTCAGGGAATGGGACTGATTCTGGCACAAGTTTTGGTGCATCATCCTCTCGCGAATGCGGTATGCCTTCCGAATGAGAGGGCGAAGAAGAAGATGGGCCAGGATCAGGTCGAGGCGGATCGACGGTCTGCTTACCGCTCCTCGTAGTGATAGCATTGGACGATGCGGGTCCAGTGGGATCATACGGTGGAGGAGGGTTTGCAATGGGGATATAAGAGTGTGGTGCTGCAGCAGGATTAGCCTGAAATCCCGGTGGAATGCTCGGAGCTTGCAGAACTTGATTAACCTGTCCCTGAGAAGGTCGTACCTGTGGTTGAGAACCACGGGGCACGAAATTTCGCGGGTTTGGAACAGGTTGGGCGGGAAGAGTGCCCTGAGATCGAGTCGCCATCCGTAGTTGACTGATCTCGGCGTTCTGCTGCGCCAATTGGTGCTGAAGAGAGGTCATGTTCTCTTCATGGCGCTTTGACATTTTCGTCATCATTCGCATCAATTTGTCAAGAGGGCTTGATGCGTGTTCAGTTTGTGGTACGCAAGGGCCTGATGGCGGATTTGCCATAGGATTAAACTGGACCCTTGGGATGACGGGTGCGGATGGTCGCATTGGTCCACCCGCGGGGTTTTGGCGCTGCGGGTTGTTGGACCATGCGAAGTTCGGATGATTACGCCACCCTGGGTTATAAGTGGCAGAGAACGGGTTGTTCCCCAGGGCGCAAGCATCTTCTATGCCAGAAGACGCGTCCGCATGTAGATATGCGTCTGAGCACACGGAGGCTTGGTCCTCCGTGTCGAAATACTGGCTCGTAGAAGCCAGTTCCACATGACTTACCGAGTCGCCTGGCGCAACACTCGGTAAGGAAGGTCTAACGGGGTTTCTCGGGATAAGCCTGGTATTAGAAGAACTTGGATTGTGACGAAGTGGTGAAGAGGTGGTGTTTGCCATAGATCGAGCGGGGTTGGCCAGAAGCTCGTCCAGCTTCTTGTGCACGACGGAGACTTCATCCAATTTTTGTGCAATAAGGCTTAGATCAGTGGATGAATGGGAGGGTCCCGTGTCAACTTCGTGGACATTTCGGGGCTGGCTGGTATGATTAAAGGCGACAATGGAAGCATTGTTCATCGAGTTTTCACTCATATTTTCAAACAGCTCGAATGCTCCATTCTCGTCTTTATTCATAAAGTTCCCTCCGCAGGAAGCGTCTGCAATCTGCTTCAAAGTCTCATTTAGCCCATAGTAGAAAATCTAGGCTATATGCCACTTAGGCAGACCGTGGTGCGGACACTTCCTGAGGAGGTCGTTATACCTCTCCCATGCCTCATGAAATTGTTCGCCGTTTTTTTGCGTAAATGAAGTGATAGCACGGCGAAGCGCATTGGTCCGCCCGATTGGGAAGAACTTCTTGAGAAACGCTGTTCGCATCTCTTCCCAAGAGTGGATGGTTCTCCCAAGGGTGCATAACCATTGCGACGCTTTATCCCGTAATGAAAACGGGAACATCTTCATGAGGACTATAGATAACCCGACATTTCTTGGTTTAACGGTTTCAGCAAGTCGGGTTAGGTCTTCCAAGTGGAGAAATGGGTCTTCACTTGCAAGACCATGAAAGTGAAAATTGATTAGGCCAATTATGTTTGGTTTTAATTCAAAGTCGTCCCCGCCCATGGGGACCTGAATTTGTCCTATGGTCTCTGTAGCAGCGGGATTCTGATAAGAGCTAAGAGACCTAGGCTCCTCCCGTTCGGGAGGGTTCTGCATTTCCTCCAATGTTTCCCGAATGGCTTCGATTTGCTCATTATACATTTCCATTTGGGCTTGGAGGCGGGTTATGGGATCTAAGGCTCCACCACCTGGTGGGTTCTGAGGGCGGTTTCCTCCCTCGGGATTTGGGGGTGGGCGTGCAGCCATGTTCGTGGAGGAGGAGGACGATTCGACTTGTTTTCTAGATTTATCAGTCAATTCAAATAGTTCAGGTTTTTGTGACCTCCTCCCAAACATGCACTACCGCAGGAAGAATTGGGGAGATGAGAAGGGAAAAGGGATGAGAGAAATGACGCCGCAAAGGTACACTTGATTACAAATCAATACAGTCAAGTTCCTAACCTCTACAGTGTGCCCTTAGACCTAAAGATCTAAGTTACCTACTATCACGAACTACGGAACCGAATGCGAGCACCGCGGAACCACTGGGCCAGATTGAAAGGCCGTTTGCCCCAGTCTTAGACACCCGATAGCATGCGGGAACTCTCACCAGCACGTAATCGCTACACACAGGTAGTTAGACCTCCAATCCTTAAAAAAGGGTCAAGTTACTACCAATTTTAATTAGAGGCTTAGGGTCAAGTGCTTTTGGAATGTGAAGGGCGTTGTTTACGGGTAATGCCCAAGTGATTGATTTTAAGAGTGTGTAAGAACAAGCATGCAACAGGGAAATCTCCCCGAATTGAAGTTTTAATTAGTGAATGGTTTTTAGAGTTCAACCTTAAGTAGTATGAATTTTAGGATTTTGCTGAATTACCAATTCAACCAATCTCCGGGTTTTGCAATAATACAGGTTTTTTTTTTCTAAAGCCCAAGAAACCCTTCTTCAATTATCAGTTAGTTAATGCATGCTAAAAATGCAATGGGCTACCCTAAATGGAGATTTCTATGTGTGGATGCGCGAATCAATTTTATACCAATGTGAAAGGGAGCCAAAGCACTTCAATTCAAGTGCTCCCAATCACTAGAAAGATATCCACAAACAAGGCTTCAGCCAACAGATAAAGAAACTAAAATTGTTGGGGTTGAAGTATTCAGGATCGAATCACAGGCAAGTTTGAAAAGTCGTGGTGGGGTTGGAATCAACTCAATTCCAAGTCTCCCCACCAAAAATGTGATCCTGAATTAAAGATAAGTGAGGCAAAAGAGGGATACAAGCAATCTTTTTCTTTGCCTCAAAGAATACTTCCCACGGCGAAAAATCTAAGAATCAAGATTCTCGGATTTTCGCTATGCGAAGTAAGGCGGGAAATCCCGGGGCAGTGGGAGTGAAGACAACCAATCAATCAAGTGAATTTTAATCCACTTGCCCTCAAGAAATCCCAAGAAATTTTTCTAGTTTTTAGTTTTAAAATTTTTTTTTTTTATTGTGGTGGCAAGTTAACCCTAATTTGATGAGAAAAGAAAACCTACTTGTTCGGCAACGTGTGCGAAGCTCCAATGCGATGTCGGCGTCTTCACGCTCTCGTTCCTGCCTTTGATCTGCTCACGTCCTCGACTTCGTCAGCCTTCTTCTCCTTCCACTAGGTTCACCTGCACACCAAAAACAACAATACCCGTGAAGAGAGAAGAGACAAATTTAAAGGAATTGGATAGAAACTTACTCGAAAGCGCACCTCCCCGGCAACGGCGCCAGAAAAGTCATGATGGGTCGGCACAGATAGGTTGTTAATATGATGATTTTATCATTGAAATATATATAGTGGTTAACCTAATTTGAACCTAACCATCTCTTTACAGAAATTTTTAACATGGCCTACTTGATTTTATCTTGTCGCTTTTAGGCCGAGGGTCGAACTAAGGGAAGTGGGGTTCAAGTCGAGTTTCTACGTTTTCCTTAAAACGCGTCTCTTCTGTTCGTTATTGTGTTTTTGGTATTTTTCTTATTTAGGTTTTTTTCTGGTAATCCTTGTTCTTGAGGCACACCCTCAAAATTGTGTCCTTGGCTTTTAGCCAAAACAGAGTTTCAAAACACGCCTTGCTACTTGCAAGACGGGGTACCTGCAATTCAAAGATTATCTTTTCACTTTTATACCTTTTTTTATCTTTTTACTAAGAAGGAAGATAACAGATAGAAAGTAAATATAGTAGCTATAGATATATATTTATATGTAGTATATATATAAAGGGGTGGGGGTGGAGGTGGCGATGGAGTGTAGCACTATGTCGAGTCAGTCGACGTCTAGAGAGACGCAACCAACACGACTATGTGCCGCGTGTAGTGTGGATGGATGATGGATGATGAATGCGAACACGCTTTCTGTACACGTGTATCGGGGAATATCAGCAACTGATGCAGATATTCCCGCGATACAGCGTATAGTAAATAACGTGAAAGTATATGTACATATGTATGTATATAAATGTATAAGTATATATGTATAGATATATATAGATATATATGTATATATATATAGGTGTATATGTATATATGTATATAGCTATGTATATATGTATATAAGTTTATATATATAATACTATATAGATGTATGTATATATATGTATATGAGTATGAGTATATAGATATATATATATGTATGTATACATAACTATAGATATTACTATGTATATAAGTATATATATATATATATATAGATATATGTATGTATATATTATATATAGATGTATATAAGTATATATGTGTTACTATAAGTGTGTGAGTGTGTGTGTGTGCGTCGGTGAATGTGTGTGTATGTGCTGGTATAGGTGTGTGTGTGTTGCTGTGAGTACAGAGAGAGAGAGAGTACGTGAGAGAGAGCAGAGAGCGCCAAACAGAGAGAGAGCGGGCGGGAGAGATCGGCAGAGAGAGAGAGCGGGCGAAGGAGTGATCGCGGACGCACGAGTTAAGACGTCTGTCGGAGGTGGCAGACGTCTGACTCTACGTCGTCTGAAGGCGGAGGCGGACGTCTGAAGACGGCGGGTGCGGGCGCGCCTTCGCGTAGGGTTCCTGCAGGCGTGCGCGAAGGCGACGGGCGGGCGAAGGCGTGGAGGAGCGAGCGTGGAGGAGGTCTGCAGGTGGTCGCGGAGGGTCGCGGAGGTCGGCGCGAGGCCGTAACCGGCCGCTGCAGTGCACGCGGTGGCCGGCTGCGGGTGCAATGCGGGGTGGACAGAATGGAGATGGAGGCGGGGAACGGGCCTGCAGGCTCGCGCGGAGGGTTGTGCGCCTGCGGGGAAGGTCGCGGAGGAGGCGGGGGGTGCTGCTGCTGCTGCTGTCGCCGCGGTTTAGCTGCTGCTGCTGCTGCTTCAAGCTTCGGAGCTTGAAGCGGCAGCAATGGCGTGGAGACGAAAACGAAGAGAAAAGAAAACACCACGCCCACCGGCTCGTTGAAGAGCTGGGCGGTGGTGCTCCCACTGTGGTGGTGTGCACCACAGTGGGTTCTCCTGCTCGCCGGGTGCCTCCTCGACGGAGGGCCGGCGTATGGGAGGGGAGAACGGTGGAGAGGAAGGTGGTGGCTGTGGGGTCTTTGCAGCAGCTGCCCTTGCGAGGATGAAGCTGCAGCTACTTATAGAGGAGGGGAGAGTGGCGTGCCGGCTGCAGCAGGGAGAGGGTGTGCAAGTTGCAGCTATAGGGAGCAGCGTTGGCAGGGAGAAGTGACGGGAAGAAGTGCTGCGTGGCTGCTGCATGCAGCTGCGGGAAGAGTGCAGCCGCGGGAAGGGTGCAGCCGCGGGAAGGAGAGAAAAGAAGAAATCAAGAGGAAAAATAAAAAGAGGGTGATTTAGCAAGGAGGCACTTGAAGAAAAATGTAACTATGCAGGCGATTGTTTCACTCCTCTTCCTCTCTTGATTAAATGCATGCATGCAAGTGTTTTTACAAATGCGATTACAGGATCCTATTATGCAATGTTAATGCTAGAAAATAGCACAAGAAGGCGTTATTACAGGCGTGTTTTGAGGTGCAAACAGCACCAAGAAGGGTTCTATAAGGAGGGGTTGGTGGATGGCTAGGATGGATTATGTGGGTAGGTGTAGGGTGGATTAAGGGCTGAAAGTTGGCGCCAATATAGAGGTGGTTAGGGGTAGTTTTTGGCACCAACTTTTGGTGTCTTTTGGTGGTGATGATGGGGTGAAGGGATGGCTAGGAGTTGGCGCCAACTTGAGTAGGGTAGCTAGCTTAGGTAGGCTTAAGTTGGTGGAGCTAGCTAGGGTTGAATTTGAAGGTGGTGGATGGCCAAGGAGCTGGTTGCAAGCTAAGCTAAGCTAAGCTAAGCTAGCTTAGCTAAAGGGGGAGTAGAGGAGAAGGTGTTGGAGCTAGGGTTTGGAGGGAGGAGCTGAGGAGAAGTCTGGAGCTGGAGCTGACTGCTGCTGAAGAGGCTGGCATGGGGCTACTCTAGCTGGCTTAGCTTGCTAGTTCTTTGCTAGTTGCTAAGCCAAGCTAAAGTAAGCTAGCTTCTACCATAATGAGCTAAGGTGAGCTAGGTCTGGTGCTCCCGGGGATAATCAAGCTGGTTAAGGTAGCTAAGGTAGCTTAGCTCAACTGAGTTGAGCTAAGCTAAGTCCCCGGGAGCTGGACTTGAGCTTCCTGAGCTAGGATGAGTTCTTCTTCAGCTGACTGGAGTGGAGTGGAGTTGGATGTAGCTGGATCTGAGCTGGGGTGAACTGCTGTCAACTCAGCTGAGCTAGCTAGAGCTCCCTGTGGACTAGTGGGAGCTAAGATGAGCTAGACTCAGCTAAGTTAAGCTGGATCTGAGCTGACTTGAGCTAGGGTGAGCTAAGATGAACTCTCTTGAGCTGCCATTCAGCTGAGATTAGCTGAATGGAGCTGGGATGAGCTAACCCTAGTTCAAGTGAGCTAGGTTCCAGCTGTGGTGAGCTGGAGCAAGCTGAGTTCCAACTAGTCTGGGCTTCTCCTTCACCGTTTGCCTTCTTGAGCGCTAGGGTTTTAGGGATCTGTTTATCTGTACATCCCTAACACTCACAAAAACATATTAAAAAGACAATAAAAGATGCAATGCATGCCTAACCTAATTTATGCCTAAATGCAGCCCAAAAACCCATTTGCGGAGTAAAATCATAAGAGCTAGGTTTGTTTTAATGCATAAGAATGATGATAAACTAGTGTTTATCACACCCCCATTCTTATCTTTTACTAGTCTCTTAGCAAAACTTTAATTTTTTGGAAAACGGAATTTTTGGGAAATCTAATTTTTTCGACTTTTGAGGAGAAAAAGAGATTAAGGGACCTTGGTAGATTAAAACATAGGAGGTATGGGATTTGTTAAAGATAAACATCAAGATTTATTTTTGGATCCAACCATTAGACAAAACGGGATCAATATATCCTCCAGAAAATTCACAAATTAACCCTTTGTTAATTCAGATAACTTGAAATTTTTGTTTTTAGGATTTTTCTGGCTTATGAATCTGATTCGCAACTTGCAAAATCCTTTAAAACCTTGTGTCTGTGCTTGTGAAAAGCCAACATTTATAAGGGTGTCTTATTATTATTATTATTTTCTCCCCCATGCTTATTTTTAGCTTAGTCTTACAACAGATGTGTCGGGATCATCATTCCCGTTACCATTCCTCGAGGGGGCTCTGGCGACAGTACTTCGGGATAGCACTGTCCATGACACCACCCAGGAGCTCACAACCCCAAAACACGATGCGGTGAAAAGGGGCGCTCCAAGCAAACTCAAGCTCTTGCTCCGACACTATAGGTAGAGCACCGTCCAAGAACTTGAGCCGTTAAAATGCGCTTTAATGCTCCGTCTAAAGATATGAAATATAGATATGGAGCAGCGCCGAGGCGGTAACATGTTGACATCGCGTCCTCAAAGGAGGCATTTTCCTCCTTCTCGGCGGTGGGAACTCAAACCAATGATCTGCTTCAGACTTTTACTAAGTCCAAACAAGGGAGTTTTTCAAATTTTTAGTTATTTTTAAGAGTTGGCTTGTGTGTGAAGAGTGACACAAGAAGTTTCTCAAAACATGCAAGTTTTTGAATCAGAAGCTAAGTCAAATACTTTCCACATTACAAAATAGGATCAAGTCACCTGAACTATCATGAGTTCAGGTGAAATTTTAGAGAAGGATATCTGATCTAGTCTAAAATAGACCCTGGAATTCTAATGATCAAATCCATGTCATTATCCTTAGTTTGTTAAAAATTAAATCCCATTGTACCAAAAGTGAATTTTTCGACCTTAGTCCCGATTTCAAAATTTTTCCTCAAAAGTTTTTTTATCATTTTTTTTGGTATGCAAGTAGGAGATAAATTAAAGAAAATTGCATATTTTTAGGTTTTGAAAATCCTAAATCGATCATCAAATTTAAAAACACCCCCCATGCTTAAGATATGCCATGTCCTCATGCATTAAAAGGGAAAAGGGATCACCTTAGTGAAGAATGGTCAGGTTTAGGATGAACAAAACCTGGAAAAGGAAGAAAAAGGGAAAGCAAGAAAAAATGATGGGTTACCTCTTATCCAGTGCTATCTTTTACGCCATTCAGCCGGGCGTGAAGGTATGCACGGAAGACGTAAAATCATGCAAATAATTGGACACTTGGATGCCCGCAAAAAAGGTGTCTTCTTCTAGATCCCTAGAAAATTGATTAGAAGCAATATTGGGATCAAAGTTGGATGGAAAATGATAAGTGTAGCCTGAGTCTAGCCATGGTTTTAAATCAGGTTGGATGCCAAACTTGGGTGGGGTTGGTGGCAGGTCCGTACGAAAGGAGTTGGGGAAGGAATGGTGAGGATTAGGTGAAGTTAGTGTGGAAAAATTAGGTGCGTGAATAGTGGGTGGGTTAGGGTGCTTAGGGGGGGTATCAGGAATAAATTTGGGGTCAGGACAAGTTCCGGATCACAGATTTCGCCGACCACTGATTCTGAATCAGAGTCCTCAAAAAAATTATGGTTAATGAGGGTATCTATTAACATTGTCTCCTCCACCATATTGGAAATTTCAGTATCTGAGTCCTCAAAGAAGTTATCATTATGGAATCTCCTGGAGGATTTAAAAATATCTAAAGTGATATTTGGCCTACACAGTTGATATCCATTTTGCCTGTGTGGCAATTGATATTTGCCTTTGCAGTGGCCAAAAAAGGGCGTCCAAGGATTATTGGGGAGTCCAGCAATGATTCAGGTGCCTCAATGTCAAGAACCAGAAAGTCTGCTGGGAAGACACAATTCTGGACCTTGACTAAAACATCCTCGACAATCCCACGAGGTTTGATTGTAGATCGGTCGGCTAATTGCAGGGTAACCTCGACTGGTTTTAATTCACCGATCTGAAATTCTTCGAATAAACTCGTGGGAATAATATTAACTGAGGCACCAAGATCAAGGAGGGCGCGATTAAATGTAGTGTCATCAATAATTATAGAAATTAAAAGCGCCCCCGGATCTTTCATCTTAGGAGGCAGCTTACTCTGTATGATAGAGCTTACTGTTTCCAAAAGATGCACCTGTCCTAGATTTTTGGCCTGCCTTTTAGGAGTACAAATCTCCTTCAAAAATTTAGCATAGGCAGGTATATATTTGATGGCATCTAGGAGAGGAATATTGATATGAACTTGCCCAAATAGATCCATGAGTTCTTCTGTTGCGGGCTCAGATTTCTTTTTTTTGGTGGTGGTGGGGTAGAGAGCTTGTGGGAAAGGGATAGGAATCTTGTCTTGAGATTTTTGTATTTCTTTTTCTTCCTGATGGGGAGGTGGGGAGTCAATTTGCACAGGTATTTCACCAGGTTTGTGTGAAGGCCCAGGGTCAGTGGTGGTTTTCCCACTCCTCAAAGTAATTGCAGGTGCAGTTGGATTATTATTTGGAGGTAGGGGGGCCTGTGATTGCAGAAGCCTGGGCGACTGCTGAGGTGGTGGATTAGGAGGAGGCTGATTTGGATAATGTGGAGTTCTGCCCATATAATGGTTCCCTTGGTGATTAGGGTTGGGCATGGGTTGGGACGGAAGATGTCCTGCAGGTCTTTGTGTGGGAGTAACCCCAATCTGATTGTTCAGATTTGTGATGGTGCGGGTTACTTCCATCATTTTTGTTTGCATATCCTGCAGGGTTCGCATCATCTGGGCATTGATGTCTTGCTGGGATGGCCCAGGATGGAAGTTTGGATTCGGCCCATACCCATTAAAATGATATGGTTGGGAGGAAACTTGATTATTCCAAGAGTAGTTCGGGTAATTTTTCCAATTGGAAGAATTTTTAAAGGGCTCCTAGATGGCAGAAATATTTTGAGTGGTGTTAAGATCTGTATAGTTGTAATTCCCCAATGAATCATGGGCAACCTCAGAATAATCAGCAGGAGTAGTGTTGAGATTGTGCAAATTTTCTCTTCGTGGAAAGTTAGGTTGGGTTAGATGTGGGTGTGGAGCTTGAGTTGATGTGGCCAGTCTTTCCTCAATTTTCTTTTGATTAATATGCATCTGGTCGAGTTTTTGAGCGATCAATTGAAGATTGTCTTGGGTGACAGGGATAGATTGAGTGCCTATTTCATGAACACCGATCTGCAGGTTTTGGGTTCTGCAAAATGTGTTCATGGAAGCTTGATTAAATGAGTTTTCACTCATTTCTTCAAACAAGTCGTAGGCACTTTCAGCATCTTTATTTAAGAAGTTGCCGCCACACGAGGCGTCGACAAAATGTCGGATTTGATCTTCTAATCCATGATAGAAGTTTTGCACAAGCTGCCATAAAGGAATCTCGTGGTGCGGGCAACTTCTTAAAAGATCTTGAAATCTTTCCCAAGAATCATGGAAAGTCTCACCAGATTTTTGGTGAAAGGTCGTAATAGATCTTCGCAAGGAATTGGTATGACCTATGGGAAAGAATTTCTTGAGGAAGGTGCTCTTGAGCTGAGGCCAAGTTGTGATGGGCCGACCAATGGTCCTGAACCAATAAGTAACCTTATCTTTAAGAGATAATGGAAAAAGTCGCATCAGCCATATGTCTTCTTGCACATTTCGGGAACGGGTTGTCTGTGCAAGAAGAGTTAGCTCTTCAAGGTGGCTGAAAGGGTCTTCCCTAGGAAGGCCATGAAAGTGTTTAATTAGGTTCAAGACAGCAGGCTTGATCTCAAAGTCCCCCTCTGGTATGACCACCACTGGTCGTTCCTCATAATAAGACAGATCATAGAAATCTTTTAGAGGAACAACAGGCTGCTGACGAGGTGGTAGGTTTGGCCTTGGGTTGGCTAGGTTTTGGATGTTCCTAGTCAATGTTTGTTGATTGGAATTTAATTCATTAATCTGCTCGGCCATCAATTTTAAAAGATCAGGTAGGGGGTCTTGATGTTGTGTTTGGGGCAACTCAAGATTAGGGAGCTCCAAGTGTGGGAAGTTAATGGTGGGTGGGTTTTGGGTGGAAGGGTTAGAATTAGGGTTAGTGGTGGGGTTAGAGGTGGAAGTGGAAGGGTCAGTGGACCTATTTTGTTGTGTTTTCATTTTTTCAGGAGAAGAAGACAGAAAAAGTGGTTTTCTTACGCAGGGGGAAAAATCAAATTGTCCGTCCAAGTGCGGATTTTGAGACCGTCGCCCGTGCATAAAATGGAAGAATGGGAGGGGAGGAGAAGAGAAAGAGATGAGAGAAAGTGTGCAATTCAAACAAACAAAACTAGACCTAACTTAAATGTGACTCCCCAATAATAACCTAAGACTTGGTCTATATAGGAAATAAGTAATCAATAGTGAATACCCGTTCTATCAACAAATCTAGCCAAGTTGCTTAAGGAGAGGTTTGGGCCCAAATGTTTCCAAGGGAAATCCCCAACTGCTTGTACAAACCCGCGCCTGGTCATTTGACACGGTCCCTCAGCCTGAGCACCAGATATAGATGACAGAATTGGTACTAACTAAAGAAAACTTAAGACCTAAATAGCAAGCCTAAGTTGATAAAGCCTTAGGGGTCAAGTTGCTACAAATTTTAATTAGGTCTAGGATGCTATGGTGCACATGGAATGTGGAGGGCGTTTATTGGGTTGTTGCCTTGTTATTTTGATTTTTTTTTTTTGTGTGCAGGAATTGGAGAGTGGCTCCAATGAAAATCAAGTTGTCACAAATTTTTTTTTTGTATTTTTATCTTTTAGGATTTGATTTAATTAAATATGTTTTAGGGTTTTTCTCTTTAAATTTTCAAACAAGTTTGAAACTTCAAAATCAAAGGAAAGACAAGTTGTATTGGTGATGGTTAATTTCCTTTAATGTAAGTCTCTAAAAAGAAAGAAAGAAACCCTAAGCCAATTATCCCTAAGACAGAAAATTACTACCAATGAATTAATTTTAGGCTTTCTGAATTAAGTAGTGGTCCAAACAAGTCAAACAACACCACTACATTGAATAAAATCAAACAAGGATTCCAAAAAATATTTTTGTAAGATTCTAGGAATTTGTTTGATAATTATTTTGAATTTTTAATTGTACTGGTGTTAAAGTCCAGAAATGATACCTGTGGGTATTTTGGACTTTTCAATATTACCACCGACCTCAGAAAATTCTTGTGATTTTATATGATGTGTAAAATTTTACAAGGATTCCAGCAAGATAAATTTCACAAAAACCAAATTAGTATAAAAATTCTAAAAATTCATGGATAGTAGCAAAACAGGAAGATTGGAGGGTGTGACCCCTCTGCAGTCTAAGAATTTTTAAAAATTAAATGCAGATCCAATTGATCTGAAATTTGGAACAGATGTTCCTAACTTAATTGGGAATCACTGTATGAAATTGTATGATTTTAGGAGGACTGTGGTGTTAGGAATCAATTTTTCAAGTCCGGACAGAAATCTGGACTCGAAAAATAGAACACCAATACTTGCAATGGAGTGGTGTTAAAGAAGCATTCATGCAAACAATGGATTTTATATGGGCACCACTCCACTTAATTAAAGTGTTTCGGGTCCTGAAAGCCAAGTTTAGTGTATTTTGGTAGTTTTTTAGCCTAAATGTGACAAGAAAGGGGAACCAACCTGAATTTCACGGGAAGACAAGGATTTTTGAGCTCTCGCTTCCAGATTCCCACCTTCCCGTTGTAATTCCTGCACACACGAAAGAAAGAAAGAGAAGGGGATGAGATCCACTTCAAGCAAGAGAAAATTAATTAATGCAAAGCCGTGCCTCCCCGGCAACGACGCCAAAAAGTGATAGTGATTTTTACGCGGTTTGTTAATTAAGTCGTTGTAACATGTAAAACCGATCAACTCTTAAATTTATATTCCTAGATAGGGGAGTATCTAAGGTCGTCCAAGGAGACCAAACGTTTGCAAAAGTGATTCTCTTGCTTGGAATACAAATCTCAACTTTCTTTTTAGCATTTTTCAATATATCATTTTTTTTGTTTTTGAATTAAGACAACATGCGAAATGGTGGCGGGAAGGTGATTTACACTTCAAATTCAAATACTACTTCTAAGTGGCAAGTAGAACCTCTCCCTAATCTCACTCTAGGCAAGTGGGGGCCTAGAATAATTAGGGAGAGGGAGTGAAGAATGCTAAAAACAAAGCAAGTAGAAATGAAAATAAGAAATTGCAAAGAAGACAATCTAGATTAATGAAAAGTGTTTTACAAAAAAGCCAAGTAGAGGAATGCTTCTACTACTAGAAAAATTAAATAAAGAAAAGCAAACACAAATCCTATAGATAGATGGTGAAGAAGAGGGCTTCTTGCTCCAAGGTTGGTGGCTCCCAATCTTGAAAAGAATCCTTCAACTCCTTCCTTGCTGTGCTTCGCCAAGGTGATGTCCTCCAAGGAAAGCCCTAAGGGGGCATGCCCTAAGCTTCTCTCCAAGGGTGGACGTCCACCCTAGGTCCTTCTCCCTTGCCTGGCCATCCTCCTTGAAGTGGAAGAGTCCTCCTCCTTGGCGTGGCCCAAGTTGAAGAGAGTGGGGAGAAGAAGGCACCAAAAGGGTTGGTGATGTGCCCCTTTAATCTCCTTCTCTACTCCTTCTTCTTGGCCGTAGGTATAGGTGGTATAGGTAGCAAATTACACTAATGGAGGATGCCCCAAAATGGTGGTAGGTGGTGGGTTTTTATAGAATAGGAAGGGGGCTAAGGTGACTCTTGGAATGGAGGGCTAAGATGAAGAGATGGAGGTGGTTAAGGATCCAATGGCCAAGGTGAATTGGCGCCACCTTAAGGGACACCTAGGGAGTGGTTATGGGTGTTGACATCCCTTGATATTGGCACCAAAATGGCTTATAGAAGGGGGTCTAAGTTGGCGCCAAGAAGGGTTCTAGAAGGAGGGGTTGGTGGATGGCTAGGATGGATTATGTGGGTAGGTGTAGGGTGGATTAAGGGCTGAAAGTTGGCGCCAATATAGAGGTGGTTAGGGGTAGTTTTTGGCACAAACTTTTGGTGTCTTTTGGTGGTGATGATGGGGTGAAGGGATGGCTAGGAGTTGGCGCCAACTTTAGTAGGGTAGCTATCTTAGGTAGGCTTAAGTTGGTGGAGCTAGCTAGGGTTGAATTTGAAGGTGGTGGATGGCCAAGGAGCTGGTTGCAAGCTAAGCTAAGCTAGCTTAGCTAAAGGGGGAGTAGAGGAGAAGGTGTTGGAGCTAGGGTTTGGAGGGAGGAGCTGAGGAGGAGAAGTCTGGAGCTGGAGCTAGAGCTGACTGCTGCTGAAGAGGCTGGCATGGGGCTACTCTAGCTGGCTTAGCTTACTAGTTCTTTGCTAGTTGCTAAGCCAAGCTAAAGTAAGCTAGCTTCTACCTTAATGAGCTGAGGTGAGCTAGGTTTGGTGCTCCCAGGGATAATCAAGCTGGTTGAGGTAACTAAGGTAGCTTAGCTCAACTCAGTTGAGCTAAGCTAAGTCCCCGGGAGCTGGACTTGAGCTTCCTGAGCTGGGATGAGTTCTTCTTCAGCTGGCTGGAGTGGAGTGGAGCTAGATGTAGCTAGATCTGAGCTGGGGTGAACTCCTGTCAACTCAGCTGAGCTAGCTAGAGCTCCCTGTGGACTAGTGGGAGCTGAGATGAGCTAGACTCAGCTAAGTTAAGCTGGATCTGAGCTAACTTGAGCTAGGGTGAGCTAAGATGAACTCTCTTGAGCTGCCATTCAGTTGAGATTAGCTGAATGGAGCTGGGATGAGCTAACCCTAGTTCAAGTGAGCTAGGTTCTAGCTGTGGTGAGCTGGAGCAAGTTGAGTTCCAGCTAGTCTGGGCTTCTCCTTCACCGTTTGCCTTCTTGAGCGTTAGGGTTTTAGGGTTCTGTATATCTGTACATCCCTAACACTCACAAAAACATATTAAAAAGACAATAAAAGATGCAATGCATGCCTAACCTAATTTATGCCTAAATGCAGCCCAAAAACCCATTTGCGAAGTAAAATCATAAGAGCTAGGTTTGTTTTAATGCATAAGAATGATGATAAACTGACGTTTATCATCTACTAGCTGAGCTAGCTAAGATGGCTTAGCTTAGCTCCACCTAGCTCCTTCCATGGTCGTCTAATCCAACCCTAGCTCCACCACCACCCTCATAAGCCTCCACCTTAACCCTACCTTAAATCCACCTAAGCTACCCCATTTTGGCACCATCTTTTCCCGCCAAAATCCCTTTAATCCCAACCATTCAATCACCACCAAACACCATCCTAGCCCTCCATTTTTCCCTCCAAAATCAACACCTTCTAGAAGGTATTTGTGGAGGGAAAACCAAGGCACCTCTTCATTTCCCTCCCATTTTTCCCTCCAAAAATATCCACCCCCCCTTCATTTCCCTCCAAAAACACCATAACTACCCCCCTTCCCATCCTATAAATACCCTACCCTACCAACACATAATTCCCATCCTTGACTACATTAATTCCCACCTAGATACACTTTATATTCAGCCATAGGAAGGAGAGGAGAGAAGAAGATTAAGGAGGCTATCCCTTGCCTCCTTGGTTCCTTCTTCTTCTTCCCTTCTTCCTTGGTCCAAGCCAAGGGGCAACAACCCTAAGGAGGACAACTAGGTAGGGGAGAAGGGCTAGGGTGGACATCCACGCTTGGAGGAGCTTGAGGAGAAGCTTTCAATGAGGAGAAAGGACCCTTCTTCAATTTCAGAAGCTGTTGTGCTTGGAGCGAAGGCTACTTCATCTCCTTTGGAGATTCTTCTACCTTTCTTAATTTATTTTTCTTCTACTTTTCTTAATTTATTTTTGTATTCTTTAGTGTAGAAGAAGCATTTCTCTACTTGGGGATTATTTGTGTGGTTCCCATCCACACAAGTGAGCTCTCCAAGTGGTTATAGACCTTCCATTTTTATCAATCAAGCAAGTGCCTTTCTATATTTTGTGCCTCATTATTTCATGTGCTTTTAATTCCTAGTTTTTAGAGTTGTTAAGCGCCCACCTTACCCTTTCAATTAGCTTAGGCCCACTTGCCTAGGGTGAGCTTGGAAGGGTAGGCTTACTTTAATTGGAGCACTTAGGCGTAGTTTTATATCATTACCCCGATTATTCCAAAACCCAAAAAATAATAAAACAAAAATACAAAAAAAGAAGATTCTATCTTTTACAAGAGAGAGAACACTTTTGAAAGCTAGAAAGTTGTCTCCTTGGACAACCCTAGACACTTCTGCTATCTAAGAATATAAATTTAAAAGTTGATCAGATTTACACGTTGCAATGACTCAAAACTTGCAACTTTATAAAATTGCATAAATTTCGTATCTCCTACTAACATTCTGACGAGTTGAAAACTAAGTTAAGGGGTGTGCAAGCGCATAGGTCCCAATTCCTAGTGTGGTTAGGGTTGTATAGGATCTGTTCATTTAGTTATTAAGCCTATTTCTCCTAATAACCATGTAAATGTGGCATTTCCACATGGCATACATTCAAAAGAGCAGCAAGAAAAATGACACAAAATGAGATATATGGCAAAAAGTAGGTAAACTAAGCAAATCACATTTACATACCACAATTCAACAAATAAAATATTTATAGGAGCCATAAGTGTCCATAGTCCATACATAAATCAAAAGATGTTTATTACAAAGTAATAGCAAAAGCAAGACCTTGCCACAATATTTACAAAACAAAAAAGGCCTACAAGTAGAAAACAAGCACTAAACTAACTACAGAACTACCAACTGCACCTTAGGTCCCTCTAGTGTAACTTACACGCATATCACCTGGTGAAGGCGATAGGACGCCATCATGAGCTATGTCAGTGCCTCGCACCACTTATTAGTAGGACAGTTCAGCGGTGGTACTGGGTACATAGTCTCCTCCATCTGGGCCTTTACGCTCCAAAGTGCTATGTAGAAGTGGCACCTCACCAACTCTAGGTAGACCTGCTCTGATCTTCTCATTATTAAAGTATAGCCCCATGACATCGGATCCTGAAAATAAGTCACAATGCAAGGGTGAGTCAATCGGCTCAATAGGGACAACACTACATGTATAGAGAAAAAAAAGGGAGTGTATGGGCCTCTACACAATGGTCAAGCAACTAGCTATGCTATTCCATCATAGTAATTATCCCATACACCATCATTATTGTTACTATCATTCTCTCACTCACCTCAATGATCAAATTTTTTGGAATCAACCCTCTCTAGCAGAGGTGATGGAGGTGTATCCTCCTCCTGAATCATAGCTTGGTAGGCCCTCCATGATTAGGGGGGAGACTAGTAGTGCTAGTGGTCCTCGAGTAAGGCATGCCCGTCCTTGTGATACAAGAATGTTGCTGACATTAGTCAGGAGAGTTGAGCTTCTTGGGAGCTACTCAAGCCAATGACTAATGGATGTGAGGAGTAAGCTTAATTTAGGTCCAATGAGGTTCAATCATTGATCATCTAGAACATTAGTTATGGGGTTTGTTACGACCCGATTTCCAAATCCCTACAAGACACGAGAATTGGATCGACTCGACTGATCCCAAGACCCAGTCGTCCAATGAGAAAGTAACCAAAAAGCAGTAAAATAAACTACATTCACCATGCAAGTAACTAACAATAACAAAAGTACAGCAGTAAAGAAAAGAACTACTACAGTACACACCACCACAACAGTAGAGAAATTAAAACAGGTGCAGAATATGAAGTTTACAATAAAAGAGTACAAAAGTGTAACAAAATACTCACTACTATAGAAAACGGGTACAACAAAAGTACAACTACTGGGCTCTACTAGGCCCAGCACCTTCTGCAGCCATGGGCTCTGGCTGCTCAACACCTGGTCCTGAAAAAGATGACAAATATGACATGTCAGCGAAACGCTGAGTAGAGTGGCAACCAGCTAGCTAAGAAAACAGTAAAGGTGGACAAGTAGTTGTTTTTAATTTCTTTCTTTATTCATCTATTTACTCTTTCTTGGTTTATTTCTCAGGTCTTTCTCTTGATCTCGATTGTTTCTAGTGGGAACAATCTTAATTGCAATCTTTTCAGAAAAGTAGAAGTAGCATGTGGTGCTCTCTTGGCCGGGAGAGTCCCCAGTGGTGGTCCTACCCTCAGTCAACCACCCCAAGGTCGCTGACAGACGTAACGGTGACTACAGCTCATGCGATAAACGCACGGGTAGCTACCCCGCATTAGCACGCGGTCAGTCATTTCCGTTAACGGGTGAGCCCAAAGCATAGCACGGAACCAGTATAGGGCAGAGCCCGCTCAGCAACAGGGGTCCAGCCCCTCCATAGTAACCAAACAGGGGTCTTGCCCCTCCACAGTCCGTGCACCCTCGCCTGACTACCCTGGTTTGCCTAGTGGGCCTAACAAGTCAGTGTAGGACGGTTAGCTAAACCCCGGGCCCCGTGGGGTGGCTAGCACTCTCCCTACACTAGCAGCTCTCCCCGGTACGGTGTATGCGAGGGCCAGAAAGTCGGTGCAAAGTGGCCAAACTCACCCCAGTCTCGACCTGAGGGCAGCAAGCTCTCCTCTACACTAAGAGGTAATATGTGCTCTCTTTGGTACTGATGAGTCCATTTTAATGGACTAATATTACGCCTAAGTAACTTTAATTATACATTTTAGGTTTGTTAATAACTACACTAAGTTATAGAATAGTTGTATGCATTATGATTTAATTTTATAACCTTCTTTAATTTAATGTGCAATGATTATGTTCTTTTCATGTGCAGGAAAAATAAGTGGCAAAAGAATGAGGAGGAAAGGGTAAATTACCCTTTCAAATAACCGACGGCTGCTCTTTTCCCTCTCTATCGGCCACCCTCAATAGCCGCCGGCGTCTCCACAACAGCCTCCTGCCAAAATTAGAAAAGGTATTTGAAAATCCCTTGATTGGTGCATGCGGGGAGAGAGAGGAGTTAAAGAGAGGAGGTTGAGAGAAGAATGAGGGCCATCTTCCCCCTTACGGGGAACAATTCCAGCTTGCACTGTGGATGGGCATCTTCCCCCTGGCGGGGAACTGCATCAAGCGTGCACTGTGCACAACTTCCTCTATCTTCTCCACTGTCATCAAGTGAGCTCCAACCTCTCCAACGCCACTGCCACAGCCTTCCCCACGCACTCGGATCTGCATCTTCCCCGCACAGGAGCACAACCTACTCTTTCTCCATGCACTTATCACCAGCCACATCCTCCCTTCAGCACCAAGCGCAGCACTTCAACCCTCTGCAGGTGCTGCGTCCGCCCCTGCCAGAACCGCAACCCATCCTGCCCTTCAGCCGGACACGTGCTCATCCATCCTCCAACGCCTGCCTGCTGCAGGCGCTCACTCCACCTCTGCCCGCACTGCAGCCCAGCTGCACTGTAGGCACTCCAGCGCAGGCACTCTACACCACAGGCGCTGCTCTGCACCTTCCAGGCCCCACAGGTCAGCCTCCCTTCAGCGCCTCCATCGTCCCAGCGAGCACCGCACGCCAAGTTCTTTAGAGCCGCCTCAAGCCAACGCCCGGCACTCCCCTCGCCTCCAGCAAACCGCAACGTGCACACCGCTCATCCAGCGCCTGCCCCTGCCTGGCACACTGCTTCACCAACAGCCCATGCTTCTCCGCCCTGCAGGCGTGCCCGCAAGCCCCACCGCAAGCAGCACGCTCCACTGCTCATCTGCAGGCACTACCTCCATCATCTACAGGCGCACCAGCATGTGCACACCCCCACACCAACGCGCACACGCCCGCACGCCACCAGCCGCAGGCACTGCCATAGCACCTCCGCCTTCTTGTTCAATAGGCCGGAGCTCCGGCCACCTCCGCCAGCCACCTCCATCTCCGCCGCTACCACCACCGGAGAGCCCTCGACCTCGCCATCCTCCTGAGCCTCGCAATAGTCCCGCGGTGCTCTCTCTCTTGCAAGGAGGAGAGAGGAAAAAGGCCCTGTTTTCTCACCAATTAAAATTTACATTCAATGCCATTGCCACCTAATTTGATTTTTTTATTATTATTGTATTGTGGCAGAATTGCATTCGAACACTCATAGTTTTTTATAATTGCATGGTATTGATATTAACTAGTTTAAAGATTGATTTTGGGCTTAACTTAAGTAGTAATTGTCTATAATACACATCACGTGAAAATTGCATGAATTCATCATAAATTTATTGAGGATTTCTGTGAGGGAAAACTGCACTTATACCCTTATCTTTTTAAGTTATTGCAAATCTACTTTCCTTCACATTTTAAGTCAGATTTGAACAGGGATTTCGCACTATCCGAAATAACATTAAATAATTAAGTATTGATTGCATCATTGCCTCCCTATGGACATGACCCGCTCTTCTGCGAGTGGTTATTTTCATTGTTTTTGATTAGTCGATTTTTCCACCACTTAAATACTATAACGCTAAGCGAAAAATCATCTACCAAACTTGGCGCCATTGCTGGGAAGGCAACAGATGCAATAGATTAACTTTATTGTTTTCAAATCTTTTGAGTTGCGAAATTATCCAATCATTTTTATTATTGTGCGAGGAATCTGACACGGTGACGAGGCGCAGCAAAGCGACGACTTTGAACATGAACAACGCGCACGGCGGAGATGATCTTTTTGGTGGACCTTGACGCCACTTGGAGGATGACAACATGAACACGTGGGCCTTGATCCCACGCATATAAGCTTACGGAGAAGCCTATTTCTGATTTAGCCAGTAGGTCTTAGTTAGATTTAGTTAGATAGACATTAAAATTTAAATTACTATATTTTGGGCCCTTGTTAGGTATTTTTGGGAACGTGTTCCTACTGCCACTTCATTTCTTATCGCTCTTGTATGCAGGAGCATATTTTTAGGAGCGTGTTCCCATTTATTTAGATTATAGGATTATTTAAACTGTTTTGAACTGCATTTCAGTTAGTTAGTTAGATTAGGTTTGTTTGTTATTATTATTAAAAAAAAAATTTGAACTACCTGCTAGAAGCTGCATATCTATAGGACGATCATCTAGGACTGAATGAGTAGCATCTAGTTTACTTTTTATTGCATTGCATTCATACACTGCACGAAGAAAGCTGAAGTAAGGTACGTCTTCTCTTGAGCATTAATTACTTGTCATGCATATGCATTGAACCTAAATCTAAGACCACTAAAGTGCTTGAATCATATTAATTCAGTGGTCACTTTAAAAAAAATTGAGACTGTTAAGAGGTTGGACTTTAAAATCTATGACTGAAAATTGTGTGCAAAAGGATCCTATTTGCGGAATTTCAAAAAATCAAAACACGATCGTATGCTTGCACACTTGAGACACTGTGCACCTCACACATAAGGTCACTAGATAAATTTCTACCTTTCCTCTTTTGCACCACAAGGGAAGTTAGTCGGAAATCAACAAGCCTATCCACCAAGTTACTTTGGTTCCTCGTGTGTGGGCTCGATTCGAGACTTCCATCCCTTGTGAGTAGGTTATAGGCACCAGCAAAGGTTGGCCTAGGAAGCGTAATTTTTGCAAAACTTGTTTGGCCACCAACTAAACATATAACTCTAAGACCTGCAATCTACTAAAAATAGATCCCGTTGAATTTGCGTTTGCTGTGACAATAGGACTCTTTAGGAAGTTTTCTGTTGAATCCTAAGAAAGTTAAAATTGTTTTGCTTAAAGAAATGGATTACTCTTACTCCTATCATTCAGATTATCAGAGTCAATACTTCCCATCTTTTAATCAGGATCCCATGCTCCGAGCGTATCCATCCTTTGATGGGTACATTGATAATTCATGGGATCATTCTCATTCTTACCCTGGCAATATTGGCTTGATAACTCCCACTTTTGAGCAGAGCCTAGGAGCAGGATTTTCCAATCCTGAAATCCATACTTCCATGCAAACACCCAACCCTCCTACCCTTCATGATTTTCCGTATCGAGGTTGGACCGATACCCCTAGGCAACTAGAGCCTGAAATTGACTATCCTCCCCAACCTGATAATAGTAGCCTCTCTTCTTTTATGATAGAAATGCAAAAACAGCAAAAGGAAATAATGGAATCAATGGGAGAGATGTTGAGGAATAGTCAACACTTAAATAAAGAAATAAGATAACTTAGTTATACGCTTCCCAATAATCCTGATCCCTACCCAATAAACCATGATCATGAAAATAATTCTGAGGAACCTAATGACAATAAGGATCCAATTTTAGGTAGCCATCACTTAGACTCTGACAATGAGACACGGCCACTAGAGGATAATGATCATAGTGATTATCCACCTGAATTATATTGCAGTCAAAAGCAAGTGAAGATGGTATCTCTTGAGGACCTTGACCCCAATGACGGTATTCTCCTTACCCCTACCAACCCAGGTCAAGGTTGTATTATTCCTATCACTTCCCCTCTTGATTATTTGGTGGAATCCCATTCTACTCTTAGTGAGCCTACTCCTGACCCTCCACTTAGGGAATCAACACCTACCATTCAATATTCTGAGGATTCAAATGCACCTAATGAAGTTGACCCTAAGGAATAAAGGATGATCAATTCTGGTCTCAGGGATATGAAGAGTCTAATTCAGAAGATGAGGATGCCCCAATAAAGGAACCTGGACTGAAAATCTGGAGTGAATCACAGGAGAATTATTTATCATTTGAGGATTTACCTCCAGAGGGTAGAAATAATATGATTAAATCCAGATTCCTCCTTTCTTTTGAGAGTCATCCTCCATCAAAACAGGAGTTGATATTAGAGGAGGACAAACAAAATAATAGAAGTCTATGGGAGACTCTTGGGAACAAAACACGTTAATTCAAGATTTATACCTCGAGAAGAATGACGAATTCAATGATATAGTCTTCCTTCAAAATATTAAGACTGATCCTCCTTTAGAAATAATTGAGGATACTGATCCAATTTCTAATGAATCACATATACACCCCAACAAATATTTTAGTGAACCAAACGAATCTGGGGATGAGCTGAATGATAATGATTCTTACATTTTGACCCTGCCATCAAAAAGTTGTAATTTGGAGTCTACTCTTGATTCAAATATGATTCCGATCATTAATGCAAGGCAGGATAACTGGAAGTTGTCTACTACTGTTAGGGAGTGTACACAATCTGAATCATTGTTGGAATTGGACCTAACACTAACTAAGCCCTCATTGGACTTAACCATTACCTTCCAACACTACAAACAACCCTTACACTCCTTAACCAATCCTTGGCTCAGATCTCTGCTCATGTACATTCTTTCTGGAGAATATATCAAGCCACTACACCCTAGAGTAGAATGGCGAGTATGGATTGATGCTTGTACTTTTACTCTCACTATTCAAGGGTTTGAACTAATTATGTGTATATCTTTTAAAACCCATCCTGCTCTAGAGGATCCATGTTATCCTCCACTTATTCCATTTCGGGAGGTCCCTTTTCATATTTCGTTTATTATTCCTAGGCCTCCCAAGGTAGCCAACAAGATTTTTTGTTTTCATCTCTTCTGGCGAGCATTTGGAATTACATTGCATCATCAACTCGCCAACATACGTGGTTACCTATTTCCTAGGCCTACACTGTTACACATATTCTTAGGGCCTAACATTTTCTATTTGGAACATGACTTACACGTTCCTTATAAGTCTGGCTGCTGACAAAAAATGCAGTGCTTGTTGGGAAGCAACCCAGCAAACTATGTCAGGTGATATTTTTCCTTTCTCCTCCTATTTTAATTTTACAATGGGGACATTGTAGGATTTAGGCATAGGGGAGTGCATTTGCATTTTAGGAAGTATTCATGCATTTAGATTAGCATAAATAAAAAAAAAATTGAGCTAAATGGGTTAGTCCCTAGCAAAATATCTTTGTTATTGGAGGTTCTTCTTCTAGAATTATTTCTTAAGTTTAGAATACAGTACATTTATTTCACGTGCATGTAGAATTGGTAATGGATCCTTGAGGAAAACCAATGAGCATTTGTAAGTCTACTGAACCCTTGGACAGCTCATAGGGAGTCGGGTATACTATCTTCTAATAGATCTACCTTATATTTGTGAGAAGAAAGTAGAGAGATTATTGGTGCACTAAGTCTAGTGCAAGGACTCTTAAGTTTTGGATAATTAGATGATGATACTTCAAAGTTAGGCATAGTTTTCACTCTCTGTTCCTGTGTGCATATTTTGTGTGAATTCCTGAGAGTCACCAAATAAGGCAGATACACAGAAATTGAGTCTTAATAAAGCTATAACTATGGTGGATGGTTACGACCGTCCTTCATAGAGTCCTCAGCTGAAGGAGGGTAATAGTGTCAAAGGTCAGAAATACGCCTGTCCTATCCATTTCCTTCAGGTGCCGAGAATAGGCACTTCCACTAAATAAGCCACCCAACTTCCTCTTGACCATCATCATCCCTAATAATGCCTCATAAATAAAAGTCCGTATTGTGTTGTGATTGATTGAAAAACAAACAAAAGCAGAAAAAAAATATATAAATAAAAAAAAAGAAAAGAGAAAAGAAGTAGAAAAAGAAGAAATAGAAAGAAGAAAAAGAAGAAATAGTTATATTAAAAAAAAAAGTCCAAGTGTATGATGTAACATTGTTTCTAAGGCAGCAGAACACCTATCGCGTTCCACCAAATATGACCCATACCTACCTTCTAGTATTTCTGATCGCCTGAATACTAATTGAGAACTCTAACTTAGTTATAGAGTTATTAGGACTTTAATTGAAGTGTGGATGCCATGTGAGGCCACCAAACAGTGAGTACAATTTCTAAATCTGGCGAGATTCGTGATCTCAGAAAGAAACAAAAGAGAGAGTGCCCTGGAACTTCAAGAGAGCACAATTGTGTAGCCTCTCTCAGAGTTGACTTGTCTAATAGTCTAGAGAGCTAGAGTCTGCAATACTAGACTATATGTAGCACCATATGAGTGTGTGCCACCAAATATAAATCCATTCAACTCGATTTCTCCTACCTAAGCCAAACGCCGAGGTCAAATTATAGATTATCGTCTGCTTTATCCCCGAGGGAAGTAGTTGCCTATCCCGACAGAAATATTTGCCAAGGGTGATGTACGAACTCCCAATGCGAATTGGCTCTTTCACTTGGATCTATTACCTAGGCTATCAGCACTTCACATTTGTCTGGATTTCTAAAGTTTTGAAATAAGAAAAAGAAGTCTTCCGATTACTTCTATTATTCATTTTTGCTAGGGACTAGCAAATCTTAGGCATGGGGGTATTTGATGAGTCCATTTTAATGGACTAATATTATGCCTAAGTAACTTTAATTGTACATTTTAGGTTTATTAATAACTACACTAAGTTATAGAATAGTTGTATGCATTATGATTTAATTTTATAACATTCTTTAATTTAATGTGTAATGATTATGTTCTTTTCATGTGCAGGAAAAATAAGTGGAAAAAGAATGAGGAGGAAAGGGTAAATTACCCTTTCAAATAACCGGCAGCTGCTCTTTTCCCTCTCTATTGGCCACCCTCAACAACCGCCGGCGTCTCCTCAACAGCCTCCTACCAAAGTTAGAAAAGGGATTTGAATATCCCTTTATTGGCGCATGCGGGGAGAGAGAGGAGTTAAAGAGAGGAGGTTGAGAGAAGAACGAGGGCCATCTTCCCCCTTGCGGGGAACAATTCCAGCGTGCACTGTGGATGGGCATCTTCCCCCTGGCGGGGAACTACATCAAGCGTGCACTATGCACAACTTCCTCTTTCTTCTCCACTGCCATCAAGTGAGCTCCAACCTCTCCAACACCACTGCCACAGCCTTCCCCACGCACCCGGATCTGCATCTTCCCCGCACAGGAGCGCGCCCTACTCTTTCTCCGTGCACTTATCTCCAACCGCATCCTCCTTTCAGCGCTTCCTCCCTTCAGCACCAAGCGTAGCACTTCAACCCTCTGCAGGTGCTGCGTCCGCCCCTACCAGCACCGCAACCCATCCTGCCCTTCAGCCGCACACACGTCTATCCATCCTCCACCACCCCTTGCTACAAGCACTCACTCCACCTCTGCCCACACCGCAGCCCAGCCGCACCGTAGGCACTCCAGCGCAGGCACTCTACACTGCAAGCGCTGCTCCGCACCTTCCAGGCCCCGCAGGTCCGCCTCCCTTTAGTGCCTCCTTCGTCCCAGCAGGCACCGCACGCCAAGCTCTTCAGAGCCGCCTCAAGCCAGTGCTTGGCGCTCCCCTCGCCTCCAGCGAATAGCAACGCACGCACCGCTCATCCAGTGCCTACCCCTACCCAGCGCACCGCTTCACCAACAGCCCATGCTTCTCCACCCTGCAGGCGCGCCCGCAAGCCCCACCGCAAGTAGCGCGCTCCACCGCTCATCTGTAGGCGCTACCTCCATCATCTGCAGGCGCACCAACGTGCGCACACACACACACCAGCACGCGCACACCCGCACGCCACCAGCCGCAGGCACTGCCGCAGCACCTCTGCATTCTTGTTCAACAGGCCAGAGCTCCGGCTACCTCCATCGCCGTCGCTGCCACCACCGGAGAGCCCTCGACCTCGCCGTCCTCCTGAGCCTCGCAACAGCCCCGCAGTGCTCTCTCTCTCTCGCAAGGAGAGAGGAAAAAAGCCTTGTTTTCCCACTAATTAAAATTTACATTCAATGCCAATGCCACCTAATTTGATTTTTTTTATTATTATATTGTGGTAGAATTGCGTTCGAACATTCATAGTTGTTTATAATTGCATGGTATTAATATTAACTAGTTTAAAGATTGATTTTGGGCTTAACTTAAGTACTAATTGTCTTTAGTACACATCACGTGAAAATTGCATAAATTCATCCTAAATTTATTGAGGATTTCTGTGAGGGAAAACTGTACTTATACCCTTATCTTTTTAAGTTATTACAAATCTACTTTCCTTCACATTTTAAGTCAGATTTGAACAGGGATTTCGCACTATCCGAAATAACATTAAATAATTAAGTATTGATTGCATCATTGTCTCTCTGTGGACACGACCCGCTCTTCTGCGAGTGCTTATTTTCATTATTTTTTATTAGTCGATTTTTCCACCACTTAAATACTATAATGCTAAGCGAAAAGTTGTCTACCAGGTACCACGTACCCCAAGAGACAACACACTTGCCCGTTTACCTTTCCAGTTCCATTCCATTTATTTCCAGGAGCTCTACTCCTAATTCACCGTAGGGTTAGTACTCATGTTTCCTCAAGCCATGCCATACTAGGTTTCATCATTTCAGTTTTATTCTCATATAGCACGTGTTTCCAACATTTCATCTTTCTTGTCCAATTTATATACAAGTAGCTCGAATTTAGTTTCCAAACAACAGGAATTACATGTAGCAGTTACGAGTAACAGTACTCCACATTTCACAGGCAGCTATTATCCAATTACAGGCAATTATCATTATTCTATCTACTTATCCAAGACTGCAATTCAGGCATTCAAGACATTCGTTTCAGTGTTTCTATTCCTAGGATTCATGCCACACCCTAGGATCTATCATTCAATCTAGTTTTCAGGTCCTAGGATTCATGCCATACCCTAGGATCTATCATTCAATCTAATTTTCAGGCCCTAGGATTCATGTCATACCCTAGGATCTATCATTTAATTCAGATATGCATTAATGTTTGTAATTAACTAAGGGAAGCCACTCTACCTGTGAAATCAGGAGTAATGGGGGTGTGATCGACAGGTCCACGTGCCTCCGCAACCCCCAAGTCCGCAACAGAATGAGGTCCTAACACAAGGATCAATCACAAGGAACCACTCAGAATAGGATAAAAGTATTTCAAACAAGTAGAGGAACTAATTTTGAGAAGAACGGAATCTTAAACGTGGAAATCGGACCTCAAACAAACCCTAAACAGGTCAAAAATGACAACTCTGACTTAAATCAAACGTCTGGAACATCTTCCAGATGTCTTAAAAAGGGGTCCAGGTCATACCTCACTCTATGCTGCTCCTCAGACGTTTAGAGGTCCTGCTGAACCGTCTGGACCCAGCTCCAGACGTCCAACCACCTCTCCAGACGTTTGGAGACGCTCTCCGCCGTCTGGTGACTTGCCCAGACGTCTGAACCGCGTGGGAGGGTGTGTCCCCCGCCTTCCCGAAGCGAATCCTGCATGACTACACAAAAAAATCCATCAGTAAGGCATGCGACAAAGCTTCAGCGGAATGGCCTGCATGGCCGTATCTCAAAAAGAAGCAAAGGAGGAAATACGCACCTCTCAGTCATCTGGAGCTCCCTCCAGAAGTCGCCCATGTCGTCTGGATGTAGGTCCAGACGTCTGATTCTGGGAAAAATCCCAGAACCAGAAGCTCCTTCGTCTTCTCCCCTCTACACGTGGCCGCGCCGCGCTCGTCCGACCGCTGCCCGAGCTGCAGCAGCACCAGGGAACCCTCCCCAGCATAACGCTCCTTCGCGCGCACGCTGGCCAACTTTGAGCTGCCCCTACGATCTCTCTCTCTTTCTCACGTGCTCTCTCTCTTCTTCCCTCTCGCTGCACCTCTCCTCTCCGCACTGCACCCAGCAACAGCCGCTGCCCTCGCTCTCGCTCTCGCGCTCACGCTGAAGGAGAAGATGTGTGGGGTGGTGAACAAGGGAGAGGGGAGAGGAGTATTTATAGGCATGGGGGAAGGCGTCTGCAGGTCGGAGAGGGGAGAGAAAAAGAAGAGGGTGGAAGGTTTCAGTCTGCACGCGGCACTCACGCAGATTCGTGATCGTATGCATGCAAAAATTAATTTCCAGACATCTGGGAAGGCATCCAAACGTCTGACCAGACGTCTGGACCAACTCCCAGACATCTTATAGTGTTTTGATGCCTCAGGTCTTAACAGGGTTGGTAAGACATCGTTGGGCTACACCAAGGCTCCTGCCAAAAGAAAGTGCTACGGGTATCCCCTTTCAATTTGCCTTCAAATGAGATCTCAACCAATCCGCCTATGGTACCCCGATGTCATTTGCACATGTGAGCGGTTACCTAGCTTCTTCTTGAGTACCAAGTACCTTGACGTCATCCAAACTTGCGGGCGCTTTCCTACCTTTCGCTTGCGTACCTTATGTCAAGTCAGATATAGGTACGTACGAGTACCCCATTTTGACGACAGTCTGCAAGTCGTCACCACAATGGGAACTATCTGAGTTCCAAGGTTGACCACTAGTAGCCACCAACTACCTCAATTTCTTGGGTCATTTCACCTGCAGCAGTAAGCCCATGGCACATGAGGTCGAGATGTTCAACCTTACGGATCCACCTATTTTGACCTAAGTGACTCATTTCAATTCTTATTGAGGGCCTTTAAATCAAGTTAAGGCCCCAAGCCCTTCATGTTCACGTGACTAAATAAGGCTTATCCTTAGCTATTAACCTTGTAGCAATCTCCCTTGTATTTAAACACAAGTAGGGGAAAGTTCTTGTTCAATACCAAGTCCTAGATACTTCCCATGAAGCCTCACGATAGCTAGGAAAGCTATAGGATTGAAGACAAGCTCCATGTCAAGGAATCCTTTTAGAATCATACGTCTGATAATTGCATCAGACGTCCAATGACTCAAAATAAGTCATCTAAACATGTGTCAGATGTCCCCTGGAGAAGGGCTCACATGGTCCTTACTCTATTCAACATGTTGGACATCTAGAAAATAAGTCTAGACATCTAGAAGTCCTTTCGAATGCCTAACCAGTTGGTCATACTTCCGATGGACCACTCCCCTCAACTCCAGGAATTCAACAAAGCTACAAGGTTCATCTAATTTATGAATCAGACCTATGAAATGCTTTGAATTAGATGTCTGATAAGAATTCCAAATGTCCAATAAGCATTCCAAAACCTAGAATGAGTTTAAAATGGGGATTTTTTATCTCTAACTCTAATGCATCCATTACTAGACATTCACAACCCACTTCTAACCATTCTAACTCATAATAGGAACATGAGGAAACATCTAAAACCTCACTAAATATTATAGCTAATAGATCTAACCCAATGTACATTCATAGGCATACCAAACTACCATTTAAACTTAAATCTTCAACATCCAACCCATTACACCCACATGCACTACATCTAAGACAAAGACACATTCCTTTTTCATAGATCTGTCCAAAGGATCAAAAGACATAAGCTTCAAGAAGACAAATAAGTCCCCACCTTGAGGTTGGTATCAAGATCTTCTCCTCTTGCCTCTAATCAATCTCCTGCAGCTCTCACTTCCCTTCCTTGTAGTCACGCCAGCAGTAGTAGCAATAGTTGCACAAGCAGTTGACAATAACAACAACCAGTGAAGAAGCTGGGGAGGAGAGGAGTTGGAGGAATGGGTCAAGTGGTTGGGGGTGTGTCCTAGGGGGGAGGAGAGGGGATGGTGAAAATATCGAACGGTAAGGAGAGTTGCGTTGGGGGTCATCCTTATCCCCCTCAACCATTAATATTAAAATGTAAAAATTACATTTACACCCTTCCACCCAATAACTAGAGTTAAAGGGTGAATTATCAACTCTAATTGTCTTACAAATAGCCCCTCACTCTACCTTTGTAAAGGAATTTTGCCCCTTCTTAAGCCAAGATTTTAGGAATTGGATTCAAGTATACCATAATTCAATCATCATGGTTTAATTAAAGGTTTGATTAATTGCAAAGTGGTCATTAAAAATTCAAACCCTTACAATCTACGACTTGTAGAAATGCAATGTTGATCATTTTGTGATTAAGGATTTGGGGCCACTCAAAAACTTTTTGGGACTTGAAGTTGATAGGAGTAAGTGAGGTATAGTACTATCTCAAAGAAAGCATATGTTTAGGTGAAATCGTCGATGTTTAGAAATATGTGTTATAGTATAGGATGAAAATTGCATGAAACACTTAAATTTATAAAGCTCAAAATCAATTTGGAGTCCGAGGTTATTCGCATGCAGCAAATATGACAATTTCAATCCACTAATCATAATAGCAATAATAATATGCAATTGAACCAATGAAATGCTCAAAATAATATTCCAATAAAAAACAAAGAGTTAGTGCAAAAAGATGGGGTTAAAATGATGATTTGAATCACCAAATTCACCCTTAAGTTTAAGCTCACAATTATTTCAAATAAATGAACAGTATGTTCAATCAAATATCAGAGTCAGAACCACTCAAGTGCCAGATCAGATGACAACAGAAGGCCTCAGATGCCTTGACCAGCAGCAACACCTCATAAGGCACAAGGCCTTACCTTAAGCCTTACAGAAGAGGCACAGTAGCAGAACACCAACAGAGGAATAAGGGCCTCACACAAAGCCCTCAGAGGCTAAGTGTTCAAAGGGGGAGAGGGCATGAATCCGAAGGCAAAGCAAAACTGAAATGACCCATCGCCCTTAGGATATTTTAGACGTCTGGGAGATTGGTCAGACGTCTGTTTGGACGTCTGGATTGAGGGTCGGACGTCTGAAAGTAGGGGAGAACTGTACGTTCACCTACTTTCAGGGTGTAGACGTCATGCACGCATCTCTTTCCTTTTTCCCCCTCCTTTCTCCTTACCCAAACCCTAACCTCCTCCTTTATTTAAACCCCTCCATCTCCACTCCAACCCCACCACTCCAGCCATAGCCACCTTCACCTTTCCCTTATGCCAGCGACCTCCACCTTCTCGAAGAGGAGGGAGAACGAGGTAGAGCGGGGAAGAGATAGGGAGAGCGAGAGCAAGAGAGTAAGGGGGGGAGTAAGGGGAGAGCGAGGGTGAGGGAGTGAGAGGAGCGTGTGGGAGAGGAGGTGTGGCAGAAGGGCTCGCGCGCGGGGAGTGTCATGCTACGGGTGCGGCGGCGTGAGCTCGAGGAGGAGGGACTAGAGGGAGAGAGCTCTAGAGAGGGTCGCAGAGCTCGCAAGCTCGAGTTGGAGGAGTTCGGAGCTGTGCGAGGAGGGGGAGCTCGCGAAGGAAGCTTCACGACCATCTGAGGTGGCTGGCATAGCAGCTACAGGCTGCGTGGAGGAGTTCGCGTGAAGGAAAAGGATCACGAGAAGAAGTTTCAGATACAGGCTTTCCAGTATCAAACATCTGAGACATCGACCAGACGTCTGGAGAGGTATCGGGACGTCCGGAGTTGAAGCCGGATGTCTGAAAGCACATTTCTCACGCGGAGGTACGTGTTGTTTGCACAGGTCTGCCCATGCAGACTGTAACGTAGGATTTTTGGCTGAAAATGTGTCTGCACCTTCATACGCAACTGCAAGGCATTGGAAAGGCACACAGTGCGCCTTTCCAGGCACTTTTGGATGTCTGACCACTTCGCCAGACATCCGACGACACTTCCAGACAACTCGAAGGAAGGTCAGACGTCTGGGACTTCCCTTAGACGATTGCAGAGGAGTCCAGACATCGGAAGCAGCTGCAGGAAGTGAGAGGTAAGATTTGACGTCTTTTAAGATGTCTGGGAATAATCCCAGACGTCTGATTTTGAACAGTAATCGTGTTTTTGGCTCGTTTAGGGCCCAAACGGAGTCGATTTTCCGCAAACGAAGTACCATTGTTTTCCACTCAAGTTTCTCTACGTGTTCGTGTTGAGTACCTAGTGTTTTGAGCCTGTCTGATATAAATTAGTCGCTGGTATAGGTTACCAACCGATAGCGTGTTCGGGGCCCGCAGAGACGACAAGATCTGCGGTGCAGTCCCCCATTCCTCTCGTGATACCCAGTAGAGTGGTTTAATTCATTTGTTAAGATGTGAATAAAGAATTTGCTTGCTTAGATTAAATTGATTGAAACTCTAGGATGTGGAATGAACCCTAGGGTAGAAATGTTTGAGCCTGATTTTGAGCTACTCTGTTTACTTGAGATGCATGTTAAAATACAAGTTGCCTGTATGTGTATGAGAAATCGAACTACGAAATAAACCTTAGGAAGAAACCAGAACCCTAGGGTAGAAACAAATGAGAATGGTTGAGCTACTCTGTTTACTTGAGATGCATGTTAAAAAGCAAGTTGCCTTTATGTTAATGAGAAATTGAACTGTGAAACCACCAGCTACATGTATATGATTGGGAATTGAATTGTGAAAACATGAGCTGCCTGTATATGGATAAGGAACGAGTTATAAACCATGAGATCTGAATACTGATAAATAGAACAAATACGGTGCGTGAACCCTATGAGAAATTAAGAGAACTCTTGGATATGGAAAGGAATTCCGTGTGCAGAAGGGAAGTGAGTTAGCCCTTGCATATGTAGTACCAAGGAGCACAGAGGTTCTTTTAGTGTAGAGCGGAGCTAGCAAGTAACATCCGAACAGACTCCAAGCTAGCAACAGGAGCAAACGTCTCATCAAAGTCAATTCCCTCCTATTGGTTAGAGCCTTGAGCTATGAGTCTGGCCTTTTTCCTGATTACTGCACCAAATTCATCCAATTTATTTCGGAACACCTACTTGGTTCCAATAATGGAATTACCCTCAGGAGTAGGTACCAAGTCCCATACATTGTTCCTTTTATGGGTTAACAAGTACCTTTTTAAACATGAATACAACTTAATTATTAATCTACTTTCGCAAAATCTTTAAATATAAAAAGAACAAACTTTTGAACAATACGTTCTTTGAAAAAAAATTGAATGATCATAATGTTTTATCCTAATTATCTCTATATGATTTTTACGATCTAATTCTTATTTCTTTGTTGAGAGGCATACATTCTAAGAATAAAACAAAAGCCTAATCTAATTGACAACACAAAATCTTCTCTGAAGATGCTCTTCTATCATCGTCATCATGGCCTCTTCATCATCTTGCTCTATTTGCCTCAATCTCCATCACAATCTGAAATATCACTCAATTGCAAATATTAATCTACAATCATTTATTAACACCAAAATAAGATGTGGAACATAGTTCCAACAATCTCTCCCTTTTTGGTGTTGTCAAAACTATCTTGCAAATAAATATATTTAAGACAAACATTATCTTTATCAATTTTACATGAAATAAATTTAACTAGTTAGTTCTCCCCCTTAATATGTACTCCTAAAAGTATGACTATTTTCCTCTTTATATTTCTCCCCCCTTTTGTCCATCATCAAAAAATTAAGGGGTGTTAAAAACTACATACCGTATGGAATGAATTACCAATAATGAAATGATCTTTGTTTGTACCAAGCTCCACTGATCCATCTCTCTTGATCTTTATTCATTTTGTAGAGAGGTTGGAGTGTTCCATTGTGTGTCTTGAACACTCACTCATCATATTGATCCCATCAATCTATTCCTGCAAAACAATGTAAAACATCCTTTCTAGGTACCCATTTTCTTGTGAGTCCTTTTGGGTTAGTACTTTTCAAATTATGAGATTTATAAACCCATTTTGAAGTTCTAGGTTTACAATTCTGATAATATTTTTCCTTTTGATAATATGCATTTCTAGGTACACTCCATTTTTTCTTCAAGTTATCACAAAACTTAGTATTTAGTCTAGTAGTTGTTTTTATATTATTTAGAGTCTCCTAAAAGTGCTCATAGATATCTTCTAGTTCTATTATTTTATCACGCAACTGATTATTAGTTTCTTTAGACATATCTAACTCTATTTCTAAACATAATTTCCCTATTTCTAATGTTTGATAATTACTATGCAAAACCTTATTTTCTTTTTTAAACAACCTATCCTTATGATATAATTCTTCTTAGGCTTCAAACAATTCATTAAGAGAAAAATCAGAATTTACCTCATTGTCACTATTTTCCGTAGTGGCTACCAAGCAAAAATGTGCGACCTCATTGTCATCCGATTCATCAGAGTTGGTGTTCATGTCGAAGTCACTATTTTCCCATGCTGCTGTAAAAGCTTTCTTAGAATTCTTCTTCATGTTGTTGCCCTCTTTTGTGTCTTTTCTTTTTTCTTCCTTCTTCTTGTTCATGGGGCAATCTTGTCGTAAGTGTCCCTTTTTCTTGCACTCATAACAAACAACATCAGTTGAAATTTTATTGACTTTCTTACCTTGCTTCTGAAGAAATTTTTGACATTTCTTTGTGAGCTTCTCCATCTCTTCATCATCTTCGGATTCCAAGGTGTTTGAATCCGAGCTAGTCCTCCTTGATTGCTTTGAAAGTAGATTCTTCTTCTTGCTTATAGGTTTCTCCTCATTTTTCTTCATGTTCTCCAATTGTACCTCATAGGCCATGGGGCTTCCAATCAAATCATCAAGAGGAAAGATTGAAAGATCATTTGCCTCTTGAATTACTATAGATTTTGGAGACCAATCGTTTGTAAGAGATCTCAAGAATTTCCTTACAAGCTACTCCTCCGTGAACTTTACTCCAAGGTTCTTCATGGGATTTACAATCTCCCTAAACCTTGTATACATTGCTTTGATCGACTTACCTTTTTCCATCCTAAACACTCATAATTTTTTGTTAGGATAGAGGCACGAGTTTCCTTTACCTTGTTTGTGCCTTCATATTTTACTTTGAGAATGTTCCATATCTCGTATGCGGACTTGCAAGCTGAGATACAGTTGAATTCCTTCTTCGATAATGCGCAATAAAGTGTGTTCATCACTGTTGCATTGCTTATGATCTTCCTCTTTTGTTTTTGATCCATCTCCACTCCTTCCTGTTCCTCTGGATCCACGTATATTTATTGAACGAGATTCCATGACTCCTCATCCACCGCCTTGAGGAAGACTTGCATCCATTTCTTCCAATACCCATAGTCCGTCCCATCAAAATAGGAAGGACGGGTTAATGATTGTCCTTCGATGCGCCTTGAGGTTGATAATGTTGCGAGTTAGATTTGTGACGTCTTCTCGTGACCCGCTCTGATACCACCTATAGAATCTTAAAGCTATGCGCACAAACACACTAGAAGCGAATATTAGTAATAAAAAATATTTGCACAATTAGACCACAAAAATGAACATAAGATATATAGTGGTTCCCCACTCACTTGGGTACTCCACTACCTAAGCCTCCCAGCTTAGGATTTTTACCTGATTTCCTCAACCTCGAGGGAACCAATTTACTAACTGAGGTAATTAACGGGTTACCTCAACCCAAGTACAACAGACAAGTTATTACAACCCAAATGACGAGCAACATGCTCAATATAAAAAGAGTATAGGTGTAAGACAGAAATGAAATGTTACAACTAATCACCTAAGCCTCTCAAGAACAATTAAAAAGAGTATACTGATTTGAGAGCCTAGGAAAGACGTAATCACTTTGTAGTTGTGAGAGAATAACTTTAAGAACATGTTGTTGAGCTTGCAAGGATGTAAAGAGAGTGTGGATGACAGGCTTCTTTTTCTTTCTTGAGAAATAAGGTGGAAATATGAAAATCTAGCTCTAGAATTTTTCCTTATATTTCTTATATGCAAACTAAGGGTCCAAGGGTCTATTTATAGAGTTAGGATTAATAGAATTTGTCTACTAGACGTTTGGGTTTAAATCCCAACCCAACAAATTGCTGATACTGGTACTAAAGTATTGGAACCGGTCCTAGTGACTTACTATTTTGTATTTTAAGTTAATTTGTCACAGACAGTACCTATGGAGTACCGATACTAATCATGAGTACTAGTACTCGTTGCTTTCATATTTGGGTTTTAAATACTTAACACAAATCTGTAATCCACTAGTACCAGTACTGATCGTGGGTATCGGCACTTGTTGCTCCAGTACAGGTACTGATCATGAGTATCGGTCCTTACAGGGTACAAGTTTGTTTTCTTAAAAAAACCTAAACTTGTAACACACATGTACTGATACTAAACTTTAGTACCGGTACATATGGGTTAACAAGTGTCTTTTTAAACATGAATACAATTTGATTATTAGTCTACTTTCGCAAAAACTTTAAACATAAACAAAATGATCTTTTGAACAATACATTCTTTGAAAAAAAATTGAATGATCATAATGTTTTATCCTAATTATCTCTATATGATTTTTACGATCTAATTATTGTTTCTTTGTTGAGAGGCATACATTCTAAAAATGAAACAAAAGCCTAATCTAATTGACAACACAAAATCCTATCTAAAGATGGTCTTCTATCATTGTCATCATGGCCTCCTTGTCATCTTACTCTGTTTGCCTCGATCTCCATCATAATATGAAATATCACTCAATTGTAAAAATTAATCTAAAATAATTTTGATAACACTAAAACAAGATGTGGAATATGGTTCCAACAAGTTTATGCCTGATGAATGACCAGATCTTAAGATAGAACACAATCCGGCCTAGTTCTCGAGTGTGTTTGGGTCAGCTTGTAACAATGATGATACAATAGCCTTGGTTGACACTTAGTAGTTTAAAGGACTTATTGGCAAATTATCATACTTGACCATCACACGCCTAGATATCTCTTTTGCTGTTGGATAACTTAGTCAATTCATGGACAAGCCAATAAAGATGCATTGCGATTCAACCATGATGGTCCTTAAGTATCTTAAGTCATCTCCTAGGAGTGGACTCTTGTTCACCAAGGGTTGTATATTGGACATTATTGCATGTGTAGATGCCGATTATGTTGGTAATCCTAAGGACGTAAAAACTACCATAGAATTTTGTACTTATGTCACTAGGAATTTGGTGGCTTGGCTTAGCAAGAAATAAGCAATCATTACATGGTCTAGTACAGAATCGAAGTATCATACTATGGTACAAGCTGCTACCAAGATGATGTGGGTTTGCTCTGTTCTTGTTCACCTACACATCTGAGTACCACTGGCTATGAAGATGAGATGCGATGACAAAGCTACCTTTATATATTGCAAATAATCCCATGTTTCATGAAAAAATCAAACATGTCTAGGTAGGCAGTCATTATACTAGGGATTTAATTTAGAGAAGTTTACTATGCACCATACATGTTAGTTCTAGAGATTAAACAATAAATATTTTCACCAAGGCACTTTTTAGGACCTTCTTTGATAGATGTTGTTCTAAGTTGAATATGATTGATATTTATACTCCAATTTGAAGAAGAATATTAAAAATTTTCTTATTTCTTATTATTTTCTTTTATTTCTCTCATATTCTATCATTTCTCTCCAAACCCTCTCTTTAATGAGGGTAAGGTTTCGTAATAAAGTTGTTCACCCATTTCTTCTAACCGTTGCACATGAAGATAATATGCCCTTATGGGCTGATATTTGTTTCTTTTCCTTCAACCAGGCATGGTTTTTAGGCTTGTTTTGTGCTCCGTGAACTTTTAAACCATATATTTTTGAGAACATATTCTTCGAGGTCATTCTTTAATCATCTCCTGTCATCAACGTTTCACAACCCATGTGTTTTGACAATTTGACGTGATCATTCTGAATTTAAAAATACATGTTGGCTATGAACTACGTAAATGGATGCATTTAATGGCCTGCTGGACAAGCAAAGGGCCGAATATGAGATTGCTAACGGCCGCTGCCCAACAATAGTTTGCATCATTGATGTTTCTGTTAATCGGTCAAGTTTCTTTTACTCTGAAATCATTGCATATACTTATAAGAGTACTAACAAAAATCCTCTATACTACCAACAATTGGTGTACATGCCCTTTGTTTCATTGTTAGATGCTGTTAGATATTCATGGAAGAACACTAGCCTCTAGATCAACCTCTGCTTCCACCTCTCTCCCAAAATTGATCCCCATGTCCTAAACAAAAACTGAGTAGGTCCCCCTCCCTGCACCTATACAAGTTTCTTGTAGGGGTATAGCCCGTCATATATAATAGTTTTCCTGCATGGAAATATTCTATCCTATTATTTTGAAAATATTCTATTATATAACTATAAATGAAGAAAATGCGAACATTTTAAAGGAAGAGAGGACAAATAATTTGGGTGGCTTTTGCTACACCCCTTTGAATCCTTCCTTTTATAAAGTAGCTCTACTACAGTTATTACAATGGTGTCCTCAAGGCATAACAACAAAATTATAGAGGACATTAATTTCCTAATTATTACAAGGATTGCCATTTGGTATTACAAATCTTTATGCTAATATCAACCCAAGGCTTTCCTAAAAGACAGTTTATTCTTTAGAAACTGTGCAAGCTAATAATTTGTTGGAACATATCTCACTAGCAGTTACTTGGATGCCACTCGGTCACAAAGTGAAAATCAACTTCAATGTACTTAGCACAAGTGTGAAAAATTGGATCAATCATAAGATATGTACTGGGCAATGCAATAATGTAATATGAAGCTGTATAAGTAAAGATTATAACCAAATAATCTGTATTTACCAGAACATGACACTTGAGGAGTGGGCCACTTTTCGTTGTTTCTTACATGACCAAGAGATTGTTGTTCAACCAAGAAAAAGGATGAAGCTATAAGTCAATTTACAATCATCTGGGTAGGATGTCCAATCAACATCAAAGTAAGCAAAAGGCTGAAGTGAATTCTTATTAGGAAAATGAATACTAGTAGTATGGCCCCCTTCAAATAATGTAATTTTTTCTTCAGTGCTTCAAATTGTATGTCTATAGGAGCAACCATAAATTGGCTCAAGCAATTAACTGAATAGGCAATGTTTGATCTAATAAATAAAAGATATTGTAGACTCCCAACCATATGCTTAAGACAATAGGATCAGGAAGTGGCATTTCTATCCCGTACCTCAGACCCTTAAAAAGTTGCCATCTCTTGTCCTCCTCCAACAGTGAGGTGGAGGAAGTAAGGCAATGAGCTCTATGAACATTGCCATATACTTCAGAGTCACTTGCTCCAGTGATAGTTATACAAGAGGGGGGTGAATTGTATAATTTAAATATTCAATAGAAATTATGGCAATCACAAAAATTCAATCCACAAATAACATCAAGATTTATAGAGGAAACCAAATAGGGAAAAACCTATGCCTATTTGATCCCCAGCTAGGATTTTCCTCTTATTCTCCAAGCAAGAAAATCTACTAAACTTCACTACTTAAACCGAGGGTAGTGAGCCTCAATCACATAAAACCCATCTTGTACAACCCACAAGAAGGCCTTTTGTTCTTCACTAACCAGAAGAACGAAATGGGAAGCCAACAACTCGGGCACCCAAATTACAATAAGCACAAGACAAAAAAGTTGATACAAGTCTTATTAAGGAAATGTGCAGGTGTTTTCATCAAATGTAATAGGACTTAGAAATAATTTTTTCAATTCCCTTTGAAGAGATAACTTTTGCACAAGGGAAAAACAATTTGATATAAAGAATATGCATGAGAAATCAAACTTGAAGAAATATTTTCTTGAAACTTCCTTTTAATAGAAAATAAACCTGCACTTTGGAAGTGTGTCTAGAATCAATGTTTCTACAAAGATGTATGCATTATATTCTAATAGCAAGAAACTTGTTTGATCAAAATACTTCCAAATAATGTGAATATATGAAGCAAGATCAAGTAAACAAAAATACTCCCTTATACTTCCCTAACAAGTAGATCAAGTTGGAGTGAAGGAAGTAGAAACTTGAAATGAAGCACAATGTTGGCGCAACAAGGAAGTAGACTCTTTAAAATTTCTTGAAGCACAAAAGTTGACATGGAGAATGCTTCTTTGAAGGCACAAAGTTGGCATGGAGGCTTTTAGAGAGTAATGATTGTAAAACCATCATCTGTGATAACTAGCCTAATTTAGTCTAATTTCAGTAATAAATGCTCCTTAATAATCACCAGAGCACCAAAATTCTGTTTGAGTTGAATCTGAGAAGAAAAAGAGCAATTAAGTTAATTCTGCTATTTTAACACCTAATCACAAATGCAGATTAACTAAGAGGTTAATCAGTGCCTAATCTAAGATCCAATGAACTTAAATTTCAAGACATAGACTCGAACTAATTGAATCAGGATATTCTGAGATTTGATGATTAATTTAATAATAATGACCTTAATTACAACCTTATTTCAATTGAAAGGGTTCTGGTGGAAATAAATGCAATCTAAACCTCCTAAAAATCATTGAAAAATATTTTATGAGATTTGGAATCTCCATTTGACCAATTGAACCTATTTTGACCTAAAATAAAGATCAAGGTAAAAAATTGATACATTTTTAGCTTTAGTGTAAATTACCCAATCAAACTTCATCAAAACCCAAATTTTAGGTAATATTATATTTCTTGGGTCCAAGTTAGGTTAACCCTAAATTTTGAGCCCAATTAGAGTCCATCTTGACCTAGTTTGCATTTTAGCCCATAAGTTTCTATTTTTTGCAAAATTACCCCCAGATTTTGATTTATCTTGCAAAGAGACCCCTGCCACCTTCTTCCTCATCCATACAAGGAAACAAACCCCAATGCTGGCGAGATTCAACTCTCAATTTGGGTGGCCAAATCAAGACCAAATCCCACCAAATTTGGTGGGATTGATCTTAAGATTAATCTCTATCAATTGCGCCTAATTTTAAGCTCCAATTTAGAGCTATTAGCCGTTGGTGAGCTCAAATTTTGTGGGATTTAAGTTGCCAAATTCACAAGTTAAACTCACGAATTTGAGGCAATTTGTTGAGGGAATCACATCTATATAAATGGCCCCAGATTCGCAACTTATGGGTGTGCGGAATTGAGCTAGCAAACCCCTCCTTTTCTTCTTCCTCGCCGATGAAAGAACCCACCTTCGAAGCTCTTCATTCCACTTCTTCGCCCTCTGCCACATACAATAGGCAGTGGACTTTGCTTCCTCTTTTTCATAAGAAGCTTCCCATGAAGGTTCACGCCCCAATTCCCCTTCGTCAGCTCTAGCAACCACCTCATCTTCCACCTCTTCGACATATCCCCGGTGAGCTCCCCCTCTCCTCCTTTCCTCCAATAAACATAGGGTTTTCACTCCTCTCTCCTCTAATTAGGTTTCTGGAGCTCTAAAGATCTGTTTTATCAACTCTACCACCTTCTCTAACGGCAACGACCACTACCACGTCCACCTCCATCGTCCCACCTCCGTTGCCTTCATCGCACCCAATAACCTTAGGCAAAAACTTCCTCCCCACCAGCATCCACCATCACCATTGCCGAAGTTCCTTCAAAGCTCCTCTTCCACCATCATCCATTCACCCCCACATGCAATTAACTTAGGGCTTTCATCCGGTGTAGGTCGCCGAACCTTTTCATGTGCCTGATTTGGGCCATGAGGCCGTATTGATGCTTGCAGGTGCCTCACCCGTTATCTCATCTCTTCCGACGATGTCACGCTATCTCCGGTGAATAATCAATGTGGATACGACCCTCAGCGTGCGCAAAATCACGTAGGGAACTCATTTGGGTTGTGGATCTCTAATCCCTCAACCAATCGAGCAGTAATTGGCAGTAGCTCCTCCATACAGCGAAGACGAAGGAGAGGGGGCTTATTAGTCCCACACCGTAGATGGCAAGCCTCGCAGCCACACATATCAGGAAACCTTCCCCCCTTTCCATCGCTCGGAAATAGGGGGTCGGGTCCCCATTATACTCATGAGCCACGCATGCCCTCTCCCGCCCACGCACTCCCGGGCGGGTCTGGGCCTGGATCCAGATCCGATTAGAGAGAAAAGCTACAATATTTGGCCCAGAGGAGTTCACCGGGTTTTGACCTACTTGGTGCTTAATCTGGACTGAGCCTTGGGGCAATTTTATGTCTCTGTTTAAGAGCTTCTCTTGGGCTTGAAAAATTCTAAGTGTTGAAAGGCCTTTGGCTTAGTTGAAAACCAAATTTTTGACCATTTTAGGTCATTTATTTTTTCCTATTGAGATTGACATTCATTGCTTAATCTATTTATTTTTGCATCAAGCTATTGAGTCTTATTATATTCAATTTCTATGTGCTAGATTAGTGATTTTGAATTGTCATTAGTTGCTCCTTGAGACTCACATTCGAGGTATAAATTTAAGTGTTTTCGTCTCTTTAGTTGCTATACTAAGATGCGTATTTTAAACCCGACCTAAATGCGTTACCAAGTAACTTCTCAAGAATGTAATTTGCAAGTAGAATGTAAGAGAAAGTGTATCATGTGTGTGTAAATGAAGACACCCATGTAGGGTATTTATAGAAAAAGATTATGAACGTTTGGAACCAAATTTGGAAGTTATACTAATCATTGGTATCCAACTTGCCATTATCACATGTTTAAATTTGAGTATAACTACTTGAAATACAATTAATCAATTAGTTGATTAATGAGTCCATTTTAATGGACTAATATTAAGCCTAAGTAACTTAAATCGTACCTTTTAGGTGTGTTAATAATTGCAATTAAGTTGTAGAATATTTGTACACATCATGATTTAAGTTTATAACATTCTATAACTTAATATGTAATGATTTTGTTGTTTTCATGTGCAGGTATTATATTTAGAAAGAGCAAGGGTTGGGGAGCAAATTTCCCCAACAACCGGCGAGATCCTTTCCCCTTCTCCAGCCAGTCGTAACTCTCCTCCAACGCCTGCCGGCCAAAAATAGAAAAGGGATTTGAAAATCACTTGATTGGCGCACGTAGGGAGAGAGAGGAGTTAAAAGAGAGGAGGCGGGGTGCACTGGAGAAAGCCATCTTCCCCCTTGCAGGGAAAAACTCCACTGCATGCACTGTGCCCCCACACCGCTCCTTCACCACCGCCTCCAAGCCTGCACCGCGCATCCTCCTTCTCCACCTTGCACGCCTGCAGGCGCGCGCCTCTCTCTCGCCAGCACCATCTCAAGCGTGCCTCTCTCTTGTCAGCACCATCTCAAGCATGCCTCTCTCTCGCCAGCACCATCTCAAGAGCATCTCTCTCTCCCCAGCACCACCTGGAGCCCGCATCTGCAGACCGCAGCACCCGCGCCACAACATGCAGTGGCGCGCCTTCACCACTGTCGCGCCCTCCTTCCTGCAAGCGCACCCTTCTCCACCGCCTACCTGCGCCTCAGCCTGAAGCCGCGCCCGCAGGCGCTGCGTGCAAAGCGCAACCACCTTCCACGCGCACTCCAGCATCTGCAGACCGCCTCGCCCGCACGCCTGCCTTTGCGTCCAACCTGCAGGCACCTCCACCTTCACCCCGCAAGCCTGCCAGCGCCTCCTCCCTGCAGGCGCTCGCACGCCTCACCGCAGCCGCCCCAACCTCTCCAGCACTTCCTGCAGCCGTGCCTCAGCACACCCATCTTCAGGTGCCCGCACGCCTCACCGCGTGCGCTCCAACCTTCAACAGTACCTCAAGCCCACAGCACCCACGCCCATCCTGCAGGCGCATCTGCAAACCGATTCCACCTGCTGACCCGCGCCTCTGCCCGCCGGCACTGCATCGCACGCCTACACCACGCACCATCTGCAGCAAGCGGCTACAACAGGCTGCCTCTGCTAGCGTCTTCTCCTCCGCCGGCCAGCTGCCTCTGGCCATCTCCGTCGACGCCGCCGCCTCCATCGGATAGCCATCATCCTCGCCAACATCCCTTGCTCGTGACAGCCCCGTCGATGCTCTCTCTCTCTCTCTCGCGAGGAGGAGAGAGAGCAAATGCTCTTTTCCCTCCACCATTAAAAATTACGAAAAATGCCATTGTCAAAGTTACCGTTCATTTATTTTCTGAATTAATATATTGCTACACAATTTGCATGGACACCCGTTGCTTAATTTGAAATTACATATAATTAATTTCTCCTTCTGAATGACATACAATATGAGATATTGATTATAGTGTCATTAGTTAGGAGATTAATATTAACATTATTTGCTATTACCAAGGTCATTATTTAGAATATTATATTGTGGTAATTTTGCTTGTGCATCCTCATCTTCTTGATTAATTATCTATATTGAGAATTTGTGCTGGAAATGAGAGCACTAGTTAGCATGCATCTCTATTAATATTCCCGATTCCTTTATGCCTCATTACTCTTTTTTTTTAGGCTAATTCCTTCCTGTGGAGACGACCTAACTCTTCGTGGTTAGTTTTGAAAATTTAAATGTTTTAAAAAGCGATTTTCTACCACACGATTAAATACAACGGCACATCATTTTATGTTAAAGTTTTCAACGAAAAAGAAGATCGCTCTTTCATTGATCGATTAATAAACTTTATTCTGCCTTTTGAAAAATCGCAGATAACTATTTTGCATAATGCAGTTGGTAGAATCTAAAAGAGGTGATTAGTTTGAAAGTTTTCTTTTGTGGAAGGGTGCAAAGAATCATGTAACCACTTCTATGAAGAGATGCTTTGTTTGAAACATGTAACCACCCTTCTAGAAAGTGTAATCAGCTATTCTAGAAGATTTATTTTTATTTTTCAATATATTAAAAAGTATGTAACACATTTTTTGGAGAGAATTAAATTATAATTATTATAGCTGGCCTTCTAGAAGTTTTTATTTCTATTTTATGCACATAATAGGTTTTAGAAAAATTATGTTTAGGCACTTAGAATTAATTGTGCATGTGTATAGGTGTATTTGACTCTTAACAAAATTTCTAAAGAACTTATAAAAGCATAAAATAAAATGTACGAGAGGCTTAGGTTAATCAAATTTGATCTTCTTAGATCTTCTATTTTCTTCAATCAACATCTTCACCATCAAGGGAGCTTTCTTTCAACACCATTGAAATCTTCTAGCATAAATATTTGATGAGCATTTAAATCTGCAAACAACTTTATAATAAAATATAATTATTCATAAAACATCAAAATAAATAAGATTAGTACCTAAGTACTAACACCAAGGTCATGGACTTCATACATTACCAACCTTTCCAATGGGGAACAATAGAAGCGTCCACTAAGATGATGTAAGAGCCATCCTAAGAATCGAGTTGAGTCCAAACACATGTTGACCAATTATGGGGACCACTATCTAACAAGTTAAGGACAAAGGGCATCTTAAAGTTGGATAATTAAATTGAGGCCTCACCTTATAAGATAGGGATAGTCATCCCTTGAAACGTTGTAAATAGGCTGCCTAGTTTCAAGCCTAAACTATAGGTGCTTAGGTGGCATCTTCAGCATATTTACGATATGTGGGTGGGTTATACCTCCATAAATAGGAGTTATTTCTTCGTGCTCTTATCTCGAATTATCTTATAATTACTTGGTGTGGGTGGGTTATACCTTATTAATATCTTAGAGATTTTTATGATCCTATTATGAGGAACAACCAGGGGTGGTCATACCTGAGAGGGACTTCGAGATCAAGTCGGCAGTTCTGAATATAATTAAGCATTTCCATGGCCTTCCTATGGAAGACCCGTTCAGCCACCTTGAAGAACTCACTCTTCTTGCACAAACAATTCGATCCCGAAATGTGCAAGAAGACATTTGGCTGATGTAGCTATTCCCATTATCTCTTAAAGATAAGGCTACTTATTGGTTCAGAACCATTGGCCCACCCGTCACCACCACATGGCCTTAGCTTAAGAGTACCTTCCTCAAGAAATTTTTTCCCATAGGTCGTACTAATTCCCTTCGAAGATCTATTATGACCTTTCAACAAAAATCTTGTGAGACTTTTCATGATTCTTGAGAAAGATTTCAAGATCTCCTAAGAAGTTGCCCACACAACAAGATTCCTTTATTGCAGCTCATGCAGATCTTCTATCACGAATTAGAAGATCAAATCTAATGTTTTGTCGATGCCTCGTGGGGCGGCAACTTCTTGAATAACGATGCTGAGAGTGCCTATGACCTTTTTGAAGAAATCGGTGAAAACTCATTTAATCAAGTTTCTATGAGCACATTTTGCAGAACTCCAAACTCGCAGTTCAGTGTTCATGAAGTAGGCACTCAATCTATCCTTGTCACCCAAGACGATCTTCAAATGATCTCCCAAAAACTAGACCATATGCAAATAAATCAAAAGAAAATTGAGAAAAGACTTGCCATACCAACCTAAGCTCCACATATTCCACATCTAACCCACCCTAACACTCCTCGAAGAGAGAACTTACACAATCTGAACACTATTTCTGCTTATTATCATCAATACCCCGAGGCTTTTTATGATTCACTGGGGAATTACAATTATCCAAACTCTAACCCCACTGAAAACATTTCTGTCATCCAGGAGCAATATAGAAATTCTTCCAATTTGAAGAATTACCTGAACCACTCTTGGAATAACCTAGTTCCTCCCCAACCTTCAAATCAATTTAGTGGATATGAGTTAAATCCGACCTTTCATCCTGGGCCATCCCAATAAGACATCAATGCCCAAATGATGAGAACCCTGCAGGAAATGTAAATTAAGATGACGGATGTAACCCGCACCATCACAAATCTAAATAGTCAGATTGGGGTTACTCCAACTCAAAGACCTGCATGGCATTTGCCCTCCTAACCCATGCCCAACCCTAATTACCAGAGGAACCAATATTCGGGTAGAAATCCAAACTACTCAAATCAGCCTCCTACTAATCCACCACCTCAGAAGCCTCCCAAGTTTCCACAACAACAGGCCCCCCCACCTCCTCCAAATAATAATCCGACTGCACATGCAGTTACGTTGAGGAGTGGGAAAACCACCACTAATCCTGAGCCTTCACAAAAACCTGGTGAAATCCCCATCCCTGTGCAAATTGACTCTCCACTCCCACATCAAGAAGAAAAAGAAACACAAAAATCTCCAGAGACGACTCCTTTTCCTTTTCCACATGCTCTCCACTCCACCACCAATCGGAAAAGGAAATCTGAGCAACCACAAAAGTACTCATGGATCTATGCGAGCAAGTTCAAATCAATATCCCTCTCCTAGATGAAATCAAGTATATACCTGCCTATGCCAAATTTTTGGAGATCTGTACTCCAAAAAGGCAAGCCAAAAATCTAGGACAAGTATATCTTTCAGAGATAGTAAGCTCTGTCATACAGAGCAAGTTGCCTCCTAAGATGAAAGATCCAGGGCCGCCATTAATTTCAGTGATTATTGATGATATTACTTTTGATCGTGCCCTCCTTGATCTTGGTGCCTCAATTAATATCCTTCCCACGATTTCATTTGAAGAGTTTCATATCAATGAACTAAAACCTGTTGAGGTTAACCTTCAATTAGCCGATTGATCTACAATCAAACCTTGTAGGATTGTCGAGGATGTTTTGGTCAAGGTCCAGAATTGTGTCTTCCCCGCAGACTTTCTGGTCCTTGACATTGAGGTACCCGAACTTTGATGAATGCCCCTATAATTCTTGGATGACCCTTTTTGGCCATTGCAAAGGCAAATATCAATTGCCACACAGGCAAAATGGATATCACCTACATAGGCCAAATTATCACTGTTAATATTTTTAAATCCTCCAAGAGATTCCATGATGATAATTTTTTCAAGGACTTAGATACAGAAATTTCAAATTTGGTGGAGGAGACTATGTTGGTAGATACCCTTCCCGACCACAAATTTTTCGAGGAATCTGACTTAGAATCAGTGGTCGGTGAAATCTTTGATTTGGAGACTTGTCTTCCATAATCTATTCCTGATAAGCCCCCTAATCATTCCCCTAACCCACCCAATATTCTCTCCCCCCACCCTTCCACACTAACTTCACCAACCCTTCACCATTCTTTTCCCAAACCCTTTCTAATGGACCTGCCACCAGACCTGCCCAAGTATGGCATTCTTCCTGAATTAAAACCTTGGCCAGACTCCAGCCGCACTTATTATTTCCATCAAATTTCGATCCCTATTTTTCTTCCATTCAACTTTCTAGAGATCCAGAAGAATACACATTTTTTGAGAGCATCTAAGTGTCCAACTACTTACACGATTGTCCGTCTTCTGTGCATACATTCACGTCCAACTGAATGGCATTAAAGATAGCACTAGATGGGAGGTAACCCATCATTTTTTCCGCTTTCTTTTTCTTTCTTTTCTCCAGGTTTTGACTATCCTAAACTCAACCGACTTTCACTAAGGTGAACCCACTTTCCCTCCTAATGCATGAGGACATTCCATATCTTAATCATGGGGTGTATTTTTTAAAATTTTGACAATCGATTTAGGATTTTCAAAACCTAAAAATATGTATTTTTCTTTTGTCATTTTCTTGTTTTCTACTTGCATACCCAAAAAAGTAATAATAATATAAAATATAAAATAAAAATGTTGAAAACTTTTTGAGGAAAATTTTAAAATCGGGACTAAGGTTGAAAACTCACTTTTGGTACAAAGGATTTAATATTTAACAAACTAGGAATAAGGATACGGATCTGATCATTAGAATTTCAAGATCTATCTTTAGACTAGATCAGATATCCTTCTCAAAAATTCCACCTGAACTCATGATAGTTCAGGTGACTTGATCCTCTTTTGTAATATGGAAAGTATCTAGCTTAGTTTCTGATTCAAAAACTTGCATCTTGTGCAAAATTTCTTGTGTCAAATTTCACACTCAAGCCAACACTTAAAAACAACTAAAAATTAGAAAAAAAACCCCCTTGTTTGGCCTTAGTAAAAGTCTAAAGTAGATCATTGCTTTGAGCTCACACCGCCGAGGAGGAAAATGCCTCCTTTGAGGATGGGATGTCAACATGTTACCGTCTCGACGTCGCTCCATATCTATATTTCATATCTTTAGATGGAGCATTAAAGTGCATTTTTGCAACTCAACTGTCTTAGACAGTGCTCTACCTGTAGTGTCAGAGCAAGAGCTTGAGTTTGCTTGGAGCGTCCCTTTGCACCGCATTATGTTTTGGGGTTGTGAGCTCCTGGGTGGTGTCATGGACAGTGCTATCTCGAAGTACTGGCACCAGAACCCACTCGAGGATTGGTAACAGAAATGATGACCCTGACACATCTGTTGTAAGACTAAGCTAAAAATAAAGATGAGAGAGAGAGAAAAAAATTTAGCCAAAAACATGCCCTTATAAACATTGGCTTTTCACAAGCACAAACACAAGGTTTTAAAAGGTTATTGCAAGTTGCGAAGCAAATTCAAGAGCCAGAAAAAAAATCCTAAAAACAAAAATTTCAAGTCATCTGAATTAATAAGGGGTTAATCTATGAATTTTTTAGAGGATATATTGATCTGATTTTTTTCTAATTTTTGGATCCGAAAATAAATCCTGATGTTTATCCTTAAAAAATCCTGTACCTCCTGTGTTTGGGTTAACCTATGTCCCATAATCTCTTTCTCCTTAAAAGTCGAAAAAAATTAGATTTCCCCAAAATTTCATTTTGTAAAAATTAAAGTTTTGCCAAGAGACTAGTAAAAGATAAGCATGGGGATGTGATAAACGTCAGTTTATCATCATTCTTATACATTAAAATAAACCTAGCACTTAGGATTTTGTTCCGAAAATGGGTTTTTGGGTTACATTTAGGCATAAATTAGGTTAGGCATGCATTTTATTTTTTATTGTCTTTTTGATGTATTTTTGTGAGTGTTAGGGATTTACAGATTGACAGATCCCTAAAACCTAGCACTTAGGAAGGCAACTAGTGAAGGAGAAGCCCAAACTAGCTGAAACTCAGCTTTATCCAACTCACCATAGCTGGAATCCAACTCACGTGAACTAAGGTTAGCTCCATTCAGCTCATCTCAGCTGAATGGCAGCTTAAGAGAGCTCATCTAAGCTCACCTTAGCTCAAGTCAGCTCAGATCCAGCTCAACTTAGCTGAGTCTAGCTCATCTCAGCTCCCATCAGTTCACTGGGAGCTCTAGCTGTCTCAGCTAAGTTGACTGGAGTTCACCTCAGCTCAGGACCAGCTACATCCAGCTCCACTCAACTCTAGCCAGCTGAAGATGACTTCATCTTAGCTCAGGAAGCTCAAGTCCAACTCCTGGGGACTCAGCTTAGCTCAACTTAGTTGAGCTAAGCTACCTTAGCTACCTCAACTTGCTAGGTCCTCCCCAAGAGCATTAGACCCAGCTCACCTCAACTCCTTTCGGCAGAAGCCAGCTTGCTTTAGCTTGGCGTAGCAGCTAGCAAAGAACTAGCAAGCTAAGCTAGCTAAAGTAGCTCCATGCCACCCTCTTCAGCAGCTGCTAACTCTAGTTCAGCTCCAGACTTCTTCTGTCTAGCTCCTCCCCTCAAACCATAGCTCAAATTGCCTCCTCCTCTACTCTATTACTAGCTTAGCTATGCTCCATCTCCCTTGGCCATCCAACACCCTAAAACTCTACCTAACTAGCTCCACCAAATAACCCAACCTAAGTCCACCTAAGCTCTACCTAGTCCACCCCTAAGTTGGCACCAACATAGCCACCTCTTCACCCCTCAACCACCACCAAAGGGCTCCAAAAGTTGGCACCAAAAACACCCATAACCACCCCCTCTTTGGCACCAACTTTTCCCTCCAAAAATACCCTCATCTCAACCCTACACCTACTCCCTCAATCCATCTCCACCATCCACCGAACCCCCCTTCTCGAAGCCTCTTGGTTGGTGCCAATTTGGTGGTGTCTCTCCACCACCAAGAGCCACCAACACCACCATAACTAGCACCCCATGTGACCCTTAAGTTGGTGCCAACCCCTCCTAGCTCTAGGATCCCTACCCACCTCCCAAAACCTAATCCTAGCCTTCCATCATCTCCACGCCAATGACCACCTTCCCTTCCTATAAATACACCATTAACTACCCACATTTCTTCATCCTCCATTAGTGTAAATTCTACCCTATACCCACCTAATCCTACGGCCAAGGAAGGAAAAGAAAGGAAGAAGATTAAGGGGGCATCCTACCTGCCTCCTTGGTGCCTTCTTCCCCTTCTCTCTTCTCCCTTGAGCCACGCCAAAGAGGAGGACTTCCATCACTTAGAGGACGGCTAGGCATTGGAGGAGGAAGGGTGGTGCATGCCCAACCTTGTATAGCAAGTGCACGCCTCCCTTGTTGCCTTGCCAAGAGACCACACCTTGGAGGAGCCTTTCAAGGAAGGAGAAGAAGAAGTTTCTTTTCAAGCCAAGGAGCTACTAGGCTTGGAGCAAGAAGCCCCCCTTCTTCACCAACATCATCAGGATTAGTGTTTTATTTATTTGTATTTTTGTTGCTACTAGTAGAAGCATTCCTCTACTAGGGCCTTGTGTAAAACACTTTTGTATTAATCAAGTTGTCTTCTTTTCAATTTTTGTTGCAATTGTTCCTGATTGCACGATTAAGGAGAGAGAGGGAGAAGGTGTTCATGGGCCAATTTGGGTGGTTAGGATGGTGCCACATGGCACCATCCTGGTTGTCCATCTTCATATGCTCGTAGGTAGTGCCACAAATGTCGGATTGGATCGATTTTTGCATCGTTAGGCTACGATTGTCAATCCAAACTCATCCGTGTGGTCGGATTTGTCATCTGAAGTATGGATTTACACCACTTGGCTCATTGTTCTCTAATCTTTCATGGACTGCATCTGATGCTACGGAAGTTCGATCGAGGCAATCTTGAAGTCGTTGAACTCCAATCATCACTCTGATCAGATCCGTACGGTTGAATCTTCAATCCGAGACCCTGATATGATATTGCCCTATTTCCTGACCACAAAAAGGGAAAATTAACCTAAAATTTATACAATCTAACCTAAATGTATGATGATGCATGTTATACAATATTTATAATGTATGATGCAACTATACGCATAAGAACATGCATAAATGGACGGTTTATATGATATAAACATATTTGCATCACACCCCCATGCCTATCTTTTGCTAGTCCCTACCAATACTACATGCTATTTATAAGAGAATTAGAATTAAATTTCTTGGGAAAAAGTTATTTTTCAACACTTAGGGATTTCAACTAAGACCTGAACTACAAAGATACAACAGCACCTGTGTGTTTACCACAATGCAAACCTCCCAAGCCCTCTCCTTATTCAAAACAAAAAGGATTTTTTTCTTTTTCTTCTTTTCTAATTTTTTTTTGGATTTTTTTGAGTTTAGGGTTATGGAGCAACTTTTTACGGCTACTTAACCCACCCAAGACTCGAAAAGAACTCTAGTTCGAAGCATCTTTTCATGAATGTGTTAGACTCACTGATCGGCAATTAGAACGAACTTCGGGTTTCTATTCCCCTAGGTGACCTTAAAAAGGAATTCTGCCTAAAGATGTATCTATTTGACCGGTAGCTTACTCCCTACTTTTATTTTTATGGGGTCAACACAAGAATGAACCCAGTGTATATCTCTCTGGCTTATTCTAGTTCTTCGCTTCTTCCTAAGTGTTTAGAATTAAATGTGCATTTTTGTGAGCTGGGTTCTAGACAAGCGGTAGATGAGCTGTTACCACCAACAACTTGCCAGCCATACTTGTGCGGTGAAATGTGGTTTATTTCTTTTTCTTCTTTTCTATTTTTCTTTTATTTTTGGATTTTTTTCTTCTTTTTCTTTCTTTAAGTAGGTGGCTTCCCTAATCTAAGATTTACCTAAAGGTAGCAGGAAGAAAATGGTCATGTGGCTGGGCTCTGGACAATCGACCAATGGGTTGTTACCCACGATAACTTGCCAGCCATACCACCCTATAAGATTCATTAGCAACCCAATTTTCATAAAAATCATCGAAAAGCGAGTCAGTGCAAATAGTGCGTAGATGCTTAAACTTAAAGTCCCATTAAATCAGAGGGCAGGCTGATAAGTCATGTACTTATCACCCCAACGTATTTAACCAAATTGAAATGAATTTTCAAATGGAGAGGACTCGAGAAACAAGTCCTCATTTTAGTGAACACCCAGGCTGATTAAGCCCGAAGACCAGAAGGTTCTTAAGTGTTTAGGTCATTTAGTATTATTCTCTAAGATTGAAAATTTTCTAAAGCCCAAGTTCACTTTTCCTAATTCAAATTTTTTTTCAAAAATAAAGAGAAAATAAAAGGAATCTACGGAGCTAACAAGATGATTCAGAGATGAATATCCACCCCCCATGCCTATCTAATGCAATGTCCTCATTGTATTAAAAAGACATGAAACAAAGTAGAGTAGAGTAGAAAGTACCTGAATTTCGTGATTACCCGGTCAACTCCGAGAAGAAAACAGACTGTATATGTGCTAAATTTAGTGCCTTCAGCTAGGCACACTATACAAATAAAGAAGAAATAAAGAATTCACAAGTGCAGGTCAGAATCAGAATAAGAAAATCTAGTTTTGGACCTACTAGGAGAAGATGTCCACAGACGTGGATCAAATTGTGGTGTAGACCCATGCCCCATGGTCGAGTATTTCTAAGATTTTGGATAAAAATTATCCAAAACCTAAGATCAGCATGCAAGCGGGGTCGGGCTGCAATTTGTGAGGATGAAACCCAAGTCCAAATAATTGAAAAATATCAAGGTCAAGAAGATAATCAATGAATATGTGCTTGGGTTGGACCTCTGAGTCAAAGATATCATATGGGTCCTGGTTGAAGCTTGCTGATTTCAGGCCAATAGGAACCCTTAGACTCAATTTTCTACTTCCTCTGGAATTGACTTCCCAAATCTTCATTTCCCAATTCCTATCTTCCACATTTAGAATTTCAAATTCTGGAATCTCCTGCATATTAATCACCCCATCTGAAATTTCCAAGTCCCAGATTTGTGATTGAATCAAAATTGACTTGGGTCAAATGATCTTAAGAACAGAATCCTCATTACGCTCAACGGGGTGTGATTGAGGAATGGGGCTTTGAATTGAATCCTTAATAAAAGGATCTGAATCCGCCATGCAAGCCCCAACAGGATCAAGTTCCTTAATTTTAGGGCCATTCCTCAAGCCCAATCGTCTCACTAAAATCGTGTGCTGTAAACTCAAGTGATACTTCGCATAATGATTCTTGACCTTCATAATCAAAGAATTCTAAATCCGCATTAATGTATGTCTCAAAATCATTAATCACTTTCTAATCCATGGAGACATGTGTTTCCTCATTCCCCGACTCAAGGATCTTAGGTGAAGAAATCAATTCATCCTTATTTTATTGCTCTAGAATAACCTGGTCAAACTTGGTCTCGTAAAACGTGACCCCCTACAGGTGACTAAGTGGATTTTGACACTGGCTCTCTTGTTAGGGGTTCATCCTGGGATTCATCCCAAGATTGGACTAGAGCAATCATAAATCTCATCCTCAATTTCAATAACTTCCAAAGTAAAAACTCACCCAGGTCCTTATCCTTATCATCCTAGAGCCAATCCAACAAATACTTGTTAAGATCGTCAATGATTTCAATCAGAGGCTCCAATTCTTCAGGGCAAGGTGTTGGCTAAGCTTCTAGAGATTGTATGGTATTCCTTAAGTTAGCCAACACCTTATCTTGGACCTGGTTAACCTGAACCAAATGGTTTGGTTCAGGGTTGAGCGGGTTTGGGTTCAATACAGGGAAGTCAACAAATTGAGGTACATGATACCCTCCCTGATTATAGGTCATTTCAAGTTCTTCATAAAGAGGTGGTGACCTATATGCAGTGTAATCTGGGGAAGGGTAAGGATTAGCGTATCCTTCTTGATTGTAGATCATATTAGGTTATCCATATAAGGGCAGTGATCTATAATCAATGTAGCTCGGAGAAGGATAAGAATCAAGATCATGGTGTGCAAGGTTAGGCCCTAAACACAGAGGTCCAGAACTATATCCCCAATCAGGATTATCCCAACTAGAAGATGGATGAGAATAAATCTGGTTGGAATAATAATCATTTTGGGAATAAGTGGTGGTAGGAGGATGGGAGTGGAAGTGCGAATAGGATGTGGAACGATCCATGATAGAATGGGAGGAAGAAAGGTGCCCTGCAATACAAAAAATCAAACTTATCCTTAAGTAGGCTAGCCTAAAGACCTACAAGCTCTCAGAACCTGTCTTGAGATGAAGAAAAGATTTGATCTACTTTCCGGTCAGTCCAACCAGTTAGAGAGAGGGGTTGGGGAGAAGGTTCTTCCCTTGGCTTTCGCCTCAGGTTCCTTTGATACCTCTTGTTGAGGCAGAAGATCTACGCAAAAAGGAATTGAGTTTTGAAAATCTATCGTTGTAGTGCGATTTGCAAGAAAAACCATCAACTGATAAATTTTAACAGAAACTCGAAAAGAATTTTGGGTCGAACACAGGGAGGCAGACGTTTGATTAAAAATCACATTTGTTTTATTTATTACGAAGCAGATTAGCCGGTCGAATTGAATCTAAACTAGCAATCTACTTAAAGAATAAAGAATAAAAGACAGAGAGAGAATATTACAAATAAAGAGAAAACAGAAATAGAATAAACATGGATCTCATAACCACAAGCTGATATTCATTACAATTACAACTACTCACTATACTAGAAAGCAGGAAATCTACACTAGAAAGTGGGAAATCTACACTAAAATGTGGTGAAAGAGAAGGTGGAGAGAAGTTATCCTCCTCGACGGCTGCTTGAAGGACGAGCTGCAACGACGAAGCACCCGGAGAAGGTGGTGAGATGCAAGACGAAGGAGAACGATGAAGAACAATGGAGAATGGGGCAGGACAATGTCATAGCAAGATCCACTTCCCGAATGGAGGTGAGAGGACCACCGCAGGATGCTCCATGAAGGAGGTGAAAAGGTGAAAAAATTGTATTTCTAACTCTAATGGAGCATCCCGAGTTTGGGACAAGCTCTTAGATCTTTGGAGGGGGTGAAAGAAGAGAGGAAGGGATGAAGAAAGTCTGGGGGTCGTAAGGCTATATATAGATGTAGATTGGAGGGGGCAAATAGGTCATAACACTTTAAAACATTAAATCAAGGGTCTTTAGTGACGGATAAAATCGTCACTAAAGCCCAGATCATGGGTGACATGCGTGCCTCTTCTTCTCCTCACGCTTAAATGCTTACATGCGATCTCTGATTCTCAGCAAATGGGAACACCATCATGAGCCATAACTAGCTTATTTTGACCCAATTAAGTTAGTAAATGCTCCTACATAACCGCCAGAGAGTCACAAGTCATTACATAATCATTCTAAGGGAAAAATAAGAAACTAGGGTTAAAACTGCAATTTTACCAGCTTATCATGAATGCAGTACAACCACAGGTTTTCTCAGGGTTGAATGAAGGTTAATTGGTCATAAAAAGATAACAAGTGGGTTAAAACATTCAGAAAAGGTTTGCACGTGTTTTGAGAATTAAATAACTTTTGAAATCCTAAAAGCAGGCCCGATTAAAAAATTGAGGTTCTGATCAAGATAAAATCCACCTAAACCCTCTAAAATTCATATAAAAATATTCTATAGGGTTTGAAGCCTTCAATTTGACCATCAGAACCTATTTTAACTCAAAACAGAATCACAGACAGACATTTGCCCTAATTTAAATTTTTGCATAAATTACCCAGTCAAACATGGTCAAAACCAAAATCTAACTTCACCATTGGATTCGTTAGGTCCAAATTAGGTTTCTACCAAAATTTAGACCTAAGATGAGTTTATCTTAACCTAGTTTGCAAATTAGTCTTGTCTAATTACATTTTTGCCCTTAACTTTCAAAATCCTTTCAAATAAGTGCCTAACATTGTCGTCATTCTCACAAATAGGTCCCTGCCACCATTAAACCTATTCCTACTTGCTCCGACGACCTTAAAAAGGAAAGAACTCCCTGATTTCCTGACGAATCCCTTACAAATTTGAAAGGGAAGTTTGTCAAGAAACTCCCTTCCTTTTAGACCCAATCCTAAGCCCTAAAACCTACCAAATCTCTCATGCGAACGCATGAGAGAATTGGGTATCAAGAAACTTCCAACTCCGATGACCTTCCAAGCTTGAAAGCTTGGCTTCCAAGCTCAAAACTCTCTCTAAAGCCCTATATAAGGACCCTCAAACCTCGCCAAGTTCCCTAAGCTTGAATTCCGGCCGTGAAATCCTCTTTTCCTCCTTTCTCTTCCGGCTGCGAAGCTCCACAAGCTCCGGCGACTCCTCCTGACCTCTCTCGTCGTCTGACCACAAAACTAATGGCCGGGTTCTCTTTCCCTCTCTCGTCCTCTCTTAGCCATACCAGTAGGAGTCCTACTGCCGTCGTCGTTGCCATCTCCCTCATCGGAGAACCTTTCGTCCACGGTGTCGGCCAACCACAGTCGATGCCACCCTACCCCTTTCATCCTTAGATTAGGTTCCAATGTTACCTGTCCTTCCCTCCTTCTTTTTCCCTACTTCTATCCCTCAAAAGTAACCGCTGACCACACATCTCCCCCTCCATCTTCTTCCGCTCTGTCAAAGCTTCGGCAAAGCCCAACCGTCGCTCCACCGCATGAATCACACCGCTATCACCTCCATAAGCTCCTCTGTGATCCACTCTTCAAAACCCCTCTTTCCATCCGCTTTATCGACAACCCAAACCACCCACTGAACAACCCATCATTCTTCGACCGACACTGACTCCGCCAGCCACCTACACGCATCCTCGCACTATGCCATGACCGTCACCACATTCGTCGTCACACAGCGAAGCTACTGAACATATTTGACATGGCCGAAAGGCCTTATTTGTTTGTTTCAGGTGTTAGGTCGGAGCTCTGCCACTGTTGCCATCTCCGGCCTTGTTCTTCAAGCTTCAGGACATGCAAGCCCCAGGCATCGCCTCCAGGTGGTGCGGAACCAATAGCACCAGACTCTGAGGTCTTTGATTGGGAGTGTGAACCCCAACAGCTACGCTAATTCGACACATCTTCTTCAGCGAGCTGTAGCAGTCATGCGCAAGGAAAAGGATGTGGGTTTAGTCCCACATCGTAAAGAGTCGAGTGTTTGGCCACGCATAAGTTGAATTCCTGCTATAGCCTTATCACCTCAGTAGCACGGGGTGAGGTCCCCTTGCACGTGCCCACGCACGCCCTCACCCGCAGCCATGCCATGCAGGTCTGGGCTATAAATCAATTACCCGTATACCCGCCTGATTTAAGAGAAAAGAGGAGGAACAGGAAAAAGAAAGAGAGAGGGGGTTAGGGGGTTTTGCTCTCTGTGACAGTTAGTCACTAGAGGGATTATCGCCCTCTAAGACAGAAAGGAAGGAGGAGACTCGCGCTTGAAGATAAGAAGGAAAAGAAAGAAAAGAGAAATCCCCTGTGCGCGAAGAAGGAAAGTTAAAGAAGGAAGGCTAAAGCAAAGGAAGAAGAAGAGAAGACCTAAGCCAAGAAGAAAAAGGAAGGAAGAAGGTATGAACAGTGTGAAGAAGAAGAAGAATAGAAAGAGCAAAGAAAGAAGAAGAAGGAAAGAGAAGAGAAAGGAAAGTAAGAAGAAAAATCATAAAAAGGGTACTGTAGCAACGTCTTTTAAGACATCTGATTTCATATTCCCTCCTTTGATTAAGATTTGAGTAATTATTCTACATGTTAGGCTTATAATTGATGATCCAAATCACCATTATTTTGTCTAGATTACATTTTAACTCATCATATACTCATGTTTATATTTCATATTAGATTTTAAGTAATTAATTGTGCTCATTTACATTAATTATCAAGATTAGTGTGTGAATTCCTATTTGCTCCCTGTATTCGACCTTGAAACCTTTTCAAGTAACAAAATTTATTTGTTTGAGCGTTATTTTGTCTATAATGCAATGCAACATTATTAAACACCGATCTAGTGCTATAAACATCAGCCATCCGATCAAGCGATCGAACAACTTAAAAGATATCCTGCCGCTTCTGCTTCAACGTGCCCAACAGTCACACGTGCGATTGCGCGTAGGCTTGGGAGTCCAATCTCACGTGCGCCCGCCTGCACATCTGGTGCGGCCACGTAGCCTCTTCTCCACCACCCAATGTGCATCGCACGGCTGACATCAACCGCACCCCGCCTGCGCCTTCAATTTGAGGTGCGCGGGGACTCGACCCCACAACCTCCACTTTGCGAATGCGTGCTTGCCCAACGCACTACGCACGCGTTTGAGGCGAGTTTACACATTTAGGCACGATCTCTCTCAACCATTGGATCTTGATCCAATGGCTGAGATCATCCACGCAGTTGAGGAGAGAGAGGGCAGCAGCGGTTCCTTGGGCCAATTGGGCGGCTAGGATGGCACCACATGGCGCCATCTTGGCCGTCCATCTTCTATGTCTTATAGATGGTGCCACGGATGCCGAATTAGATCGATTTTCGCATCGTTGGGTTGCGATCGTCGATTCGAACCCATCCTTGCAGTCGAATTTGACATCTAATGTATAAAATTACACCATCTTGGCCCCTTGACCTCTAATCTTTCTCGAACTGCATCTAATGCTATGGAAGTTCGATCAAGGCGATATTGGAGTCGTTGAACTCCAATCTTCACCCTGATCAGATCCGTGCGGTTGGATCTTCAATCTGAGGCCCCGATTGAATATCGCCCTATTACTTGACCACAAAAAGGGAAAATTAATCTAAACTTTATACAACTTAACATAAATGGAAGATGATGCATGTTATGCAATATTTATATTATATGATGCAACTCTTTGTCTAAGAACGTACAAAAATAGATGGTTTATGTGATATAAACATGTTTACATCACCCCCCAACCACAATCGTTTGATTCTGCTCCCTTAGCTAGACATCAGATTGAACAGTAGAAGTAGACTAATTGAAAATAATCTCGATTTGGGCTCCGAAGAGCGAGTCCAATTCTTAAGGCTAACGTCTACTCTGTTTTAATTAGGGTTAGATTTGAATGTGCTTTGAAATGTGATGGGCCCTTTATCTAGGTTGTGTCCTTAATGATTAGTTAATATGTGTGTGCGTGCACAACTAATGGTTTTCAAGCAAGATTATTTTTGGATGCGGTGAATTTTATCATTTAAATCTTTCTTAGTAGCTTTTAGTATTAAACTTTAGGTAATTCAATCAAGTTCAGCTGGTACACCAGGTTTTGAAAGCACAGGTGAAGATATTTTCCCTTGAAATCAAAATAAAAATGTGGAGTGCCTAGCTTAGTCCTAAAAGTTGAACCTACTTGGCAGCTACTTGATAAGTTGTTTTTAGTTGAAGTGGTGCGGGCCAAACAACTTAAACAATTGGCCTGATGCACCACTTAATAAGGCACACAAGTGATTACCTAATCTGATTTCTACTCAATTATGTGTTGATGAGTGTACCGGTCCCAAAGATCAGGTTACCGGTTGAGTATAAAGAATTAAAAGAGGTTGTGTACCTCTGTGAGATTTTTTTTTAAATTTTTCTTTTATATGCGAAGGGTAAGGCAGGTGGAAGTGTCAAACAAATAATCAAAACTAACCTTAGAGTTTATGCAAGCTTCCAGGTTAATTAGGGTTTGTGTTATTAGGTGGTGGAATGAAATATAGTGGGTGGGGAGGTAGGATTACTTGTAGACCCTTCAACAACACTTTGCTCCAATCTATTGCCTTTGGTCGCCTCGTGAGAGTACCTGCAATAACAATAAGAAAGGAGAAAAGTGAGGTAAACGATCAGTAAGTCAGAAAACGTAAAAAATCAAAGAATGTCGCCTCTCCGGCAACGGCACCAAAATGTTGGGGCGAAACATCGTCACAAAAACAGTTGAGTTTTGAAAACCCTTCGTCATAGCATAATTTGTGAGAAAAATCTAACAGATAATTTTAACCAAAACTCAAAAGGAATTCTGGGTCAAACACAGGGAGGTGGAGATTTGATCAAAAATTGCAATTGATTTGTTGTCACAAAGCATATTAGTTGGTTGAATTGAATCTACACTAGCTATCTACTTAAAGAATAAAGAATAGAAGAGAGAGAAATAATAATATAAATAAACACAAACTAAAGAGAGAATGAATAGGTATTTCATAATCATTGAATCAAGTTCATTACATCTACTCGTTACACTCGAAAGCAACAAATCTACGCTAGAAAGGAATAAAAGAGAAGGTGGAGGGAAGTTATCCTCCTCAACACTGCTTGGAGGACGAGCCGCATTGATGGAGCACCTGGAAGAACATGGTGAGATGCGGGACGAGGGAGAACAAAGACAGACGACGGAGGACCAGGCAGGGTGACATCGCAGTGGGATTCGCTTCCTGAACGACGATGAGAAGACAACAGCGAGCGCTCCACGAACGGGGATGATAAGGTGGAAAGATTCTAATTTTAACTCTAATGGAGCATCCCAAGTTTGGGACAAGCTCTTAGAGCTTTGGAGGGGGTGAGAGAAAAGAGGAAGGGATGAAGAATTCGAGTGGTAGGGGTCCCCTTTTATAGTTGTAGGGATTGAGGGCAAATGGGTCAATTCATGCTTAAAACATTAAGTAAGGGGGTCTTTAGTGACAGATATAAGCATCACTAAAGACCCCACGTCGCTGAAAAGCACGCGTCCATCCACCTATTCTTCTACGTGCAAGCCTCATCTTTGATCAAGTGCCCTCTTGATCGGATGGCCTAAAACACTCCATTGTTTCTTCTTCAGCCGTTGAGAGGTGACGCAGCCACATCTTCACCGTTAGATGAAGGATCAACGACCTAGAACATGCGATCACGCAACTTCACATATTGCGTCTCCCACGCGTCTAATCTCACGTGAGATCGGGCGTAATCTTACGCATGCGGCCAATTGATCCATCAAAGCCGTTAGTGCTTGATCAAGCAACTTGATTTCACGCTCGCGTACGAGGAGAAGGGGCACTGCACTCGATTCGAACGCGCGACCTTTACAAACGTAATGCCTCTACCGCTGCACTACAGCCTCTTTTGAGTCACACTTATGTTCTAAGGCACGTTCAGTCTCGACCGTTGGATCTCGATCCAACAATCGAGATCAAATGCCCATAACCTTCAGCAAATGAGAGCGCCGGCTAGAGGGAGAGCGACATGGCATGTTCATGGTCGTTGGATCAAGATCCAATGGCCCATATCTGAACACACGGTTGAGGAGAGAGAGGGAGCAGGTGTTCATGGGTCAATTTGGGCGATTAGGATGGTGCCACATGGCACCATCCTAGCCGTCCATCTTCATATGCTCATAGGTAGTGTCACAGATGTCGAATTGGACCGATTTTCTTGTTGTTAGGCTATGATTGTCAATCCGAACCTATCCATGCGGTTGAATTTGTCAACTGAAGTATGGATTTACACCACCTGGCCCCTTGACCTCTGATCTTTCTCGGACTGCATTTGATGCTACAGAAGTCCGATCAGGGCGATCTTGGAGTCGTTGAACTCCAATCATCGCCCTGATCAGATCCGTTCGGTTAGATCTTTAATCCGAGGCCCCGATATGATATTGCCCTATTTCATAACCATAAAAAGAGAAAATTAACCTAAAATTTATACAATCTAACCTAAATGCATGATAATGCATGTTATGCAATATTTATAATGTATGGTGCAACTATACACCTAAGAACATGCATAAATGGACAGTTTATGTGATATAAACGTATTTACATCAACATGTCATAGCATGTGCTTTTAGATAGCTGAAGCTGCATGAGCAGAACTACCCCACCCACGACTTGGGGCTAGACGCAATAGTCTTTGCAATTAAAGACCTATAGACACTAATACGAAGAGACTTTTGAGATATATACAGATCATAAGAGTTCAAATACTTGTTGCTCAGAAGGAGCTAAAAATGAGACAAAGGTGCTGAATAGAACTCCTGAAGGATTGTGACTGCTCGATCTCATATCATCCAGATATGGAAAATGTGGTGGTAGATGCTTTGAGTCATCACCTTTTTATAGTGTTAGCCAAGATCCAAGCTTTAGAGTGGCAGTTGCTAGCTGATGCTAGTGAGTGTCGAATGGCAGAATCAATAGGCTTCATCGATGCTTTGACTACATCGAGATGTATGCCCTGAAAGCTTGTAGAGCACATTACTACTTCATAAATGGAGGATACGTGGTTGCAAGAGTATAAGGATCGGGTCTTGGCAGAGGACCGAAAGGGTTTCAGCTTTGATGATGAGGTGTTGAGATTCCATGGCACACTCCCCACAAGGTAGAGTTACTAGTTGAGTTACTTAGAAAGGCTCACAACATGAGACTTACCATGCACTCTGGGAGCACGAATTTGTACAAGGACCTCGATGCGAGATTTTTGGTGAAAGATAATGAAGAGAAATTCCATTGCCCTTGTAAGTCATTATTTGGTATGCTAGCAGGCCAAAGTCGAGCACCAGAGACTAAAAGAAAGTTGTAGTCTCTTTGAAAATGGGAAGGTGTATCCATGGACTTGGTGGTCAAACTGCGCAAGACTTCCAGAGGACATGACACCATATGGGTGATAATGGCCAAGCTTAAGAGGACCACTCATTTCTTGCCAACTCAGATGAACTATCACATGACATGGTAGGTAAATTCGTGTATGCATGAGATAGTGAGGCTTCACAAGGTCCCTATGTAGACTGTTTCAGATAGGGGCTCATGTTTCTACTAACACTTTTGGAGGATTCTCTAGTAGGCCTTGGGGACACGACTGCGTTTCAACACGACATATCATCCCCAATCAAATGAATATACACAGTGCAACATCTAGACACTGGATGATTACTAAGGTTCTACATTCTTGAGTGAAAGGGTAGCTAGGAGGACCACTTACCTTTGGTACAGTTTACTTACAACAACAATTACCATGCTAGTATTGAGATGGCCCCTTTCAAGGTGTTGTATGGGTGTAGGTGTACTTTACCCTTATGTTGGGTCGAGGTTGCCATGTAGAAAGAGACTGGGCCTAAGATTATTGAATAGAGTACCACGGTCATCAAGCAGACTGGACAAAAATTGTTAGCTGCGTAGAGAAGATAGAAAGTGGAGAGACCTCAAGTTCTAGGTTGGAAACTTTGTTTTTATCAGGGTGTCCCCCAAGAAGGGGATTCAACAGTTTGGAGTGAGAGGGAAGCTGACAGCGTGTTGCACTAGACCTTTTGAGATGGTAGCGAGGGTCGAGGTAGTCACCTAGAAAGTTGCACCATCATCGAGTCTAGTAGAAGTACATGATGTCTACAACGTTTCGAACCTGTGGAAGTACATCCTCGATCCAGGTCACGTGATTAATTAGCTACAAGGAGTTGCAGTTGGAGCTGGATCCCACCTTCCCCAAGTAGCTTGTAACTATCCTAAATCAGATAGGCAAGAAATTAAGATGGAAGGTGATTTCTCTCTTTAAGGTACTCTAGCGCAATTAGAGATCTGAGGAGGCCACATGGGAACCAAAAGCTGAGATGAGAGAGAAGTATCTTAGACTCTATTCATTTGTACACACCTAAACCCCTAATTCATTCTTTCAGGTTATTCCCCACCATTTTTGTTTTGACGATGAAACTCCTTTAAGTTTGTTATGTTGTAAGACCTTGAACCTGAAATTCCACAGTAAAACTAGTTTCCGCTTTGGTAAGAAACTCAATACCCTCTACTTCATGAGAGGTGAAGCATTGCAGCTTGCATTGCAAGAATTTTGCAAGAAAACTTTTGCATTTTAAAATCAACATCATACTCCAGTCAGAGGTCATTTCTAAACTCGTCACGAAAATCTGAGACCAACGTTACCGATTTTGCACAAATCAAAGGTTGTTAGCCCATTTTTCAGAGTTACGCGGGTTTCACGACGTATTAGCGAATTTTAAGTGCGTTTTAGCAAGAAAGTTTATAAATGTAAATCAAGACCCAAACTTGACGTCTAAGGCCACCACAGTGTTCCCCTCAGAAAAACGAGTCCAATGGACTTCGTCTTGTGCAAATTGGAGGTTTGAACCTGCAAAACAAAAGTTACGCGAGTTCAATTTTCATTTTTTTAAGGGATTTAAATAGGGTAATTAGGGATAAAAATTCCTTAATTACCGTTGTGGGGATTAAAAAACCGTGGATACCAGGTCAAACTCACCTTTACTAGCGGCAAGTTTGACTATGGCATTTTCCCCACATAACTCATCTCTACTAGAGACAAGTTCCCTGCTGCTGCGGAGTTTTTTTGTTAATGCATAACTCGTCTCTAGTAGAGATGAGTTTGCCTATATTTCTTTTTCTGTTGATGCTGCCACTATTGCTTACTGTTGATGCTGTTATTGCTTCTTGCTGTTATTGTTATTTGCTGCTACTGCTACTGTTACTGTTGCTTCTTGTTGATGCTCTTTTAGTCCCTCTCTTAGTGCAAAAATATAATTCCACCTCCAAGAGGGAATATGGATATTTCTCAATTCTTCAAGGTGAACCATACCAAGGTGACTTTTTATCACCACTTTTAGTTATGAATGTCCTATTGATAGTCCATGCCCAAGTGATTGCAAAACGATGAAGGCCCCTTAGGTGAGGGCCGTATCTTATCTATTTTTTGCAGATGATGTTATCATTTCCCAAATGCGGACAAGGGACCATCTTTGGCATTCAAAAGAGTACTAGATGTTTTCTTTGAATATTCAAGAATTTCATCTAATGCGAAGAGAGGTGAGCTCGGGACTATATGAAGATATGTTCAAGCTTAAGCAAAATGGAGGGGAGGCTACTTGTCAGTTATCTTGGCACATCTTTCTCTGTAGAGACTGATACGGTTGGTACATTCCGTTTGTTAGTGGAAATAGTAATAGCAAAGCCAGGTGGGTGCATGGCGTGTGAAGATCCTATCTGAAGGTAAAGTGAACTCTTCAAATAGCCAATCGAAAGCCTTATCAATATTCACTGGAAGCTATGAAATTGCTTTGAAGATCATGTCATTTGAAGGTGAGTTTGCATGGGGTATAAATCATCTTCTTCTCAGCTACAGAAGGCTTGTTTAGCCATGCATGAAGGTATGTTTGGCTATAAAGTGTCATAAATATGAATCTAGACATGGCCTATGGATGAATGGCAAACTTTTTTTTTTTGAGAGGATGGATGGCAAAATTGATTGATGAGTGTTAATCGCTCTAAATCGGATTTTAAAATCAATACATTGCAGTATAGATTGAATCAGCACAAAAAACAAATAATATTTATACTCAAATATCAGAAATGAAGTCTGAGGTCGAACACAGGGAGCAATTGGCAAAATAGTTCTCAAGATTGCAATTCAAGCACAATATAAGCAATGTATAATAGAACTCCAAACAAGAATGATATATAAATGAAAGAAAATGTCAAATAGTGCAAAAAGGATGGGGGTAAAATGGTGATTTGAATCACCAATTACCCCTAATAATGATATCAAATATCTCAACAGTAACAATCAATTTAAATCCACGTAGGATAAGTGCATAGTGCACTCCCTTCAGAGATCAGCCGATGGAACTCTAAGTGCCAAGAGGGCACCTTTCCTCTTCCTTCCCTTTCTCTCTTCTTCTGCCTCCTTAATCTCTAGAGAAGACACAACACAGGGCTCAGCAACGTTAGCAGAGGTAAAGGCCTCCCTCAGAGATCATAAGTGTTGAGAGGAGGGTGGCATAGCAAAACCCCCCCATCCCTCTCTCTCTTTTCTCTTCTTTCCCTCTTAGAACCAGGCAAACCAAAATAGACCTGGGTATCCGTGTAAACAAACTGAGGCCCAGACCCGCGAGGCATCAGCGCGGGCGAGAGCGTGCATATGCGCATGCGTGTGGGGACCACACCCCCTATGCGTGCTGAGGTGATAAGCCACCAACACTTTTTCCCTTTATGCACCTGTAGGGCTTCAGTCTTCTACGATGTGGGACTAAGTTGTGCCCCTATTCTTCGCACAGCCGGTAGTGGACTTCCCTTGCCAAATTGGAGCAGCAGCCGCATATGTTGATGCCAATTGAAGTTCTGGAGACCTGCCTAGAGCTTCCCCGAGCGACTTGGGCGTAGCACCTGGGAGGTGTGTGGCTTGGAACATGATGAACAGGGTGGCAAAGATGGTAGCAGTGGCGGCGACCGACAAGAGACCTAAAACAAGGAATATGGCCTGATGGCCACATCAGAGTAGCTCAGAAGGTTCGTCGGACCACAGCCAGTGGAAAGGTGGCCATTGTTTGGTGTGTACCCGTGTGTGGAGGGTTGACAGTGATGAGAATGAGGCTGGACAGGGAGGTAGAGAGTGTTAAACCCTAAATTTCTTTAGGGCTTTTGGAGGGTGAGTTGTGGTAGATCTTTTGGAGTTGGTGGCGAAGTGGATGGAGTTGTGGAGCGGTGGAGATGTTTCACCAGAGATGTAGCCAAAGCGGAGGACGACGATGGGGTTAGAGATGTAGCGGCGGTTGAAATGAGGTCCTGAAGGTGTAGAAATGATCGAGGGAGAGGGAGAGAGAGTTTAGGGAACTTAGGGAGATGTTGGGAGGTGGAGACGGCTGGTTGTGGTGGACAGGTGTCGAAGAAGGAGGAGAAGACGGCGAGACGGCGATGATGAATTAGGTGGAGATACACCCTCCCTTTGGCTGGGGAGGGTCACGACAAAGAGAGGAGTCGAGAGAGCCGACCAATTTGGTTGTTGGACGGCCAGAGGAGGAGGATCGAAGAGGGTCACCGAGCAAGGGTTTTGGTGGCTGAAGGAGGAGAATGAGAGCTGGTTAACTCACCAAACTTTGCTGAGAGGATGCGCAAGGCCACGGAGGTCCTTTTATAGGGTTCTAGATGGAGTTCCAAGCTTGGAAACAAGCTTAGAAACTCTGAGCTCCTCATCGACGTATGAGACCCATTCAATCAAATCATTCACATGAGGATTCTAGAGAGATTTAGGATCCCCGGATGGGCTCATTTGGAAGGTAATTACATAACGAGTTTCCCTTTCAATTTTGAGAGGGATTCATCAATAAATCACAAAGATCTTGCCATCTTAAGGTTGCCGGAGTTTGTAGGATTAGGATTTAATGGCACAGGGACCTAATTGTGAAAATGATGATAAAGATAGGGAGCTAAATGAAAAGGATTCAAAAGTTAGGGGCGTATGTGTGAAATAAAAGAGTCAGACAGGACCAAATTGCAAACTAGGTTAGATGATCTCAGATTGGGTCCAAATTTTGGTACAAACCTAATTTGGACCTAAGGAATTCAATGGTGAAGTTGGATTTTGGTTTGGACCTAGTTTGACTAAGTAATTTGCATAATTACCCAAATTAGGGCAAATGTCTGTCTGAGACTCTATTTTGGGTCAAGACGGGTTCTGATGGTCAAATTGAAGGTACCAAACCCTAGAAAATATTTTTCTATGAATTTTAGAGGGTTTAGGTGAATTTTATCTTTACTAGAACCTCAGTTAATTAAGCGGGTATGATTTTAGGGTTTTAGATGTCATTTAATTCCCAAAACACGCAAAAACCCTTTTCTGTCTGTGCTAACCCACTTGTTTGACTCTTAAGATCATTTGACCCTTAATTAACCCTTGAAAAAATCCATGATTGTTCTGCCTCAAGATATGATGATAAAATTGCAGTTTTAACCTAGGCTTCTTGTATTTCTCTCTGAAAGGATTTGCAATGAATTATGGCCTTCTTATGGTTATGTAGGAGCATTTAATGACTTAATCAGATAAAATTAAAATAGCTATGGCTCATGATGGTGTTCCCATCAATGAGTAGAGATGATAGTCATGCTTGTGATACCATTACATCGAGACTCGAGATGTTTGGGGTGTCGGATGGAATGGAGAGATAAGATGAAGGGGATAAAGGAACTACTCTGGAAAGCAAATGATATGGACAAATGGGATTTGTCATGGACTCCTAGCAATCATGGCATCTGAAAAAGGTGGAATAGATGTGGGAAGATTTCCTTTTCCTTTATTACCAGGCTTATCCCTACTAAATTAGCGACTGAAATTATTTGCCTACTCATAAATTCTTCAATCCCTAAATTATTTATGGGGGTCCTAAGAATCTTCCACAATGTGAAGTTTGCAAGGGAGCATGTGTTCGGGTGTGAATTAGGAGTGCACAACAAACATTTAAATTTATAAAACTTAGAATCAGAAGTAAGTCTGAGGTTGTTCGCAAAGAGCAAATGTGGAATTCACACACTAATCTCAATTCAGGAATAATAAGCACAGTAAATTAAGCATTAGATATAAGATATTCAATGAATAAACTGGTCAAAATAGCATTCAAATATAGATCAATGTATCTCATGAAATAGCAGGGGCAAAAAGAATGGAAGAAATCTAAAAGTGGTGATTTAGATCACCATTTATATGCTTCTAATTAAGCATATACCCAAGTATCAAATTACTTAAATATTTCAATAGTATTCCTCAACTAGATATCCACGTCAGCTTAAGTTCACAGTAACATATGAAATAAAGCCACAGTGCATTTGAAGCAAATCTGACGACGGCCACCCTTCTCAAACAACTTAACTCATCATAGCACAACCCCACAGAAGTCACACAAGGATGCCTCTTCCTTCTCTCAAGCCTTTTCAAGCACAGCACAAGGCTTCTTTTCATCCTCAGAGGTTAAGTGTTCGCCTATTCTTCAGCACGCATCTCAAGGCATGTGTGCACACATCTCAGAGCAAAACCCTCCCCCTTCCTCTCACAAATACTCTTCTCTCTCCTCTCAACCGGGCCTAACCAAGTCAAGAATCGGGTAATCGAGTCATAGGTATAGGTCCAAGTCCGCCGACGTGTATAGCGAACGAGGGTGCTCAGGCATGTGAGTGAGGGACCTGACCCCTCGTGACTTGGGTGAGAAAGCTATGTCATGAATCACTGATATACGCTGTAAACGCTTCATCATCTGTCGATGTGGGACTATCTCACCTCCCCTCCCTTGTGTAGTAGCTGCAGATAAGCCTGAAGGAATTAAAGATGTTGTCGCTGCTGTCTTGGCCAATTGAAGGCCCAGACACCTTCGTGGTGTTAACCCGCACCTGATGGATGTCGGGGTGAAGCTGGAGATGGTCAGATGACGCGTGTCAGCACAAAAGATGATGGCGGCAACAGCGGGGTTGCGGCGGGAACCTACAAAGTAAAATATGAGCTAAATACCCCAGTTAAAACATTCGCTAGCATCGCCAGAGAACGGCAGATGTAAAGATGGGTTTTATGCGATGAATGGAAGCATGTAGTGGGTGATGAGGTCGGAGATGGTATGCGGTGGAGGGTGAGTTCTGCGGAGGTTTTGAGTGGGTGAAATGCGAAATAAATAGAGGGGTTTTGTTGGTGGAAGGACGGCGAAGGTTTTGGGGGTGGTCACATGGAGTTTGGTGGACTATGGAGTGCGAAAGACCTCACCGGTGGCTTGGCCAGAGCGAAGGAAGATGATGGGGAAGATAGGCGGTTGTGGGTTGAATTGGGGAATTAAGGAGTTGAGGAGGATCTAGAGAAGGAGAGGGAGAGTTTGAGACCTAATTAGCGGACAAAAGGGGAGAGATGGTGCCGACTGTGATTGGCTGGCGCTGAAGATGGTGAAGTCCTCCACTTATGGGGTAGCAAGGAAGAAGGGGGCCTGGGAGCTCCTGATTTGTTTGTCGAGAAGCGGAAGAAGAAGATGAAGATGATCCCACTGCCTATGGTATGTGGTAGCGGGCGAGGAAGTCGGTGGAAGGGGTGTCATCAGAGCTATGGTAGAGGGGGCTGGAGGGAGAAGAAGTTAAAGAAATAAGGCCAAACCAAGCTAAGGAGCTAGGCCTTGCATGAGGGATCCTTTTAAAGGCCACAGGGTGTACTCTAAGCAAGGAAGGAAGCTCGGAATGCTCGAAATCTCAAGGAAGAGGATCCTAAATTCGCAAAGTTCGCATGAGCTTTCTGGTGCAAATCAAGGTCCAAGACTTGGTTCAATCTAAAGAGGATCTTTTGAGGATTATTTCTTCCAATTTTAGCAGAATTTGGCTGAGTATCGAGTGAGAAAACCTCACCCGAATCTCGGCAAGAAAGCTCCGTTCAAATAAATGGCAGTAGGGACCTTGTTGCAAAATTGATGATAAAGTTAGGGACCTGTTCACAAATTTTTGAAAGTTAGGGGCTTAATTGAGAGGAATATAGCTTAAATGGACTAAAATGCAAATTAGGTCAAGATGGACTCTGATTGGGTCTAAATTTTGGTACAAACCTAATTTGGAAGCAAGGAATCTAGTGGTGAAGTCGGATTTGAGTTTTGATGAAGTTTGACTAGAAAATTTGCGTATAAACCTAAATTAAGGTAGAATTCTGTTTGAGACTCTATTCAAGGTCAAAATGGATTCAGATGGTGTTACAGGCTTGCCTTCCCTCCTCAGCTTTCTAGTGTGCACGACGTGTTCCACATGTCCAACCTCAGGAAGTACGTCGCCGATCCCAGTCATGAGAGCGTCAAGGTGAGCAACGACCTAACCTACCCTGAGCAACCAGTGCGGATTCTTGACAGAGCCGTCCGCAGTCTGAGACGAAAGCAAGTACCCCTGGTGAAGGTTTTGTGGAGGAGCCAGCGGTACAAGGAGGCTACCTGGGAGCCCGAGGTGGCAATGCAGGAGCGGTACTCGGAGCTTTTCGCGGGTACGTCTTTTCAGACCAGCTTCGGTCCTCTTTAAGTTTGTTATATATATACATTTTGTTCTTTCCTGCACCTTAGTTAGCGTAAGTTTCGGGGATGAAACTTCCTTTGAGTTTGTTATGTTGTTAAGACCCGAGGCAACAAGACCACTTTAAGACGTCTGGGAGTTGGCCCAAACATCTGATCAGACATCTGGACGCCTTCCCAGACGTCTGGAAATTAATTTTGCGTGTGTACGAGAGCGAATCTGCACCCATGCATGCGCAGACTGATTCCCAGCCACCCTCTTATCTTTCTTTCTTCCCGCGCCGACTTGCAAAGCCCCCTTGTGCCTACATATACCCCTCCTCTCCCTCACGCCACACCACTCCCTTCCACCTGTTTTCTCCTTCTCCCTGCTAGCGAGAGCGCGAGCGAGCGAGAGCGGCAGAGCGGCTGCTGCGAGCGTGTGGGGAGAGAAGCTGCTGCGAGAGGAAGAAGAAGGCTCTACCGCGATGTGCGAGCTTGCTGGGGAACCTAAAGCCGGCCGGCAGAGGAGCAGTGGGCGTGGGTTGTCGCGGAGGGGCTGCTGCAGCTCGGGCAGCAGGCGAACGCGGCGCGGCCGTGCTTCACGGGCGGAGGACGAACCGGGTCCTGACTCTAGGAAAATTTTCCAGAATCAGACGTCTAGACTTACGTCCAGACGACGCGTAGGACGTATGGAAGAAGATCCAGACGTCTGACAGGTACAATATTTTCCTACTTCTTCCTTTTACGCGTGTAGAGCCATGCAGCCGTCCGCCGCTTCTTCTGCACCTTTTCGTGATGAGAGCGATTGCGTGTGTGCGCAGGTGTTGTTAGGGAGGGCACGAGGGCTCGCCATCCCACACGAATCGGACGTCTAGCCACAGTACCAGACGACGGAGAGAACCTCCAGACGTCCGGGTTGACAATCGGACGTCTGGAAACCAAGGCCAGACGTTCCAGCGGGCTTCTGGATGTCTGAAGGACTGCGCAAACTGAGGTACAACCTGATCCACCTTTTAAGGCATCTGGAAGAGGTTCCAGACGTCTGATTTTGGACAGATTCGTCGTTTTTGACCCGTTTAGGGCCCGTTCGGAGTCCGTTTTCCACGTTTCGAGTTGCGTTCTTTCCAGAATTAATTCCTCTATCCGTTTATAGTAATTGTATACTGTTCTGAGAACTCCTTGTGATTGATCCTTGTGTTAGGATCCCGTTCCGTTGCAGTCTTGGGAGTTGCGGAGGCGTGCGGGATTGCCGACCACTCCCCCAGTACTCCCGGTTTCACTAGTAGAGTGGCTTTTTAATTTATTTAACAAAATTTGTTACAATTATGAAACAATTAATAGAGTCTAGGGCATTGCATGAACCCTAGGACTAAGAAATTAGATTGAATGATAGATCCTAGGGAATTGCATGAATCCTAGGATTGGAAAACTAGATTTGAATGATAGATCCTAGGGTACGGCATGAATCCTAGGATTGGAAAACTAGTTGAATATATAAATATTGCAGTCTTGGAAAAGTAGAAAAGAAATGATAACTGCCTGTAAATTGATTAATAGCTGCCTATTATGAATGAATAAATACGATTAAGAACATGGGTTATATAAAGATAAAGCTAGAACGGTGAAACCCAAAATGGCCAAACAAAAAGAACATGAACCCTACAGGGAATTAGGAGTAAAACTCCTGGAAAGAGAATGGAATGGAACTGAGAAAGTAAAATGTGGAAGTGTGTTGTCTCTTGGGTACATGGAACCAAAGAGAGCACGTATTACCTCTTAGTGTAGAGGGGAGCTTGCCACCCTCAGGTTGAGACCGGGGTGGGTTTGGCCACTTTACACTGACTTGCTGGCCCTCGCGTACGTAGTACCGAGGAGAGCTACTAGTGTAGGGAGAGCACTAGCTGCCCACAGGCCCTGGGGTTCTGCTAGCTCTCCTACACCCACTTGTTAAGCTCACTGGGCAAACCAGGGTAGTCAGGCGAGGGTGCGCGGACTGTGGAGGGGTTGAACCCCTGTTACTGAGAGGGCTCTGCCCTATACTGGTTCCGTGCTATGCTTTGGGCTCACCCGTTAACGAAAATGATTGACCGCGTGCTAGTGTGGGGTAGCTACCCGTGCGCTTATCGCCCGTGCCGTAGTCACCGTTACGTCTGTCAGTAACCTTGGGGTGGTTGACTGAGGGTAGGACCACCACGAGAGACTCTCCCGGCCAGGAGAGCACCATGTGTTACTTCTACTTTTCGGAAAAGACTGCAATCAAGATCGTTCCCACGAGGAACATTCAAGATTAAGAGAAGGATCTGAGAAATAAATCAATAGTGAATAAATAGAAAGACATTAATAAAGAAAGTAAAATATAACAGCTACTGTACACTCTACTGCTTCTTTAGCTTTTAGTTGCCACTCTACTCAACGTTTCGCTGATGTGTCACCTTCGTTACTTTTTTTTCAGGACCAAGTATTGAGCAGCCAGAGTCAGCGGCTGCAGAGGACGCTGGGCCTAGTAGGGTCCAGTAGGGTTATCTATAGTACTTTCTGTACTTTTCTTCCACTGTAGTGAGTAGTTTTTTTTTATACTCCCTGTACTTTCTCTATTGAAAACTTTATGTTATGTACATGTATATTTCCCTTCTGTTGTGGTGGTGCATACTGTAGTATTTCCTTTCTTTACTGCTGTATTTTGTTACTGCTAGTTATATACATGGTGAATGTGATTTATGTTACTGTTCTTTGGGTTACTTCTCGTTGGACGACTGGGTCTTGGGATTAGTCGAGTCAGTCCGATTCTCGTGTCTCGTAGGGATTCGAGAATCGGGTCGTTACAGATGGTCAAGCCAAGAATACCAAACCTCTAGGAATATTTTTATATGAATTTTAGGAGATTTAGATGAATTTTATCCTGACCTGAACCTCTTCAATTCAAGTTGGTCTGAAATTAAGGTTTTGTGTTCTGATTAGGTTCTCGAAATGCGTGAAACCCCATTTCTGTCTGTGTAGACATACTCATTAAATTTAATGCTCACTTGAGCTTAGATTAACCCCTGGTAAATCCCGTGGTTACTCTGTATTCATGATATGATGTTAAAATTACATAATTAACCCTGATTTAATGCTCTCTCAAAATGGGTCTGAGTGGAATTATGACTCTCAGGTGACCATGTAGGAGCATTTGTCTCTTGAATTTCACTAAATAAAACTAGTTATGGCTCATGATGGTGTTACCATCAGCATGATAGTGCTTACTCTCCGAGGTCTTTGGGCTTTGCACACATTCTTACTTTAAACTCTATAGTGTTACCAACCAAGGAGCAAGAAGCAATAGCAGCAACAATAGTAAGCAACAGCAACAACAACAGTAAGCAACAGTGGCAGCATCAGCAGAAGAAAAATGCAAACTCGTCTTTACTAAAGAGGAATTATGTAGGGAAAATGCCATAGCCTAGAGGCATGTTTGACTCTGTATCCATGATCTTTTAATCCCCACAACGATAATTAAGGAATTGTTATCCTAATTACCCCATTTAAAAAAATTCTTCCATGAAACTAACCCTAACTCTAGTCCCTATTTAAGCCCATCCCCACCTCGTAGGGCACATCGCTCATCCCTCCTCACTCCCACTCTTTCTTCCCCTCCCCTCCCCATCAACGGTCCCAACACCAACATCCACGACCGCCACTACCCTCCCAATTCTCCTCCTTCCACGCCTGACCACCCTCCACCTCCACGTGCAATCAACCTCCATCTGACCTGACAGCCACCTCCTCCGCAGCCTCCCTCCTCGCAATTCCACCACCACCGTCTCCTCTTCCATCCAGCCTTCTCTCCTCCTTTCACGACCTGAGGATGACCACAACTACCTGATACAACCACCAACCCCACCATATGCTAGTGTGTATGCGTATGTTCAAGTCTTGTATGGATAATTTTATATACAAGATATCTATGCTATTTTTGGGGTGGATATATGCCTAGGATGCGTGGGTGTGAGTGATTGGTATATGCATGTACGGTTTGTTAATAATAAGTAATACTTATATAAACATGTATATATGAACACATACATAATTGTATATGTGAATGGGAAAATATATATATTTTATGTAAAGAGTCACGATGGGAGAGTTAAATTACATGTGTCTATACGGATATTTATATGCAATTACGCCTAAGGTTGCGTTTGACAGTCGTAATGAGGGGTGGGGGAAACATAAGGTATTGGAGGGGGGTTAGGGGGAGGTGGGTGTGGGTGCTAAGGAGTTTTCTCTTTTTATATATATTCTTTATTTTCATCACATCAAAACCTATTAATACTTTCTTTTTCCACATATAACTCAAAAAATACTACCTAATAATTATAATCAATCACATCAAAATGCACTAACTCTCTCCTCTCTTACAAAACCAACATACAAATCATTAACAATCACATCATTACAATCTCATCAACTAAATACTTTCTTGTACTTATTCCACTTCAATTCTATCCTAATATAACACTACCCCTACCAAATGCAGCTGTAATTTAGATACGTATGTAGGTGACGTAGGTGTGTGAGTATTAGGACTTGAGTGTGCAAGAGTGGGGATGAGTGCGTGTGCATCCATGAGTTCATTCCAAGTATTTGACGCTGTGTGTTGTGTGTCGGATAGGTGGTGGAGTGCAGGGCATTTCGTAATTGTCAAGGCATGACCCATGAGTTAGGTGGGTTTCTCCCCTCTTTTACGTTGCATTTTCTTTTAGGGTTAGTTTACTGTGTGGATTAGCTAACCTGGGTTAGCTAAGTTGCAACAGGGGTTAACCCCTGCTTCTGTTTACTTGCAAACATGGGTTAACCCTTGTTTGTGTTTACTGAATGGGGTTAGGAATAGGGGTTACCCTGTGATATGACAGGAGGCTGTTTACTTGGAGATGAGGGTTAGAAAGGGGGTTAAGGTTGTAAAAGACATATTTACCCCTAATTTGGTAGGTAAGTTAGTTGGGTTCTTATTTTTAAAGCAAGAGAATGCTAGGTAAGTTAGTTAGGGAAAATTTATTGAAACTATTTGGTTAATTTATTGAAAATTTTACAGATATGCAAATATGGTAAATGTTAAAAAATAATCTAAAGCAAGGGGTTGCACAAATGAGTTTATGTGACAAGTTGAATGAGTTTCTTATTTAAATGGAATGTAACCATCCATACTTCAACAAGAGAAAACAACCCATATTGGTTAGTTTAAAAAATTTGCCAAGTAGGGTCTCTTTTATAAGCCTAGAGTACATTTTTCGAGAGATAAAGTAGACAAGGCATATTGATATTGGCGTAGCCCATATCCTCCATTGAAAACCATGGTAATCATTAGAGCTTGTATTAGTGGCCTTCAATTTCCATCTCATTTTAGGGCCCAAATTGTGAAGATCTCAATATTATAAAAATGCTAAAGTGAGGGAGAATATGGCAATCCCCTTTTCCATCTCATTTTAGTGCCCAAGTCACCTGTTCAGGTGCCAGTTGAATAACAAATAAAAATGGTAGAGAATCTAACCATCATGAATATTACAGTTATCTAGTACATAAAGGCATAATCCCAACTTAGTCCATAGGAAAAGCAGCATACAAGCAAATAAATAAATTACCTCATACAAGAGTAGAAGTAATAGTAGGTCTTTTCTGTAACACATCTCAGTCCAAAATGAAGGATTACAATTATTGATCTAACTCCACTTCATCACTAACAACTTTACATGAGAAAACATTGACATACTGATATGACCATCAACTTTTAAATTCCACAAACTGAGGAGCTACATCTTACGGCAAAATACAATGTTAAACTCAAACCTATCAACACCTTTGCAAAGAGAAGAATTTGCCCAATCTCATCCTACACAATATGTAACTGACATGCTCTTTTGGACTTATCTCTTGGATTTAGGAAGCCATAGCTAAATGGGATGCCCTTTGCAACCTTCCTCACTTCTTCAACTTTCTTCCAGAGTTCATCACAAATGACCTAATCAGATAATATGTTAGTCACAATAGTAAGATAGGCATATAGACAACAAAAAATAGCATCAACTACATAAAAACATGACCATAAAGAAATAGTTCAAAGTCACAGTACCTTTTGCTTTTGAATCATTTTCCTAATGGTGTCCCTTCTTGGTGTTTTCTCTTCAACTTCCAAGTGAGCAAGTTCAATTTTTGAAGCGAAGATGTCATCCTGATTTCTCCGTAGTCGAATAATGTAAAATCTTGGATCTTTTCCTTGACTATTGATGACTTCTTGCATAGAATGAGTGACACCATTGTCATTGACATCTTCAATTGCACCATCTTCCTTACTAACAACTTCCTTGCTGGTTTCCGTGCTAAGAGTGACATCCTTGTATCCTTGTATACTGCAATCTTTTGAACTGGAAAAGTAGTCTCATTATGGTCATACCTTCCAGTTCGTCGGAGTTACCTACTAGGTCATCACCGACCTGCTGCTTCTAGTGTATTGCCTCTAGTGGTTGTCCAAGATTTGAAGTTGCAACCTCAGGAGCAAAGGATGGTGTCTGAGAAGGACTAGCAGGAACTTCTAGTTTCACAGGAGCTGTAGTAGAAAATGCTTACATGAGGTAGGGTTGGAAGGTAGATATGGATACCAATACTCAACAAACTTAGACCAGGTAGGCAAAAATAACTTATTAAACAACTGGATAAAGATAAAATAGAATAATAACTATATCTCAAGAGTATAGTGATACAAGGGTAAACATGGAAGTAAATTTAACAGACTTACAGCTCATTGAGGATGTGAACAGACTTACAGCTAAACCCATCTTCTGAAGTATATAGAAATGTGCAAACCAGATTGAAAACCCAGTTCGTAATATGTCTAATCTTTATTTTGCTATCACTATCAAAGGGCATTCATTTAATGCAAACCCAGGATAATGGCTAGAGCACTTTGCCTCCACCATTAACCAAAAGAAATTTACCATGCATCATTATATGAATTGGAATCAATAGCAGGAAGACATTTACCCCCAAACGTGTATTTAAGTTAGGAATTCTGATATTGAAGTGAACAACAACAAAGAAAGGAAATTCTTTATCCTAAGGTGAGTAAAGACATACCTTAATTTTGGGAAATGCATACTCGGGAAGGGTAAGAAAAGAACTTCTTAAGGAAGAGGAGTATTGTACGAATAGTAATATAAAAAGAACAAATGGTCAAGAATTGTATGTAGATCAATAGCAGCAAGACATTAACTCCCAATGTTAATTTTAGATAACAATTTTGATATTGCAGTAAACAACAACAAAGAAGGGAAATTCTTTACTGTAAGGTGAGGGAAGACATACCTTGTGATGTGCATACATCTAAATAGCCAAAAATGTCTATTAATGCATGTTCTTAGTGTTATATTAGCATCATGCATTGTAAATAGTGCATAACATGCATAATCATGCATTTAGGTCAAATTGTATAACTTGTATAGTAATTGTCTCCTTTTATGGCCAGGGACAGGGTGATTTTTAATCGGCGCCTTAGATCGAAGATTCAACCGTACGGATCTGATCAGGGTGACGATTGGAGTTAAACGACTCCAAGATCGCCTTGATCGGACAACCGTAGCATCAGATATAGTCCGAGGAAGCCCAGAGATCAAGGGCCAAGATGGTGTCAATCTGCACTTCAGATGGCAAATCCGACCACATGGATGGGTTCAGATCAATGATCGCAGCCTAACAGCATGAAAATCGATCCAATCCAACATCTGTGGCACCTTCTGGAAGTCACAGAAGATAGACGGCCAAGATGGCACCATCTCAGCCACTCAATCAGCCCTAAGACCCATCGCTACATCTCCAAGGGCTCTTCATCATGTGATCCTAGCCGTTGGATCTTGATCCAATGACCAGGAATTACTCAAATGCACAGCTTTCATCAGGCACATGTGCCTAATTCCTAAACACGACGAAAAGCTGCCTGTAGCGCAGCGGCCATGCAGCTGCGGGCGAGACGCGAGGTGCACATTCTAAACACAGCGCGCCTCAAATCAGATGCAGGCACGGCAGCGAGTGCAATTCAATCATCAGAAGACGATCGGGAGGGCGAGGAGTGGAGACGTGGTGCATGGAGGAGCTTTGCATCGCCACGCGCACGATGACGTGCTTCTGCACGCCCCATAGCAAGCATGGGCGCGTAGTTAGGCGAAGCTGGAGCAGGCGAGGAGCGATCTGAACCGTCCGATCGCTGAGATTTCTTGGACGTGGGCAGGCATTAAGTGCGTAGCAGACGAGGAGGCGGGCATGTGCGCGAAGGTGCGGCGACGTGGGGTCTTCAGTGATGCTTAAATCCGTCACTAAAGACCCCCTCATTTAATGTTTTAACTATTTAATGACCAAATTGCCCCCAATCCTTGAAACTATAAAAGGAGACCCCTACCCTATGAAATTCTCATCCCTTCCTTCACCTCTCTCCCTCTCCAAAGCTCAAGAGAAGCTTGTCCCACACCCAGGATGCCATTCTAGAGCCAAATCCAATTTTCTCACCCCCGTTTCGGAAGTGGATCCTATGACGACGATGACGTGTTGCCTCGTTCCTGCTTCTTCCTACTTCGTCCTCCTTCTTCTCGTTCCGTCCTCCATCTTCCAAGCGTCGCTCCGTCCAGCTCATCCTCCAAGCATTCGTCGAGGAGGATAACATCTCTCTCCCTTTTTTTTAATCTCTTTCTAGAATAGAATTTCCCGCTTTCTAGTTGTAATCATTTCCCTCTTTCTAGTTGTAAAAATAGTATTATTTTATTAAGTGATTGTTCTCTCTTTCTATCTCTCTCTCTCATTATTTATATCAATTTCATTGTAATTATCTCGCTTTCAAACAAAAATACCAAAAAAATATAATCGCGAATTTTAGATCGACGTAGCCTCCCTATGTTCAATCCAGAATTCTTAGAATTTCAGTATAAATTTATCTGTTGGTGGATTTCTTCGCAAATCGAACTACAACGATAGGTTTTTCAAATCCAACTTCGATCTCATAGTTTTCCGCTCTCAACACCTTGATTTTGGGAAATGCATACTTAGGAAGTGTAAGAAAACCCCTTGGTAAGCAGGAAAAGTATTGTAGAAACAGTAATATAAAGGAAGGGTGGTTCCCTCGAAGCAAGATGCAGTTGACCATGTTTGTATTTGTCCAATTACCTTGTAAGGGAGAAATGAATTGTTTGCATAGATATTGAAGAGTGATGGTTACCTGTAAAAAGAAGGAAATGGAACTGAATAAATAAATAAAAGTCATTACATTAATTGATGGAAAAGTAGATGACAATTGTAACTAAAAAGAATTCTAACCTTGTTATTGCACTTCAAGGCAGCCAAGATAAAATGGAGTTATATTTATGTAGTAGGCTCAGATTGCTTCATTATGAAAAATTCGTACACATGTCATTAGAACTCTATAAACAATGTATGTTTTTATTTTTCTAACCCTCGTAAATTATGCTGCATAGGGTTGTTGCATTGCAGCCATCTGCGCCATGCAAACACATTTACCACCTAATTATTGTGTTATTTAGGGTTGTTGCTATGTAGCCATCCTTACTAAGCAAACACATTTGCTGCCCAAACTAGCAACATATCATTGTTTAATAGGTTTGCCCTCATGCGTTAGAAGCTTTCATCATTGCCTATATAACCCTCGTAAATTTATTTCCAATGCATCTGCAGACATATTATAAATCTTCGGAGAATATTAAAACTTTAATCTAAGTGAGGGGGCAAAAATGAGAAAACACATAACTTACGAGATATTAAAAGAAAACATAAAGACATTCAAAACCATTCAATAAGCGAAATTAAAATAAAGAAAACAATATTGTTTATCAACCACTTGATCTTCCCCAGCAACGGCGCCAAAATGTTATACACGCTTGGTCGAAGATTTTAAATGATAAAAGATGTTACGTCATAGTATAAGGGATCAAGCATTGATAACAAATAAAAAGTTTTCATTACTCGAAAACCTAAGTATCCGAGGTCGAACACAAGGAGCAAATGAAATTTATTCACTAATCTCAATAATGTAATTCAAACACTCAAATTTACTCAATCTAATTCAAACTAGAATGCATGAGTTTATGAAAATGTAGCAAAAGAAGAATTGGACGTCTGATTCTATAATCAGACGTCTTAAAAAGATATGCTTCTTCTCTCTCTTCTTTGGCTCTTCTTTTCTTCTCTTTTTGCCTTCTCCTTTCTGCTTCTCTTCTTTCTTTTCTTCTTCTTCTATTCTTTGGCCTTCTTTCTTCTTCTTTGATTTCCTTCTCAGACTTTAGTCTTTCTTCTTCCTTGATTTCTCCTTCTTCTCTGCCTTGTGCTTTCTGCCTTTTCCTTCCTCTTCTTTAGCCGCACCTCTGCTATAGTGCTTCTTCTTCTACCTTCTTCTTCCTCTGCAGTCTTCTTCCTTTCCTTCTTATTCTTCCTTCTTCTGCCTTATGCTTCTACGTTAGCCTCTTCCTTCCTTTTTCTTCCTTCACTGCGGCTACACCTTAGCTCCTCATCTTTTCCTTCTTCTCTTCCCTGCACAACAAAGAGCAAAACCTACCCCTACCCTCCCCCGCATCACTCTCTCTATTGTTCTCTTGGGTACGCTCTCCCAGAGTCGGGTAATCGGGTTGGGTTTCTCGTGCCCGGGTCGAGGCACACCAGCATGGTGTAGTGCGTGAGGAGTGTAGAGTATACGGGTCGGGTACCAAGTCCACGTGGGTGTGCGTCGCGGATGAGGTGGGGGAGTGGGCGAGGGACTTCACCCCGTGTTACTTGAGGCGGTAAGCTAAGAACACAAAATCAATTTAAACAACGCACCTCACTCTTGAGTTTACGAGGTGGGACTAAAAGTCCCACCCGCTTCTTCGCACCCGCAGGTGAAGTGTTCTACTCAATTAGGGCAGCAAGGCTCCCTACAGAGCCGCTCACTTGACTGGATATGTGCGCGCGCTCATCACGCGTCACCTGGGCTTATTCGCTTGGAGCACAGCAACCTGGAGTGAAGCTCGCAAGCAAGCTTGCTTGTTCGTCAATGGCGACAGGGTAGCCTGACCTGAAACACAAGTACAGCCTTGCAGCTCTGTTAAACCACGTGGGGAGCTTCGCCGTGTCAAGGTGAAGGTGAGGCAGTGGGTGGCTGGCTGCGGGTTTGCCTAGATGTGCGTGCCTAGGTCGCCCTGTGGCCGTGTTAATGGGTGTGCTCGGTGGGCGTCGAGGGAGGTGATAGCAGTCAGTGGAAGGGCAGAAGATGATCAGTGGGTGATGGCGGAGGTGATGAGGGGTCTGGCAAGGTGTGTGGAGGTATGGAGAGTTGGAAGCGCCTTCGCCGATGGTCGGCCAGAGGTGGAGAAGGTGGAGGTGGTCTGCGGCATCAAGGGGTCAAAAGTGCAAATTAAGAGAGGGGAAATGAAGACGGGAGAGAGAGGAAACATTCTCCCTAGTTTAATGGATGAAGGGAGGTAGAGGAGCGGTTGGTCATACCTGCCGCCGCTAGAGAAGAAGACTTCCAATGGAGGGAGAGTGGCAATGACGAAGGGGCTGGAGCACGTGCGTGGGTATTATGCGACGCGGAAGAAGGTGTTGAAGATGGCTCTACCACTGGTATTGTGGCAGAGCGACGAGAAGGAGGGAGATAGGTCGTCGGAGCCTGCTGGATACTTGGCTGGAGGAGAAGGGATGAATTGGAGGTGGTTCTCCAGCCAAGTCAAGCTGAAGAGATGCGGCCAAATGTGGTGCTCCTTTTATAGGCACTGGCAAGGGCTCTTGTGCTTGGAAGGCAAGCTTCCAAGTGCAAAAGTCCTCGCTGGAGTAGGATGCAGGGAGACACCCACATCTCTCGTGCATTTGCACGAGAGATTTGATGCAAATCAGATCCTGTAATCATGCTCAGATGGAAGGGAATTCCTCAGAGAATCTCCCTTCCAAATCTCGGAGGAGATCTCTGAGGAATCAGGGAGTAATCCCCCTCCATTCCTCGTCGGAGTGGGATTTCTCTACTTTATTGGTGGAGGGATCTGATTGTAAGAGTGGTGAGGAAGTTAGGGGGGTCTGTGCAATGCTTTTCAAAAGATAGGGGCTAAAATGTAATTGGGTGGATTATTTTGCAAAGTAGGTCAAGATGACCTCCCCTTAGGTCCAAATTTTGGTATAAACCTAATTTGGACCTAAGGAATCCAATGGTGAAGTTGGATTTTAGGTTTGACCATGTTTGACTGGATATTTTACATAAAAACCCAAAGTAGATCAAATAATGAGCTAGGACCCCAATCTAGGTCAAAATAGGTTCAGCAGGCCTTGGGGACACGGTTGAGGTTCAGTATGGCGTACCAGCCCCAGACAGACAGACAGTCAGAGTGCACTATACAAACACTTGAGGACCTTTTGCGTGCCTGTGTACTAGACTGGAGGGGCTCTTGGGAGGAGCGCTTACCCCTAGCAGAGTTTGCATATAATAACAGCTATCACTCGAGTATCGGCATGGCACCCTACGAGGCTCTGTACGGATGGAGGTGTACTGCGCCCTTGAGTTGGGTTGAGGTGGGGACCAAGTGGGAGGTTGGCCCCAAGCTGATCTAGTAGAGTCGGAAGGTGATAGAGCAGATTCACAAATGACTTCGCACTGTCAGGAGCAAATAGAAGAGTTATGACAATCAAAAGTGCAAAGAGGTGTAGTTCGAGGTTGGGGATCACGTCTTTCTTTGCGTTTCACCCATGAAGGGCCTACAGCATTTTAGGGTGAAAGGGAAGCTTACGCCAAGGTTTGTGGGGCCCTTTGAGGTCCTGGAGCGGCTAGGGCCCGTTGCTTACTGGCTTGCCCTTCCTCCCCAGCTTTCTGGTGTGCACAACGTGTTCCACATGTCCAACATCCAGAAGTACGTCGTCGATCCCAGTCTTGTTCTGAGCCATAAGAGTGTCGAGGTGGGTGACGACCTGACCTACCTTGAGAGACCAGTGCAGATACTAGACAGAGCCATCCGAAGTCTGAGATGGAAGCAAGTACCCCTGGTGAAGGTCTTGTGGAGGAGCCAACGGTACGAGAAGGCTACCTGGGAGCCTGAGGCGGCGATGTGGGAGCGGTACCTGGAGCTTTTTCAAGGTACGTCATTTCGGACTAGCTTCGGTCCTCATTAAGTTTATTATGCATATATATTTCCTTTTTCGCACCCTAGCTAGCTCAAGTTTCGGGGATGAAACTTCCTTTAAGTTTGTTATGATGTAAAGACCCATTCTGTTCTGAGCCCTTTAAGACGTCTGGATTGTCGGTCAGATGTCTGGTCAGATGTCTGGACCCTTTCCCAGACATCTAGAAATTGAAAATTTGTACGTAGCTTCGCGTCTGCGTGCTGGCTGTGCGCAGGCTGCCCTTTTTCCTCTCTTCTCTCTCTTATTTCTTCCCCACAGACCCCTAGCGCACCCTTATAAAAGACCCCTCTCCTCCCCTTCCTCTCTTCCCCACCCCACCACAGCCACCTTCCTTCCTTCCTCTCCACTATAGTGAGAGGGGCGAGCGTAAGAGAGAGCGTGAGAGCGAGCAACGAGGAGGAGAGGCGGTGTGAAGAGAGGAGGAAGAGCTTGTGTCCGCGAACTTGTGGGAGCTCGCCGGAGGATGCACCATCGAAGCGGTGCGTGCGGGAGGAGGAGCGCGTCGAGGGAGACGTCCCCGACATCTTACTGCAAACGAGGAGACTTGCAGAGGCACGTGAGCTTGTCGTTCGAGCCCCCAGTATTGCCAGGTCATCTAGTAGAGTGGTTTCCCCTCTTTTAATTATAAATCATAAATGCATATGTGAAATTGGATAACTAGAAACCTAGGATGTGGCATGAATCCTAGGACGATAAGTACTTGCACTGTTTGAATGTGTGTTTGAGATTGCAGTCTTAAACGAATGAATAGAAATGTAAACAACTACCTGTTAATAAATCAGAGCTGCCCGTGAAATATGAAATGCCTGTGCTAGTTAAACAGTTACCTGAGACATTACTTGTTGTATATCTTAAATGATGGAAATACGAGCTGCATGTATATAATATGAGAATGGAAATGTGACTGATGAAACCTGGTATGGAACAACAAGGTGAATACAAGCATGAACCCTACAGGGAATTAGGAGTAGAGCTCCTATGGACAAATGGAATGGATCTGGAAATGTGAGTGGGAAGTGTGCTGGCCCTTGAGTACGTGGTACCAAGGAGAGCGATTATCCCCAGTTTAGTGTAGAGCGGAGCTAGCCACCCTTGGGTTGGGACCCAGGGTTAGGATTGGCCACTCTACATCGACTTCTTTGGCCCTCGCATACACTGTACCGGGGAGAGCTACTAGTGTAGGGAGAGAGCTAGCCACCCCATGGGGCCCGGGGTTCAGCTAGCCACCCTACACCGACTTGTTAGGCCCACTGGGCAAACTGGGGTAGTCAGACGAGGGTGCGCGGACTATGGAGGGGCAAGACCCTTGTTTGGTTATGAGGGGCTAGACCCCTATTACTGAGAGGGCTAAGCCCTATACTGTTCTATGCTGTACTTTAGGTGTACCTGCTAGCGAAAATGACTGACCGCGTGCCAGTGCGAGGTAGCTACCCATGCGCTTATCGTGCGTGCCGTACTCACCGCTATGTCTATCCATGACCTTGGGGTGGTTGACTGGGTGTAGGATCACCACAGGGGACTTTCCTAGCCAGGAGAGCCCCACGTGTGCCTTCTACTCTTCGGAAAAGACTGCAATCAAGATCGTTCCCACGAGGAACATGCAAGATCAAGAAAGAGATCTGAAAAGTAAACCAATGGGTGAAAAGGAATGACTTGTAAAATAAAATAATTAGAAAAGATAAATTACCTGTTAGCTTTTACTGCTTTAGTTAGTTTGGTTACCACTGTACTTAGTGTTCGCTGACTCCGTTTTTCCCGTACCCCTTTACAGGTCCAGGAGTTGAGCAGCCCGAGCCACCGGCTGCAGAGGGTGCTGGGCCCATCGAGCCCAGTAGTAGTTTCCTGTTGTTGTACTTCTTTTCTGTTAGTGAGTTCCGACTCTTGTTACCGTTTATGTTTCTGTACTTTGTTTTCGCTTTACTATTGTGGTGGTGATATGTACAGTTAGCAACTTTTACTTCCTTTACTGTTGTATTCTTTTACTGTTAGTTACTTAGCATAGAGAATGCGGTTTACTTTCCTGCTTTTTGGTTATTTCTTGTTGGACGACTGGATCTTAGGATTAGTCCAGTCGAGCCAATCTCATGTCCTGTAGGGATTCGGGAACCGAGTCATAACAAGATGGTATTAGAGCAAGGTCGTCCCGAAAAATGAGTCAACTAACTTGAGAATAACCAATTCACGTGCATGTAACTAGAGTTACCACCATAACATACCGCTTGACATCTGTTCTGAGTTCTTTCGCTGAAGTCCGTTAGAGTTGACTTCTTTTTATTCTGTCTTTCGCATCTCCTTACAGGAGATGCCTCGACATGGAGTTCTTGAGGCGAGCCGCAGATGCGGCCGTGGACGAGGTTGGAGGGGCGGACGTGCCGGGCCCAAGGTGCCAGTTGACCAACCACTTCTCTCGAGCATTCAGGCCCAGGACCTCGCTCAGTTGATACGAGACATAGTACGAAAGGAACTCCACCCGCCTCCATAGGCGCCTCTCCCTGGGGACGTGGAGGGGGAGTGTTCTGTGGAGTCGAGAGACCGACGCAGCGCTGGACGAGGGGGAGGGGGTGGTCCTCCACCGCCTCTACCACACTCTAACACTTCTGAGCATGAGCCCTCCCTGCTTGGAGGCGTGCCCGTTCCCCCACTACAACTGCACTACGAGCTTTTCAGACAGTTCCGGAAGCTGAAGCCCCCCTCCTTCAAGGGGGATGAGGACCCATCTGAGGCAGAGGACTGGCTGGAGCAGATTGAGAAGGTATTTGACACCCTTCGCCCCTTGCGGAGTGCCACATGGCCTTTGCCATGTATCAACTGGAGAGTGCAACACAAAGGTGGTGGAGGGCAGTCAGAGGCCAGGAGAGGGGAGAGCCGACGTGGGACCAGTTTGTGACCCTCTTCTGTGAGCAGTACTTCCTGCAAACTTGGCAGGACCAGAGGAGGCAGGAGTTCCACACTCTCCGCCAAGGGACGATGACTGTTAACGCATATCGCACGCGCTTCCTGGAGCTGTCACGTTTTGCTGCGACAGCTGTAGCTACTGAAGAGGAGCACCTGTGGAGGTTCACTGAGTAGCTCCGGCTTGCCATTCGAGGGTATGTCAAATCCCTAAAGCTGCCCACCTTCTCGAGAGTGGTGGAGGCAGCTATGGCGTACGAGGAGACCAACCCGACTGCACGAGACACCGACAGCGGACAGAAAAGGCCCTACCAGCTAGAGTACTCACAGGGCTGACAAGAGAGGAGGCACACGACGCCCGCAGGAGAGCCGTCTCATTTTGCAGGGCTGTCAGTATCCTTTGGGGGCCCCCGACAGGGGCCAACTGTCAGCACTGGACCCCCACCCAGCAGTCAGCAGGGACCTACCGAGGGAGGGAGTCAAGTTCCCCTCTGCTACCATTGTGGCCAGCTGGGCCACATCAGGAGGAACTGCCCGTCTAGGGTTGAAGCGCAGTAGATGCTCCCGGCACCGAGCGCTGGAGTCCGAGCAGGTGGTCGTGGTTCCCAGGCACATGGGGGAGGACAACAGTCACGGGGAGGGTACCGGCTAGTGGCTACCCGTTCAACACAGAGTGTGGCTGCTTCTTCTGCACCGAGAGTTGAGGAGCGTATCAATGCCCTGACACACAGAGACGCCAGGGCATCAGGTTCAGTGGTGGTAGGTATGGTTACAGTTTCCGACATATTAGTTTACGTACCTTTTGATTCCGGTGCCACACACTCATTTGTTGCTGCGAGTTTTGCTGTCAGTTTGGGATAGGACTGTGTGTTGTTAGAGGATCCATTTGTGATCAGAGGTCCGAGTGATCAGCTGTTTGTAGCTGAGGAGGTCTACACAGATTGTGAGGTCAGTATTGGGGGACATAGCCTCCCCGCTGACCTGATCATGATACCGATGGAGGATGTTGGCATGATTCTGGGGATGCATTGGTTGTCCACTTACCATGCCTTGGTGAACTGTTTTGATAGGAAGAATGTCTTCTCCATACCAGAGATGCCTTTCTTTGAGTTTCTCGGACAACCGGTGGACGGAGGTTTCAGGTGTATTTCTGCACTTCGGGCAACGAGACTTTTGGGCCAGGGGTGTAAGGGCTTTCTAGCTTGTGTAGTGGCAGAGCCCAGCCCCGTGGCAGACTTTCAAAGCATCTCGGTGGTCAGAGAGTACCCTGACGTGTTTCCAGAGGAGCTGTCAGGGCTACCACCTGAGCGTGAGATCGAGTTTGAGATCTCACTTGTACTGGGGACCAGCACCATTTCTACGGCACTGAACCGGATGGCACCACTTGAGTTGCGAGAGCTCAAGTCACAATTGCAAGACCTGTTGGAGAAGGGCTTTGTGAGGCCCAGTGCATCCCCACAGGGAGCCCCTGTGTTATTCGTAAAGGATGGTACCCTGCACCTTTGTGTTGACTACAGATAGCTGAACAGGGTCACCATCAAGAACAAGTATCCGCTGCCAAGGATTGATGATTTGTTTGACCAGTTACGAGGTTCACGATGTTCTCCAAGATAGATCTGAGACCAGGCTACCACCAGTTGAGGATCAGAGAGACCGACATCTCCAAGACAGCTTTCCGCACCCGGTACGGACACTACGAGTTTTTGGTCATGTCGTTTGGGCTGACCAATGCCTCTGCTACCTTCATGGATTTGATGAACCGGGTGTTCAGACCATATCTAGATCAGTTTGTGGTGGTATTTATTGATGACATGCTCATTTACTCGCAGGATTAGCCATAGCACGGACAGCACTTGTGGATGGTTCTGGACACTTTGAGACAACGCAGGTTGTATGCCAAATACAGCAAGTGTGAGTTTTGGTTGAGACAGGTGACCTTCTTGGGCCATGTGATTTCAGGGGATGGCTTGGCTGTGGATCCAACCAAGGTTGAGGCAGTACTCAGGTGGGAGAGGCCACGTACAGTGACAGAGATACGCAATTTCTTGGGACTGGCAGGTTCCTACCGGCAATTTATCAAAGGTTTCTCGCAGATTGCATGTCCTATGACTTAGTTGACCCGGAAGGACATGCCCTTTGCTTGGACAAATGCTTATAAAGCATGTTTTCAAGAGTTGAAGGAGAGACTGACTTCAGCTCCTGTGCTTACTATCCCAGATAGTAGTGGCGATTTTGTGGTCTACACGGATGCTTCGTTGTAGGGGTTAGGGGGTGTGCTCATGCAGTAGGGTCACGTTGTCACTTACGCTTCACGGCAACTGAAGCCCCATGAGCATAGCTACCCTACCCATGACTTAGAGCTGACTGCTGTTGTCTTCGCACTGAAGACATAGAGGCACTACCTTTACGATGAGACCTTTGAGATTTTCACGGATCATAAGAGCCTCAGGTACTTGTTTGATCAGAAGGAGCTTAACATGAGATAGAGATGTCGATTAAAGCTCCTGAAGGACTATGACTGCAGCATCTCTAACCATCCGGGGAAGGCCAACGTGGTAGCTGACGCCTTGAGTCGAAAGGCGCCCACCCACTTGGCCAGTTTACAGGCACAAAGTTGGAGACTTATGGAGGAGTTGGGCAGTTGGCGACCCCTAGAGTTACAGGGGCATTGTGGGACAGTGATGATGACACGGTAGACGAGACCAAAGTTGATAGACCGCATCATCACAGGACAAATGACAGATCCGTACCTGCAGTCGTTATGAGACAGAGTGCTGTTAGGGGACCCAGGAGACTTCTCTTTTACAGACGAGGTACTGTGCATGAGGGGACGTTTGTGCATTCCCAGGGACGAGGAGTTGTTGAGAGAGCTCCTGATTGAGGTACATGGGTCTAGGTTCACCATACAGCCTGGGAACACGAAGATGTATCATGATCTGAGATGTGACTTTTGGTGGAGAGGGATGAAGCAGGATGTAGGTGAGTTCGTGTAGCAGTGTTTGGTGTGCCAGCAGGGGAAGGCCGAGCATCAGAGGCCTGCAGGGTCGTTGCAGCCACTTCCTGTGCCAGAGTGGAAGTGGGAGAGCATCACCATGGACTTGGTGGTGGGCTTACCTATTACCCAACGAGGACACGATGCAGTCTGGGTGATTGTAGATAGATTAACAAAGATGGCACGTTTCTTGCCGATCCGAGTCACCTTGGGACCAGCGCAGTTGGCAGAGAGATATATCCGTGATGTGATACGTCTGCACGGAGTTCCACATGAGATTGTATTCGATTCGGATACCCATTTTACTTCCCAGTTTTGTGCTGAGTTTCAGCAGGCCTTAGGGACACGGTTGAGGTTCAGTACGACGTACTGATGAGAACCTCATCATGATCCATAACTAGCTCATTTTGACCTAATACAAAGGATAAAAGCTCCTACATAACTCAAGGAAAGGCTTAACTCAGAGAATTCTGAGTTTAAGGAGAAAATAAGTCATAAGGGGTAAAAATGCAATTTTACCAGTATAATCTGCATGCAGGGTAATTCAGGGTCCAAACACAGGTCAAACAAACCGAATAAGAAGGAAAGTGGGATGATCTGACAAGGGCTACAGCAATTCCAAGGAACTAAATGATAATCTGTAACCTTAAAACAAACCCACTTCAATTCACGAGGTTTGAGGCAAAGTAAAAATATAATAAACCCTCTAAAATTCATAGAAAAATAATCTCTAGGGTTTAGAACCTTCAATTTGGCCTTCAGAACCTATTTTGACCTACATTGAGAACCATGCCCAATTAATAACTTAATTTGGGTTTTTGCATAAATTGACCGGTCAAACAAGGTTTAATCTAGAAATAAAATTCACCATCAGATTCCTTAGGTCCTAATTAGTCATGTATAAAAACTTGAGCCTAAGAAGAAACCTTCTTGACCAACTTTACACTTTGGTCCTCATATATTTACTTTTTGGCCCTCAACTTTTGAATCCTCGCATTTTGGCCCCTAACTTTCCTTCGTTCTTTGAGTTCAGGTCCTCCCTGCAAAACCTGCCAGCACCATGCTCCGGCGACCTTGCGCGGAGCATGGCGCCGCGCAGGATGAGGGGGAGGGTCTGGCAAGTCAACCAGGGGTGCCCTGCGTCGTCAGCCGTCGCAGGAACACCCCCCTGGTCGCTGCAACCACCCATACCGGCCATGCGAACGCACGGACGGTATGGGTATCCTTCCTCCGGCGTCCTCCGGCGAGGGAGACACGTCGTCTCCCTCCGCCTTCCTCTCTGATTCGGCCCCTATAAATACCCCCGTCGCTCCACCGTTCTTCCCAGCTCGGATCTAACGGAGAAAACCCCCAACTTTCCTCTCTTCTCACTCCGGCAGACGCCCACCAGCTCCGGCGGTTCTTCCTCCTCCTCCTCTTCGCTCTGCCGCAATACCAGCAGTAGAGACTTCTTCCCCTACTCTTCCCGCGTCGCGCAATACCGGCGCGCGCTGCCTCTGCCCCGTCGTCACCGCCGTCCTCCCCCACTGGGCACCTTCTTCTCCGGCGACAGCAGGTACAGCCGTCCGCCTCCTCGCCCCCTTCGTCACTTTAGTTAGGTTAGAACTACTTCCCTCTATTCTCTCTCTTTTCCCCCTGCTATTTTTATCTAATTACCCCTCGACCTTCTCCGCCTTCGGCCATCCTCCGGCGAGTCGCTCCCATCACTCCAGCAACCCACACGGCTCGCCGACCACCGCAGAACCTCCGCCTCCTCACCCTGATCAACCTCCGCCCTTCCACTTCCCCCAAATCACCCTCTGCAACTCCACCGAACAAACCCATCTCCCGACCCACAGTCCGACCTAGGGTAGCCCTTAGGCTCCGCCCCGCCGCCTGCACACCCCCCGACCACCTTCGCCGTGTCCTCCGCGTTTCTGATTGGGCCGAGAGGCCGTTTCTCTGTGGGCAGGTACCTGCGCTCGTCGCCGCCATTGTTGAAGCGAAGCAGCTTCTTCACCTGCTGCCCCAGGTGCGCCACGCCCAAGTCACGCTCCCAGACAGTGCGAGGCGTCTTCGCGAAGTACCAGGCTGCAGTCGAGTCGAAGCTCTCGCGCTAAGCCCCCGCGCTTCGCCTCGACTGCCGCTGCTTCCTCCGCGCAGGCACCCAAATTGGGGTGGGACATTTAGTCCCACCTCGTAACCTTTCAGAGGAGCGTGCCCGCATAAAGGCAAAAAGTGCCTTATGCTCGTTGCCTCCTGAGCACGGGGTGAGGTCCCTCTCACTCACTAGCTCGACCCGGCCTCGTCCGCGACCACGCCCCGCGGACCTGGCCCGACCCGACTTAGACTGACCTGTACTCCTCGCCCACCATGCACGCCGGTGGGCCTGGACCCGGGCGCGACCCGTACCCGACTACCCGGCAGCTCTGGGAGAGCTTTCGTAAGAGCGACTTCTGTGAGAGAGAGACGCGGGGGAGGGTAGAGTTAGGTTTTGCCCCTCTGATCAAGCTGTGTAAGTGTGCAGGCACAGGTGAAGAAGAACCGTGGAAGAAGACGAAGGCTGAAGGAAGGAGGAGCACCGAGCGGTACTGTAGCAGCGGCGGTTTAAGTCGTCTGATTGGAAAATCAGACGACGTCCTGAAGGCAAAGAAGGAGAAGGAAGGCGAGGCAGAGGAGAACACAGAGAGGCCAAGTGAAGACTCTGCAGAAGAAGAAGAGCACGAGAAGAAGATCTGAAGAAAGGAAAAGAAGAAAGAAAGAAGAAGAAGAAGAAGAAGAACAGGACCGCTCTGCAGAAGAAAAAGGAAGAGACGAGCAGAAACAGCTAAAAGAAGAAGAAGAACATCACCACTGTAGATAAAGAAGAAGAACAAAGGAAGAGAGTAGAAGATCTGAGAAGGAAGAAGAGGAGAAGCAAAGAGAAAAGAAGAAAAGCCAACAAATTCTCTCTCTCTCTCTTTATTTTTGTAAAAGAAACTTTGTACCCCTAGAATACAACTTGCTCCCTGAGTTCGACCTCGGGAACTCTTTTATTTTCCGAGTAAAAAATTTATATATTTGAAATGATGGCAATAACTGGCTATACTATAACGCTACAATAAAACCCGGTTATACACGCCCAGCCAACGTTTCACGTACCACCCCCAGACGGACGGACAGTCAGAGCGCATTATACAGACACTTGAGGACCTTTTGCACACCTGTGTACTAGACTGGAGGGGTTCTTGGGAGGAGCACTTACCCCCGGCAGAGTTTGCATATAATAACAGCTATCACTCGAGTATCGACATGGCACCCTACGAGGCTCTGTACGGATGGAGGTGTACTGCACCCTTGAGTTGGGTTGAGGTGGGGACCAAGTGGGAGGTTGGCCCCAGGCTGATCCAGCAGAGTCAGGAGGTGATAGAGCAGATTCACAGACGACTTCACACTGTCAGAAGCAGGCAGAAGAGTATGCCGATCGGAAGCGCAAAGAGGTGCAGTTCGAGGTTGGGGATCACGTCTTTCTTCGCGTTTTGCCCATGAAGGGCCTACAGCATTTTAGGGTGAAAGGGAAGCTTGCGTCAAGGTTTGTGGGGCCCTTTGAGGTCCTGGAGCGGGTAGGACCCATTGCTTATCGACTTGCCCTTCCTCCCCAGCTTTCTGGTGTGCACGACATGTTCCACGTGTCCAACCTCCGAAAGTGCGTCACTGATCCCAGTCACATTCTAAGCCACGAGAGTGTCGAGGTGGGTGACGACCTGACCTACCCCGAGAGACCAGTGCAGATATTAGACAGAGCCGTCTGGAGTCTGAGACGAAAGCAAGTACCCCTGGTGAAGGTCTTGTGGAGGAGCCAGCGGTACGAGGAGGCTACCTGGGAGCCTGAGGCGATGATGCAGGAGCGGTACCCAGAGCTTTTTGAGGGTACGTCTTTTTGGATCGGCTTCAGTCCTCTTTAAGTTTGTTATGCGTATATATTTCCTTTTCCACACCCTACCTAGCTCAAGTTTCAGGGACGAAACTTCCTTTAAGTTTGTTATGATGTAAAGACCCGTTCTGTTCTAAGCCCTTTAAGACATCTGGACCCTTTCCCAGACGTCTAGAAATTGAAAATTTGTACGTAGCTTCGCATCTGCGCGCTGGCTGCATGCAGGCTGCCCTTTTACCTCTCTTCTCTCTCTTTTTTCTTCCCCGCAGAACCCTAGCGCACCCTTATATAAGACCCCTCTTCCCCCCTTCCTCTCTTCCCCACCCCACCATAGCCACCTTCCTTCGTTCCTCTCTACTGCAGTGAGAGGGCGAGCGCAAGAGAGTGCAAGAGCGAGAGACGAGGAGGAGAGGCAGCGTGAAGAGAGGAGGAAGAGCTTATGTTCGCGAGCTCGTGGGAGCTCACCGAAGGATGCACCGCTGGAGCAGCACGTACGGGAGGAGGAGCACGTTGGGGGAGATGTTTCCGGCACCTTGCTGCAGCCGAAGCTGCAGACAGGGAGGAGGGGCCGTGGCTGCGCGCGATGAGGACGAGCAGGAGGCCATTCTAATTCTAGGATTTTCCCAGAATTAGACGTCTAGCATGCCGTCCAGACGACGAGTTGGATGTCTGGTGACGACACGGACGTTTGAAAGCAAAACTTCACGAAGGTACGTTCCTCTTGCAGTTACGGCCATGCAGGTCGCACCGCAGCTAGATCTGCTTGGCTAAATATAGGTGATTAACCTGTCGCATGCAAAGATAGCTTCGGGAAGGTGTGAGGCACGCCCTCCCATGCATTTTGGACGTCTGGATAGCTTACCAGATGATCGGAAGCACTCCCAGACAACTAGAGGAGAGGTCGGACATCTGAAGTTGTGTCCAGACGGTCAAATAGGGGTTCTAGACATCTGAAGTCAACGCAGGAACCTGAGTGAGACTCTGGTTACTTTCAAGACGTCTAGACCTTGTGCCAGATGTCTGATTTAGGTCTGTAATTCTGTTTTTGACCTGTTTAGGGTCCATTTGAGGTTTGTTTTACGCAAACGAGATATCTGTGGATTCCTTGCGAGTTCCTCTACATGTTAGAAGGCCTTTTATACTATTCTGAACATTCAGTTGTGGTATGTCCCTTGGTATAGGACTTCGATCTGTTGCGTGTTCGGGGCCTGTAGAGGCACGTGAGCCTGCCGTTCGAGCCCCCAGTACTCCTTGGTTGTTTGGTAGAGTGGTTTCCCCTCTTTTAATTATAAATCATAAATGCATATGTGAAATTGGATAACTAGAAACCTAGGATGTGGCATGAATCCTAGGATGAGAAGTACTTGCACTGTTTGAATGCGTGTTTGAGATTGCAGTCTTAAATGAATGAATAGAAATGTAAATAACTGCCTGTTAATAAATCAAAGCTGCCCGTGAAATATGAAATGCCTGTGCTAGTTAAACAGTTACTTGTGACATTACTTGTTGTATATGCTAAATGATGGAAATACGAGCTGCATGTATATAATATGAGAATGGAAACGTGAATGATGAAACTTGGTATGGAACAACGTGGTGAATACGAGCATAAACCCTATGGGGAATTAGGAGTAGAGCTCATGTGGATAAATAGAATGGATCTGGAAATGTGAGTGGGAAGTGTCCTGGCCCTTGAGTACATGGTACCAAGGAGAGCGATTGTCCCCTGTTTAGTGTAGAGTGGAGCTAGCCGCCCTTAGGTTGGGACCCAGGGTTATGATTGGCCACTCTACACCGACTTCTTTGGCGCTCGTGTACACTGTACCGGGGAGAGCTACTAGTGTAGGGAGAGAGCTAGACACCCCACGGGGCCTGGGGTTTAGCTAGCCACCCTACACCTTCTTGTTAGGCCCATTGGGCAAACCGGGGTAGTCAGATGAGGGTGCGCGGACTGTAGAGGGGCAAGACCCCTGTTTGATTCTGAGGGGCTAGACCCTTGTTACTGAGAGGGCTAGGCCCTATACTATTCCGTGTTGTACTTTGGGCATACCCGCTAGCGGAAACGACTGACTGCGTGCCAGTAAGGGGTAGCTACCTGTGCACTTATCGCACGTGCCGTAGTCACCGCTATGTCTGTCCGTAACCTCGGGGTGGTTGACTGGGTGTAGGATCACCACGGGGGACTCTCCCAGCCATGAGAGCCCCACGTGTGCCTTTTACTCTTCGTAAAAGACTGCAATCAAGATCGTTCCCACGAGGAACATGCGAGATCAAGAAAGAGAACTAAAAAGTAAACCAATGGGTGAAAAAAAATGACTTGTAAAATAAAATAATTGGAAAAGATAAATTACATGTTAACTTTTACTGCTTTAGTTAGTTTGGTTACCACTCTACTCAGTGTTCGCTGACTCCATTTTTCCCGTACCCCTTTACAGGTCCAGGAGTTGAGTAGCCTGAGCCATCGGCTGCAGAGGGTGCTGGGCCCAGTCGAGCCCAGTAGTAGTTTCCTGTTGTTGTACTTCCTTTTTGTTAGTGAGTTCCAACTCTTGTTACTGTTTATGTTTCTGTACTTTGTTTCTGCTTTACTGTTGTGGTGGTAATATGTACTGTTAGCAGCTTTTACTTCATTTACTGCTGTACTCTTTTACTTTTAGTTACTTAGCATAGTGAATGTGGTTTACTTTCCGGCTTTTTGGTTACTTCTTGTTGGACGACTGGGTCTTGGGATTAGTCGAGTCGAGCCGGTCTCGTGTCCTGTAGGGATTCAAGAATCGGGTCGTAACATTTTTCCATGAATTTTAGAGGATTTAGTTGATTTTTATCCTAACCAGAACCTTGTTGAATTAAGCGAGTTTGTTTTAGGGTTACCAGATGTCATTTAATTCTTAGATTGCTTATGAACCCTTTTCTCATCGAACCAACTCACTTTTTATCATCTTTAGATCATTTGACCTATGTTTATCCTCTAAGAAATCCCATTGATGTAATGTAGTGGTAAAATTGCCATTTTATCCTTTATTTCATGTTTTCTTCTCAGAGCACTTATTCCTTGAATTAGGCCCTTCTCTAGGTTATGTAGGAGCTTTTATTCTCTTTCTTAGGTTAAAATGAGCTAGTCAGGACTCATGATGAGGCTCTCATCAAATATCCATACTTAATGTTTTGAATGTTTTAACCACCACACTTATTACAGAAAGCCCACTATATGAAAATAAATTATTGTCATCAACCTTCAGATAGATCCACAAATTCCACCAACCATCCTATCTTCAAGGAACCTAGTCAACAAGGTCATCAATTATTTCCAAGAATGGAAATTTAAGTCCTCATAACCTTCTATACTTGACGTTAACCTACACAGTGAGAAAAAATTTAGAAACCTAGTTTTACAAGAAGGTAAATAAAGATAAGAATGCTTGGCGAAAGGAATCTTACATGTTCCCACTAGGTCGGATCCTCTGGGACGATGACATGTTCTTCAATATCCCATATCCATGCCTTATCAGGTAATAATTCCGTCACCAACTGATAGCTCCTCTTCAATAACTTCCAGCGGTTCATAATTTTAATGAGTAAGATATCCTCATTGAAATGATATTCCATATGATCTCTCAAAAGTTGCCAGCCATCTCTTGACAAGGTACCATTAACGTAGTCTCCATCCTCTTTCAAATTTCATAACGTTGTGACTAGGCATGTGTCCTTTTGAAGAGTCCAACCTCATAAAGATGTGATTCCTACGGCGAGAAATTTTGGAAATGATGTAGGTTTTAGAAAGTACTTGATAATTCCACCCTTAACATAAGGAAAGAATTTCAAACCTAATATGAATGCCAGTACTTCCAGATTTTGTAGTGTCATTTATAGTAACATCATAATCAATTGTTGACAAAATGTCAACGCAATCGAAAGATGACAAGTACATATTATAAGAACTTCACCATACGTTACCCCAAAAAAACAGGTAATTTGACAAATGTTATTTTTACTCTATGGAACATGATGATCAAATCTTTGTACTATCATTAATTGTCGGAAGCCTCTTTCGACAATTATTATTATTATTTATTGCTTCTAATTTTTGTTGGCAAGCAAGTAACCGTTGCTCTAATTCAAACCTCTTCCTTTTCTCCTCTCGGTTCTCGCAGCAAACATCATAATACATGGAAGCCATGAATGTAAACTCCATCTTTTGCGAATCCAACGTTGGGTTGAACTCGAGAGAGGATTTTCGAAAATCACAACCCTAAAATGAAAACGTCATCGCTGCCTTTCAGCGATTAATTTAACCGAATGATATTAATATGGGAAGTTTGCCTTATGCTATTCCCATAGGGACACTTGTAATATAGTCTATCTAAGATAGCAGATACACTTGTGCTTTCTTCCTCAAAGACAAGTTCGGCCATGTGTCCACAGGTGCATCTCCTTTGAAGTGTTGTTAATCTACATGGCTAGACATGCCTGTGAGCTAAGATTTGAAGGCAGGTTATGTGAAATTTCAATCAAGGAGAGATGAATAAAGGTAAATTTCCATAATAGATATAAAGAATTCCTCAAGAAGGTGTTCATCATACACAAAAGTCAAGCTCAATTACTTGAGAACCTTGATGGAACATTAGTCTATCAAAGACGAGGATAAAATAGATTACATACAAACAATTTATTAACTAATGGAAGTTAATTCGTTTGATGGAAGATAGCAATTCATCGAGTACGGTGTCAATCTTTGCCCTCAACTCATCCAACTTAGCCTTTAGAAGTTCCACCTCTACATATGCATTATTTTCCTCTGGTCGCTGGGTTAACTTAGTAGATGCCTCCAATTTTCCATACAACATGGCCATGAAGTTACGCTCAGCCTTAAGTGATCGAAAGGTAGGGAAGTTGGCTTGCATAGGTTGTTTGTACTTGCAACCCTACATTCAATTCAATTAAAATGCATTAAGGTAATTTCAACCCTCTTTAAGACATACTATGAATTGATTGAGTGACTTACTACGTCCCCCTGAGGACACACATAAAATAAACGATTAAGGGGATCCGTACTTCGATTGTTGTCCAATTCTAACACAAGCTTGCATGGTTCGAAACATAAGCATTCATGTCCATGATACCAGTCCCCTCCAGCATAGCAAGGGGCTTCCTCCATCCTTGAAAATGTATGCTTACACATAGGATGGCGGGAATTCATAATTTCCAATGCTCTCTTCGAAAGTAAAATGCAAGACTTGAAATATAAGAAAGAGTTATATAAAGCCCACGAAATTCCCGATGATTACATAGAGAGAATCATATGTTGAAAAGTGGTACAAGAATATATGAAATAAGTATTATGAATTACGAGGAAAAAAATCACACAAGCGTAAACATTATCTTTCATTTCTGCTTTGCCAGTCCTCCCACATGGAATCTATGATTGTCTCCCTAATCAGATTGCCCCTCAGAATATCAGCTTGACTTAAGGTCACTGATGGCTCAGGTATGGTGTCTCCAGGGTTATCTCTCCTTGGAGGTGATCGTTGCTCTCCGAATTCATCTCCAAGAAATGATGCTTGAAAGTTTTTGTTATAAAACTCATCTCGTCCCCCATCTCTCAGTAAGAAGTTGTGAATCACGCAACAAGCAACAACGACATCTCGTTGGACTTGAATGGAGTAGGAGGCATAGTTCAAGCAAAGGAATCTCTTCTTTAAAACACCAAAACACCTTTCAACGCAATTCCGAATCTTCGCATGACGATGGTTGAATAGCTCCTTCTTATTGCAAGACTTGTTGCGTGTTGACCTAGAGTTGTACTCGATGATATGATAACTTACATTCCTGTATGGAGCGAGGAATTGATGGGTATTAGCATACCCACAATCCACCAGGTAAACTCTACCCGGCGGTATTGGAATATTGTCTTCTTGCACTACCCATCGAAGTACCGTCATATCAGCAATGGATCCTTCCCATCCACTCACCACATATTGAATAGATAGATCCAATGATGCAACACACATTACGTTTAGTGAACACCAACCATGTCTATTTCGATATCTCCCAGCTTCGGTAGAGTTTACGCACAACTCAATATGTGTTCCATCTATAGCCCCAATCACATCCTGCAAAGATTGCCTCATACAATTCAAATTTGTTGACAATAAAAAAACTTATAGTTTTTGATGTAAAGCACCTTACCTTGAAGTATGGATAGAGGTCCCTATTCCTCCTTATCTTGTTCGGAATTGGTGATGAATCATTAGGAAAGGCAATAACTCAAATTGAAGCTTCTTGATAGCTCGGGCCACCTCCTTGTAATAATTACTAATAGTTCGTGAAGATCTTTCGAACCATCCTTACATGTTATGATTCGTAGCTCCTTGTCCAACATCATATAAGAAGATTGCAAGGGCCTCGCTTTGATGCATCTCCTTTGTTGGTTTTAAATAATTTCTCTCAAGTAACATATCTCGTAACTTTATGAATTGGGAACTATTCATTCAAAACATATCCAATGACTGCTCATAATGTCCTTCCAGGACTCTATTCACCCAGACCAATCCCTTTAAATCTCCAATATGCTTTGGTACGCGTGGAAGATGGGTGGTATGTTGGATTTCATCCTCAACGTAATGCATAGTTTCCTCCAACATAACATTTACGATCGCATCCCCCAACTCATCGCTGTCAACCGAAGTTCTACCACGTTCCATCTATCCGGAAGTATCAAAAAGAACTAAATAACATAGGAAGAGCACCATTACAAATGGAAATTAACATAGGCTTCATACATCCAAAAGTAGTTAAACAAGAGTCAATGGAAATTTAAACAACAAAATAGTCCATAATAATCAAAGTTGATGACACTGCATTGTACATGATAGAAGCACAATCCTACCATACATGTTGAAGACACCATGGAGCATTTTCGATGCAAAACTAAAATGAACAACCATGTAAAGGTACGGTAGAGTAGCGATCGAGGTTAGATATCCTCGTTCATGACCATCTTCACTAACTCTGCCAGATCCTCAGCGCTACCATGAAGGAACACCCTCATTATATCTCTACCCACTGGTAAATCAGGTAGCGTAGTCGTCAAGCCAAGGACACAGTTATCAATCTCCCCCCCGTCAAAGTCCTGGAGTTGCTTACTCTTGCTAAACATCAAGAACTTGTCCATCATTATCACCACCCTATCCACCTCATCTGAAGATGTGCCACAATTGTGACAACGCTTCCCACTGCTTCCTGAAGTGTGCTCCGATGATTTTGGTGTCAACCTTGATGGTGGTGATCTACCCATAACATTTATACCCCCTTCGGCATCCTGGGCCATCGTACATTCTGTACGTGTTAGTTGTGGGGTGTTAAAGTTCCTTGAGATGGGAGTCTGCAAGGACATCGTCATGTTCTCATTCGGTGATAATTCCATCTGCGACAGGTTGACACCACCTTCATCTTCGTTTTCACCGACCGCGTCAACATCTGATTGCTTAAGATTGGAAGTTGCACCACTTCCCTAGCAGTCTCTTTACCAACAATGATTTCCAATTCCTTGTAGTAAGGGAAAGTCTTACCACGTAATCTTCTCAAATGCTCTAGAAGCTGCATGCAAATGGGATGCATTATAAATCGTGGAAAGATTAAGTGAAATAGTATAAATTTAATGGTATTGTGACGAACCTCATCCCATAAACTCTCTTTGTATGGGAGGGGACATTTCCTATGATCATCCCAACCCCAGCTGCTCCTGTTGGTCAATGCTACAAATGCATTGTACTCCTTAAGATTCTTGAACCGGTTCTGTAACTGATCCTTTATGTAAGACAGCCCGCTCTCCGAGTTAAACTCATTCAATATCTCACCCCACCAGGTCCTAATGAATGACCCATTAACGAAATCATTGTCATAGTGGTCAGATAGCAACCTGATCAGTAATGTATCCTTCTTGGCCATCTAGTTACCGATTCGTGGACCTCCCCCTCTACGAACTTGTTGCACACCCTTTCCACAATTGGAACCATCTCCATTCATCCTACATTCGAAAGATAATATTGCTTACCCAATGCAGTTTGGAAGGAAGCCATAATTATCCCATTCGATCTTAAGCTAATCGTCAAAGAAATGTTAAGTCTATACCTTCTTCGAGAATAATGTTTGTCAACATCATTGTTGTGGTGATCTTGCATCTCCGAAGCAAGGATCATTAAACCACTGGCAACAATCATTTTGAGAAGAAAATTTTGATCATGTTCAAACGACATCTTCCTTTTAGGATAAAGACAATGGCTAACCCTACTACATGTGTAAGCCATGTCTTGTCCCAAAAGATGAGGGGGTAATCTATAAACAATCCACCTAAACATTATTTACGGTTATTAATTGTAAGATAGTTGATGTGGGAAACCGTTATATGACGAGTACCAAAGAAGGCCAAACAAAGCCAGAATTGTGTCTGTTCTTATGAACGGCACAAATCTATCTTTGATTCATTGAAGGTATAAATGACCACAAAGGGTAAGAAATGAAGGAATAACTACAAGAAACATTATTCGACAAGAAATATACCTGTTTAGGAGTGAACTAATTTGAACTTAACAGGAGTATGTGGTGTTAAAGTAGACATGTAATTAACTACTTCATTAAATTATTTTTACATGACGACATGGAACTTCCCAATCTTGTTTTCTTTTATTGTATTTGATTTCTGCAATGAATGTTCAAGATAATTTGAAACATGACAGTGGCTAAATTATATTACAGAATAATACACTTTAGAATGTACACTCAGTATCTCCTTCTTCCTCTTTGAGATGCAGGTTATTCGAAAATACCAATTAGGAGAATGCTTTCATGATTAACACCACCATAGGAATTAATAACCAATGTCTAAAACAATTAAATTAAGATGCAAGAGATTTTCAGAAGAACTTCCAAGACTTCCTCTGAAAGAGGTCTGCACAACTCATCCCATACCACCTAATTATCAAACAAGCTCCCTTTCAACCTATCTAATCATAAAACTTCCAAATGAATGTTGCTTCTAGCCCCTTGGTAGAGATTTCACTTCCAGGTTTAAGAAACATTCAGCCGAGAATAAATCCATACTTGCAACATTCATGCTTTTCCTGTTAATTCAGTTGTTGATGGACATTCAGCTGTTCATCTGTTCTAACAACATTCAGCTGTTCATTTGTTCTAACTCAACCTCTAAAACACATCCTACTCTACGTTTCTAAATAGTACTTTCACATTAGTAGCAATCCCATATTCTGTGCCTCTTGCATTCCCATAAGCAATCCCTACATTTGTAAAGTTTACCAGCATCCCCATATTCTCTACCTCTTCCATGCCCCCTCAACAAGAACTGCATCAATTGCACACTAATTTTTGCATGCACCCCACAACTCTAATTTGGCTTATAACCAAAAGACAATCTAGCTCAATGCTCCTGCAAAGCAAAAATCTTAAACATAAAAGGGGAACCCAATTTCAGCTACTACTATTGCTGAATCTCCCCGCCAGCTGGATGAACATTGACCATCATTGATGTCACATTATTGATGGAGTTCCTTCTTTCACAAATGCATATGTATGTGGTATAAATTCAGACAACGCTCATCAAAGATTGTCTTCCTATAGTTTTCTTTGTATTTAGTGTATGCATAGTTAAGTGATGATAACATTGTTATAGTTTTCAAATCAAACCTTTGGCTTTTGACAATTCAGTTGAAGAACTTCCAATTTTATAGAAATTTCCACAAATATATAAAGAAGGTTTTTCTTAAATATCTATGATGTGCCCTCAGTGTGCTCAGTTCCCACTCCTCAAGGTGTCTAAAACAACGTAAGTAACGATATGCACAATTTTGAGATTCTCCTTTGGATGCATTTCCACATCACACTTTTACAGGGCTTTCCTTAGATTCCATGGTGTCCATTCCATATTCCTTCCATCTGCTTTCATAAGTGTCAAATATTACACCTTTGACATGTCCAATTCTATTGTGAGTACATGTATTGGGCGCCATATTCTTATGTTAATCTTAATGTCAAATTAGTGAATTACTCAGAATTTATGCAGTTGTTTTTCACAGTTTGCAATCTTCTTTATGAAGTTGAGTATAGTTTAATGTTGACAATTTTAATTCATTAGCTAATTCAACTTCATTCAAGAACTTTTTTTTTGGCATTTTTAGAGCTAACAATATTTGTACTAGGGTAAACTGATTTGAATTATTTGATGGAGTGTCACATTATTGATGGAGTTCCTCTCCAAGATAAAAAAGGGAGCAGTAGTATCACACAGGTTCATCCTACTCCTTCACTCCCTCAAAAGAGTTCTTCTCCTTAATTATTGCCATGGGAAAAAAAACCAACGAAGACAGTCAAAAGCTTGCTAGAAGTCCACTTTTTATTGAACCTTCTGCACCTTGTTCTTCTCCAAGGTGGTACATTCTCTGATGCTAGTAGTAAAAATTGCTCACGAGACTTTCCACACTCAAATACCTAGCAAAAACTTTGCTACCTTCAGAAAACAATATTCAACAAGGCAATAGGTTGGTAATTTCCACTTGATTATGTGGAATACTTTTTGGTTGTTTAGAGAAAGGACAAAAAAACCTTTTTGGTTTTATCATTTATGGAATTGATTCTAGTTGTTTATTAGTAAATAATGATAACCTCGGGCCAATAGTAATTAAAATGGAACAATTGGAGTTTTGGATGATTTTATATAGAGTTTATTTTTCAAATATGATTTCTTCATAGTCTATTATTCAATTAAGAATCAGGAGTAGTGTATAAAATCATACTTGAATCTGAAAAATATTTCCCAAAGAAAACTAACAAAAGAAAGAAAAATACAAAAGTAACAAGTATAATCCAAACTAATCCGATATATGACATCAATTCTTTTCCAAACAACAAGGGGAAAATGACATATGACCATCTACTTTGAAAATCACATGGTTAAAGACACTATGAAGAAACAGACATTATTGAAATAAATCGAAGCACAACAAAAAAAGTAATGGAAAACATTTGCCTATTAACTAACAAAAGATCGACTAGTCATAAGTAAAGAAAAGAGGGAAAATAACTGAAACATTTTCTTTCTTTACTAAACACTTTCATTTCTAAATATCACAAAGAGGGAAATACATTACTACCAAAAATTGAACCACAACGAAACAGGGAATAAATGGAACACAAGAAGATAGCATAACGAATATAATATATTATGTAAATAATAGATTAATACATATAAGAAACCCCCAGAAACCATATCAAATTACTTATTTGTTTAATAACCAGTTCACTTGGTCAAACATGCAATTCAGGTTACTGATCGATAATGTCAGTGTACTAATGGTTACTGGCATTAGTCAAGTAAATGTTCCCAAAATCCAACAGTCTTATGAAATTGCTTGCATAAGGACATAAATCAAAGTAACAATATTGCATATTATCAACAAGAGCACAGCCGATGAAGGGGAAAACTATTTTACACTGTTTGCACGGTAAATCTCATGATTGAAGACACTATGAAGATAGTAACATTAAATATATGGAAGCCAACAAACCAACTACTAGTGTGAATAGATTGAATCACAACCAAAGAAGTAAAACATGACAAATCGAATTCCACTAAAAAGCATCAATCTATGTAAGAACTTTACAATAGGGTGGAAGAAATTCAGAATAATCGATTGGAGATGACAATCTCCTCACAACTGAGTACAATATATAAATCTCGCGAATCAGAAAGTATGAACATACTAAAAACAGTGAAATACATCAAAGCACAACACAAATACTATTGTAAAAAGATTCAATCACAACCAAACAATGTTTAACATGCCAAATCGATTTCCACTCAAAACCAGCAATCCATAAAAAACCTTCACAACAGGCAGGATGAAAAACTTCACCATAAGCAAGCAATACGAACGCATTCAAAACACTGGAATACATGGAAGCACAACCTAAATAGGAAATGAACGTATATTGAAAAACAACTATGAATCGAATCACAAAAGAAGAGGTTACAACATTCCAGGTTCAAATACTGCATGCAGCTCCAGAACTAGTTACTACATGTAGCTCCAGACAATATACAGCTCCAGAACTAGGTTCAATAAATAAAATTCCAATAGTAAAAGGGTTACCTCTCTCTTGAAATGGGCGATCAAAATGCAGCTCCAGAAAACCAAACACAAGAGCGATAGAGGAGCAACTCAACCTTCAACATCAAACAAAAAAAAAAACAATGTCAAGACAAAGAGAAAATTACTACAAACATAATCACAATGGCGACGAAACGAAAACCAACCTTACTAGGGTTTTGAGAGCATGTAGGAGGAAACGGAAGGGAAGAGGGTCCCTTTTATAAGGATGGGGGTCATCAAACACAGGCATGAATGCATTCAACCAACCCATTGAACCGACCATTCGAGTCAATAAAGAGTTAATTAGATTGTGCATTCACAAGATAGAACAGCAAGATTCACAGGAACGGAAACAACACCACCTCGAAACCGGAGAGGTCACAAATGGAGGAAGTAGATCAGTAAAGACAAGAAGTAGTAAAGGCCATCAACTAACCTACCCACTGGAAATCTCTCGATCTAAGGACAAAGCTACAACATCGAGCGGCGCCAAAGGCCTGATGAGAGCACCAAAGAACTACTCCCACTGTCGTGACAACCATCGATCCAAATGAGGATCACCGTGCCATCGTCAGTAGGGTTTCCAACAGCCCCATTGCAAGAAAGGGAGAACCTCGCGCCAAATGAGGGAGAAGGGTACGATTGGAAAGAAGTCGCGAGATGGAACATCGGGAGGCGAGAGAAGACGAGTTGGATTCTACACCGTGAGCAACCGGGGGTTTCACTAACACGGGATAACTCGCCAAATATGGGTTGGGTTATCCCTTGTAGTAAACAGGGGATAACTCCCAAAAAGAGGGGTTATCCCCCTCCGTAAACTAGGCCTTAGCCATTTTCGGTGACCCACCCATCATGTTTTTTCAGAGACTTGGATTGAGGGCTGACCGCAGATCGCACAACTCTCGAGTACTCACAATTTCAGGTAAAGCGTACTTTCCTCTATTTTTGACAATTTGATTTATTTTATCTTTTGCTGATTTGAAAGTCAATCCTTACACCTCATTATCTAGCTAGATAAAATCTTGTGAAATTTAATAAATAAATTAAGAGTCACCTACTAAGTTAAAATAACTATAAATCAACTGTGGAAAATTGTGAAATGAAATGATTATTTTTAGCCCTTGGATTGAAAAATTAAACCTAATTTTTTCATACCAAATTGATGATGAAAAAAAAAATTATTTGATTTTCGATAGATAAGCTACAAAAACTAAGTTACCTGCTTTATACTTGAGAAATTTATAGATTATGCTCTGGAAACTTGGTGGATATTTTGTAATTGAAATCTTGTATGGAAAATATCTAGAAAATAAAATATCAATTGTGAATGGTTGCAACACCACTCCTTGTATTAAAAAGAGATAAATGTGGGGAATAAATTAGAGGTGTCAAAAAAGCTTAAAAATAAAATACACTTAGTTGGGGAGTTGTATGCCTCCTTAACACCTAGGTCAAGACATGTATTGGTGCAAGGGCATCACGATCGTTTATTTTGATGATAACAAAATATTTGTTATTTAACATTTGCTTTTGAGTCCATGATTTCAAGACAATTGCAAATGGATACAAGTGTGAAGAGCTTACATCCATGGCGAATTGGAGGAGCTTGACGGAGGAGAAGGAGCTTCGCGAAGAGTGAAAGCTTGAAGAAGGAAGAATATGAAGAATATGATAGATTTCCATTCATCTTGTTCTTTGTATTATTGTTTCTTTTGTTGCTCTTTATTTTCTTTCTTAGTTGCATGTTAAAGAGCCTCAAAGTATCAACACTGTAATCCTAGGAACACTTACACAACCCTAGGATACTTAGGTTTTCCGTAGAAAACTTAGAAAATTAGAATAAACTTTAGATAGCCTATTCAGACGTCTAATACTAAAACCAGACGTCTGATAGTGAACTTTAAGACATCTGAATGTTGAATCAAATGGCCAAACACTTAGGCCGAACTTAGTACCTACTGTCTGCTTGATTTAGATGACCAGCCTTTAGTCCAGACATCCTAGCAGACGTCTGATGACAATGACAGACTTCCAATTAGTAGAACATTAGCTTACAAAATGTAATCATTGAGAAACGACCCTTGATCTTCTATCAGACATCCTTAGAGGACCTCAGATGCCTGATAAGTGAACATTAGCCCTCGATCAAGCCAAAATCACTTCTCTTGAGGGATCTAGTCATTTATGCCTTGGGAAATCCATTCCCGCAGTAAATTAAGTTTCTAGACGTCCAAACATAGTTCTAGACATCCAACCTATCATCTGACCCACTTACACTAGAACCCTGTTTAGGTCTAACTCAAGTCAGGAAGGAAACCTGTCTAGAATTAGATGTCTAATTTAGGTCCCAGACGTCTTATACTTGACTTCCAAACGTCTAATGACCCTGTCAAAATCATTAATGATTCTGATTGCGGCCTGTTTTACCTTGGGATAATTTCCAATAGCTATGGAAGACTTCCTAGGCCATCTATAAATAGAGGAGTACCCTTGCCTTGTAAACACACACCAAGTAACACTACTTTCACACTCCTTTGTGTCATAGAGAAGAAATCATTAAGAAGAGAAGTGATTTTGCTCTCCAAGCCCCATTCAACCAATTCGAGAGCGTTGTTACTCTGTCAAGATCATGCCCACGTACTTCCATCTAAGGGAAGTCTCTTTTTCCTATAGAAGCTAAGTTCAGGATTTATAGTTTATGGCTCTATAGGATTGTGTTGTAATATTTATTTGTTCTTGGTTGGGTATTCACCTTGCGAATTCCCATCTCCTTCGTGAAACAAAATACTACTCGTGAAGAGGAGGGATTTGAGGTACACTACCCTCGTATAAAGTAGTGTGGTTGTAAGAGGTTGTACTACCCTCGTTTAAGTAGTACATTAGTGGATCTGATTGACTCAGTCGATTGGGAAATCCTAAGTCAAGAGACTTAGGTGGTAGCTTTTACCCGTATTTGGGTTTCCACCTAAAAATCATTGTGTATTTGTGATTGTGTTTTTGTGAGATTGTTGAATATATTATTTCCGCTTAGTTTCATTTTCTGCAAATCTCACCCCCTTTCATGGGAATCTACAACATGTAGCTCCTTATATCTTGCTGGAGCTAGTGCATGGTTGGAAATAAAATGATGTGATAGTGGATTATCGAGTGCAAATGATCCGACTTCATGATGTGGAGATTGTTTTCGAGTACAGATTCCCTTTTGTAGGCAACTACACATCATGTCACAACTAAAATGAGAGACGGTGGGGCACGTTGAGTTGGCCACCTGGTGTGGATTAGAGAGTAGAGATGATCCGACTCCATGGATGCGGAGATCGTTTTCGAGTATGGACTCTCTTTTGTAGGCAACTACATCTCATGTTACAACTAAAATGAGAGACAGTGGGGCATGGCGAGTTGGCCACCTGATATACCTCGTCAAATTCTACCCCAAGTCCTAATAATCTGGGTTAAGAAAAAATCCTAGAAAACAAATATATACTCAAATTGAACAAGATAAAGGGCACAAAGTGGAATTGAATAATTAAATAAATAATTATGAGGTTGTCCTTTTCCTATATATCCTACGTAACTAATATATGATTTCCAGTTAGTCGTTGACACTTTACTAAACTCTTTTGCTCACGTTGTCTCCTGCTGACTTCTGACCAAGAGTTAACGGATCTGTAGGGATGCACAAGATTACTACCATGGTTGCTTCTATTTGGGGTAGTTTTTATAGTAAGCTATAGTTGTTTCTTAGTTTTGTTGTACCTTAAATTCGACTCTTATCCTTATTTTATTTTCATTCATGCTCTTAAAGGTGAAATAAGCTGCTATGATTCCTTCTGTTTTACTATTGATTGGTTGTGTTGGGTGTAAAATTACTGGTGGACAATGAACTTCCTGACTCGATCCTCGGGGCTGGTTCTTTACACTAGCAATTCATGTCAATTTAAGTGTATTAGATGGAGCCATGGGAGTTTTAATAGGTTTAATGCCATCAAGGTGATGTTTAATTAGCAAATCAACTATATAACACTATTGAGATAGAAAAATATCATCTGAGTTTTATGAAATTTCTGCACCAAGGAAAGAGTGTGGTTTCCCTAGATTGTGAATAGGAAACATACTTTGTAATTTATCGATGCATAAATGTAGCCAATGCAGTGGCACTTGTGCCATCAGCGAAATATGATTGACATATATCAATAGGTAGATGTTGTAAGTTTGTCCTTTGTAAATGAATAAAGAATTATTAGTTTTTGAGGAATGAAAGCCACATGAACTTAAAAATTTAGATAGTCTTTTAAACTAGGCCCAAGGATCTTACTTGAGGCCATAAATTGATTTGTTGAGCTTACAAACATAAATTAGCTACTCTAAATGTATCAATCCTTGAGATTGAACCATATGAAGTTCTTCAAGATTCCCATGCAAGAATCCATTTTGAATATCATGTTGTTTCATAGACCAGTTGTTGGTAGTAGGTAAGGAGAAAGAAGCCTTACTATGGTAGTTTTGATGAATGGGCTAAAGGTTTCGAAGTAATCTATGCCATGTTGCTAATGAAATCCTTTAGCCACAAGTTGAGTTTGCAAAGCTTAGTGGATCCATCCACCTTCCCTTTAATTTTGTAACTCGACTTAGTGCCAATAAAATTTATAGGAGGAGTTCAAGGAACTAGTGTCCAAGTGTTGTTCTTTAAGATAGCCTTGAATTCCTCGAACATAGCAACAATCCAGTCTAGATTTTAGAGGCTTTTGCAAAGTTGGATGGTTCAACATTGTTATATTAGTTATGTAAGATGGAAGGTAGTGAATTGGTGGTGGCAGAGTAAACTTTCTCCTTGTGAATCCCATGCTTAGATATAGTTTCCATGGAGTGTTTTTGAGTAGGATGTTGGGAAGTTTGTGGTTTTGGTGGTGCAGATGGTGGCAATTGTGGAGAAGGTGGTGGTGGGGTGATTAGGACAGGAGGTTGTTGAGTGGTGGTGGATGAAGAAGGAATGGGATTTGTTAGTGGAGGTAAAATTGTGCTGGTTGGGGGGGATGTGATGAAGAATAGGGGAGTAGTCAAGAATATATTCAGTTGGAGTAGAAGTGATGGACTAGTTGGTGGAGAGTTACATAAATGGAAAGAGGGATTCATCAAATATGACATGCCTTGATGTAATGATGTTTGAGGTGGGAGGATTCCAACATCTATAAGCCTTGTGATTACTGCTTTAGCCCAAAAACACATGAAGAGTGGATAGTGGTTGTAACTTGTGAGAGTTGTTTGCCTTTAATAATGGATAATAGCCACAACCAAATACACAGAGAACATTATAATTTGGTTGAGTATGATATAATTCTTCAAATGGAATAGCACCAATGATGGATCGTTGAGTATGATATAAGTTAATTAGATAGATCGTTGCGAAGAGCATCAAACCAATGCTTGAGAGGAGTATCATTCTAAAATAATGATTCTCGTGCCAGCTCTATCATGTGCTGATTTTTCCTCTCACTAGATCTATTTTGCTAAGGAGTACAGGGAGCACAAATACGTTAAGCTATGTCATTTTTTATTAGCCACCGATGAATATTTTGATATTCTCCTCCCTAGTTAGATTGAATTGACTTAATTGGCATGTTGAATTGCGTTTTGACAAAGGCATGAAACTTAATGAACATTTGCATATAGCATGGTATTTCTAAACCATTGGATATATCCAAGAGAATTTAGTGGCATCATTAATAAATGTTATTGCATATTTGAATCAATCATTGGAGTGTAAAGGAGTAGTCTAGACAATTGTATGTATTTGCTCAAAAGGATATTTACTAATAGATGACGTAACAGGGAGATTTAAATGATGGGCCTTGCTTACATAGGAAGTGCGGATTGTAGTAGATGAGGTAGACAAGCCCAACTTATTTACAATAGTTTTAATAGCATCATAGCTAGCATGAGCAAAGTGTTGTTGCCAGAGTGAAAGTGGAATGCATGCTATTGAAAAAGCTTCAACAGAGGAAGAGGAAATGGATGATTTTAGCAGCTTAGTGTGGCATTACTAGTGACAATTGAATTGTTGCTAATATAATTCAAGTGACAACTTAATGATAAATCAAATGTTGCTGAATTATATCATTAGTGGCATTAATAGGGGTAATTCAAGTGTCACTATAATTTATAATTTAGCGACACGTATTCAATCGTCGCTAATCTTTGAACGACTCCAACAAAGGTGGCAACCATGGCAAATAAAGAAGCTATGGTAGTAATTTTTTTATGCCTGTAAATGGTTTGTTTTTTTTTTTTTTTTGTAGTGCTTGGTCTTGCCTTTAAGGAGTAGCCTCTTTGTCGTGTGATCCTTGATAGAAACCTCATCAGATGAAAAGGTAACATAAAATTTGTTATCTTTGATGAGTTTATAAATAGAAAGGAGATTTTTTTGGTTGAATCAGGTACATAGAGAATTTCTTTAAGAATAAGTGGTGATGAATATAAAGGAATATGTTTACAACCAGTATGATGAATAGGCGAACCTTGTCTGTTGGAAAACTTGACTTTGTTGGCCTTTATATTTGTCATTGATGTCCAACCTCTCAAGAGAATGCGCTATATGATGAGTAGCACTAGAATTAGGAAACCAAAGTTTCTAACCTTGAGCAACATCCACATGATTAATCGAAGGTCTAGATGGATAAGATGTAGCATCAAAACAATGATAACAGTTTAAGCCATTATGATTGAAATGCTTGCATATTTGACATGAAACAACATGATTTCCTTGACCAGGAGGAGTAAATGGAATTCTACAATGGTAAGGATGGACCACAATTAGAGGTATGTCCTCTTCCATGAATGCCTGATTGATAGAAATATCAAGAGCCTATTGATGACGAAGAAGGCATTTTCCATGGGACAAGAGAAGACTAGTTAGTTCCTTGAAAGAAACAGAAATCAGGGTGCCCAATGATTGTGGCAACCATTGGATCAAAATCAAACCCAAGACCATCAATGATAGCTAAGTTTAGCGTATCATGGTCAAGTGGTTTGCCACTAGCCATAGTAAGATTAGTGGAAATAAGCTTAGCTTTGTTTACATAGTCAAAAATAATCATATCACCCTTTTTCAAGGAGGTAAGCTGAGCTTTATATTGAAAAATCTTAACCTTAGACCGTCAAGTAAAACAATTCTCAAGAAATTGCCACACTTCTTTGGAGTTTGTAAACTGTGCAATTTGGGACCCAATGTCCTCTGAAACTAATGCTAAGAGCTAGCCCAGGACGACTCAATCTTTGCATCGCCCCAATAAATAAGCTTGATTGACAGTAATAGACCCTGAGGCAACTGTACAGGAATCAGATAGAGAAGGAAGACAAGTATCAATATAGCCATACAAGCCATAATCTTGTAAAAGTGATACACATTGAGCTAACCAGAGGGGATAATTAATGGACGATAATTTGAAAGACACAATATTCTAAATGCTAGAGGTATATTGCGAGTAATGAGAAGAGATTCTAGAATCAAGAAACTCTGAGATGGGGCCCGCCATGGATGCCCTTAGAAGCTATAGAAGCTTCAAGAGCTCTGATACGTGCCATGCGAACCTTTTAGAGGAAGAGAGGAGAAATAGTTTGGGTGGCTTTTGCCGACGCATCCGTCGAAAGCAGCTCTGCTGCAACTATAATGACTCAATTACAGAGGAGAGTGATTTCATAACCATCACAAAACTTGCCATTTGGTACTACAGCCCTATCTTCGTATGCTATTAGAAAAAACCGTGGAACTATTTTTAAAGGTAGGATGATAATTCGGAAGTATTTGTCTATATCTTATATCATGCCGTTATATCTATAATAATATTTCTAGTATTTGTCGGGAACGAAAAATTACCAACTTCCTAAATATTGGATCTATAGTTGCTTGATCTTAAAATTTTATAAATTTACATTGCTGGATCTTAAGATTTAATATTTAATTTCTTTTTGATAGAATTTATATTTAAATGTCTATATTAAATTTTAGCATGAATTCAATAAAATTACAATCATTTCGACATAATCTCCGGATTTCCTAGGCATCCTCCGATTTACCGCTGGAATTCCTTTTTAATGTGTCCAAGTTGTCAAAATTTAACGTTAAAATTTTGGCATTTCCTCGAGTCGCCTCTGGCGTGCTTCTTAATGGACATTTTTAAAATCATCGATACAATATTAAAACCAACATCTAGAACTTGCATAGAATCAATTATCATAAAAAGAGAGAGTGCTTCTTTCTTTCGCGTGGTACATATTTTAAAGTTTAATTCATCCCTTTCTAAGTGCATTCTAGTATTTTTGTGCGGGTTGAGTGCAATATTTATCTTTTAGATAATTAACTATAATACTGTATAGATAATTAGCCAAAATTAACATACAAAGACGTTTGGTCCAAACATTTTGAAGGAGTACGTCGAATCAAACATTTTAAATAGATATGTCACAACAAAATTTACGTAACTTTTATTTTGCTTAAATGTTTTGTAACTTGAACATTTAGAAGATAAACGCTTAGAAATTTTGTTTCTCCTGCAGTGGCGTAATCACACTCTTCTGTTTCACGCGCTCCACCTCTGCTGATGGAAGTGTGATCCCTCCTTTTACCTTGTCATAGACCGTCTCGGACTAGTAGATGCATTGACGTGCTTAGTGGCTACGAGAATGTGCCATCCATGGCATACACATCACCGCGTTATGATTAGATTAAATCTGAATTAAAGAGTCTAGACGTGCTAAAATTGTCAATTACTCTCATGATAATGTCACCTTCTCATGGTAGTCTTGTGCACAAGCCACTCGAACCCCCACTCGTTCTCAGTAAGCATATTTCGAGAACAGACAAGTTTATGCAGGATACTTTATTTTTAGGTTCTTCGCATCTCTAATATTATACAATAGGCGTGAGACGGTTGCTGTTTAGGTATGGATCGTTAATTTCGACTTTACCGTTTTATTTTATTTTTTTATTCGCTATGCGTTTCTCTCTCATTTATTATTTTTCCTTTTTCATTTGCTATAGTATACATCTCTTATTTTTTTATTTTTTTTCTCTTATTTCTTTTTTTCTACGAGTGATTTAACATATATATCATTTCAAATTTTATCTCTATTACGACTCGATTCTCGGATCCCTACAAGATCCGAGATCGGCTCGCCTCGACTGATCCCAAAACTCAGTCGTCCAACAGAAAATAACCAAAAAATAGGAAAGTAAACCACATTCACATATGCAATCTAACTAAGTATTAAAAATGTATAAGCAGTAAAGGAAAGTAAAACTATTATTCCATTACATACCACAACAACAACAGAACAATGGAAACAAAAGTAAACAGTAGAGACAACAGTAACTAAAAGTCTAGTACTTAGTACAACAATAAGGGAAACAACAAGAAAGTGCTAAAACTACGGCTGGGCTCGACTGGGCCCAACACCCTCCACAGCCAAAAGCTCAAGCTCCTCAACTCCTGGTCCTGAACAGTATTATGAAAAGACAAAGTCGGCGAACACTGAGTATAATGGTATCTATACTATCTAAAATAGTAAAAGCAACAGGTTTAATTCTCTTTTCTATTTATTTATTTTACGTGCATTTCTTTTTCACCCATTTTTCTCAAAACATCCAAATATTCTTGATCTAGCATGTTCCTCTTGAAAACGATCTTGATTGCAATCTTTTCCGAAGAGTAGAAGGTACACGTGGTGCTCTTTTGGCTGGGAGAGTCCCTCGTGGTAGTCCTACACCCAGTCAACCACCCCGAGGTCACTGTCAAGACGTAGCGGTGACTATGACACGCGTAATAAGTGCATGGGTAGTTACCCTGCACTAACACGCTGTCAGTTGTTTCCGCTAGCGGGTACACCCAAAGTACAGCACGGAACAGTATTGGGCCTTACCCTCTCAAAACAGGGGTCTCGCCCCTCGGAACCAAATAGGGGTCTCGCCCCTCCACAGTCTGCGCACCCTCGTCTGACTACCCCAGTTTGCCCAGAGGGCCTAACAAGTCGATGTAGGGTGGCTACCTGAACCACGGGTGCCGTGGGGTGGCTATCCTCTCCCTACACTAGTAGCTCACCTCGGTACCGCGTACATGAGGGCCAACAGGAGTCGGTGTAGAGTGATCAATCCTAACCTCGGGTCTCAACCCAAGGGCGGCTAGCTCCGCTCTACACGAAAAGGGAACAGTCTCTCTCCTTGGTACCATATACTTAAGGGCCAGCACACTTCCCATCTACATTTCAAGTTTCCAACTAATCACAGGAGTTCTACTCCTAATTCCCTGTAGGGTTCATGCTCATATTCACCATATTTATTTCGATCCAGATTCCATCATTCACAATTCAGTTCTCATTTATATACAGGCAGCTCGTGTTTCCATAGTTCAATACATGCCAATGGTGATTTTGCAGGCAATTGGTTATTAAATACATGCAGCTCGTATTCTAATAGGCAATCCACAATTATTTTACAGGCAATTGCCAGCAGTTTATCTCAATTTTTGCATATAAGTACCATATACCACACAAACGGTGCTTTCATTTCTCTACCCTAGGGTTCATTCCACATCCTAGGGTTCCAGTCAGTTAATTCTACAAAACATTCTTATTTGAATATTATTAAAGGCATTAAACCACTCTACAAGACAATTCGGGAGTACTGGGGTTTGCAGACCCAGGAGTCTCTGCAAGCCCCAAACACGTAACAGGTTGAAATCCTACACCAAGGAATACATCACAAAAGGAGGGTTCAGAACAGTGTATAAAGGTCTCTAGTATGCAGAGAAACTCGCAAGGAAACTACAAATACTTCGTTTGCGTAAAACGGATCCCGATCGGACCTCAAACGGGTCAAAAACGTGTCTACTATCTACAATCAGACGTCTGGGAAAAAGTCCAGATGTCTTAAAAGGTACAAGAACCTTACCCTGAGTTCTTGCGGTGTCCTCAGACGTCCAGGCCTCCTCTTCGATCGTCTGAAGGCAGTTCCAAACGTCAGACCATGCCTCCGATCGTTTGGAAGCACCTCCGGACGTCTGGTGATCTAATCAGACGTCTAAAAGTGCGTGGGAGAGCGTTCCGTACTCCTTCCCAAGGCTACTCTTGCGTACGACAGTCGCAGCCCCCAAATCAGACCCCACATTCACTTCTGCGGTGAGGCCTGAATGGCCGTAACCACGAAAAAGAATGTACTTTCGTGATAAATGAGCTCTCAGACGTCTGGTCTTAACTCTAGACATCCAGGTGCTCCGTCAACCGTCTAGACTCCACTCCAGACGTCTGATACTGGAAAATTTCCAGTACCAAAACCTACTTCCAACGCTCTCCGCCGCACACCTCCTCGCGCCACCGCAGCTCCAGTCGCTGCAAATGGTCGAGGCCGCCTCCCCAAGGTCTCTCCTCCTACCGCACGTGCCCGCAGCGGCCGTGCGAGCTCCGCTGAGCTTCCACCGAAGCTCTCCGACCTCGACCTCCTCCTCCTCTATTATGACCCAATTCCCGAATCCCTACAAGACACGAGACCGGACCGACTCGACTGATCCCCAAGACTCAGTCATCCAACGAGAAATAACCAAAAAGCAGGAAAGTAAACCACATTTACTATGCTAAGCAACTAACAGTAAAAGAGTACAACAGTAAAGAAGTAAAAGCTACTACAATACATGTCACCACCACAACAATAGAACAGTATCAAGGTAAAGAAACATAAAGGTGCAGAAAAGTAAAGGGACAGAATGTAAAGTACAGGAGTCTGAACTCACTACTACAAAAAGGTACAGCACAAGAAACTATTGCTACTGGGCTCTACTGGGCCCAGCACCCTCTGCAGCCGTAGACTCGGGCTGCTCAACACTTGGACCTGAAAAGGGGTTATGAGTACACAAAGTCAGCGAACGCTGAGTAGAGTGGCAACCAACTAACTAAAGCAGTAAAAGTGGACAGGTAGCTGTTGTTTTTCAAATACTTTCTTTAACTAATTATTCTTTTTCACCACTTGGTTTATATATTTCCAAATCTCTTTCTTGATCTCGAATGTTCCTCGTGGGAACGATCTTGATTGCAGTCTTTTCCGAAGAGTAGAAGGCACACGTGGTGCTCTCCTGACTGAGAGAGTCCCTCGTGGTGATCCTACACCCAGTCAACCACTCCAAAGTCACGGACAGACATAACTGTGACTACGGCACGCGCGATAAGTGCACAGGTAGCTACCCCGCATTGGAACGCGGTCAGTCGTTTCCGCTAACGGGTACGCCCAAGTAAAGCACGAAACAGTATAGGGCCTAGCCCTCTCAGTAACAGGGGTCTAGCCCCTAAGAACCAAACAAGGGTCTCACCCCTCCACAATCCGCTCACCCTCGCCTGACTACCCTGGTTTGCCCAGTGGGCCTAACAGGTCAGTGTAAGGGAGCTAGCTGAACCCCGGGCCTCATGGGGTGGCTAGCTCTCCCCCTACACTAGTAGCTCTCCCCGGTACCGTGTATGCGAGGGCCAAGAAGTCGGTACAGGGTGACCAATCCTAACCCTAGGTCCCAACCCAAGGGCTGCTAGCTCCGCTCTGCACTAAACAGGGGATAGTCACTCTCCTTAGTACTATGTACTCAAGGGCCAGCTCACTTCCCCACTCACATTTCCAAATCCATTCCATATATTTTCAGGAGCTCTACTCCTATTCCCTCGTAGGGTTCATGCTCATATGCCTCATGCCATTCCATACTAGGTTTCATCACTTCCATTTCTATTCTCAAGTTATACACTTGCAACTTATATTTCTATCGTTCACATTTCCATACTCATGCTCATATGCCTCATGCCATTCCATACTAGGTTTCATCATTTCCATTTCCATTCTCAAGTTATACACATGCAACTTGTATTTCTATCATTCACACCTCCATACTCAGGTTGTACACAGGTAATTCATATTTCTATCATTCACATTACCATTCTCAGCTTTATACACATGCAGCTCCTATTAAATCATTTAATGTATACAACAGGAAGGTCACATGCAACTGTTAACTAGCACAGGTAATTTATATTTCACAAGCAGCATTTATTCTTTTATAGGCAGTTCCTAACATTTCTATCTACTCATTCAAGACTGCAATTCAATCACGCATACAGACATTTCAAATATTTCTTGTCCTAGGATTTATGCCACATCCTAGGTTCTAATCATTCATTCCACACATGCATTTAGGTTTATAATTAAATTAGGGGAAACCACTCTACCAGTTAACCCAGGAGGATTGAGGGCTGGAACGGCAGGCTCACATGCCTCAGTAAGCCCCGAATCCGCAACGGAACGAAGTCTTATAACAAGGGACAATCACAAGGGAACAATCAGAATAGTATAGAAAGCCTTCTAACAAGTAGAGGAACCCACAAGGAAAACATCGGTATCTTATTTACGTAAAACGGACCCTAAATGGGTCAAAACAAGGTTACTGACTCAAAATCAGACGTCTGGAACAACTTCCAAACGTCTTAAAAGTGTCCAGAAATGCACCTCAAGCCCTGCGTTCACCCCAAACATCCAGGAACTCTTCTGGATCGTCTAGACCCAGCTCCAGTAGTCCGACCACCTCTCCGAACGTCTCGAAGTGCTTCCAACCATCTGGTAAACCCCCCAAACATCTGAAATGTGTGGGAGGACGTATCCCACGCCTTCCCGAAGCAAAACCTGCACGCGACGACCAAATCTTCTCAAAATATCCATGCGAAGGGTAGTAGCAGAGCGGCCTGCATGGCCGTATCCGCAAAAGGGAACGTACCTTCGCAAAGCTCTCTCCTCAAACATCTGGAACCGCCTCCAGACATCCGCACCGTCATCTGGATGTCACTCCAGATGTCTGATTCTGGGAAAAACCCAAAACCAGAACCTGCTCCCGCCGTGCGCAGCCGCGGCTCGCCTCCTCACCTGCAGCTCCGGCTGTAGCAGTGTCAAGGATGACTTCCCAATGCACTCCTCCTCCTCTTGAACGTGTCGCTCCAGCCATGCGCCCTCCGATGAGCTCCCACACGAGCTCGTGAGCTCACTCTCCTCCTCCTGTCTTCACGCCGCTCCTCCTCGTCGTCGCTCTCGCGCTGGGGTGGTGAGGATGGGAAGAAGTGGCTGGAGACTGTGAAGTGAGGGGAACGAGAGAGGAGGAAGGGGGGGTTTTACAAGGTGGTGGGTTAGGGTTTGTTGGAGGCGGGGAGAGAGAGAAGGGAAGGAAAATGAGATGATACTGTTTGCGCGCAACCCCCGCGCAAACATGAGCTCGTACCCAAAAATTTTGATTTCCATATGTCGGGAAAGGTGTCCAGATGTCTGACCAACAGTCCATACGTCCAACCAGATGTCTAACCAACAGACCAGATGTCTTAAAAGGTTCAGGATAGAACAGGTCTTAACATCATAACAAACTTAAAGGAAGTTTCATCCCCGAAACTTGAGCTAGCTAGGGTCTAGAACGAAATAAATACGCATAACAAACTTAAAGAGGATCGAAACCGATCTGAAAAGACGTACCCTCAAAAATCTTCGAGTACCGCTCTCGCATCTCCGCCTCAGGCTCCCTGGTAGCCTCATCGTACCTCTGGCTCCTCCACAAGACCTTCACCAGGGGTACCTGCTTCCGTCTCAAACTCCGGACGACTCTGTCTAGTATCTGCACTGGTCACTCTGGGTAGGTCAGGTCATCATCCACCTCGACACTCTCGTGGCTCAGAATGTGACTGGGATCGATGACGTACTTCCTAAGGTTGGACACGTGGACCACGTCATGCACACCAGAAAGCTAGGGGGAAGGGCAAGCCTGTAAGCAACGGGTCCTACCTACTCCAGGACCTAAAAGGGCCACATAAACCTTAGCGTGAGCTTCCCTTTCACGCTAAACCACTGCAGGCCCTTCATGGGCGAAATGCGAAGAAAGACGTGATCCCCAACCTCGAACTGCACCACTCTGCACTTCCGATCGGCATAACTCTTCTGTCTGCTCCTGACAATGCGAAGTCATCTGTGAATCTGCTCAATCACCTCCTGACTCTACCGGATCAACCTGGGGCCAACCTCCCACTTGGTCCCCACCTCAACCCAGCTCAAGGGTGCAGTACACCTTCGTCCGTACAGAGCCTCGTAGGGTGCCATGCCGATGCTCGAGTGATAACTGTTATTATATGCAAACTCTGCCAGGGGCAAGTGCTCCTCCCAAGAACCCCTCCAGTTGAGTACACAGACACGCAAAAGGTCCTCAAGTGTCTGTATTGTGCTCTCTGACTGTCCGTCCATCTAGGGGTGGTACACCGTACTGAACCTTAACCGTGTCCCCAAAGCCTGCTGAAACTCAGCCCAAAACTGGGACGTAAAATGGGTATCCCGGTCAGATACAATCTCACGCGGAACTCCATGCAGACGTACCACGTCACGAATATACCTCTCCACCAACTATGCTGGTCCCAAAGTGACTCGGATCGGCAAAAAGCGTGCCATTTCGTCAATCTGTCTACAATCACCCAGACTGCGTCATGTCCTCGCTGGGTAACAGGCATGCCCACCACCAAGTCCATGGTGTTGCTCTCCCACTTCCACTCTAGCATAGGAAGTGGCTGCAACGGCCCTACAGGCCTCTTATGGTCGGCCTTTACCTGCTGGCACACCAAACACTTCTGCACGAACTCACCTTCATCCCGCTTCATCCCTCTCCACCAAAAGTCACATCTCAAATCGTGGTACGTCTTTGTGTTCCCGGGATGTATGGTGAACCTGGACCCGTGTGCCTCAGTCAGGAGCTCTCTCAACAACTCCTCATCTCTGGGAACACACAAATGTCCCCTCATGCACAGTACCTCGTCTATAAAGGACAAGTCTCCTGGGTCCCCTGACAGTACTCTGTCTCGCAACGACTATAGGTACATATCTGTCATCTGTCCTATGATAATGCGATCTACCAGCTCTGGTCTTGTCTACCGTGTCACTGTCACTACCCCACAATGCCCCTATAACTCTAGGGGTCACCAATTGGCCAACTCCTCCATAAGTCTCCAACTCTGTGCCTATAAACTGGCCAAGTAGGCGGGCACCTTCCGGCTCAAGGCGTCAGCCGCCACGTTGGCCTTTCCCGGATGGTAGGAGATGCTACAGTCATAGTCCTTCAGGAGCTCTAACCAACGTATCTGTCTCATGTTAAGCTCCTTCTGATCAAACAGGTACCTGAGGCTCTTATGATCTGTGAATATCTCAAAAGTCTCATCGTAAAGGTAGTGCCTCCATGTCTTCTGCGTGAAGATGATAGCTGCCAGCTCTAAGTCATGGGTAGGGTAGCTATGCTCATGGGGCTTCAATTGCCACGAAGCATAAGAGACAACGTGGCCCCGCTGCATGAGCACACCCCTTAACCCCTACAACGAAGCGTCCGTGTAGACAACGAAACCGCCGCTGCTGTCTGGGATGGTAAGCACAGGAGCAGAAGTCAACCTCTCCTTCAACTCCTGAAAACACGCCTCACAAGCATCTGTCCAAGCAAAGGGCACGTCCTTCCGGGTCAACTGAGTCATAGGACACGCAATCTGCGAGAAACCCTTGATAAACTGCCGATAGTAACCTACCAGTCCTAAGAAACTGCAGATCTCTGTCACTGTTCGTGATCTCTCCCACCTGAGCACTGCCTCTACCTTGGCTGGGTCCACAGCCAAGACATCCTGTGAAATCACATGACCTAAGAAGGTCACCTGCCTCAAACAAAACTCACACTTGTTGTATTTGACATACAGCCTACGTCGTCTCAATGTATCCAGAACCAGCTGCAAGTGCTGTCCGTGCTGCACCTGATCCCGTGAGCAAATGAGTACATCATCAATAAACACCACCACAAACTGATCTAGATACGGTCTGAACACCCGGTTCATCAAATCCATGAAAGTAGCGGGGGCGTTGGTCAGCCCAAACGACTTGACCAAAAACTCGTAGTGTCTGTACCAGGTGCGAAAAGCTGTCTTGGAGACGTCGGTCTCCCTGATCCTCAACTGGTGGTAGACAGATCTCAAGTCTATCTTCGAGAAAATCGTGGCACCTCGCAACTGGTTAAACAGATCATCGATCCTCGGCAGTGGATACCTGTTCTTGATGGTAACCATATTCAGCTGTCTGTAGTCCACACAAAGGCATAGGGTACCATCCTTCTTCACAAATAACACCGGGGCTCCCCACGGAGATGCACTGGGCCTCACAAAGCCCTTCTCTAATAGGTCCTGCAACTGGGACTTGAGCACTCGCAGCTCAAGTGGTGCCATCCTATAAGGTGCTGTAGAAATGGGGCTGGTCCCCGGTACCAGTGAGATCTCAAACTCGACCTCACGCTCAGGCGGTAGTCCTGGCAGCTCCTCTGGAAACATGTTGGGGTACTCTCTGACCACCGGGATGCTCTGAATGTCTGCCATGGGGCTGGGCTCTGCCACTACACAAGCCAGAAAGCCCTCACACCCCTGTCCCAAAAGTCTCGCCGCCCGAACTGTAGAAATGCACCTGAAGCTTCCGTCCACTGGCTGTCCGTGAAACTCAAAAGAAGGCAACTCCGGTATGGAGAAGATGATCTTCCTCTCAAAACAGTCCACCAAAGCATGATAAGCAGACAACCAATCCATCCCCAAAATCAGGCTAAAGTCCTCCATCGATATCACAATCAGGTCAGCGGGGAGGCTGTGTCCCCCAACACTGACCTCGCAGTCTGTGTAAACCTCCTCAGCTACAAACAACTGACCACCTAGACCTCTGATCACAAATGGATCCTCTAGCAACACACAATCCTGTCCCAAACTAACAGCAAAACTCGCAGCAACAAACGAGTGCGTGGCACCAAAATCAAAATATACGTAAACTAATCTGCCGGAAACTGTAACCATACCTGCCACCACTAAACTTGAAGCTCTAGCGTCTCTGTGTGTCAGGACATTGATACGCCCCTCAGCTCTCGGTGCGGAAGAAGCAGCCACACTCTGCGTCGGACGGGTAGCCGCTGGCCGGTACCCTCCCCGTGACTGCTGTCCTCCCCCACGTGCCTGGGAACCACGGCCACCTGCTTGGCCTCCAATGCTCGGTGCAGGGAGCATCTGCTGCTCTTCGGACCTAGAAGGGCACTCCCTCCTGATGTGGCCTGGCTGGCCACACTGGTAGCAAAGGGGAACTCGACTCCCGCCCTCGATAGGTCCCTGCTGACGGCTGGGCGGGGGTCCAGTGCTAGCAGCTGGCCCCTTTCGGGGGCCCCCAAAGGCCACTGATAGCCCCGCAAGGCATGACGGCTCTCCCGCGGACGCCACATGCCTCCTTTCTCGCCGACCCTGTGAGTACTCTGGCTGGTAGGGCCTCTTCTGTCCGTTGTCAGTGTCACATGCGGCCGGGTTGGTCTCCTCATAGGTCATAACTGCCTCCACCACTCTCGAGAACGTGGCCAACTTCAGGTGTTTGACATACCCCCGAATGGCAGGCCAGAGCCCCTCAGTGAACCTCCACAGGCGCTCCTCCTTAGTAGCCACAGCTGTCATAGTGAAACGAAACAACTCCAGAAAATGAGTACGATACGCGCCGACAGTCATCGTCCCCCGGCGGAGAGTGTGAAACTCCCGCCTCCTCTGATCCTGCCACGTCTGCGGGAACTACTGCTCGCAGAAGAGGGTCACAAATTGGTCCCACGTCGGCTCTGCCCTCTCCTGACCTCTGACCTCCCTCCACCACCTGTGTGCCACACTCTCCAGCTAGTACGTGGCAAAGGCCACACGGCACTCCGTAGGGGGGAGAAGGGTGTCAAACACCTTTTCGATCTGCTCGAGCCAGTCCTTCGCCTCAGTCGGGTCCTCATCCCCCTTGAAGGAGGGGGGCTTCAGCTTCCGAAACTTTCCGAAAAGCTCGTAATGTCACTATAGTGGGGAAACTAGCATGCCTCCAGGCAGGGAGGGCTCGTGCTCGGAAGTGTCAGAGTGCGGTGGGGGCGGTGGAGGACCACCCCCCCTTCCCCACGTCCAGTGCTGCGTTGGTCTCGTGGTCCCACAGAGGACTCCCCCTCCACGTCCCCAGGGAGAGGCACCCATGGAGGCAGGTGGAGCTCCTCTCATACTATCTCCCATATCAGCTGGGCGAGGTCCTGGTCATGAACGCCCGGAAGAAGTGGCCAGTCCATTGAAACGTCGGGCTCAGCACACCCGCCCCTCCGACCTCGTCCACGGCTGCGTCCGCGGCCCGCCTCAAGGACTCCACGTCGAGGCATCTCCTACATGGAGACACGAAAAACAAAACAAAGATACGTCAAATCTAACAGATATTCAGCAAAAGAATCCTCAGATCAGATGTCAAAAGGTACATTGTGGTGGTTACTCTAGTTACATGCACGTGAATTGGTTATTCTCAAGCTAGTTGATTCATTTCTCAGGATGACCATGCTCTAATACCATCTTGTTACGACCCGGTTCCCGTATCCCTACAGGACACGAGACCGAACTGACTCGACTGATCCCCAAGACCCATTTGTCCAACGAGAAATAACCAAAAAGCAGGAAAGTAAACCACATTCACTATGCTAAGCAACTAACAGTAAAAGAGTACAACAGTAAAGAAGTAAAAGCTACTACAATACATGTCACCACCACAACAATAGAACAGTATCAAGGTAAAGAAACATAAAGGTGCAGAAAAGTAAAGGGACAGAATGTAAAGTACAGGAGTCTGAACTCACTACTACAAAAAGGTACAGCAAAAGAAACTACAGCTACTGGGCTCTACTGGGCCCAGCACCCTCTGCAGCCGTAGACTCAGGCTGCTCAACCCTGGACCTGAAAAGGGGTTATGAGTATACAAAGTCAGCGAACGCTGAGTAGAGTGGTAACCAACTAACTAAAGCAGCAAAAGTGGACAGGTACCTATTATTTTTCAATTACTTGCTTTAACAATTATCCTTTTTCACCACTTGGTTTATATATTTCCAAATCTCTTTCTTCATCTCGAATGTTCCTCGTGGGAACGATCTTGATTGCAATCTCTTTCGAAGAGTAGAAGGCACACGTGGTGCTCTCCTGGCCAGGAGAGTCCCCCGTGGTGATCCTACACCCAGTCAACCACCCCAAGGTCATGGACAAACATAACGGTGACTACGGCACGCACGATAAGCATACGGGTAGCTACCCCGCACTGGCACGCGGTCAATCGTTTCCCCTAACGGGTGTGCCCAAGTACAGCACGGAATAATATAGGGCCTAGCCCTCTCAGTAACAGGGGTTTAGCCCCTAAGAACCAAACAGGGGTTTCGCCCCTCCACAGTCCGCGCACCCTCGCCTAACTACCCTGGTTTGCCCAGTGGACCTAACAAGTCGGTGTAGGGTGGCTAGCTGAACACCGAGCCCGGTGGGGTTGCTAGCTCTCCCCCTACACCAGTAGCTCTCCCCGGTACCGTGTACGCGAGGGCTAAGAAGTCGATACAGAGTGGCCAATCCTAACCCCAGGTCCCAACCCAAAGGCGACTAGCTCTGCTCTGCACTAAACAGGGGACAGTCGCTCTCCTTGGTACTACATACTCAAGGGCCAGCTCACTTCCCCACTCACATTTCCAGATCCATTCCATATATTTCCAGGAGCTCTACTCATATTCCCTCGTAGGGTTCATGCTCATATGCCTCATGCCATTCCATACCAGGTTTCATCATTTCCATTTCCATTCTCAAGTTATACACATGCAACTTGTATTTCTATCATTCACACCTCCATACTCAGGTTGTACACAGGTAATTCATATTTCTATCATTCACATTACCATTCTCAGCTTTATACACATGCAGCTCCTATTAAATCATTTAATGTATACAACAGGAAGGTCACATGCAACTGTTAACTAGCACAGGTAATTCATATTTCACAGGCAGCATTTATATTTTTACAAGCAGTTGTTAACATTTCTATCTACTCATTCAAAACTGCAATTCAATCACACATACAGACATTTCAAGTATTTCTCGTCCTAGGATTCATGCCACATCCTAGGTTCTAATCATTCATTCCACACATGCATTTAGGTTTATAATTAAATTAGGGGAAGCCACTCTACCAGTCAACCCAGGAGGATTGGGAGCTCGACCGGCAGGCTCACGTGCCTCAACAAGCCCCGAATCCACAACGGAATGAAGTCCTATAACAAGGGACAATCAGAAGGGAACAATCAGAATAGTATAGAAAGCCTTCTAACAAGTAGAGGAACTCACAAGGAAAACATCGGTAACTTATTTGCGTAAAACGGACCTCAAACGGATCCTAAATGGGTCAAAACAGGGTTACTAACTCAAAATCAGCTTAAAAGTGTCTAGAAATGCACCTCAAGCTCTGCATCCACCCCAGACGTCCAGCAACTCTTCTGGACCATTTAAACCCAGCTCCAGTCGTCCTACCACCTCTCCAGACATCTCGAAGTTCTTCCAGCCGTCTGGTAAACCTCCCAGACGTCTGAAATGCGTGGGAGGGCGTGTCCTACGCCTTCCCGAAGCAAAACCTGCACGCGACGACCAAATCTTCTCAAAATATCCGTGCGAAGGGTAGCAGCGGAGCGACCTGCATGGTCGTATTCGCAAAAGGTAACATACCTTCGCGAAGCTCTCTCCTCAAACATCTGAAACCGTCTCCAGACATCTGCACCGTCGTCTGGACGTCGCTCCAGACATCTGATTCTGGGAAAAACCCAGAACCAGAACCTGCTCCCACCGCGCACGGTCGCGGCTCGCCTCCTCGCCTGCAGCTCCGGCTGCAGCAGTAGTGTTGGGGATGACTTCCCGACGCACTCCTCCTCCTCTCGCACGTGCTGCTCCAGCCGTGCGCCTCTAGTGAGCTCCCACACGAGCTCGCTAGCTCACTCTCCTCCTCCTCTCCTCATGCCGCTCCTCCTCGTCGCCACTCTCATGCTCTCTCACTCGCGCTGGGGTGGTGAGGAAGGGAAGAAGTGGCTGGAGGCTATGAAGTGAGGGGAACGAGAATGGAGGATGGGGGGTTTATAAGGTGGTAGGTTAGGGTTTACTGGAGGCAGGGAGAGAGAGAAGGGAAGGAAAATGAGAGGGTACTGTCTCCATGCAGCCCGCACGCAGACGCGAGATCGTACTCAAAAATTTTGATTTCCAGACATCTGGGAAGGTGTCCAGATGTCTTACCAGACGTCTGACCGACAGTCCAGACGTCTTAAAAGGCTCACTACAGAACGGGTCTTAACATCCTCCTCCCGCACTCTCCTCCTTCGCACCCTCACGGTCTCCCCCTCTTGCCTCCTCTTGCCACTCCCGCAAGCTCTGAAGGTAGAGGTGGTGGTGTGTGGAGTGGAGAGGAGGGGAGGGGGGCTTCTATAGGTGGTGTGGGGGTTTAGGGTTCGAGCAGGAAGGGAGGAAGGGAGAGAAAGGAGCAAAACATTCTGCGCGTCGCACGCGCGCAGAGCACAGAGCACGTACAAAAATTTTAGTTTCAGACATCTGGGAAAGGGTCCAGACGTCTGGACAGATGTCTGACTGAGACTCCAAACGTCTTAAAAGGCTATAAGTGTGACAGATCTTTACATCATAACAAACATAAAGGAAGTTTCGTCCCCGAAACTTGAACTAGCTAGGGTGTGGAAAAAGGAACATAAAACGCATAACAAACTTAAAGAGGACCGAAGTAGGTCCGAAAAGACGTATCCTCAAAAAGCTCTGGGTACCACTCTCGCATCGCCGCCTCAGGCTCCTAGGTAGCCTCTACGTATGCTGGCTTCTCCATAGGACCTTCACCAGTGGCACCTGCTTCTGTCTTAGACTCCGGATGGGTCTGTCTAGTAACTGCACTAGTCTCTCGGGGTAGATCAGGTCGTCACCCACCGTGACGCTCTCGTGGCTCAGAACGTGACTGGGATCAATGACGTACTTCCTGAGGTTGGACACGTGGAACACGTCGTGCACTCCAAAAACCTGGGGAGAAAGGGCAAGCCGGTAAGTAACAGGTCCTAACCACTCCAGGACCTCAAAGGGCCCCATAAACCTCGACGCAAGCTTCCCTTTCACCCCAAAACGCTGCAGGCCCTTTATGGGCGAAACATGGAGAAAGACGTGATCCCCAACCTTGAACTGCACCTCTCTACATTTCTGGTTAGAAGAACTCTTCTGCCTGCTCCTGACAGTGCAGAGTCGTCTGTGAATCTACTCTATCACCTCCCGACTCTACCAAATCAACCTGGGGCCAACCTCCCACTTGGTCCCCACCTCGACCCAACTCAAGGGTGCAGTACACCTCCATCCGTACAGAGCCTCGTAAGGTGCCATGTCGATGCTCGAGTGGTAACTGTTATTACATGCAAACCTTGCCAGGGGTAAATGCTCCTCCCAGGAGCCTCTCCAGTCTAGTACACAGGCGTGCAACAAGTCCTCAAGTCTCTGTATGGTGCGCTCTGACTGTCAGTCCGTCTGGGGGTGGTACACGGTGCTAAACCTCAACCGTGTCCCCAAAGCCTGCTGAAACTCAACCCAAAACTAGGAAGTAAAACGGTTATCCCTATCAGATACAATCTTACACGGAACTCCGTGAAGGCATACCACATTGCGAATGTACCTCTCGGCCAATTGTACTGGTCCTAAGGTGACTCGGATCGGCAGGAAATGCGCCGTCTTCGTCAACCTATCTACTATCACCCAAACTGCGTCGTGTCCTCGCTGGGTAGCAGGTAGACCCACCACCAAGTCCATGGTGATGCTCTCCCACTTCCACTCTGGCATAAGAAGTGGCTGCAACGACTTGGCAGGCCTCTAGTGCTCGACCTTCACCTGCTGGCAACTAAACACTGCTACACAAATTCACCAACATCTCGCTTCATCCCTCTCCATCAAAAGTCGCGTCTCAGATCATGATACATCTTTGTGTTCCCAGGATATATGGTGAACCTGGACCCGTGTGCCTTAGCCAGGAGCTCTCTCAACAACTCCACGTCCCTGGGAACGCACAAGCGTCCCCCCATGCGCAGCACCTCGTCTGTAAAGGAAAAGTCTCCTGGGTCTCCTAATAGCACCCTGTCCTACAGTGTCTGTAAGTATAGATCTGTCATCACCCTATGATGATGCAGTCTATCAGCTCTGGTCACGTCTACTGCGTCACTATCACTGCCTCATAATACACCTGTGACTCCCAGGGTTGCCAACTGCCCAACTCCTCCATAAGTCTCCAACTCTACGGCTGTAGACTGGCCAAGTGGACGGACGCCTTATGGCTCAAGGCATCAACCACCACATTGGCCATCCCTGAATGGTAGGAGATGCTGCAGTCGTAGTCCTTTAGGAGCTCTAACCAACGTCTCTATCTCATGTTGAGCTCCTTCTAATCAAACAAGTACCTGAGGCTCTTATGATCTGTGAAGATCTCGAAAGTCTCACCGTAAAGGTAGTGCCTCCATATCTTCAGCGCGAAGACAACTGTTGCCATCTCTAAGTGATGGGTAGGGTAGCTATGCTAATGGGGATTCAGTTACCGTGAAGCATAAGCGATAACGTAACCCCACTGCATGAGCACACCCCCTAACCCTTGCAACGAAGTGTCTGTGTACACCACAAAATTGCCACTGTTGTCCGGGATGGTAAGCACAGGAGCAGAACTCAGTCTCTCCTTCAACTCCTGAAAACATGTCTCACACTCATCTATCCAAGAAAAGGGCACGTCCTTCCGAATCAGTTGGGTCATAAGACATGCAATCTGAGAGAATCCCCTGATAAACTGCCGATAGTAACCTGCCAGTCCCAAAAAGCTGCATATCTCTGTCACTATACGTGCCTCTCCCACCTGAGTACAGCCTCAACCTTGGCTGGGTCTACAGCCAAACCATCCCCTAAGATCACGTGGCCCAAGAAAGTCACCTGCCTCAGCCAAAACTCACACTTGCTGTACTTAGCATACAGCATGCGTCGCCTCAAAGTGTCCAGAATCATCGGTAGATGCTGTCTGTGTTGCGCCTGATCCCGTTAGTAAACGAGTACGTCGTCGATGAATACCACCACAAACTGGTCCAAGTACGGCCTGAAAACCCGGTTCATCAATGTAAAGACCCATTCTGTCCTAAGCCTTTTAAGATGTCTAGACTGTCGGTCAGATGTCTGGAAATCGAAATTCTGGTACGTGACTTCGCGTCTACACGCAGGCTACGCTCAGACAGTACCCTTCTTCTCTCTCTTTCGCTCTTCCCTCCTCCACCAAACCCTAATGCACCTCTATAAAACCCCCCTCCCCCTCTTCCTTTCTTCCCCAATTCACATAGCCAGCCACCTTCTTCTCTTCCTCTCCACCACAACGAGAGGAGCGAGCGCGAGAGAGAGCGCGAGAGTAGCGACGAGGAGGAGAGGCGGTGTGAGGAGAGGAGGAAGAGCTTGAGCTCGTGAGCTCACCGGAGGGCTCATGGCTGGAGCGACGCATGCGAGAGGAGAGTACATCGGGGAGCCGTCCCCAATACTGTTGAAGCCGAAGCTGCAAACGAGGAGGCGAAGCCGTGGCTGCACGAGGTGAGGAAGAGCAGGAAGTGATTCTGGTTCTGAGATTTTCCCAGAATCAGACGTCTAGCATGACGTCAAAACGACTGGTCGTACGTCTGGTGACTACACCGGACGCCTGAAAGCAGATCTTCGCGATGGTACATTTCCTCTTGCGGTTACAGCCATGCAGGCCGCACCACAGCTACGACTTGCATGGCTAAATATAAGAGATTTGGCTATCACGTGCAGGGATTGCTTCGGGAAGGCGCGAGGCATGCCCTCCTACGCATTTCAGATGTCTGGATAGCTTACCAGACAACCGGAAGCACTCCTAGATGTCCGGAGGAGAGGTCGGACGTCTGAAGATGGGTCCAGACAGTCTAGAAGAGGTTCTGGACATCTGTGGTCGACGTAGAACCTGAGGTGAGTTTCTGGTTACTTTTAAGGCATCTGGACCTTGTGCCAGATGTCTGATTTGGGTCTATAGCCCTATTTCTAACCCGTTTGGGGTCCGTTTGAGGTCCGTTTTACGCAAACAAGATATCGATGTTTTCCTTGTAAGTTCCTCTACTTGTAGAAGGCCTTTTATACTATTCTGAATGTTCCATTGTGGTATGTTCCTTGTTATAGGACTTCGATCAATTGCGGGTTTGAGGCTTGCTGAGGCACGTGAGCCTACCGTTCGAGTCCAAAATACTCCCAGGTTGTCTAGTAGAGTGGTTTCCCCCTTTATTTAATTATTAAACATGAATGCTTGTGCGAAATTGGATAACTAGAGACCTAGGATCTGGCATGAATCCTAGGACGAGAAGTACTTGCACTATTGTATGCGTGTTTGAGATTGCAGTCTTAAATGAATGAATAGAAATATGAATATCTACCTGTTAATAAATAAGAGCGGCCTGTGAAATATGAAATGCCAGTGCTAGTTAGACAGATATCTGTGACGTTACTTGTTGTATAGGTTAAATTGTGGAAATATGAGCTGCCTGTCGAATATGAAATGCCTGTGCTAGTTAACCTGTTACCTATGGCATTACTTGTTGTATTTGTTAAATTGTGGAAATACGAGCTGCATGTGTATAATACAAGAATGAATTTGTGAATAATGAAACCTGGCATGGGATAGTATGTGAATATGAGCATGAACCCTACGGGGAGTTAGGAGTAGAGCTCCTGTGGATGAATGGAAAGGTCTGGAAATGTGAATGGGAAGTGTGTTGGCCCTTGAGTACGTGGTGCCAAAGGGGAGAGACTGCCCCCTTTTTAATGTAGAGTGGAGCTAGCTGCCCTTCGATTGGGACCCGAGGTTAAGAATGGCCACTCTACACCGACTCCTATTGGCCCTCGCATACATAGTACCGGAGAGAGCTATTAGTGTAGGGAGGGACCTAGCCACTCCACGGGGCTTGGGGTTAAGCTAGCCAACCTACACCGACTTTTCCTTGGCCCTCTGGGCGAACTGAGGTAGTAAGACGAGGGTGCGCGGATTGTGGAGGGGCGAGACCCCTATTTAGTTCTGAGGGGCTAAACCCCTGTTACTGAGAGGGCTAGGCCCTATACTATTCCGTGCTGTAGTTGGGGTGTACCCACTAGCGAAAATGACTGATCGCGTGCCAGTGCGAGGTAGCTACCTGTGCATTTATCGTGCGTGCCGTAGTCACCGCTACGTCTAGACAGTGATCCCGGGGTGGTTGACTAGGTGTAGGATTATCACGGGGGACTCTCTCGGCCAGGAGAGCACCACATATGCCTTCTACTCTTCGGAAAATACTGCAATCAAGATCGTTCCCACGAGGAACATTCGAGATCAAGAAAGAGATCTGAAAAATAAACTAATGGGTGAAAAGGAATAACTTGTGAAATAAAGTAAATGGAATAGATAGTTTGCCTGTTAGCTTTTACTGCTTTAGTTAATTGGTTACCACTCTACTCAGCATTCACTGACGTTGTTTGCTCATAACCCTTTTCAGGTCCAGGTGTTGAGCAGCCCGAGTCACTGGCAACAGAGGGTGCTGGGCCTAGTCTAGCCCAATAGTAGTCTTCCTATTGTAGTACTTTCATTGTTAGTGAGTTCAAACTCCTGTTACTGTTTACGTTTCTGTACTTTGTTTCTGCTTTACTATTGTGGTGGTGATATGTACTCTTAGCAGCTTTTATTTCCTTTACTGCTTGTAATCTTTTACTGTTAGTTACTTAGCATAGTGAATGTGGTTTACTTTCCTGCTTTTTGGTTATTTCTTGTTGGACAACTGGGTCATGGGATTAGTCGAGTCGAGTCAGTCTCGTGTCTTGTAGGGATTCGAGAACTGGGTCGTAACAAGATGGTATCAGAGTAAGGTTATCCCGAGAAATGAACCAACTAGCTTGAGAATAACCAATTCACATGCATGTAACTAGAGTAACCACCACAACATACCGCTTGACATCCATTCTGAGTTTCTTTCGCTGAAGTCCATTATAGTTGACTTCTTTTGTTTTGTCTCCCGCATCTCCCTGCAAGAGATGCCTCGTCGATGAGTTCCCGAGACAGGCCGTGGACGTGGCCGTGGATGAGGTCAGAGGGGTAGATGTGTCGAGCTTGGATTTTGTGCTACCCCTTCTCTCCTCCTGAGCGTACAGTCCCAAGACCTCGTCCAGTTGATCCGTGAGGTCGTTCGAGAAGAATTTCAGCTTCTGCCTACTCTGTCGCCCCCTCATCTCCCTCCCGAGGGTACGAAGGGGGAATCTTTCGTGGGACGGCAATGTCACCGTAGCACCAGGCGAGTCAGAAGAGCTCAAAGGAGGCACGCGGCACCTGCAGGAGGGCTGCCTTATTTTGCGGGGCCGTCAGTGGCCTTTGGGGGCCCCCAACAAGGGCCAGCTATCAACACTGGACCCCCGCCCAACTGTTAGCAGGGACCAACCAAGGAAGGGAGTCGAGTCCCCCTCTGCTATCAGTGTGGCCAACCGGGCCACTTTAGGAGGGACTGCCCATCTAGGGCTAGAGCGTAGCAAATGCTCACCGCACCGAACGCTGGAGGCCGAGCAGGTGGTCGTGGTTCCCAGGTGCATGGGGGAGGACAGCAGTCACGGGGAGGATGCCGGCCAGCTGTCACTAGCTCAGCCCCGGGCTTGGCTATTTTGTCTGCCCCTAGGACTGAGAGGCATCGCGACGTCTTGACTCACGGAGACATCATAGCTTCAGTTTCGGCAGTGACAGGTATGGTTACAATTTTTGGTCCTTTTGGAGACGTATTTCTTGCTTCTAGTACGACATACTTTCTTGCTCCACAAGTTTATCGCTACTTTGGGGTCCGATAGCACTCTATTAGGGGATCTGTTTGTGATCAAAGACCCAGGTGGCCAACTGTTTATAGCTGGGGTGATCTACACAGACTGTGAGGTCAGTATTGGGGGACACAGCCTCCCCGCTGACCTGATCATGATACCGATGGAGGATTTTGGCGTGATTCTGGGTATGGTTTGGCTGTCCGCTTACCACACTTTGGTGGATTGTTTTGAGAGGAAGATCGTCTTCTCCATACCGGAGATGCCTTCCTTTGAGTTTCACGGACAGCCGGTGGACGGAGGGTTCAGGTGCATTTCTGTACTTCGGGCAACGAGACTTTTGGGCCAGGGGTGTGAGGGCTTTCCAGCTTGTGTAGTGATAGAGCCCGGCCCTTTGGCAGACTTTCAGAGTATCCTGGTGGTTAGAGAGTACCCCGACGTGTTTCCAAAGGAATTGCCAAGTCTACCACCTGAGCGTGAGATCAAGATTGAGATCTCACTAGTACCGGGGACCAGCCCCATTTCTACGGCACCATACAGGATGGCACCACTTGAGCTGCAAGAGCTTAAGTCACAGTTGCAGGACCTATTGGAGAAGGGCTTTGTGAGACCCAATGCGTCCCCATGGGGAGCCTCGGTGTTATTTGTGAAGAAGAAGGATGGTACCCTGCGCCTTTGTGTCGACTATAGACAACTGAATAGGGTCACGATCAAGAACAGGTATCCGCTGCCGAGGATTGATGATTTGTTTGACCAGTTGCGAGGTGCCACGGTATTCTCCAAGATAGATCTGAGATCAAGCTACCACCAGTTGAGGATCAAGGAGACCGACATCTCCAAGATAGCTTTCCGCATCCGGTACGGACACTACGAGTTTATGGTCACGCCATTTGGGTTGACCAACGCCCCTGCTGCCTTTATGGATTTGATGAATCGGGTGTTCAGACCATATCTGGATCAGTTTGTAGTGGTATTTATTGATGATGTGCTCATTTACTCGCGGGATAAGACACAGCACGGACAGCACTTGCGGATGGTTCTGGACACGTTGAGACAACGTAGGCTGTATGCCAAATACAGCAAGCGCGAGTTTTGGTTGAGGTAGGTGACCTTCTTGAGTCATGTGATTTCTGGGGATGGCTTGACTGTGGATCCAGCCAAGGTAGAGGCAGTACTCAGGTGGGAGAGGCCACGTACAGTGACAAAGATCCATAGTTTCTTGGGATTGGCAGGTTACTACCGGCGTTTTATCAAGGGTTTCTCGCAGATTGCACATCCTATGACTCAGTTGACCCAGAAGGATGTGCCCTTTGCTTGATCAGACGCTTGTGAGGCGTGTTTTTAGGAGTTGAAGGAGAGGCTGACTTCGGCTCCTGTGCTTACCATCCTAGATAGCAATGGCGATTTTGATGTCTACACAGACGCTTCGTTGCAGGGGTTAGGGGGCGTGCTCATGCAACAGGGTCACATTGTCGCTTACGCTTCGCAGAAACTGAAGCCCCCTGAGCATAGCTACCCTACCCATGACTTAGAGCTGGCAGTTGTTGTCTTCGCGCTGAAGACATGGAGGCACTACCTTTACGGTGAGACCTTTGAGATATTCGCAGATCATAAGAGCCTCAGGTTTTTTGTTTGATTAGAAGGAGCTTAACATGAGACAGAGACGTTGGTTAGAGCTCCTAAAGGACTATGACTGCAACATCTCCTACCATCCGGGGAAGGCCAACGTGGTGGCTAACTCCTTGAGCTGAAGGCGCCCGCCCACTTGGCTAGTTTGTAGGCACAGAGTTGGAGACATATGGAGGAGTTGGGCAGTTGGCGACCCCTAGAGTTACAGGGGCATTGTGGGGCAGTGACAATGACACGACAGACGAGACTAGAGCTGATAGACCGCATCGTCACAGGACAGACGACAGATCCGTACCTGCAGTCGTGGCGAGACAGAGTGGACCCAGGAGACTTCTCTTTTACAGATGAGGTGCTGCGCATGAGGGGACGTTTGTGCGTTCCCAGGGACGAGGAGTTGTTGAGAGAGCTCTTGACTGAGGCGCTCGAGTCCAGGTTCACTATACATCCCAAGAACACTAAGATGTATCATGATCTGAGACGTGACTTTTGGTGGAGAGGGATGAAGTGGGATGTAGGTGAGTTCATTCAGCAATGTTTAGTGTGCCAGCAGGTGAAGGCCGAGCATCAGAGGCTTGCAGGGCCATTACAGCCACTTCCTATGCCAGAGTGAAAGTAGGAGAGCATCACCATAGACTTGGTGGTGGGCTTTCCCATTACCCAACGAGGACACGACGCAGTCTGGGTGATTGTAGACAGGTTGACGAAGACGGCATGTTACTTGATGATCCGAGTCACCTTTGGACCAGCGTAGTAGGCAGAGAGGTATATTCGTGACGTGATACGTCTGCACGGAGTTCCGCATGAGATTGTATCCGACTGGGATACCCACTTCACTTCCTAGTTTTGGGTTGAGTTTCAGCAGGCCTTGGGCACACAGTTGAGTTTCAGTACGGCGTACCACCCCCAAACGGATGGACAATCAGAGCGTACGATACAGACACTTGAGGACCTTTTACACGTCAGTGTACTGGACTGGAGGGGTTCTTGGGAGGAGCACTTACCCCTAGCAGAGTTTGCATATAATAATAGTTATCACTCGAGTATCGGCATGGCACCCTACGAGGCTCTGTACGGACAGAGGTGTACTGCACCCTTGAGTTGGGTTGAGGTGGGGACCAAGTGGGAGGTTGGCCCCAGACTGATTCGGCAGAGTCAGAAGGTGATAGAGCAGATTCAAAGACGACTTCGCACTGTCAGGAGCAGACAGAAGAGTTATGCTGATCAAAAGCGTAGTGAGGTGCAGTTCGAGGTTAGGGATCACGTCTTTCTTCGTGTTTCGCCCATGAAGGGCCTGCAGCATTTCAGGGTGAAAGGGAAGCTTACGCTGAGGTTTGTGGGGCCCTTTGAGGTCTTGGACCGAGTAGGACCCGTTGCTTACCAGCTTGCCCTTCCTCCCCAGCTTTCTAGTGTGCACTACGTGTTCCACGTGTCCAACCTCAGGAAGTACATCGCCGATCCCAATCACGTTCTGAGCCACGAGAGTGCTAAGGTGGGTGACAACATGACCTACCCCAAGCGACCAATACAGATACTAGACAGAGCCGTCCGGAGTTTGAGACGGAAGCAGGTACCCTAGGTGAAGGTCTTGTGGAGGAGCCAGAGGTACGAGGAGGCTACCTGGGAGCCTGAGGCGGCGATGCAAGAGCGGTACCCAGAGCTTTTTGAGGGTATGTCTTTTCGGACCGACTTCGGTCCTCTTTAAGTTTGTTATGCGAGTATAGTTCTTTTTCCGCACCCTAGCTAGCTCAAGTTTCGGGGATGAAACTTCCTTTAAGTTTGTTATGATGTAAAGACCTATTCTGTCCTGAGCCTTTTAAGACGTCTGGACTGTCGGTCAGACGTCTGGTCAGACATCTGGACCCCTTCCTAAACGTCTGGAAATCAAAATTTTGATACGTGACTTCGCATATGCACATGGACTGCGTGCAGACAATACCCTTTTTCTCTCTCTTTCCCTCTTCCCTCCTTCACTGAACCCTAATGCACCTCTATAAAACCCCTCTCCCCCTCTTCCTTTCTTCCCCACTTCACCACAGCCAGCCACCTTCTTCTCTTCCTCTCCACCATAGCGAGAGGAGCGAGAGCGAGAGAGAGCGCGAGAGCGGCGACGAGGAGGAGAGGTGGCGTGAGGAGAGGAGGAAGAGCTTGAGCTCGCGAGCTCGTGGGAGCTTGCCGGAGGGTGCACGGTCGGAGAGGCGCATGTAGGAGGAGGAGCACGTCGGGGGAGTCGTCCCTGACACTGCTATAGCCGGAGCTGCAGGCGAGGAGGCGAGGCCGCAGCTACGCGCGACGAGGGAGAGCAAGAAGTGGTTCTAGTTCTGGGATTTTCCCAGAATCAAACGTTTGGCGTGACGTCCAGACGACTGGTCGGATGCCTGGTGACTACATCGAACGTCTGAAAGCAAATCTTCGCGAAGGTATGTTTCCTCTTGCAATTACAACCATGCAGGCCGCACCACAGCTACGACTTGCATGGTTAAAAATAGGCGATTTGGCTGTCACGTGCAGGGATTGCTTCAGGAAGATGCAGGGCACGCCCTCCTACGCATTTCGGACGTCTGGACAGCTTACCAGACAACCGGAAGCACTCACAGACATCCGGAGGAGAGGTCGGACGTCTAAAGCTGGGTCCAGACGATCCCGAAGAGTTCTGGACGTCTGAGGTCGACGTAGAACCTGAGGTGAGTTTCTGGTTATTTTTATGTTTGGACCTTGTGCCAGATGTCTGATTTGGGTCTATAGCCCTATTTGTACCCGTTTAGGGTCCGTTTGAGGTCCGTTTTACGCAAACAAGATATCAGTGTTTTCCTTCTGAATTCCTCTACTTATAGAAGGCCTTTTATACTGTTCTGAATGTTCCATTGTGGCATGTTCCTTGTTATAGGACTTCGATCAGTTGCGAGTTCGGGGCTTGCTGAGGCACGTGAGCCTGCCGTTCGAGCCCCCAATACTCCCGAGTAGTCTGGTAGAGTGGTTTTCCCCTTTATTTAATTATTAAACATGAATGCTTGTGCGAAATTGGATAACTAGAAACCTAGGATGTGGCATGAATCCTAGGATGAGAAGTACTTGCACTGTTGTATGCGTGTTTGAGATTGCAGTCTTAAATGAATGAATAGAAATATGAATATCTACCTATTAATAAACAAGAGTTTCCTGTGAAATATGAAATGCTAATGCTAGTTAGACAGATATCTGTGACATTACTTGTATAGGTCAAATTGTGGAAATACGAGCTGCCTGTGAAATATGAAATGCCTGTGCTAGTTAACTTGTTACTTGTGGCATTACTTGTTGTATCTGCTAAATTGTGGAAATACGAGTTGCATGTGTATAATACAAGAATGAATTTGTGAATGATGAAACCTGGCATGGGATAGTATGTGAATATGAGCATGAACCCTACAGGGAGTTAGTGTAGAGTGGAGCTAGCCTCCCTTGGGTTGGGATCCGAGGTTAGGAATGGCCACTCTACACCGACTCCTGTTGGCCCTCGCGTACATAGTACCGGGGAGAGCTGTTAGTGTAGGGAGGGAGCTAGCCAACCCACGGGGCCCGAGATTAAGCTACCCAACCTACACCAACTTTTCTTTGGCCCTCTTGGCAAACTGGGGTAGTAAGACGAGGGTGCGCGAATTGTGGAGGGACGAAACCCCTGTTACTGAGAGGGCTAGGCTCTATACTGTTCTGTGTTGTAGTTGGGGCATACCCGCTAGCGGAAATGACTAACCGTGTGCCAATGCGGGGTAGCTACCCGTGTGTTTATCGTGCGTGCCGTAGTCACCGCTACGTCTAGACAGTGACCCTGGGGTGGTTGACTGGGTGTAGGATTATCACAGGGGACTCTCCTAGCTAGGAGAGCACCACGTGTGCCTTCTACTCTTCGGAAAAGACTGCAATCAAGATCGTTCCCATGAGGAACATTCGAGATCAAGAAAGAGATCTAAAAAATAAACCAATGGGTGAAAAGGAATAACCTGTGAAATAAAGTAAATGGAATAGATAGTTTTCTTGTTAGCTTTTACTGCTTTAGGTAGTTGGTTACCACTCTATTTAGCATTCGCTAATGTTGTTTACTCATAACCCTTTTCAGGTCCAGGTGTTGAGCAGCCCGAGTCACTGGCTACAGAGGGTGCTAGGCCCAATCGAGCCCAGCAGTAGTCTTCCTGTTGTAGTACTTTCATTGTTAGTGAGTTCAGACTCTTCTTACTGTTTACGTTTCTGTACTTTATTTCTGCTTTACTGTTGTGGTGGTGATATGTACTCTTAGCAGCTTTTATTTCCTTTACTACTTGTACTCTTTTATTGTTAGTTATTTAGCATGGTGAATGTGGTTTACTGTCCTGCTTTTTGGTTATTTCTTGTTGGACGACTGGGTCTTGGGATTAGTCAAGTCGAGCCGGTCTCGTGTCCTATAGGGATTCGGGAACCGGGTTGTAATAATCAAATCCATAAAAGTAGCGAGGGCGTTGGTCAACCCAAACGACATGACCAAGAACTCGTAGTGCCTGATCTGGGAACTTGGGAGGTGCATTTACCCCTGGCAGAGTTTGCATATAATAACAGTTACCACTCGAGCATCGACATGGTAGCTTACGAAGCTCTGTACGGACGGAGGTGTACTGCACCCTTGAATTGGGTCGAGGTGGGGACCAAGTGGGAGGTTGGCCCCAGGCTGATCCGGCAGAGTCAGGAGGTGATAGAGCAGATTCACAGATGACTCTGCACTGTCAGGAGCAGGCAGAAGAGTTATGATGACCAAAAACGTAGAGAGATGCAATTCAAGGTTGGGGATCACATCTTTCTCCGTGTTTCGCCCATGAAGGGCCTGCAGCATTTTGGGGCGAAAGGGAAGCTTGCGAGGAGGTTTGTAAGGCCCTTTGAGGTCCTGGAGCGAGTAGGACCCGTTGCTTACCGGCTTGCCCTTCCTCCCCAGCTTTCTGGAGTGCACGACGTGTTCCACGTGTCCAACCTCAGGAAGTACGTCGCTGATCCTAGTCACGTTCTGAGCCACGAGAGCGTCGAGGTGGGTGACGACTTGACCTACCCCGAGAGACTAGTGCAGATACTAGACAGAGCCGTCTGGAGTCTGAGACGGAAGTAGGTACCACTAGTGAAGGTCCTATAGAGAAGCTAGCGGTACGAGGAGGCTACCTGGGAGCCTGAGGCGGCGATGCAAGAGCGGTACCTGGAGCATTTTGAGGGTACGCCTTTTCAGACCTACTTCGGTCCTCTTTAAGTTTGTTGTGAGTTTTATGTTCCTTTTTCCGCACCCTAGCTAGTTCAAGTTTCAGGGACGAAACTTCCTTTAAGTTTGTTATGATGTAAAGACCCATCACACTTTTAGCCTTTTAAAATGTCTGGAGTCTTAGTCAAACGTCTGTCCAGAAGTCTAGACCCTTTCCAAAACGTCTGAAAATGAAACTTTTGTACACGCTCTACGCTCTGCGCGCGGGTGACGCGCAGAACATTCTGCTCCTTTCTCTCCCTTCCTCCCTTCCTGCCCGAGCCCTAAACCCCACACCACCTATAAAAGCCCCCCTCCCCTCCTTACCTCTCCACTCCACACACCACCACCTCCACCTTCGGAGCTTGCGGGAGTGGCAAGCGGGGGAGAGTGTGAGAGTGTAAAGGAGGAGAGTGCGGGAGGAGTAGGAGGAGGTCGAGGTCGGAGAGCTTCGGTGGAAGCTTGGTGGAGCTCGCACGACCACCGCGGGCGCGTGCGGGAGGAGGAGAGATCCCTGGGAGGCAACCTCGACCATCTACAGTGACCAGAGCTGCAATGGCGCGAGGAGGTGCGTAGCGGAGAGCGCTAGAAGTAGGTTCTGGTACTGGAAATTTTCCAGTATCAGACGTCTGGAGTGGAGTCCAGATGGCTGATGAAGCACCTGGACGTCTAGAGTTAAGGCCAGACGTCTGAAAGCTCATTTGTCACGAAGGTACATTCTTTTTCACAGTTACGGCCATGTAGGCCTCACCGCAGAAGTGAATATCGGATCTGATTTGGGGGCTGCAACTGTCATACGCAGAAGTAGCCTTGGGAAGGAGTGCGAAATGCTCTCCCATGCACTTTTGGACGTCTGATCAGATCACCAGATGTCCGGAGGTGCTTCCAGACGACTGGAGGCGTGGTTCGACGTCTGGAACTGCCTTCAGATGATCGAAGAGGAGGCTTGGACGTCTGAGGACACCACATGGACTCAAGGTAAGGTTCTTGTACCTTTTAAGACGTCTGGACTTATTCCCAGATGTCTGATTTTGGATAGTAGACACATTTTTGTCCCGTTTGGGATCCGATTGGGATTTGTTTTTACGCAAATGGAGTACTAGAGACCTTTATACACTGTTCTGAACACTCCTTTTGTGACGTATTCCCTGGTGTAGGGTTTCAGCCTGCTGCATGTTTGGGGCTCGCAGAGACGCCTGGGTCTACTTTTCGAGCCCCCAGCATTCCCGAATTGTCTATGTAAAAACCCTTTCTAATTTGAGCCTTTTAAGATGTTTGGACCCCTCCCCGGACGTCTGGAAATTGAAAAATTTGTACGCACTGTTGGTTCTGCACGCAGGCAACGTGTAGACCATTCTCTCTCTCCTTCTTCTCCTTTTTCCCCTACCGAAACCCTAATCCCACAACCTATAAAAGAGAGGCTCCCTTCCCTCTCCTATCCACTCCACCACACCTCCCCACTCCACTACAGTGAGCAGGCGCACGCGAGAGAGAGAGAGAGAGAGCGAGAGTGAGGAGGAGCGGGAGTGAAGAGAGGGAGAACGCTAAGGTCGCGAGCTTCATGGAGGCTAGCTGGAGGTCAACACGGCCACCACGACTCGTACGGGAGGAGGAGAGCGTCAAGGCGTCGTCCCCATCATTTTGCAGCAATTGGGGCTACAGCGGAGCAGAAGGAGCCATGCCAGAGCGTGGCAAGCAGTGCAGGAGCGCGGTCAGCTATTGGAGTTTTTCCAGGATCAGACGTCCGGAGTGCCTTCCGGACGACTGGCTGGACGTCTAGCGTCGACACCAGACATCTGAAAGCGGGTGTATTGCGAAGGTACGTCTTCCTCACGGTTACGGCCATGCAAGCCACACTGCAGAGGTGATCTGCTTGGTTAAAAGTGGTGTGCTGCTCTGTTGTGCACAGGAGCAGCTTTGGGAAGGTGAGTGGCACACCCTCCCATGCTTTTCGGACATCTGGACAGCTTACCAGATGACCGGATACATTCCTAGACGATCGAAGGACTGTTCAAACGTCTGAAACTGAGTCCAGACGGTCGCGGAGGAGTCCTGGACGTCTGGGATCATCACAGGAACTTGAGGTGAGTCTCTAATGACTTTTAAGACATCTGGACTTGTTCCCAGATGTCTGATTTGGGTCTACAAACACGTTTTTGACCTGTTTAGGGTCCGATCGGGATACGTTTTACGCAAACGAAATATCTGTGGTTTCCTTGTGAGTTCCTCTACATATTATAAGCCTTTATATACTATTCTGAATGTTTCGTTGTGATGTGTTCCTTGGTATAGGGCTTCGACCTGCTACGTGTCTGGGGCTTGCAAAGTCGCGTGGGTCTGCAGTTCGAGCCCCCAATACTCCCGGATTGTCTAGTAGAGTGGTCCACCCCTGTTCTACTTATAAAATATGAATGCATCTATGAAAATTAGATAACTGGAAACCTAGGATGTGGTATGAACCCTAGGACGAGAAATGGTTGAACCACTTGGTTGCGTGATTGAAATTGTAGTTATAAATGAATGAGCTAAATTGTTAGCAACGGCCTGTTAATAAATATGAGCTGTCTGTTCGAATATGAAAGGCCTGAGATAACTAAACAGTTACCTGTGACATCATTTGTTGCATGTGTTAAATGGTGGAAATATGAGCTGCATATAACGACCCGATTCCCGAGTCCCTACGAGACATGAGAATCGGACCGACTCGACTAATCCCAAGACCTAGTCGTCCAACGAGAAAGTAACCAAAAGAGCAGTAAAATAAACCACATTCAACATAAAATATAACTAGCAGTAACAAAATACAGCAGTAAGAAAAAGAACTACTATAGCATGTACCACCACAACAGTAGAACAACATTTAACATAACATGAACTACAAGTAAAGAAAAGTACAGAGAGTAACAAGAACTACTCACTACAGTGGAACAAAAAGGGCACAAAAGAACAGTGGTAACTCTACTGGACCTTACTCGGCCCAGCGTCCTCTGTAATCGTTGACCCTGGCTGCTCAACACCTGGTCCTGAAAAGTAACGAGTGTAACACGTCAGCGAAACGCTGAGTAGAGTGGCAGCTAAACTAAAGAAGTAGTAAAGTGTACAGAAGCTGTTTTATTTTCTTTCTTCCTTTATTTACGTCTTTCTATTGTTTCACAATCTATCTATTTCTCAGATCCTTCACTTGATCTCGAATGTTCCTCGTGGGAACGATCTTGATTGTAGTCTTTTCCAAACAGTAGAAGTAATACGTGGTGCTCTCCTGGTCGGGAGAGTCCCCCGTGGTGATCCTACTCTCAGTCAACCACCCCAAGGTCACTGACAGACGTAACGGTGACTACGGCACGCGCGGTAAACGCACGGGTAGCTAACCTGCAGTGGCACGCGGTCAATCGTTTCCGTTAACGGGTGCGCCCAAAGCACAGCACGGAACCAGTATAGGGCAGAGCCCTCTCAGTAACAGGGATCCAACCCCTCCACAGTAACCAAACAGGGGCCTTACCCCTCCACAGTCCGCGCACCCTCGCCTGACTAGCCTGGTTTGCCCAGTGGGCCTAACAAGTCGGTGTAGGTGAGCTAGCAGAACCCCGGGGCCCGTGGGGTAGCTAGTACTCGCCCTACACTAGTAGCTCTCCTCGGTACTGTGTACACGAGGGCCAACAAGTCGGTACAAAGTGGCCAGAACTAACCCCGGGTCCCTGGGGCAGCTGGCTCCACTCTGCACTAAGCAGGTAACAGGTGCTTCCCCTGGCACTACGTACCCAAGAGACAACGCACCTCCACATCTTTCCTTCTCAGTTCCATTTCATTCTCTTTCCAGGAGTTCTACTCCTAACTCCCCGTAGGGTTCTAGCTCTTTTAACTCAGCACATTCAGGTTTCACCCTTTCAGTTTCACGTTCATACAACCCATATTCTCAAACATGTTCATTTATTCATAACAGGCAGCTGTTAAAATCAATTTACATGCAGCTATTATTTTCTTTCCACAGTTTCCAAGACTGCAATATCTATATTCATTTCACTAGTTTTCCAGTCCTAGGATTCATGCCGTACCCTAGGATTCATGCAATACCCTAGGATCTATCATTCAATCTGGTTTCTCATTCCTAGGATTCATGCAATGCCCTAGGTCTATTAGTTGTTCCATAATTGTAACAAATTATGTTAATAATTTCTAAAGCCACTCTACCAGTTACAATGGAAGTACTGGGGGCGTGATCGGAAATCTCGCGCACCTCCGCAATCCTCAAGACTGAAAAGGAATGGGGTCCTATCACAAGGATTAAACACAAGGAGTTTCTTAGAATAGTATATAGTTACTGGAAACGGGTAGAGGATTTTATTCCGAAAAGAACGCAACTTGAAACGCGGAAAATGGACTCCGAACGGGCCCTAAACGGGTCAAAAACGACGAAACAGTCCAAAATCAGACATCTGGAACCTCTTCCAGACGTCTTAAAAAGTGGGTCAGATGGTACCTTTGTCCTGCGTAGTCTCTCAGACATCCAGAAGCCTGCGGGGGCGTCTGGCCTAGTTCCCAGACGTCCGATGGTCACCCCGGATATCTGGAAGTTCTTCCAGTCGTCTGGCACTGCGGCCAGACGTTTGATTCGCGTTGGATGCGAATCTCGGAGCCTGCACGTACCACTCCTCGCTCTCAGTACGAACGGTCGCAGAAAAGGAAGAAGGACGAAAATAACTTACTTGCTAGACGTCTGGACAGTCCTCCAGACGTCTTCACCGTCATCTGGTTGGAAGCCCAGACGTCTGATTCTGGAAAAAATTTCCAAAATCAGAGCTCGACGCGCTCTCCGCCCGCGACGCACGGCCGCTCCGCGCCTCGTCCGCCTGCTGCTCGAGCTGCAGCAGCCCTCCCGCGTCATTCCGCGCCCACTGCTCCCCCGCCGGCCGGCTCCAGCTGCCCCGGCAAGCTCGAGCCCTCACGGCCGAGCGTCTCCTCCCTCGCACAACGCCTCATCCCGCACACCCGCCGCGGCTGCCGCTGCCACCGCTCGCTCACTCTCGCACTGGCTGGAAGAAGAAGAAGAAGGGAGCGGAGGAGATGAGAGTGAGGGAGAGGGCGAGGGCCCTTTTAAAGCCACGCGAGGAGAGAGAGAGAGAGAGAGAGGGGCGCGGCCTGTGCCACAGGAGGAGAAGGAAAAAGAGGGTCTGCAGGTCTGCGCGCGCAGGCGCGCAGACGAAATCCACCATGCCGCAGAAATTAAATCCCAGACGTCTGGTCAGACATCTGGGCCACCTCCCAGACGTCTTGAAGCCGCGTTCGTAACAATATAACAAACTCAAAGGAAGTTTCGTCCCCAAAACTTACGCTAACTAGGGTAAGGGAAAAACGTCATATAAAAATATAACAAACTCAAAGAGGACCGAAACCGATCCGAAAGACGTACCCGCAAAGAGCTCCGGGTACCGCTCCTGCATTGCCGCCTCAGGCTCCCAAGTAGCCTCCTCGTACCGCTGGCTCCTCCACAGAACCTTCACCAGGGGTACTTGCTTTTGTCTCAAACTGCGGACGGCTCGGTCAAGAATCTGCACTGGCCGCTCGGGGTAGGTCAGGTCGTCGCCCACCTCGATGCTCTCGTGACTCAGTACGTGACTGGGATCGGCTACGTACTTCCTGAGGTTGGACACGTGGAACACGTCGTGTACACTAGAAAGCTGTGGAGGGAGGGCAAGTCTGTAAGCAACGGGTCCAACCCGCTCCAGGACCTCAAAGGGCCCCACGAACCTCGACGCAAGCTTCCCTCTCACCCCAAACCGCTGTAGGCCCTTCATGGGCGAAACACGAAGAAAGACGTGGTCCCCAACCTCGAACTGCACTTCTCTGCGTTTTCAATCTACGTAGCTCTTCTGTCTGCTCCTGACAGTGCGGAGTCGCCTGTGGATCTGCTCGACTACCTCCTGACTCTGCCGGATCAACCTGGGGCCAACCTCCCACTTGGTCCCCACCTCAACCCAACTCAAGGGTGCCGTACACCTCCGTCCGTACAGAGCCTCGTAGGAAGCCAAGCCGATGCTCGAGTGGTAGCTGTTGTTGTATGCAAACTCTGCCAGGGGCAGGTGCTCCTCCCAAGAGCCCCTCTAGTCCAGTACACATGCACGCAAAAGGTCCTCAAGTGTCTGTATCGTGCGCTCAGACTGTCCGTCCGTCTGGGGGTGGTAAGCTGTACTAAACCTCAACCACGTCCCCAGGGCCTACTGAAACTCAGCCCAAAACTGGGACGTAAAGCATGTATCCCGGTCGGATACGATTTCCCGCAGAACTCCGTGTAGTCGTACCACATCGCGGATATACCTCTCTGCCAACTGTGCTGGTCCCAAAGTGACTCGAATCGGCAAGAATCATGCCGTCTTCGTCAGTCTATCCACAATTACCCAGACTGCGTCGTGTCCTCGCTAGGTAACAGGTAAACCCACCACCAAGTCCATGGTGATGCTCTCCCACTTCCATTCTGGCACTGGAAGCAGCTGTAGTAGCCCTGCAGGCCTTTGATGCTCGGCTTTCACCTGCTGACACGCTAAGCATTGCTGCATGAATTCACCCACATCCCGCTTCATCCCCCTCCACCAAAATTCGTGTCTCAAGTCGTGGTACATCTTCGTGTTTCCGGGATGTATGGTGAATCTGGAACCATGTGCCTCAGTCAGGAGCTCTCTCAACAGCTCCTCGTCCCTGGGAATGCACAACCGTCCCCTCAGGCGTAGCACCTAGTCTGTGAAAGAGAAGTCCCCTGGGTCTCCTGACAGTACTCTGTCGCGCAAGGACTGCAAGTACGGATTGGCCATCTGTCCTGTGATGATGCGGTCTATCAGCTCTGGCGTAGTCTGTCGTGTCAAAGTCACTGCCCCACAGTGCCCCCGTGTAACGAACGCGTGCCCCAAACGTCTTTTAAGACGTCTGGGAGGTGGCCCAGACGTCGGACCAGATGTCTGGGATCGTTTCCAGACGTCTGGAAATCCGTTATCTTCCACATGCGCGGGTCGTCTGCGTGCCTGAGCGTGCAGACCCGCATAGAGGTCTTTTAAGACGTCTGGTAGGTGGCCCAAACGTCGGACCAGACGTCTGGGATCGTTTCTAGACGTCTGGAAATCCGTTATCTTCCACAGGCGCGAGTCATCTGCGTGCCTGAGCGCACAGACCCGCATATTCGTTTATTCCCTGCGGCTGCAGACACCCTGCTGCATCCTCTCTCCTCCTCGCACGGCCTTAAAAGGCCACGCCTCCCCTCACTTCCGTCACCACCGTCTCCTCTCTCTTCTCCTTCAGCCAGTGAGCGTGAGCGCGAGCGCGAGGGCGGCAGCGGCGGCCGCAGTGAACGCGGAGGAGGTGCTGCGTGCGAGAGTGGAGCTCTGACGTGAGGGTAAGCTCGCTGGGGCTGCTAGGGCCAACCGGCGGAGGGCGCAGGGGGCACAGAGCGACGCGGAGGGGGGACTGCTGCGGTCTGAGCAGCAGGCATGAGAGGTGAGACGCGAGCGGTGATGAGAACCTCATCATGAGCCATAACTAGCTCATTTTGACCCAATACAAAGGATAAAAGCTCCTATATATCTCAAGGAAAGGCTTAACTCAGAGAATTCTGAGTTTGAGAAGAAAACCAGTCATAAGGGGTAAAAGTGCAATTTTACCAGTATAATCTGCATACAGGGTAATTCTGGGCCCAAACACAGGTCAAAACAGCTTAATAAGAATAAAAGTGGGATGAGATGATCTAGCAAGGGCTACAGCACTTCCAACGAACCAAATGATAATCTGTAACCCTAAAACAACCCACTTCAATTCACAAGGTTCGAGGCAAAGTAAAAATAGAATAAACCCTCTAAAATTCATAGAAAAATAATCTCTAGGGTTTAGAACCTTCAATTTGGCCTTTAGAACCCATTTTGACCTACATTGAGAACCATGCCCAATTAATAACTTAATTTGGGTTTTTGCGCAAATTGACCGGTCAAACAAGGTTTAATATGAAAATAAAATTCACCATCAGATTCCTTAGGTCCTAATTAGTCATGTATAAAAACTTGAGCCTAAGAAGAAACCTCCTTGACCGACTTTACACTTTGGTCCTCATATATTTACTATTTGGCCCTCAACTTTTGAACCCTCGCATTTAGGCCCCTAACTCTCCTTCGTTCTTTGCAAACAGGTCCCTCCTGCAAAACCCTGCCAGCACCATGCTCCGGCGACCTTGCACGGAGCATGGCGCCGCGCAGGGTGAGGTGGAGGACCTGGCATGTGTACCAGGGGTGCCCTGCGTCGTCAGCCGTCGCAGGAGCACCCCCATGGTCCTTGCAGCCCCCCATACCGGCCGTGCGAACGCACGGACGGTATGGGTTCGAATTCCGACCATGCTCCGGCGAGGGAGACACGTCGTCTCCCTCCGCCTTCCTCCCTGCTTCAACCCTATAAATACCCCCCGCCGCTCCACCGACCAAGGCAGCCTGGACCTGACGGAGAAAACCCCCAGCTTTCTTCTCTTCTTTCTCCGGCAGACGCTCACCAGCTCCGGCGACTTCCTCTCCCTCCACCTCTTCGCTCTGCCGCACTACCAGCAGCAGAGACCTCCTCCCCTGCTCTTCCCGCGCCACGCCGCACCCAGCTGGCGCCTCTCCAGCCTTCTGCTCGCCGCCGCCCCTCTCCCTGAGCATCGTCTTCTCCGGCGACAGTCGATACGACTGTCGCCCTGTTCCTCCCCCTTCGTCCCTGCAGTTAAGTTAGACTTACTCCCCTTCTCCTCCTCTTTCTTTCCCCGCTTTCGATTTAGTCAATTAAGCCCTCTACCGACCCTGTTCACCCTCATCCTCTCCGCCTCCGACCACCCTCCGGCGAGCCGCTCCCATCACCTCAGCAACCCACACGGCTCGCCGACCACCGCAGAACTTCCGCCTCCTCACCCTGATCCTCTTCCGCCCCTCCACTTCCCACCAAACACCCTCTGCAGACCCACCGAACACACCCACTCCCTCGCTCACAGTCTGACCTAGGACGACCTAACAGCTCCATCTCGCCCCCTGCAGACCCCCTGACCACCTTCGCCGTGCCACGGCGAAGGTCCTCCGCCTGTCTGATTTGGCCGAGAGGCCGTGCCATTGGTTTCAGGTTCCAGGCCTTGACCGCCATTGGCGAGGAAGCTCGAAGCCTGCTCGAGGTTGCTCCAAGCCGAGATATCCCAGATTGAATAGCCACGGCCAGCGCGGAAGAGTCTCACGCATACACCCTGGCCCTCGATTGGAGCTGTACGCCTCAACAGCCGATGCAATTGGGAGCACCATCCCTGCTGCAGGCGTAGGAGAATTGGGGTGGGACATTTAGTCCCACCTCGGAATCTCTCAAAGGCGCGCGGACACATAAATTGAAAAACTGCCGTATGCTGTTTGCCTCAGTTACCACGGGGTGAGGTCCCTCTCACCCGACCCGACCCGACTCGGCCTCGTCCGTGACCACGCTCCGCGGACCTGGCCCGACCCGATTAGACTGACCTGCACTCCTCGCCCACCACGCACGCCGGTGGGCCTGGACCCGGGCTTGACCCGAACCCGATTACCCGATAGGCGCTCTGGGAGAGCTTCCGAGGAGTGATTTCAGAGAGAGAGATACGCGGGGGAGGGGGGGTAGAGTAGGTTTTTGTCTTGACGAATAAACTCTGAAGTGTGCAGGCCAAAGAAGAAGAAGCAGACCCGCTGAAGAAGAAGGAGCTGCTGCACTGTAGCGAAGGCATTGTTAAGTCGTCTCAGCACCGGGGCAGACGACGGAAGGTCAGCAGGCCAAAGAAGAAGAAGAAGAAGGAAGAGCAACGGCCATCGCGAAAGAAGAGAAGTCAAGGCAGGTGAAGACAAAGAAGAAGAAGGAATGAAGAGAAGCAAGAAGCAAGAAAAGAAGAAGATGATCTGACGAAAAAGAAAGAAAGGAAACAAGAAGAAGAAGAGCACGAGGGGAAAATCTGAAGAAAGCAGAAGAAGAAGAAGAAGAAGAACAGGGAGAACCAAAGAAGAACAGGGAAAACCAAAGACAAAGAGGAAGAAAGAAGAAAAGAAGAAGAAGCAAATTTTTCATCTCTCTCTCTCTCTCTTTATTTTTGTAATAGAACTTGTATATCTCTAGAATACAACTTGCTCCCTGAGTTCGACCTCGGGAACTCTTTCAGTTTTCCGAGTAATAAAAATTTTATATGGAACGTTGGTGACAACCGGCTTTACTACAACGATATAACACAAACCGGTCACGAACCGACGGATCACCATTTTGGCGCCGCTGCCGGGGAGCAACGGCTATTCTAGAGGTAAACATTCCTGTATCTTTTAAGTTCTAATAATCTCCTCTCTTTTGTGCAGCTATAGGAACTCAAGAAGACAAGCAACCACACAACTACTCCGAAGACAGGTAAAATCTTTTCTCTCACTATTAACCCCTACACTCTAAAGAGGAAGAAAAGAAAAGAACAAGCAATATAGGACTAACCTGTTTTCCATATTTAGTAACCATAAAAGTTGCATGTTTTCAACTCATTATTTCTGCACACTATTAAGGGTATTTAAGGGCTAACACATTCTTGCTTGAGCCCTAATTACCCAACAAAGAATTAACTGGACCAAGTAGAGCCAACCTAGGATCCAACACTAGGGATTTAGAGACACACTCCTTAAGCAAGAATTGAGAAAACCAAATGAAGTGTGCCCAAGCCCTTGTCTGAAAATACCTATTCAAAGAAAATCTAAAACAATTGGCTCTCTAAACACTTGAACCCTAAAAGACAGGACCTAAAAGCTCTTAAAGAAAACAATAGGTAAAGTTGACCCCTTGGGTTAACCAACCTTAAATTAGGTCACTCTTTGCACTTAAAAAGACTAAAGTTCAAGTGAAACCTTAAGCACCCTGATCTTAAAATTGGTAGACTTAAGAGGTCAAGATCCCCATTCTGGTCTGCCTGGAACCGCAGTGACAAGAGAGGTCGGGTGGGGGAAACCCTGTAACCCGTGGGGACGCTCTACCGTGTAGGGGTCTTCGCGGGACTCTCCCTCTCTGGCTGCCCAGGTAATTCTCAGGTGGACGATCTTTCTGATCAAGGGGTCCATCTGCCCCGCACCTCTATAGTCACCCAACACATTTTTTGGGTGTCTTGATTGGGTCCATCACCTTCTAAACTTACCTCTCCCAACTGTGCATGTACGGAAGGAGGTCTCTAAGACCACCCTTAAGACCTCCTTTAGAAATTCACTCTCGTCAAGGCCAAGCCTCGACGCCCATGTTTGTGCAGCAACACCCTCACATTATTCTCTCTTCTGATTCAGAACCAAGTTCTTCTTCTTCCCCCATCATGGCTCAGCCAGTTGAGGAAGAAAATAATCTGGAACACCAGCTCCAGCGACTCAATGACCTCTTCCAAAACTTCGTGCACCCACCGCAGCGTCCTATGATGCGGGACCACTACAATCCTGCTGCGGTGGCCATTGAGCCTCGAGTGAGAATCCCGATTGGAGGACCTGATTCCGAACTAAAGCCCAACATGATTCACGCTATACCTAAATTCCATGGGCTTAATTCTGAAGATCCCTTCCAGCACATCAAACAGCTTAAGCATCTGGCCCACACTTTTGGATCAGATGCGCAAAATCGGGATATTCTTCTCATGAAGATGTTCTCCTTTTCTCTTATGGACAAGGCCGCCCATTGGTATCAAACTCAGACCCGGCCGATCAACACTTGGGAAGAACTTCAATCCGAGTTTTTGAAAAAGTTCTTTCCCGTTGGTCGGACCAACGCCTTGCGCCATCAGATTACACACTTCACTCAACAATCAGGAGAACCTCTCCATGAGGCATGGGATCGTTTTCAGGATCTCATGAGGAAGTGCCCCCATCACGGAGTTCCTAAATGGGAACAAGTCCAATCTTTTTACCAGGGACTCCGTGAGGACATCCGCCTTTTCGTCAATGCAACCTGCGGAGGAAACATCATGGGTCAACATGAAGACACCGTATGGGAGATTCTCGAAAACATGTGCGAGAACTCCATCAACAATGACTCCATGGGATTATTCGACAGAACGAATACCCGCGCAGCGACGAATCTTAAGGGAGCACATGAGACGCAGGGCCTGTCCGCATCAGTCGACCTGGAATTAATGGCCAGTCGATTGGACAAGGTCTCAATTATTGAAAAGAAGGTGGATGAGCTGACTCAGCACTTGCAGCGAGCCACCTCTGCGCGTAACTCCTTTGCACAACCTCCTTCCACACAGGAGACTGTGCAAAACATCCTACACCGATCCTCCCCTGGGATGGATCCATATCCATCCCCATCTGATTCTTGGACTGGAAGATCATCCGATCCTTTCTTCACCAGCCGGGGGAACTCCATTCCCCCTTTCCCTGATTCTCAGGAGGTTCCTCAGACCTGCGAGGACCTCAACGCCATCCAGAACGACCCATTCTCCAACACTTACAACCCTGGATGGCGAAACCATCCAAATTTTCAGTGGGCGGGAAATTCTCAAACCCAAAGACCACCTTTTCAGTCCCGCCCACAGCCCTCTCATCACTACCAGCCGCCTCAGCCTCGGCCCAACCCTACTTATCTATCAGGGCCAAATCAAGATCAAATGTCCTTAATCCTTCAGACTCTGGCTGACATTCAAAAATCGAATGCGGCCATTCAAAAACAGCACAAGGACGAGCTTACTGAAGTCAAAACTCAGCTGGCCCAGTTGGCAAATTCTCGCCAGCCAGGCACACTCCCTTCCCAACCCCTTCCTAACCCAAATAACGTGCCAACCCAGAAGCGCGTTATGAATCCAAATTTAGGCCACGCTCAATGGATTTATCAGGCCCCTACTGCCCCATCTCCAGACGAGATGGAAGCCTCTACTTCTCGTACGGGATTTCAGCAGCAGCCACCCCTCCTACCAAATCCAAACCAAAATCAGGCCGGATTAAATTCTGTAACAACACGTAGTGGTAAGACAACTCAGGACCCGCGTTATCCAAACCACTCCCAGCCTGATAATCATGACCCTAGGATAGTTATCCAAGGTACCGCTGTTCCAGACCCACAACCAGGACCTATCCTAGAGGAACCAACCAAGATCCCGTTTCCCGAGGCCCTGACCAAGAGAAAGAAGACCACCAAACCCGTGGCCCCTGAGGAGGACCTGGTCAAGCTCTTTGAGCAGGTCCACATAAACATCCCCTTGATGGATGCAATCCACCACGTACCAGCTTACGCACGATTTCTAAAGAATATATGTACACCCCAGCGTAAGCCGCGAACCAAGGGAGGGAGCCCAATTGTTCTGTCAGAGCAAGCCAGCTCTGTAATCCTTAGTAGACTCCCACCCAAGGCAAAAGATCCTGGAACTCCCCTGATCTCCTGTAAGATAGGTGGTACCCAATGTGACAGAGCATTGTTAGACTTAGGTGCATCTATAAATCTGATACCCACATCCTTACTTGACCATCTGGAAGAATCTGAGCTGAAACCAACTGAGGTGACATTACAATTAGCAGATCGATCTATAAAGTCACCAAAAGGGATTCTCGAGGATGTTATCGTAAGAGTGCGGGATTTCTATTTTCCAGTGGACTTTATAGTCTTAGACATGGATGCACCTGAGAACCCTAGGGATACACCAATCATTCTAGGGAGACCTTTCTTGGCTACTGCTAGAGCCAACATCAGCTGTGAGGAGGGCCAAATAGAGCTTAAGTTTGGAGATCAAACACTGAAAATTGATATATTTAAGGCCCAACAAGGAATTAATTGCGGCGTCATCGAGCAAATTTGTGACATCAAGACTTTGGTTGATGAACCACACCTCCAGAATGACTTGAGTATTCCTCATCAACCACAGAAGGATCTTGACCCGCAAATAGAGGAGTCAAATCCAGATGTGAACAACCCAATAACTCCCACCCTTGAACCTCACATCTATACTGAACCACCCGCTGCTGCTGAAAACCCCATCCTCGAACTGAAACCCCTTCCTGCTCATTTGAAATACATCTTTTTGGGTTCTAATCAGACCCTTCCTGTGATCATCAATTCCAACCTTAATCCTGAACAGGAATCCCGTCTGATTGTTGTCCTCCAGCAACATCGCAGAGCCATCGGATGGACCCTCGATGATTTGACTGGAATAAGTCCCTCTTATTGTACTCATCATATCTATTCAGAAGAGGGCACACGACCTTCTCGTGAAATGCAGAGACGCTTAAACCCCAATCTGCAGGAGGTCGTGAAAAAGGAGATCATCAAGTGGTTAGATGCCGGGATCATCTACCCGATCTCCGATAGTCGTTGGGTGAGCCCAATTCAGGTCGTGCCTAAGAAGGCAGGACTCACCACTATAACGACTGAGACCGGAGAAATCATTCCTACCCGATTAGCCAACTCGTGGAGAGTCTGTATAGATTACCGTCGACTCAATTCCTCCACGAAGAAGGATCATTTCCCACTACCCTTCATTGATCAAATTCTCGAAAAACTAGCGGGAAATAGGTTCTTCTGCTTTCTTGACGGGTACTCCGGTTATAACCAGGTGGCAATCCATCCTGAGGACCAAGAAAAGACCACATTCACCTGCCCCTTCGGAACATACGCTTTCCGAAGGATGCCTTTTGGTCTTTGCAATGCACCCGCTACTTTTCAGCGATGCATGCTTGCCATATTCTCAGATATGGTAGGTGATTTTCTGGAAGTCTTCATGGATGACTTTTCAGTTTTCGGAGCATCATTCGACGATTGCCTCCAGCACTTGGTCCAGATACTCAGGCGGTGCATCGACGTGAATTTGGTTCTTTCCTGGGAAAAGAGCCATTTCATGGTGCCTGAGGGAATTGTCCTGGGACACTCAATTTCGGAGAAAGGTATCCAAGTGGATCGAGCTAAGGTTAATCTGATTTCTCGCCTTCCTATGCCTAGCTCGATCAGGGACATCCGATCCTTTTTAGGGCATGTCGGTTTTTATCGACGATTTATCCCTGATTTTTCAAAAATCGCACGCCCCCTGACCACTCTTCTCTCCAAGGATGTTCCCTTCGAAATCTCCAAGGAATGCACTCAAGCATTTGAAATCCTGCGTGACCGAGTCACCCAGGCCCCGATCCTACAGTCCCCTGATTGGTCTCAACCCTTTGAGATCATGTGTGATGCATCCGACTTCGCTGTAGGAGCGGTTTTGGGGCAGAAAAATGACAAGAAACCTGTGGTCATTTACTACGCCAGCAAAACACTCGATGAGGCTCAGCGTAACTATACAGTTACTGAGAAGGAGCTACTAGCTGTAGTATTTGCCCTAGAGAAATTCAGATCATACCTTCTGGGTTCCCATATCATCATATACTCGGATCACACGGCTGTGAGGCATCTCCTTGCAAAGAAGGACGCGAAACCTCGATTGATCCGATGGATCTTGCTGTTGCAAGAATTTGACCTCGAGATTCGCGATAAAGCGGGAAAACAAAACGTGGTAGCTGATCACTTGTCCCGTCTTCCTTCTGATATGATAGACCCTTCCGGACCCATCACTGAGCATTTTCCCGATGAGCACCTGCTGACTATTGGTACTAGCCTTCCATGGTTTGCTAATATTGTAAATTACTTGGCATCTCATCAGACCCCGTCCGATTGGCCGAAGGCCAAGAAAGACAAATTGCGCTCCGATGCCAAGTATTACATTTGGGAAGACCCGTACCTCTTCCGCATAGGTGCCGATCAGATCATCCGGAGATGTATCCCGGATGGGGAAGTCAACAATATCCTCTCTTTCTGCCATGACCAGGCATGCGGTGGCCATTTTGCCGGGCATAAAACCGCATCAAAAGTCCTCCAGTGCGGCTTTTACTGGCCCACACTGTTCAAAGACGCATACAGTCATTGCAAGGCATGCAGTCGTTGCCAGACTTTGGGCAACATGAGCCATCGCAACATGATGCCTATGCAACCGATTCTAGTATGCGAAATCTTTGATGTTTGGGGGATTGATTTTATGGGCCCCTTTCCTGTTTCGGATGGTTTCGAATACATTCTGTTGGCTGTGGACTACGTGTCCAAATGGATCGAAGCCATACCGACCCGAACCTGTGATCACAAAATCGTTCTCAAATTCATTCATCAACACATTTTCTCAAGGTTCGGGATTCCTCGTGCAATAATCTCTGATGGGGGGACCCATTTCACAAATGCTCAGTTTAGGTCACTGATGACCAAATACGGGGTGTCTCACCGAATCTCTACTCCTTACCACCCCCAAACTAATGGTCTAGCTGAGCTGTCAAATCGGGAGATCAAGAAAATCCTACAGGTCACTGTTCGACCTGACAGGAAGGACTGGTCGTCCCGACTTCCGGAAGCATTGTGGGCCTATAGGACCGCCCACAAGACCCAATTGGGCATGTCTCCCTTTAGATTGGTGTACGGAAAGGCATGCCACCTTCCCGTCGAACTGGAGCATAAAGCCTATTGGGCAGTACGGAACTGTAATCTAGATCTTTCCAAGGCTGGGACCCACAGAAAACTCCAAATCAGCGAGATCGATGAATTACGCACAGACGCGTACGAGAACTCGCAAATCTACAAGGAGCGGGTTAAAGCCTTCCACGACAAACACATCTCAAGAAAGATCTTCCATCCTGGTCAAAAGGTCCTACTCTTTGATGCCCGACTCAAACTCTTCCCAGGAAAACTGAGATCTAAGTGGGTCGGACCATATTTGGTCCGACAGGTTTTTGGAAATGGAGCAATCGAAATCAGTCCACTCAGCCACGATTCTGAACCTTTCATCGTGAATGGTCAAAGACTCAAGCCGTTCATTGATGTAACTTCTACTGATTTGGCTGAGGCATCTCATATCCTCCTTTCCCCTTGAGCTTATTGCGCCCAGCCGATGGCGTAAAACTCAGCGCTTAACGGGAGGCAGCCCGTCATTCTCTTTGAAAACCTGAAACTTGTTCTGACACCTTTCAGCACTCGAAGTTCACCCTTATAGACAGCCGACCCCAACTCAGATGTTCGCATCTGAAATTTGAAATCGTCCGCAAAAATTCAACCCGACCCATCCACTCACCCAAATTTCTGTCTTAAGGAATGAACTAAGACCCCCTAGGTTACAATGAGGACATTGCAAATCTTAGGCATGGGGGGGTATGAAAGTGCAAAAACTCGTAAGAAAAGGTTTCAAACAAAAAAATTCACATATGCCAAAAATACCATAAAAATTAAAAAATTTTCGAAAAAGAATAAGAGGAAAAGAGGAGAAGGAAAATTTTGTGAAGGAGAGAAGAAACAAAATGAAAAAGGAGCACAAAATTATAAGAAAAGTTGATAGTCATTAGTAAGGAACTAAGGAATTAACCTAAGTTCTAGACCTCATTCAAGAAAATAACTGAAAAGTGCACAATAAGATTAGTAAGAATGCAAACCTTAGGCATTCTTGAATAGACTCTTAGTACTCATTAAGATCTGGACACTCCTCAAGAGGTTGAGGAAAATGAAAAGCTGAAGTATTAGGTCTAAGGCTTAGGGAGTATTCGGCCTCGTTAACTAATTTTTGGTTTACGGGACTCAGTAACCTAAGCACCCTAATCTCACACACAGCCTGGTTCAGTAAGCATAAAAATCAGAATCACGCAGAAGCGTCGCAAAAATCTGAAAAGAACACCTAGAATAGGAATGGCCGATCAACACAAGTTGATTTGGACGAGTTCCCAGCGCGGAGAGGCGGGAAATCCCCTCGAAGATGCGTAACAAAATGTCATCTCCTCGGTGCTTGTCTCTTAGGATATTTACATATCCTACGGGGGGCATGTAAGCACTCTGCTGGTTCAGATTCCATGGATGGCGTTATCTCGAAATGTCAATTGCCAGGGTCTGGATTCGGCCACGGAATACCATGGATGGGATTATCTCGAAATCTCAATAGCCAGGGTTCCGGGGGTTGCCATGGGCGGTGCTATCTCGAAGCATCGATCGCCAGGAACCCTTGAGGATTGATGATGGGAGCAAGGAATCTGATACAGACCGTGTTGAAAAGCCAATCCTAGACTAGAACTAAAAAGAAAAAGAGAGAGAAAACTCTCCAAACAGAAAAAACTTTCTATCTCTCTCTCTTACAAAACGCACTGCGAACTGAGCCAGGGCTAAAATTATTTCAAGCACGGGTGCTTTAACCACGAAGTCCAGCAAACCTTAGGTTAGTTCTTGTGGGCCTTAAAAACCTTTGCTAAAAGACTGAGGCTAAGGCTAGACAGATTTGGATCTTGATTGGTACTAGAGTATCTTTTAGGCCTATGGTCAGCATTCTAACCTAATCTATGCTCAAATAAAGAAAAGCACTTATCTAAAACCATTGAAAACTTCATGGTCTAGAACAAGGGTTGAAACCTTAAGTTTTTTTTTGCTAAGGGACTAGCAAAAGCTAGGCATGGGGGTATGATGAGAACCTCATCATGAGCCATAACTAGCTCATTTTGACCCAATACAAAGGATAAAAGCTCCTATATATCTCAAGGAAAGGCTTAACTCAGAGAATTCTGAGTTTGAGAAGAAAACCAGTCATAAGGGGTAAAAGTGCAATTTTACCAGTATAATCTGCATACAGGGTAATTCTGGGCCCAAACACAGGTCAAAACAGCTTAATAAGAATAAAAGTGGGATGAGATGATCTAGCAAGGGCTACAGCACTTCCAACGAACCAAATGATAATCTGTAACCCTAAAACAACCCACTTCAATTCACAAGGTTCGAGGCAAAGTAAAAATAGAATAAACCCTCTAAAATTCATAGAAAAATAATCTCTAGGGTTTAGAACCTTCAATTTGGCCTTTAGAACCCATTTTGACCTACATTGAGAACCATGCCCAATTAATAACTTAATTTGGGTTTTTGCGCAAATTGACCGGTCAAACAAGGTTTAATATGAAAATAAAATTCACCATCAGATTCCTTAGGTCCTAATTAGTCATGTATAAAAACTTGAGCCTAAGAAGAAACCTCCTTGACCGACTTTACACTTTGGTCCTCATATATTTACTATTTGGCCCTCAACTTTTGAACCCTCGCATTTAGGCCCCTAACTCTCCTTCGTTCTTTGCAAACAGGTCCCTCCTGCAAAACCCTGCCAGCACCATGCTCCGGCGACCTTGCGCGGAGCATGGCGCCGCGCAGGGTGAGGTGGAGGACCTGGCATGTGTACCAGGGGTGCCCTGCGTCGTCAGCCGTCGCAGGAGCACCCCCATGGTCCTTGCAGCCCCCCATACCGGCCGTGCGAACGCACGGACGGTATGGGTTCGAATTCCGACCATGCTCCGGCGAGGGAGACACGTCGTCTCCCTCCGCCTTCCTCCCTGCTTCAACCCTATAAATACCCCCCGCCGCTCCACCGACCAAGGCAGCCTGGACCTGACGGAGAAAACCCCCAGCTTTCTTCTCTTCTTTCTCCGGCAGACGCTCACCAGCTCCGGCGACTTCCTCTCCCTCCACCTCTTCGCTCTGCCGCACTACCAGCAGCAGAGACCTCCTCCCCTGCTCTTCCCGCGCCACGCCGCACCCAGCTGGCGCCTCTCCAGCCTTCTGCTCGCCGCCGCCCCTCTCCCTGAGCATCGTCTTCTCCGGCGACAGTCGATACGACTGTCGCCCTGTTCCTCCCCCTTCGTCCCTGCAGTTAAGTTAGACTTACTCCCCTTCTCCTCCTCTTTCTTTCCCCGCTTTCGATTTAGTCAATTAAGCCCTCTACCGACCCTGTTCACCCTCATCCTCTCCGCCTCCGACCACCCTCCGGCGAGCCGCTCCCATCACCTCAGCAACCCACACGGCTCGCCGACCACCGCAGAACTTCCGCCTCCTCACCCTGATCCTCTTCCGCCCCTCCACTTCCCACCAAACACCCTCTGCAGACCCACCGAACACACCCACTCCCTCGCTCACAGTCTGACCTAGGACGACCTAACAGCTCCATCTCGCCCCCTGCAGACCCCCTGACCACCTTCGCCGTGCCACGGCGAAGGTCCTCCGCCTGTCTGATTTGGCCGAGAGGCCGTGCCATTGGTTTCAGGTTCCAGGCCTTGACCGCCATTGGCGAGGAAGCTCGAAGCCTGCTCGAGGTTGCTCCAAGCCGAGATATCCCAGATTGAATAGCCACGGCCAGCGCGGAAGAGTCTCACGCATACACCCTGGCCCTCGATTGGAGCTGTACGCCTCAACAGCCGATGCAATTGGGAGCACCATCCCTGCTGCAGGCGTAGGAGAATTGGGGTGGGACATTTAGTCCCACCTCGGAATCTCTCAAAGGCGCGCGGACACATAAATTGAAAAACTGCCGTATGCTGTTTGCCTCAGTTACCACGGGGTGAGGTCCCTCTCACCCGACCCGACCCGACTCGGCCTCGTCCGTGACCACGCTCCGCGGACCTGGCCCGACCCGATTAGACTGACCTGCACTCCTCGCCCACCACGCACGCCGGTGGGCCTGGACCCGGGCTTGACCCGAACCCGATTACCCGATAGGCGCTCTGGGAGAGCTTCCGAGGAGTGATTTCAGAGAGAGAGATACGCGGGGGAGGGGGGGTAGAGTAGGTTTTTGTCTTGACGAATAAACTCTGAAGTGTGCAGGCCAAAGAAGAAGAAGCAGACCCGCTGAAGAAGAAGGAGCTGCTGCACTGTAGCGAAGGCATTGTTAAGTCGTCTCAGCACCGGGGCAGACGACGGAAGGTCAGCAGGCCAAAGAAGAAGAAGAAGAAGGAAGAGCAACGGCCATCGCGAAAGAAGAGAAGTCAAGGCAGGTGAAGACAAAGAAGAAGAAGGAATGAAGAGAAGCAAGAAGCAAGAAAAGAAGAAGATGATCTGACGAAAGAGAAAGAAAGGAAACAAGAAGAAGAAGAGCACGAGGGGAAAATCTGAAGAAAGCAGAAGAAGAAGAAGAAGAAGAACAGGGAGAACCAAAGAAGAACAGGGAAAACCAAAGACAAAGAGGAAGAAAGAAGAAAAGAAGAAGAAGCAAATTTTTCATCTCTCTCTCTCTCTCTTTATTTTTGTAATAGAACTTGTATATCTCTAGAATACAACTTGCTCCCTGAGTTCGACCTCGGGAACTCTTTCAGTTTTCCGAGTAATAAAAATTTTATATGGAACGTTGGTGACAACCGGCCTTACTACAACGATATAACACAAACCGGTCACGAACCGACGGAGCACCAAGCGGCGTCGCGAGCGGAGGCCGAGTGGCGCCCTGATTCTGGAAAAATTTCCAGAATCAGACGTCTGGGTTGATAGCCAGACGGCGAGGGCGACGTTTGGAAGACCATCCAGACGGCGAGGGCGACGTTTGGAAGACCATCCAGACGTCTGAAAGGTAAGTTTTCCGTCTCCTTCTTCCTTCCTGTCGACTAACCGTACTGAGGGAGGGAGATGGGTGTGCGCAGGCTCGGTGATTCGCCATCCATCGCGAATCAGACGTCTAGCAGTAGTACCAGACGGCGGAAGCGACCTCCAGACGTCCGGGGTGACCATCGGACGTCTGGGAGCTAGGCCAGACGTCCCCGCAGACTTCTGGACGTCTAGGAAACCATGCTGAACAAGGTAATTCTCTGATCCACTTTTTAAGACGTCTGGAAGAAGTTCCAGACGTCTGATTTTGCACAGTGTCGTCGTTTTTGACCCGTTTAGGGCCCGTTCAGGTTCCGTTTTCTGCGATTCGAGTTGCATTCTTTTCAGAATTAATTCATCTACCCGTCTACAGTAGCTATACACTGTTTTGAGACACTCCTTGTGTTTGATCCTTGTGATAGGATCCCATTCTGTTGCAGTCTCGGGGGTCGCGGAGGCACGCGGGATTCCCGACCACGCCCCCATTTCTCCCGTTGTACCTGGTAGAGTGGCTTTAAGTTATTAATAAAATCTGTTAAATTATGGAACCATAAATAGAACCTAGGACATTGCATGAATCCTAGGAATGAGAAATAGATGGAATGATAGCTCCTAGGTGTTGCATGAATCCTAGGACTGGAAACTAGATTGTATGATAGATCCTAGGATATGGCATGAATCCTAGGATGGGAAAACTAGTGGAATGTATAATACTGCAGTCTTGGAAAATGGAAAGAGATATAAAGCTGCCTGTAATTTGAATTAACAATTGCCTATTGTGAATAAATAACGTGGTTGAGAACATGGATTGTAAGAATGTGAAACTGGAAAGTGAAACCTGGATGTTTGAGTAAAAAGGATGGAACCCTACGGGGAAGTTGGAGTAGAACTCCTGGAAAGTGAATGGAATAGTATTGGGGAAGTGAGCTGGCCCTTGAGTACGGAGTACCAAGGAGAGCGACTGTCCCCCTGTTTAGTGCAGAGCGGAGCCAGCCACCCCAGGGACCCGGGGTTAGGACTGGCCACTCTGTACCGACTTGCTGGCCCTCGCGTACGTAGTACCGAGGAGAGCTACTAGTGTAGGGAGGTACTAGCTACCCCACGGGCCCCGGGGTTCTGCTAACCTCCCACACCGACTTGTTAGGCCCGCTGGGGCAAACCAGGGTAGTCAGGCGAGGGTGCGCGGACTGTGGAGGGGCAAGGCCCCGGTTTGGTTACTGTGGAGGGGTTGGATCCCTGTTACTGAGAGGGCTCTGCCCTGGACTGGTTCCGTGCTGTGCTTTGGGCGCACCCGTTAACGAAAACGACTGACCGCGTGCCAGTACGGGTTAGCTACCTGTGTGTTTATCGCGCGTGCCGTAGTCACCGTTACGTCTGTCAATGACCTTGGGGTGGTTGACTGAGGGTAGGATCACCACAGGGGACTCTCCTGGCCAGGAGAGCACCACATGCTACTTCTACTTTTTGGAAAAGACTGCAATCAAGATCGTTCCCATGAGGAACATTCGAGATCAAGAAAAAGATCTGAGGAATAAATGAAATAGTGAGACATTTGAAAGATGTGAATAAAGAAAGCAATCGAACATAACAGCTACTGTACACTCTACTGTTGCTTTTAGTTTTAGTTGCCACTCTACTCAGCGTTTTGCTGACGTGTTACACTCGTTACCTTTTTCAGGACCAGGTGTTGAGCAGCTGGGGTCAGGGGTTGCAGAGGACGCTGGGCCGAGTAGGGTTCAATAGAGTTACCACTGTCTCTTGTACCTCTTTTTGTTACGTTGTAGTGAGTAGTTGTTGTTTCTGCTGTACTTTCTTTACCTGCAGTTCAAATTATATTATGAATGTTGTTCTACTGTTGTGGTGGTACATACTGTGGTAGTTTCTTTCCTTACTGCTGTACTTTCTTACTGTTAGTTATATTCATGCTGAATGTGGTTTATTTTACTGCTCTTTTGGTTACTTCCTCGTTGGACGACTAGGTCTTGGGATTAGTTGAGTCGGTCCGGTTCTCGTGTCTCGTAGGGACTCGGGAACCGGGTCGTTACACCCCGTAACTCCAGGGGTCACCAACTACCCACCTCCTCCAAGAGGCTCCAACTCTGTAACTGTAAACTGGCCAAGTGTGCGGGCGCCTTCCGGCTCAAGGCGTGTTATGACCGCAGTTTCAAAACGTCTTTTGAGACGTCTGGGAGGTGGCCCAAACGTCTGACCAGACATCTGGAACCCCTTCTAGACGTCTGGGATTTGATTTTCTGCGGCAGGATGGATTTCGTCTGCGCGCCTGCATGCGCAGACCTGCAGATACCTCTTTTTCCCTCTCACCTCCACAAGCGCTGCTCTCTCTCCCCGTGAGGCTTTAAAAAGCCACACCCTCTCCCTCACTCTCATCACCTCCGCTCCCTTCCTCTTCTCCTTCCAGCCGGTGCGCGAGTGCGAGCGCGAGCGAGCGGCGGTAGCGACAGCCGCGGTGGGTGCGGGAGGAGCTGCTGCGCGAGGGAGGAGGCGTCGGCCGTGAGGGCTCGAGCCTACCGGGGCAACGAGAGCCGACCAGCAGGGGCGCAGTGGGCATAGAGTGACGTGGGAGGTCTGCAGTAGCTCGAGCAGCAAGCAGACGAGGCGCGGCGCGGCCTTGCGTCGCGGGCGGAGGGCGAGTAGCGCTCTGGTTCTGGAAGTTTTTCCAGAATCAGACGTCTGGTCTTCCAACCAGACGACGGTTAAGATGTCTGGAGGACTATCCAGATGTCTGGCAAGTAAGTTATTTTTCGTCTTCTTCCTTTTCTGCGACCATCCGTACTGAGAGTGAGGAATGGGTACACGCAGGTTCTGAGATTCGCATCCAACGCGAATCAGACGTCTGGCAGCGGTTCCAGACGACTGGAGGGACTTCCAGACGTCCGAGGTGACCATCGGACGTCTGGGAACTAGGCCAAACACCCTCGCAGGCTTCTGGACGTCTGAGAGACTACGCAGGACAAGGTACCTTCTGATCCCCATTTTTAAGACGTCTGGAAGAGGTTCCAGACGTCTGATTTTGCACTGTTTCGTCATTTTTGACCCGTTTAGGGCCCGTTCAGAGTCTGTTTTCCACGTTCCAAGTTGTGTTCTTTGCGGAATTAAATCCTCTACCCGTCTACAGTGATTAGATACTGTTTTGAGAAACTCCTTATGTTTGATCCTTGTGATAGGACCCCATTCCATTACAGTCTCGGGGGTTGCGGAGGCACGCGGGATTCCCGACCACGCCCCCAGTACTCCTGTTGTAACTGGTAGAGTGGCTTTTAAGTTTATTAGTATAATCTGTTAAATTATGGAACCATAAATAGAACCTAGGACATTGCATGAATCCTAGGAATGAGAAACTAGAATGAATGGTAGATCCTAGGGTGTTGCATGAATCCGAGGGCTGGAAAACTAGATTGTATGATAGATCCTAGGGTATGGCATGAATCCTAGGATGGGAAAACTAGTGGAATATATGAATACTGCAGTCTTGGAAAATGTGGAAAGGAAATAATAGCTACCTGTAAATTGGTTTAACAGTTGCCTGTTATGAATAAATGAACATGATTGAGTATATGGGATGTATAAACGTGAAACTGGAAAGGTGAAACCTAGATGTTCTGAGTTAAAAGAGCTGGAACCCTACGGGGAATTAGGAGTGGATCTCCTGGAAAGAGAAAGGAATGGATCTGAGAAAGAAAGACATGGTAGTGTGCTGTCTCTCGGGTACGTAGTACCAGGGGAAGCACCTGTTACCTGCTTAGTGCAGAGCGGAGCCAGCTGCCCCAGGGACCCGAGGTTAGGTCTGGCCACTTTGTACCGACTTGCTGGCCCTCGTGTACGTAGTACCGAGTAGAGCTACTAGTGTAGGGAGAGTACTAGCTACCCCACGGGCCCCGGGGTTCTGCTAGCTCACCTACACCGACTTGTTAGGCCCACTGGGCAAACCAAGGTAGTCAGGCGAGGGTGCGCAGACTGTGGAAGGGCAAGGCCCCTGTTTGGTTACTGTGGAGGGGTGGACCCCTGTTACTGAGAGGGCTCTGCCCTGTACTGGTTCCGTGCTGTGCTTTGGGTGCACCCGTTAACGGAAACGACTGACCGCGTGCCAGTGCGGGTTAGCTACCTGTGCGTTTATCGCGCGTGCCGTAGTCACCGTTACGTCTGTCCGTGACCTTGGGGTGGTTGACTGAGAGTAGGATCACCACGGGGGACTCTCCCGGCCAGGAGAGCACCACGTGCTACTTCTACTGCTCGGAAAGGACTGCAATCAAGATCGTTCCCACGAGGAACATTCGAGATCAAGTGAAGGATCTGAGAAATAGATAAATTGTGAAACCATAGAAAGACGTAAATAAAGGAAGAAAGAAAATTAAAACAGCTACTGTACTCCTTTCTGCTTCTTTAGTTTAGCTGCCACTCTACTCAGCATTTCGCTGACGTGTTACACTCGTTACTTTTCAGGACCAGGTGTTGAGTAGCCAGGGTCAGCGGCTGCAGAGGATGCTGGGCCGAGTAGGGTCCAGTAGAGTTACCACTGTTCTTTTGTACCCCCTTTTGTTTCCGCTGTAGTGAGTAGTTTTTGTTACCCTCTGTACTTTTCTTTACTCGCAGTTCTTGTTATGTTAAATGTTGTTCTACTGTTGTGGTGGTACATGCTTTAGTAGTTCTTTTTCTTACTGTTGTATTTTGTTACTGCTAGTTGTATTTCATGTTGAATGTGGTTTATTTTACTGCTCTTTTGGTTACTTCCTCATTGGACGACTAGGTCTTGGGATTAGTCGAGTCGGTCCGGTTCTCGTGTCTCGTAGGGACTCGGGAATCGGGTCGTTACAAGATGGTATCAGAGCAAGATCGTCCCGAGAAGTGAATCAACTGACTGGAAAATAACCAATTCACATTTCTATAACTAGAGTAGCCACCACAACATATATTTTGACATGAGCCCTTAGACGTTTCCGTTAGGTATCGTTCCATAGTGACGGGTTCCGTGTTGTTTCGCGTCTCCTTGCAGGAGATGCCTCGTCGCTGGACTGGTGAGGCGGGCCGCGGGCGCGGCCGAGGACGAGGTCGGCGAGGTGGGCATGTCGTTGCCGACACCTCAGTGGACCAGCCACTACTCCCGGGCGTCCAGGCCCAGGACCTCACCCAGCTGATACGGGATATTGTGCAAAAGGAGCTCCACCCACCGCCCCGAGCGCCTCCCCCTAGGGCTGCGGAGGGGGAGTCCTCTGTGGGACCACCCGACGGACGCGACGCTAGACACGGGGGAGGGGATGGGCTGCCGCAGCCCCCACCTTCCTCCGATACTTCTATGCACGAGGCACCGTTGCCTGGAGGTGCACCAGCATCCCCACTGCAATGCTACTCCGAGCTCTTCGGGCAGTTCCGAAAGCTGAAGCCCCCCTCCTTCAAGGGGGATGAGGACCCGACTGAGGCAGCGGACTGGCTCGAGCAGCTGGAGAAGATTTTCGACACCCTTCGTCCCCCGGTGGAGTGCCGCGTGGCCTTTGCCACGTACCAGCTGAAGAGTGCGGCACATAGGTGGTGGAGGGCGGTCCGGGGACAGGAGAGGGACAAGCCGACCTAGGATCGGTTCGTCGCCCTCTTCTGCGAGCAGTACTTTTCCTCAGACGTGGCAAGACCAGAGGAGGCGGGAGTTCCACACTCTCCGCTAAGGGACGATGACCGTGAGCGCGTACCGCATGCATTTCCTGGAGCTATCCCGCTTTGCAGCGACAGCAGTAGCTACTGAGGAGGAGCGCCTTTGGAGGTTCACCGAGGGGCTCCGGCCTGTGATTCGGGGGTATGTCAAACCCCTGAGGTTGCCTACGTTTTCGAGGGTGGTGGAGGCAGCCATGACTTACGAGGAGACCAACCCGTCTGCGCGAGACACTGACGGCGAGCGGAAGAGGCCCTTTCAGCCAGACTTTTCACAGGGCCGGCGAGAGAGGAGGCACGTGGCGTCCGCAGGAGAGCCGTCACGTTTTGCAGGGCCATCAGTGGCCTTTGGGGGCCCTCGACAGGGGCCAGTCGCCAGCACCGGACCACCGCCCAGCCGACAGCAGGGACCCACTGAGGGCAGGAGTCGGGTTCCCCTCTGTTACCAGTGTGGCCAGCCAGGCCACATCAGGAGGGACTGCCCGTCTAGGACAGGAGGTCAGCAGATACTTCCCGCGCAGAGCACTGGAGGGCGTGTAAAAGGACACGGTTCCCAGGCGCGAGGAGGAGGACAACAGTCATGAGGAGGGTATCGGCCAGCACCTGCCCATCCGACGCAGAGTGTGGCTGCTTCGTCCGCACCTAGAGCTGAGGGGCGTATCAACGCCCTGACACACAGGGATGCCAGAGCTTCGGGCTCAGTTGTGGCAGGTATGGTTTCAATTTCCGGCAGACTCGTTTACACACTTTTCGATTCCGGCGCTACGCACTTATTTGTCGCAGCCAGTTTCGCAGTTAGTTTGGGCCAGGATTATATACTGTTAGAAAATCCGTTGGAAATTAGAGGTCTGAGTGGTCAGCTGTTTGTAGCTGAGGAGGTGTACACGGATTGCGAGGTCAGCATCGGGGGACATAGCCTGCCAGCTGACCTGATTATGTTACAGATGGAGGACTTTGGCGTAATTCTGGGGATGGACTAGCTGTCCGCTTACCACGCTTTGGTAGACTGTTTTGAGAGGAAGATCGTCTTCTCCATGCCGGAGTTGCCTTCTTTCGAGTTTCACGGACAGCCAGTAGACTGAGGCTTCAGGTGCATTTCGGCACTTCGGGCGGCGAGACTTTTGAGCCAGGGGTGTGAGGGCTTCCTAGCTTGTGTGGTGGCAGAGTCCAGCCCTGTGGCAGACGTCCAGAGCATCCCGGTGGTCAAAGAGTACCCTGACGTGTTTCCAGATGAGTTACTAGAACTACCGCCCGAGCGCGAGATCGAGTTTGAGATCTCGCTAGTACCAAGGACCAGCCCCATCTCCACTGCGCCATACAGAATGGCACCGCTTGAGCTACGAGAGCTCAAGTCTCAGTTGCAGGACCTTTTGGAGAAGGGTTTCGTGAGGCCCAGTGCGTCTCCCTGGGGAGCCCCGGTACTGTTTGTGAAGAAGAAGGATGGTACCCTATGCCTTTGTGTGGACTATCAACAACTGAATAGGGTCACCATCAAGAACAGATATCCGTTGCCGAGGATCGACGACTTGTTTGACCAGTTGCGGGGTGCCACGGTGTTCTCCAAGATCGACTTGAGGTCTGGATACCACCAGTTGAGGATCAGAGAGGCAGATGTCTCCAAGATAGCTTTCCGCACTCGGTACGGACACTACGAGTTTTTGGTCGTGCCATTTGGGCTAACAAATGCCCCCGCTGCTTTCATGGACCTGATGAACCGGGTGTTTAGACCATACTTGGACCAGTTCGTGGTGGTATTCATTGATGATGTACTCATCTATTCTAGAGATCAGACGCAGCACGGACAGCACTTGTGGATGGTTCTGGACACTCTGAGACGACGTAAGCTGTACGCCAAATACAGCAAGTGCGAGTTCTGGTTGAGGGAGGTGACCTTCTTAGGTCATGTGATCTCTGGAGACAGCTTGGCGGTGGACCCAGCCAAGGTCGAGGTAGTGCTCAGGTGGGAGAGACCGCGTTCAGTCACTGAGATTCGCAGTTTCCTGGGACTGGCAGGCTACTACAAACAATTCATCAGAGGTTTTTCACAGATCGCGCGTCCTATGACACAGTTGACCCGGAAGGACGTGCCCTTCACTTGGACAGACGCCTGTGAGGCGTGTTTTCAGGAGCTGAAGGAGAGGTTGACCTCGGCTCCCGTGCTCACCATCGCTGACAGTAGTGGCGGGTTCGTTGTGTACACGGACGCCTCCTTGCAGGGGTTAGGAGGTGTGCTCATGCAGAGGGGTCACGTTGTCGCTTACGCTTCGCGGCAACTGATGCCCCATGAGCATACCTACCCTACCCACGACCTGGAGTTGGCAGCTGTCGTCTTCGCGCTGAAAACCTGGAGGAACTACTTGTACGGTGAGACCTTCGAGATTTTCACAGATCACAAGAGCCTCAGATACCTTTTTGACCAAAAGGAGCTCAACATGAGACAGAGACGTTGGTTGGAGCTCCTGAAGGACTACGACTGCAGCATCTCCTACCACTCGGGAAAGGCCAATGTGGTGGCTGACGCCTTGAGCCGTAAGGTGCCCGCACACTTGACCAGTTTACAGTTACAGAGTTGGAGCCTTTTGGGGGAGGTGGGCAGTTGGCGACCCCTGGAGTTACGGGGGCACTGTGGGGCAGTGACGGTGACACGACAGATTAGGCCAGAGTTGATAGACCGCATCATCACAGGACAGATGGCCGATCCGTACTTGCAGTCCTTGCGCGACAGAGTACTGTCAGGAGACCCAGGGGACTTCTCTTTCACAGACCAGGTGCTGCGCCTGAGGGAACGATTGTGCGTTCCCAGAGACGAGGAGCTGTTAAGAGAGCTCCTGACTGAGGCACACGGTTCCAGATTCACCATACATCCCGAAAACACGCAGATGTACCACGACTTGAGACGTGAGTTTTGGTGGAGGGGGATGAAGCGGGATGTGGGTGAATTCGTGCATCAGTACTTAGTGTGCCAGCAGGTGAAAATCGAGCATCAGAGGCCTGCAGGACCGCTACAGCCGCTTCCAGTGCCAGAGTGGAAGTGGGAGAGCATCACCATGGACTTGGTGGTGGGTTTACCTGTTACCCAGCGAGGACACGACGCTGTCTGGGTAATTGTGGATAGACTGACGAAGACGACACGATTCTTGCCGATCCGAGTCACTTTGGGACCAGCACAGTTGGCAGAGAGGTATATCCGCGACGTGGTACGACTACACGGAGTTCTGCGGGAGATCGTATCCGACCGGGATACCCGCTTTACGTCCCAGTTTTGGGCTGAGTTTCAGCAGGCCCTGGGGACGCGGTTGAGGTTTAGTACAACTTACCGCCCCTAGACAGACGGACAGTCGGAGCGCACGATACAGACACTTGAGGACCTTTTGCGTGCCTGTGTACTGGACTGGAGGGGCTCTTGGAAGGAGCACCTACCCCTGGCGGAGTTTGCATACAACAACAGTTATCACTCGAGCATCAGCATGGCTCCCTACGAGGCTCTGTACGGACGGAGGTGTACGGCACCCTTGAGTTGGGTTGAGGTGGGGACCAAGTGGGAGGTTGGCCCCAGGTTGATCCGGCAGAGTCAGGAGGTAGTCGAGCAGATCCATAGGCGACTCCACACTGTCAGGAGCAAACAGAAGAGCTACGCGGATCGGAAACGTAGAGAGGTGCAGTTCGAGGTTGGGGATCACGTCTTTCTTTGTGTTTCGCCCATGAAGGGCCTGCAGCGGTTTGGGGTGAGAGGGAAGCTCGCGTCGAGGTTTGTGGGCCCTTTGAGGTCCTGGAGTGGGTTGGACCCGTTGCTTATAGGCTTGCCCTCCCTCCCCAGCTTTCTAGTGTGCACGACGTGTTCCACGTGTCCAACCTCCGGAAGTACGTAGCCGATCCCAGTCACGTACTGAGTCACGAGAGCTTCGAGGTGGACGACAACCTAACCTACCCCGAGCGGCCAGTGCAGATTCTAGACAGAGCCGTTCGCAGTTTGAGACGAAAGCAGGTACCCCTGGTGAAGGTTTTGTGGAGGAGCCAGCGATACGAGGAGGCTACCTGGGAGCCTGAGGCAACAATGCGAGAGTGGTACCCGAAACTCTTCGCGGGTACGTCTTTTCGGATCGGCTTCGATCCTCTTTGAGTTTGTTATGGTTATTATGACGTTTTCCCGCACCCTAGTTAGCACAAGTTTCGGGGACGAAACTTCCTTTGAGTTTGTTATATTGTTACGACCGCAGTTTCAAAACGTCTTTTAAGACGTCTAGGAGGTGGCCCAAACGTCTGACCAGACGTCTGGAAGGGGGTTTGATTTTCTACGGCAGGATGGATTTCGTCTGCGCGCCTACGCGCGCAGACCTGCAGATACCTCTTTTTCCCTCTCACCTCTGCAGGCGCTACTCTCTCTCTCTCCCCACGCGGCTTTAAAAAGCCACACCCTCTCCCTCACTCTCATCACCTCCGCTCCCTTCCTCTTCTCCTTCCAGCCGGTGCGCGAGTACGAGCGCGAGCGAGCAGCGGTAGTGACAGCCGCGGTGGGTGCGGGAGGAGGTGCTGCGCGAGGAAGGAGGCGTCGGCCGTGAGGGCTCGAGCCTGCCGGGGCAGCGAGAGCCGGCCGGCGGGGGTGCAGCGGGCACGGAGTGACGCGGGAGGTCTGCTGCAGCTTGAGCAGCAAGCGGACGAGGCGCGGCACGGCCGTGCGTCGCGGGCGGAGGGTGAGTAGCGCTCTGGTTCTGGAAGTTTTTCCATAATCAGACGCCTAGTCTTCCAACCAGAAGACGGTTAAGACGTCTGGAGGACTATCCAGACATCTGGCAAGTAAGTTATTTTTCATCTTCTTCCTTTTCTGCGACCATTCGTACAGAGAGCGAGGAATGGGTACGTGCAGGTTCTGAGATTCGCATCCAACACAAATAAGACGTCTGGCAGCAGTGCCAGACGACTGGAGGGACTTCCAGACGTTTGGGGTGACCATCGGACGTCTGGGACTAGGCCAGATGCCCCCGCAGGCTTCTGGACGTCTGAGAGACTACGCAGGACAAGGTACCTTCTGATCCCCATTTTTAAGACGTCTGGAAGAGGTTCCAGACGTCTGATTTTGCACTGTTTCGTCATTTTTGACCCGTTTAGGGCCCGTTCGGAGTCCGTTTTCCGCGTTCCGAGTTGCGTTCTTTTCGGAATTAAATCCTCTACCCGTCTACAATGATTAGATACTGTTTTGAGAAACTCCTTGTGTTTGATCCTTGCAATAGGACCCCGTTCCATTGCAGTCTCGGGGGTTGCGGAGGCACGCGGGATTCCCGACCACGCCCCTAGTACTCCTGTTGTAACTGGTAGAGTGGCTTTTAAGTTTATTAGTATAATCTGTTAAATTATGGAACCATAAATAGAACCTAGGACATTGCATGAATCCTAGGAATGAGAAACTAGAATGAATGGTAGATCCTAGGGTGTTGCATGAATCCCAGGGCTGGAAAACTAAATTGTATGATAGATCCTAGGGTATGGCATGAATCCTAGGATGGGAAAACTAATGGAATATATGAATACTACAGTCTTGGAAAATGTGGAAAGGAAATAATAGCTACCTGTAAATTGGTTTAACAGTTGCCTGTTATGAATAAATGAACATGATTGAGAATATGGGATGTATGAACGTGAAACTGGAAAGGTGAAACCTAGATGTTCTGAGTTAAAAGAGCTGGAACCCTACGGGGAATTAGGAGTGGATCTCCTGGAAAGAGAAAGGAATGGATCTGATAAAGAAAGACGTGGTAGTGTGCTGTCTCTCGGGTACGTAGTACCAGGGGAAGCACCTGTTACCTGCTTAGTGCAGAGCGGAGCCAGCCGCCCTAGGGACCCGGGGTTAGGTCTGGCCACTTTGTACCGACTTGCTGGCCCTCGTGTACGTAGTACCGAGGAGAGCTACTAGTGTAGGGCGACTACTAGCTACCCCACGGGCCCCGGGGTTCTGCTAGCTCACCTACACCGACTTGTTAGGCCCACTGGACAAACCAAGGTAGTCAGGCGAGGGCACGCGGACTGTGGAGGGGCAAGGCCCCTGTTTGGTTACTATGGAGGGGTGGACCCCTGTTACTGAGAGGGCTCTGCCCTGTACTGGTTCTGTGCTGTGCTTTGGGTGCACCCGTTAACGGAAACGACTGACCGCGTGCCAGTGCGGGTTAGCTACCTGTGCGTTTATCGCGCGTGCCATAGTCACCGTTACGTCTGTCCGTGACCTTGGGGTGGTTTACTGAGAGTAGGATCACCACGGGGGACTCTCCCGGCCAGGAGAGCACCACGTGCTACTTCTACTGCTCGGAAAGGACTACAATCAAGATCGTTCCCACGAGGAACATTCGAGATCAAGTGAAGGATCTGAGAAATAGATAAATTGTGAAACCATAGAAAGACGTAAATAAAGGAAGAAAGAAAATTAAAACAGCTACTGTACGCCTTATTACTTCTTTAGTTTAGCTGCCACTCTACTCAGCGTTTCGCTGACGTGTTACACTCGTTACTTTTCAGGACCAGGTGTTGAGCAGCCAGGGTCAGCGGCTGCAGAGGACACTGGGCCGAGTAGGGTCCAGTAGAGTTACCACTGTTCTTTTATACCCCCTTTTGTTTCCGCTGTAGTGAGTAGTTTTTGTTACTCTCTGTACTTTTCTTTACCCGCAGTTCTTGTTATGTTAAATGTTGTTCTACTGTTGTGGTGGTACATGCTGTAGTAGTTCTTTTTCTTACTGCTGTATTTTGTTACTGCTCGTTGTATTTCATGTTGAATGTGGTTTATTTTACTGCTCTTTTGGTTACTTCCTCGTTGGACGACTAGGTCTTGGGATTAGTCGAGTCGGTCCGGTTCTCGTGTCTCGTAGGGACTCAGGAATCGGGTCGTTACAAGGCGTCAGCCACCACATTGGCCTTGCCCGGGTGATAGGAAATGCTGTAGTCGTAGTCCTTCAGGAGCTCCAACCAACGTCTCTGTCTCATGTTGAGCTCCTTCTGATCAAAAAGGTATTTGAGGCTCTTGTGATCTGTGAAAATCTCGAAGGTCTCACCGTACAAGTAGTGCCTCCAGGTCTTCAGCGCGAAGACGACAACTGCCAACTCCAGGTCGTGGGTAGGGTAGATATGCTCATGGGGCTTCAGTTGCCACGAAGCGTAAGCGACAACGTGACCCCTCTGCATGAGCACACCTCCTAACCCCTGCAAGGAGGCGTCCGTGTACACAACGAACCCGCCACTACTGTCAGGGATGGTGAGCACGGGAGCCGAAGTCAACCTCTCCTTCAGCTCCTGAAAATATGCCTCACAGGCGTCTGTCCAAGTGAAGGGCACGTCCTTCCGGGTCAACTGTGTCATGGGACACGCAATCTTTGAAAAACCTCTGATGAATCGTCTGTAGTAGCCTGCCAGTCCCAGGAAACTGCGAATCTCAGTGACTGACTGCGGTCTCTCCCACCTGAGCACTACCTCGACCTTGGCTGGGTCCACTGCCAAGCCGTCTCCAGAGATCACATGACCTAAGAAGGTCACCTCCCTCAACCAGAACTCGCACTTGCTGTATTTGGCGTACAGCCTATGCCATCTCAGTGTGTCCAAAACCATCCGCAAGTGTTGTCCGTGATGCGTCCGATCTCTAGAATAGATGAGTACGTCATCAATGAATTCCACCATGAACTGGTCCAAGTACAGTCTAAACACCTGGTTCATCAGGTCCATGAAAGCAGCGGGGGCATTGGTCAGCCCAAACGGCATGACCAAAAACTCGTAGTGTCCGTACTGGGTGCAGAAAGCTGTCTTGGAGACGTCTGCCTCCCTGATCCTCAACTGGTGGTATCCAGACCTCAAGTCAATCTTGGAGAACACCGTGGCACCCCGCAATTGGTCAAACAAGTCATCGATCCTCAACAGCGGATATCTGTTCTTAATGGTGACCCTATTCAGCTGTCGGTAGTCCACACAAAGGCGTAGGGTACCATCCTTCTTCTTCACAAACAGTACCGGGGCTCCCCAGGGAGACGCACTGGGCCTCACGAAGCCCTTCTCCAAAAGGTCCTACAATTGAGACTTGAGCTCTCGTAGCTCAAGTGGTGCCATCCTGTATGGCGCGGTGGAGATGGGGCTGGTCCCTGGTACTAGTGAGATCTCAAACTCGATCTCACACTCGGATGGTAGTCCTGGTAACTCGTCTGGGAACACGTCAGGGTACTCTCTGACCACCGGGATGCTCTGGAAGTCTGCCACAGGGCTGGGCTCTGCCACCACACAAGCTAGGAAGCCCTCACACCCCTGGCTCAAAAGTCTCGCCGCTCGAAGTGCCGAAATGCACCTGAAGCCTCCATCCACCGGCTGTCCGTGAAACTCGAAAGAAGGCAACTCTGGTATGGAGAAGACGATCTTCCTCTCAAAACAGTCCACCAAAGCGTGGTAAGCGAACAACCAATCCATCCCCAGAATTACGCCAAAGTCCTCCATCTGTATCAAAATCAGGTCAGCTGGTAGGCTATGTCCCCCGACGCTGACCTCGCAATCCATGTACACCTCCTCAGGTACAAACAGCTGACCACTCGGACCTCTGATTATGAACGGATTCTCTAACAGCATATAGTCCTGGCCCAAACTAACTGCGAAACTGGCTGTGACAAACGAGTGCGTAGCGCCGGAATCGAAAAGTGTGTAAACGAGTCTGTCGAAAACTGAAACCATACCTGCCACCACCGAGCCCGAAGTTCTGGCATCCCTGCGTGTCACGACGTTGATACGCCCCTCAGCTCTAGGTGCGGAAGAAGCAGCCACACTCTGCGTCGGACAGGCAGGTGCTGGCCGGTACCCTCCTCGTGACTGCTGTCCTCCTCCTCGTGCCTGGGAACCGCGGCCTCCTACGCACCCTCTAGTGTTCTGCACAGGAAGTATCTGCTGACCTCCTGCCCTAGACAGGCAGTCCCTCCTGATGTGGCCTGGCAGGCCACACTGGTAACAGAGGGGAACCCGACTCCCACCCTCAATGGGTCCCTGCTGTCGGCTGGGCGGGGGTCCGGTGCTGGCGACTGGCCTCTGTCGAGGCCCCCCAAAGGCCACGGATGGCCCTGCAAAACGTGACGGCTCCCTTGCGGACGCCACGTGCCTCCTCTCTCGCCGGCCCTGTGAAAAGTCTGGCTGAAAGGGCCTCTTCCGCCCGCCGTCAATGTCTCGCGCGGACGGGTTGGTCTCCTCGTAAGTCATGGCTGCCTCCACCACCCTCGAAAACGTAGGCAGCTTCAGGGGTTTGACATACCCCCTAATCGCAGGCTGGAGCCCCTCAGTGAACCTCCAAAGGCGCTCCTCCTCAATGGCTACCGTTGTCGCTGCAAAGCGGGACAGCTCCAGGAAACACGTGCGATACGCTCTCACGGTCATCGTCCCTTAGCGGAGAGTGTGGACCTCCCACCTCCTCTGGTCCTGCCACGTCTGTAGAAAGTACTGCTCGCAGAAGAGGGCGACGAACCAGTCCCAGGTCGGCTCGTCCCTCTCCTGTCCCCTGACCGCCCTCCACCACCTGTGTGCCGCACTCTCCAGCTGGTACGTGGCAAAGGCCACGCGGCACTCCACCGGGGGGCGAAGGGTGTCGAAAATCTTCTCCAGCTACTCGAGCCAGTCCTCTGCCTCGATCGGGTCCTCATCCCCCTTGAAGGAGGGGGGCTTCAGCTTCCGGAACTGTCCGAAGAGCTCGGAGTGGCGCTGTAGTGGGGATGCTGGTGCACATCCAGGCAAAGGTGCCTCGTGCACAGAAGTGTCGGAGGAAGGTGGGGGCGGCGGCGGCCCATCCCCTCCCCCGTGTACAGCACCGCGTCCGTCGGGTGGTCCCACAGAGGACTCCCCCTCCGCAGCCCCAGGGGGAGGCGCTCGGGGCGGTGGGCGAAGCTCCTCTTGCACAATATCCCGTATCAGCTGGGCGAGGTCCTGGGCCTGGATGCTCGGGAGTAGTGGCTGGTCCACTGAGGCGTCGGCAACAGCACGCCCACCTCGCCGACCTCGTCCTCGGCCGCGCCCGCGGCCTACCTCACCAGTCCCGCGACGAGGCATCTCCTGCAAGGAGACGCGAAACAAAACGGAACACGTCAATATGGAACGATACCTAACAGAAACGTCTAAGAGCTCATGTCAAAAGATATGTTGTGGTGGCTACTCTAGTTATAGACATGTGAATTGGTTATTTTCCAGTCAGTTGATTCACTTCTCGGGACGACCTTGCTCTGATACCATCTTGTAACGACCCGATTCCCGAGTCCCTACGAGACATGAGAACCGAATCGACTCGACTAATCCCAAGACCTAGTCATCCAACGATGAAGTAACCAACAGAGCAGTAAAATAAACCACATTCAACATGAAATATAACTAGCAGTAACAAAATACAGCAGTAAGAAAAAGAACTACTACAGCATGTACCACCACAACAGTAGAACAACATTTAACATAACATGAACTACAAGTAAAGAAAAGTACAGAGAGTAACAAGAACTACTCACTACAGTGGAACAAAAAGGGCACAAAAGAACAGTGGTAACTCTACTGGACCCTACTCGGCCCAGTGTCCTCTGCAGCCGCTGACCCTGGCTGCTCAACACCTGGTCCAAAAAAGTAACGAGTGTAACACGTCAGCGAAATGCTGAGTAGAGTGGCAGCTAAACTAAAGAAGCAGTAAAGTGTACAGAAGCTGTTTTATTTTCTTTCTTCCTTTATTTACGTCTTTCTATTGTTTCACAATCTATCTATTTCTCAGATCCTTCACTTGATCTCAAATGTTCCTCGTGGGAACGATCTTGATTGCAGTCTTTTCCGAACAGTAGAAGTAACACGTGGTGCTCTCCTGACTGGGAGAGTCCCTCGTAAACCACCCCAAGGTCACTGACAGACGTAACGGTGACTACGGCACGCGCGGTAAACGCACGGGTAGCTAACTTGCAGTGGCACGCGATCAGTCGTTTCCGTTAACGGGTGCGCCCAAAGCACAGCACGGAACCAGTATAGGGCAGAGCCCTCTCGGTAACAGGGATCCAACCCCTCCACAGTAACCAAACAGGGGCCTTGCCCCTCCACAGTCCGCGCACCCTCGCCTGACTACCCTGGTTTGCCAGTGGGCCTAACAAGTCGGTGTAGGTGAGCTAGCAGAACCCCGGGGCCCGTGGGGTAGCTAGTACTCGCCCTACACTAGTAGCTCTCCTCGGTACTGTGTACACGAGGGCCAACAAGTCGGTACAAAGTGGCCAGACCTAACCCCGGGTCCCTGGGGTGGCTGGCTCCGCTCTGCACTAAGCAGGTAACAGGTGCTTCCCCTGGCACTATGTACCCAAGAGACAACGCACCTCCACATCTTTCCTTCTCAGTTCCATTTCATTCTCTTTCCAGGAGTTCTACTCCTAACTCCCCGTAGGATTCTAGCTCTTTTAACTCAGCACATTCAGGTTTCACCCTTTCAATTTCACGTTCATACAACCCATATTCTCAAACATGTTCATTTATTCATAACAGGCAGCTGTTAAAATCAATTTACATGCAGCTATTATTTCTTTTCCACAGTTTCCAAGACTGCAATATCTATATTCATTTCACTAGTTTTCCAGTCCTAGGATTCATGCCGTACCCTAGGATCTATCATTCAATCTAGTTTTCCAGCCCTAGGATTCATGCAATACCCTAGGATCTATCATTCAATCTAGTTTCTCATTCCTAGGATTCATGCAATGCCCTAGGTTCTATTAGTTGTTCCATAATTGTAACAAATTATGTTAATAATTTCTAAAGCCACTCTACCAGCTTCAACGGAAGTACTGGGGGCATGGTCGGAAATCTTGCGCGCCTCCGCAATCCCCAAGACTGAAATGGAATGGGGTCCTATCACAAGGATCAAACACAAGGAGTTTCTTAGAATAGTATATAATTACTGGAAACGGGTAGAGGATTTTATTCCGAAAAGAACGCAACTCGAAACGCGGAAAACGGACTCCGAACGGGCCCTAAAAGGGTCGAAAACGACGAAACAGTCCAAAATCAGACGTCTGGAACCTCTTCCAGACATCTTAAAAAGTGGGTCAGATGGTACCTTTGTCCTGCGTAGTCTCTCAGATGTTCAGAAGCCTGCGGGGGCATCTGGCCTAGTTCCCAAACGTCCGATGGTCACCCCGGACGTCTGGAAGTCCTTCCAATCGTCTGGCACTGCGGCCAGACGTCTGATTCGCGTTGGATGCGAATCTTGGAGCCTGCACGTACCACTCCTCGCTCTCAGTACGAACGGTCGTAGAAAAGGAAGAAGGACGAAAATAACTTACTTACCAGACGTCTGGACAGTCCTCCAAACATCTTCACCGTCGTCTAGTTGGAAGCCCAGACATCTGATTCTGGAAAAAATTTCCAGAATCAGAGCTCGACGCGCTCTCCGCCCGAGGCGCACAGCCGCGCCGTGCCTCGTCCGCCTGCTGCTCGAGCTGCAGCAGCCCTCCCGCGTCACTCCGCGCCCGCTGCTCCCCCGCCGGCTGGCTCCAGCTGCCCCGGCAAGCTCGAGCCCTCACGGCCGAGCGTCTCCTCCCTCGCACAACGCCTCCTCCCATACACCCGCCGCAGCTGCCGCTGCCGCCGCTCGCTCACTCTCGCACTGGCTGGAAGAAGAAGAAGGGAGCGGAGGAGATGAGAGTGAGGGAGAGGGCGAGGGCCCTTTTAAAGCCGCGCAGGGAGAGAGAGTGAGAGAGAGGGGCGTAGCCTGCGCCCGCAGGAGGAGAGGGAAAAGGAGGGGCATCTGCAGGTCTACGCGTGCAGGCGCGCAGACGAAATCCACCGTGCCGCAGAAATTAAATCCCAGACGTCTGGGCCACCTCCCAGACGTCTTAAAAGACGTCTTGAAGCCGCGTTCGTAACACTGCGTGTGTATAATACAGGAACGGAATTGTGAATGATGAAACCTGGTATGAAATAATATGGTGAATATGAGCATTAACCCTACGGGGAGTTAAGAGTAAAGCTCCTGTGGATGAATGGAAATGCCTGGAAATGTGGACGGGAAGTGTGCTGGCCCTTGAGTACGTGGTACCAAGGAAAGCGACTGTCCCCTTGTTAGTGTAGAGAGGAGATAGCCGCCCTTGGGTTGGGACCCGAGGTTAGGATTGGCCACTCTACACTGACTTCTATTGGCCCTCGCGTACGCGGTATCGAGGTGAGCTACTAGTGTAGGGAGGGAGTTAGCCACCCCACGGGACCTAGGGTTCAGCTAGCCACCCTACACCAACTTGTTAGGCCCTCTGGGCAAACTAGGGTAGTCAGAAGAGGGTACGCGAATTGTGGAGGGGCGAGACCCCTCTTTGGTTTTGAGGGGCTAGACCCCTGTTTCTGAGAGGGCTAGGCCCTATACTGTTCCGTGCTGTATTTTGGGCATACCCGCTAGCGGAAACGACTGACCGTTTGCTAGTGCAGGGTAGCTACCCGTGCGCTTACCGCACGTGTTGTAGTCACCGCTACGTCTGTCTATCACCTCGGGGTGGTTGACTGGGTGTAGGACTACCACAGGGAACTCTCCCGGCCAGGAGAGCACCACGTGTACCTTCTACTCTTTGGAAAAGACTACAATCAAGATCGTTCCCACGAGGAACATGCGAGATCAAGAAAGAAATCTAAAAGTAAACCAATGGGGTGAAAAGAAATTACTTGTAAAAGAAATAACTGGAAAAGACAAATTTACCTGCTAGCTTTTATTGCTTTAGATAGTCTGGTTACCACTCCACTCAATGTTCGCTGACTCCGTTTTCTCATAACCCTTTACAGGTCCAGGAGTTGAGCTGCCCTAGTTACCGGCTGCAGAGGGTGCTGGGCCCAGTCGAGCCCATCAGTAGTTTTCTTACTATTGTTGCACTCTCTTTTCTGCTAATGAGTTTCAAATTGTTGTTACTGTTTCTGTTACTGTACTTTTGTTCTCTTTTCCTATTATTGTGGTGGTATGTACTGACTAGCAGCTTTTACTTTCCACTACTGCTTGTACATTTTTACTGTGAGTTACATTGCATAGTGAATGTAGTTTATTTTCCTACTTTTCAGTTATTTCTTGTTGGACAACTGGGTCTTAGGCTTAGTTGAGTTAAACCGGTCTCAGGTCCTGTAAGAATTCAGGAACCGGGTCGTGATAGTCTGGTAGAGTGGTTTAATGCCTTTAATAATATTCAAATAAGAATGTGTCGTAGAATTAATTGACTGGAACCTTAAGATGTGGCATGAACCCTAGGGTAGAGAAATGAAAGCACCGTTTGTTTGGTATAAGGTACTTATATGCAAACATTAAGATAAACTGCTAGCAATTGCCTGTAAAATAATTGTAGATTGCCTGTTAAAATACGAGCTGCATGTATTTAATAACCAATTGCCTGTAAAATCACCAGTGGCATGTATTGAACTATGGAAACACGAGCTGCCTGTATATAAATGAGAACTGAATTGTAAATGATGGAATCTGGATCGGAATAAATATGGTGAATATGAGCATGAACCCTATGGGGAATTAGGAGTAGAACTCCTGTGGTTAGTTGGAAACCTGGAATGTAGACGGGAAGTGTGCTGGCCCTTGAGTATGTGGTACCAAGGAGAGCAACTGTCCCCTTTTCGTGTAGAGCAGAGCTAGCCGCCTTGTGGTTGAGACCCAGGATTAGGATTGGCCACTCTACACCGACTCCTGTTGGCCCTCGTGTACGCGATACCGAGGCGAGCTACTATTGTAAGGAGAGAGCTAGCCACCCTATGAAGCTCGGGGTTCAGAAGCCACCCTACACTGACTTGTTAGGCCCTCTGGGCAAACCGAGGTAGTTAGACGAGGGTGCGCGGACTATGGAGGGGCGAGACCCCTGTTTGGTTCCAAGGGGTGAGCCCCTGTTCTAAGAGGGCAAGGACTTATACTGTTCCGTGTTATACTTTAGGCGTACCCGCTAGCGAAAACGACTGACTGCGTGTCAGTGCGGGGTAGCTACCCGTGCGCTTACCACGCGTGTCGTAGTCACCGCTACGTCTTGACAGTGACCTCGGGGTGGTTGACTGGGTGTAGTACTACCACGGGAGACTCTCCCGACCAGGAGAGCACCACGTGTACCTTCCACTCTTTGGAAAAGACTGCAATCAAGATCGTTCCCATGAGGAACATGCTAGATCAAGAATATTTGGATGTTTTGAGAAAAATGGATGAAAAGGAAATACACGTAAAATAAATAAATAGAAAAGAGAATTAAACATGTTGCTTTTACTATTTTAGATAGTATAGATATCACTCTACTCAGCATTCACTGACTTTGTCTTTTCATAATACTATTCAGGATCAAGGGTTGAGCAACCCGAGCTTCCGGCTGCGGAGGGTGCTCGGCCCAGTCATAGTTTCATCACTTTCTTGTTGTTTCCTTTACTATTGTAGTAAGTACCAGACTTTTAGTTACTGTTGTCTCTACTATTTACTTTCATTTCCATTGTTCTGTTGTTGTGGTGGTAAATAAGGGAACAACAGTTTTACTTTCCTTTACTGCTTGTATGTTTTTACTGCTTAGTTATATTGCATATGTGAATGTGGTTTACTTTCCTACTTTTTTGGTTATTTCTTGTTAGACGACTGGGTCTTCGGATTAGTCGAGGTGAGTTGATCTCGGATCCTGTAGGAATTCGAGAACTGGGTCATAACAGTCTCTACTGTAAATCTCTTTGTCTTGTGCTTTTTAATTATATATTAATATTAAATATATTTTTACAAAAATATAAAATAATACTAATATCGTTAGATCATTAATTCTGACTTTACCATTTTTTTTCTCTTATTTTACTTTTTTTACCCATTATTTAATACATATTTTTTTTTAATTCTATCTTCGTCATCGATCCCCTTGTCTCATAATCTTTCATTAGAAATTAATATTGAATGTATTTTTACATAAATATGAAATAATATATATAAAAAATTAGAAAGTGTAAGTATAATCTAAGACAATAATTGAAAATCAAAAGACATTCAATAATGTATTTTGCAACATCCGATTTTTTCTTTTTTCGATCGATGATTTTTTGTCATAGATCGAAAATCAATAAATATTAAATAATATATTTTATAACATACTATGTATTAATTTTTTACCTATATAAATCAAGATATATTAATTAAAAATTATTTTATACTTTTATATCATTAACTTTTATATTTTTACTGCAATGGACTTTTACATTTACACGGTAACGTACGATTTAAAAAGTAGCATAATTACGAAAGTTTGTAGTTGAAATATCAGAAAGTTAACTATTTGAGTTGAGTTATTTATTACAGTCACTGCTACAGTTATTGTTCATGTCGATCGTTAATTCCAGCTTTACGGTGTGTTTATTTATTTATTTATTTTCATTTGCCATGTGCGTCTCTCTCTGTGTCTTTTTTTACGTTAATTCCAGCTTTACTGTATTTTTTTTTTTTTCATTTGCTATGCGAGTCTCTCTTTTTTTCATTTATTAGAGTATGCGTCACTCTCTTTTTCTTTTTTTTCTTGTATACTATCTTGTGTATATATTCATTTCAAAATTCATCTTTACGAATCTTTTCATCTTTTATTTTTTTTATTAGAGGCAAATATTACATGTGTTTCTATATAAATATTAAATAATATGAATAAAAAATCAAGAATTATAAATACAATATATGATACCAATCGAAAATAAAAATATATCTACAAATAAATTTTGTAATATATGATATATTTTGATTCTTGATTAATTTTTTTTCCATTAATTAAAAAGTAAATTATATCAAATAATATATTTTATAATATGTGATGTATTAAAATTTTATCGATCAGAAATTAAAATATATCAATTAAAAATTATTTTATATTTTTTTATAATTAACTTTTATAGTCCGACTGTGGTTGAAATTTGTACTGTCACATTAAAGCACATGTTAAAACCTGTTGTTTATATTTTAACACCCCGTAAACACACGATCATGCCCTCTTTGTCGTAACGGAAGCGAATATTTGTGAAGGAAAGGATGAGTTCTTGGTAAACTATCCGACAATTAATCTGCAACTTAATGTATTCAATACTCATGATGTCACGGATGTAATGATTCGGATCTAAATTTGAGTTTAATCAAAAAAAAAAAAAATCTTAGCATTTTATTGAGTATGGATCTATTAGATCTAAAGTAATTACTTAAAATATTTAAATTCAAATTATCAAGTGCTAATCTCAATCCTTTATATCCCACTATTTATATTTTCATGAGTTTCCTATGTGAAACTACCTCTCACACTTGAATTGTTGATGTTCTCGTCATGATTCAAACAATCAATCAACAATAAATCAATATATTTTCAATAGTAAGGGCGACTTCACCTCATGATGCATTCTTTAGTCATTCTAAGAGCAACTCTTCTTATTAAAGTGAGTTTGACTCTGATAACATTTGTAACAACTCGAACCTAAGCTCAAATCTAATTGAGAAAATTGATCTTGATAACTTATTGGGTATGGATCTAAAAGATCAAAGTAATTATCCAAAATACTTATCACTATAACAATTTTCATTTTTGTCGTCGGTTTCCCCTTTAACTGACATCAAAGAGCGACGGTGTAAATAGTGTCATTGCTTCTTTTTCCCGTCAATTACAAAGAATGTCCGACGTCGAAATATCGATCGTTCAGTGGACGGATTTAATCTTTTATCGTCATTTTACAACCGATGGAAATTAGATTTCCCGTCGCTTGTAAAAAAAGCGACTATATTTTTACATTACTTTTTCCTTCGTTAATGTGTCATTTGTTAGGTTTTGTCATCGTTAAAAGAAAAAAAAACTATTTGCCATCTCTTATTTAAGAAAGAGATGGTAAATACCTTTCGTACCCTAAAAACTTAACTGTTTTTGCCATCGCTTTATATAATAAGCGATGCCAAATAGTCATGCTTGTTAAAAAAATTACCTTTTAAGGATGTCGATTATTGAAATAACCGACATGAAAGATATGGATTTTTTTTTTAAATTATGAAAATTAGGATCCTTATACAATCCTAAACAAATAGATAAAGAATTTCTTGGTGAACCATGGTGGTACTTTGGCATGGGTTAGCAGATCCTACAATTTCTTGGTGGAGCCTAATAGCTTGCTGCGATACATCCAATTTATTTAATTTTGTTGGTAGTCTGGGGTTGAAATTTTAATATCAAGCACAATGATTCCTTAGCATCAGTACCAGAAATAAACAAGAGTTATATCTTCTCAATAGATGAGGTTGGATCAGCTTTATGTCTAAGAAAAAGGTCAACGCAACCTTAAAAATTAAAAAATGGAAAACAAATGCTTATGGTATGTGCGCCTAGGGGCTTGTTCTACTTTTTCTTTGTTTGGTTGAATTTGCCGATAAGTTGCAATTATTCTAGGATCATTTGGATGGTGGAAAAAAGAAAAGGTAACCAGGAATGCTGAACCTGAAATAGAATTTGCCATTCATGGAAAATACACGGAAGATTTACCCAACTGCATCGCTAAGCACAATCTTGCAACTCCAGTATAAGAGACCCTATATGTACATAAATCGTTAGACTCCCTGCCTTCAAGAGGGACCTATAGGACTAATTTGATGACGGAGAAGTAGAATCCCCACGGGTCAAGGAGACAGAACATTTACATAGACTAGAATGCTGAACCCTTGGAGGCGATTAATCCAGTTAAGGAATTACAGATAGATAGCACCTGCAACCTATTGAATGTTCATAATCTTGGAAACCAAGTAATGGGATGCTTTCCTACTACAGGTTGGACACAAACCATCAAGAAGCAAGAATGCTTCAAAAATAAATGCATGACCGAGAGGAAAGGAGAAAGCTTCTTGCAACCAACTAATACGTTTAACAATGGGAATATAGAACCCTCCGCATACAAGATTCCAACAAAATGTCCCAAATATCTTTTTGGTCTTGATTGGATACAACCGAGGAATTTGGGTGACATCATGTCTTTTCAAATCTTTTTCTTCTTTCCAGACAAAGGTCAACTCTACTCGATACTTTTCAAAAAAAAAAAACTCTACTCAATATTTCCCAAACTAAATCCAACCAGTAAATCAAGGAAATAACTAGCCCGATGCAGAATTCCCTTCCCAGCGCAACTTGGGCATTGGGACTAATCCATCCTAAGACCCCATGAAATTATTGAAGCTAGCTGTTCTTCAGAAGAATCACAAAATGGAAAAAAATGGGCCTCCATGATTGTCCATTTATACCGTACATGAAACAAATTAATCAAGAAAGATAATGATATGTGATTTTTATCAACTTGCCAAAATTCTCCCAGAATGATCAATTTGCAGACCAATCATTTGTAAAATCAAGGGAAGAGCATATTTTGCAAAACGATGCTGTCATATCACACAGCTCCGCCATTTGAATCATTTGAATTTGACAAGGACCATCCCCTTACACGTGCCCGAGCAGTAGCAACCTGCAAATAAACATCCAGATAATTTAGTTCACTACCTTCTAAAGATTATTTTGTCAGGTTTTAGGTATCTGAGCTTCAGGAAATAATACTGTATCAAATCCATCAAAATACATTACGTGAACTTCGCCATTTATATTTCCTAAAAGAATGATAGGCAGCAAGATGTGGCTTGCTATAGCAGTTAAGAAAACATCATCATGAACAGGAGAACCTTGATGGAATTTTTAGAAAGTAATAGTTTCTTATTGAGCAAACAAACTCTTAACCTCATGCTTTAATGTGGCAACTGCTTCGAATTCTTTTGGCATGGCTTGCAGCCTGGATTTGGGTAAAACTGCAAATACATCCTTAGAGAAAAAGAAATAACACAGGATACCATTTGTTTTACAAAATAAGTTTCATTTTCTATTTCACCTACAATATTGCACTCAACCCTCCTCCCACCTACACTTCCCTAAAACACTTCCAAGCACCTCTTTATATCACATCAAGAAACTATTATACCCACCTGACAATTCCAGAATTTGGGTGACAATTCCGAAAGAAGCTTGTTCCTCTCATGGGTGGAATAAGTTTATTGCTTCATTATACCCACCTGATTTGATATCATTTATATTTACTTACTCTACAATGTGACATAAAAAATTTTGAGGATGGATCATTAGAATGCTTTAAAAATACATTCCATAAACCAAGGTCAGCTGAATTTTATCAGACCCTAAATCTCATTTGATCAATCCACCGATAACCAACAAATATCCATTCATCTTCTCGTTCTGTTTGGATTTCTCCAGATATTGGAGTACTGAGAGCACTGAATTTTCACGTTGGAATCAAGATTTAAAATCCAGCTACCAAAGAAGAAATATGAATTGGGTGATGCCAGAAGGAACTTGCCTTAAGCACACTCCCCAATTTATTGGGTGTGCTGGAAGATTCATGATAGCATTGTCATCATCCTCTATAACTAACCTAATTTAACTAAGTTCTAAAGTTAAATTCATTTAATTAACATATTAAAAGGACATTATTCAGTTAGGGCTGAAGAGAGGAATTATTATAAAACGAAGTTAATTCGGCAGTTTTCACGAACAATTCTGAATGCAGAATGACTAGAGGATGAACCTATGATTAATTAAAGGTCAATTAAGCTTAAACATTTTAAAAGTGGGTTGGTATTGAGTAATTGAAGATTTAAAATTTAACGTTTAGTTCTAATTAAAATCCTAATTTAAACCCCACTTTAATTAAAATAGTTTCAATAAAAATAAATGAAATCTAAACCTTTTAAAAATCAATTAAAAATATTTTATAAGTTTTGCATAGTCAATTTGACAATCGGAACTTGTTTTGACCTAAAACAGAATTATAGACGGGTATTTTATATATTTTGGGAATAAATGTAATTTGACCATGCAAACGACATCAAGACTAAAAATTAAAGTCATCATCAACTTCCTTATATCCAAATTAAGCTACCATAAAAAGTTGGGTTCATTTGGACTTCATTTTGGTCAACTTTGCATTTTGGTCGTCAATTCCTTATTTCCATAGAAAAACCCCCTAACTTTTTGAATTTCTTGCGATTAACCCCCTAGCTCTTCATCTTCTTCGCAGGAAGGTCCCTCAACCTTCAAGCAGCCATGGCACATGGTTGGGTGAGGTTTGCGTGCATATTACAACCACCTCAGACCTCAGTTACACTTGACGTTTGAAGAAAGTTTGTTATACTCGCCGTTCTGTATCCGTCGGTGGTGGTTTCACCACCGAACACTCCCTTCGCTGCTCGCAATCATCGGTCAAAAGCTTTTATCGCAACCTCCGGCTGCTGCTTGCTCCAGATTGGCTCTATAAAGCATCGCACAGCTCCTACGAATGGCTCGTCCAGAGATAAAATGCGTAGCCACCTCCTCCTTCCTCCCACACACGCGGCCATTGAAGGACCTTGGAGCTCTCTCAACCCCTTCATCCGCCGCTCTCTCACTGAAATTGAGAGAGGGTTTTCACTCGTCGTCCTCGCGCGAAGCTTCACGCGGAGCTTCGGAGCTTCTACCCTCCTTCCCTAAGAACAACCCCCACCGTCGTCTTCTTCCTCCTTGAGTACGGTGGTCTTCTTCTCCCCTCCTCTCATCAAATTAGGTTAGGGCTTAGCTTCATAGCATCTCCCATTGCATTTCTAGAGCTTCGTAGCTCCGAGCATTGCTCCATTCACCACAACCATCACCGCCATTCACCACTGCGATGACCTTCTCCGCCAACCCTCATTTGTCATCGACACCATCAATTGACTTAGGGTTTTGCTCCGGCTCAACACACCGGAGCTTTTAAGCACTTAATCAACGTCTTTCGACCCGTATTTTGATGTGTAGGTACATGCCGAAGAGCTCGCCGAAACCATTGCCTTCGTCATCTCCGGCCACTCCCTCTGCCGCCGCCACTTCGACGATCATCGATCAGAAGGTGCCACCAAGTTGGCGAACACCCATCCTCACCATCCGTCGTTCTTTGACCCCATCCAACGGGCAGATCTCAAGGTCGGCCAACCTCCGGCAAACTCTTGCCAGTCTTGGAGAAGAAAAAAATAGAGGGACCTTGTTGCGAGAAAAGGACTGATCTGAAGGAGTTTCCAAGGACCTAATTGATATCTACAAGGGCATAATTGTGACAATGCAAGGACAAAACTGAAAATAGTGTTTATTCTTGATCTTAAGTCTGCTCTGAGTAATTCTGACTACAGTAAACTATTAAACATTTTTGTTAAAAGTTCAATTAGGCTTGAACTGATGAATAGTTATTTATCATTGATTATTAATTTCTATTGAGCTTTTAACAAATATTATTTACGCTTACATATACATTCCTTAACTGTTGAAGTTTGAAGGCAATAACAAACTTATTTTCTTAAAATTATCAGTTCACTAAAATCACCTAGACCAGATAGTGGTAATCACGCATTTAATTGTTCCTAGGGATGATCTCGGATTTTTTTCTAATTAATTCAGGTTTTACAAATTTAAATGCTCGATTCATTTTGATCACTTTACTACGAAGCAACAATTTTAAACACGATTGAATCAAATTAGCATTTTGGCGTCGTTGCTAGGGAGCAACATGCATTTATCACTATTATTCGTGATTTCTGACATATCTGCCTTGATTGGTTGTTTTGCATGAACTGAACTGGAGCGCTTGACTTCTGGAACCTGAGGACAACCACTCCGCGGCAAGTAACTCTCTCCTATCTTCTTATTCCCCTCTTTCTTAATTTTAATAAAACAAAAATGGGTAAAAGAAATATAGGACTCAACCTTGCCGTATTTTCTTAGAAGTTTCATTTGTGGCAAGAAATTATAAATTCTTAGCTAGGATTGGCATAGAAAACAGAACTCAGCAATCTGAGCCTAAAAGGGCTAGTTAATTGAACCCGTGGACTAGAACATTCTTGATTGAGTCCAACGGGATCATTAAATTTCAAATTGAACTCCACTTTAGAGCCAAATTAGGGTTAACATTTTAGGGGCTATCTAGTACACATTTACAATTATAAAGGAAAATATCATCCGCATTGTGTGCTACCCAAGCCTTGGTTGAACCGATTTACAACTTAACCCTAAAATACAGGCCCTAAGATCACTTGAACCCTAAAAGTCATGACTTAATAACCTGTTTGCCGAACCAAAACAGGGTGATTTGGGTGAGTTAACCCGGATTGCATCCTCAACATTAGGACAAGTCAAGTGGAATTGGTTCACTTGGTGGCCCAATCAACCTAAAAATTAGGTCACAACCGGAATAAACTCTTAATCAAGTGATAATTTGAGACACAAATAGGCTTAAAATTTAATAGACCTAGAACCTCAATTCACATGTATCCGGTCTACTTGGAATCGCAGTGCCAAGAGAGGTCAGGTGGGGGAAAACCTGTAACCTATGGGGGAGCTCTATCGTGTAGGGGTCTTCACAGGACTCTCCCTCTCTGGCTGCCCAAGTAATTCTCGGGCGGGTGGATTTGTGATCTAGGGGCCATTTGTCTCTAAGCCTAAGCCATCCAAGCATATTTTTGGGTGTCTTGATTGGGTCTGATTGAAATCTAGTCCCTCATCTTTTCTATAATGCATGCACAGTAGGAGGTCCTTAAGACCAGTCTTAAGACCTCTTTTAATAGTTCACTCACGTAGGAGCCAGCACCCAACTAACTTGTTTGGGTCTTCTTCTGATCCGATCCCTATCTCCTCTGATCCATCTACATCCAACACAGATTCTCCATTTTCTCATTCTGACTCGATGAAGAACCCTGGTCCAAAAGTAGGAGACGACATCCAGCACCTACAGAACCAACTTCAGACTCTCACGGACCTTATCAATGGGTTGGAAAACCCTAGAACAGGTCCAGAAATGCGAGATCATTATAATCCCGCAGAAGTAGCTATCGAGCCCAAAGTATGTATTCCGGTTGGGGGACCTGAAACTGAACTCAAGCCGAATATTATCACTTGATTCCCCATTTCCTCGGGATGGGTTCTAAAGACCCATTCCAACACATTCAAGAGTTGAAACATTTGGCCTAGACTCTCGAACCAACTATTCAAAATCGGAATACTCTGCTCATAAAGATGTTCCCTTTCTCGCTTAAAGAGAAAGCTACCCACTGGTATCGGTCTCTGAATCGACCAATCAATACCTAGGAAGCATTAGAAGCTGAATTTTTGAGAAAATACTTCCTAGTAGGGCGTATTAATGCCTTGAGGCATCAGATCACGCATTTTCAACAAAATGCGAGGAAACCACTTCATGAGGCATGGGATCGCTTTCTCGGTCTCATACAGAAATGTCTGCATCATGGAGTTCCTAAATGGGAACAGGTCCAATCTTTTTACCGGGGACTTCGCGAAGATATTTGACTTTTTGTTGATGCAACTTGTGGAGGCAATTTCATGGGCAAGCATGAGAATGTCATTTGGGAAATTCTAGAAAATATGGACGAGGATTCAATAAACAATGCATCCATGGGTATGTTCGACAGGACGCTCATGAAGATGTTCCCTTTCTTGCTTAAAGAGAAAGCTGCCCACTGGTATCAGTCTCTGAATCGACCGATCAATACCTAAGAAGCATTACAAGCTGAATTTTTGAGAAAATACTTCCCAGTAGGGTATACTAACGCCTTGAGGCATCAGATCATGCATTTTCAACAAAATGCAAGGGAACCACTTCATGAGGGATGGGATTGCTTTCTTGATCTCATGTGGAAGTGTCCGCATCACTGAGTTCCTAAATGGAAACAGGGCCAATCTTTTACCGGGGACTCTGTAAAGATATTCGACTTTTCGTTGATGCAGTTTGTGGAGGCAATTTCATGGGCAATCATGAGAATGCCGTTTGGGAAATTCTCGAAAATATGGCTGAGAATTCAATAAAAAATGCATCCATGGGTATGTTCGATAGGACAACTACCCATGCATCAATGAACACACGCAGGACACATGAAGCTCAAGACTTATCCTCTTTTGTCAACATGGAGGTTGTGGCCAGTCGATTGGATAAAGTCTCAATAATTGAGAAGAAGCTTGACAATTTAACTAGCCAGCTACAAAAGGTCACTTCTTCTCAACAGAACACGCATGTACAACTACCCACAGGGAGGGAGGCTGTGTATAATATTCACCACACTAGGATGGATATGAATCTGTCTCATCCTGACTCTGGGTTCGAGGGAAACTCTGAACCTATTTATCCTAGTTGGGGATCCTCTAAACCCCATTATCCTGATTTTTCCAGAGCTCCTCAACCCTGTGAGGAACTCCATGCCATCCAGAACAACCCCTATTCCAATTCTTATAATCCGAGATGGCATAATCATCCTAACTTCTCCTGGTCGGGGAATTCCTATCCGCAAAATCCTAGACCTCAATATCCACCCCGACCCCAAAATCCGCACTCATATCAACCTACTCCACCTAGGCCCAATCCGAATTTTCAACATGGGTCTAGTAAAAATGATCAAATGAGCATGATTCTTCAGACCCTGGCTGATATGCAGAAGACTAATGCTGCTATGCAGAGGCAGCATACCGCGGATATGGCAGATATGCGCAACCAAATTGTACAAATGGCTGGGACTCGCCAGCCAGGCACATTACCCTCGCAACCTCTACCAAATCCTAACAACATGCTGAATCAGAGGTACATTGTGAACCCAAAGTAGGGCCAAATTCATTATGTGCAACCAAGCCCTTCTGCACCTATATATCAAGACGGGTCAGAAGCATCAACTTATGTACCTGACTCATCTCAGTAGCAGTATTCACCTATCCTTACCACTCCTCCATATCCTGCGGGATTACATTCAATCACAACCCGCAGTGGTAAGTGTACTAAGGATCTTGAACCTAAGAGATACATTAAACCTAAACCTAGTACATCTCAATCTAGGTTAATTATTAAGGATAACTCGAGCACTACAGAACCCACTCTAGATAAGCCTAGAACCACACCTTTTTTTTAGGCCTTGACCAAAGGAAATAAGGGTAGGAAACAACCTCAAATTGACGAGGACTTGATCAAGCTCTTTGAGCAAGTCTAGATTAGCATTCCATTGATGGATGCTATACGTCATGTACCAGCTTACGCACGATTTTTAAAGAACATATACACTCCTAAGCGAAAGCCGAGAAATTCTGACGGAAGTCCTATTTTGCTATCGAAGTAGGTTAGCTCCATTATCTTGAGCAAGCTTCCGCAAAAATTAAAAGACCCTGGCACCCCTCTGATCTCCTGCAAGATCGGGGATTTAGAATTTAACCAAGCTCTTTTAGATTTAGGTGCATCCATTAACCTTATTCCCACATCCCTCCTAAAATATTTTGAGGATTGCAAACTTAAACCCACGGAAGTAACCTTGCAGTTAGCCGATCTATCTATTAAGTCACCCCATGGAGTTTTGGAGGATGTAGTTGTAAGAGTCGAGGATTTCTATTTCCCGGTTGATTTTATTGTGTTAGACATGGATACACCAGAAAACCTAAAAGACACACCTATAATATTAGGGAGACCATTCCTAGCAACAGCTAGGGCAAACATTAATTATGAGGAGGGCTAGATGGAAATAAAATTTGGGGATAAGACAAAGAAAATTGATATTTTCAAGGCCCATAGAGTAATTAATTGTGCTGTAATTCAGGAAATAAATAGAATTGATTCACTTCTCAAGGATCCTATTATTGATTTAGATGTAGATATTCCTGAGCAAGAACCCTTAGAAGCCCAATCCCGATTACACCTTGAGGAACCTAGTCCACCTCTAGTTCCCCCTCAGGCTAGCCCTAATTTTCCTACTGCTGCTGAGAACCAGGTACTTGAACTAAAATTGCTTCCTGACAATCTCAAATACGTCTTTTTGGGTTCGAACAACACATTTCCTGTGATTATAAACTCCTCTCTATCCTCTGATCAGGAAACACGTTTGATTTTTGTCCTCCGGGAGCATCGCAAGGCCATTGGTTGGACCTTAGATGATCTCTACAACATAAGTCCTTACTATACCCACCGCATTTTTACAGAAGAAGGTTTACGACTTACGCGCGAAGGACAGCGCCGACTCAGTCCAAATCTTCAAGAGGTCGTGAAGGAGATAATTAAATGGCTTGATGCGGATATTATCTATCCCATCTCTAATAGCCATTGGGTTGGCCCAATTCATGTGGTGCTTAAGAAGGCTGGGCTGATCATTATCAAATCTGTGTCTGGAGAATTCATCCCCACCAAAATTGTAAATTCGTGGAGAGTCTGCATAGACTACAGGAAATTGAATACCTCCATGAAGAAGAACCATTTCTCGCTACCTTTTATTGATTAGGTTCTTGAAAAAATAATGGGAAATCAGTACTTCTGTTTCTTGGATGGATACTCAGGCTATAATCAAGTGACCATTCATCCTGAAGGCGAGGAAAAAATCACATTCACCTATCCCTATGGAACATTTGCATTTCGTAGAATGCCTTTCGGACTTTGCAATGCACCTACTACCTTCCAGCGATGCATGTTGGTAATTTTCTCAGACATGGTGGGTGAATCCTTAGAGGTCTTCATGGATGATTTTTCTATCTTTGGAAAATCTTTCGATGAGTGTCTGGGCCATTTAACTAAGATCCTCCAATGATGCATTGACGTAAATCTGGTCCTGAGCTGGGAAAAGAGTCGTTTCATGGTTCCCGAGGGCATCATTTTGGGACACCTTGTGTCTGAACAAGGTATCCAGGTTGACCGAGCAAAGATCAATCTGATATCCAAACTCCCTCCCCCTTCCTCAATCAAAGAAATCAGATCCTTCTTGGGGCATGTCAGATTCTATCGACATTTTATTTCTGACTTTTCAAAAATCGCCAGGCCCCTGACCAACTTATTATCGAAGGATATTCCCTTCGATTTCTCTGATGAGTGTTCCAAAGCTTTCAAAATTCTTAAGGATCAAGTCACCAAGGCACCAGTATTGCAACCCCCTAACCAGTCTCTTCCATTTGAGATCATGTGTGACGCATCAAATTTTGCTGTGGGAGCAGTCCTTGGTTAAAAAGTTGATGGGAAACCCGTAGTGATCTATTACGCAAGTAAAATGTTGGATGACGCCCAACGGAATTATACGATCACTAAGAAGGAACTTCTGGCTATTGTCTTTGCCTTGGAAAAATTTCGATCGTACCTTCTCAGGTCCCACATAATCATATACTCAGACCACACAACGATATGGCACTTGCTTACCAAGAGGGACGCGAAGCCTCGTCTGATTCGTTGGATTTTGCTTCTGCAAGAATTTGATTTAGAGATTCGCGACAAAGCAGGAAAATAGAATGTAGTCGCAGATCATCTATCCTGCCTTCCCTCATCTATCATTGATCTATCACTACCTATTATTGAGCATTTTCCAGATGAGCATCTTATGGGCATAGATGCTGGACTTCCCTGGTTTGCAGATATTATCAATTATTTGGCATCGAACCAGATTCCGTCTGATTGGCCTAAGGCCAAAAAGGACAACTTGATATCAGATGCCAAGTACTACTTCTGGGAAGATCCATATCTATTTCGCATCGGAGCATATCAGATCATTCGGAGATGTATTCCTGACATAGAGGTCAATGATATTATCTCATTTTGTCATGACCAGGCCTGCGGTGGCCATTTTTTTGGACATAAAATCACAGCCAAAATCCTCCAAAGCAGCTTCTATTGGCCGACTTTGTTTAAATACACACATAAATACTTTAAGGCATGTGCTCATTGCCAAACCTTAGGCAACATGGGCCATCGCAATATGATACCCTTAAATCCGAACATCGTGTGCGAAATTTTTGATATTCGGGGGATTGATTTTATAAACCCATTTCTGAATTTGAATAGCTTCGAGTATATTCTTCTTACTATGGACTATGCGTCCAAATGGATTGAAGCTATTCCAACACGAACAAATGATCATAAGGTCGTTATCCGATTTATTCACGATAACATCTTCTCCCGGTTCGATGTACCGAAGGTAATTATCTCTGATGGTGGGACCCATTTTGTGAATGTGCATTTCCAGTCCGTACTTAGAAAATACAGGGTGTCTCACCGCATTTCTACCCCGTATCATCCACAAACAAACGGACTTTCCAAGCTGTCAAATCGGGAAATCAAAAAGATTCTGCAGGTCACTGTTCGACCTGATAGAAAAGACTGGTCAACCCGGCTTCCAGAAGTATTATGAGCTTATAGGACTACCCATAAAACCCAATTAGGAATGTCTCCCTTCAGAACTGTTTACGGGAAGGCATGTCACCTTCCTGTAGAAATGGAGCATAAAGCCTATTGGGCAGTACGGAAATGCAATTTGGACCTTAGAAAGGCTGGTATTCACTGTCATTTGCAAATAAGCGAGCTCGATGAGTTACACAACGATGCGTATGAGAACTCACGAATTTACAAGAGTCGAATTAAAGCATTGCATGATAAGCACATTTCACGTAAATCATTCAATCCTGGTCAGAAGGTACTTCTGTTTGATGCTCGTCTTAAACTATTCCCAAGCAAGCTCAGATCTAAATGGACCGGACCATTTCTAATCAGGAGGATTTTTGGTAATGGAGCTGTGGAAATTTCACCTCCCGATCGTGACTCCATACCATTTGTTGTAAATGGCCAACGTCTTAAACCTTTTCTTGAACTTCATGATTTGAGTCTGATTGGGGAATCTCTTGACCTCCATTCCACTTGAGCTGCATTGCACCCAGCTAATGGCGGTAAACTTAGCACTTAACGGGAGCTCGAGACCTTTCGTAACCCATCTGAAATTCATTCTTAAGGCACTTTATGAACTACTTAGTTCTAAAATTATGAACTAAACAAAATATGAACCAAGCCTATTTGCAATGAGGGCATTCATTTAGGCATAGGGGGGATTAAAGTGCTAATATCTGAAAACTATTTCTGAAAGGTTCTCACAAAAAAAAGTATATATATAATAAAATAATAAAAAAAAGGAAGAGAGAAAGGGGAAGAAGGAAAAAAAAATCAATAAACATTTTTGATTTGTCAAAACCCTTAAACATTCAGTTATGGATTCAAGTAAAATTTTTCTTCCATAAGATCCACCAAACAATTGTAAGGTGAGAGAAGAGTGTTTAATGGTGCTCTAAGTCTAGTATGAAGACTCTTAAGTTCTAGATAATTAGATAATAAAATTCAAAGTTAGGCACAGTTTTTGCTCTCAGCTCTTATGTGCGAATATTTTATGTGAATCTCTGAGAGCACTAAATAAGGCAGATACGCAGAGAGCAGGTTCTAATAAAACTTTGACTAAGGTGGATGGTTACGACCATTCTTTACGGAATCCTCGACTAAAGGAGGGTGCTAATGTCTAAAGTCAGAAATACACTGTCCTATCCGTTCCTTCCTGGTGTGGAGAGTAGGCACTTCCACCAAATAAGTCACATAATATTCTCTTGAACACACCCATTTCCCAATAATGCCTCATTGATGAAAGTTACGTTGTGTAGAGTTATTTTTGAAAAAAGAAAAAGAAAAAAAAGATATCTTCAGAAAAAAAAAAGAGAGAAGAAAAGAAAAGAAAAAAATACATATATATATATACATAGATCCTTTTTCTCTAAAAAAAAATAAAGAAAAAGAAGAAAAAAAAGGGGAAGAGAAAAAAAAAGTGTGTGTTCATAATTGTGGTTATTATGAATAAATTTCATTTAGGCAACTTTCCCCACTACACTTACGATCAACCAAATACAGCCTTTACCTACCTTTTTGTATTTCTGACCGCCTGAATACGGGTTGAGGAGTTTTGACTTAGTTGTTGGGTTATCAGAACTTAATCAAAGCGTCAATACCATAAGAGATCACCAAACATATTGACAATCCGGAAAATTTGTGAGCTCTTGATTCATATATAAAAAAAGGAGAGAAGAAAAAGAAAAAGAGAAAAGGAAAAGAGAGAGAGTAAGCACAAAGGAACTAAAAAGAGAGCATAGTTTTAAGCATTTCTCTGAATGGATTTATTTAATAATCTAGATATTTAGAGTCTGAAATACTAGATTATATGTAGCACCAAATGAGTGTGAGCCACTAAATAAAATCCTTTCAAATCAGACATCTTCTACCTATACCTAAAAGCTGGGGTTGAACCACAGATCACCTGCTATCCCCGAGGGAAGCAAGTTTTTGCCTATCCTGATATATTTGTACAAAGGGTTAAAAACAAACTTTAAATGAATATTGAGAAATGACAAAGAGAAGGAGGAGAATAAAATCTTTGGAGCCAAACAACAAAAATACCCTTACACTTAAACTCCGTGTTGAACTCTAGAATTTGCTAAGGGATTAGCAAATGGTAGGCATGGGGATATGATGACATCGCCATCATCCTCTATAACTAACCTAATTTAGCTAATTTATAAAGTTAAATTCATTTAATTAACATATTAAAAGGGCATTACTCAGTAAGGGCTAAAAAGAGAGAAATTATTATAAAATGGAGTTAATTCTGCAGCTTTCACGAACAATTATGAACGCAGAATGACTAGAGGATGAACCTATGATTAATTAAAGGTCAATTGAGCTTAAACATTTTAAAAGTGGGTTGGTATTGAGTAATTTATGATTTACATTCAAATTGAATATTTAGTTCTAATTAAAACCCTAATTTAAACCCCACTTTAATTAAAATAGTTTCAATGAAAATAAATGTAATCTAAAGCTTTTAAAAATCAATTAAAAATATTATATAAGGTTTGGCATAGTCAATTTGACAATCGGAACTCATTTTGACCTAAAATAGAATCATAGATGGGTATTTTGTATATTTTGGGTCTAAATGTAATTTGACCTTGCAAATGACATCAAAACTAAAAATTAAAGTCACTAGTAACTTCCTTATATCCAAATTAGGCTACCATAAAAAGTTGGGTTCATTTGGACTTCATCCTGGTCAACTTTGCATTTTGGTCCTCAATTCCTTATTTCCATAGAAAAACCCCCTAGCTTTTTGAAATTCTTGCGATTAACCCCCTATCTCTTCATCTTCTTCATGGGAAGGTCCCTCGACCTTCAAGCAGCCATGGCACGTGGTTGGGTGAGGTTTGCGCGCATATTATGACCACCTCAGACCTCGGTTGCAGTTAACGTTTGAAGAAAGTTTGTTCTACTCGTCGTTCTGTATCCATCGGTGGTGGTTTCACTGCCAGACACTCCCTCCGCCGCTCGCAACCATCGGTCAAAAGCTTCACAGTTGTTGGGGGTTGTTGCGAGCTTTTCTCGCAACCTCCAGCCGCTGCTTGCTCCAGATTGGCTCTATAAAGCATCGCGCGGCTCCTATGAAGGGCTCGTCTAGAGATAGAATGCACAGCCACCTCCTCCTTCCTCCCACACGCGTGGCCATTGAAGGACCAGAAGCTCTCTCAACCACTTCATCCGCCTCTCTCTCGCTGAAATTAAGAGAGGGCTTTCACTCGTCGTCCTCGTGCGAAGTTTCACGCGGAGCTTCGGAGCTTCTACCCTCTTCCTTTGCTCCAACCAACCCCCATCGTCGTCTTCTTCCTCCTTGAGTTCGGTGCTCTTCTTCTCCCCTCCTCTCATCAAATTAGGTTAGGACTTAGCTTCGTAGCATCTCCAATTGCGTTTCTGGAGCTTCGTAGCTCCGGGCATTGCTCCATTCGCCGCGACCATCACCACCATTCACCACTACGACGACCTTCTCCGCTAGCCCTCATCCGTCATCGACACCATCAATTGACTTAGGATTTTGCTTTGGCTCAAGACGCCGGAGCTTTTAAGCACTTAATCGGGGTCTTTTGACCTGTATTTTGACGTGTAGGTACACGCCAGAGAACTCGTTGGAACCATTGCCTTCTTCATCTCCGGCCACTCCCTCTGTCGCCACCGCTTCGACGATCATCGATCAGAAGGTGCCACCAAGTCGGCGAACACCCATCCTTGCCATTCGCCGTTCTTTGACCTCATCCAACGGGCGAATCTCAAGGTCAGCCGACCTCGGGCCTGGCCTTGGAGAAGAAACAAACAGAGGGACCTTGATGTGAGAAAAGGACTGATCTGAAGGAGTTTCCAAGGACCTAATTGAAATCTGCAGGGGCATAATTGTGACAATGCAAGGACAGAACTGAAAATAGTGTTTATTCTTGATCTTAAGTCTACTCTGAGTAATTCTGACTACAGTAAACTATTAAACATTTTTGTTAGAAGTTCAATTATTCTTGAACTGAAGAATAGTTATTTATCATTGATTATTAATTTCTATTGAGCTTTTAACAAATATTATTCGCTCTTACATATACATCCCTAACTGTTGAAGTTTGAAGGCAATAACAAACTTATTTTCTTAAAATTATCAGTTCATTGAAATCACCTAGACCAAATAGTGGTAATCGCGCATTTAATTGCTCCTAGAGATGATCTTGAATTTCTTTCTGATTAATTCAGGTTTTACAAATTTAAATGCTTATTCATTTTGATCACTATACTACAAAGCGACAATTTTAAACACGATCGAATTGGATTAGCAATTCACTCTTCAGAGTTTGTTCACCATCATATCCAACCCCCACCATCTGGAGAATGTGGGAAGTGTGATGTACATCCTGGTTGCATAAGAATATAATGCAACAATAAACATTTGCTTTTGCAAATTTCAGCACTAAGTATTGACGGTCAACCATAGAAACTTCATCACATTGTTCAAACTATTCAAATGTTAAAGGAGATGGATAGAAAAAGTGCAATTAAACCAGGAAGACATGGCTCCTTTATATATTTAAATTAAGAAGACCACGTAAGAATTCTAAAGACTTTGTCAATGTAACTGTATAATGATTATTGATGACGATCTACCACCATTTTCGTGATGGTATGGATATAAATCTCACATACATCATTTTCACGATGTATTTCCTTTTCCAGGGCTTTCCTGAATAACATTTATCTCAACAGCTAGAATCAAACAAACCAGATACCATCATCTAGCAAACAAAACTCAATATGCATGCACGCACATCCTTTTTCCTTGAAAACAATATGTACATTCAAATTATATGCTTGTTAAGCTAATGAGAAAACATGGTTGTCATTTATTCACTTCACTGTTATGCAACATAAATTTCTACTATTTGAATGTAGAAAATGTAGTGCCTACAATCGGTCAATGTTGATCAACTTAAGCAGCAGTTCAACAAACTAGACATCCACCGGTCAAGCAGTCAAGGAAGGAGAAAGGAATCGAATTAACTAACCCTGTCAGCAAGAAGAACCAGGCCCTCTTGTTTGCAGAATTCAACTATTTCTTGTTGGTTCTCTTCAGCAAGCACCTAGATAGAGTTGGTCCATTTCCAAGCTATTTATATGAATCCATAGAGCATATGGTATACAATAAGAAAAATAGAAATAGCTCGCAAGTCACAAGAACTGCCATCAATTCAATGACTCCATACATGGCATTAGCATGGGTAAAACATTCCAATCTCCAAGATAATGACTACCAAGAAGGTTCTAATGTCCTTAAATCCTTTCACCAAGAAATAAAAGTTTATTGAAAGAAGAAATATCCAAAACATGCTTTGAGCTTGGCAAGTGAAAACACTCTCTCCAAGGATCAAACTGAAGTTAAGAGTGAGTTTCATAGCCACACAAGCTGTACATACATACTTCTTTTACCAGCTTAGTGTTCTACATCTCCAATAGCCAACAATAAATAAAGGGAACCCTAATTGTATATTTATAATGTCTTTCTTATATATATTCATAAAAGTTACTAGGAATACCATAGCAAATGGTTACATGAATGACTAAACACAACCCATATAGGTCAAACAAATATCTCAAAGATAACCACATACAATGTTCTACCGGCAACTCTGTTCACAAAGGTATACTTGGCAAGTGTCAGAGTAAACACTTGAGAAGAATAGAAAGATGAAAGTTAGTAAATTCTAACCTGACTCATAGGGTTGCCAAGGTTGATCACTATCAACGCACGTACTGTAATTCCCATGGATTTAGCTTCCTCCAATTGCTTCTTTACCTCAAAGAGCTCCAAACCCCAACCCGTAGCCTCATCAAGATTGTATGGCACCTGAAGAACGAAGGACATTTCATTATATAAATTTCCTTTCGAATGTAGAAAGGTCTTGAATGACACTTTATATGGTAGGCCATGAATGGCCTGCCAATTGAAAGCTTTACAGGATTGGACTGATAGTAAATATTGTAGAAGAGGTCAAAGAAGATCAAAGATAACTTGGAAGGAAATTATCAAGCATAATCTTGCTCATTTCAACCAAAGATAGACTAGAATGTAAACAATTCAACCAATGATTATAAAGTACAACTATATGTTTGCAATGAACAAAAGTCCCCAAATTACGATATCCAAATGGAACAATGTAATTTACCGGTTGACATTTCCCTTTAAAAAAAAGACCTAATTTTATGCAAAATAATTCAAGCAACACTGAGGCATCAAACCACATAACAGCAAAAGAAAATTAGTTACAAGTGCATATCCATAATTTGTAGAGCCATTGCAGCTATTTAGCTTGGCGCTACAACAGTTGCTTAAGCACAAAACAAAGCATTAGTAAAATAGTTTACCTTCGGAAACCTAATAAAGCTCGATGCTGGTAGAGAGGTGGTGGTGGTGGTGGTCGAGGAGGTTGAAGGTTTGGGGGAGGAAGGAGGAAGAGAGGAGCAAGAGAAGGTGCTGGCAGGAGGGGGCAGGGAGGAGGGTGGTGAGGAGGAGGAGGTGCTAGTAGAAGGGCGGTGTGGAGGAGGAAGAGGTCGGCGGCAAAGAAGAGGAGTAGGAGGGCGGCGGGGAGGAGGAGGAGAAGCGGGGTGACGAGGAGGAGGTGCTAGTAGGAGGGCGACGAGGAGGAGGAAGAGGAAGGGGGCGAGGAGAAGGGGGTAAGGTGGAGGAGGAGGAGGAAGACAATGAGGAGGAGGAGGGCAACGATGAGGAGGGGCGGCGATCGATGAGGAGGGCTCTGTGGGACGAGGCTTGGTGGCGATCGATGGGGAGGTAAGGGTTTACGTGAAGTGTGGGGAGGAGAGGGCTCTCTACAAGTGTAGATGACCCGAAATTTGCCGTCAATTATATTAATAAGCGACGGCAAATGTCCAAAAGAATTCCAACCCTCACGCCCATATTTTGGTGACATTCATGGTTTAATTTTAACCTACAATTTGACCGACATTTGACGTCGATTATATTAGTAAGCAACGACAAATGTCCAAATGAATTCAACCTCTCACACCGAAATTTTTGTGACACTCACGGTTTAATTTTAGCCTGCAATTTGCCGTTACTTTTACAATAAACGATGGCAAATGTTTATTTGCCGTCACTTTACTAATCGACGGTACATATAAATATCACCATCGCGCGCCAACTGCTGCTTTTTGCTAGTGATAACAACGGGTTAATTTTAATCATGTATTCACCGTCACTTATGTAAATAACCGACGGCAAAAAGATTTTCGTCATCACTTAAAAAACCGATGGCAAATAACCGATGATAAACCTACTTTTTCTAGTAGCGTATGTCTAAATTATCAAGTAGTAATTTCAATCCTTTTACTCATTTTCATGGGTTTCTTATGTTGAACTATTTTGGAGGTGTTACAACATAGGTTTATACGGGTGTACATTTGATATTATAGATTTTGAAATTCAGTAAAACTTCAATTTACATACTCCATCACTTTGTAATAAACAAAAAATGAAACGCCACTGTAGCCCATTTCTTTGTGCTGAACAGCCAGCATGATACGCGCGGCTCTGATCAGTCAATAGCAGCATCGCCCTTCGATGGAGCAGTTGTGGCATGCAGCTTCTACCTATCATAAGGCCGCAACTTGAAGTTTACACGGACATACATATATGATCGAAAATCCCCATGGTTCATGACACAATATGCCTTTTCAATTCGAGGTATTGCAAGCAATTAACGTGGAGAGGATAAGTCACTTGTCTTCTTAGAAGGCATAGTAGTAGTCCTATTTAGAATGGCTTGGGCAGATCGAGACGTCTTCGTAGGAACAAATATTGGTGTTGGATTTTGATCTTGCAGGGGAGCACATGGATGGCTTGGGTGGAGTCTCCAAATTCTCCACGCCTCCCTCCAACATTTCCACAACTCTGCTAATCGAAGGGCGAGAAGATGGATACGTTTGGATGCACCAAAGCCCAACAATCGCCATCTTCTTCACTAGTTCACTGCTCTCAGGTGCAACTCCACAAGCCATAAGATCTCCATCTCGATTCAGGTGCTCATAAACCCAATGAGGAAAGTATGCCTCACTAGATCTCTCAGCTCGACCATCAAAGTTCCTTCTTCCACCAACCATCTCAAGCACCAGCATCCCGTAGCTATAGACATCGGATTTGCTGGAAACAACCCCAAAGCTCTTGGAGAAAACCTCAGGTGCAATGTAGCCAATTGTCCCCCGTGCGCACTCCATCGAGAGAAAGCTCTCTTTCGCCGGGCATAACTTTGCCAGACCAAAATCTGATATCTTTGGGCAAAAATCCTCGTCAAGGAGGATGTTATGGGGCTTTATATCAAAGTGAACAATGCGATTTCTGCACCCTCTATGCAGGTACTCGAGCCCCTTCGCGATGCCCAGCGCAATCTCATACAATTTTTCCCATCGAAGTGTAATCGTTATGCTCGGGCTGTCGGTGAACACGTAGTTGTCTAAGGAACCATTGGGCATGAACTCATAGATGAGGGCTCTCTTGGAACCTTCTAAGCAAAAACCAAGGAGGGAAACGATGTTGATGTGATTTGTTCTACCAATGCTGGCAACCTCGTTGGTGAAATCTTCCCCGCTTCCCTTCTTGGATTCGCCCAATAGCTTCACAGCCACAGGGATAAATTTCCCGTAATTATTTAGCTTGCCTTTGAATACAGAGCCGTAGCCACCCTTGCCGAGTTCGGTGCTAAAATTGTCCGTCATTCGCTTCACTTCTTTGTAAGACCATCTGCGGACTCCAAGGGGTCCGTGAGCCACCAGGGAGTCTTCCAAGGAGATTTTAGAGGAGTATCTGTTGCACTTCTTTGGCCGAACATAAAAATATAAAGCAACGACGACCAAGGCAAGGACAACGAGAATTGCGCCGCATGCTAAAAAGAGAAAAGAAGTTACAGATTTCAAATGAAACATTCAGACACTTAGTTTGGTGTAGTCTTGTCTATAGAAAAAGACGTTGAAAATAAAAGACAACATGCGAACATATAAGCAAATAAAAAATTTATATTCATGTATTAAATCGCATATATCCGTGATAACATAAAATCAGATGTATAAACAGTACGAAAACAACATGGAAAAATTCAGAAAAATTCGTAAACATAGATGCCGCACATGAAAGTAATAAAAAGTTAAAAATGTTACGTTCGTAGCATCCCTGATAGGACTGTCCTTAGAGAGACAACGCTCCCAATATCTGACGAACTCACATCCACGTTCGCGGTGTACATCGTAAGTGGTTGTTCTCGAAAATCAACTTAAAAGAATGCAGACGAAACAATTTGATTTAATGAGGGATTAATTAACCAATTAATTAAATAATTAATCCAAAAATTAAAGAAATTTGAAATTTATTCTAGCCAGAGCCGTGGCAGGATGCTTGTGTGCGGGCATGTGCTCCCAACCTTACTCTTATTCTTTACTGCATGAGTTATGGAAGGTAAAACCCTTTTATATATATCAATCAAGAGGTTTGTCTACTTATAATGTAAGACTAAAAATCTCTACCACATATCTTTGAGCCACCAAAAATCAACATATCCCAATGAATTTATATTTGAAACTCAATGCAAATAGAAAAAGACTTCTCGATTGTCATACTTTGCTTTAAATAAAAGTACTTTCTAATTTGAACATTTCCCTTAGTTATCCACCTTCACAACCATAAAAATAAAGTGAAATTAATTTTGTACTTTAAACTTTTGATATCGAGTGTACAGTAGTGACAACAAAGTGATTTTCTTAGTAATAATCTTTAAGGTTGCTGCTTTTAACAGTCATGCACCCTTTCTTGTTTCAATGGTGTATTCCAAAAAGACCCTATTCCTAATTGTGACTCACAGTAACACTCACGTAGATAACGTTCTTCAAGAATGCACTGCTTACATCTTGCCTTAATAGCTTGAACCCATTAAGAGCCTAAAGCTCATCCTATACCTATAGTTTCCAGGCACTCTACTTTGTAGGTATTGGACTTAGATGTTAAACATCTATACATGAGTGCTAGCCAATTCCCTATACAACTTATTTTCCACATTAAATCTATTTCGTGTGATCTCTACTTATTTAGGTCAAGTTGCTGTTGTGGGTGAACTCTCAATGAGTTTCAATCCCATCTCAAGCATAGATTTTAGGACTAAAAATCTATCGAGTCCTTTAATAAAGGGATTTATTGTATTATCTTCGGATCTAAAAAATTCCAGAATAATCATTCCTTAAGACACGAGATCCCTCACAGGCTTAAGTCTGACTTGAATGTATCTTTTGGTCTTTTGGTTGTACTTTGAATTTTTAATCTTTGCAATTGTCATCATACTGTCACAACAAAAAGGGACCTAAGGAATAGGCTTACCTACTATAAGCAAGTCAGATAGAAGTCTCTTTAGCCATTCAACCTCTATACCTGTAGTATTCAGAGCACATAACTTAGCTTCAAAAGTTGATCAACCTAAAATGGTCAGTTTTGTAGATCTCTAAGAGACTGCATCACCTTCAAGGCTAAAGATATACATTGTAACACCATTACTCCTAGAGTGCTCTATTTGACCTATCCAACATGCATCACTATTGTAGGTGCATGAGTAATTCGCACCACATTATCCGTAAATGATGGTTTTGATGATAACAAACATATCAAGTAATTGAGATTAAAATTGGATCTTATGGATAGATATTATAAGAATGTTTTTCAACTTAAAGCTCTCTTGACGAAATTCGAAACCAAGAAGAAGGAGGAGATCATGCTCTTCACGTTTAGGTCTTTTTGTATTATAGGAATTGAGTTGTAATTTTATATTCTTTAGAATGTAAGAAGAGTCCCAATTGGATTTCTTTCTAATAACATTACTAGGCCATCGCATGCATAGGTCATTAAAAATTATCACTCTAGCTAAATAAGTCAAAAATATGACAAAACTTGACTTTAGGTGTTGGTGGATTACCTTAAAATCATATAAGTGTCGAAAACACATTTTGGACATTTAGTGGACTTTTTACGGTCCATCTAACGTTAGATATTCATTACCTAATGTTAGGCAGTGGGTCTGATGTCATTTGAAAGCTCCAAGAACTAACGAACTTTACACTGAACTTTGTACCTAACGTTAGGTAGTTGATCTAATGTTATATAGGAGTTACTTAACGTTAGATGATGTAAACATGTTTATATTACATAAAACATCTATTTATGCATGTTCTTAAGCATAGAATTGCATTACATACTATAAATATTAAATAGCATACATCATCTTGCATTTCGATTAGTTTGAATAAAATGGAGGTTAATTATCTCTTTTTATGTGTAGGGACAGGGTGACTTTTTATCGGGACCTCGGATCAAAGATCCAACCGTACGAATCTGATCAGGGCGACGATTAGAATTCAACAACGCCAAGATCGCCCTAATCGGATATCCGTAGCATCAGATAGAGATCGAGGAACCCGAGAAAATCAAGGGCCAAGATGATGTGAATCCGCACTTCAGACGACAAATCCAATCGCACGGATGGATTCGGATCGACGATCATTGCCTAATAGCGCAAAAATCGACTCAATTTGATACCTGTGGCACCATCTACATCATCCAGAAGATGGACGACCAAGATGGCGCCACGTGGTGCCATCATCGGACGCGCAGCTAGAACGTGGGATTGCACGTGGATGCGCGCATAGAGGAGGCGCAACAGGGATGCATCCTCAGTTGTTCGGCCGAGACATGATGAACGTGGGCAGTGCGGGAGATGAGCGGACGACAGGCGCAGTGCACGACGCCCATGACCTGGGCTTTAGTGACGCTTAATTCCTTTACTAAAGGCCCCTTATTTAATATTTTGAAATTGTAATGTCCATAATGCCCTCACTCCTTACAACTATAAAAAGTGACTCCCTCCATACGAAATTCTCATCCATTCTCTCCTCTCACCCCTTCCAAAGCTCTAAGAGCTTGTCCCAAACTCGGGATGCTCCTCTAGAGTAAAAATTATAATTTTTCCACCTCCGTCTCCCTTCGTGGAGCATTCTGCGGTTGTCCTCTCTCTGCATTCAAGAAGTGGATCCCGCGATGACGACGACGTGCTGCTTCGTTTCCATTCTTCCCGCTTTGTCCTCCTTCCAGCTCCGTTCCCCTTCTTCCAAGCATCGTCCCATCCAGCTTGTCCTCCAAGCGATCGTCGAGGAGGATATCTCTCTCTCCATTCTTTTTACTGCTTTCTAGAGTAGATTTACTGCTTTCTAGTATAATCATTTTCCACTTTCTAGTCGTAATGAGTAGTATAAGGAACAATTTCTGATAATGAAATCCATGTTTATTCTACATCTCTTTTACTTTTATTTGTAATATTCTCTCTCTCTCTCGCTTCTGTTTATTATTTGTTAAATAGTTTTCAACCAGTTATTCTGTTTCGTGACAAATAAAACAAATGCGTATTTTTAACCAAACGTCAGCCTTCCTGTGTTCGACCCGAGATTTTTATTCCGGTATAAATTTTATTTGTTGAACACAAGTTTTTCGCTATTCAAACTACAACAACAGGTTTTCAAAATCAAATACGATAGCGTAGTAACCCGTAGCTTCAACATTTTGGAGCCGTTGCCGGGGATGCGACGCTCTTTGATTTTTTTTCACGTTGTCCAACTTACGAATCATTTACCTCACTTCTCTCCTTTCTTATTGTGATTGCAGGTACTCTTTTGAGACGAACAAAAGAGGTAGATTGGAGCAAAGTGCTGTTGAAGGTTCTGTAAGTTTTCCCCCACCTCCCACCTATTAGATTTCATTCCATCACGTAATAACACAAACATAAATCAACCTAGGTGTTCTTATAAACTCTAAGGTTAATTTTGTTTGTTTGTTTGACACCTACACCCACCTTAACCTCCACATTTAAAAAGAAAAATTCAAAAAAAATCTCACAGAGGTACACAACCTCATCTGATTTTCAAACTCAACTGGTAAATCGATTTTTGGAACCGGTACACACGTTCAAACACATAATTGAGTAGAAATCAGATTAGGTAATCACTTGTGTGGCTAATTAAGTGGTGCAACGGGCCAATTGTTTGAGTTGATTGGGCCGCACTACTTCAATTAAAATCAACTCATCAAGTAGCTGCTGCATAGGTTCAACTCTTAGGGATTTACCAGGCACTCCACATTTTTTTTAAGTTTCAAAGGAAAACATCTTCACATGTGCTTTCAAAACCTGGTGTGCCAACAAAACTTGTTTGAAAATACCTAAAGTTGAATCCTAAAAGCTACTAAGCAAGATTTGAACCCTAAAATTCACCGCATAAAAAATAATCTTACTTGAAAACCACTAGTTGTGCACACACACACAAATCAATCAATCATTAAGGGCATAACCCAAATAAAGGGCCCATCACATTCCAAAGCACATTTAAACCTAGCCCTAAATAAAATAGAGTAGACGTTGGCCTTAAGGATTCGACTCGCTCTTCGGAGCCCAGAACGAGATTATTTTCGATTAGTCTATTTCTACTGTTCAATCTGATGTCTAGCTTGGGGAGCAAAGTCAAACGATCACGGTTGGGGGGTACACTAGGAACTGGAGGCACAAGCCGAAGGAAGGACCTTCTCCCCAGTCCCTCCTTCTAACTGGTTGGATTGAACAGACAGAAGTAGATCAAATCATTTCTTTATCTCAAGATGAGTTCTGAGAGTCTGTAGGTCTTTAGGCTAGCCAACTTAAGGACAAATTTGATTATTTGTATTGCAGGGCACCTTTCTTCCTCCCATCTATCATGAATCCTTCCACATTTTATACGCATTCCCACTCTTTCCCTCCTATTATGAGTTATCCTCAACATGACGAGTATCCCGAGTCGTACTGTAATCAACCATCGATTAGTTGGGATAATTCGGATTGGGGATACAGTTCCGAACCTCCGTGTTTAGGGTCTAACCCTGAACACCATTATTGTGATTTCTATCCTTCTCAAAGCCACATCGATTATAAATCACCAACCTTTCATATACAACCTAATACGATCTATAATCAAGGAGGATACACTGATCCTTACCCATCCTTTGAATACACTACCTTCAGGTCATCACCACCCTTTGAACAATCCAAAATGACCTATTATCAGGAAGGGTATCACGAATCTCAATTAGGTAACTCCTCTGCACTGATCCCAAACCCGGCCAACCCTGAACCAAGTCATTTGGTTCAGGTTAACCAGGTTCAAGAAAATGTTTTGGCTAACTTAAGGAATACCATACAATCTTTAGAAGTTAAGCCAATGCCTTGCGTTGAAGAATTGGAGCTCCTGATTGAAATGATTGATGATCTGAATAAGTATTTGTTGGATTGGCTCCAGGATGTTAAGGATAAGAAACCGGGTGAGTTTCTACTTGGGAAGTTAGCGAAATTGAGGATGAAATATTTGGTTGCTTTAGTTCAATCATGGGATGATTCCCAGGATGAACCCCCTTCAGAAGAGCCAATGTCAGAACCCACTCAGGCACCTGTTGGGGAGGACATATCTTACGAGGCTGACTAGATTGAATTAGAGCAACCAATTAAGGATGATCTGATTTCTTCACCTGAAATCCCTGAGCCAGGGTACGAGGAAATGTATGTCTCCATGGACCAGAAAGTGACGGATGATTTTGGGACATACATTAAAATAGATTTTGATTTCTTTGATTCTGATGGTGAAGATTCAATTTGCGAAGTCTCATGTGAGTTTACAGAACACGATTTCTGTGAGACAATTGGGTCTGAGGAATATGATAAATCATTTGATAACCCAATAACTGAGGAAACTGATCTTATTAGTGCTCACATGACGGATTCAAAATCACATTTTCTGAAGGATACAATTCAATGCCCTGATTGTCAGTTACACCCCATTGAGCTTACTGACGATTCTGTTTTTAAGATAACTAGACCCAAGTCAATTCTGATTCAGCCACATCTTTTAGACTTGGAAATTTCAGATGGGGTGATTAATATGTAGGAGATTCCAAAATTTGACATTCTAAATGGGGAGAATAGGAGCTGGGACTTCTTGATTTGGGAAGCAAACTCTGGAGGAAGTAGAAGACTGGGTCTAAGGGTTCCAATTAAGCTGAAACCATCAAACCAGAACCCTTACAACATTTGTTTTGAGGATGTCCAACCCAAGCACATATTCATTGATTATCCTTTGCAGCTTGATTTCTCTATAACTCGACTTTTTGGTCTTGGGTTGCATCCTCATAAATCGCAGGCCCGACCCCACTTACATACTGATTTTAGGTTTTGGGTAATTTTTATCTAGAACCTTAGATATTCTCGATCATGGGGTATGGGTCTGCACCACAATCTGATCCACATTTGTGGACATCTGCTGGCAGGTCCTAAAGTGAATATTTTTATTCTGATTCTGACATGTACTTGTGAATTCTTTATTTTTCTTCTTTGTATAGTGTGCTTAGCTGAATGCACTAAATTCAGCACGTACACAGTTTTTATTTATCTCGGAGCGAACCCGACATTCACGCAATTCAGGTGCTTTCTACTCTATTCCACTCTGTTTTATGTCTTTTTAATATAATAAGGACATTGCATTAGATAGGCATGGGGGGTTGCATATTCATCTTTGAATTAATTCGTCAGCTCCGTAGATTCATTTTATTTTCTTTTATTTATATAAAAAAAATTATGGAATTAGGAAAGAGAACTTGGGCTTAAGAAAATTTTCAATCTTAGGAAATATTACATTAGTATCTAAACACAAAGACTCTTCTGGTCTTTGGACTTAATCAGCCTGTGTAACCACTAAAATGTGGATTTATTTTTCAAGTCCTCGCCAACCCGAATTCTATTTTAATTTGAGTAAATAAGTTTGGGTGATAAGTACACGACTTATCAACCCATCCTCTGATTTGAGGGAACTTTGAGTCTTAAGCATCTACACACTATCTTTTCACTGATTTGTTGATCGACGATTTTAACGGAAATTGGGTAGCTAATGAACCTTCTAAGGTGATATGGCTGGCAAGTTATCGTGGGTAACAGCCCATAGGTAGATTGTCCAGAACCCAATCACTGGATCATTCTCTTCTTGCTGCCTTTAGGTAAATCTTAGACCAGGGAAGCCACCTACTTAAAAAAGAAAAAAAAAAGAAAAAAAGAAAAGTCAAAAAGAAAAGAAAAAGAAAAGGAGAAAAGAAAAAGAAAACAAAAGAAATAAATCACACTTCCCCTCGCGAGTATGGCTGGCAAGTTGTCGGTGGTAACAGCTCATCGACCGGTTGTCCAGAACCCAGGTCAAGAAATGCACTGAAAATTCCCAAAACACTTAGGAAGAAGTGGAGAAGTACAATAAACTGGGGAGATATACACTGGATTCACCCTTGTGTTGACCCCATAAAAATAAAAGTAGGGAGAAAGCAACCGGTTGAAAAGATACACTTTTAGGCAGAACACTTTCTAAGGTACCTAGAGGCGTAGAAACCTGAAGTCCGTTCTAATTGCTGATCAACGAGTCTATCACATTCACAATAAGATGCTTAGAACTTAGGGTTCCCATCAAATCTTGGGTGAGTTGAATGGCCGTAGAAAGCCACTCTTAAACCTTAAACTCAAAAATTAAAAAAAAAATTAGAAAAGAAGAAAAAGAGAAAAAGAAATTTTTCTTTGAATGAGGAGAGGGCTTGAGGCAATCTGCATTTCGGTAGATACTCGGGCACTGTTGTGTCTTTGAAAATTCAGATCCTAAGTAAACATTTTCTTAATGATTGAAAATAACTTGTGCCCAAATAATCCAACCTAATTCTTTTATAAATAGCATATAGTTTTTGCTAGGGACTAACAAAAGATAGACATGGAGGTATGATGTAAACATGTTTATATTACATAAAATGTCTATTTATGCATGTTCTTAAGCATAGAATTGCATTACATACTATAAATATTGCATAGCATGCATCATTTTGCATTTAGATTAGTTTGAATAAAATTGAGGTTAATTATCTCTTTTTATGTTCAGGGATAGGGCAACCTTTTATCGGGGCCTCGGATCAAAGATCCAACCATACGAATCTGATCAAGGAGATAATTGGAGTTCAACGACTCCAAGATCACCCTAATCGGATATCCGTAGCATCAGATAGAGACCGAGGAACCCTAGAAGATCAAGGGCCAAGATGGTGTGAATCTGCACTTCAGACGACAAATCCAACTGCACGGATGGATTCAGATCGACGATCACAGCCTAACGATGCGAAAATTTGTAGGACCTGTAAATCACAAGCACACTAGAAGGGGGATGAATAATGTGGGAAATAAAAATTGCAAGACAAAACAAACCACAAAAACAAAGGCATAAGATATATAGTGGTTCCCCTCACCTGGGTACTCCACTACCTAAGTCTCCTAACTTAGGATTTTTAACCCGATTCCCTCAACTCAGAGGAAATCAATTTACTAATATCAGAGGTAATTAACAGGTTACCTCAACTCAATTACAAGATATAAAAAGAAATAAAGATACAGGTGTAAGCAAAATGTAAGTAGTAGCTTACAACTATTTCCTAAGTCTCCAACAAGAATATTTCTTATAACAAGTATAACCAAATCTAACAAGAAAATTAAGGCGTAAAACAAACAATTGAATACAGAAAAATACGATTGCCTTTGATGATTTGTTGCAAATGGTGAGATGCCTTGAAAGGTATGAAACAAACTAAGCTCTTTTTCAGCTTGAAAAATGAGAATTGAAGGTGTAGGCAAGAGTATGATTTTTTTAAGAGCTATATATAAAAAACAGCACTCAAAGAGTGCTTATATAGGCCACTGATCACCTCTCCCACGAATTCTAGCCGTTAGGGGTATTTTAGGAACATCAGAAATATGATTAATTGCAAACTAGCCATTCAGACTGGTCACAACTGTTAGTTGGTACCGGTACTGAACTCTTGGTACCGATACTGACTGCATACAGTCAGTACAACCAACTCACTGGGTACCAGTACTCATGACGAGTACCGATACTTGTAAGGTCCAACCAAAAACCCAGTTCACAAACTGTGACCATTTGATACCAGTACTCATGATGAGTACCGGTACTTGATGTTCACAGTTTAGAACTTAGGTCCAAACCTATGCCGAGCAAGTACCAAAGTTCATTAGTGCAAATCGATTAGAGAAATCCAATCTACTCTAGGTGACTTTGTTTTGAGAGAGTTGATTTTGAGTTAAGAACTGAGTAAATGAACGATATTCTGAATCCTAGTTATCTCTACTTTGATTTTAACACCTAGATTATGTTTTACTTGTTTGGAGACATACAAAAATTCTAAGATACAATAAAAACTAAGGTCAAAACTTCTTCCTTCATGTGCAATCTTTTTGCTTGCATCCACAGATTCTTTTGACCTGTAATTACTTCAGAAACATATTAGATTTTAAAACGATTTTGTTAACACCAAAACATAGAAAAGAGATGGAACTAGGGTCTACTTTGATTTTAACACCTAGATTATGTTTTACTTGTTTGGAGACATACAAAAATTCTAAGATACAATAAAAACTAAGGTCAAAACTTCTTCCTTCATGTGCAATCTTTTTGCTTGCATCCACAGATTCTTTTGACCTGTAATTACTTCAGAAACATATTAGATTTTAAAACGATTTTGTTAACACCAAAACATAGAAAAGAGATGGAACTAGGGTCTAACAATCTCCCCCTTTTTGATGTTGACAAAACAAACAAGATACTCATATTAAAGATAAACAGAGACTTAATAAGAGAAGAACATGATGCTCATATTAAAGATAAATAGAGACTTAATAAGAGAAGAATAAAAAAACTACACAAGAGAGTGAAAAACCTCTCTCTCAAACTAAGCTCTCCTTATTTTAGATATGAAGTATCCATTCATTTATTTCATTTCTCCCCCTTTTTGTCAAGCAAGCAAAAAAAATGAGCAAATACCATAAAGCATGACATTTTCAAACAAGCTCACATTATCAAACAAAGCATCAACCTTCATAACATGATAAAGTTCATGACACAAAAGAAATATAAAGAGTCATAGAAGTTTACCAATTTTAAGAGTCATACAAGCAACAACAAGCTTACATACTTAAAAAAAACTAAACTAATTTCTACGACGTTTTCTAATAAGTGGTTGCTCATCCTCATCATCGTCGTTGTCATTGTCATTGTCATCATCATCATTGTTGTCATCATTATCATCATCGTCGTTACCGTCGTCATCATCATCATTATCTTCATCTTCCGTGTCTTCTTCTTCCTCATCTTCATGGATAATAGGTTCTTTTTCTGCTACAAAAGATGGATCTTGGAAGTATTTTTGACTTCTTTCACTGTATTCCGGAGGTGCTTTTGGTTGAGTCCGCTTCCTTTGTTTAGTTTGTTGAGTGGAAGATGCAACATATGAAGACTCAAGAGACAGAAAGATCATGAAATTTACGTTCCATGTAACGGAAGGCAAAATTCAGATTGGTTAAATTTTGACCAATATAATTGAAAGTGTTGATCATATATGAATCGGTGCCAGACTCATGAGATAGGTTCCTCCAAGGAGTTTCAGCTTCCGGAAAGGGATAGGTAATGGGGACAAAAGCCGAAGATGATTCAGGAGGTGGATGAGAAGAAGATTGAGCATTTGGCTCAACTTCATCTTCTTCATCATCACTAGTAGATTCCTCTCTAGCGGGTTTCACTCCCATTTTCCGAAGAGTGGTCCATTTGAAATAGACCACTTTTCTAAGATGAGTGAAATTAGAAATGTTAATTTTATTTTTATGAAATATGTGATACACCAAGATATCTAAGGGTAAAGCTAATGCACGGTAATGAGGTCTAAGAAAGTGAATGAAAATCGTGTTCCAGTTGACCGGAAATCCTGTAATGATAGCATAAATTAAGGGTAAAATGTCAAGGGAACTTTTGTGAAAACTTGAAGTTTTAGCCCTTAAATTCCATGCTAAGATACGGAAAAGAACACGAGCAAAAAGAGTCATGTTAGGGGCAACCAATGCTTTACCCTGGCAATTAGGAAGAAATAGAGTTTCATGAATTTTGTGAGTAAGAAATTGCTCCTTAAGTGTGTTAAAAGGATGACCTTCATTTGGGCATTGGGTGATGGTTGATAAAAATTTAGGAGTAATGGTGATTTTTTGACCAAAAACTTTAGATGTTAAGACTACATGGCCTCAATTTTCTTGTTCTTGGAGATTAGCAAAAAATAGACAATTAATGTCAGGTAAACTCTAGGAACATCAACAAAAAATGACTCATCAAAGAAATGCATAAGATGTTGTTTGGAAAGACAGGTAGTAAACTCATAGATTTGAAGAGAAAAATCTTTCCACTCAATAGGCCTACAGAGATGGAGTTTTAGGCCTTTATACCAAGCAAATTTTGATTTAGCATCCTCATTGATGTAAAACTTGTGGAATGCATCTTGAGGTGCTTTTCCCTTACTTTTAGATTTAGGTGCCATCTGAAAACATGCAACAAGGAATAGGAAATACAATTAGAGATAAAGATAATTTCTTATCATGTGTTTAGGTAATAACACATTTAAGCCTGCATGTACCGGTACTGGTGATTGGTACCTGTACTGGTTGGTTTTTGTCCCAACCAGAAATTCAAGCTAGTACCGGTACTCATCTTCAGTACCGGTACCTGCTCTCTAAAGTAGGCACTGCTGCGTCCAGCGAGTACCGGTACCAATGATGGGTACCAGTACCATCTGGTACCCGATGAAAACACATTGCAGCAGCAGAAATGACATCGAGAGAAAAAAAAACATGATGTAGAACGACTCAAGGAAACAAGATTTGATGAGAAGAGAAGAATGTACCTAGGGTATGAAGATTGGAGATGATTCTTCTTCTTCTTGGCAAGGGCTTAGAGAGACTTGTGGTGGAACTAGGGTTTGGTTGTGATGAAATGAGGCAAGTGTTTGCACTTGACCTCTTTTATATGACATGGGTCATGTGATTATCACATGACCACTTAAGTGGTTGAGAGAAGAAAAATTGACAACTTAGGTGTTAAAAAAAAAATAATGCAGCCAACAACCTAAGTTAAGCAACCAAATTGCAAACAACACCCTGATATTTTCAGACATATGGAAATATTACAATTTACCCCTCTTTTAGTAAGCATGGGTAATTTGCAAGAAAGCCCTCAGGAATTTTCATAAGTACAAACAAAGTTCATATCAAACAAATTATTAGATTAGAATCTCTTTTATTGTACAAAGTCCTAATTTTCTCCTTATAAAGTAGAATCTCTCTGCTGCAAGAGGTTTTGTAAAGATGTCTGCCAATTTGTTTTGAGTGTCAATGAATTTTAATTGAATAAAGCCTTGAAGTACATTAGCTCTGAGGAAATGATGTCTAATGTCTATATGTTTGGTACGTGAATGATGTACCGGATTTTTGGATAGATTTATTGCACTTGTATTATCACATAATATCTTGGATTACGCAAAAATCAATCCAAAGTCGGACAAAGTCTGTCTCATCCAAATGACCTGAGAGCAAGCAAATGAAGCTGCAATATACTCTACTTCAGTCGTAGAAAGTGAAACACAAGTCTGCTTCTTAGAGAACCATGAGACTAGAGATTCTCCAATAAAATGACATGTGCCGCTTGTGCTCTTTTGGTCTATCCGACTCCCTGCATAGTCTGCATCATTATAAGATAATAGATCTAAGGATTATGCTTTAGGGTAGAAAAAACCAAGGTCTTTTATGTTGTTTAGGTATCTAAATATTCTTCTTACTGTATTAAAATGAGATTCCTTGGGTTCAGATTGGAATCTCGCACATAAACATGTAGCAAAAAGAATATCAGGTCTAGAAGCTATGAGATATAGTAGTGAACCTATCATTCCTCGATATTTCTTTTCATCTACCCTCTTGCCGGATAAATCTTCACCAAGAGAAGTAGATAGAGCAATCGAAGTCTCTTTGCCATTTACATTTTCAAAGTCAAATTTCTTAAGAATTTCAAGAACATATTTGTTGGACTAATGTAAATTCCTGTCTAATTGTTGAATTTGGAGTCCTAAAAAGAATCTGAGTTCACCCATCATACTCATTTCAAACTCAGTCTTCATAGTCTCACAGAAATGTTGACACAGAGACTCCTTATTTGATCCAAATATAATATCATCAACATATATTTGAACCAATAAGATGTCATTACCTTCTTTTACAAAAAGAGTTGAATCAACAACTCCAATTCTAAAATCGTGCTAAAGAAGAAAGGTCCTAAGCCTATCATACCAAGCCCTGAGAGCTTGTTTAAGTCCATATAACACCTTATTGAGCTTGTATACATGCTTTGGGTATGCTGGGTTCTCGAACCCGAGAGGTTGAAGAACATAAACTTCTTCCTTAATGTAACCATTAAGAAAAGCGCTCTTGACATCCATTTAATATAGCTTGAAGTCCTTTGCACTTGCAAAGGCAAGTAGCATCTGTATGGACTCCAAGCGAGCAACAGGAGCATATGTCTCATCAAAGTCAATACCCTCCTATTGGTTATAGCCTTGAGCTACAAGTCTGGCTTTATTCTTGATCATTGAACCAGATTCATTCAATTTATTTCGCAACACCCACTTGGTTCCAATGATGGAATTACCCTCAGGAGCGGGTACCAAGTTCCATACATTGTTCCTAGTAAATTGGAGTAACTCCTCCTGCATAGCTACAACCCATGATTCATCCTTTAATGCCTCATCAACTTTCTTGGGTTCAAGTTGTGAAACAAAAGCATTAAGGACAAAATCAGCTCTAAAGTGAGATTGGGTTTTTACACCTTGTTCAATATCACCAATAATCTGTTCTTGAGGGTGATCCTTATGGTGTACCCATTCTTTTGGAAGATCATGTACATTTCGTGAATCTTCTATTTCTGATACATCAATGAAGGGGGTATCTTCATCATCAAGATCCAAATGATTTGGTTCCGGTTCACCTAAGTTTATTTCATCAAATGAAACATGAAGGGATTCTTCAATAACAAAAGTCCTTTTATTGAAGACTCGATAAGCTTTGCTTCTTGTTGAATAGCCAATAAAAATGCCTTCATCACCTTTAGCATCAAACTTTATCAAGCCGGTCACGAGTGTTTAATAAATAACATCTACTTCCAAACACCCTAAAAAATGATATCCTACGAGACTTCTCATAATAAAGCTCATATGGAGTTTTCTTAATAATAGGTCTTAAAAGTGTTCTATTTAGAACATAACATGCCGTATTAATGCTTCTGCCCATAAATATTTTTGAAGCCCAAACTCGAAGCAAAGTTCGGGCGCATTCTTATAGAGTGCGATTCTTGCGCTCTACAACACCATTTTGAGATGGAGCTCAAGGAAATGAAAATTCATGGGTTATGCCAGAATTGACACAAAAACTTGAAAATTTTTCATTTTCAAATTCACCCCCATGATCAGTCCTAAATCTAAGAATAGAGGGTAATTTTTCCTTTTGAAGTCATCGAGTAAGACTTAGGAAGGAATCAAATGAGTCATCCTTATGTTTCAAGAAGATGACCCAAGTGAACCTAGAAAAGTCATCAACAATAACTAGGAAAAATTGTGATCCATTTAGACTCTCAAATCATGTTGGTCCAAATATATCAAGGTGTAACAACTCTAAAGGTCGTGTTGTTGAAACTAAGTCTTTAGGTTTAAAAGAGGCTTTGTGCATTTTTTCGAGTTCACATGACTTGCACAAAACATCCTTCTTATAAGTTAGTTTAGGTAGACCTCTTACTAACTCATTTTTAGCTAACCTATTAAGATGTTTGTGATTAATGTGACCTAGCCTATAGTGCCAAAGATCTACTTCAATATGGGAGGCAAGCAGACATTTTACATATTTCTCTTTTGAAAAATGAAGAGCATAGATATTTTCATATCTAAATCCTTCAATTAAAATTGTATTTGTTCCTTCTTTTAATATTTTAAATCCAACTTTAGTGAACAAAACATCACATCCATTATCACATATTTGACTAACACTAAGCAAGTTATGTTTTAAGTTTTCTACTAAAAGAACATTACGTACCTGCTTAGAAGAATTTCCTATTGTACATTCACCAATAATGCGATAACGTTTGTTGTCGCCCAACTTGATGTGTCCTCCATCTTCGATTTTGGTCCATTTGATAAAGAGGTCGGAGTGTCCCATCATGCACTTGAAACACCGACTGTCTAGGATCCATTTGTCTTTTTTGACCTCATTTTCCAAGTTGTTGCTATTTTCCATTAAGCAAAGATGTGCAACTTCTGTTTCTTCAGATTCTTCGGAAGACAATTCCATGTCGGAATCACTATCATACCAAGTTTCCTTGTATGCCTTTCTTTAAATCTTCTTTTTCTTTCGATCGAGTTCTTTATCCTTCTTTTCTTCCTTCTTCTTAATCATTGGACAATCTTTTCGTACGTGCCTCTTCTTCTTGCACTCAAAACAAATAATGTCATTTGAAAATTTAGTGACTTTCTTACCTTGTTTTCGGATGAATTTTTTGAATCTTCTCGTGAAAAGAGCAAGCTCCTCTTCTTCGTCGGAATTGGAGTCATCAAAGTATGATACCTGCTTTAAAGCTTTGAAAGCAAGCTCCCTTTTCTTGTTTATGGATTTTTCTTCATTCTTCTTCATATTTTCCAATTGGACTTCATATGCCATGAGGCTTCCAATTAACTCATCTAAAGAGAGAGTAGAAAGATCTTTTGCCTCTTGGATGGCTGTGGTCTTTGGAGACCAATCGCTTGTAAGGGATCTTAAGATTTTCCTTACAAGTTGTTCCTCCTTCAGCTTGACTCCAAGAGTTTTCATTGGATTCATGATCTCTCCAAATCTTGTGTACACCCCTTTGATTGTTTCACCTTTCTGCATCCTGAAACACTCACAGCTTTCTGTTAGAATAGAAATATGTGTTTCTTTAACCTTACTCGTACCTTCATAGGTGACTTGCAATGTGTTCCATATCTCGTATGCGGACTCGCATGTGGATATACGATTAAATTATTCTCTTGATAATGCAAAATAGAGTGCATTCATCGCTTTCGCATTTCCTGCGATCCTTTTCTTTTGTTCCGCCATCCATGCCACTCCTTCTTGTGGCTCCGGATCCATGTACTTCTCTTGGATAAGCATCCATGAGTCCTCATCCATGGCCTTGAGGAAGATTTGCATCCTCCTCTTCCAGTATCCATAGTCCGTCCCATCAAAGTAGGGAGGACGTGTGGATGACTATCCTTCGGTGTGCTTTACTGGAGATGCCATTGTGAAAGAGAATTGTCACTTCTTTTCACAACCCACTGATGAGAGCCTCATCATGAGCCATAACTAGCTCATTTTGACCCAATAAAGAAGATAAAAGCTCCTACATAACCTAGAAGAAGGCCTAACTGAAGGAACAAGTGCTCTGAGAAGAAAACATGAAATAAAGGTTAAAACTGTAATTTTACCATTGCAGTACGTAAACGGGATTTCTCAGAGGCAAAATAGAGGTAAAATGGTATAAATGAGATAAAAAGTGGGTTGAGTCAATCAGAAATGGGTTCATGTGCAATCTAAGAACTAAATGACACTTGGTAACCCTAAAACAGACCCGCTTAAATTAACAAGGTTTCGGTTAGAACAAAAAGCAATTAAACCCTCTATAAATCATGGAAAAACGTACTCTAGGGTTTATAACACTTAATTTGGCCTTTGGAACCTAGTTTGACCTAGATTAGGGTCCTAGCTCTTCAATTAACCTAATTTGGGTTTTTACGCAAAATGTCCAGTCAAACGAGATCAAACCTGAAATCTAACTTCGCCATTGGATTCCTTAGGTCCAAATTAGGTTTGTACCAAAATTTGGACCTAAGGAGGGGTCATCTTGACCTACTTTGCAATTTAGTACACCCAAATCACAAATTGGTCCCTATCTTTTGAATACCGTTGCAGAGAACCCCCTAGGTTCTTCGCCTCCTTTGCAAACCGGTCCTGCCGCCATTACTAGGGCAGAACCGAGCTCCGGCGAGGTTCGGAGAGGGATTGCTCTCTAATCCCTCAGAGATTCCCTCCCAGAAATGGAAGGAGGATTCTCTGAGGAATTCCCTTCCTTATAAAGTCAATTACAATTGCTGGTGTGAACCCAATCTCTCGTGCGAACGCACGGGAGATTTGGGTATCCTAACTCCTTTCCATCTCCGGCGACCAACTTCAGGCAATTACGTGCCCTTCACGCCCTGCACACCCAGTCCAGCGCCTATATAAGAACCCACAACTCCGGCCGAACAGGCTAAGCTTGATTTTGACGGAGATCCCTTCCAAATTCCTCCCTCTCCCATCTCCGGCCAAACGACCCACAAGCTCCCGCGACCTCCTTCCCTCCTTCTCGTCGCTCTGCTGCCATACCAGCAGCAAAGTCCTCTCCGCCGCTTCCTCCCGCGTCGCGCTGTACCCCGCGCGCGCGCTTCTGACCTCGTCTTCGTCGCCGCTTCCTCCCTCAGGGTCTTTCTTCCCCGACGACGGCAGTTACGAGCCGTCTTCTCCGCCGCCTCCCTTCCCTCCAGACAACCCCAGATATGTTCTCTACCCTCTCCTCTCTCTTTTCCCCCAACTATTTTACTTGATTACCCCTCGACAGTACCTATCCGCCTTCATCTTCCTCGCCTCCGACCGCACTCCGGCGAGCCGCCCACACCACTCCGCCACTCCACACGGCTCGCCAATCACCTCGTGAGCTCCGCCTCACCACCAGGAACTCGCTCCACCCCACAACTGCCACTCCAGACCTCCATAACTACCCCCCGAACAACCCACCATCTCCGGCCACAGGTTGACCTAGGCGCGCACGCCTAGGCCGACCGACAACTTGCAGCATCACCCACCGCCTTCGCCGTGCTGCGGCGAAGGTTTCCAGCTATTCTGATTGGGCCAATAGGCCGTTCTGTGGAATCTCAGGTGAACGCCCCGGCCGCCATTAACAGCCGAAGCAGCAGGAAGCTTGGAGCAGCAGCAGGCGTCAGGCTTCCCAGGCAGCAGGTGCAGCTGGATCTCGCAAGTGTCGCGAAGTGACTGAGTTCAGCAGGGAGCACCAGCAGGGCCTTCAGCGTGGACAATTGCACACGAGAGTCTGCGGGCGCGCGCAAAGGAAGGGCGGAACGTTTAGTCCCACATCGTGGAATCTCAAGGCACAGGTATGGTATAAAGAGTTTTTGTGATATAGCTTTACTGCCTCGAAAGCACAGGGGTGAGGTCCCTCACTGACCCCACCCGCCTCGTCCGCGGCCTGACCACGCGGACTTGGCGGATCCGACCCGACCTAGACCTACGCACTCCTCGCGCATCACACCACCTTCAGGTGCGCCTGGTCCCGGGTACGATCCGACCCGATTAATGCCTGTGGCTCTGGGAGAGCAGCTCTGAGTGAATTGCTTGAGAGAGAGAGACGCGCGGGTAGAGGGAGAAGGGTTAGGTTTTGCTCCTGTGCAGGCAGGCTGATCGCAGGAGAAGGACTTGGCCGCTGCAGAAGAAGGAAAAGCAAGCCAAAGAAGAAGACAGAAGAAGAAGAAAGAAGCCTTCGCAGGAGAAGGAAAGCAGAAAGATTAGAAGTCTTCGCAGAGAAGAAGAAGAAGGACAAGGGAAGATTGCAAAGAGATCAGAAAGGCAAAGCAGAAGGAAAGATACAGAAGCAGAAAGGAGAAGAAGGAAGAAAGAAAGAAAGATCACATTTAAGACGTCTGATACATAAATCAGACGTCTAATTCTACTTTTTCTAAAAACTCTTTGAATCAATTATATTTGCATGTAACAGTTGTATTCTTGGGTTTTATAAAGTACTGAGATTGCTCCCTGTGTTCGACCTCGGATACTCCGGTTTTCGAGTAATAAAAATCTTTATTTGTTTTGAACGCTTTAGCGGCTATATTACAACGCGATATTATCTTTTAACAAACCGCACAAAAGCGTGACGAACACCCACTCTGATACCACCTGTGGGATCTGTAAATCACAAGCACACTAGAAGGGGGGATGAATAGTGTGGGAAATAAAAATTGCAAAACAAAACAAACCACAAAAACAAAGGCACAAGATATATAGTGGTTCCCCTTACCTGCGTACTCCACTACCTAAGTCTCCTAACTTAGGATTTTTAACCTGATTCCCTCAATTAAGAGGGAATCAATTTACTAATATCAGAGGTAATTAACAGGTTACCTCAACCCAATTACAAGATATAAAAAGAGATAAAGATACAGGTGTAAGCAAAATGTAAGTAGTAGCTTACAACTATTTCCTAAGTCTCCAACAAGAATATTTCTTATAACAAGTATAACCAAATCTAACAAGAAAACTAAGGAGTAAAACAAACGATTGAATACAGAAAAATACGATCGCCTTTGATGATTTGTTGCAAATGGTGAGATGCCTTGAAAGGTATGCAACAAACTAAGCTCTTTTTTAGCTTGAAAAATGAGAATTGAAGGTGTAGGCAAGAGTATGATTCTTTTAAGAGCTATATATAAAAAACAACACTCAAAGAGTGCTTATATAGGCCACTAATCACCTCTCCCACGAATTCTAGCTGTTAGGGGTATTTTAGGAACATTAGAAATATGATTAATTGCAAACTAGCCGTTCAGACTGGTCACAATGGTTAGTTGGTACCGGTACTGACTGCATACAGTCAATACAACCAAATCACTGGGTACCGGTACTCATTGTGAGTACCAGTACTTGTGACACACAGACTTGGATCCTGTGACCTACATGTACCGGTACTCATGATGAGTACCGGTACTTGTAAGGTCCAGGCAAAAACCCAGTTCACAAACTGTGACCACTTAATACCGATACTCATGATGAGTACCGGTACTTGATGTTCACAGTTTGGAACTTAGGTCCAAACCTATGCCGAGCAAGTACCAAAGATCATTAGTGCAAATCAATTAGAGAAATCCAATCTACTCTAGGCGACTTTGTTTTGAAAGAGTCGATTTTGAGTTAAGAACCGAGTAAATGAACGATATTTCGAATTCTAGTTATCTCTACTTTGATTTTAGCAGCTGGATTATGTTTTACTTGTTTGGAGACATACAAAAATTCTAAGATGCAATAAAAACTAAAGTCTTCAAAACTTCTTCCTTCATGTGTAATCCTTTTTCTTACATCCACAGATTCTTTTGACCTGTAATTACTTCAGAAACATATTAGATTTTAAAACGATTTTGTTAACACCAAAACACAGAAGAGAGATGGAACTAGGGTCCAACAAAATTGACTCAATACGATACCTGTGTCACCATCTATATCATCCAGAATATGGATGGCTAAGATGGCACCACATGGTGCCATCTCGGCTGCCCAACCGGCCGCACACAGCTGCTGAAGCCTCTAGCGCCCTTTCCTCTCCGCCGTTGGATCAAGATCCAACGACTGAGAGTGGATCCCAACCAGTGCCTTGATTCTCTGAAGCATCAACTGAAGAAGCAGCCTCGACCGTTGGATCTCAATCCAATGGTCCATATTTTGCGCTCCGAAGATGCTCCGCCCGCCCATCCATGCGCGCAGCGCAGTGGATAAGACGCTTGCTCGCAATTGGGCACAGGTTCGAGCCGCGAGGAGTAGCCGATGGGGCGCGGGTGAGCAAGCGTGCTTGACTGCACGATCGCGATTGATCGGCTGTGTGAGCCCGATAGCGCCCACGTGCCATCGGACGTGTGGCGAGAACGCGAGATTGCACGCGAATGCACGCATAGATGAGGCGTAGTGAGGATGCATCCTCAGCCGTTTGATCTCACGATCGAACAGTCGAGATTTGATGAATGTGGGCGGCGTGGGAGATGAGCGGATGGCAGGCGCAGCGCACATCACCCACGACCTGGGCTTTAGTGACGCTTAATTCCATCACTAAAGGCCCCTTATTTAATATTTTGAAATTGTAATGTCCATAATGCCCTCACTCCTTGCAACTATAAAAGGAGACCCCCTCCATACAAAATTCTTATCCCTTCTTTCCTCTCACCCCTTCCAAAGCTCTAAGAGCTTGTCCCAAACTCGGGATGCTCCTCTAGAGGAAAATTATAATTTTTCCACCTTCGTCCCCCTTCGTGGAGCATCCTGTGGTCATCCTCTCTCTACATTCAAGAAGTGGATCTCGCGACGACGACGACGTGCTGCTTCGTTCCCGTTCTTCCCGCTTCGTCCTCCTTCCCACTCCATTCCCCATCTTCCAGGTGTCATCCCGTCCGGCTCGTCCTCCAAGTGATCGTCAAGGAGGATATCTCTCTCCATTCTTTTTACTACTTTCTAGAGTAAATTTACTGCTTTCTAGTGTAATCATTTCCTGCTTTCTAGTCGTAATGAGTAGTGTAAGGAACAATTTCTGATAATGAAATCCATGTTTATTCTACATCCCTTTTACTTTTATTTGTAATATTCTCTCTCTCTCTCACTTCTGTTTATTATTTGTTAAATAGTTTTCAACCAGTTATTCTGTTTCGTGACAAATAAAACAAATGCATATTTTTAATCAAACATCTGCCTCCCTGTGTTCTACCCAAGATTTCTATTCCGGTATAAATTTCATTTATTGAACACGAGTTCTTCACTATTCAAACTACAACGACAGGTTTTCAAAACCAAATACGATAGCATAGTAACCTATAGCTTCAACATTAGATAAGCTATTTTGGGCCAATTTGGGTGAGGATAGGAGCTAGTGAACATTATATCTAACTCAACACCTAACGTTAGATAGTTGACCTAACATTATATGACTTACTTAACGTTAGGTAAAACACTTTTTGACCAAACGAATTAGCCATTGGCAGACTTTTTTGGAAATTTTTGAAACATTGAATTATGGCCTTTTTGCACACAAAATAGAGTCCAACCCTCCTCTATATGGTGGAATGCATTTTCCACCATATAGAGTTTAGAGAACACATATACAACATTAAAAAAGGCACACATAAGCTCACATTCATCTTAAATCTCAGAATTGATGTTCTTAGTGGTGCTTGAAGCTCTCAACCTTGAAATGCATCTTGCTTAGAGCTCAACTACCTTCAACTCCCTCTTGTGCCACACTTCTACAATCACTAAATTTTTCTAACATCCTAGAAAGTTCATTCATTTAATTGATTGCATATCTTTTTGTGGCATCCATAGAAACAAAATATTTGTTTAATTTCAGTTTCTCTACCTATATTTATCTCTTGTAATCTAAAGACCCAGATTATGAGTTCTCCTCTTAAGTGAGAGGGGTTACTTTTGATTGGAAAATAAAGAGGGTCTGTAAAAGGGTTTGGTATCTCACAAGTTCCCATTAGTTTTCCAAGACTGACTTGGGACAAAATTCAAAATTGAGAGATCTAGATAGCAATTTTTACCCGCTTTTGAGTTTCACCATATATGCTTGTGTTATGGTTAGTGAACTATTTGTGGATTTCTTGATTATCCTTTATAATTTGAATTATTTTTAATTAGTGTTATTTTACCACCTCAAGCACCAATCACCCCCTTCTAGTGCTTTCAACTACATCCTTCTAAAACTAAAGGATATTTATCATAATGTAATCCCAGAGAAGCAATACCTTTAATATGCTTCAGGACTTGGTCTAAGGCTTCCTAATGAGTATGGTCAAAACAATTAGTGTACCTGCTCAACTTGGAGACAACAAATGAGATATCTAATCTAGTGCAATTAGCTAGGTACATTAAGCTTCTTATGATCTGTGAGCATCTAAGCTAAGAAACAAGTACTCCACTCTTGTTCTTGTATAGTGGTTTACAAGAATTATAGGGAGTATATATAGATCTATAACTTTAATAGCCAAACCTCTTAAGGACTTTCTCAACATAGTGAGATTGGGAAATGGTTATTCCTATCATTAATCTAATTTGAGCCCTAAGATCTCACTAGCAACCCCCATACGCTTCATGTCAAACCTACTATTCAAGAAAGCCTTTGTCTCATTGATTATCTTTATCTTTGACCCAAACAATAATACATCATCCACATAAAAGCATAAGACAATAGGCATATCACCTTTGATCATAGAATAGACACATTTGTCTGGCTCATGAATAGTAAAGCTATAAGACTAAATAGTCCTATCAAACTTTTCATGCCATTCTTTGGAGCTTGCTTCAATCCACAAAAAATTTCATGAGCTTGTAGACTTCCTTCTCATTACCAGGTGCTACGAATCCCTTAGGTTGATCCATATAAATCTCCTCCCCAAGATCATCATGTAAGAAGGTAGTCTTTACATTCATTTGATGGACAGTGAGATCATATAGAAATGCCAATGCAATAAGCATTCGAATCGTAGTTATCCTAATAACTAGAAAATATGTATCAAAATAATCAATATCTTTTTTCTACCTAAAACCTTTTGGCAACAACTCTGGCTTTATATTTTTCAATTGATTCATCTAACATGATCTTCCTCTTAAATACCCATTTACACCCTATCGTATAGCACTCTGGAGGAAAATCAACCAACTCCCACATGCCATTGGATATCATTGAGTCCATCTCACATTTTATGGCTTCCCTTCAATGCTTAGCTTTATATGAAGTCATTGTATCATGAAAGGTGGATGGATCACCTGCAATCTGATAAGCAACAAAGTCACTTCCTAAATCCTTAGCGATTGTTGGTCTCTTACTCATAGGCACAAAATCCTTTATGGAATCATTGGCTTCTGAGTAGAAGGTAGCCCCTACATTTAACATTTTTTCCACTTGATTAGGAATGGAGCCAAATGTGGTGGTTACATCGATTAGATTTTAAGGAATCCCAGCCTTCATAGAGAAGACATTCTCCAAGAAGGTCAGATCACAAAGTTTTAAAATGGTATTTGAATCTATGGTTGGCATCTCAAACCTAATTGTTATAATCATAATGCGAACATATATATATTATTATTACAAAATTATACATTAAATATATAAATACATTTACACATCACATTTACGGTCATTAAAATGGTCTAATTATGTAAATTGACCATTCACATCTCATTAGGATATGGGATTTAATACATAGAAACATTAAGGGAAATGCAATTCCATGATAGGTGAAATTGTCATTTCATATTAAGCGGTTATGGTCCCTAAAGGGGTGAGGATGAAGTGGGCATTTGGTTTTTTGCATCCCATCGCAAAAAAGTTATAAATAGAGCCCATGACAAAATCCAAAGGGTGTGCTCCCATTCAGTTCTCTTCCACTCTCGCTCTCTGAACCTTTTAGAAGTGCCATTGCCACTGCATCTCATAGGAAAAGCAACCCCACGGCTCCAGAGGATTTCCATGATCTCCTCAACGCTTCCACTACGATAAATTCAGGTACCCTCCATCGTTTTCTTTTTTGTTTTCATTTTTGTTGATGATATGGGGAATAGATTATTCTTGGGATTATAGAAAATCATTTGATTTTGATTTTTATTCGGATTAAATTCCATCAAGTGGTATCAAACCTTTCTATTCGTTATATCATTGTCTTAACGATTCGATTTTGAAGAAAAAATAACTTTTCCATTTGATTTTAGGAGATTTTTCTTTGTTTCGTATTTTGGATTGATTCACTCCCATCTTCATGAATCAATGAAATTAATGTTTATATTTCAGTTTTCATGATTGTCTGTATCCCATATATGATCATAAAATTGAGTTTTTCGATCAGAATTGTGATTTGGGGTTTTTTCCCCAAATTTCGATTTCAGTTCGTCGCCCTGGAATCAGGTCTTAACTGATCCAGTATCGATACTCATGATAAGTACCGGTATTGGCTGGGCACGAATACCCATCGAGCACTTCTCGGAGCATCGCCAGTATTGATGGAGTACCGGTACTCATTATGAGTATCGATATAAGTGGGATAGTGGTAATGGTTCCAAGATCGATCTAGTATTGATGTAGTACCAGTACATACGATCAGTACCGGTACACATCACTAAGGTACCGGTACAGAAGGACCAATACCGGTACTTGGTCATTGTTGTTAGTACCAGTACTCATCATGAGTACCAGTATTGGTGCGTTAATTAGGATATAATTTAGTAATCGTGATTATTTTAGAATAAACATCAGTGATTGGTTTTAATGTATTAAATACACTCATATTTAGTAATTCTTGCCAAAGCAGGTTGCTTCTTGTGCTAGTTTATTTAAAGTATTAAAGTGACTATATATGTTGTATTCCTATATGGGGTGCTTAACCTAAAGGTGAACCGCCTTATGACCAAATGCATATGTACACATTTAATGATAAATTTTCTATTGAATCATTAGGTTTCATGTGAGTAGTTAAATTAATCCAAAGATGACTTGATTACTTACATGGGCATTCTCAATAGTTATTTATCATTCTTAAGACTTCCCTTTACAATATTAATGTTTATTGTCCAAAGAGTAAATATTAATGATTGTATTATTTAGTTTACTTAATTCTGAGTATGTATTTAGTATATTTCCTTTGTTTTTCCAGTTAATTCCTCTACATCTGCCATAACTTCCAACTTAAACTCTATTCTAGAACTAAATGGACCTAATTTTAAGTTATGGAAAGAAAGTGTCATTGTTCTAGGATGCATGGATCTGGACTATACACTTCAGGTTGATCCACCCTCCCCTCTTACAGATAAGAGTTCTTCTGATGAAACAAAGAACTCGGGGAGTGATCAAATCGCATGTGTCAGATAATCATGAAGCGTGCTATCCCAGTGCCATCTCAAAGGAATTGAACGCTAAGAAATTCCTTATGAGATTGAGAAAAGATTTACTAAGAATGAGAAAGTTGAGACAAGCAATCTCCTTAGCAAGCTTGTCTCACTTAAGTATAGGGGCACTGGAAACATTATGGAGCACATTATGGAAATGTCTCATTTAGCCTTAAAACTAAAGGCACTTAAGTTGGAGTTGTTAGATGACCTCGTGCATTTAGTTTTGATCTCCCTTCCTGCACAATATGGGCAGTTTAAGGTCAGCTATAACTGCTAAAGAAAGAAGTGGACTCTTAACGAGCTCATTTCTAATTGTGTGCAAGAGGAAGAGAGGATGAAACATGATAAACCAAAGAGTGCTCATCTGGTTTCTGGACCCAAAAGGAAGCAGGCTAAAGATACAGCTACTGTCAGTTTATCCTCCTCTAAAGAAGTCAGAAGAAGCCTAAGGCATCCTGCTTCTTCTGCAAGGGAGAAGGACGCGTGAAGAAGGATTGTACCAAATATCACACTTGGCGTGAAAAGAAAGGTACATTACTCTCTTTGGTTTGTTTAGAAGTTAATTATACTTCTACACCCTTAGACATTTGGTGGATAGATTCGGGAACTACTATTCACATTAGTATGTCTGTGTAGGGTTGCCTAAGCTAACGAATGCCAAGTGATGGTGAAAGATACATCTATGTGGGCAACGGTAAGAAGGTGAAGGTAGAAGCCATTGTAGATTTCAGGCTACCACTGACTACAGGCCACAAATTAGATTTGAAAGAAACATTTATTCTACCGTCATTTAGACGGAATTTAGTTTTTGTTTATCTATTCAACAAATTTGGTTATTCTAGTTCATTTGGAGATAGACATTTCAGTTGTTTCTTAATTCAAATTTTGTTGATTCTGGTTCTTTATATGTAGTGATAAATTATATATGCTGCATACGTTTTCCTTTAATTTAGAAACTTTCAATGCAACTTTGAGTGATACAAAGCGTAAAATAACTCAGGAGAATTCTGCTTTATTGTCGCATAAGCGTTTAGGTCATATCTCTAAACAGAGAATGGACAGGCTTATTTCAAATGGAATTCTTGATTCCCTTGATTACACAGATTTTGATGTTTGTGTAAACTATTGAAAATGGAAAAGAACAAATAAAAGAGGTATAGGTGTCACTAGAGCTATAGATGTCTTAGAACTAATACATACGGATATATGTGGTCCATTCCCTACGACTTCTTAAATGGGCAACAGTACTTCATTACGTTCATAGACAATTACTCTAGATATGGATATCTCTTCCTTCTTCACGAAAAATCACAGTCCTTGGATGCATTCAAGTCCTATAAGGTCGAGATGGAAAACCAACTTAGGAAAAGGATCAAGGCCGTCAGATCTGACCGTGGTGGTGAGTACTACGACAGATATGATGGATCAAGAGAACAACATCCAGGACCTTTTGCTTCTTTTTTAGATGAGTGCAGCATAGTGCCTCAGTACACCATGCCTAGGACACCAAGCATGAATAATGTTGCTGAACACCACAACAGAACTCTTAAGGATATGGTACAGAGTATGATTAGTTATACTTCTTTACCCAAGTCTCTATGGGGAGAAGAGTTCAAGACAGCTGTGTATGTTCTCAATCAAGTACCAACTAAAGCAGTGCTTAAAACCTCGTATGAAATGTAGACTAATAAGGTACCAAGTCTGAAATATTTTCACATTTAGGGGTGTTCAGTTGAGGCTACGCCATACAGCCCTGCTAAAAGTAAACTGGACTCTAAGAAGGTCACATGCTATTTTGCAGGGTACTCTGAGAGGTCGAAGGGTTATAAGTTTTATTACCCCACGACTCGCTCATTCTTTGAGACTAAGAATGCCCATTTCTTTGAAAATCTCTCAACGAACGTCCCGCCAAGCCCACCTTGTGAACACTGTGAGGCAGCCTACTTCACCTCCTCTTCGCTGCCGACCTCCCTCCCCTTGAACTCTCCGAACACAAAAGGAGACCTTCTTCTTGCCCTAACCCAGGCCTCTCTCCCACACAAGATGGGTCCCATATCGGGAGAAGCCGCCATGGTGCCTAGAATCGTCTAGCGGAAAGAGCCCCCGAGAGCCTGTGCCAAGAAACAAAACAAAATAAGCAGACAAGGAGGAAGGCAACTCCAAGAACAACCCTTCACCACGAAAAATGACCCAATCTCAAAACCACCAACGCCTCAATAGGCGTATCAAACTACAAAGAGACTGGAAGCCCTCACCTCAACCCATGCAACGAGCGGGGGCACCAAGAGAGGCTTACCCCCATCAGAGAAACCACACATAATCGCCCTTCGGCCGCTTCGCCGAATGCACAGAGGTTCGACAGCAAAGTTTTATCAAAAGAGCAAACGGAACAAATGTTCCTCGATACAACTAATAAGTCCTTCAAATACAGTAAAGAGGATGGAGGGCCGTGAACTGAGACCCACCACATACCCTTATTATAACGTCCTCCCCACAGTCTTCCGAGGGCAGCAATGTCGTTCCACCTCACCCCCCGCAGGTCGCAAGTTTCTAAGGAACAAAATCTCCCAAGATACAGCACATATTCCATAGCAGCTTGATCGCACTAACAAAACTGTCAGTGAAGGACTCCGCACGTTATAACACATTGAGTATACAGACCGACCCTGCAAAAGCATCGATCTCCTTATTGAGTGGACGCGACGTTTGAGGCCATGACCTCTCACATCAACAAAAATTAATGCCCACTTTGACGAACTACACGACAAAACAATGAGCAAAGTGCCGCCTCCTAAGGCCAGCACGAGTTATGGCTCATTAGCCCCATGTTCAGATTTGGCAAGGCGCCGCCTCCTAAGGTAGGCACAAGTTAGGACTCATCAACTCCACACTCAGCTTCGATGAAGCATTGCCTCCTAAGGCCGGCCCAAACTAGGGCTCATCAGCCCCATGTTCAGATTCGACGAAGAGTTGCCTCCTAAAGTCGACACGAACTATGGCTCATTAGCCCCATGTTCAGCTTCGACGAAGCACCACCTCTTAAGGCCGACACAAACTAGGGCTCATCAACCCCATGTTCAGATTCGGCGAAGCTCCACCTCCTAAGGCTAGCACGAACTAGGGCTCATTAGCCCCATATTCGACCGGCACGAACTAAGGCTCATTAGCCCCATGTTCAGATTCGGCGAAGCACCGCCTCTTAAGGCCGACACAAACTAGGGCTCATCAACCCCATGTTCATATTCAGCGAAGCGCCGCCTCCTAAGGCTAGCACGAACTAGGGCTCATTAGCCCCATATTCGACCGGCGCGAACTAAGGCTCATCAGCCCCATGTTCAAATTCGGTGAAGTGCCACCTCCTAAGGTCGGCACGAACTAGGGCTCATCAGCCCCACATTTGATTTTGGCGAAGCACCGCCTCCGAAGGCCGGCACGAACTAGAGCTCATACACCCTACGTTCGAATACGGTGAAATGCCACCTCTTAGGGTCGGCGGGAACTCAGGCTCATAGGTCTAGCGACCCAATCGATTAGATGCTGCCTCGGAAGGCTATAGAACTTTAGTCACGATAAAGCGCCATACCCCCTACCATGAGCAAACACTGCCCTTCAAGGGCAGCCAAGTCCATAGCTGACGCACCTGTGCTCCCCCATAACTATGCCACCACCTCATCTGACAAAGAGTCAGGAGAAAATTTCCTTACACCTAACCGCCTACAATTGGCAGGAAACAGAGGCAAACCACCTAACCTCATCCACAAGCATCCAGCAACTTCTCTATCATGACAAATGTCATACTTGCTTCATCCTAAGCCGGCAATACATTTAGGACCATTGTCCACCACGGAGTTTTAAATGCACTAACTTCTCTCTCAGCAGCTTACGTTAGCTAGAGAGTGGGGACATATGATAAAGGGCAAAAATCACCCTCGAATCCAAAACTCCACGCATATCATAGCAAGAGATTTGACTACCCGAATACAGGTAAGCAGGAGTCTCTGACACTACTCGACTCACCTGCGACTAGCCTAACCCAGACTTAGACCTGTCCAAGCTACTAGTAGATTCAACGCAGCCAAGGCAAGAATCATGACGAGACGGAAAAGACTACCTACAACTTGGCAACAGGCATGTAGTCTGACAAATGTATCAGAGATTACCAGGCTAGGAATCTTTCCATGCTATAAATAGTGATTAGAGGCCCCTAAGTGAAGGGGGCCTAGAGGGACAGAAATCTTGTAATCTTACAAGTTCTAGTGCATAGTTGAGAGCATCATCCTCACCCCAGACATACAACCCTTGTGGTGAAACAAGGTCACCAATTTCCCTTGCCTCCCTTGTGATTGCTTGAGGTTCCTCAGGTCGAGCCCTCCCATCGTGCAGGAGGCTTGACCACTTCCTCCTAACAATGGATGTCTTGTGGCTATGCGACACTCCCAACATCTACAAATCTTTTGATGGCCACTTGAGGCTCATCAATTAGAAATTTATTTTAGTAATGATTTTAAAATCGTTGCCAAATCCCACTTTCATGTTTGCTCGTGCGCGCTCAGAAGGCGACAATAAGGGATTGTAACCATCACCAAAATAAAACGGTGATGCAAGATACTGTGATGATGGTTTACGACGGTTTATAGGTTTTGGCGACGATTTATAATCGTCGCAAAACCTGCATGTGTTGTAGTGAAATGTGACCAAAAGAAAATCAAACTAATACTACAGTTGGACCCTAAAATTTGGTGACCTAATAATTGGATAAGTTAGAGGGTGGAATAGGTTGATCTTAACCTAAGCTACATCTTTAACCTGCAGGATAGGTCAAGGTGATTTGGGTCATTCTTTAACCCAATTAACATTGACTAGATCACAAAAATTGAATAGTCTTATTCCAAGTGAACACCCAAGGCACTATTAGGCTCTAAAATTGGTAGAGACTAAGACCAACTCATTTGTTACTGGTTTGCTTGGACTTGTAGTGATAAGGAAAGGCGAATGGAGGAACTCTGTAACCCGCAGGAGCGCTCTAAAGTGTAGGGACCTTTGTGGGGCTCTCATTTCCTGGCTATCCAAGTAGTTCTTGGTGCAAGTGAGTTCTTTGATCTAGAGGCCATCTGCCTCGACTGAGCCATCACCCAATTCTTTAATTGGATCCTTGATTGGGTCAATAACACTCCAGTCCCCTCTTCTTCTCTGAATAGTGCATGCACGATAAGGAGATCACTAAGGTCTACCTTAGTGACCTCTCTTGATATAGAGCCACATTGCGTTCATCCCATGCCACCGATTGACTTGGAATTGCAACTAGACCAAGTCAACCCCGATTTGATTGGAGAATTTTTTCCAAATCCTGAATCAACTTCCATTACTGATTTCTAAACCTGAACTTGATTCTCCATTCATTGATCCACAACCTGACCTGATTCAGGTACTTGGAAGTCAACTTGAAATCTAAGGAAATGTCCACTAGTCCTGAACCCCGTAAGAGCATGAAGGACAGAATGATTGAGGATGCTATTAGATGCAGAGAAGCATCTTCTAGAACCTCAGCCACTTTTAGCGGGAATCAAGGTAGTGAACCCAGTGTCGTAAACCCAAATGAATCACATCTAAACAATTGCTGCCGAAGTGTTATGTGGTTCAACTTGGGAAACTCTCTTGGAACAAATAAGAGCTCTAAGAAAACTTCATAGAACTAAGGGTGTATAATATCTTGCAAATCCGAAATTATGGGAAAAGTACAAAGATTTCTTCAAACAAAGTGGGGATTTGTTGGATCAATTAGAAGAATTGATTGACGAAAGATATACAAACCCCCACCCGAATCATGATTATGAATCTTGGGATAATTTTAAGGATAACCTGGATTTTTCCAATCCCAAGTTCCAACAAGAAGGGTTATGTGTCGAATCCCCAACCCGATTTGAATTAAATGATGATTTTGAGTATAAGGAATTACCCAATATAAAAAATCAACTTTTGGGTTGGGAGGATTCCAATACAGGCGTTCTTGATTTTGGACCAGCAACTAAAAATTATGAGGCTAGTTCAACCTGAAGAGAATGTCCAAACATCTGTATTGAATTTGATTCTAATTTCCTCGAGGATACAACTCCACCACCTTATCTTAGTAAGGTCATCCTCAAGCATAAGTCTAACATCCCGACTGAGCTGAATGTAGATTCTACCGAACCAATTCCTACATTTGACCTAGAATCTAAACCTAAACCTATTTGGGATGATGATAAGGCTCAATATGAAAGGAATGAAATCTTAGAATTGAAATATCAGGATTTTGATAAGCCTATTTTTTATGCTGAAATCTCTCTAGATTCCTCGAAGAAGCGTAATGATTCATTCAAATTGAAACTAATTTATGATACAAAATTAGAGGAATCTGAAGAGTAAGGATTTAATTAGATCTACCCTAGAATCCAGGAACCAAGCCTAAGCCTGATGATGATATCCCTATCAACTTGGCATCAAAATCTAGGTTAAACCAATTTCAGGTTGAGACCCTTGTGAGTGTTGATTATTCTTGTGATGGTGACCTTAATTCTAAGTCAGGCTTAGAAAAATCACTTTACCAACATTCTTTCGGATTCTCCTACGCTGATGCTGATTTTAAGCAGTATTCTGATCCAAGAGAATCCTTGTTTTCAAAGGACTACAATCCAATTTATTACATCAATATCCATGACTTGTTCTTTGATTTTGATTTTGAGATCATTAATTTGGAATCTAAAGCAGTTACACCACCTGATCAAGAGATCACCCAAGAATGGTTGCTTAAGCTTCTCAGCAACCAATCTCTGCCACAAGACTCCATCGAAATCCATTTGTATCATGAATCACCTCATTCTGATTCGGTGGGAGATGATTTTCCATCTTAGTTTGACAATGATTGGGACATTGATCAAACTGAGAGCCAATTGAGAATTATTTCTGATCCCATCAATATGGTTACTATATTTTTCACTAATCCATTATCTTTTGAGGATCCTTACTCTGAGCTAGCTGCACCTGTGTAGCCAAACCATCACTATTCATTTCTAAATCTTCTTGAACCTAATTGCACTTGATGGGTTGCTCATTTACTGATCCACATTTTCCAACCCACCAAACTCATTGGTTTTGCTCTGCATAATCAGTCAGTTGATCTGAACAAGCACCTAGTTGGTCCAACCAGGTTAATCATCAAGGTGCTTGTTCTACAAAACTTGTGCAATCTGATTACTCTGTCAGTTGACCATCTTCTATCCAGCTGAAGGTATTAAATTCGGTGCTTAACAAGAAACCCATCATTTTTGAAAAACCTGAGAGCTTTCTTTTTTTTTTGAACAAATCAGTCCGACTGCACTTTAGGGTTCCTAATTTAAGAACAGCCGACTCCACCTCCAATGTTCTAATTGGAGCTTGAATTGCAACATCCATTTCCAACCCCCCTGCCCAACCGTATAAACCTATTCTAAAATTATGAACTAAGGTGAATGTGAGCCCATTCTGTTTACAATGAGGGTATTGCAAAACTTAGGCATGGGAGTATTAAAGTGCAATCATCTGAAATCCATTTCTTAAACGTTCTCATAATATATATATGTAGACACACACACAAACAAAAGAGAAAAAAAGGAATTTTAAGAAGAAAGGGACAATGGTTGTACATTATTTCCAAAAAGGTAGACAAAGGGATTTCATCTTTAACAAAGATAGGATTGAGTCTGAGGATCCTATTGTTAGACTTTTCAGATCTAAACTTTTAGATCAGATTAATTTATCCCTTAAAGAACTCCTTTTTTGACCCTTACCAGTTCTTAGTTCTGAAATCTGCTTAGCAACCTGAGTAGTGCTTGGCTCGGTTCTCGTTTAAAAGTTTGAATGACTTTTGAAAAAGAAATGTAAAAATCGATACACACATAAAAGCCGACAATCTCAAAAAGCCAAAAAAATATTACATAAGTAAATAATTTCCCATGCTTTAATCTTTGTGAAAGACTGAGATAGTTGATTGGTTTGAGTTCCCACCATCGAGAAGGAAAAATTTTCTTTGATGACACGATGAAAATGACACCGCCTCGACGCTCGCACTAAATCTTAATCACATATATTTATGCAAGGCATATAGAGCATATTACGCAGCTCAGGTGTCTCGAACGATGCTATCTCGAAGCATCGAGGTGTGAGCCTGAGCCTGATAGGAGTGCCCCTTACAACACTTTTTGTTTGGGGTTGTGAGCTCCTAGGGTGTGTCATGGATGGTGCTGTCATGAGTGTTGGCGCCAGAACCCCCATCAAGGATTTGGTGATGGAAATGATGATCTTGACACAACTGTATTAGGGCTGATCTAAGTCTAGGTATGGGGGAGAAAAGAAAAAAATCATTCTTTCTATCATATTAAATAAGTCTTCTAAAGACATCTCCAAAGTAAATAAAGTTGGCTAATCACAAAGCACTAACACTTGGATTTTCAAGGCCACGCAAATCAGGATACGAGTTTTTAGGTCAAGGAGGCTCTAACTGCGAAAATGGGCTTTGGAACTTGTAAGAACGAGAAAAGAGTACATTAGTGAATTCTTGAGTTGATACACAGGTCCTGATTATGCTAACCTTAAGATCCAAAAAATTTATTCTAACGACTTATCTTTAACAAAATCTCGTACCTACATTACTCTGAAGAAACAACCAAAGTCCTGCTTCTCTTTTAATCCAAACAAAAACAAAAACAAAATAAATAAATTTGATGAAATAGGAGGGACAAATCTTGTTGAGCTGAATGCCAAAAATACCCTTATACTGAAAATCTGTTCTGAACTCTAGAATTTGTTATAGGACTAGCAAATGTTAGGCATAGGGATATGATGGCATCGCCATCATCCTCTATACCTAGCTTAATTTGGCTATGTTTTAAGGTTAAATTCACCTAGTTAATCTACAAGAGAGTATAATTCAATCAGAAAGGAATAAGGATAAATTAATGCAAAAAGGAGTTTATTCTACTATTTTAATAGACAATTATAAATGCAGAATAGTTAAGGGGTAAACTTATGGTGAATTAAAGGTCACTTAAGCTTAAATTTCCTAAAAGTGGGTTTATATTAAGTAATTTAGCATTTTTCATGCAAATTTAATGTTAATTCTTAATTAAAATCCTAATTTTAAACCTACTTCAATTAAAATAGTTTCAATAGAAATAAATGTAATCTAAATTATCTAAAAATCATCTAAAAATATTCTATCAGGATTAGAACAGTAAATTTGACAAACGGAACCCATTTTGACCTTAAACAGAAACTTAGGTGGGTTTTTGATACATTTTGGGTTAAAACATAAATTGACCATGCAAACATAATCAAAACAAAAAAATTAATTCACCATTAAATTTCTTATGTCTAAATTATGCTACCATAAAAATTTGGGCTCATTTAAATTTCATTTTGGCTTAGTTTGCATTTTGACCCCTAAAACTCAATTTCTTGCAATTAGCCCCCCAATTGTTCATCTTCTTCGTGAAATGGTCCTTCGACCTTTAGCCAACCATGGCATGCGATATTGCGAGCTTCAATCACAAAATCCCATTGACTCGCTCCACGGATCGCTCGAAACTAAGAGGACCTATTCCTTACTCTTCCCTACGTCAAACGGTGGTGACTGCGTCACCAACGATTGCCTCTTGACCCTGGAAGCTGCGATCAAAGTCTCCATGTTCACCTCACCTAGACTCGAGCCATTCTCGTGAGTTCGAAGCTATCTCACATGACTATTGGGCTATAAAGCTCCATTGAGGTCCAGCGAATCTCCTCGTGCTCAATTTTGGCGTACAACCCCCTCTTCTTCTCCTTCCTCAAGTCGCCATTAATGGGTACCTTGGAGCTCCACCACCTTCATCCTCCGCTGCTCTATCGTTGAAATTAATAGAAGCTTTTTTCTCCTTTCGTCATCGCTATTCTCCCCACCAAAGGAAATGATCCTTCTCTTCGTCGCTCCAATACTCCTCGCCGTCTCCTCCTTCTCCAAGTTTGACGTCTACTCCGGCAACCTCCGGTTGGCATCCTCACCTCCTCCTCTATCCCATGAGTATCCTCTCTTCTCCCCCTCTTCTTCTAGATTAGATTAGGTCCTTTAGATCTAGGTTTAGAATCTAAACTCTTCCTCCTTGTCATTATCTTCTTCGCAGATGGCGAACGTCCGGTTTAGCTCCGACGACGCCCTCCACCTCGCTCCACGCCGCTTCCCGCATTGCCAACTAGCCACGAAGCTCCACGACATCATTCCAAGCAAATGCTCTCTTCCAATTTGGAGCTTCGACGTCCCAACTTATCCATGAGACGCCACCATTCTCCATCGTCATTCCCGCATCCGGTGACCTACCTCTGACCTCCTCGCAGCAAATCAACACTGCCATCACATTCCCCAACCTTAGGCAAAGCTTCCTGGCCATTTTCCTGAGGCTGAGGCCCTCTCCCATGTTTAGCCGACCTCCTCACCAACGTCGCTTCCACCAACCTCCACAACTGATCGACGCTCAATATCCACGACCCAAAGCTTCTCATGAAGCTCCCTGAAACCACATGGAATGTGCTGCATCCCTCAGCCAGGAGCTTCGTTCACCAACGGTTGTGGAGTTGCTCGCTGGAGGTAGGACTTGAAGGTGCTTCATGCACGAAGAAGGAGCTCCTACTCCTTTGAAACTTCTGGTTGGGGCTTGGTTGTGAAGAACAAAAGATTACAAGGACCCATCTGCAATGATGCAAGGATGCATTTACAAGGCTACAAGGACTGATATGCAAGTTAGCTCGATTGATTGAAAATTTATTTTTATTGCTAAATATCTTGCGATTGTATTACAATGTTCAAACATCGCTGCTATGAATTATTTTGTGCATAACCCTATCAATATTTGATTACATTGACTTGAGTAATTATTAATTAAAATATAATATTCTGATTTGAAGTGTGGAAGTTGTGTGATTGTTGTTTATATTTCTGAACTAGATTTGATAATTATAAAATCAAATTCATTCAATCTAGTTCCCAAGCTGAATTTTTTTCTAACTTTAAATAGTGGTATTCACGTACTTTTTTCTCTTAGTGAATGACCTCTAGATACTTTTATTTCAAGTTTATAAATTTTAAATGTTAATTGTGCTTTTATTACAATACTACAACGCATCCCATTTTAATACACGATAGAAGCACGTTAACACTTAGGTTAACATCCATCTAATTTGAATTAATGGACGTTAGGTTTCCCTTTCCCTCCTTCCTCCCCCTCCTCCACCCCTTTTCTCGACACCATAACCACCATTGCTGCCAAAGCAACATTAGCAACAACAACAACAACAACATCAACACAAGCAAGAATAATAACATCAGTAGAAATGTTAGCAGCAACAATAATAGCAACAATAATACCTATGGGTAACAGCCCATAGGTAGGTTGTCCAGAGTCCAGTCATTGGACCATTCTCTTCTTACTGCCTTTAGGTAAATCTTAGACCAGGGAAGCCACCTACTTAAAAAAAAGAGAGAGAAAAAGAAAGTTAAAAAGAAAAGAAAAAGAAAAGGAGAAAAGAAAAGAAAAAAAAAAGAAAACAAAAGAAATAAGCCACACCTCGCCGCACGAGTATGGCTGGCAAGTTGTCAGTGGTAACAGCTCATCGATCGGTTATCCAGAACCCAGCTCAAGAAATGCACTAAAAATTCCCAAAACACTTAAGAAGAAGCGGAGAAGTAGAATAAGCTGAGGAGATATACACTTGATTCACCCTTGTGTTGACTCCATAAAAATAAAAGTAGGGAGAAAGCTATTAGTTGTAAAGATACACCTTTAAGCAGAACTCACTTTTTAAGGTCACCTAAAGGCGCTGAAACCCGAAGTCCGTTCTAATTGCCGATCAACGAGTCTATCACATTCACAATAAGATGCTTAGAACTTAGGGTTCTCATCAAATCTTGGGTGGGTTGAATGGCTGTAGAAAGCCACTCTTTAACCTTAAACTCAAAAAACCAAAAACATTAGACAAGAAGAAAAAGAGAAAAAGAAATTTTTCTTTGAATAAGGCAAGGGCTTGAGGCGGTCTACATTTTGCAGATATCCGAGCGCTGTTGTGTCTTTGAAAGTTTAGATCCTAAGTAAAATAATTTCTTAATGTTGAAAATAACTTATGCCCAAGTAATCTAACTTAATTCTTTTATAAATAGCATGTAGTCTTTGCTAGGGACTAGCAAAAGATAGGCATGGGGGTGTGATGTGCATACATCTAATTAACCTAAAATGTCTATTAATGCATGTTCTTAGTGTCACATTAGCATAATACATTATAAATAGTGCATAACATGCATAATCATGCATTTAAATCAAGTTGTATAAATTATATAGTAATTGTCTCCTTTTTATGGTCAGGGACAAGGCGACTTTTTATCGGGGCCTCGGATTGAAGATCCAACTGTACGAATCTGATCAGGGCGACAATTGGAGTTCAACAACTCCAAGATCGCACTAATCGGACATCCGTAGCACCAGATAGAGATCGAGGAACCTTAAAGATCAAGGGCCAAGATGGTGTTAATCCACACCTCAGACGAAAAATTTGACTGCACAGATGGATTTGAATCGACGATTGCAGCCTAACGGCGCAAAAATCAATCCAATCCAACACCCGTGGCACCATCTACAATACTCAGAAGATGGACGGCCAAGATGGCGCCACGTGGTGCCATCTCAGCCGCCCAACCAGTCCCAAGGACCTGCCTCTTCCTTTCCTCTTCATCTAATCAACGCTTCTTCGCCGTTGGATGCTCATCCAACTGTTGCAGGCCCGCGTGCACAAATCCTCTTCTCGACACAAAGCCCACATAGCACAGCGGTCGAGCGCGCTATGTGAGCGACCGGTCGCACGTTCGAGCCCGCAACACCTCAAATTGAAGAGCGGAAGAGTGGGCGCGTGAGCGAGCGAGGCCACACGATAAGGATTGGATGGCGCTGCGTGAGCGATAGCGCCCATGTGCGATCAAACGAGCGGCACTAACGCGTGATCGTACGCGGGCACGCGGCGCGAGCGAGGATGGTTTAAGCCGTCCGATCTCTTGATCGAATGGCTGATATCACGTGTACGTGCGTAAGTGTTTAAGGCGAGGAAGAGGAGCAGGCGCACGTGGCGCACACACACGTCGGCCACGACGAACCTTTAGTGACGTTTAAGTCCGTCACTAAAGGTCCCATATTAATGTTTTTCAAATTAAAATATCCAAAATGCCCTCACTCCTTGCAACTATAAAATTAGACCCCCTCTATACAAATTTCTCATCCCTTCCTTCTCTTCTCTCCCTCTCCAAAGCTCAAGAGAAGCTTGTCTCACACCTGGGATGCTCCTCAAGAGATAAAATCAATTTTTCGCCCCCATTCCGGAAGTGGATCCTGCGACAACAATGACGTGCTACCCCATTCCTGTTCCTCCTACTTCGACCTCCTTTTTCCCGCTCTGTTCCTCATCTTCCAGGCGTTGTCTCATCCGGCTCATCCTCCAAGCGATCGTCGAGGAGGATAACTTCTCTCTCCCATTCCTTCTTCCTGCTTTCTAGAATAGAATTTTCCTGCTTTCTAGTTGTAATAGTTTTCCTACTTTCTAGTGTAATTTCTCGCTTTCTTAGTTGTACAAACATTTTGCAACTTCAAGTGGATGTTTTCTCTCTCTCTCTTATTGTCTATAATTATTTCATTGTGATTACTCCGCTGGGCAGACGTCTGGGCACAGCACCAGACGGCGGAGAGCATCTCCAGACATCCGAAGAGGTGGTTGGATGCCTGGAACTAGGTACAGATGATTCAACAGGATCCCCGGATGTCTGAGGAGTAGCGTAGAGTGAGGTATGACCTGGACCACTTTTTAAGACGTTTGGAAGGTGTTCCAGACGTCTGATTTGAGTCAGAGTTGTTGTTTTTGACCCGTTTAGGGTCCGTTCAAGGTCCGATTTCCACATTTGAAATTTCGTTCTTCTCATATTTAGTTCCTCTACTTGCTTGAAATATTTGTATCCTATTCTGAGTGGTTCCTTGTGATTGATCCTTGTGTTAGGACCTCGTTCTATTGCGGCTTTGGGGGTTGCAGAGGCACGTGGACCTGCCGATCACGCCCCCATCACTCCCGATTTTGCAGGTAGAGTGGCTCCCCTTAGTTATTTACCAACATTAATGCATCTCTGAGATGAATAATATATCCTAGGGTATGGAATGAATCCTAGGACTTGAAAACTAGATTGAATGATAGATCCTAGGGTATGGCATGAATCCTAGGACTTGAAAACCAGATTGAATGATAGATCCTAGGGTGTGGCATGAATCCTAGGAACAGAAACACTGAAACGAATGTCTTGAATACTTGAATTGCAGTCTTGGATAAGTAGATAGAATAATGATAATTGTCTGTAATTGGATAACAGCTGCCTGTGAAATGTAGAGTACTGTTGCTAGTAACTGCTACATGTAATTCCTGTTGTTGGAAACTAAATTTGAGCTGCTTGTATATAAATTGATATTAAATGTTGGAAACACGGGCTATATGTGAATGAAACTGAAATGATGAAACCTAGTATGGCTTAGCCTGAGAAATATGAGTATGAACCCTATGTGGAATTAGGAGTAGAGCTCCTGGAAAATAAATAAAATGGAACTAGGAAAGTGGATGGAGAAGTGAGCTGGCCCTTGACTACGGAGTACCAAGGAGAGTGACTGTCCCCCTGTTTAGTGCAGAGCGGAGCTAGCCGCCCCAGGGACCCGGGGTTAGGTCTGGCCACTTTGTACCGACTTTTGGCCCTTGCGTACATAGTACCGGAGAGAGCTACTAGTGTAAGGAGAGAGCTAGCCACCCCACGGGCCCTGAGGTTCAGCTAGCCGTCCTACACCGACTTATTAGGCCCACTGGGCAAACCAGGGTAGTCAGGCGAGGGTGTGCGGACTGTGGAAGGGCAAGACCCCTGTTTGGTTACTGTGGAGAAGCTGGACCCCTGTTACAGAAAGGGCTCTGCCCTATACTGGTTCCGTGCTGTGCTTTGGGCGCACCCGTTAACGGAAACGACTGACCGCGTGCCAGTGCGGGGTAGCTACCCATGCATTTATCGCGCGTGCCGTAGTCATCGTTATATCTATCAGCGACCTTGGGGTGGTTGACTGAGGGTAGAACCACCACGGGGGACTCTCCCGACCAAGAGAGCACCATGTGCTACTTCTACTTTTCGGAAAAGACTACAATCAAGATCGTTCCCACAAGAAACATTCGAGATCAAGAGAATGACCTGAGAAATAAATCAAGAAAGAGTAAATAGAGAAATAAAGAAAGAAATTAAAAACAACAGCTACTTGTCCACCTTTACTATTTCTTAGCTAGCTGGTTCCCACTTTACTCAGCATTTCGCTGATGTGTCATATTTGTCACCTTTTTCAGGACCAGGCGTTGAGCAGCCAGAGCCTACGACTGCGGAGGGTGCTGGGCCTAGTAGAGCCCAGTAGTTGTACCTTTGTTGTACCATTTTTTATAGTAGTGAGTATTTCCGTTTCACCTTGTACTCTTTTATTGTAAACTTCATATTTCTGTACCTGTTTTTAATTCTCTAATGTTGTGGTGGTATGTACTGTAGTAGTTCTTTTCTTTACTACTGTACTTTTTGTTACTATTAGTTACTTGCATGGTGAATGTGGTTTATTTTACTACTTTTTGGTTACTTTCTCGTTGGACGACTGGGTCTTGGGATCAGTCGAGTTGGTCCGATTCTCGTGTCCTGTAGGGATTCGAGAACCGAGTTGTAACAGTGTGTGTGCATACAGATGGCCAAGTAGGCGGTGAAGGAGGTAGCGGCGAGCGTGGAGATGCACTCGAAGGGATGCGCGCGCACAGTTGAGGCAAGGAGGCGCGGAGAGTCATGCACCCACACTTCTGCTGTGCGCGCGGCTGCACAGTGAGTTGGCGAGGGGGACGCTGGCCCTGCTCAGGCACAGATGCGAGGGTGGCTCCGTCGCGCGGTGGCTCTGTAGGTGCGCATGGAGAGGAGGGTTATGCACACGATGAGGTGGTGGAGATGGTGGTGACAGTTTGGGTTCTTTTTGGTGAAAAGAAACAGAGGAAAAAGAAGAAAGAAGAAGAAGAAGAAGATGGTGTTGGTGGTGCGTGGACAGGGAAGGTGATCTGGTGGTTACACGGTGATGGTTGTGTGGTCGTCGAAGATGCATGCGCACGGTGATGGCCAAGCTCGCCGGATTGGTGCATTGAGCTGTCACCTCGCTGGCCTACGGTGTGGTGGAGCTTGGCCTTGAAGACCACAGTGGTGGAGTGGAGTACACGGTGGTGGAGTGGGGCGGTGTCTCCCTGAGCATGGTAGCAGCTCCCCCTCTCTTGTAGCTGTCTGCATGGTTTTGAAATGGAGAGGTGGGAGCAGATCCGCTTCTCACGACCATTAAGGAGGTATGGCTGGAGGAGGAGAGGCAGAGCCGTTCCTGCGAAAAAGAAGATGAGAAATATAATAAACATTGACTTATTTATAGACAAATCCTTATAAAATATCTAATTGCATGTATTATGTATAATTCCCACTAAATGCAAACTAAATTAAAAACCACGCATGCTAAGGCCTAATTTACATAAATGCGATGCATGAAACAAATCTATAATTAATGTATTTATATCCTAATGCATGCTAAATACATGTTAAAGTTAACTTAATGTCTAGGCATTTAAATACCTAAATAGCCCACAAATATGAGCTAATCAACAAAGAAATAAATAAATCATAATATTGTTAAACTTTCATACCAGTACGGCGAGGGCGTGGTGCAAAACTTCCTGGCTGTGAAGGATCTAGGTCAACCGGCTGCTCTGGCTGATCATCCAACCCAAGGTCCTCCTCATCAAATGAAGCACTATCCTCCTCCTCTTCATTGGCAAATGCGTCCTCCTCATAGTTAAGATCCTCCACCTCAAAATTCATCAAAAGAGGCATTAGACTCTTCCCCTTCCCCCTACCCCTCCTCCCCTAACTCTGAAGATATCGAGCCACATCTCCAGGCCTCAGAATGGAGAGCCTGACTACCGACGGGATGCCTGGGGCTCCTCGGGGGGTGGGGGGGGGGCGGAGCCTGGTGCTACCGATGGGGAGCCTGAGACTGAGGCTGCTGGCAGGGGGCCTAACACTGCTGGGAGGTGGCATCATCCTCACCACCCTATTAGCCTTCTTCTGGAATAGAACCTGCATAGAAACCAAACAAATAATTAGATATATAGAAAATTTTTCAACAACATTTCCCCCATATATTGTGATTTTTCAAAATTCTTGTATGAAACCAATATAAAAATAATAGAAAATAAAAGAAGCGTAAAAAAAAATACCTTCCCCTTACATTTCCCTTTGCCCTCCCTCTTCTTTGCATTCCCCTTCCTCCCTCCATTTCTTTTTCCCCTTCCCTCATCACATTCCCTTTCCCCTCCAACTTGTTCACATTCCACTTCCTCCCTCCATTTCCTTTTCCCCTTCCCCCATCATTCACCTTCTCCCTCTTCTTGTTTTCATCTTCACATACCCTTCTCCACATTCAATATAATATAAAACATGAAACATACAATCAACAAAAGTGAGCACACATCACATAATAACGAAAAAATTTCAGCAACACATCATATAAGTGGACACACTCTGCACATAAACTAAACCTAAGTGGGCACATCTTACATGTAACATTAAAATAGTATTTTAAAAAAGAAAGAGGTAAAAGAATCTACCATAGTGACGTAATGATGTAAAAACGATGCAGAAACAGTGTGAGAATGCGAAAAACCTATATGAAAAGGCAACAAAATAAATTTCAGTTTTGAAAAATAAATAAACATAAGTTTTGGGAAAAAATGAAATAATTTAAAGGAAATTTAAACAAAACAGATAACTAAAAATTTTTTAAATTATTTTTATTTGTGGGTTACGGATTAATATCTTGGCAAATTACCTTATATATTAATGTTAGTTGCACTGAGGGCTTTGGATTCAACATCTAGGTCGACATTAATTTCGTTATGGCTCTATTTATCACTTTCATCTGAAATAATTTTAAATGGAATGACAACTTCAATATTGACGTTATTTCAGGAGCAATAGGATCCTTTGCTGCCTTGACTACATTGTAAAACTCATTACAATCTCGTAATGTCTTATCATCATCTGCATCCTCAGGGTCTACTACTCTCATATCATATAACATTTCATTTAATTTATCTCCCTAATTATCATCACTTTGTTCTAAATCGTCAATTCTCTCATTTCTGACTTTTGTTGTGATTTGCTCACTAAGAGTTGTTCAATTTACGTAATGCTACCACTGACCGTTACATATCACATGCTCGAAAACTGTCTCGATCATGAAAAAACTCATTCAAAAAGGAATTCTCCTTCGTAATTCTTGACGAAGGGGGTGAGATTTGCGATATGAAAATAGGATGCGGAAATATAAATCAACAATCACACAAAAATACAATCTCACAAGCACACAATGATTTTTAGGTGGAAACCCAAACCTAGGTAAAAACCACCACCTAAATCTCGCCATTTAGGATTTCCCGATCGACGTAGTCGATCAAATCCATTAACCAAGTCACCTAGATGAGGGTGACTCAACCTCTTATAACCATGCTACTTTGAACGAGAGTCGCATACCTCAAATCCCCTCCTCTTCATGAGGAGTATTTTGACACTCGAAGGAGACGGGAATTCGTGAATACCCAACCACAAAAGAAAAGAGAAAAACAACAACCTATAGAGCCCAAATAGGTAAATCAACTTAGCTATTAGAGGCGAAAGGATCTCCCATAAATCGGAAGTGATTCAACGTGAATTCGGCAGAGTATCGGTGCTCCCAGATTTGTTGAATAGGACTTCGAGAGCAAGAACTCTTCTCTATCTCTTCTTTGACACAAATATGGTGGAAAGTATTCTTATCAAGGTATGTTGAACAAAGGAAGGGTCCTTTATTTATAGAGGCCCTAAGAAGGGTTTAGAAGGCTTTGGAAGGCTTCCATAGCCGTTGGGAATAAATCACAAGAGATCAAAACAAAATCCCAATGAAATCAGGGTCATTTATGATTTCGATAGGGTTATCAGATGTCTGGATTTAGGGTCAGACATCTGGGTCTTCCTCTGATCTAAAGGTCAGTCATCTAATATAGAAGGGTTGATCATCTGGACGATGTTGGATCAAGACAAACGTCTAAGAAGGTGTTTTAAGTTGTCTGGGAATTAAATAAGATGTCTAATTCTAAGATGGATTAGTTCCTGTTTTGACAAGATCAAAACAAGGTTCTAGGTAATTTAGGTCAGAGGACAGGTCGGTCATCTGGCAAAGTCTCTAGACGTCTAGAAAGAGAAATCTCTACGAAAATTAATTTTCCGAGGCTCAAAGGATTATTAGGTTTGACAAAAGTTGAGTTGGGTCAAATGTTAGCCTAATGTTTATTTAGCAAACATCTGGGAGGCTCTACGGACATCTAGAAAATGTTCTAAATATGATTAAAAGGAAATCCTCGAATATTATGTTCTGACAATTTAACGGTTCTATTGTTGGATGTCTATCAAGGTCATCAGACGTCTTCTGAGACGTCTAAACTATGAACTAGTCGTCTGAAGATAATAAACAGAGAGTACTAAGTCCAGCCTAAGTGTTTGGACGTCTATACAAACTATCAGACGTTTTAAAGTCCAAGATCAAACGTCTAAAGTACAGATTGGACATCTGATCAGGCTATCTGATTACTGTTTTGATTTTCTAAGTTATTTCCAAGACTGTCTAAGATTGTCTAAGTATCCTAGGGTAGTGTAAATATTCTTAGGATTATAGGTATGTTACTTTGGGCTCTTTAACATGTAATCTAAGAAAATAAAGAGAAAAGAACATAAACAATAAGTACAAATTAAGAATAAGACAACAAGGCATCTATCATATTCTTCTTGTCTTCAAGCTCTTGCTCCATGCAAAGCTCCGTCTCTACTTCTTCCTTCATCAAGCTCCTCCAATCCATCATGGATGCGAGTATGAGCTCCTTCATACTTGATTCCATTTACATTTATCCTGAAATCTTAAACTCAATGCAAATGTTAAATACCAAGTGTTTTGTTATCATCAAAATCAACAAACGTGGTGCCCTTGCACCAACATCCTCGTCTAAATGTCTTCCTATCATCATTAAATGCCCACTCCAGAAACGAAATCACTCCATTCTTGTATTCGTAGTAATTCAAATTCCTCAAACTGATCCATGACTTATCCATGACAATTAACCTAAATTTCAATGACAACCACTCATAAGTTAGATTCGAATAAGAAAAAAATGTGTATTTTAAAAAGATTTTCACTTGATAGCCTATCATTGAAGATTTAATCACAACGTTACTTCTTACATGCAACCAGCGTTTAGAGAAATTTCAGCAACATTTTCTTACACTTCTCTAGTATACCCCTTAAGACTAACCTTAATTACATTCCCAATGGCCCCCACAAAAGGGCACTTCGAGAAAGGAGATAAGATTAGTTGGTATACTGGAAAAGAGCAAAAAAATGTGATGAAAAATTCTCCAAACATTAACTACATGCAAGAAGTAATCCTAAATTGTAATCAAATCTTCAATGACCCCCCTTAGTTCAAAACTTCTCCGAACTAAGAATGTCAACACTTATGGCATGCAATAAAGACAAAACATCGTATATATAAGTGAAGTATACACACACTCTAGATTATCCATAAAACATGATCATAAGTCTCGACGGCCAAATATTTTGACATAGTTATATCTCTCTCACAACTTATACCTTAGTGGTTAGAACTTCTATTGTTTGCCATCAGGTGCATCTAAATTTGTGTGAGTGTATCTATAAAGTAATAATAAAAATATCATAATGAACCATAAATATTAATTATCGTTCATTTATAAATTACTTTTCTAGCAATAACTGCCTCCACCCTAACCCTCTCCTCCTCACCCTCTCAACCCCTAATCTTCTTCATATTCCTCTTACTCCCTCTCCATTCTCATCCTTCCCTCCTTTCTAAAACCCTAAAATTAAGTTTGTTAACTTAATCCCTAGACTCAAAACCCTAACCCTCAAATCTTAAACCCCAAACCCTAAATATAAACCTTAAATCGAAACTTGAGACCTTAAACATTCAATTTGTAACTCTAAACCCAAGGCTATAAATCCTGAGCCCTAAACTCTAAGCCATAAATAAACCCATTGAGTAACCCATGACCTTCAACCTCCTTCCACTCCCTTTCACTCGATTCTCTCCTCCTTCCTCTCCCGCAGGCCCTCCTCCTCTAGATCCTCCTCCTCCCACTTCCTCGTTCCTCCTTGCACCTCCCCCCTACCTCTTTTAGTGCCGCCTACCTCTTCCCACCTCCCCCCTCACCACCATTGCCCACCTCCAGTAACCTCCTCCTCCATCTTCCCTCCCTTCTGTTGGTGCTAGAGCACCACGATCATTTGTTTTGATGATAACAAAACACATGTTATTTAACATTTGCAATTTGAGTCCTAGATTTCAGGTCAATTGCAAATGTGGACATGTTTAGACGGAGTTCGAGCTCGCATCCAGGACGGATTGGAGGAGCTTGACGGAAAACAGAGGAGGTTCGCGTGGAGCGACAGATTGAAGATAGAAGACAAGAAGAATAGGATAGATTCTTTTTAATCCTTTCATGTACTTTTATCTTTATTTTTCTTGCTCTTTATTTTCCTTAGAAATTATGTTAAAGAGCCTCAAAGTACCCTAAAAGTAGTCCTAGGAACACCTGCACAACCCTAGGATACTTAGGTTTTCTGTAGAATACTTAGAAAACCAATATAGGGCTCAAACAGCATTTCCAGACGTCTAATTCCCAAATCAGACGTCTGATAAAGTATTTTAAGACGTCTGACTGTTGTTTCAGATGTCTAATAACCTTTTAGGCTGGACTTAGTTTTCTGTCTGATGAAATCAGACATCCAGACCTTAGTCCAGACGTCTTAGAAGACGTCTGATGGATTTGCCAGACGTCCAATTAGTGGACCGTTGGCTGACTTAGCAGACACCCAAGAATATGACCGTTAGAGCCTTATCAGACGTCCATAGGTCTTCCCAGACGTCTGATAATTGACCGTTTTGCCTCGGCTGACCCAAAATCTCTTCTCAGAGATTTTCTAGCCGTTGCAACGTTTGGAAATCAATTCCCACAGTAAAAGTAGGTTTCCAGACGTCCAGACATAGTGCCAGACGTCCTGTATGTCGTCTGATGGACTTGTACAAAAACCCTGTTTAGATCTGATTCAAGTCAGGGAGAAACCGGCATAGAATCAGACGTCTGACCTTGGAATCAGACGTCTTAAAGTGGCCTTACAGACGTCTGATGCCAGAGTTAGACGTCTGATAACCCTGTCAAATGTAATCATTGTCCTGATTTCGGCCTGATTCTCTTGGGCTTTGTTCCCAACGGCTATAGAACCTTTCCTAAGCCTTCCTAAGGCCTCTATAAATATAGGGGAACCCTTGCAACACCAAAACACACAAGAGATACACTTAGAAAAACACAAGACACACAAGAGATACACTTATACACACTAAGACACACACCTTGCAATACACTTTCAAACCTTTTGTGTCCAAAGAAAAGACTCTCTTGCTCTCCAAGCTCAAGCTCCATTTTCTTGAGAGCATTCAACCGTTGCGCACCCGCTCTCCCGGCGTTGATAACGAGAGCGACGTAGCGCCATCGCGTGGCACACGCACCGCGTCATCGTCGACGCACTCCTTGCAAAGGGGAGTTTCCTATTTCCTATAGAAGCTAGGTTTAATTTTGTTGGCTCTATAGGACTGTTGTTTTATTTTATCTTTGTATTTTGGTTGGGTATTCGCTTTGCGAATTCCCGTCTCCTTCGTGGGACAAAATCCTTCTCGTGGAGAGAAGGGGTTGAGGAACGCTACCCTCGTACTTGTAGCGTGGTTGTACTGAGGTTGAATCACCCTCGTTTTAAAGTGATTCGTTTAGTGGATTTGATCAACTAGGTTGATCGGAAAATCCTAACTCGAGAGGGTTAGGTGGTGGTTTTCACCCGGTTTGGGTTTCCACCTAAAAATACCTGTGTACATTTTGTGATTGCTGATTTTTGTGAGATTGCTTTATATATATTTGATTTCCGCTTTATTACGTCACCCCCTCCTAGTAGGGAACTTTCAATTGGTATCAGAGCAGGTCTTGCTATTTCGGCGTAACAACCCGGCAAGAGATCAAATGGAGGGAAGCACATCAGCAATCAGGATCTCCGAGGGGCAGTCCACAACCCGTCCGCCGTTCTTTGACGGGAACAACTACAGCTATTGGAAGTTGAGGATGAAGACGTGGCTCCAAGCCACTGAATTCGAGGTATGGGGATGTTGCGAAACCCCATACGAGATCCCGAAGCGACCCCAAGGAGGCTACTCGCAGGTGCAGATTCTAGAGCTCTCACTCAACGCAAAGGCAATGAATGCCCTGTATTGCGCGTTGAGTCCGGAAGAGTTCGAGAAAATCCAAGAGTGCACCACCGCCCACAAGATATGGAGGAGGTTGGAAGGCACTCATGACGATTCCAGCTCGGAGGAAGAAGAAGAAGAAAAGGAAGAAACCGCTTGCTTTGGTTTCATGGCCAGAGGAAGCAATAGCGACAGCGAAAGCGGAAGCGACAGCGACAATGAGGTAAGTTATGATCTTCAAGAAGCTTTTAATGAACTTTTTGAGATTAGTAAATCACTTAGGGTAGAAAATAAAGGCATTAAAAAGAACCTTAGTTTTCTTAGAAATGAAAATGATAGGTTAGAAATAAAACTTAAGGATCTAGAAGCTAGTCCTAAAAATGATAACCTATTATTAGAAAATCAAAACCTCATCAATGAAAATAATAAATTGATTGAGGAAAATAATAGTCTAAAGTTAGAAATTTCTAATTTAAAGACTAAGATGGATATTATAGAAAAAGAAATCGCATGTCTTAGGGAAAACTCTAACAAATTAATCAATAAAGTAGATAATTTTTATAGCCCTAAGATTGAGAAAGGATCTCCATCAAGGAGACCTTCTAACAAATCCAGATCCAAGCCCACTTGGATACCGAAAAAAGAATTAGAATCTTGTTTTGTAGGGTTCAGGGATAATTACAACATAAGGGACTGGACCTACAAGCTCAAGGCTGGTCAACTCAAGTTAGGAGAACCAAGGAGTAGACCAAGGAGGAGAACAAGAAGACCGACGAGACGGCGAACAAACGACGGACCCGCCGCACGTCGACCACCAGATTGGAGACCGGCGCCAATGCCCGGGCCTCCAAGCTACGGATGGGAGCCCCATCCGATGTGGCATCCACCACCACCATTCGGGCCATTTTATTGGCCATGGTAGGTGAGGTAAAACCCTTTACCCTATCTTTTTATCATAAGCATTTAGATAGGGGGAGTTAAAAAATGATGAGCTAATTGTCAATTTTTAAGGGGGAGATATAAGGTAGCTAGATTTCCTTTAGAAAGGGGGAGAAAAATAATAGCTATCGCATTGTTACAAAAAGGGGGAGGACATTACCTCTGTCAAAATAAATTCATAGAAGAGCATGTTTTAAGGGGGAATTATAGGAAATTTAAAATCAATCAAACATTTTTGATAATGTCAAAAAGGGGGAGGATTTTTATGCATTATTATTTACGATTTTGTCATCATCAAAAAGGGGGAGATTGTTGGTGCTAGAGCACCACGATCATTTGTTTTGATGATAACAAAACACGTGTTATTTAACATTTGCAATTTGAGTCCTAGATTTCAGGTCAATTGCAAATGTGGACATGTTTAGACGGAGTTCGAGCTCGCATCCAGGACGGATTGGAGGAGCTTGACGGAAAACAGAGGAGGTTCGCGTGGAGCGACAGATTGAAGATAGAAGACAAGAAGAATAGGATAGATTCTTTTTAATCATTTCATGTACTTTTATCTTTATTTTTCTTGCTCTTTATTTTCCTTAGAAATTATGTTAAAGAGCCTCAAAGTACCCTAAAAGTAGTCCTAGGAACACCTGCACAACCCTAGGATACTTAGGTTTTCTGTAGAATACTTAGAAAACCAATATAGGGCTCAAACAGCATTTCCAGACGTCTAATTCCCAAATCAGACGTCTGATAAAGTATTTTAAGACGTCTGACTGTTGTTTCAGATGTCTAATAACCTTTTAGGCTGGACTTAGTTTTCTGTCTGATGAAATCAGACGTCCAGACCTTAGTCCAGACGTCTTAGAAGACGTCTGATGGATTTGCCAGACGTCCAATTAGTGGACCGTTGGCTGACTTAGCAGACACCCAAGAATATGACCATTAGAGCCTTATCAGACGTCCATAGGTCTTCCCAGACGTCTGATAATTGACCGTTTTGCCTCGGCTGACCCAAAATCTCTTCTCAGAGATTTTCTAGCCGTTGCAACGTTTGGAAATCAATTCCCACAGTAAAAGTAGGTTTCCAGACGTCCAGACATAGTGCCAGACGTCCTGTATGTCGTCTGATGGACTTGTACAAAAACCCTGTTTAGATCTGATTCAAGTCAGGGAGAAACCGGCATAGAATCAGACGTCTGACCTTGGAATCAGACGTCTTAAAGTGGCCTTACAGACGTCTGATGCCAGAGTTAGACGTCTGATAACCCTGTCAAATGTAATCATTGTCCTGATTTCGGCCTGATTCTCTTGGGCTTTGTTCCCAACGGCTATAGAACCTTTCCTAAGCCTTCCTAAGGCCTCTATAAATATAGGGGAACCCTTGCAACACCAAAACACACAAGAGATACACTTAGAAAAACACAAGACACACAAGAGATACACTTATACACACTAAGACACACACCTTGCAATACACTTTCAAACCTTTTGTGTCCAAAGAAAAGACTCTCTTGCTCTCCAAGCTCAAGCTCCATTTTCTTGAGAGCATTCAACCGTTGCGCACCCGCTCTCCCGGCGTTGATAACGAGAGCGACGTAGCGCCATCGCGTGGCACACGCACCGCGTCATCGTCGACGCACTCCTTGCAAAGGGAAGTTTCCTATTTCCTATAGAAGCTAGGTTTAATTTTGTTGGCTCTATAGGACTGTTGTTTTATTTTATCTTTGTATTTTGGTTGGGTATTCGCTTTGCGAATTCCCGTCTCCTTCGTGGGACAAAATCCTTCTCGTGGAGAGAAGGGGTTGAGGAACGCTACCCTCGTACTTGTAGCGTGGTTGTACTGAGGTTGAATCACCCTCGTTTTAAAGTGATTCGTTTAGTGGATTTGATCAACTAGGTTGATCGGAAAATCCTAACTCGAGAGGGTTAGGTGGTGGTTTTCACCCGGTTTGGGTTTCCACCTAAAAATACCTGTGTACATTTTGTGATTGCTGATTTTTGTGAGATTGCTTTATATATATTTGATTTCCGCTTTATTACGTCACCCCCTCCTAGTAGGGAACTTTCACCTTCCTCCAACACCACCCACAACTTCTACTCGTCCTCCTCACATTCACATTCATTGACATATTCAAAATATACTAATTAAAACATATAATTTGAAAACATTCATGGATATATATTCACTCACACAATATAATATAATCAAACTAAATATTCATGCGGGTACAATTGCTCGAGAATACTAATTAAAACATACTAATTAATTAAAACATGCAATTAAACATACTAATTAAAAAATAGTGAGAAGGTGGTGGTGGTGGTGGTGGCGGCAGGGAGGAGGTGGGAGGAGGATTGAGTTGGTGGTGGTGCTAGGGGGAGGGAATAGAGAGTGAGGTGGTGGTGGTGCTGGCAGCATGAAGGGAGGAGGAGGATGAGGTGGTGGTGGCAGCAGGAGGAGGAGTCGATTGCATGTGGTGGTGGTGGTCACAGTAGAGGCGGTCGGGTGTTGGAGGTGGTGATGCTGGTTGCCATGGTGGTGGTGGTCGCTAGAGGTGGTGGTGGTTGACGTCGACGAAGGGGTGGTTGCCGGCGAGGGGAGATGAGCAGAGGAGGGGCTCGCTTGAGGTGGTGGTGGTTGCCAGTCGCATGAGGAGGAGATGAGAAGAGGAGGCGTGTCAAGGTCAGAGGCTGCCAATGTGCGTAGGAGGAGATGGAAGAGGAGAGGAGGATTTAGGAGGAAGGGGGAGGGAGTCAGGGCCGCACAAGGGGTTTATGTCAACTTTTCTCGGCTGTTCCAGAGAAAATGGTCGACAAATACATTTAAAAATTAACTTCTCAACTTGGCGGTTTATAAAAAGCCTATCATCGATCATTTTCTCATGAACGATCAACAAAGTTCATATTCTCGACCATTATTGTTACGACCCGATTCCCGAATTCCTACGAGACATGAGAATCGGACCGACTCGACTGATCCCAAGACCCAGTCATCCAACGAGAAAGTAACCAAAAGAGCAGTAAAATAAACCACATTCACCATGTCTATAACTAACAGTAACAAAATACAGCAATAAAGAAAAGAACTACTACAGTACACACCACCACAACAATAAAGAAATAAATAGGTATATAAACATGATGCTTACAATAAAAGAGTACAGTGGTAACAGAAAATACTCACTACAACAGAAGGAAAGGTATAGTAGGTACTACACAAATAAAACTACTGGGCTCTACTAGGCCCAGCCCCTCTGCAGCCGCCGGCTCTGGCTGCTCAACACTTGGTCCTGAAAGGGTGACAAAGGTGACACGTCAGCGAAATGCTGAGTAGAGTGGCAACCAAAAGCTAAGAAAAACAGTAAGGTGGACAGTAGCTGTTATATTTTTAATCTCTTTCTTTATTTTTCCATTTACTCATTATTGAATTATTCCTCAGATCTTGCTCTTGATCTCGAATGTTCCTCGTGGGAACGATCTTGATTGCAGTCTTTTCCGAAAAGTAGAAGTAGCACGTGGTGCTCTCCTGGCTGGGAGAGTCCTCCATGGTGGTCCTACCCTCAGTCAACCACCCCAAGGTCGCTGATAGACATAACGGTGACTATGGCACGCGCGATAAACGCACGGGTAGCTACCCCACACTGGCACGCGATCAATCGTTTCCGTTAACAGGTGCGCCCCGAAGCACAGCACGGAACCAGTATAGGGTAGAGCCCTCTCAATAATAGGGGTCCAGTCCCTCCACAGTAACCAACAGGGGTCTTGCCCCTTCACAGTTCGCGCACCCTTGCCTGACTACCATGGTTTTCCCAGTGGGCCTAACAAGTCGGTGTAGGAAGGCTAGCAGAACCCCGAGGCCCGTGGGGTGGCTAGTGCTCTCCCTACACTAGTATCTCTCCCCGGTACTGTGTATGCAGGGCCAAAAGTCGGTACAAAATGGCTAGACCTAACCCCGGGTCCCTGAGGCGGCTAGCTCCGCTCTGCACTAAATAAGGGGACAGTCGCTCTCCTTGGTACTCCGTACTCAAGGGCCAGCTCACTTCCCCAATTCTATTCCATTCACCCCTCAGGAGCTCTACTCCTAATTCCCCATAGGGTTCATGCTCATATTTCTAAGCCAATTTAGGTTTCATCATTTCAGCTTTATATTCATATAGCCCATGTTCTCAACAGTTAATATCCATTTATAAACAAGCAACTGTTATCCAATTACAGGCAATTATCATTTTTCTTTCTACTTTTCCAAGACTGCAATTTATACATTCACAACATTCGTTTTGGTGTTTCTGTTCCTAGGATTCATGCCACACCCTAGGATCTATTATTCAATCTAGTATTCTAGTCCTAGGATTCATGCCATACCCTAAGATCTATCGTTCAATTTAGTTTTCTAATCCTAGGGTTCATGCCACACCTTAGAATCTATTTATTATCTCACAAGTGAATAAATGTTGGTAAATAATTAAAGGGAGCCACTCTACCCGCAAAATCGGGAGTACTGGGGCGTGATCGGCAAGCCCGCGCGCCTCCGCAATCCCCAGAGCCTCAACGGAACAGGATCCTAATACAAGGATCAATTACAAGGAGCTACTCAGACGTGATGCAAATACTGTAAACAGGTAGAGGAACTAATTCTGAGAAGAACAAAACTTGAAACGCGGAAAATGGACTTCGAACGGACCCTAAACGGGTCAAAAACGACAAGTCTGCCCAAAATCAGACATCTGGAACATCTTCCAGACGTCTTAAACGATGGTTCAGGTCATACCTTGTTCCTGCGCAGTCCTTCAAACGTCCAGAATCTCACTGAACCGTCTAGACTTAGTTTCCAGACGTCCGACTGTCGCTCCGAACGTCTGGAGACCCTCTCCGCCATCTGGTGCTGTTCCCAGACGTCCGATCTGTGTGGGAGGGCGTGCCCTTGCGCCTTCCCGAACGAGACCTGCACGCATACGCGACCGTCCTCAACACGAAATGAGGCAGAAACCCTCAGCGGAACGGCTGCATGGCCGTACACGCAAAAGAAGGGAAGGAAAATGTCATACCTTTCAGACTTCTGGACCTTCCTCCAGACATCTCCCGCGTTGTCTAGACGTATGTCCAGACGTCTGATTCTGGGAAATTTTCCCAGAATTAGGACCTCCTCGCCCTCCGCCTGCCGCGCACGACCGTGCCACGCCGCGCTCGCCTGTTGCCTGAGCTGCAGCAGCTCCTCCCCAGCGCCACGCTCCTCCTGCGCACCCACCGGCCGACCCTGGCTGCTCCGGCAAGCTCGCTCCCTCGCGCTCTAACCCTTCTCCCTCTCGCTGTAACCCCTCCTCCCCGCGCACTCACGACAGCAGCTGCTGCTGCCCTCGCCTGCTCACTTTCACGCTAACAGGAAGAAGAAGAAGGCAGTGGAGTGGGGGTGAGGGAGAGGAGAGGGGGAGTATTTGAAGGTGTCGTGGGGAGAGAGAGAGAAAGAAGGCTGTGCCTACAGGGGGAAAAGAAAGAGAAGAAAAGGAGGGCGGCGGTTCAGTCTACGCGTGCATGTGCGCAGACGCGAAACCGTACGCCGAAAAAATTAATTTCCAGACGTCTGGGAAGGCTTCCAGACATCTGATCAGACGTCTGGACCAATTCCTAAATATCTTAAACGACGTTTGATACCGGGGTCATAACAATTATAAACAGTCAATAATTACCTCAATCACAACCTATGTCCAGTAGTTAAGAAACTTAATGATTGACTTTTTGGCTACTGTTTTACCTTAGAACAATTATGAATATTATTATTAACAACCATAATACAACAATCAAAAATTTACTATCGAAAACAATACCTTTTCTACTAGTAAGGCAAGACTTTCAACGGAAAATAGTGAAGGCCAACTTAAAGAATCACTCAATTCTACAGCGTGGACAATAGGACACACAAGGTGACGGCATTTGCATGTTGAAGATAGCCCTCCAAAGAAAGATGAGGCACAATATGAAATTATATTCATTGAACTAGTCGTTGAGAACTACAAGCTTTCTATGGAAAATGTAAATCTAATCAAATGATAAGACTCGAGCATTTAAAATTTCATTAACGTTTTGAAGTTTTATCCCCTCGATTGAAATTCTAACCCTTTCGATTGTGGTGATACGCACATCCAATTGATATAGTCTAACTCGAAGGTTTAAAACTTCACTTAAAAGCTCATTTATCATTTCAATGTAAATGTACAAGTATACATCTATTAGCGTAAGTTTTCAAGTTTTAAATTAGATTAGTTATAATTTAGCCTTATTTTCAAAGATTTCATTTAAAATTAAAAATTAATCCTAACTTAGGGTTGAATTCATGGACTTCGAGCCAATCTAACCTAAATTTATTGACCTTTGGCACAATTCCTATCTTAAAAATTGAACGTGCATCTTAACATTTTCAAGTTAAGTCAATTGAGCCTAATGCTCCACTAGTCTAGAGGACCTGAATTTAATTCTTTTGTTAATTTATTTGTTTACATAGCTATTTGTTTGCAGTGATATAACTTACAATATAAATTTAAATCTCCAATTTAGGTCATTATTTTTAATTTTTATTTCTTTATATAACCAATAGGAGATATTTTTTTCCCTTCCAACCTCTATGCATCTGAAAGGGACAAGACTATTTTGTTATTAAAGTTTGGGTTAAATTATATTTTCAAGCACATATGGCATTCTCTCTTGTCTCCTAGCTCAACTTTTCATCCCCAAGTACATCTTTTATTTTTTTCTACTCGTATTTTACTCAAGAATCCTAAACAAGTTAGAACTCTCAACTGCCTGAAAATCACACTACAACAAAACAAACTTATGTAATGGTAATCACCTTTTGAGAATGTAATTTGTTATAGAGACTAAAAAAGGGTCGATGATAAATTATTGATCACCAAAAAGAAAAATCAATTTATAGGGATAGATAGAGAGTTCAACAAACTTTTGTCACATATTTTCATTTTCTTTTTACAAAAAAATCAATTTAGGGGAGATTTCATCCTGCGCCTGCCAGTCTCGCCTCTCGTATCCCTTACACAGTGCGTAGCCCTCGCTCAATCTTCGAAATCCTCATCTCTTCTCCGTTGTTCCTCTTTAGCGGCGATGGCGACAAGGAGCCCTCGCTCCCTCTACATCGGCGACGACGACAAGGGCGATGACGACCAAGAGTACTCCCCGTTCCCTCTTCATCGATGACAGCAAGAAGGAGCCCTCACTCCCACTTCATTGAGGATGATGACAAGGGCAACGACAACAGGAGTATTCCTCGCTCCCTCTTCATCGGCGACAGCGACAAGCAAGCTCTGCTCCCTCTTCATCGGCGACGGTGACAAGGAGGCCCTACTTCCTCTTCATTAGCGACGACAACAAGGAGCCCCTACTTGATCTTCATTGATGATGACAAAGAGTCCCCACTCGCTCTTCATCGGTGATGACGACAAGGTAACCCTTATTGTCATGTGCAGCACGGATGACAAGTTCCCTCTTCCTATGCGAATATAGATTAGGTCGATGATGAGGGTGAGGAATCTTCTTGGCATGCTTCCGCTTCCTGTGCGTCAAGGTTTTGAGGTTGCTGCCATTCAATCTCTTCGAAGTTGAGCCATTAATCTCTTGGTATGATTGTCTTCACTTACTAAACTGCTATGAGTTCAATTTCATATTATGTTTTTATTTTTGTTTCTATTTTTTTTTGAGTGAAGTGGGGAATCTAGAAAGCAAGTCTACATGTAGGATAAAAGGCTTTGGGACTATTTTGTGTAGAAACCTCACTTCAGTTGCAATGGTGTCAATATGAATGCTACAAGCATATTGCTTGATCGTCGTTGAAGTGGGGGAATCCTGACACATTTAGAGCAATGACCTCTCTATATTTCTTTGACATGGTCCACAATTTCTTTTGGCTTGAAAGATTATATATTTTGGCAAGTTGCTTCCTATATATGCTCACATTATCACGTAGTTTGCACATTTTAGTTGCATAAAAGATATATTTAAACTCAATAAAATGTTTGTAATTTTCTCTCCAAAAGTTGGTTCGTGACTGATCTGTGTAAGGTTTGAAATACAAACATCTTATTTTTGTTTAATGGAAAATGGATTCATTGCCAAAAAAGCCAAGCTAGTAAGACATCGAGTTTATGCCAATTAATATGTTTAAAAAACATAGCATTTGAGTCTAGTATGTTTGTGCCATTTAACATGTTTAGAAAGCAAAATAGTCCAAAATAGTATGTTTGTGTCAATTAGTATTCTTACTACTTAGCCAGTGATGAGAGCCTCATCATGAGTCATAACTAGCTCATTTTGACCCACTAAAGAGAATAAAAGCTCCTACATAACCTAGAAAATGGCTTAATTGGAGGAATAAGTGTTCTAAGAAGAAAATATGAAATAAAGGTCAAAACTGTAATTTTACCATTGCAGTACATAAATGGGATTTCTCATAGGCAAAACATTGGTCAAATGGTCTAAATAAGATAAAAATGGGTTGATTCAATCAGAAATGGGTTCATGTGCAATCCAAGAATTAAATGACATCTAGTAACCCTAAAACAAGCCCGCTTAATTCAACAAGGCTCCGGTCAGAATAAAAATCAAGTAAATCCTCTAAAAATCATGAAAAAATATCCCATAGGGTTAGAACATTCAATTTGGCCTTTAGAACCTAGTTTGACCTAGATTAGGGTCATAGCTCATCAATTGACCTAATTTGGGTTTTTACACAAAATGACTAGTCAAACGTGGTCAAACCTAAAATCAAACTTCACCATTGGATTCCTTAGGTCCAAATTAGGTTTGTACCAAAATTTGGACCTAAGGGGAGGTCATCTTGACCTACTTTGCAATTTAGTACACCCAATCACATTTTGGTCCCTATCTTTTGAAAGCCATTGCATACACCCCCTAACTTCCTCGCCACTCTTACAAGCAGGTCCCTCCGCCATTATTGGGGAGAGATCCTACTCCAACGAGGAATAGAGAGGGAATACTCTCTGATTCCTCAAAGATCTCCACCCAAATTTGGAAGGGAGATTCTCTGAGAAATTTCCTTCAATCTGAACTCAATCCTGATCCCAGAATTGCACCCAATCTCTCGTGCGAATGCACGAGAAATTTGAGTCTCTTAACTACCTTCCATCTCCGGCGAGACGTCGGTGGCAGAAGGCTTGCCCTCCACGCACCAGAAGCTCGGCCCGCACCTATAAATTAACCCCCAACTCCGGCCGCACCTCCTCAGCCCGACTTGGCCGAAATTCTACCTCAATTTCCTCTTCTCCTCCGACCAAGGGGTCAAGCTAGCTCCGGCGAGCCCCCCTCCTCTTCCTCGTCACTCTGCCACAAAACCAGTGGCAAAGCCATCCTCCTCATCCTCCTTCGCGTCGCGCAACACCCGCGCGAGCTGCCCTAGCCCCGTCGTCGCCGCCGTCTTCCTCCACTGGACACTTTCTTCTCCGGCGACAGCAAGTACTGCCAGCGGCCTTCTCGTCCCCTTCGTCCCTTTAGTTAGGTTAGAACTGCTCTTCTCTATCCCCTCTTTCATTTCCCTCATCTTATTTCACCAAACGCTCCTCGACCGCTGCTGTTCACCACCATCTTCTTCATCTCCGGCCATCCTCCGATGAGACGCTCCCGTCACTCCGTAGCCCCACACATCTCGCCGACCACCGCATAACCTTCGCCTCACCTCACTGAACATCCTCCACCCGTCCATAGACCCCCTACACCTCCACAACTACCCCCCGATCAAACCCATCCGTCCGGCCACAGGGCAACCTAGGCCGCCTCGCGGCCTGCCACTTAGCACCTCACCTTCGCCGTGACACGGCGAAGGTGCTCTTGTGGTCTGATTAAGCTGCAAGGCTCTTTTTGTGTCAAGCAGGTTTCACGCTCCGGTCGCCATTAGCGGTGACTCGAGGAAGCTGCTTGCTTGCTCCAGGTTGCGAGACTTCAGGGTTCCAGGTGCAGCAAATTTGGGAGGGTCTTGCGAAGCCAGTCATCCCAGCAAGTGATGCTGCAAAGCCTGCAGTTGTGGCAATTGGAGAACGCTCTCCTGCGGGTGCGCGCAAAAGAGAGGTGGAACAATAGTCCCATCTCGGTAAGTTGTGAAGCGCTGGAGTGATTTAAATTGATTTTCTGCTATTGGTTCGTTGCCTCTGAAAGCACATGGGGTGAGGTCCCTCACCTATACTCACCGCCTCATCCGTGAGCTCACCACACGAATCTGGCGACTCGACCCGACACCCTTCTAAGCACTCCTCGTGCACCACACCCACGCCGATGCGCCTGGACCCGGGCGCGCGACCCGACCCGTTTACCCAGCTCTGGGAGAGCGTGCTGAAGAGTGATATACAGAGAGAGAGAGACGCATGTGTGGGTAGAGGGGTAGGTTTTGCTCCTCTTTGGTTTGTGTAGGGAAGGCAGAAGGGAGAAGCGAAGCTGATACTTAGCCGCTGCGAGCAAAGGAAAAGAAGGAAGGAAGCCCTCACAGAGGAAAAAGAGAAAGGCAAGGCAGAAGGAAGAGGCGAAGGAAAAAGAGAAGAGGAACTGAAGAAGAAAGAAGAAAGAAGAAATAAAGAAAGGTAAAGACAAGCAGAAGAAGAGAAGCTGAAGGCAAGGGAAACAGAACCAAGGAAGGAAGAAAAAGAAGAGAAAGCAGAGCCAAGGAGAAGAAGACCCGCAGAGAAAAGGAGAAAGATACTGCAGGAGAAGAAAGAAGCAAGGTAGAAGACAGAGGAAAATAAGAAGAAAGAAGCAAGGCAACTGCAGAGAAGAAAGAAGCACAAAGAAGAAAGGAAGAAAATTAGAAGAAGAAGAACAAGGGAAACATCTTTTAAGACGTCAGATCATGGGATCAGACGTCCAAATTTCTTACTTTTGCCATAATTAATTTTTAAACTCATGCATTTATATATTTTGAATTAAGTTTTGAGTAATTAAGTGTTCAATTACATTCTTGAGATTAGTAATAAATTCCAATTGCTCCCTGTATTCGACCTCGGATACTTACGTTTTTGAGTTATAAATCTTTATTTGTTGACAACACTTGATCACCTATGCTACGACGTAACTAATTGTTAAAACACGATCTAGCTGCGTTAACATTTTGGCACCGTTGCCGGGAAGCAATGCGCAATTTATCACTAGTCTCTACATTCTTTTTATCATATTGAACACTAACTTTCCCTACTTTGCTTTGTTTTGATCTTGCAGGTATTTCACGAGAAAATCCCTCCGGCAAGTCAACCACTCCAGGGTAGGTAATTTCTTTTCTTCCTTAAACTATCTCCTAAGCTTTGAAAGACAAAAGGAAGAAAATTAATTTAGGAATTAATTGCCTTCTTTCTATAGTAATCACCATCTTTAAGGCAAACGTTTCCTGATTTTACGAAATTTTTTTTAAAATCTTCTTGAAGTTGAAGCGATTTTTTTTATATTTTATCCCACAAATTCATGTGCTTAATAGAAATTACGTTTAATCTCTGTGGACAACACACTTCTTGCTTTTAAGTCCAAAGAGAATTTTTGTGAAAAAGAGGATTGGAAATAGAACCAAATTAGGGTTTTTACAGTAGGGTATTGGAGTGCTAGTTCACACATGCCTGTATAAAAGGAAATGAACCCTCCCGCATCAGTGTGCTACCCAAGCCCTTGATTGAAGAGATCTTAACAAGATAAACCCTAAGAAAAATTGAGCTCTAAGATCACTTGAATCTTAAAATCTTGGACCTAATAACCTGGGAGTCAAATCAGGGTGATCCCTAGGCCCCTAGCCTAGAATTATTCTGCCATCTATAGGACAGGTCAGGTGAAGTTGACCCCTTAGGTCAACCAACCTCTAAATTAGGTCACAACATCAAAACATCTAAAGTTCAAGTGAGAACCCTAAAACACCTTTGAAATAAAAGTGATAGACTTAAGAGGTCAAGGTCCCCATCTGGTCTACCTGGAATTTTAGTGACAAGAGAGGTCGGGTGGGGGAAACCCTGTAACCTGTGAGGACGCTCTACCATGTAGGGGTCTTTGTGGGACTCTCCCTCTCTGGCTGCCCAGGTAATTCTCAAGTGGATGACCTTCTGATCCAGGGGTATCATCCGCCCCGAACTTCCATAGTCATCTAAACGTCTTTGGGTGTCTTGATTGGGTCAAAAACATCTCCAGTCCCTTATCTTTTCTCTTTAGAGCACACACACATTTTCAGTGGGACTCGTTATTCAGATCTAATCGCTTCATAACTTGATTCTACATCTTGATTCAAACTCTGATTCTACATCTTGATTCAACCACCTGATTCAAATATGCAACCACACCACTTAGGACTACCATTCAAGAAACCTGAATATTGGAGATCCATGAGAGATAGAATGATTGAGGATGCCCTGAAATTCTATGAAAAAGAAGAAACCTCAACACCAGTAGGAAACATTCAGGTTGATGTTCCAACAACCACAACCTTTATCATAACTTGTGCCCAAGTACTATTGGCAGAAGCCACAAAAGGATCAACCCATGACTTGCTCATCAGAGGATACATTGAGATAGAAAAATTGCACAATCTTGAATACCTTCAATGTATGACAAATCCTCGACTTTGGAAGCAACACCAAGATAGTCTTGAAAAATGGGAAGAGATAAAGAGATTAGTAAAACTAATTATCGACCAGAAGTACCCGTATATAACCCAAACAGAAGATGAACCATCTTGGGACAACATCGAGGATCAATCTAATCTCCGATTTGAGGCACAAAATGGTTGTAGATTCCCAACCCAGATGGAGTACAATGTGCCTAATATTGAAGAAGGTTGGGAAGCTCCAAATGCAGGAAAATACTATATTGAGCCCACTCTAGACCATGATTCACCAGGCTTAGAATCACAAAACTCCTGCAAGAATGAGAATAGAACTAAACCTCTCAAGGGTGTAAATTCCACCCCTTATTCTGATAAGGTGACCCTCGAAAGTTATTCGAACCTAGATTCTAGTAATTCAACCCACATCCTAAGCCCAGAATCTAGATCTGAAAGCTATTGGGAAGATTTCAAGGCCCCATATGAGGGAGATCAATCTTGCAATGAAGAATATGATTTTGGGCCTCTATTTGATGAATATCCCTCGCCAACATCCTCAGAGGAACTAATCGATTTTTCGGAAGTCATGCCAATTTACGATACAGAAATTGAGGAGTTGGACAAGTAGGGTTTCAATTGGGTCTGCCCTACTAGCTTACAACCTGAGCCTCTACCAGATAGGGACACCTTTTTAAGCTCAGACTTAACATTTGGGCTAAACCCTAGTCAAGCTGCTGAATCTACAACATATGATTTATTCTATGGTGGAACTCACGATCTTGAATCTCATTCAGATTTTGATTTTCGCAAATTCTCCTACGATTTCGAATCTGACCATAACATCGGAGAAAATCTGCTTCCTGATTATAACAAGTCAGTTCTCTTTGAAGCCACCTGCTCCACATATACAGAACCAATCAAAACCCGTTCTCTACCCCAACCCGTAACCGGACTGAATTTCTATTCCGATTCACTTCTCATTGAGCCGTTTGCAGATGATTCAACTCCATATCTATACTAGGTATCGGGTATTGATCAGATCGAAAAACAGGAGCCATCATTCTTTGATCACCCCTGTAGGGTTTCCACACCATACACTGATTATTTTTCAAAACCCTACTCTGAGCAAGCTGATTCGACTCAGCCCGAACCCGAGTTTTCATTTCCACATCCATCAGAACTTCATTGTACATAGTGGGTTCCGCATTTGTTGATCTACATATATCAACCCACCAGATTGATTGGGTTTGGGCTACATCATCAGCCCACTGATCGTAACAAGCACCTGGTTGGACCAACCAGGCTCTTAATCAAGGTGCTTGTTTTACAAAATTCCACTGATTTGACCATTCCCTCTCCACCCCATTTTCCTCTCGGCTGAAGGCATCAAATTTAGTGCTTAACGGGAGGCAACCCGTCATCCCAAAAACAGAGGCCCGTCTGATTATCCATCTGTACTTCATGTCCATTGCACCTTGAGTTCAGCCTTAGACAGTTGATCCCACCTTTGGTACACGTACCAGAGCTTGAAATCGTCCGCATCAGTCATTTCTGACCCATTCACCCACCTGATGTATTCGGTTCTAAGTTCCTGACCTCAACACTATTTCACACCCTCCATTTGCAATGAGGACATTGCAAAACTTAGGCATGGGGGGTGATAAAGTGCATACATACAGAACCAAGAAAAAAAATCAGAAGGATTCTCACAAAAAATTCATATATGTCAAAAACAAAAAAAAATTGAAAAAGAACAAAAAATTGGAGGGAGGAAATTTTGTGAGCCATATAATCATAAAGAGAAGAAAAAGAGCAAAAATGACAAAAAGGAGTACAAAATGAAAAAGAAAACGAAATAGTCATTAGTAAAAAATTAAGGAATTAACTAAAGTTCTAGATCAAATCAAGAAAAGAGAAAAAGAAAAGTGCTAATGAGACATAACAAGAGATTAGCGGGAACGCTGGTCTTAGGCTTCTTGGGCTAGATGCTTTAGCTTAAAAATTCACCTATCCGCTAAGATCTAGATAATCCTCAAGAGGTTGGGGAAAATGTGAAGCTTAAGTATTAGGTCTAAGGCTTAGAAAGTATTCGGCCTCATTAACTGGCCTTCGGTTTGCGGGATTCGGTAACCTAAGCACCCCAATCCACACACAGTCTAGTTCAGTGTGCATAAATATCAAAATCACGCAAAAGCGTTTAATGTTCTGAAAAAGTCACCTAGATTAGGAGCAACCGATCAACACAAGTTGATTTGGACGAGTTCCAAACGTGGAGAGGCGGGAAATTCCCCTCGAAGATGTGTAACATATCATCTCCTCGGTGCTTGTCTCTTAAGATATTTAAATATCCTGCTGGGGGCATGTAAGCACTCTGCTGGTTCAGATACCATGGGCGGCATTATCACGAAATGTCGATCGCTAGCGTCTGAATTCGATCACAGAACGCCATGGGCGGGATTATCTCGAAATCTCGAAAGCTAAGGTTCTGGGGGTTACCATGGGCGGTGCTATCTCGAAGCATCGACAGCCAGGAACCCTTGAGGATTGATGATGGGGACGAGGAATCCGATACAAACCATGTTGAGAAGCCAATCCGAAGTTAGAAATAAAAAGAAAAGAGGGAGAAAACTCTCCAAACAAATAAATCTCATGTCTCTCTCTTACAAAAAAAAATGCACTGCAAACTGAACCTAGGCTAAAAATGTCTCAAGCACGGGTGCTTTAACCGCAGAGTCCAAGAAACCCTAGGATAGTTTCTGTGGGCCTTAAAAACCTTTGCAGAGGACTGAGGCTAAAGCAGGTCAAGTCCAAATTTTGGTTGATACTTGAGTACCTCTAGGCCTATTGTCAACATTCTGACCTAATCACAAAAGAAAAAGAAAAGCACTTATCATAACTGATGATAGACACTCAGGGTCTAGAAGAGAAGTTAAAATCTTGAAATTTTGCTAAGGGACTAGCAAAAGCTAGGCATGGGGGTATGATGAGAGCCTCATCATGAGTCATAACTAACTCATTTTGACCCACTAAAGAGAATAAAAGCTCTTACATAACCTAGAAGATGGCTTAATTGGAGGAATAAGTGTTCTGAGAAGAAAACATAAAATAAAGGTTAAAACTGCAATTTTACCATTGCAGTACATATACGGGATTTCTCAGAGGCAAAACATAGGTCAAATGGTCTAAATAAGATGAAAAGTGGGTTGATTCAATCAGAAATGGGTTCACGTGCAATATAGGAATTAAATGACATCTGGTAACCCTAAAACAGACTCGCTTAATTCAACAAGGTTTCAGACAGGATAAAAATCAAGTAAACCCTCTAAAAATCATGTAAAAATATCTCATAGGGTTTAGAACATTCAATTTAGCCTTTGGAACCTAGTTTGACCTAGATTAGGGTCCTAGCTCATCAATTGACCTAATTTGGGTTTTTACGCAAAATGACTAGTCAAACGTGGTCAAACCTAAAATCAAACTTCACCATTGGATTCCTTAGGTCCAAATTAGGTTTGTACCAAAATTTGGACCTAAGGAGAGGTCATCTTGACCTACTTTGCAATTTAGTACACCCAATCACATTTTGGTCCCTATCTTTTGAAAGCCATTGCATACACCCCCCTAATTTCCTTGCCACTCTTACAAGCAGGTCCCTCCGCCATTATTGGGGAGAGATCCTACTCCAGCGAGGAATAGAGAGGGAATACTCTCTGATTCCTCAAAGATCTCCACCCAAATTTGGAAGGGAGATTCTCTGAGAAATTCCCTTCCATCTGAACTCAATCCTGATCCCAGAATTGCACCCAATCTCTCGTGCGAACGCACGAGAGATTTGGGTCTCTTAACTACCTTCCATCTCCGGCGAGACGTCGATGGCAGAAGGCTTGCCCTCCACGCACCAGAAGCTAGGCCAGCACCTATAAATTAACCCCAACTCCAGCCACACCTCCTCAGCTCGACTTGGCCGGAATTCTACCTCAATTTCCTCTTCTCCTCTGGCCAAGGGGTCCAGCGAGCTCCGATGAGCCCCCCTCCTCTTCCTTGTCGCTCTGCCACAAAACCAGTGGCAGAGCCGTCCTCATCCTCCTCCGCGTCGCGCAACACCCGCGTGAGCTGCCCTAGCCCCGTCGTCGCCACCGTCTTCCTCCACTGGACACTTTCTTCTCCGGCGACATCAGGTACTGCTAGCCAACTTCTCACCCCCTTCGTCTCTTTAGTTAGGTTAGAACTGCTCTTCTCTATCCCCTTTCATTTCCCTCATCTTATTTCACCAAACGCTCCTCGACCGCCGCTGTTCACCACCATCTTCTTCATCTCCAACCACCCTCCGGCGAGACGCTCCCATCACTCCGCAGCCCCACACATCTCGCCGACCACCGCATAACCTCCACCTCACCTCACTGAACATCCTCCACCCGTCCATAGACCCTCTACACCTCCACAACTACCCCCCGATCAAACCCATCCGTCCGGCCACAGGGCGACCTAGGCCGCCCCACGGTCTGCCACCTAGCGCCTCACCTTCACCATGACATAGCGAAGGTTCTCCTGTGGTCTGATTAAGCCGCAAGGCTCTTTTTGTGTCAAGCAGGTTTCACGTTCCGACCGCCATTAGTGGTGACTCGATGAAGCTGCTTTCTTGCTCCAGGTTGCAAGACTTCAGGGTTCCAGGTGCAGCAAATTTGGGAGGGTCTTGCGAAGCCAGTCGTCCCAGCAAGTGATGCCGCAAAGCCTGCAGTTGTGGCAATTGGAGAATGCTCTCCTGCGGGTGCGCGCGAAAGAGAGGTGTAACAATAGTCCCATCTCGGTAAGCTGTGAAGCGCTGGAGTGATTTAAATTGGTTTTCTGCTATTGGTTCGTTGCCTCCGAAAGCACATGGGGTGAGGTCCCTCACCTATACTCACCGCCTCGTCCGTGAGCTCACCACACGGATCTGGTGACCCGACCCGACACACTCCTGAGCACTCCTCGCGCACCATACCCACGCCGGTGCACCTGGACCCGGGCGCGCGACCTGACCCATTTACCCGGCTCTGGGAGAGCGTGCTGAAGAGTGATATACAGAGAGAGAGAGACGCGGGTGTGGGCAGAGGGGTAGGTTTTGCTCCTCTTTGGTTTGTGCAGGGAAGGCAGAAGGGAGAAGCGAAGCTGATACTTAGCCGCTGCGAGCAAAGGAAAAGAAGAAGGAAGGAAGCCCTCGCAGAGGAAAAAGAGAAAGGCAAGGCGGAAGGAAGAGGCGAAGGAAAAAGAGAAGAGGAACTGAAGAAGAAAGAAGAAATAAAGAAAGGTAAAGACAAGCAGAAGAAGAGAAGCTGAAGGCAAGGGAAACAGAACCAAGGAAGGAAGAAGAAGAAGAGAAAGCAGAGCCAAGGAGAAGAAGACCCGCAGAGAAAAGGAGAAAGATACTGCAGGAGAAGAAAGAAGCAAGGTAGAAGACAGAGGAAAATAAGAAGAAAGAAGCAAGGCAACTATAGAGAAGAAAGAAGAAGCACAAAGAAGAAAGGAAGAAAATCAGAAGAACAAGGGAAACATCTTTTAAGACGTCAAATCATGGGATCAGATGTCCAAATTTCTTACTTTTGCCACAATTAATTTTTAAACTCATGCATTTATATATTTTGAATTAAGTTTTGAGTAATTAAGTGTTCAATTACATTCTTGAGATTAGTAATAAATTCCAATTACTCCCTGTGTTCGACCTCGGATACTTAGGTTTTCGAGTTATAAATCTTTATTTGTTGACAACACTTGATCACCTATGCTACGATATAACTAATTATTAAAACACGATCTAGCTGCGTTAACAGCCAGCAAGATGAAATTAATCAAGGTAAGAAACTTTTGTTGGTAGTAATGCTTATTTGACATGGTAACTAATTTCCTATGTTTAGATCCACATTTTTTTTATTGTTTAGTTTGTATATGTTTTCCTATGAATGTGTGAAATATATTAAATTGAATAAGATTTATTAATAATTTTTTAAATGCATTTTGAAAGATGGATTATTTGAATGACAGAAGCTGAATATACTCCATCATCAATAGATTTCATAGTGAAATATTTCAATATAGGTTTAGAAAGTTTATTGAATTTGCAAGAAATAATTTGAAAGATTATCCAAAGGGGATCGTTCCTTATCCTTACAAGAAGTGCGACAATAGATATAATGAAAATATTGACGAGGTGTTTGAGCATGTGATGCTTAGGGAATTCACTCCTAATTATTTTACATGGATACAACATGGAGAGATGAGACGTAAACAATATTCAAGTGATCCTCTCGTTAAGAACACAAATGATAACATTCATGATATGCTACAAGATGCTTTTGGAATGCATGGGAGTGAGAGCAACATCAATGATATAGAAGATGTGGAAGAACCTGTTAATAAGGATACAAAAAGATTTTTTGAGCTACTCAAAAGAGCTGATGAACCTCTTTACATTGGATGTGAAAAATACGATAAATTTTTATTTATCGTTAAATTGTTGCACGTGAAAGTTTTATATGGCTAGAGTAATAAGTCATTCTCGAAGATATTATCTCTGTTAAAAGATGTGCTTCCTAATGGGTGTGAAAGCTTACCATCTTATTACGAAGCAAAATATGTGGTTAGGGAGCTTGGCCTTCATTACAATAAAATAGATGCATGTCGTAATGATTGCATGTTATTTTGAAAAGAGTCTAAAGACAGAGATATGCGATCATTGTCTAGCGCCTAGATATGAAGATAGGGCTACATTTAGGAGAAAAAAGAAAAAGGTTCTGTTGAGAAGTCATAGATCACGTTTTTGATAGAAAAGAAATGCGTCGTAGTATAATCGCAAAGTACAATCCAACAAAGATATTGTTTTGCAAAAATTATAAGACTTAAATCCCGGTCGTTCGTCTCTGGGAGGCATTGCTTTCGCTTTTGAAATCGATCTTTTTTACTACTCTACTTCGTTTAAAGATGCACGCCGGTTTCCAATCTCCTAACTATGACTTCACCGCTTCTGTTATTAACTCGGATCACATGCGCATGGGTCAAGTAAATTACGAAAGCGAACATGTGAGTTTCTATACGCACAATTCTAGTGAAGTGGTGACTAGTTATGGAGAAAGAATCTATTGTTAGATTTTCAATATCCTCATGAAACGACATACTGGTGCGTAATAGGTAGACAGTTAAAGAGCAGGCACTTAAATCATGCAAATACGATAATTATTAAGCTCGTGGTGATTTCAAACACATAAAGAGACATATATATATAAAAATGCAATTTCATTCATTCATTGGGGAGTTGTTGCACAAGGAAATCTAGAGGAAAGCTTATACATAAATGCTTAAAAATTAAACCTAGCTACCAGAAAACGATTGCATACAAGAATCAACAGGGGGATTTCGCATGCATCATTGGAGGAAAAGTAAGACTACACTACTAAGCAGTAAATGAAAGCAATAAAGATTATGAAGAGCATGAATTAAAGCTAGAAAAATAGAGGGCATTCAGGGTGGTCCCCGATGGCCTTGGAGTGGTCGGGAGAAGAATGAGGGGTAGCCAATGTAGCTTAGGCCGACCCTTGGAGAGAGGTAGGGTTGATCCAGCATCCCGACATGATGTCCTCCATGGTGGTGGTAGTGAGCTTGTGGAGGTGGAGTGACTATCTAAGTGGAGGTGGTGTGAATGGCACCAATGGAGTGCAATTGCCAAAGAAGTGAATGGCCAAGAGTGGATGGGTGCAAATGACCACCCCTTAAGTCTTTTTATAGACCTAAGGGAAGCTCTCTAGAGAATTATGGAATTCTCTAGAGAGGCCTATGGTGGGAGCTCGTGGGAGAGAGAGAGGATGGATGGTGGTTTTTAGATCCACCAAATGTGGATCTAAAAATTGAATGGCTCTTGGTTGCTAATTTTGGCAATTAAGGCAACCACACATGGTAGAGAGTTCTAGAGAACTTTAGGTTATTTATTTTTGTGTGGATGGTGTGTGTGGGTGTGTGTGGGTCGAAACTTAGGTGGCTAGGTTGATTAGGTTATGTTCTAGTAGGTTTAGGTCAAGGTATGTCTCAAATTAGAGTTGTAAACCCTAATTCACTAAGGTAAAGTGCAATTAAACTCAATACAAATTTAATTGGGTGTCTGAAAACTTAATTGAGAGTAAAATAACTTAATTAAGTCACGTCTAAGTCAATTGGACTCTCACTGAGTCCAATTGGACAGTGTGTGCTGAGATCATGGCTCAATTGGACTGAACGAATCCAATTGAATGGGCTGATGGAATTGACTAAGATCCAAGTCAATTAGGTTTAGTGAGGACCTAATTAGGTCCTTAGGGAGGTCTAGAGGTGATGTACTAGGGTTAGGGCACCTTAATTTAGGTTCCTATGGGGTTGGAATTGGGTTTAGGGACCTAGAGATCCAAGATCAAGGCTTAAATCTCAAAACAGGAATTGGAGAGCAGTATCGAACGTCTAATAATAGTGTCAGACGTCTTATACTCAAAAATCAGAAGTCCAGACTTGTTGTCTAGACGTCCAATCAGAGTCAGGAGGGATTTTGGGTTCTATTTTGGTATTCTGCAAAAATTGGACGTCTGACAAAGTGTCTGGACGTCCAATAATACTGCAGAAGTGGATTTGAGGTGTGCGGGAGATAGCTAAGGGTTCTGGACATTTTATAACTTATCCGAACGTCCAGATAAGGGTTGGAACTAGGGTTTTAGGGCTTCCTAGGGTGTTGTGACTTAATCTAAGGGTGGCTAAGGCTTGGGGAAGTCTCTAGGCTATCCTAAGGCTAGGATGGACCTAAGCTCTTCACATTTTACTATTTTATTCCTATTTAATAGCATAGCAAACCTTTAACTCCCTTACATTATTATTCCTACATCTAATCTAATCCTTCTTCTCCAACTCTGCTGCAACTCCCGTTATTCCAAATCCAACTCTTGATCAGCTTATTCCATGCAATCGACATAATGCACTTAATCAGCACATTATAACATTATTTTATGCATAGCTAAAGGAAAGCAGTAATGATGCAGATAATGCGTATGCATGCATGAATAACCCTAACTTATACTAAGTCCTAGCTTAATCTAGGTCAATTAAGACTTATGATTGTTACGCAATCAGGTTCCTACAAAAGTGTTGAGACATTTTCCCTTAATTCCAAGATTGCAAAGGATGTTTATGAATGAGAAGCTTGCTAAAGAAATGATATAGCATAAGGATGAGAGTAGATAATGATTTGTTACGTCATCCAGTAGATTCACAAGCATGAAAAATAATGGATCACAAATTTCCAAGCTTTGCAGCCGAATGTCGAAATATTAGACTTGATGCATAGCAGCAGCAGTAAATTACAATGACGTAGCAGCAGCGGCAACGGCCACATAGCACCAGCAACGACCACATAGCAGCAGTAAAGTCAAGTCTTTGTTCCTTATTTTCTATCTTTTATTATTTGAGATTTTAAGAAATATTTGTGCCTTGCTTGTACAGCAATACACGTACACTTGAAAGAACACTTTTGATATAACTCAGCACTTCATGTCCACATCAAATTCCATTATTGTATTAGTGCTATATGTGAGCTATTGCAAGGGAGAAGGGAGCATTTGTTTATGGCAGGCTATTTTTATTATTTAGTATTAGAGCATCAAATTTCATTATTTTGCAGGGAAGCATTTCTCATAGCATTTGTTTCAGCTATTTTTTCCCCTTCTCAAATTCTTTCTTGATTTGTCGATGGTAGGCTCTGTTTATTTTTTCTTTTTTAACAAGCCCGAAACATTGGACTTAGACTTGCAGCAGCAGCAGCAACAACATAGCTGCAGCGGCGACGGCAACGTAGCAGCAGCAACGGCAACGGCAGCAGCAGCAGCAGCAAAAAACACTTATCTGTTTTGCTATGTGAATACAGACTCCTGGAAAAATTATGTCAAAGATGCATGTGATTGAACTTGTTGCTCAACCAGGTGATTGATGGCTTCTTCCTCTTCCTCCCCCTCCTACTCTTCTTCCACTCTATATCAGAATAGTTCCAATGCTGCTGGTTTTCCGCTTTGTGACATCCCACTAATACTTACCTCTTTTGCAGGTTGATCTTTTCTTCCCTCCTGATTTTGCCAATGACTTTCCAGTAGCAATGCAGGTAAGAGTTGTTGGCCACAGTTTCCTTAATCATACTGTGTTGTTGAATACTCTCTTAATTCTCTCTGCACTAAATTGTATCATGACAGATGTCAAACAAGTATGGCTTGCTATACGTGGTCACAAAGCTGGAATTATTATTTGTTCATGATCTGGAGACTGTTGCTGCTGTCTATAGAAATCAAATTAGAGCAGATCCTATCTTTCTGACAACTGAAGCAACTTCAGTAGGTGGTTTCTATGCTGTTAATAGGAGAGGGCAAGTTCTTCTTGCGACCGTCAATGAATCTACTGTCATACCTTTCATCAGTGGCCAGGCATGTACATTTTATAGATTACTACGCTATGGATATCCCACTGTTCTGAATATTTAATAATTGCACCTTCGGGTGTATGTAGCTAAATAATTTGGAATTGGCTGTAAATCTTGCTAACCGAGGAAATCTCCCAGGGGCCGAGGATCTTTTAAGTTGTCTTGTACTTGCTTCCTGATGTCAATGACAAATGAGTTTTGTTTAAAGCTAGCTATGTTTCCCTCGCTAATATCTGCTTTTTTGGCCAGTTTTTCTGGCAATTGATGAATGTACACTTAAATGATTTTTGAAATTCTTGAATCTGCATTACCATTTACATCAATTAACAGGTTTAAAAATTAGATCCTCAAGGGTATCCATTGTTTTGCTATTTCTCAATTAACAAGTACAGCTGGTTGAGCATATGCATCTCTAGCAGCTAGTCATATCAAATGTTGGCTCTTAGGTGTCCATCTTTCTAGATAAGTGTGTGTGTGTGTGTGTGTAGCCTTCAAAATGATAGAATGGCTTGTTGTCATTTTTCTACAAGCACAATCTACTTTGTTGCCATTATGTATGTTGATGATACATGTTTGATGATGTATGCGTTACTGCCTGTAAAAGGACATTGTAGATATACTTAACTTTATCCTATTTATAGTTATACAAACATTTCCCTCCGTGTCATGAACCATCCTTGTCATCTGTGACATGGGCATATGTTATTTCTATTGCTTTACACGGGTAGACATTATTGCCATTTCTTGTGTGTTTTATTTGTAGACTGAGATGGGTTATACCATCGATAATTTCATTGTGCCTAACTTTCTTACCACGCAATACAGGTTGTGCAGCGTTTCCAAGAACTTTTTTCTCAGATGAAGTATAAGGAGGCTGCAAAACTCGCTACAGAACTCGTAGTGGCAACAACCTAGCAGCAGCGGTGGTGGCAACATAGCAGCGGCATCAGCAGCAGCAGCAACATTTGTACACTGCCTGATATATATGCTTTTTGTGAGTTTACATTTGAAGCTAATTTATTTATTTACTTGTTAGCCAATCCACTTCTATAGTTGGATTCTGCACATACTATGATCAAGAATAAGATAGGATTATGATTAGGAAAAAGATTAGGATTTAGGAACTAATGCCACAGTTCATGATTCAGTATATGGTAAGAAGAACACAGAATCTTGGTAGGGTAGGGGAAAGATAATTTTAGGATGCAATTCATCTTGGAGGTAGTTGCTAGCACCAGGGAAGAGGAATTGATGAAGAGCTAAAACCATCAAGGTAAAAAAAAGTTAGTAGGAAAAAATGTTATACTCATTAAAAGTTGGAATGATTTTTTTACCTTATTTATGTGGACATATTGCATATAAATAAAGATGCTGGACTTCTCATTTGGTTACTTTAACAATTGTGTCTAGTTGGTTCTTTTTTGAATTTAGTTAGATTGAAGTATTTCCAACTTTCTCTATCTGCATGAATTGCATGAATTTAGCTGAATTGAAGTATTTTCTGGATATCAATATGGTAGGAGATCAAAATGGTGTTGGTGGCGTGGATGGTTCTCCCATAGTTCAGAGAAGCATCCTTGGTATACTAGAGCTTCATGACAGAGCAAAGCCTTCAAAGCACCAGCAGCAACAACATATAGCAGCATAGCAGCAACAACATAGCTAAGCAGCAACAACAACAAGGATTTTAAGTCATCTTTTGACGGGGCTATTGCAATTAGTTGATTTTCAAATGTATTCTCTTATATTTTTATTTTGTTATGTAAAAAAAAATATATTGTGATCCCAAGGAAGAAACACTTGTATTTGACTTTGAGTTTAATAAATTGGGATAACTCAAATCCCAAGTTTATGTAACATGTACATTATATTTGAAATTCAATAAAAGTGAAGTCCTATATTAAGAGTCAATTTTGTAAAATTGTTGTGACTAGTTATTGAAAAATAGCAAAAATGATATTTGAATGGGTATTTTATCATAATGTTATATCCATAAATCAAATCATATCCAAAAGATAATTAGAGAATTTTTCCCGTCCCCAAAAGTTGTAAAGATGGGAAAATCCATCCCTAAAAAATTTAATGTCATGTCATCAAATATATATTTTTGTGTTCAATCTATTGTGACTAATTTTCTATTATTAATTTGTGGCGACAAAAAATACATCCCTAAAAGTTTTAGTAACCCTCATTTGGGGTATGGACTTTTGAGGATGGATTTTCTATCACCTGCACTAAAATTCGTCTCCAAAGCTTGTAAATCCGTCAACATAAGTTATCACTAGAATCTTATTTTGTTGTAGTGTCAAGTCAAATAAAAATATAAATACTCCTAAATTTCTAATCATTTCTCCCTTAAGTTTGATTCCATCACATAAATCACTTCTCATTAAGTCTTATAATGGTCCATCTTCATCTGCAGATGCTCTTCTACAAAGCCGCACCTCTATTTGGATGCTATACTCACCTAAGGCATGCGTGTAGATGAACAATCACCATGCCAGTTGACATGGCATCATTTGTTCTCTTGTGACCAAAGATTCACCACAGTTCTCATCTAAAGTGAACTTCACTCAATTTTTCTTGAATGCCAGGCAACAGAGATGCTAACAATCTACTGCTATCTTCTTTTACTAGTTACCTAGGGAATAACAAAAGCTCCATCATTTATCATGACTCTCCCCTGCACACTCTATTTAGCATCCTTTCTCCGTGCATTAGCATGCACACTTCTTTTTTTAACTTTCCTAACCATTCTTGACTTTAATATATAATTCCTATGGAGACTTAAAAGTTAAGGAGGGCAACTAGGTTCACTAGCCATTTTGATTAAGGAATGAACTTAGAGTATAACGACTTTGTCGGTCAACGACACTTACAAAAAGGTTGCATATCATCACTAAAAAGGTACATGTTGATACCGACAAATTTAGTCGATAGCAATGTAAATGAAGTATTACTCAAAACATGATACCATGCATTATAGACGTGTATGTGTGACATGAACAACTCAACCATGAATTACTATAGTTAGTTGCTTCAATCCAAGCTCAAGTTGTTGATATGGTTTTCCTTTGAGACATGCATAAAACAAAAAGCTCAGGCATTGTTTGATACGTGGGACTAGGTCCATAATAATGCATTTAGCTTGTCTTATTTGTAAGATCGAGAAATATTAAGCTTCAAGATAAAATCTTGAGATTTATCTATTCTAACTCCTCGTAAGAATAGCTTCTTTGACTATTTATACCACAGAAAAAACGACTTCTACCACCTTGATTGCTTTCATCACTCACTAAACTTACCCCACTTTTTGAATCTCACCTACCAAAAGATACCTCGGTACATTGGATGCGTAATCCTTGGCTCATGCCACCTGTAAAATTCAAACACAATTGTGGGTGTCACATTATTGTGTCAAATATATTTGAATTAGTTCTCAAAAACAAATTAAATCACTTATCGTTTTACGACCATCTAAATGATTCAATAGAGAATGGGCAATAAATGATCCAGAGGGAACCAAGCATGTCTATAGGGATGATTGATTAGAGAGGTACATTCGTAGACCCCACCAGACTATTGATTCCCCACCTTTCATGCCACGTTAAAGCCACGCAATAGGTGCATTCCCGAAACTTGTATAGCCTCGCCTCAATCTCTCCACGGAAAAGAGGATAAAATCGGTTGAAATTCTATTCGAGCAGAAAGGAAAATAATTTGCCTTCCGGATATACCTGATCAAGGTTTGAGCCAGATAAGGCTATGGGTGGAGCTGACTAGGCTGTTCTTGAAAAAGAACCTAACTTGACTTGATTAACAGGACGAAATCATTGGCTCAAGCCTATCCCTTATTGGGCCGAATCGTGCCCAAGCTGACCGATCGGCCAGCGGCTTGAGACCTATTTTCGTAAAAATATTATGATTTTGTATATGAAAAAAAGCTAAAATTGATATAAGAAAATACATCATATAGATTAAACAAAAAAAAACATATTTAAATAATAAACATGAAATACTTATTTTCAAATTATAACAAGTAATCTATAACTACATACAGATGAAAGTGGTAATTTTTGAAAAATATCTGAAACCTAAGACCCTTAATTCTACCTCCAATATTTTGTCATTAAAAACATTGGTTTAGGGAGCCATGGGAAGTGCGGAAGGCAATTTTGGTATGGGATGGCTCAAACTTTTTTGAACAGTAAACCTATATATGTGCCGGGCTAGGTAGGTACAAATCGTCAAATCCAAGTCCGACCAATAGCTATCCACGCCAGGCTTAGGCCCCGGTTGGGCCAGAGTACTTTTTTTTCCAGCCCAAGCCTAACTATTGAATAGGTCTATTTTAGAGCAAACAAGTTATCCAATTTTCGATATGTGGCATCATCCACCCTTGGTGATACTTGCGATTACTTGAATTTTTTTATCGATGGTGCCACTTCGTGAGACAATTCCTGTGGAGCAGCCTTTTCCTTCAATAGATCGGGTAGGCTGCAGCAGCAAATTTTCCCTTTGGTGCACAACGGATGAAGCAGCGAGGTGTCCTCTTGAAACAGTCTAAGCTTTTTGTTGCAGTGATGGATAGTCTCTTCATGGATGCCACGGCCGTGGTCCATGCAATAAAAGGTTTGATCTAGGGCATACCCTGGCCTATTTGGGACATTGTTAAAAAGTTCAACTTTTTGATAAACATATTTATGATCTTTCTATATTTTCTCTATCTAGACATCTTAATGTTTGACCGTGAGGCTGCACAACCACGTAAATGTAACAAAGTTGTAGGACATGTATAGCCAATAGGTTTCTGGATGTTTTTAAATAGTTTACTTACGTAAATCCGTTTTAGTATTAAAAGAAGCACACGGTTCTACAAAGGAAAAAAGAATTTGGCCTTTATCCAATCAAATGAGTAGGATGAGATAATTAGAAACGGCTTCACGTCTCGTACATCCTTCTTCCAAATCAGGAACCCACCCGAAGCAACCGGGGAACCAAAGAGCTACGATGGGATTAGAGTCTTACCTTGCGATGCTGATTCAAATAAATAGGACTTTTCTCGAGTCCCTTCGTATGAGAATTTTCCTAAGTACGGTAATTGGAGAATAATATTTCTTAATTAGTGTACAGGGAAAGTATATTCGGTGTAAACGGTGGGAAACTCACCTATTTAAGAGGCGAGTTTCAGGATTCTAGCTTTTGTACAAAACTTGCCTCTTCAAGAGGTGAGTTTTTCCCTTCATACTCCCCCTGTCCTTCCGCTTCAGGTGTCGGTGGTACTTGAGACAAGTTTCTCATAGTTCTTTCCAACCATCCTTTGCTTCTTTAAGACGCCTGACCTATCATTTAACACTTATACATTAAAATCTTGTTTGGATCCAATGGAATTAGGGAAGAACAGGATGAAAACTGGATATTAGTAGACATCCATTTTTTTGTCCGAACGTCTTATAATAGGAAATTAGACGTCGATATTTGATTTTTTGGGTGGAAAATGATATAAAACTTGCCTATTGAAGAGGCAAGTTTGGGATTTTTGAGGTAATACATAACTCGCCTCTTAGAGAGGTGGGTTTAATGGAACTCGCATCTTCAAGAGGAGAGTTTTTTGGTTCTTTTTTTTTCATGCTACCTTCTGCTGCTGAGTGGTGGAACTACTGTTGCTACTACTGGAGAAATTACAGCCACTGCTACTGCAGCTAATGCAGTTGCCACTGCTGTGACCACATTAGATTTGGGTGGCAAGTAGTCACACCAAGCAGTCACACACACCAACCAAGCATTTAAATGAAAATCAATCAAGCAGTCACACCCAAGCAATGTATGACAACCAAGCAATCATCCACTGTATGTTTTACATTCATTGATGTCTTGTTCAAACTTTTTGCATGATAATACCTACATGAAAGTATTTCCCAAAATTTGGTGATATATTATAAGTATGCAATATAAGTGCAATGTTTACAACTAAGTCACATTCAAAAAAAAATGATACAATAGGAACAATTATTTTCATCCCCTTCTCTATTGAGTGTATGTCTTTCGAGGGTTATGAGAATCGTCTTAAAATCGTTCTAACTGAGTCTGTCGATCTATTACATGAATTTGTGTGCTAGAAGAGCTGAAATCTGGAGCTGTTGGAGGTGGATGCTTCAATTGAGGTTGACAGAGGTGCTTGCTCCTTCAATTGAGGTCCTGGAGAACCTGGGAGTTGTCCGCAGTGCCTGGAGATGATAGTGTTGAAGAACATGACTGGAGGATGGTGAACAGGGCTGGAGAAGACGAAGGCAGCAACAGAGCTCCGACTAACACCTGAAAAGAAGAATACGGCCTCTCGGCCCTGTTAGAAACGTTCAGGAGGATCGCACAAATACGACGGAGGTGCTGATGGGTGTTGCGTGTGGTGAGGAGGTTTGTTCAAGTGTGGCGAAGGTGGAGAAAGCGAGTGCAGGTGGTGGTGTTCGTTGGAGGGTTTGGGAGCATGATCCCCTCAATTTCTTGAGGGGTTTTGGTTGTGAGGACATTGCGGAAGTTTTGGGATTGGTGGCAAGCAATTCTGTACGGTGTGGCGGTTGCGCGAGGTCACCAGAGGCATGCCGGAAATGTGGAAGGTGATGGTGGAACGGGCGGTGTCGAGTGCGGACCTAAATTCTAAAGTTGTAGAGAAAGTCAGGGGAAGGAAAGGAGTTGAAAGGGAGTGGTGGCGGATAAAGGAGATGTGGAGATGGCGTTGGCTATGATTGGTAGGCGCCAGAGACAACGGAGTGCTCCGAGAGGAAGAGCGACAACACTTGAGGGTGGAAGGGGCTTCTCATGGGTATGGCGAGATGTGGACGAAGTTGAGGAAGACAGACCTGCTACCTATAATATGTAGTAGCAGGCAAATAGGCCAGAGGGAGAAGGTCGCCAGAGCGGGCTTGGAGCAGGTCGGAGGTAGAGAATATGGGAGATTTCCGGGCCTAAAACTCACTTCGGAGCTAGGCAATACAATGGAGGTCTTTTTAAAGGCCTCAAGTAAGCTTCCAAGCTTGGAAACAAGCTTGAGGAGCTCGAAAAAGTAGGGAAGAAGATCCCTGAAATCCTAGGAGTTGGCATGAGCTTTTTGGTCCAAATTTGAGTCCAAGATTGTGTTTATATTGATCTCCATTGTGTGAACTTCAATCCCACCAAATTTAGTGGGATTTGGAGGCGATTTGATGCCTTTTTGGAATGATCAAGCATCTGCCTGGTGGTCGGTTGACCATCAATGGTGGTAGGGGTAGATTTGTAAAGAAGACAAAGAACTTAGGGACCAATCTGCAAGGATTTCGAAAGCTGAGGGGCTAAATGAGAGAGAAAGAGTCGGACAAGACTGAAATGCAAACTAGGTCAACATGAATTCTAATTGCCCCCAAATTTTGGTACAAACCTAATTTGGACCCAAGGAATCTGATGGTAAAGTTGGATTTCAACTTTAACCAAGTTTGATTAGGCAATCTACGCAGAAACCTAGATTAGGGTAGAATTCTATCTAAGACTCTATTTGAGGTCAAAATATGTTCAAATGGTCAAACCAAGATTACCAAACCTCTCAGAATAATTTTCTATGAATTTTAGGAGGTTTATATAAATTTTATCCTGATTAGAACCTTTGTAATTCAACCGGGTCTGAAATTAAGATTTTAGGTTCTGATTTGGTTCTCGAAACATGTGAAACCCTATTTCTGTCTGCATGGACCCTCTTATTAGACTTTAGTACTCATTTGGCCTTCAATTAACCCTGATGAATCCCGTGGTTATTTTGTGTTCATGATATGCTGTTAAAATTACATAATTAACCCTAGTTTATTGTTTTCTTCTCAAAAGAGAACATTATGGAGTTATAACCCTCAGATGGATATGTAGGAGCATTTATCTTTTAATTTTGACTAAAAGTGACTAGTTAAGGCCTATGATGGTGTTCCCATCATACCCCTGTGCAAAGATTTTGCTAGTCTCTTAGCAAAAATCTTATGGATCAAATAAGGTTTCTAGGTCAGATGTAACCGTCAGGATGCCTTACTAAGCTGCATTTCTAGAAATCAAAAGGGAATACCAACAATAGGCCTAGGGGTACTCAAGTACCAGCCAAGATCCAAATCTGACCAGCTTTAACCTAAGTCTGCCGTGAAGGTTTCTAAGGCCCGCAAAAACTGCCCAGAGATTCGTTGACCCCAGTGGTTAATGCACTTGTGCTTAGATGTAACTTGTCTAGGTTCAATTTGCCAGTGCATTTTAATAAGAGAGAGATAGAAAATTATTTGTCATTTGGAGAGTTTTCTTTCTTTTCTTTTTATTTTTCCCTAAATCCAACCTCGAATTAGCCTTAAACACAATCTGTATCAGATTCCTTGTCCCCACCATCAATTTTCGAAGGGTCCCTGACTTTCGATGCTTCCGGATAGCACCTCCCATGGTAACCCCCAGAACTCTGACTTTTGACACTTTGGAATAATGCTCCCATGGTGTTCTATAGCTAAATTCAGGCCCTGGCAATCGAAATTTCAGGATGATCCCGCCCATGGCACCTGAACCAACACAAGGTGTTTACATGCCCCCGGTAGGATATCTAGATATCCTAGGACACAAGCATCAAGGAGACAATCTGTTATTACGCATCTTCGAGGGGAACTTCCCACCTCTCCGTGCCGGGAACTCGTCTAATCAACTTGTGTTTTCGAGCCACTCCGAAGCTAGATCTTTGAGATGATTTTTCAGATAGAACACTTTTGGCATATTTTTCTTTATTAAGCGCACTGGACCAGACTTAGTGTGTGATTTTTGGGTGCTTAGGTTACCAAGTCCAGCAAATCAAAGAGCAGACAATGGGCCCAAATAATCCCTAAGCCTTAAACCTACTACATCAGCCTCTCACTTTCCACACCCTCTTGAGGATTAATCCGGATCTTAACAAATACGTGAGTGTTTAATCCATAAAACATATCCAAGAGGCCTAAGGTCGGTACTTGTCACCAAACTCCTATGTTTTAGCCTTCTAGGTCTTAATTCATCATCAGATCCAGCCTAGAAGTTAGGTAAGTTCCATACTCAAGTTTAAGGGACTATCTCATTTTTTCTTTTTTTATTTGCTCCTTATTTTCTCTTTCTTTTCTTTTCTTTTCCTCTTTTTCTCTTTTCATTCTATTTAAAAGTGACCTCTCCTTTCCTCTTTTCTGACCTAGAAACCTGGTTTCCCTTCCTCATGATTTTCTGACCTCTTTTGAATGATGTGAAAATGAGCATATCCATCATAGGATTTTTGCATTTGACCTAATTGGAAGGGATGTAACCGTCCAGGTTAGTTGTTGGAGGTTTCTGGTTTTTGGTGCCAAAATTGGAAGGGATGATCTTGAGGTCATCCCTAAACAACTAAACCTAATTCTAGATCCCAAATTCGCCCAAGAAGCTCATGAAAATCCTTGATTTCCAAGGATCTTCTTCCTGAAAAATCGAGCCTTTCAAGCTTGTTTTCAAGCTTGGGAGCTTGCTTGAAGGCCTATAAAAGACCCTCTTGGACTGGATCACCTCCTTAGCAAGTTTTTAGGCCACAAACCTTTTCCCTTCTCCCTCTCCAGCTTGCTCCAAGCTTTGCTCCAGCGACCGTCCTCTGATCACTTCGCCGGCCACCACGTACAATAGGCGGCTGGTGCTTCTTCCCTTCATTCTTCCTTGCGCAATACCAGTGCAGCGCTCTCCGGCCCCCTCCTCGTCACCATCCCCCTTCCCGAAGCACTCTTTGTCTCTAGTGCCGACCCATCATAGCCGACACTTCCTCCTACTCCCCTTCGACCACTAGTAACCCTCTTCAATTCCTCTTCCTCTACTGATAATCCCATTATACTTAGAATCTAGGTTTACGCACCGAATCACCCATCCCACCGTCATCTCCCCTATCTCCAACATACCTCCGGCAACCTCGACAACCCGCTACACACCACCAATCCGCTTGTCATCACTTCCTATACCTCCGTCGAGCCCACGCGAGCAAAACCCCTCAAGAAATTGAGGGGGTTGCTGCGCCCATTCTCTCCCAGAGCATGTCCGCCTTCACCTTCATAGTCTGCCTTCACCAGACCACCACGACCACTCTCATAGCATGCCACCATCACCTTCGCCACATTCATGCGATCATCCTGAGCATTTCTGATGTGGCCATAAGGCCGATTTCATCTTTGCAGGTACTCGACCTTCACCGCCATTGACGAGCTTCTTCATACGACCTTGGGTGCCCAGCTTCAGCACGTTCTTCCTCGCATCCACCTCTAGGTCACGCGAAAGCCTTCCAGGAACACACTCAGGTCGTCAATTGGAGGAGTCGCCCCCTCCTTCGATTGCAATCAGGAACTTCAGAAGCTACTGCAAGGTGCAGAGGACTACAGCAGAATTAGCCCCACATCGTGGGATTAGGAGCAGTGGTTGCAGGATAAAAGGATTTTGTATTAGCGACCCTCATGAATAGTCCCTCTTCACTCACACTCGCTCACTCCTCGACTACTTGACGGGAACACCATCATGAGTCATAACTAGCTCATTTTGATCCAATTAAGTCAGTAAATGCTCCTAAATAACTGCCAGAGAGCCATATTTCATTTCAAAGTCATTATAAGGGAAAGATAAGAAAATAGGTTAAAACTGTAGTTTTACCATCATATCTTGAATGCAGTACAATCACGGGTTTTCTCAGGGGGTAATTAAGGGTCAAATGATCCTAAAAGTCTAACAAGTGGGTTAGAACAGACAGAAAAGGGTTTGCACATGTTTTAAGAATTAAATGACTTTAGAAATCCTAAAAATAGATCCACTTAATTAACTGAGGTTTTGGTCAGGATAAAATTCACTTAAACCCTCTAAAATTCATAGAAAAATATTCTCTAGGGTTTGGAACCTTCAATTTGACCATCAGAACCCGTCATGACCCAAAATAGAGTCTCAGACAGACATTTGCCCTAATTTGGATTTTTACATAAATTATCCAGTCAAAACTAGTCAAAACTTAAATCTATCTTCACCATTAGATTCCTTGGGTCCAAATTAGGTTCGTACCAAAATTTGAGCCCAATTTGAGATCACGTTGACCAAGTTTGCATTTTGGTCCAGTCAGACTCTTTCTATCTCATTCAGACCCTTAACTTTTGAATTCTCTTACAAATAGCCCCCCAACTTCTTTGTCTTCTTCACAAGTAGGTCCCCACATCATTTTTGGAAGGTGAAACCTTCACCGTCGAGTTTCAAGCGAGGATTTCCCGTTCGATTCTAAATCAATCCCTCCCAAAATTGATATGAGGATTCCTTTGGAAGTTTCCTTCCATTTGAGCCATTCCTTGGACTCTAAGTCCTTCCCAAAAGGCCATGTGAATCTTTCAAAGGTTCAGGTATCCTATTTCGCAACTACCTTCCAAGCTTGAAAGCTTCTTTCCAAGCTTAGTAGGGCTTCCTATGGTCTATAAAAGAGACACCATTGCACGACCGTGCATTTCAATAAGTTTTGTCCTGAGAAATCTTCCTCCACTCCCTCTCCGGCCACCTTCAAACTTAGCTCTGGCGACTCCTCTCCCCTCTCCTCCTCAGGCCGTCCAACCATCAAATCGTACGGATCGGAACAGGGCGACGATCAGAGTTCAACAATTCCATGATCGCCCTGATCGGACTTCTGTAGCATCAGATATAATCCAAGGAAGGTCAAAGATCAAAGGCCAAGATGGTGTAAATCCATACTTCAGATGAAAAATTCGACTGCACGGATGGATTCGGAACGACGATCGCAACCCAACAGTGTGAAAATTGGTCCAATTCGACATCTGTGGCATCATCTACAAGACATAGAAGATGGACAGCCAAGATGGCACCATGTGGCACCATCCCAGCTGCCCAACTAACCCAAGGACCCGCCACTGCCCTCACTCTCCTCAACCACGTGGATGATCTCAGCCGTTGGATCAAGATCCAACGGCTGAGAGAGCTCGCACCTAAAATCAGCACCGCACCTCAAACCGCTACATAGTGCAGTGGTTAAGGCGCTTCTCACGCAAGGAGAGCGAGTTGGAGCCACCTGCGTGCGCCTCTCCTCACGCGGATGAGCACGATCTCGACCACGTGATCAGCTGCGAACGGTCAGGATCTTCCAATCAAACAAGCGTGCAATCGGATGCGATTATGCACGTGGAATCACATGCGCTTAACGCGCGAAGCTGAAGCAGGTGAGGAGCGTTTTAAGCTGTCCAATCTTGAGATCAGACGGCTGATATCGCGAGGACGTGGGCAAGCGTTGAGCACGTAGAAGGCTAGGAGGCGGGCGTGTGTGCGAAGCTTCAGCGACGTGGGGTCTTTAGTGACACTTACATCCGTCACTAAAGACCCCCTCATTTAATGTTTTAAGCTTGGAATTTCAATTTTGCCCCCAACCTCTACACCTATAGAAAGGCCTACGCCCTCAACATTTCGATCATCCCTTCCTTCATCTCTCTCCCTCTCCAAAGCTCCAAAGAAGCTTGTCCCAAACCCAGCATGCTCCTCTAGAGTCAAAATCAAAGTTTTCTCTCCCCCGTTCCGGAAGTGGATCCCGCGACGACGACGACGCCCTGCCTCGCCCCCAATTCTTCCTGCTCCATTCTTCGTCTTCCATCTTCATCCTTCGTCTTCTAGGAGTCACCCCGTCCAGCTCGTCCTCTAATGTAAACACATCTATTTAGGTTAAACTGTATATTCATGCATGTTCCTAGGCTTAGATTTGCATTTCATGTTACAAATATTGCATAGCATGCATCATTCTACATTTAGAGTAGTTGTATATAATTTAGGTTAATTACATCCTTTTTGTGGTCAGGAGAGAATGATATTTATTTTGGAGCCTCGGATTGATGATCCGACCATACGATCTAATCACGACGACGATTGGAGTCTAACACCTCCGAAATCGCCTCGATCGGAGTCCCATAGCACCATAAGCAATTCGAGGAAGATCAATGGAGAAGGAACTAGGTGATATAATTCGGAGCTTCAAATGACAAATCTGACTGTGCGGATGGATTTAGGTCGACAATCGTAGCCCCTACAATGAAAAGAAGATGGACGGCTCAGATTTGAGTATTTGGCCTCCCATAAGTAGTATTTGGCCTCAGATTTGAGTCTATCTCGTTGTTGCTTGGTCCAATCCTGAGGGATTTGACCAATGGCCAAATAGTTTACGATGTCTACAAACCATGGAGTTTGGACACCTAAAACTGTAAGGATTGTCTCGTCCGAAAAAGTATCAGCAATCGGAATATCTGGATGAGAAGAATCACCCAGGAGTCTTGAAAGATGATCCACCACCACATTCTGTGCCTCGGATTTATCTTTGATTTCAAGATCAAATTCTTGAAGTAGAAGAATCCATCGAATAAGCCGGGGTTTGGCATCCTTTTTGGCCAAGAGACGTGTTGTCAACATTTTGTGCGGGTTTAAAGTATATCACGTTGTAGTACAACCGACAAAACATTTAAACAAATATAAAGAATTTTATTACTCGAAAACCGAAGTATCCGAGGTCGATCACAGGGAGCAAATGGAATTTACTACCAGTCAAAATGTAATTGAACACTCTAATTTACTCAAAATATCAATTCAACTATGAATGTATGCGATTAAAAGTAGTTAGGACAAAAAGAAATGAAATTGGACGTCTGATCTTGTGATCAGACGTCTTAAAAGTATGTTCCCTTTTCTTCTTGATTATTCTTCTTCCTCTGCAGTCTCTCTGTTTCTTCTTTTTATGCTGCTGTGTTTGCTTTCTTTTCTTCTCTTTCTTCTTCTCCTGCGAAGGCTTCTTTCTTTCTTCTTCTTCTCTGCCTTTCCTTCTTCCTTCTTTCTTTTCCTTCTCACGACCAAGTCTTTCTTCCTCAACGTTCAGCCTGTGCCTACACAGAGCAAAACCTATCCTTTCTCCCTCTACCCACGCATCTCTCTCTCTCAAGCAATTCACTCAGGGACGCTCTCCCAGAGCCACAGCCATAATCGGGTCGGATCGTACCCGGGACCAGGCGCACCTGCAGGTGGTGTGATGCGCGAGGAGTGCATACGTTTAGGTTGGGTCGGATCTGCCAGATCCGCGTGGTCAAGCCGCGGACGAGGCGGGTGGGGGGTCAGTGAGGGACCTCACCCCTGTGCTTACGGAGGCAGTGAGAGTAAAACACAAATTCAATTTATGGTATGCCCGCACCTCGCAATTCCACGATGTGGGACTAAAGGTTCCGCCCTGCCTTTGCGCGCGCCCGCAGACCTGCGTGCAAACGCCACAGCTGCTGGCTCTGCTGGCGCTCCTTGCTGGACTCACTCACCTCGCGACACTCGCGCGAGTATGCAGCACCTGTAGCCTGGGAGACCAGGTGCCTGGAGCTTCGTTGGAGCTTCATCAGAGGTCGTCCATGGCGGCAGGAGCTCAAACACTGTCATGCACAAAATGAGCCTCTCGACCCAATCAGACCAGCTAGAGACTTCGCCGTGGCACGACGAAGGCGGTGGACGATGCTGCAGGCCGCAGGTCGGCCTAGGCGTGCGTGCCTAGGTCAACCTGTGGCCGGAGATGGTGGGTTGTTCGGGGGGTGATTATGGAGGTCTGGAGTGGCAGTTGTGGGGTGGAGCGAGTTCCTGGTGATGAGGCGGAGCTCTCGAGGTGGTTGGCGAGCCGTGTGGGGGGCTGGAATGGTGGAAGCGGCTCGCCGGAGGTCGGTCGGTGATGTGGAAGATGAGGGTGGTCAGCGTCGGTCGAGGGGTAATCAGATGAGATAACAGGGGGAAAAGAGAGAGGAGAGAATGGAGAGGAGTTCTAACCTAATTGTAAGGACGAAAGGGGATGGAAGGCGAACAGCAGTACCTGCTGTCGCCGGAGAAGATGATGCCCAGTGGGGGAGAACGGCGGCGACGACGGGGCTGAGGCGACGTGCGGGGGTACTGCGCGACGCGGAGAGAAGTCAGGAAGCTAACTCTGCCACTGGTTTTGTGGCAGAGCGAAGAGGGAGGGGAGGGGGGCTCGCCGGAGCTTGTTGGGACTTTTGGCCGGGCAGGAGGAGACGAATTGGGGGTGGACACTCGGCCAAATCAAGCTCGGGTCTTGCGGCAGGGTCTGGGGGGTGTTTTATAGGTGTTGGCCGCTCCTGTCAGCGCGTGGAGAGCGCACAATTAGGTCTGCCGGCTCGCCGAAGTTGGAAGGAAGGTGGATACCCAAATCTCTCGTGCATTCGCACGAGAGATTGGGTTCACACCAGCGATTGTAATTAGCTTTAGAAGGAAGGGAATTCCTCAGAGAATCCTCCTTCCATTTTTGGGAGGGAATCTCTGAGGGATTAGAGAGCAATCCCTCTCTGAACCTCGTCGGAGCTCGGTTCTGCCCTAACAATGGCGGCAGGACCGGATTGCAAAGGGGGCGAAGAACTTGGGGGGCTCTTTGCAAGGATATTCAAAAGATAGGGACCTATTTGTGATTTGGGTGTACTAAATTGCAAAGTAGGTCAAGATGACCTCCCCTTAGGTCCAAATTTTGTTATAAACCTAATTTTGACCTATGGAATCCAATGGCGAAGTTGGATTTCAGGTTTGACCTCGTTTGACTGGACATTTTGCGTAAAAACCCAAATTTGGTTAATTGAGGAGCTAGGACCCTGATCTAGGTCAGACTAGGTTCCAAAGGCCAAATTAAGTGTTCTAAACCCTAGAAAATGTTTTTCCATGATTTTTTAGAGGGTTTACTTGCTTTTTGTTCTGACCGAAACCTTGTTAATTAAAGCGGGTCTGTTTTAGGGTTACCAGGTGTCATTTAATTCCTAGATTGCACATGAACCCATTTCTGATTGACTCAACCCTCTTTTTATCTCATTTAGATCATTTGACCTATGTTTTTCCTCTGAGAAATCCCGTTTATCTACTGCAAAGGTAAAATTGCAGTTTTAACCTTTATTTCATGTTTTCTTCTCAGAGCACTTGTTCCTTCAGTTAGGCCTTCTTCTAGGTTATGTAGGAGCCTTTATCTTCTTTATTGGGTCAAAATGAGCTAGTTATGGCTCATGATGAGGCTCTCATCAAGATGTCTCAAGACCGAGTGGTCGGTATAAATTATGACATGAGACCCTAAGAGATAAGCCCTAAATTTCTCCAAAGCAAATACTACAGCTAGTAATTCCTTCTCAATAACAGTGTAATTTCTCTGGGCCTCATCCAGAGTTTTACTATCGTAGTAGATGACAAAGGGCTTCCTGTCAATCTTCTGACCCAAAACAGCCCCGACTGCATAATCAAAAGCATCGGTCATGATCTCAAATGGGGCTGTCCACACCGGTGGTTGCAACACCGGAGCACAAGTGACTGCCATTTTAAGAAAATCAAATGCCTTATGGCATGATTCGTTGAAATCAAATGGTGTATCTTTGGTGAGAAGGTTGCTCAGAGGGCGAGCAACCTTAGAAAAGTCCTTGATGAACCTCCTATAGAATCCCACATGACCAAGAAATGATCGAATTTGTTTAACAGATGTGGGAGGAGGAAGTTTAGAGATAGCATCAACCTTAGCTTTGTCAACTTCGATACCCCATTTAGAGATTACATGACCCAATACGATGCCTTCTTGTGTCATGAAATGACTCTTTTCCCAGCTGACCAGTCTTGTTTTGATGCATCTTTTAAGAATCATTTCAAGATTAGCCAAACAAGAATTAAACGATTATCCGAAAATAGAGAAATTGTCCATGAATACTTCCATAAACTCTCCCACCATGTCTAAGAATATGGCTAGCATACACCTTTGAAAAGTCACAGGTGCACTGCATAAGCCGAATGGCATCCTACAGAAAGCAAAGGTTCCGTAGGGACATGTGAAAGTCATTTTCTCCTGATCCTCGAGATGGATAGGGACTTGATTGTATCCCGAGTAACCATCAAGGAAACAGAAGTACTTTTGCCCGGCTAGTCTTTCAAGGATTTGATCAATAAAGGGCAAAGGGAAATGATCCTTTTTCATGGCTGTGTTCAGCTTCCTGTAATCAATACAAACTCTTCAAGAGGAAGCTGAACAAGTTGTGACAGATTCTCCTTTCTCGTTAGTCACAACAGTAATCCCGGCTTTCTTGGGAACAATTTACACGGGAATTACCCAAGGACTATCAGAGATCGGAAAAATGATTCCTGCATCGAACCACTTGATAATTTCCCTCTTGACAACTTTCTCGCATATTTGGGTTTAATCTCCTCTGCATTTGACGAGAAGGGTGGGATCCATCTTCCAAAAATATTATGTGATTGTAATAAGATGACTTGATCCCCCTAAGGTCATAAATGGTCCAACCAATTGACTCCTTGTGTTCCTTAAGGACCATGATCAATTTAATCTCCTGCTCCTTAGTTAATCTGGCACTGATAATCACAGGGAGTGTCTTTTGAGGTCCCAAAAATTGATATTTCAAATTCTCAGGCAATGGTTTCAGTTCAAGCTGGGGTAGGTTTTGGATGGAAGGTAAGGATGATGCTGATGAAGATTCATCAAGCGGAAGAGGTTGAAAGTGAATAAAATCAATAACCTCTTCAGAATATGGTAGGTTTGCCACAGAGGGTTGCAGTTCAGATCTATCACAACAGGAGGAACCTTCAATTGTAGAAACCGCCATACAAGTTTCAATATTCAAACTATCTTCCTCAAGTTCCTCTATAAATCCACAATCCTCGAATTTGTTAATCGCTTAAAAATATCCAATTTCAATTTCTGATCCCCAAAGGTGATTTCCATGCTACCACTTTCACAATTGATATTAGCCTTTACAGTAGCTAGGAACAGACGCCCTAGAATGATGGGCGTGTTCCTTAGATTTTCAAGTACATCCATGTCAAGAACAAGGAAATCTACAGGAAAATAGAAATCCTTAACCTTAACAAAAGCATCTTCAATAACGCCTCGTGAATTTGTGACCAAACAATCCGCTAACTGCAGTGTTACTGAAGTCGACCGAAGTTCACCTAATCCGAACTTCTCATAAAGTGAAGTCGGAATTAAGTTAATAGATGCACCTAGATCCAGAAGTGCTCTATCAAAAGTTTAATCTTCGATGACACAAGAAATCAGAGGAGCACCTGGATCTCTCTTTTTCTGAGGAAGGTGATGTAGGATAACAGAACTAGCTTGCTAGGAGAGTACCACCTTCCTTGAAACAGATTCTCTCGACTTACGGTTCTGTGTGCATAAATCCTTCAAAAATTTAGCGTAAGCCGGTATGTGTTTGATAGCATTGAGGAGCGGGATATTGATCTCGACATTCTTGAATATATTCAAGAGCTCCTCATTACTATCAACAGGCTTCTTCTTCCAAGGTTTAATCAAGGCCTTAGGAAAAGGAACATGAGTCAGATCTTCGGAATCAGGTTCCTGAGCCTTGATTTCTTCATCGGAGTTCTCCTTTCTCTCCTCAGACTTTCCAGGATTTGGTAGATCAGAGCAGTGCGGTTGTGGATCCTGAGTTTGTTTTCCACTCCTCAAAGTAACTGAATTAGCAGATGCATACGGGTTTGGGTCTTGGGGAGGGTTAGGAAAGATTGGAGGGGCTTCATTACCCAAAAACCTCTGATTTGAGGAGGAAGAAGAGGAAGGACCCTACTCAACCACCTGAGCATGTGCGTGTGGGTCCCTCTAATTCCCGTACCCATGGGCTTGATTGCCCGGATTCTGGATATTACGCGGGTTGGGTACGGGTTGAGATGGCAGAGACTCGGGTTGACAAGAATTAGCAATGAACCCGTTTTGCAAGTTGTCCAGTGAGGTTTTCATTTGCTGCATGAGCTGGAGCATAGATCATTGCATTTCTACCATCTGTCGGTTCAAATCGGCCTACCCTACTGGTTGACGGGCATTCCAAGATGGTTGATTGACCTGATTCGGGGGCAGCTGAGTGTAAACATGACCCTGACCCATTGGTCTTTACGGAGCATAATTGCTGGGTCGGAATTGAGTCTGCTGCCTCGGGTTTTTCTAAAAGAAGTTAGGGTGGTTCCTCTAACATGGATTATAAGCATTGGAGTAAGGGTTGGACCTAACATTCTCCTGTACAGCAGAGACGTCCTCCTAGAGTGAGGATGGAGAGAAAGGGAGGAATCAGAGAAACTGGGATCAAAGGCCCCAGTTGGGAACCCGTGGGGTTCCGAATAATGCTGACTCACAGGTTGAGCCGCATCAAGTTAATTCACGAACTCCCGTCCAAAAGTAGCTTGCGATGAATGGAATCCCGAATTCTGGGATTGAGTGGATCGAGAATTATTCATTGAATTTTCAGCCATCCACTCCTCCATCCTTTTAGTAACCAAGTCCACCTTATCTAGTTTATTGTAAATCAATTCCACATTGAATGAATGAGAGTCATGGACTTCATTAACATTCTATCTGGGTTGTTCGGACCAGTTAAAAGTATTCATGGAGGCATGATTGATCGAATTCTCGCTCATCTCCTCAAACAAATCGTGCATGCTATCTACGTCTTTGTTGAGAAAATTACTTCCGCAAGAAGCGTCCACGTGATTTCTGAGTTGCTCAGTCAACCCGTGGTATAAGATCTGCATGAGTTGACATTTCGGCACCTCATGGTGTGGACACCTCCGCAATAAGTCCTAGAATCGCTCCCAGGCAACATGAAATTGCTCCCTCGGCCACTGGGTGAAGGTAGTAATCGCCCATCTCAAAGCATTGGTACGTCTGACAGGGAAGAATTTCTTCAGGAAAGTTGATTTCAAATCATTCCAAGTTGCAATTGGCCTTCTTATAGTCTTGTACCAATAAGTAGCTTTATCCCTGAGAGAGTGGGGAAAGAGCCTCAGGATCATCTGCTCCTCATTCACGTTTCGTGCCTTGGTGGTCTGGACCAAAGTGGTCAAGTCCTCCAAGTACTGAAACGGGTCTTCAGAGCCAAGCCCATGGAAATGTTTGATCAGGCTTAACACCTGGGGCTTGATTTCTACGTTTCCAACGGGAATCTGGACGCTGGGAGGTTCCCCGTAATTTGAAGGATCATAAAAATCCTTCAAGGCCTGAGCACCTTGCATTCTCTACATTTGTTCCAGCTGCCTTTGAAATACCTCCTGTGGATTCTGAGACAGAGGAGGCTGTTGATCGGCCATGAGATCAATTTGGCCAAAATCCAATCTATGCCTCCTAGAATACTCTAGTGGTCCTTCCAATCGGGGATTCAATGACCTCCTTCCCAGCATAAACTACGAAAAGGTCGGAAGGACTGGGGATAAGAACCCTACAACACAACAAAACAAGCATGTCCTTAAGTGGGGTAGCCTAAGGATCTACAGACTCTCAGAATCCATCGTAAGATTATAAACGATTTACACTACTTGTGTCTGCTCAATCGAACCAGTTAGGAGGGACTAGGGAGAAGGTTCTTACTTCGGCTTGCACCTCCAGCTCCTAGTATACCCCCCAACTGCAGTCGTTTGACGCTACTCCCCTAGCTAGACGTCATATTGATCAGTACAAGCAGGTTAATCGTATACAATCTCAGACTAGACCCCGAAGAGCGAATCAGTCCTTAAGTCTAACATCCACTCGATTTTATTTAGGCCTGGGATTGTAGTGCTTAAGGAATGTGGTGGGCCCTTAAAATGGGTTGTGCCCTTAATGATCAATTGAGTATGTGTGAGTGAGTGCACAACCAAGGTTTTCAAGCAAGATTATTTGTGATGAGTAGATTTTAAGGTTCAAATATTGCTTAATTAGCTTTTAGGGTTTAGAATTAGGTTTAATTCAAGCAAGTTTAAGGCAAACCAGGTTTTCAAGTAAAGGTGAAGATCACTTTCCTTTTGAAATCAAATATAAAGTAGAGTGCCTGGTATTAACCTAAATTGAAAACCCTAAGGGGAAGCTACTTGGCGAGTTGATTTTAGGTTAAGTGGTGCAACCCAAACAACTCAAACAATTGGCCAAGATTGAACCACTAAGTTATGCACACAAAATGATTAACCTAGACTGATTTCTACTCTTTTATATGTTGATTTGTGTGTACCGGTTCCATAGATCAGAATCCGGTTGAGTAGAAGAAAATCAATTAGGTTAAGTACCTTGAGTGTGAGTGTATGTAATGTGTATGTTGAATTACCCCACAAAAAATATCTTTTTGTTGATTTTTTATATGCGGGTGAGATGAATGTAAGTGGAAATCCAAGCAACCAAATTAACCCTAGTATTTATGCAAACACCCAGGTTAATTGGAGTTTGAATTAATGTGGTGAAATGGAATCTATGGAAGGGGAAGAATAAGGAGCACTTACAGTTGTCTTCAACTGCACTTTACTCCAATCTACCGCTTGAAGATTCCCTATCAGGGTACCTGCAAAATAATAGACAAGAAATAAAGTAAGTTAGAAAATAATAAAGTACGTGAAATGCAAAAAAAAAAAATCAAAAGTCATTGCCTCCACAGCAACGGTGCCAAAATGTTGTGTGCGGAAAACTACGCGATCAAAGTTGGTTTCGAAAAACCCGTCATTGTAATTCGAATTGCGAAGAAATTCGTCAACGGATAAATTTATATCGAAATTCTAAGAATTCTAGGTTGAACACAGGGAGGCTACGTCTATCTAAAATCCATGATTTATACTTTTTTTGTGTTTTTGTTTGAAAACGAAATAATTACAATGGAATTGATATAAACAATAAGAGAGAGATAGAGAGAGAGAGAAAGAGAAAGAGAACAATCACTTAATATAATCAGAATGTTTTTACAACTACAAAGTGGGAAATGATTACACTAGAAAGCAGAAAATTCTATTCTAGAAAGTGTTTAAAAAGAAGGGAGAGTGATTGAAAGAACAATCTTCGTTTTCATTGAAAACTTTAACATAAAATGATGTGTCGTTGTATTTAATCGTGTGGTAGAAAATCGCTTTTCAAAACATTTTAACTTTTAGAATCTAACCATGAATAGTTAGGTCGTCTCCACAGGGAGGAATTAACCTATCAAAAATGAGTAATGATGCATCAAGTAATCGGGAATTTCAATGGATGTGCATGCTAATTAGTGTTCTCATTTTCAGCATAAATTCTCAATTTAGATAATTAACCAAGAATCTGAGGGTGCACATGCAAAATCAACACTATGGAAATACCAGAATGGCAATCTTAATACTGACCAGCATCATCAAATTTATCTAAATCAGAATTTGTACCCCACAACAAAGATACATGTTAGCTGAGTAATGAGATGAATGTAATGTGACTGCATGCAATTCAATTAGAATTGAGGGTCATTCATGCAATTCTACCGTAATATAATAATAAGATAAATAAATAAATAGTATCTTTGACAATGGCATACCCTGTAATTTTTAATAGGGGGAAAACAGGGGAATCTCCTCTCTTGTGCGTGCACGTGGAGTTGCGATCATCGGTCGGCTGGAGTTCGGTGGAGGTGCATCAGAGGCCAGGCGTCGTAACGGAGGTGGCACGGCAACTGGAGGTGGACGGGGGTGGCTGAACGGTGGAGGTGTGTCGCCGGTGTTGGGTTCTGTCGCACGATTGTGCGCGCGGCCTGTGGCGTGGCCTGTGGCTACGCACTCGCACGCGGGTGCGTTGAGGGCGCTGTGCTGTCTGAGGGCGCGCGAGGTGCAAGGTGTACTGCATGCAAGGGCGCGAGCACGGCTGTGGCAGTGGGTTCCTCTCTTCGTTGCAGTAGTGGAAGAACGAGGAAAATGAAGAAGACGAGAGGCGTGGTCTGCAGTGCATGTCCTTGCGCACTGTGAGAACGCTACGCGGTCTGAGGCACGCACTTTGAGGCGGTGGCGTGTGTGGCTACTAGCCGCATGGGTGTGCTGGTGTGTTGCGTGTGGTGGGGGCTGGTGCAACGCCTGCAGAGCGCGCAAGTGCAGGCAGGTGGTTGTTTGCACGCGGTGGAGGCAGGCTAGCGTGGGAGGATGAGGCATGCACTTGGGCTGCAGCTGCGCGATGTTGGAGAGGTTGGCGGTGAGTGGTGGCAATGGAGAGGATGGTGGAAGTTGGTGCGCACAGTGCTTGCTAGTTCCACAGCACCCACCCTCTCCACGATGGGGAAGGTGAAGAAGAGATCTCCCCTCAGGGGGAAAGAAGGCGAAGACTCAACCCTCTCTCTCTCGTCAGAATCTCTTTTATCTCCTCTCCCCACGCGAGTCAAGGGATTTTCAAAATCCTTTACTAAACATGGCCAATGCTATTGGGTTATGTTGAAGGAGGATGGCCATAGGTTGAGATATTTGTGGGGGGGAAATATCTTTTCACCCCCCTGTTCTTTTCCATAATTGATCCTCCTCCCTCTTCTTCCTGATTATTAGCTTGATGGAGTAGATTAAGTGGAGAAGATGAGTGTGCTGTTGTGGGACCTGCATGAAATATATTTACATAATAAGCAATAGAAGAAATGTAAACTTAAATAATAACACATTCAATCATTTAATGACCTAATGTGATTATTAACAAACATACAATGTTAGAATTGAATTACTTAGGCATAATAATAGTCCATTAAAATGGACTCAACAGAGAAGTTATCCTCCTCGACGAATGTTTGGAGGATGAGCCGGACGGAGCAACGCCTGGAAGACTAAGGATGGAGTGGGAAGGAGGACGAAGCAGGAAGAAACGGGAACGAGACAACACGTCGTCGTCGTCGCAAGATCCAGTTCCGGAACAAGGGTGAAAAGATTGGATTTAGCTCTATAATAGCATCTCGAGTGTGGGACAAGCTTTTCTTGAGCTTGAGAGAGGTAGAGAAGTGAAGGAAGGGATGAAGAAGTGGAGGTCGGGCCTCCTTTTATAGTTGTAGGGATTGGGGGCAAAAAGGTCATTTTAAGTTCATTAGTGACGGATTTATTCGTCATTAAAGGCCAGTTGTGGTTGAAGTGCACACGCCTCCTTGCGCCCAATGCTCTTCCACGTTCACACAAGATCAGTTGTCCGATCTCAAGATCGGACGGCTTAAAACGCTCTTTGCCAGTGCCTCTTCGTCAGCTCAACGAACAAGCACGCCTCTTCTCAATTGTCTGATCTCGCACCCAACGGCTCAAAATGCATCGTGCCCCCCGCATCTGATTGGGCATTTGCATCTGCATAGGATCACACGTGCGTGAACCGCATGCATCCGTTGCGCCACATCGCCCACTCCTCGCCTGCACGATCTGCATCGAACGACTGAACTAAATGCGCCCAGTGCCTTCACCTCAATTTGAGGCTTGCAGGGATTCGATCCCGCAACCTTTGCTTCGCGAGTGCGCCCAAGACCAATGCGCTACGGCCTCTTCTTTGTCTCGCTTAGGAATTAGGCGCGCGCAATCGTGGCCGTTGGATCATGATCCAATGACCTAGATCGCCCGTGCCTTTGCCTTCAAAAGTGCAACTATGGGCCCATAGGGCCGATTGGGTGGCTAAGATGGCGCCACGGACGGCCAAGATGGTGCCATGTGGTGTCATCTTGGCCGTCCATCTTCTATGTGTTGTAGATGGTGCCACGGATGTCAGATTGGACCGATTTTCACACCGTTAGGCTACGATCAATGATCCAAACCCATCCGTGCGGTCGGATTTGTCGTCTGAAGTGTGGATTGGCACCATCTTGACCCTTGATCTTTAGGCTTCCTTAGTCTCTATCTGGTGCTACGGATGTCCGATCAGAGCGATCTTGGAGTCATTGAACTCCAATCGTTGCCCTGATCAAATCTGTACGGTTGGATCTTTGATCCGAGGCCCCAATAAAAAGTCTCCCTTTCCCTGACCATAAAAGGAGACAATTACTATACAATTTATAATACTTGACATAAATGCATGATTATGCATGTTATGCAATATTTACAATGTATGATGCTAATATGACACTAAGAACATGCATTAATAGACATTTTTTGCTATTTAGATGTATGCATATCACACCCCAAAGAGCTGACTTCGGAGATCATTGTGCCCAAGTCAATCTTGATTTAGCCACGATTTATGGACTTGGGTAAATCGTATGGGGTGAATGATATGCTAGAGGTCCCGGAACCTGACCTCTTGATGTTGGAGGATAGAATTGTTGAAATGAAAATTTGGGAGGCTAAGTCTAAGGGAACTTTGATTTTGGATCTAAGGGTACCTATTGACCTGAAGCCACCTACTTTCTACCATGACCCTTATGATATATTTCGCGTGCAACCCAAACTTGAATTAACTAATTATTTCTCTAAGTTGAATGTGAAGAGGACTTCTGAACCTATTGAACCATCTTTACCCGTTGTCCGACACTTTGGTCTTGGGTTGCACACCACAAAACCGTAGTCCCAGCCCTGCAAGCTTAACAACCTTCGATTTTGGGTGATTTTCATCCAGAACTTGAGAACCACTTGACCCTAGGGCATGGGTCTGCACCATAATCTGGTCCACGTCAGTGGACATCTTTTGTTGGCGAGTCTGAGAATCAATATTTTTATTTTGATTCTGACTCACACTTGTAAATTCTAAATTTCTTCCTTGTATGTATTTTATACCTAGCTGAAGGCATTAAATTTAGCACGTGTTTATATTTCACGTTCTCTGAGGAGCTAACCGGATTCCTCACGACATTTAAGTGATATTCTGTTTACTCCACCTTTTTCATGTCTTTGTTTTTACAATGAGGGCACTGCATCATTTAGGCATGTAGGGGTGGATAATCAATTCCTAAGATCATTTTGTTAACTCCGTAGAATTTCTTTTAGTTTCTTATAAAAAAAAGTGAAAATTCAAAAAGAAAAAAAAAAGAATTAGGAAAAGAGAACTTAGGCATTTGGAAGTTATTAACTTTAGGAAATGATACGATAGGACCCGAATACTTAGACTCTTCAAGTCTTCGGGCTTAATTAACCTAGGTATCCACTCGAATGTGGACTTAGTCTTAAGTTCTTGCCAATTAAAATCCATTTTAATTTGGTAAATAAATTAGGATGATAAGTATGCAACTTATCAACCCGCCCTCTAATTTAGGAGGACTTTAAGCCTAAGCATCTATACACTTTTTTTTGCACTGACTCACCTTTTGGTGATTTCTTCGAAAATTGGGTAGCTAACGAACTATCTAGGGTGGTATGACTGGCAAGTTATCGATGGTAACAGCTCATCGGTCGGTTGTCTAGAGCTCAGTCACAAGACCATTTTCATTGTATTGTCATTCAGTAAATCTTAGATCAGGGAAGCCACCTACTTAAAAAAAAAAATGAAAACAAAAATGAAAAGAAAAAAAAATACAGAAAAAGGGAAAAAAAAAAAATAAAACCACACTTCACTGCACGAGTATGATTGGCAAGTTACCTTGGGTAACAATCCATTAGTCGGTTGTCCAGAACCCAGCTCACAAAAAAATACACAATAATTCCCAAAAAACTTAAGGAAGAAGAGATGAAGTAGAATAAACTGGGGAGATATACACTAGGTTCTTCCTTGTGTTGACCATATAAATAAAAGTAAGGAGAAAGCTACCAATCAAAAAGATAAACCTTTAGGCAAGGTCACCTAGAGTTGTAGAAACCCGAAGTCTGTTTCAATGGCCGCCTAGTGAGTCTTTCATTATTTTCACAAGATGCTTAGCACTTAGAGTCCTTTTTAAGTCTTGGGCGGGTCGGGTAGCTATAAAAAGTTATCCCGGAACTCCCAAACTCCAAAAGTACAAAAAAATTAGAAAAGAAGAAAAAAAAAATGTATCTTCCCTTTTTAAATAAGGCGAGGACTTGGGCGGTCTACATTCTGGCAAACACCTGGGTACTATTAAGTTTTCGTTGTTTAGGACCTTAGTTGAAATTTTCTATTGTTAATAAATGACATAGGCTTAAGCGATCTAATCCTATTTCTACTTTTATACATAGTATGTAGTTTAATTTTGCTAGGGATTAGTAAAAGATAGGCATGGGGGTATGATATAAACACATCTATTTGGGTTAAAATGCCTATTCATGCATGTTCCTAGGCTTAGATTTGCATTTCATGTTATAAATATTACATAGCATGCATAATTATGCATTTAGAGTAGTTGTATATAATTTAGGTTAATTGGGTCTTTTCTGTGGTCAGGAGAGAAGGAAATTGATTTCGAAGCCTCGGATTGATGATCCGACCATACGAATCTAATCAAGATGACGATCGGAGTCCAACGCCTCCGAAATCACCTTGATCGGAGTCTTGTAGCACCATATGCAGTCCGAGGAAGATCAATGGCCAAGGGACTAGGTGACATAATTCGAAGATTCAAATGACAAATCCGACCGTGCAGATGGATTCAGGTCGACGATCGCAGCCCAACAGCGTGAAAATCGACTCAATCCGACCTCTATAGCATCCCCTACAACAAAAAAAAAATGGACTGCTCATATTGCACCACGTGGTGCAACCCAGGCTGCCGATGCACATGCACGCGCCACCGTACGTACACAACAGCGCGGGTGTGCTCGCGGGTGCAGAGGCACGCATGCGCACAACGTAGCTCCAGTACGTGAGCGTGCACGCGTACGACAAGGAGAGCACACAACGCAGCGCCAATGGAGCATGAGCAGCGAGTGGTTTTTCAGCAACAGCCTGGAGGACATTTAGTGATGCTTACAGTCGTCGCTAATTTTTCACGGGTGCAAGGCTAGCTGCGCACGCCAGCGGGCATGAGCTGTCTACAGCGACACTTCCAGCGATGACCTGGAGGTTGCTAATGGTCCCATACCTATTTTAGTCTCTTTTCCTCCACTATAAAAGGACCTACACCCCCTCCCTTCCAAGCCATCTCTACCTACTCTACTCCCACCTACTACCAAGCTCTAGCAAGCCTGCCAACTCTTTATTAAAGTTTGCTCTCAAGCTCCCAAGGTGCCTATTAGTATAGCAAACCTCTGCCCCACCAAATACTCCTCCAACTTCCCATCCCCATTCATAGGTCACCTTGGAGCCATCCTCCCACCTCCATTTCGATAGTAGATCATCTCCGCCTTCTCACCTCCATACCGAAGCTGGGCTGAAGCTTTCCTCTACCCAACATCCTCCCGCTTCCCACCTTCATCGTCCTACTTCCCAACTCCTTCATTCGAGCTTCTGTCAGGCGTCGTCGTCTCATCAAACAGTCGCTTCGGGAGATTTCTTCTCACCTCCCTTTCTTTTTATGTTTTCTATATTATTGTAATTGACATTCATGTAATATATCATATTCAATTCTATCTCTCTCTTGTGATTGATTGTCATTTTATTTCAAAACTAAAAAAATAAAATAAAATCCTAAAACACCAAAAAGAAATAAATCGAAGCGCGATTTTCATTCAAAGTAAATGTCGCCTCTCTATGTTCGACTCGGGACTCCATTGGATTTTCAGTATAAATTTTATTTGATCACGAGTTTTGCAACTACAACAATGGGTTACTCGTAACCATGATTTCAAACACGCAAAACACGTGCGATCATCCTCCAAGCAACCGTCAAGGAGGATAACATCTCTCTCCCTTCTTTATCGCTTTCTAGAATAGAATTTTTCACTTTCTAGCTGTAATCATTTCCTGCTTTCTATATGTAAAAATAGTATTCAATTACAAAGTGATTGTTCTCTCTCTCTCTCTTAGTGTTAATATAAATTTCATTGTGATTATCTCGCTTTCAAAACAAAAATACCAAAAAATGTAATCGCGGATTTTAGATCAACGTAGCCTCCTTGTGTTCGACCCGGAATTCTTTAGAGTTTCGGTAAATTTATCTGTTAACGGATTTCTTCGCAAATCATGCTACGACGACGGGTTTTTCAAAACTCAACTTCCATTTGCGACATTTGTCGTTTCAACATTTTGGCGCTGTTGCTGAGGAGGAGACAATTCTTGATTTTCTTTCTGCATTTCGCACACTTTATTATTTTCTAACTTGCTTTTATTTTTCTTCTATTGTTTTACAGGTACCTCAACAGGAAATCTTCAAGCAGTAGAAAGTAGTAAAGTGCAGTTGAAGACAATTGTAAGTGCTCCCCATTTTTTCCCCCTCCATAGATTTCATTCCACAACCTTAATTCAAACCCCAATTAACCTAGGTGTTCGCATAATCCCTAGGATTAGTTTGGATGCTTTGATTTCCACCCCCACTCATCTCACCTTCGTAAAAAAAATAAAAAGATACTTCTTGTGGGATAAATCAACATACACACTACATACACCCACATTCAAGACACATAACCTAACTTTATTTTTATCTACTCAACCAAGATTCCGACCTGTGGAATCGATACACGTAAATCAACACATAAGAGAGTAGAAATCACTCTAAGTTAATCATCTTGTGTGCCTAACTCAGTGGTGCATTTCATCCAATTATTTGAGTTGTTTGGGCCGCACCACTTCATTTAAAATCAACTCATCAAGTAGCTTCCCTTTAGGGTGTTCAATTTAGGTTAATACTAGGCACTCCACTTTACTTTTGATTTCAAAAGGAAAATATCTTCACCCGTGTTTGAACATCTAGTTTGCCTCTGAAACTTGATTGAACTCACCTAATTCTAAACCTTAAAAGTTACTTAAGCAAGATTTGAACCTTAAAACCCACTCATCGAAATAATCTTACTTGAAAACCCTGGTTGTGCACGCACTCACACATATTCAATTGATCATTAAGGGCACAACCCATCTTAAGGGCCCACCACATTCCATAAGCACTACAATCCTAAGCCTGTGTAAAATAAAGTAGATGTTGGCCTTAAGAATAGATTCACTCTTCGGGGCCCAGACTAAGATTGTTTACGATTAACCTACTTGTACTAGCCAATCTAATGTCTAGCTTGGGGAGTAGAATCAAACGATCGTGGCTGGGGAGTACGCTAGGAACCAGAGGCACAAGCCGAAGGAAGAACCTTCTCCCCAATCCCACCTTCTAACTGGTTGGATTGACTGGATACAAGTAGAGTAAATCATCTATAATCTTAAGATGGATTCTGAGAGTCTGTAGATCCTTAGGCTATCCAACTTAAGGACAACCTTGTTTTGTTGTGCTGCAGGGTTCTTATCCCGAGTCCTTCCGACCTCTTCCTAGTTTATGCTTGGAAGGAGATCATTGAATCCCCGATTGGAAGGACCATTTGATCATTCTAGGAGGCATAGATTGAACTTTGGCCAAATTGATCCCATAACTGATCAACAACATCCTCTGCCTCAGAATCAACAGGAGATGTTGCAAAGGCAGCTGGAACAAATGCAAAGAATGCAAGGTGCTCAACCCTTGAAGGATTTTTATCATCCTTCAAATTATGGGGAACGTCCTGACGTCTAGATTTCAGCCAGAGACGTTGAAATCAAGTCCTAGGTGTTAAGCCTGATCAAACATTTCCATGGACTTGGCTCTGAAGACCCGTTTCAACATTTGGACTTGACCACTTTGGTTTAGACCACCAAAGCACGTGAATGAAGAGTGGATGATCATCAGACTCTTTCCCCATTCTCTTAGTGATAAAGCCGCTGATTAGTACAGGACCATAGGAAGGCCAATAGCAACATGGAATGATCTGAAATCGACTTTCCTGAAGAAATTCTTTCCAGTCGGGTGTACCAATGCATTCAGGCGAGCGATTACTACTTTTGCCCAACGGTCGAGGGAGCAGTTTCATGTTGCCTGGGAGTAATTCCAGGACTTATTGCTAAAGTGTCCACACCACGAGGTGCCGAAATGGCAGTGCATGTAGATCTTTTACCACAGGTTGACTAAGTAACTCAGAAATCACGTGGACGCTTCTTGCAGAGGCAATCTCCACAACAAAGACGCAGATAGCGTGCACGATTTATTTAAGGAAATGAGTGAAAATTCAATCAATCATGCCTCCATGGATACTTTTAACTAGTCCAAACAACCCAAATCGAATGTTAATGAGATCCACGACTCTCATTCATTCGATATGAAATTGATTTGTAATAAACTAGATAAGGTGGACCTGGTTACCAAAAGGATGGAGGAGTGGATGGTAGAAAACTCTGCAAACAATTCTTGATCCACTCAATCCCAGAATTCAGGATTCCATTCTTCGCGAGCTTCTTCTGAACGGGAGTTCATGAATCAACTGGATGTGGCTCAACCTGTGAGCCAGCATTGATCAGAACCCCACGGGTTCCAAACTGGGGCCTTTGATCCCAGTTTCTCTTATCCCTCCCTTTCTTTTTCTTCATCCTCGCCCTATGAGGATGTCTATTGATTAGCCCATATTTGTGGGCTATTTAAGTATCTAATGTCTAGACATTAAGTTAATTTTAACATTTAGATAGCATACTTTAGGATGTAAATAAATTAATTCATATTTTTAGATTAAGCACATAATTCACGCATTTAGAATTAATCTAGGATTGCATACAATTAATTAGTTAATTAATTAGGTGCACTATTTTAATTAACATAGAAGTTAAGGAGTTATGTATAAATAACCTTAATTATTTTATTCTTTTATTCTTCTTCTCCTTTGCACAGGTAAAGCCTCCAGCCCCGCCTCCTCCTCCTACGCATCACATTCATTCTACGGTATTTTGAATTTCAAATCTGTGTGGCTGTGGCTACAAAAGGAGAAAGAAGAGCTGCCATTGAGGAGGAGGCCCCCACCCCTATTCATCACTGTGTAGAGAGTGCACCACTCTCATCCACTCCACCACCGGCCTCAATCGTGGCAGCAAGCCTCCACCACCGTTGGCGTGTGGTGTGACAGGCTGCACTGCCATTCGGAGCATGCTCGCATCACCGTGAATGCACGCTGCTCCACCATAAGCACACACAGGCATGCATGCTACCATCTTCATTGCCATTACCAGCATCCACCTCCATCTTCTTCCCCATCCTCTGTTTTTCCTCCACTCCACCAAAAGGAACCCAAAAACCACGCCACTTCCACGCGCAGCTCCCAGCTGCTGCACACACCTGCCCACTCCTCACCGCAACCACCTTCAGCCCTGCCAAGCGCGCCATCGCGCATCCATCCTCCAGCGCATCCACCTCCAGTGCACACACCAACACCACGTGCCATCTACCCGCACGCACCTTCACCAGTAGCGCATCGCCCACTGCAATGCCTGCAACCCACAACACGCCCTCACTTCATCTCCAGCGCACCCTGCCAAGCGCCCCAGCCATTGCACGAGCCCGCGCCATCACCTACAGCACCCTCTGCAGCACCTGCAATAGCGCCAACAGAACCACCACCACGCCTGTGCACCCTGCAGCTCCCCCAGCACCCGCGCGTGCTACCTTCCTTGTGCCTGCAGCAAGCGTGGCCTGCAGCAGCCTCCTCCACCACCGCCACTTCTTTCCTCTGGCAAGCCGGCTCCGGCCATCTCACGACGCACCACTGCCACCACCGCGAAGGCCTCGCTGCAGCCGACCTCTTGTAGGAGTAGCTCCTAGAATGAGCCTCTCTCCCGTAAGCGGGGAGGAGAGAGGTAGAATCCTCTACTTTCACTCTAATTAATAATTACATTTGAATGCCATTGCCAAACTTCATTTTTTTTTTAATATTTGAAATATTGAGTGAAATTGCGACTTCATACTCAAGCTTTCTTATAATTGCGTGGCTTTTGTGATTCACATCTTTTGACATTGGTTTTAGATTAAGATGTGCACAAATTTTCTCTAATGCATGTCAATTGGAAATTACATAGATTCATGACATATTTATTGAATATTTCAGGGAGGAAAAATTGCACATCTACCCTTACATTTTCGAGTTATTGTGCATCTTCTTTTCGTCGCATTTCATGTCAGATTTGACTATGGATTTCACACTTGATTGAATGAATACGAGAAAAAATATTTGAGATTTTATTGCATCATTGCCTCCCTGTGGATACAACCTGCTCTTCGACGAGTGGTTTAATTTTTATTTTAATTATTTTGTTAAGCGATTTTCCACCACTTTGATCCTACAACGACAAATCATCTTAATACATTATTCGAAAGCGAAATTGGGTCTGCTGCCTCGGGTTTTTTCAGGAGAAGTTAGGGTGGCTCCTCCAACCTAGATTATAAGCATTGGAGTAAGGGTTGGACCTAACGCCTATGCTCCGCAATGACCAATGGGTCAGGGTCATGTTTGCACTTAGCTGCCCCTAAATCAGGTCAATCAAGCAACTTGGAATGCCTGTCAACCTATAGGGCAGGCTGATTTGAATCATCAGATATTAGAAATGCAAGGATCTATGCTCCAGCTCATGCAGCAAATGAAAACTTTGCTGGACAACTTGTAAACTGGGTTCATTACTAATTCCCGTCAACCCAGATCTCTGCCATCTCAACCCGTACCTAACCCGCATAATATACAAAATCCGGGTAATCAAGCCCAAGAGTACGGGAATCAGAGGGACCCACACGCACATGCTCAGGTGGTTGAGCAGGATCCTTCCTCTTCTTCTTCTTCATCAAATCCGAGGCTTCTGGCTAATGAAGCCCCTCCAATCTTTCCTAACCCTCCCCAAGACCCAAACTCATATGCATCTGCTAACTCTTTTACCTTGAGGTATGGAAGGCAAACCCAGGACCCACAACTACCTTGTTCCGATCTACCAAATCCTAGAGAGCCTGAGGAGAGAAAAGAGAACTCTGAAGAAGAAATCATGGCTCAGGAACTTACTTCTGATGATTTGACTCATGTTCCTTTTCCTGAGGCCTTGATTGAACCGAGGAAGAAGAAGCCTGTTGATAGTAATGAGGAGCTCTTCAATATATCCAAGAATGTCGAAATCAATATCCCCCTCCTCGACGCTATCAAACACATACTGGCTTACGATAAATTTTTAAAGGATTTATGCACACAGAAGCTTCAGTCGAGGGAATCTATTCCGAGAAAGGTGGTACTCTCCGAATAGGCTAGTTCTGTTATCCTGGATTACCTTCCTCCGAAAAAGAGAGATTCAGGTGCCCCTTTGATTTCTTGTGTCATCGGAGATTACACCTTTGATAGGGTACTTCTGGATCTAGGTGCATCCACTAACCTAATTCCGACTTCTCTTTACGACAAGTTTGGATTAGTTGAACTTCAACCGACCTCAATAACGCTGCAGTTAGCGGACCGTTCGGTCACAAATCCGAGAGGCATTATAGAGGATGTTATTATCAAGGTTAAGGACTTCTACTTTCATATAGACTTCCTTATCCTTGACATCGATGTACCTGAGAATTTAAGGAATACACCCATCATTCTGGGGCATCCATTCTTGGCTACCGCTAAGGCCAACATCAACTTTGAGAGAGGTAGCATGGAAATCACCTTTGGGGATGAGAAATTGAAATTGGATATTTTTAAGGCGATTAACAAATTTAAGGATTGCGGATTTATAAAGGATCTTGAGGAAGATAACTTGAATATTGAAACATGTATGGTGGTTTCTGCAATTGAAAGTTCCTCCTATCCTGATGGATCTGACCCACAACCCTCTGTGGCAAACCTGCCACATTCTGAAGAGGTTATTGATTTTGTTCACTATCAACCTCTTCCTCTTGATGAATCTTCATCAGCATCATCCTTACCTTCTATCCTAAACCCACCCCAACTTGAACTGAAATCATTGCCTAAGAGTTTGAAATATCAATTTTTAGGACCTCAAAGGATGCTCCCTGTGATTATCAGTGCTAGATTAACTAAGGAGCAGGAGATTAAACTAATCAAGGTCCTAAAGGAACACAAGAAGGCAATTAGTTGGACCATTCATGACCTTAGGGGAATCAAGCCATCTTACTGCAATCACGGAATATTCATGGAAGATGGATCCTACCCTTCTCGTCAAATGCAGAGGATATTAAACCCTAATATGAGAGAAGTGGTCAAGAAGGAAATAATTAAGTGGCTTGACACAGGAATCATTTATCTGATCTCCGATAGTCCTTGGGTATGTCCCATGCAAATTGTTCCTAAGAAAGCCGGGATTACCATTGTGACTAATGAGAAAGGAGAATCAATCACAACTTGTTCAGCTTCCTCTTAGAGGGTCTGTATCAATTACAGGAAGTTGAACATAGCCATGAAAAAAAGATCATTTCCCTTTTCCCTTCATCGATCAAATACTTGAAAGACTAGCTGGGCAAAAGTACTTCTGTTTCCTAGACGGTTACTTAGGATACAATCAAGTCCCTATCCATCTAGAGGATCAAGAAAAAATGACTTTCACCTGTCCCTATAGAACCTTTACTTTCCGTAGAATGCCATTGGGCTTATGCAATGCACCTGCAACTTTTCAAAAGTGTATGCTAGCTATATTCTCTGACATGGTGGGAGAGTTTATGAAAGTCTTCATGGATGATTTCTCTGCTTTCGGAGAATTGTTTGATTCTTGCCGGGTTAATCTTGAAATGATCTTTAAAAGATGCATCAAAACAAGATTGGTCCTTAGCTAGAAAAAGAGCCATTTCATGACACAAGAAGGCATCGTCTTGGGTCATGTAATCTCTAAACGGGGAATTGAAGTTGATAAAGCTAAGGTTGATGCTATCTCCAAACTTCCTCCACCAACATCTGTTAAACAAATTCGATCATTTCTTGGTCATGTGGGATTCCATAGGAGGTTCATTAAGGACTTCTCTAAGGTTGCTCGCCCTCTAAGTAACCTTCTCGCCAAAGATACGTAGTTTGATTTCAACGAATCATGCCGAAAGGCATTTGATTTTCTTAAAATAGTAGTCACTTATGCTCTGGTGTTGCAACCACCGGTCTGGACAGCCCCATTTGAGATCATGACCGGCGCTTCTGATTACGCGATCAGGGTTGTTTGGGTCAAAAGATTAACAAGAAGCCCTCTGTCATCTACTACACTAGCAAAACTTTAGATGAGGCCTAGAGGAATTACACTGTTACTGAGAACGAATTGCTAGCTGTAGTATTTACTTTGGAAAAATTCAAGGCTTATCTCTTAGGGTCTCACGTCATAATTTACACCGACCACTTGGCCTTGAGACATCTCTTGGCCAAAAAGGATGCCAAACCCTAGCTTATCCAATGGATTCTTCTGCTTCAAGAATTCGATCTTGAAATCAAAGATAAATCTGGGGCACAAAATGTGGTGGCCGATCATCTTTCGAGACTTCTAAGTGATTCTTCTCGTTCGGATATTCCGATTGCTGATACTTTTCCGGACGAAACTATTCTTACAGTATCAGGTGTCCAAACCTCGTGGTTTGCAACTGTTGAGGCGACTTGCTCGATCGTGTTTTAACAGTTAATTACGTCGTAGTATAGGTGATCAAGCGTCGTCAACAAATAAAGAGTTTTATTACTCGAAAATCGGAGTATCCGAGGTCGAACACAGGGAGTAATTGGAATTTACTATTAATCTCAAATGTAATTGAACACTTTAATTTACTCAAAACTTTAAGTCAAATATGAATGTATGCGGTTAAAAGTAATTATGACAAAAGAAATGAAATTGGACGTCTGATCTTGTGATCAGACGTCTTAAAAGTGTTATGCTTCTCTTCTGATATTTCCTTTGCTTCTTTCTCTTCTTCTCAGCAGTCTCTCCTTCTTCCTTCTTCTTTTCTCTTCTGTGAATGCTTCTTCCTCTTCCTTGGTCTTCTGTTCTTCCTTCTATCTTCTTCTGATTCTGTGTTGGTTGTCTACGAAGGCTTCTTCCACCTTGGTCTCTTCTTTCTTCTCCTTCTTTGGCTCTGCAGTCCTTTCTTTCTTCCTTCTCTTCTCTACCTTGCTCAGCTTCTTCTTCTACTTCTTCTCCCTCGTGGCTAAGTCTTTCTTCCTCAACGTTCAGCCTGCCTACACAGAGAGCAAAACCTACCCCTTTCCCTCTACCCAAACATCTCTCTCTCTCTGCAATTCGCTCAAGGACGCTCTCCCAGAGCCACACGGGTAATCGGGTCGGATTTCGCACCTGGGACCAGGCGCACCTGCAGGTGGGTGGTGCACAAGGAGTGCTCAGGTCAGGGTCGGGTCGGATCCCACCAGATCCGCGAGGTGAAACCACGGACGAGGCGAGTGGGTTAGGTGAGGGACCTCACACCTGTGCTTTTGGAGGCAACGAAGCAATATCACAAATTCAACTTATAGCATACCAACGCCTCGTATCTCGCCGATGTGGGACTAAAGGTTCTGCCCCAATCTCGCACGCGCTCGCAGAGCTTTCTTCGTGCAATCGCCCAGGCTGCAGGCTTCACAGCGCCCCTTGCTGGACTTGAAGGCTTCGCACTGCTCGTGCGAATCCGCTGCGCCTGAAGATTGGAAGACCTGAAGCCTGGAGCTGCTACAAAGCTGCTTCAACCTTCGTCAATGGCGGCAGGAGCTTCGATACTGTCAAACACAAAACGAGCCTCTCGGCTCTATCAGACCAGCTGGGGACCTTCGCCGTGGCACGGCGAAGGTGGTGAGCGGTGCTGCAGGCCGCAGGACGGCCTAGGCGTGCGTGCCTAGGTCAACCTGTGGCCGGAGGTGTGGGGTTGTTCGGGGGGCTATTGTGGAGGTGTAGAGGGATGGTGGAGGGGCAGAGGTTGTTCCTTATGGTGAGGCAGAGCTTATGAGTCAGTTGGCGAGCCGTGTGGAGGGGCGGAATGGTGGGGGCGGCTCGCCAGAGATCGGTCGGAGACGTGGAAGATGAGGGTGGTCAGCGACGGTCGAGGGTCGATTAAATGAAATAATAGGGGGAAAAGAGAGGGGAATACAGGGAGTAGTTCTAACCTAATTGTAGGGACGAAGGGGGACGGAGGGTGGACAGCTGTACCTGCTGTCGCCGGAGAAGACGTTGCCCAATGGAGTAAGACGGCGGCGACGATGGAGCTGAGGCGGTGTGCGCAGGTGTTGCGCGACGCGGAGGAGAATCAGGAAGATAACTCTGCCACTGGTTTTGTGGCAGAGCAAAGAAGAAGGGACAGGGAGCTCGCTAGAGCTTGCTGGACGCCTGGCCGGAGAAGAAAGAGACGAATTGGGGGTGGAAGTCTAGCCAAGTCAAGCTAAAGATGAGCGGCTGGAGGTGTGGGTTCTTTTATAGGCACTGGGCCGTGCTTTCAGAGAGTGGAGGGCACATCTATTGCCTCTGATAGCTCCCCGGAGTAGGAAAGAGGTTAAGATACCCAAATCCCTCGTGCGTTCGCACGAGAGATTGGGTTCACACCAGAGATTGTGATTGGCCGTAGATGGAAGGGAATTCCTCAGAGAATCTCCCTTCCATTTCTAGGAGGGGATCTCTGAGGAATCAGAGAGTAATCCCTCTCTAAACCTCGCCGGAGGTTGCTTCTGCCCTAAAAATGGTGGAAGGACCTGATTGCAAAGGTGGCGAGGAAGTTAGGGCGCTCTCTGCAAGGATTTTCAAAAGATAAGGAACAAGTTGTGATTTGGGTGTACTAAATTGCAAAGTAGGTCAAGATGACCTCCCCTTAGGTCCAAATTTTGATACAAATCTAATTTGGATCTAAGGAATTCAATGGTGAAGTTGGATTTTAGGGTTGACCTCGTTTGACTGGACATTTTTCATAAAAACCCAAATTAGGTTACTTGAAGAGCTAGGACCCTAATCTAGGTCAAACTGGGTTCCAAAGGCCAAATTAAGTGTTATAAACCCTAGAGGATATTTTTCCATGATTTTTAGAGGGTTTACTTGATTTTTATCCTAATCGGAACCTTGTTAATTTAGGCGGGTCTGTTTTAGGGTTACCAAATGTCATTTAATTCCTGGATTGCACCTAAACCCATGTCTAATTGAATCAACCCACTTTTTATCTTATTTAGACCTTTTGACCTATGTTTTGCCTCTGAGAAAACCCGTTTATGTACTGCAATGGTAAAATTACAGTTTTAACCTTTAATTCATGTTTTCTTCTCAGAGCACTTATTCCTTCATTTAGGCCTTCTTCTAGGTTATGTAGGAGCTTTTATCTTCTTTATTGGGTCAAAAAGAGCTAGTTATGACTCATGATGAGGCTCTCATCAGCAAACATTATAAATTATTTGACCGTTGGTCAAATCCCTTAGGATTGGACCAAGTAACAACGAGATAGACTCAAATATGAGGCCAAATATTACTTCTGGGAGGACCTTGAACTGTGCCGCATCAGCTCTGATCAAATTATTTGCCGATGTGTTCCGGAGAATGAATTCCAATGTATACTCAAGTTCTGCCATGCATCTACGTGTGGTTGACATTTCTCCGGGAAAAAGACGGCTGCAAAAATTTTGCAATCTGGATTCTATTGGCCGTCTTTATTCAAGGATGCCTAGGAATTCTCGAGGTCATGTTCTCGATGGTAGGCACTTGGGAGCATAACCAAGAGACATATGATGGCTTTAAATCCGATTCTTCCCGTCAAAATCTTTGACGTTTGGGGTATCGATTTCATGGAACCCTTCCTCCCTTCATTTGGACACCAGTACATTCTTGTCGTTGTTGATTACGTGTCCAAGTGGATTGAGGCTATTCCCACCCGAACCAATGACCACATGGTGGTCATCGATTTCGTCAAGAAGAACATCTTCAGTCAGTTCGGGAGTCCGAGGGCCATCATCAGCGATGGTGGTACTCATTTCACTAATGCCCAGTTCCGTAGTTTACTGGTAAAATACGGGGTAAATCACAGAATCTCCATACCTTACCACCCCCAGACGAATGGACAGACCGAGATCTCCAATTGAGAGATCAAGAATATTCTGCAAAAAATGGTTACACCTGATCGTAAATATTGGACTCAAAAGCTTGAGAACCCTCTTTGGGCCCACCATACGGCATACAAAATGCCTATCGACGTGTCACTGTTTCATCTGGTGTATGGAAAGGCATGCCATTTACCCGTAGAGATTGAACATAGGGCATTCTAGGCAATCAAGCAATGTAATTTGGATTTGAGTTTAGCTGGAAAGGACCAAGAAACTCCAATTATCTGAGTTGAAGGAGCTTAAAAACAACGCATACGAGAATGCCAAGATCTATAAGGCTCGGACCAAAGTTGAGCTGAACCAGAAGGTTTGTCTCTTTGATTCTTGGCTTAAGCTCTTTCCCGGCAAATTTAAGTCAAAATGGAATGACTCGTTCATCATCAATTAGATATTTCCAAACGGGGATGTTAAGATCCCTAACCCAAAGATGGGTAATTCTTTTAAAGTCAACAATCAATGTCTGAAGCCTTTTGTTGATCGTATGGTTCCAGAACCCGTCTTAGACACGGTTGCTCTAATCATATCATGATTTCTTTGGCTGGACTTCGCCTAGCTGATGGCATTAAACTCAGTACTTGTATAGTCTGACTCAGAGCTGACCCGAGCATCATATTCAGGTGATATCTTCTACATTCTACCTTTCCTTTCATGCCTTTTATTTTCAATGAGGACATTGCATCAGCTAGGCATGGGGGGTGGATTTATTTCTGAATCATTTTGTCAGCTCTGTGGAATTCTTGTAAATTCTACTTATTTTTTCTTTTCTTTATTAGAAAAATGAAAAAAGATTGAATTAGGAAAGAATAATTGGGCATTAGGATTTTTCAACCTTAAGAAATTTTACAGTAGGATCTAAACACTTAGACCCTTCAGGCCTTCGAGCTTAATCACCTAGGTGTCCACTAAAATGTGGATTTGCTTATCAAGTCCTCACCATTCTGAATTTACTTCAATTTGGTTAAATAAGTTGGGGTGATAAGTACACGACTTATCAACCCACCCTCTAATTTGAGGGGATTTTAAATCTAAGCATCTAACACTATTTGCACTAACTCGCTTTTCGACGATTTTTACGAAAACTGAGTAGCTAATGAACCTTCTAAGGTGGTATGGCTAGCAAGTTATCGGGGGTAACAGCCCATTAGTAGGTTGTCCAGAGCCCAGTCACACGACCATTCTTTTCCTGCTGCCTTTAAGTAAATCTTAGATAAGGGAAGCCACCTACTTAAAAAAAATCCTAAAAAGAAAAGAGAAAAATAGAAAAGGAGAAAAGAAGAGAAAAAGAAATAAGCCACACTTCACCGCACGAGTATGACTGGCAAGTTATCGTGGGTAACAGCCCATTGGTAGGTTGTCCATAACCCAGCTCAAGAAAAGCACGTAAAATTCCAAAAAACTTAGGAAGAAGCGAAGAAGTAGAATAAGCTGGGGAGATATACACTGGGTTCGCCTTTGTGTTGACCCCATAAAAATAAAAGTATGGAGAAAGCTACCGGTCGAATAGATACACCTTTAGGCAGAATTTCTTTTCAAGGTCACCTAGGGGCGTAGAAACCCGAAGTCCGTTATAATCACCGATCAATGAGTCTATCACATTTCACATAAAAATGCTTAGAACTTAGGGTTCACTTCGAGTCTTGGGTGGGTTGAGTGACCATAGAAAGCTGCTCCAAAACCCTAAACTCAGAAATCCAAAAAAATTAGAAAATAAGAAAAGAAGAAAAGATCCTTCTTCGAATAAGGTGAAGGCTTGAGACGGTTTGCATTTTGGCAGACACATGGGCGCTGTTGTGTCTTTGTACTTCAGGTTCTTAGTAAAAATCTCCTAGTGTTGAAAAATAACTTTTGCCCAAGAAATCCGACCTAATTCTTTTATAATTAGCATATGCCTATCTTTTGCTAGGGATTAGCAAAAGATAGGCATGGGGGTGTGATGTGCAAACATTTGAATAGATAAAAATGTCTATTAATGCATGTTCTTAGTATCATGCATTGTAAATATTGCATAAAATGCATCATCAATCATTTACGTCAAATTATACAAATTATATAGTAATTTCTTCCTTTTAATGGCCAAGGACAAGACAACTTTTAATTGGGGCCTCGAACTGAAGATCCAACCATACGGATCGAATCAGGACAACGATTGGAGTTCAACGACTCTAAGATCGCCCTGATCGAACTTCCGTAGCATCAGATATAATCTAAGGAAGGTCAAAGATCAAGGGCCAAGATGATGTAAATTCACACTTCGGATGACGAATCCGACCACATGGATGGGTTCGGTTCGACGATCACAGCCCAACGACACGAAAATCGTTCCAATCCGACATCCGTGGCATCATCTACAAGACATAGAAGATAGACGGCCAAAATCGTTCCATCCCAGTCGCCCAACCGGCCCAAGGACCCGCCGCTGCCCTCACTCTCCTCAACCACGCGGACGATCTCAGTCGTTGGATCAAGATTCAATGGATGAGAGAGCTCGCACTTAAAATTAGCGTCGCGCCTCAAACTGCTACATAGCACAGTGGTTAAGGCGCTGCTCGCGCAAGGAGCGCAAGTTCGAGCCTCCTGCATGTGCCTCTACTTGCGTGGATGAGCGCGATCTCGACTGCGCAATCAGCTGCGAACGGTAGGGATCTTCCAATCAAACAGACGAGCAATCGAACACAGTTATGCACACGCGATTACACACGCTTAACGCATGAAGCTGAAGCGGGCGAGGAGCATTTTAAGCCGTCCGATCTTGAGATAGGACGACTGATATTGTGAGGACGTGGGCAAGCGTTGAGCACGCAGAAGGCAAGGAGGTGGGCGTGTGTGCGAAGCTTCAGTGATGTGGGGTCTTTAGTGACACTCAAATCCGTCAGTAAAGACCCCCTCATTTAATGTTTTAAGCATGAAATATCAATTTTTCCCCCAACCTCTACACCTATAAAAAGACCTACGCCCCCAACATTTCAATCATCCCTTCCTTCCTCTCTCCCTCTCCAAAGCTCTAAAGAAGCTTGTCCCAAACTCGGGATGCTCCTCTAGAGTCAAAATCAAAGTTTTCTCTCCCCCATTCCGAAAGTGGATCCCACGACGGTGACGACGCCTTGCCCCACCCCCGATTCTTCCCACTCCGTTCTTTGTCTTCCATCTTCTGACTTCGTCCTCTGTCTTCTAGGCATCGCCCCACCCAGCTCGTCCTCAAAGCAACCGTCAAGGAGGATAACATCTCTCTCCCTTCTTTATCGCTTTCTAGAATAAAATTTCCCACTTTCTAGCTGTAATCATTTCCTGCTTTCTAATTATAAAAACAGTATTCAGTTACAAAGTGATTATTCTCTCTCTCTCTCTCAGTTTTAATATCAATTTCATTGTGATTATCTCACTTTCAAAACAAAGATACCAAAAAAATATACTCGTGGATTTTAGATCGACGTAGCCTCCCTGTGTTCAACCCGAAATTCTTTCGAGTTTCGGTAAATTTATCTGTTGACGGATTTCTTCGCAAATCATACTACGACTACGGGTTTTCCAAAACTCAACTTCCGTTTAACGACGTTTTCCATTTCAACATCGATGTAGCTCGGAGAAGGATAAGAATCAAGATTATGGTGTCCAGCGTTAGACCCTAAACACGGAGATCCGGAACTGTATCCCCAATCAGGATTATCCCAACTTGAAGATGGATGAGAATAAATCTGGTTGGAATAATAATCATTTTGGGAATTAGTGGTAGGAGGGTAGGAGTGGAAGTGCGAATAGGATGTGGAAGGATCCATGACAGACGAGAGGAAGAAAGGCACCCTGCAATACAAACAAACAAACCTATCCTTAAGTAGGCTAGCCTAAAGACCTACAGACTCCCAGAACCCATTTTAAGATAAAGAAACGATTTGATCTACTTCTTTTCAGTCAATCCAACCAGTTAAAGGGAGGGGTCGGGGAGAAGGTTCTTCCTTTGGCTTGCACCTCCTGTTCCTAGTGTACCCCTCAGCCGTGATCGTTTGATTCTACTCCCCTAGCTAGACATCAAATTGAACGATAGAAATAGACTAATAAAAAATAATCTTGATTTGGGCTCTGAAGAGCGAGTCCAATCCTTATGGCCAATGTCTACTCTATTTTATTGAGGGTTAGGTTTGAATGTGCTTCGGAATGTGATGGGCCCTTTATATGGGTTGTGCCCTTAATGATTAATTGATATGTGTGTCGTGCACAACCAATGATTTCTAGGCAAGATTATTTTTTTAGATGTGGTGAATTTTAGGGTTTAAATCTTGCTTAATAGCTTTTAGGATTCAACTTTAGGTGTATTCAACAAGTTCAGTTGGCACACCAGGTTTTGAAAGCACAGGTGAAGATGTTTTCCTTTAAAGCTTAAAAGAATGTGGAGTGTCTGGTAAATCCCTAAAAGTTGAACTTATGTGGCAGCTACTTGATGAGTTATTTTTAGTTGAAGTGGTGTGGCCCAAACAACTCAAATAATTGGCCTGATGCACCACTTAATTAGGCACACAAGTGATTACCTAATCTGATTTCTACTCAATTATGTGTTGATGAGTGTACCGATCCCAAAGATCGGGTTACTGGTTGAGTATGAAGAATCAGAAGAGGTTGTATACCTCTGTGAGATTTTTTTAAATTTTTCTTTATATGCTGATGTCAACACATTTACACTACATAAAATGTCTATTTATGCATGTTCTTAAGCATAGGACTGCAGTTCATGATATAAATATTGCATAACATGCATCATCTCGCATTTAGAGTAGTTTGAATAAAATGGAGGTTAATTGTCTCCTTTTATGTGCTTGGACAGGGCAAACATTTTATAGGGGCCTCGGATCAAAGATCCAACCGTATGGATGTGATCAGGGCGACGATTGGAGTTCAACGACTCCAAGATCGCCCTAATCAGGCATTCGTAGCATCAGATAGAGACAGGGGAACCCTAGAAGATCAAGGGCCAGGATGGTGTAAATCCGCACTTCAAATGACAAATCCGACCGCACGGATGAATTCGGATCGACGATCGCAGCCCAACGACACAAAAATCGAGTCAATCCGACATCCGTGGCACCATCTACAACTTCCAGAAGATGGACGGCCAAGATGGCGCCATGTGGCGCCATCTTAGCCGCCTAAACAGCCGCTGGCATTTTGTGAAGGCCCCCGCCCGATCGCTCTCCGCCGTCAGATGGAGATCCAACGGCTGTGGCCGCCCGGCGCTTAAATGTGCGCTCGACCATCCGCGCCCCGCAGCGGTCAAGCTCTTACGCGAGCACGGGGCACGGGTTCGAGCCACGGTGAGGGGATTGAAGGCGCGGGTAATTGAGGCGCGTGGAGCGTCGATGGAGATCGTGCAGTCGCGGGCGCCCGATAGCGCCGACGCGTGATTAGACGCCCCGCGTAACGCGCGATCGCACGCGCAGGCGGGCGGGTTGCAGCGGGCGCGGACGCGATTTAAGCCGTCCAATCTCGCGATCGGACGGCTGAAAAGCGCTGGACGTGCGCGAGCGTTGAGGAGCGAGCAGCCGAGGAGGCGCATGTGGGCGCGTCGGCGACGGCCACGTCGGGGCTTTAGTGACGGATTTATCCGTCACTAAAGACCCCTTATTTATTATTTTGAAGATGCAATGTCCATTTTGCCCCCACTCCTTGCAACTATAAAAGGAGACCCCCTCCATACGAAATTCTCATCCCTTCTTTCTCTTCTCTATCCCTCCAAAGCTCAAGAGAAGCTTGTCCCACACCCGGGATGCTTCTCGCGAGATAAAGTCCAATCTTCGTTCCCCTTCGGAAGTGGATCCCGCGGCGACGACGGCGTGCTACTTCGTTCCCGTTCTTCTGATTCGTCCTCCTTCGTCCCGCTTCGTTCTCCTTCATCCAGGCGTCGTCCCGTCCGGCTCGTCCTCCAAGCAATCGTCGAGGAGGATTTCTCTCTCCCTATTCTTTTTACCGCTTTCTAGTATAGATTTACTGCTTTCTAGATTAATCTACTCGTCCTCCAAGCAATCGTCGAGGAGGACATTTCTCTCTCCATTCTTTTAATTCTTTCTAGAGTAAATTTATCGCTTTCTAGAGTAATTGTTTTATGCTTTCTAGTTGTAATGAACAATCTCTTCAATACAAAAATTCCTTGTTTATTTTACATCTCATTTTGATTTCTCTGTGTAATATTCTCTTTCTCTCTTACTCTCTCTCTCTCTTCTATTTATTGTAAATAATTAAATGGTTCTAAATTGAATTATTCTGTAACAAATAAAAAGAAACGCGTAATTTTTAAATCAAACATCTGCCTCCCTGTGTTCGACCCGGAATTTTAATTTCGGTATAAATTTTATTTGTTGAACACGAATTCTTCGCTTTTGAACTACAACGACAGGTTTTCCAAAACCGAACACGTTAGCGTAGGTTCATACACGTTCAACATTTTGGCGCCGTTGCCGGGGAGGCAACGATTTTTTATTTCTCTTCGTGTTTTGTAACTTACAAATCATTTACCTCACTTTTCTCCTTTCTTATTATAATTGCAGGTACTCTTTTGAGACAAGCAAAAGCGGTAGATTGGAGTAAAGTGCTGTGGAAGGTTTTGTAAGTTATTCCCCATTCTTTCCCCCTCCATAGATTTCATTCGCCGCATTGAATCCAAATTCCAATTAACCTAGGTGTTTGCATAAATCCTGGGAATAGTTTGGTTGTTTGGATTCTCACTCACATTCATTCTACCTTCATTTATAAAACAAAAAAAAAAACAAAAAGATAATTTTGTGGGGCAATTTTCAACAAATACACAATGTACACCCACATTTAAAGGCACTTAACCGAATTGATTTGTTTCTACTCAACCGGGTTCTGATCTGTGGGACCGGTACACATAAAGCAACACATAAAAGAGTAGAAATCATTCTAGGTTAACCATCTTTGTGTGCCTAAATTAGTGGTGCATTTGTGGCCAATTTTTTGAGTTGTTTGGGCCGCGCCACTTTAAATAAAATAAACTCATCAAGTAGCTGCCTATTAGGTTCAACTCTTAGGGATTTACCAGGCACTCCACATTCTTTTTAAGCTTTAAAGGAAAAAATCTTCACCTGTGCTTGTAAAACTTGGTGTGCCAACGAAACTTGATTGAAAACACCTAAAGTTGAATTCTAAAAGCTACTAAGCAAGATCTGAATCTTAAAATTCACCACATCAAAAACAATCTTGCTTGAAAACCACTGGTTGTGCACTCACACACAAATCAATCAATCATTAAGGGCACAACCTATTTAAAGGGCCCATCACATTCCAAAGTACATTCAAACCTAGCCCTAAATAAAACAGAGTAGACGTTGGCCTTAAGGATTGGACTCGCTCTTCAGAACCCAGAACGAGATTATTTTTGATTAGTCTGTTTCTACTGTTCAATCTAATGTCTAGCTAGGGGAGCAGAGTCAAACGATCGCGGCTGGGGGGTACACTAGGAACCGGAGGCGCAAGTCGATGGAAGAACCTTCTCCCCAGTCCCTCCTTCTAACTAGTTGGATTGAACAGACGGAAGTAGATCAAATCGTTCCTTTATCTCAAGATGGGTTTTGAGAGTCTGTAGGTCTTTAAGCTAACCTATTTAAGGACAGGTTTGATTGTTTGTATTGCAGGGCACCTTTCTTCCTCCCATGTATCATGAATCCTTCCATATATTTCACGCATCCCCGCTCTTTCCCTCCTATTGTAAATTATCCTCAACATGACGATTATCCCAACTCGTATTGTAATCGACCATCAGTTAGTTGGGATAATTCGGATTGGGGATACAATTCCGGACCCCCGTGTTTAGGGTCCAACCCTGAACACTTTGATTCTGATTTTTATCCTTCTCAGAGCTACATCGATTATAGATCGTCCTCCTTTCATGAACAACCTAATACGATCTACAATCAAGAAGGATACACTGATCCTTACCCATCCTCTGATTTCACTGCCTTTAGGTCATCACCATCTTTTGAACAATCTGAAATGACCTATTATCAGGATGGGTATAACGAATCTCAATTCGTTAATTCCTCTACATTGATGTCAAACCCGCCCAACTCTGAACCAACTCATTTGGTTCAGGTTAATCAGGTTCAAGATAAGGTTCTGGCTAACTTGAGGAATATCATTCAATCTTTAAAAGTTCAGCCAATACCTTGCATTGAGAGATTGGAGCCCCTGATTGAAATGATTGATGATTTAAATAAGTCTTTGTTGGATTGGCTCCAGGATGTTAAGGATAAGAACCCGGGTGAGTTTCTACTTGGGAAATTAGCGAAATTGAGGATGAGATTCGTAGTTGCTTTGATTCAATCTTGGAATAATTCCCAGGATGAACTCTCTTCAGGAAAGCCAATGACAGAACCCGCTCAGGCACCTGTTGGGGGGGACACGTGTTACGAGGCTGACCAGATTGAATTAAAACAACCAATTAAGGATGATCTGATTTCTTCGCCTGAGATCCCTAAGCCGGGTTACGAGGAAATGTATGTCTCCTTGGAACACAAAGTGACAAATGATTTTGGGACATACATTGATACGGATCCTGATGGTGAAGATTCAAGTTGCGAAGTCTCACGCGAGTTTTCTGAACATGATTTCTGTGAGACGATTGGGCCTGAGGAATCTAATAGATCAATTGATAGCCCAATAACTGAGAACACTGATCTTATTAGGGCACACATTACGGATCCAGAATCACATTTTCTAGAGGAATCAATTCAATGCCCTGATTATCAGTTACACCCTATTGAGCTTATTGATGATTCTAATTCTGAGATAATTAGACCCGAGTCAATTTTGATTCTGCCACATCATTTAGACTTGGAGATTTCAGACGGGGTGATGAATATACAAGAGGTCCTGGAATTTGATATGCTAAATGAGGAGGATAGGAGCTGGGAAGTTTTAATTTGGGAAGTTAATTCAGGAGGAAATGGAAGATTGAGTCGAAGGGTTCCTTTTAAGTTGAAACCATCAAATCAGAACCCTTACGACATTTGTTTCGAGGATGTTCAACCCAAGCACACATTCAACGATTATCCTTTTGAGCTTCAATTTTCTGTAACCCGACTTTTTGGTCTTGGGTTGCATCCTCAGAAACCGCAAGCCCGATCCCGCTTACATTCTGATTTTAGGTTTTGGGTAATTATTATCCAGAACCTAAGATATTCTCGATTATGGGGTGTGGGTCTGCACCACAATCTGGTCCACATCTGTGGACCTCTGCTGACAGGTCAGAGGATTCTTCTGTTCATTCTAATTCTGACCTGCACATGTGAATTCTTCATTTCTTTTCTTTGTATAGTGTGCCTAGCTGAAGGCACTAAACTCAGCACTTATACAGTTCTTTTTCATTTTCATCTCGGAGCGGACATGACATTCATGCAATTCAGGTGCTTTCTACGCTTTTCCACTCTGTTTTATGTCTTTTTAATACAATGAGGACATTGCATTAGATAGGCATGGGGGGGTGGATATTTATCTCTGAATTCATTTGTCAGCTTCATAGATTTGTTTTATTTTCTTTTATATAAAAAAAATCAAATCAGAATTAGGAAAGAGAATTTGGGTTTAAGAAAATTTTCAATCTTAAGAAATACTACATTAAGATCTGAACACAAAGACCCTTCAGGTCTTTGAACTTAATCAGCCCGTGTATCCACTAAAATGTGGATTTGTTTTTTGAATTCTCGCCAACTTGAATTTTATTTTAATAGGAGTAAATAAGTTTGGGTGATAAGTACACGACTTATCAACCCGCCCTCTGATGTGAGGGAATTTTGAGTCTTAAGCATCTACACACTTTCTTTGCACTGACTCGTTGTTCGGCAATTTTAACGAAAATTGGGTAGCTAATGAACCTTCTAGGGTGATATGGCTGGCAAGTTATCGTGGGTAACAGCCCATAGGTAGGTTGTCCAGAGCCCAGCACTGGACCTTTCTCTTTTCGCTGCCTTTAGGTAAATCTTAGACCAGGGAAGCCACCTACTTAAAAAAAGAAAAAAAAATCAAAAAGGAGAAAAGAACAAAAAGAAATAAGCCACACTTCACCGCACGAGTATGGCTGGCAAGTTGTCGGTGGTAACAGCTCATCGACCGGTTGTCCAGAACCCAGCTCAGAAAATGCACTAAAAATTCCCAAAACACTTAGGAAGAAGCGGAGAAGTAGAATAAACCGGGGAGATATACACTGGATTCACCCTTGTGTTGACCCCGTTAAAAAATAAAAGTAGGGAGAAAGCTACTGGTTGTAAAGAAACACCTTTAGGCAGAATCCTTTTTGAGGTCACCTAGAGGCGTAGAAATCCGAAGTCTGTCCTAATTGCCGGTCAACGAGTCTATCACAAATCACAATAAGATGCTTAAAGCTTAGGGTTCTCATCAAATCTTGGGTGAGTTGAATGGCCGTAGAAAGCCACTCTTAAACCCTAAAATTTGAAAATCCAAAAAAAATTAGAAAAGAGTAAAAAGAAAAAGAAATTTTTCTTTGAATAAGGCGAGGGCTTGAGGCGGTCTGCATTTTGGTTGATACCCAGGCACTGTTGTGTCTTTGAAAGTTCAGTTCCTAAGTAGATAATTTCTTAATGATTGAAAATAACTCAGGTCCAAATAATCTAACCTAATTCTTTTATAAATAGCATATAGTTTTTGCTAGGGACTAGCAAAAGATAGGCATGGGGGTATGATGTAAACACATTTACACTACTTAAAATGTCTATTTATGCATGTTCTTAAGCATAGGATTGCATTTCATGATATAAATATTGCATAACATGCATCATCTCGCATTTAGAGTAGTTTGAATAAAATGGAGGTTAATTGTCTCCTTTTATGTGCTTGGACAGGGCAAACATTTTATCGGGGCCTCGGATCAAAGATCCAACCGTATGGATGTGATCAGGGCAACGATTGGAGTTCAACGACTCCAAGATCGCCCTAATCAGGCATCCGTAGCATCAGATAGAGACCGAGGAACCCTAGAAGATCAAGGGCCAGGATGGTGTAAATCCGCACTTCAGATGACAAATTCGACTGCACGGATGAATTCGGATCGAAGATCGCAGCCCAACGACACAAAAATCAAGTCAATCCGACATCCGTGGCACCATCTACAACTTCCAGAAGATGGACGACCAAGATAGCACCACGTGGCGCCATCTCAGCCGCACATTGTGAAGTCCCCCGCCCGATCGCTCTCCACCGTCAGATGGAGATCCAACGGCTGTGGCAGCCCGGCGCTTAAAACGTGCGCTCGACCATCCGCGCCCCGCAGCGCAGCGATCGAGCGCGCTTACGCGAGCGCGAGGCGCGGGTAATTGAGGCGCGTGGAGCGTCGGATGGAGATCGTGTGGTCGCGGGCGCCCGATAGCGCCGACGCGTGATTGGACGCCCCGCGTAACGCGCGATCGCACGCGCAGGCAGGCGGGTTGCAACGGGCGCGGACGCGATTTAAGCTGTCCGATCTCGCGATCGGACGGCTGAAAAGCACTGGACGTGCGCGAGCGTTGAGGAGCGGGCAGCCGAGGAGGCACGCGTGGGCGCGTCGGTGACGGCCACGTCGGGGCTTTAGTGACGGATTTATCTGTCACTAAAGACCCCTTATTTATTATTTTGAAGATGTAATGTCCATTTTGCCCCCACTCCTTGCAACTATAAAAGGAGACCCCCTCCATACGAAATTCTCATCCCTTCTTTCTCTTCTCTACCCCTCCAAAGCTCAAGAGAAGCTTGTCCCACACCCGGGATGCTTCTCGCGAGATAAAGTCCAATTTTCGTTCCCCTTCGGAAGTGGATCCCGCGACGACGATGACGTGCTGCTTCATTCCCGTTCTTCTGATTCATCCTCCTTCGTCCCGCTTCGTTCTCCTTCATCCAGGCGTCGTCCCGTCCGGCTCGTCCTCCAAGAACCGTCGAGGAGGATTTCTCTCTCCCTATTCTTTTTACCGCTTTCTAGTATAGATTTACTATTTTCTAGATTAATCTACTCGTCCTCCAAGCAATCGTCGAGGAGGACATTTCTCTCTCCATTCTTTTAATGCTTTCTAGAGTAAATTTATCGCTTTCTAGAGTAATTATTTTATGCTTTCTAGTTGTAATGAACAATCTCTTCAATACAAAAATTCCTTGTTTATTCTACATCTCATTTTGATTTCTCTGTGTAATATTCTCTTTCTCTCTTACTCTCTCTCTCTTCTATTTATTGTAAATAATTAGATGGTTCTAAATTGAATTATTCTGTAACAAATAAAAAGAAACGCGTAGTTTTCAAATCAAACGTCTGCCTCCCTGTGTTCGACCCGGAATTTTAATTTCGGTATAAATTTTATTTGTTGAACACGAATTCTTCGCTTTCGAACTACAACGACAGGTTTTCCAAAATCGAACACGTTAGTGTAGGTTCGTACACGTTCAACATATGCCGAGGGTGAGGTGAGTGGAGGTGACAAATAAACAATCAAAACTATCCTTAGAGTTTATGCAAGCTCCTAGGTTAATTAGGGTTTGTGTTATTAAGTGATGAAATGAAATCTAGTGGGTGGGGAGGAAGGGGTAAACTTACAGACCCTTCAATAGTACTTTACTCCAATCTACCGCTTTTGCCCGTCTCAAGATTGTACCTGCAATCACAATTAGAAAGGAGAAAGTAAGGTAAAAGATAAGTAAGGCGAGAAAATGCGAAAAATCAAAGAGCATCGCCTCCCCGCAACAGCGTCAAAATGTTAAATCGGAAAATCTACGCAAATGGATTTGAGTTTCGAAAACTCATTGTTGTAGTGCGATTTGCGAGAAAAAACCATCAACAGATAAATTTTATCGAAACTCAAAAGGAATTCCAAGTTGAACACAGGGAGGTGGATGTTTGATTAAAAATCGCATTAGTTTTATTGTCACAAAGCAGATTAACTGGTCAAATTGAATCTAAACTAGCTATCTACTTAAAGAATAATGAATAGAATAGAGAGAGAATATTGCAAAAAAAGACAAAATAGAGATAGAATGAACAAGAATTTCATAACCACAATATCATGTCTATTACAACTAACCACTATAGTAGAAAGCAGGAAATCTACACTAGAAAGCGGTAAATCTACTCTATAAAGCGGTAAAGAGAAGGTGGAGAGAAGTTATCCTCCTCAACGGCTACCTGGAGGACGAGCCGCGTTGACGAAGCACGCGGACGAAGGTGGTGAGATGTGGGATGAAGGAGAATGACGACGGACTACAGAGAACGGGGTAGGGCAACGTCGCAGCAGGATCCGCTTCCCAAATGGCGGTGAGTGGACCACCACGGAATGCTCCACAAACAGGATGAGAAGGTGAAAAATTATATTTTTAACTCTAGAGGAGCATCCCAGGTTTGGGACAAGCACTTAGAGCTTTGGAGGGGGTAAGAGAAGAGAGGAAGGGATGAAGAAAGTATGAGGGCTGTAGGGCCTTTCATAGGTGTAGATTGCAGGGGGCAATTAGGTCATTTCATCATTAAACATTAAATGATAGGTCTTTAATAACGAATTTATTTGTCACTAAAGCCTCAACGTGGCTAAAATTCTGCATGCGCACCCGCCGCTTCCTCTTCTACACACAAACACCTCATGCACAATCACGTGATCTCAGTCGTCTAATCATGAGATTGATGGCCGAGAGACGCGCGTCGTTACTTCTTCTTCAGCCCTTCGCCCACCCGCGTGTGATGGCACGTTGGATCCCGCGTCATCGCGTGCGTGTGCGATCCTCGCCCATCCCTCGTGCCACATCGCTCGCAACTATGCCACCCACGCTTCATCCAACAGTCCAATTTCGCGCACACCTGCGATTTGAGGCACGTGGAATCGAACCAGCCTCGTTGGCTTTTTCGTAGCGCCCTTCACCAATGCACTGCGCACGCATTTGAGGTGCATTTACGAATTCTTCCTCCAACGCTCTCCACCATTGGATGGCAATCTAACGGTGGAGATTAATCTTACCTTTATGAAGAAGAAGAGCTGCAGTGATATGGGTGGTGATGTGGGTGTCTGGGATGGTGCCACGTGGCACCATCCTGACTATCCATCTTCTTTGAGATGCAGATGGTGCCACAGATGTCAAATTGGATCAATTTTTGCACCATTGGGCTATGATCATCAATCCGAATCCATCCGTGCAGTCGGATTTGTCATCTAATGTACAGATTTACACCATCTTGGTCGCTTGACCTATAATCTTTCTTTGACTGCATCTGATGCTACGAAAGTCCGATTGAGGCGATCTTGGAGTCGTTGAACTCGATCACCGCCCTAATCAGATCCGTACAGTTGGATCGTCAATCCGAGGCTCCGATTAAATATTGCCCTATCACCTGACCACCAAAAGGAGAAATTAACCTACAATTTATACAACCTAACCTAAATGCATGATGATACATGTTATGCAATATTTAGAATGTATGATGCAACTTAATGTCAAGAATACATAAAAATATATGGTTTATGTGATATAAATGTGTTTACATCAACAGGTAATAAGAAGCTCAAAAGCTGGATCTGGAGCTGGATCTGAAGCTGGACCTAAAGCTAATGCTGCATCAGAGCTGGAGCGGAAGACCCTAGAATAAATGTAGTAGAGAAATAATATAAGGGTTGAGGTATGTTATTCTATTAAGTAAGAATAAGGCAGAGTTAAATTATGAAGAACTTAGGTTCATTCCTAGCCCTAGGACAACCCTAAAATCCTTCCTAAGCCTTAGCCACACTTTGATTAGGTCACCATAGCCTAGGAAGCCTCAAAACCTTAGTTACAGCCCTTATCTAGACATCTAAGGTCCTTAGCCACAACCCACACACCTTAAACCCATGTCTGCAATGTTATTGGATGTCCAGACACTTAGTCAGATGTCCAATTTCTGCAGAATACCCAAGATAGAACCTTGATTCCCTCTTGACTCAAATTGGATGACCAAACAAGAGGTCTGGACTTTTGATTTTTGAGTATAAGTTATTTGATACTTAAATTGGACGTCTGGAACTGCTCTCCAGTTCCTGTTTTGGAATTCAAGCTTAGATCTTGAGTTCCTAGGTCCCTAAACCTGATTCCAACCTCCTAAGAACCTCAATTAAGGTACCTTAAGCCTAGTACACCACCTCTAGACCTTTCTAAGAACCTAATTAGGTTCTCACTATGCTCAATTGACTTGGATCATAGTCAATTACAATTTCCTATTCAATTGGACTCAGAGAGTCCAATTGAGCCCAAATCTCAACCCACACAAGTCCAATTGGACTCAATGAGAGTCCAATTGACCTAAGCCCAACTTAATTAAGTTATTTCACTCTCAGTTAAGATCACATTCACTCAGCTAAACTTATTTCAAGTTTAATTGCACATTCTCCTTAGCAAATTAGGGTTTGCAATCCTAATTTGAGACCTACCCAAACCCCTTAGAACCTAACCTAGACCACTTAGCCACCTAGGTCACACCCACACACACACACACCCATTCACGCACTCCCACAGCATCTAGAGCCTTCTAGGCTCTTCCAAAGGTGGCACCACCTTGGTTGCCAAATATAGCAACCAAGGAAGGGTCTTTTCTTAGATCCACTTTTTGTGGATCTAAGAACCACCTCTCACCTCCCCTGGATGGCCACTCTTGGGACTCTCTCTAGAGAGTTCCACACTTCCCTAGAGAGTCTCCCTTGGGTCGATTTAAAGGACCCTTGGGTGGCCATTTGGAGCGATCTTAGTTTTATCATCCACCGATCACCATAGCCATCTCCACCTTCACCTTCATGTGCACCTCCACGAACTCTTCCACCATGGCCATCTCCACCTCCATGCCAAGAGCCAAGATCATCTCTCCCTCCTTCCTCCTAGGGCCGGCCTAAGCACCATTGGCCACCCCTCTTTCTTCTCCCTACCTCCAACTCAAAGGCCATTGGAGACCACCTCCGAATGCGCTTCTTTCTGATAACCTAGATAGATAAGCAGTTCTTCTAATCTCCCTGCTTTATTTTATGCTTAGTAGTGTAGCTACCTCTCCCATCTGCATGGTGCACATGCAATCTCCCATAGATCCGCACGTGTACGCATTTTATGATAACTAATATTGTTTCAAGCATTCATGTATAAGCTTTCCCCTAGCTTCACTCTGTAGCCCGAATCATGAATCAGTGAAAAATCATCTTTTTATATATATCTAAGTGTTGAAAAATCACCATATGATTGCTTGCAAAACTTTATTGTGATTAAAGTTGCCTACACTCATTTTATAATTTTTTCGCAACTAACATGTCAATGCTTGAAAATATCGAGGATCTACCCATTACTGTATTTTATGTAAATGGCCATTATATAACTAGGATCGTGTGCACGAAAACCCATACATTCACTTTCGTTATTTATTTAACGCATGCACACGTGATTAGAGTTAATCATGCAAATGGCAATACATTGATCCGTAGGTTAGAAACCGGCGTGCATTTTTAAGCGAGTAGAGCGAACAAGATCGAGATCACTTTTCGCACTTCCATAACGCCTCCTAGAGACGAACGACTGGGACTCACAGTCTCGTTAAATTACAAATATTTTTGATCGAGGGTTTCGCGTGACTATACTACGAGCTACGACATTGCTTTTCCTAAAAAGCACGAGAAACCATTCTGTCACATACCCATAGATTCATTATTTATGAAGTTCTCACACATATTCTCGAGAATCTCCCAAATAGTATCTTCATATTGACCCATGATGCTTCCACCACAGGTTGCAATGACAAAGAGCTTGATATCATCATGGAGCCCATGGTAAAAAGACTGGACTTGTTCCCACTTTGGAACTTCATGATGGGAGCATCTTTGCAAGAGATCCAGAAAGAGATCCCATGCCTTAAAAGTGGTTCTTCCAGATTTTGCATGAAGTGCATGATCTGGTGCCTCAAAGTATTTATCTGACCAACGGGGAAAAAATTCTGCAAGAATTCATTTTAGAGTTCCCCCCATGTGTTGATTGACGGGTCAGAGTCTAAAACCAATCGGCAGCTTTACCCATGAGTGAGAAGAACATTTTCATGAGCAGGATGTCTCGATTTTGTATTGCGAGCCCAAAGGTTTGGGCCAGATGTTTTAGCTGCTTGATGTGTTGGAAGGGATCTTCGGAGTTTGAGCCATGGAATTTAGGAATAGCATGGATCATGTTTGGCTTGAGTTCAGCATCAAGCCCTCCAGCTGGGATTTGTACTCCAGGTCTGATCTCCACCGCGGAGGGATTATAGTGATCTCGCATCTGAGGATGCGGTGGTGGATTGATGTGTGCATGGAGTAGATCATTGAGGCACTGTAACTAAGATTGGAAATTAGGTTCTTCTTCTTGATTCTCCATGGATGTAGATGAAGGAGATATGGGCTCAGAAGCAGAAGAGTTGGAAGAGATATCAATATGGTCGGAAGGTAGCACAAACAAGTGAGTCGAGGCTTGGCCTCGACAAGAATGAACTACTGATGGAGGTCTTAAGGGTGGTCTTAAGGACCTCCTTTCGAACATGCACTAATGAGCCAAATGAAGGATAGGTGTAATAGACTAAATTGAGGCACCCAAAAATCTTTGGATGACAAAAGGAGGTTTGAGGCGGATGATATCTCTTGATCAGAAAATCACTCACCCGAGAAATGCTTGGGCAGCTGATCGGGTAATTTTCGTTTTGCAGAAATATATGTTAGAAAAATAGGTTGTCGCAATATGTAAATTGTGGTGGAAAAATCCCAAACAAAAACATTTATCAATAATACTAATGATTGTGTCGGATTCGCACACAGAAAGGTTCAGAGTTTGAAAAACCCGTCGTCGTAGTTTGATTCACGAGAAAATCCGTCGATCAGATAAAATTTATAATCGAAACTCGAAAAGTGTGTCCCGAGTCAAACACGGGGAGGTGAACATTTAGTTTTAAAAATCTGCATTTCACTTTTATTTGTTTTTGTCGTTTTTATCTTTTCTATTTTTTTGGTATTTTTAATAAGACAAGAGATCAGGTCGATGAAATTTTATCTGGCTAATCTACTTGCAAAATATGAGAGAGAGAGAGAAAAATAGTCATATATTTCAAAACAAATGTTTGTTACAACCAGCGAAGCGGGAAATATATACTACGAAAGCAATAAAGATAGAGATAGGTGAGAGAAATCCCACTCGACGGTCACTTGGAGGATGACTCGCTCTAATGTCGCATAGAGGAAGGTGGTGAGGGGTGGGACGAATGAGGACAGAGCCGGAGGACAAAGGGTGAGGCAGGAGGGTGTTGCGGCGAGGATCTTCTTCCCGAAGAGAGATGAGAGGACAACCGCGGGATGCTCCATGAATGAGGATGAGAGGCGGGAACAAATGTTTGTTCTCTATTCTAGATGAGCATCCTAGGCTTGGGACAAGCTCTCTCTAGAGCCGTGGAGGTGGTGAGGAGAAGAAAGGAAGAGATGAAGAGGAAGGGGAGGTGTAGGGGTCCTTTTATAGTGAAGGGAAGAGGAGGAAATCCATCCACAGGCTATAGCAACATCAAATGCGTCGCTGAAGATCTGCCTTGGATGTTGCTAAAGGGCACCCTCCGCACGCACAACTGCTGTGAGGTTGAAGCGTTGAGGACCATCCGATCTAAATCTAATGGCTGACCTTTGTGCGGAGCTCGCGCTTGAAATCGCGCTGATCGCGTGCTTAAGGTTTGAACGAGCACGGCGAGAGGATCGTGGCCATTGGATAAGTGACGAGAGGCTGAGAATGCTCGAGGACTAGCACCGCGGATCACGCGCGTGTGATCGAGCATGAGTTATTGTATGATCTACCGCGTGCGCGCATCAAGCGAATCTGACCTCGCCACGTTGCCGCACTCTCTACCGCTTGTTGATCATCTAACGAACACAATTCAATTACGCCCGTGCTCCACAAGATCAGGCATCATGGTAGAGTTCGAACAGTGGACCTTGCATTGCAAGCGAGGGTGATACCCAACACGCTACCGGCGTGGATTGTCGAGAACATGAAAGTGTGCGCACACTCACCTAATCGTTGGATCTCGATCCAACGGTTGGGATTTCGTCCTCGCGTTCTTCTTTAGAGTAGAGTGGCGTGCTTAGGTGATTCTCAGCCATTAAATTATTATCCAACGGCTAGGATCGCGTGATGATACGCCTGCGAGATGGAGCAGTGAGGCTTGGACAGGTTTGGGCGGCTATGATGGCACCACGTGGCGCCATCATGACCGTCCATTTTCTTCTCTTTGTAGGTGGCACCACGGATGTCGGATTGGGTCAATGCTCATGCTATTAGGCTGCGATCGTCGATTCGGATCTGTCCGTGCAATCGGATTTGGTGTTTAAAGCTCCGAATTATGTCACCTAGTCCCTTGGCTGTTGACTGCATATGGTGCTACGGGATTCTGATCTCAACGATTTCAGAGGCGTTAGACTTCGATTATCGTCCTGATCAAATCCGTACAAGCTATAGTGACATCAAATGCATCATTGAGGATCTACCTTGGATGTCGCTAAAGGGCTGGCTGGCGCTCGCGCATACACAACCTCCACACGCACAACTACTGCGAGGTTCGAGCGTTGAGGACTGTCCGATCTAAATCTGATGGCTGACGTTTGCACAGAGCTCACGCTTGAAATCGTGCTAAGCACATGCTTAAGGTTTGAACAGGCACAGCGAGAGGATCGTGGTCGTTGGATGAGAGATGAGAGGCTGAGATCGCTCGAGGACCAGCACCGCAGATCACGCGCGTGTAATCGAGCATTAGTTATTGCATGATCTAGCGCGAGAGTGCATCAAGCGAATCTGATCTCGCCACGTTGCTGCACTCTCCGTCGCTTGATGATCATCTAACGAATGCAATTTGATTGCGCCCGTGCTCCATAAGATCAAGTGTTGCGATGGGGTTCGAACGGTGGTCCTTGCATCGCAGGCAAGGGAGATACCCAACATGCTACCGGCATGGATTATCAAGAAGATGAAAGTGTGCGCACCCTCTCCTGACCATTGGATCTCAATCCAATGGTTTGGTTTCGTCCTAGCATTCTTCTTTGGAGTAGTGTGGCATGCTAAGCTGATTCTCAGCCATTGGATTATGATCCAACGGGTAGGATCGTGTGATGATACACCTGCGAGATGGAGCGGTGAGGCTTGGACGGGTTTGGGCTACTATGATGACACCACATGCCGCCATCATGACCGTCCATTTTCTTCGCTTTGTAGGTGGCACCACAAATGTCAAATTGGGTCAATTCTCATGCCGTTGGGCTGCTATCGTAGATCTGGATCCGTCCATGCAATTGGATTTGGTGTTTGAAGCTCCAAATTACATCACCTAGTCCCTTGGCTGTTGACCTTTCTCAGACTACATGTGGTGCTACGGGATTCCGATCTTAACGATTTCGGAGGTGTTAGACTCCAATCATCGTCCTAATCAAATCCATACAATCAAATCGTCCATCCAAGGCCCTGAAATAAATCTCCTTCTCTCCTGGCCATGAAAAGGACGTAATTAACCTAAAATATACACAACTACTCTAAATGCAGGATGATGCATGCTATGCAATATTTATAACATGAAAAGCAAATCTAAGCCTAGGAAAATGCATGAATAGGCATTTTATCCTCAATAGTTGTGTCTACATCAACTAACCACGAAGAGTTAGGTCATTTTCATAGGGAGGAATTAGCCTATTGAATTAAGTAATGGTAATTAGTCAAATTGGGAATCACAACAGATAAAGCTTTAAATCTTTGCACTTCATTTTCACCATCAAAAATCATTTCATGCAATTACTTAAACCATAAGGAGCTCCTATGCAAAATCACTTTAATAAAATAATTCATTAAATAAAAGCATAGCATTTCTGCAAAGCCATTCGCAGTAATTATTAACGTGATGAGAAACAGATGTTTTCTCCTCTCTCTACCATGCGCTCACGATGTGTCTCGATGAGGGCTACGCGATGATGGTGGAAGTGCAACCGGAGGCGGTCGCCGATGGCCTGTCAGTGGCGGAGGATTGACGTCGTCAAACCGCATTCAGTTAAATCTGTCGTTATAGCATACATTTGCGACATCAATTTTAAATGAAGATATGAATTAGGTGAGTCCAAGTGTCAAACAGGAGAACACGTGAAATCGAATCAGTTTGTTGCTTTAAGGTGTCACAAGATGATTGTTTAGTTTGCTTGCAAAAAATGAGTGATAGAGAGAGAGAGAGTAGGGTTAGAAACTTGAGATTATAGCATGATGATTACTTATGCATGCATGAAAAATAATATGATGAAACAAAATGGAAATATATTGCATAAGTAGAGTCGTTTCACAGGTACAATGCTAGAGGAAAGCTTTAAAAGACATAAACATTAAACTAGGGTAAAGTGGTGCGAAATGGAGAGGCGAGGCAGTCACGGGGTGGATGGGCTTCCGTCGACAGCTCAACAACTCTGGAAGAGTGCGAAGTATGCTAGGTAGAGCTAAGGAGAAGCTAGGAAGGGATGCTAAGAGATGAAGATGAATGGAGGGGTGTGAAAGGCTTTTTATAGTGGAGATGGGGTGCTTAAAAAGGGTATGAGGGCTTTAGCAACCTCTATGTTGTCGCTGTAGCCCTCCTCTAAGTGTCGGTGAAGCCCCTTTCTTAGCCGCTGGTCCATGCATGGGCACGTTCTTCCTCCGCAGGATCCGTGTGCGCGCGTTGTGGGCCATCCAACCAAATATCGGATGGCTGAGATTGCGCCTCGTGCATAGCTTCAGATCACGCCCCCCCCCCCCCCCCCCCGCGCACGTTGGATGGCACAAGCTCAGGCGCGTTATCGCACGCGTGCCGCTTGCCTCCATCCGGCGCGTAAGATGGTGCCACATCGCTCTATCACGTCCATCCGCGCCATATCAACAGTTCAATTTTTGTCACGCCTTCGCGAGTCACGGATTTGGCGTACGCCAGGTTTCGAACACTTGTCGCATGTTTGCGAGTGCTGTGCTCGCCCAATACTCCAACTTCGTGGTTAGTCGCGAAGACGAGCAGTGCTTGTGCGACAACGACCGTTGGATGGAGATCCAACGATCGTGATTGATCCTGCATGCGATGAAGAGGAAGAGGGGCACATGACGGAGGCTGCGCGGCTACCACATATCATCTTTTAGTGTCATTGATCAGTAAATCAATGACCAGAACTTCCCGAGCTTGTTGTCCGAGCTACAGAGGTTGGATTGACGTGATTTTGAGTCCTTTGGACTTCGTTCATCGATCCGAATCCATCTGTGTGGTTCGATTGCTCATCTGAGGCCTGTTTCAACATGCACTTGTACACATGGCCATTAAACATTGATTATAAGCAACCTCAATTCATTATGCATGCAATACTCCCAAGCCCATTATGATATGTCATTAATGCACATATACCCTTAAGATTGACTCTAGTTAATGGAATTATCATTATTAGATATAGAGTCATCATACCCCCATGCTCATCCCTTGCTAGTCCCTAGCAAGGTTATCCTAAATGTTATTTTCAGCTAGAATTAAGAATCGATTACTCAGGCATATTTTACTTGTCAACATGAGGAAATTTATACTAAGAACCTAATCCACAAAGACTAAACAGCACCCCGATGTATGTCAAAATGCAGACCGCCCAAGTCCTCACTTTAAATTTAAGCACACACACATATATATACTTTTTTTTTTCTTTTTCATCTTTTCTAATTTTTTTGGATTTTTAGAGTTGAGAGTATCTGGGTACTTTTTACGGCTACCCAAACCACCCATAACTCGAAAAAGACTATAAATGCTAAGCATCTTGGTGTGAAAATTGTGATAGACTCACTCAACGGTAATTAAAACAAACCTCGGATTTCTACACCCCTAGGTGACTTGAAAAGAAGATGTTGCCAAGGTGTATCTGTCCGACTGGTAGCTTTCTCCTTACTTTTATTTTGTGTGAGGTCAACACAAGGGTGTTTCTAGTGTATATCTCCCCAGATTGTTCCACTTCCCTGCTTCTTCCTTAAGTATTTTGGAATTTTTTTGTGCATTTTAGGAGCTAGGATCTGAACAAACAGCCAATGGACTGTTACCCACAACAACTTGTCAGCCACACTTGTGCGGTGAAGTGTGGCTTATTTCTTTTTTCTCCTTTTTCTTTTTCTTTTTGTCTCTTTTTTTTTCTAAGTAGGTGGCTTCTCTGATCTAAGATTTACCTAAAGGCGATAGTAAAAGAGAATGGTCCTGTGGATGGGTTCTAGACAACTAGCCAATGGGTTGTTACCCACTACAACTTGCTAGCCATACCACCCTAGAAGGTTCATTAGCTACCCAATTTATGTTAGAATCGTTGAGTAAGTCAATGCAAAATGTGTGCAGATGCTTAGACTAAGAGTCCCCCCGAATCAGAGGGTAGGTTGATAAGTTGTATACTTATCACCCTACTTTATTGATCAAATTAATATAAATTAAGGTGGCAACAACTCGAAATCAAATCTACATTTTAGTGGACACCTGGGCTGATTAAGCCCTACAACCTAAAGAGTCTAAGTGTTCAAGTCCTTAATGTATTATTTCCTACAGTTGACAAGCTTCTAATGCCTAAGTTTTCTTTTCCTAATTCTTATCTCTCTTTTTTTTTCATAACATAATTCAAGCTGATAGTATAAACTCAAAAAATACGAATTACCACGCTCCCCATGCTTAAGTTGGACAATGTCCTCATTGGAAAATAAATATATGCAAGGGAGTAAGGAAAGAAATCACCTGAGTTTCAACAGTTAATCTGGTCAGCTTGAATCCTCTAGGTTGCCTTCCAGGGAGCTTTGAGTTTAGTGCCTTCAGCTAGGCATAGTACATAGACAACAAAGGATTAATCAGTTGAATGGTCTGGGTCAGGAAGGGGAAGACAAAATCAGCTAGACCCAAGGTCAAAAGTCCGCAGATGCGGACTAGATTATGGTGGAGTCCCATCCCTAAGGGACGAGAACTCTACAATTGGTGTAACATGCATGACCAAGTTTGTTCCTCTCGTAATCTACGGGCATGCAGAGGAGTTGATTTAGACGAGCGCAACCCAAATCTAAAATGCAGGACACTAAAGACGTAGGTTTTGCAATCAGCTTATGTCACTTTAAAGTTGTAATCCCTCAAAGGTATATCAATTCTAGTGAATTCAGGTTGCAGGATTTCAATTCTGATAGGGCATGTAACAAAATCAAGAGTTTCACTATCAGCCCTAAGCATGAGGTCGCTCTCCAAAGAAAAATCCATCCCTTCTTCAACTAAGGTGTTATTGCTTATAACCTCCAATTCCTTGACCCCTAGAATATTATCTTCACCCTCTTTTACATCAGCCTCCATTTCCAAGGTTGCAGTAGAGGTAGGGCCAATTTCATCATCTAACTCAGACTCAGATTCGTTCCTTTGGCCCTCCTCTGAACCTGTGATGGGAGTTTCAAATGATTCAAAACCCATTATTTCGGAATTCCATTCCCTATCTTCAATTTTGGATGTCTCTTTCACCAAATCCTTTTCCTCGAGGAGATTGGATTTGGATTCACAGACATTGACCCCTAAATTCTCAATTTTCCCTTGATTTTTATTCTCAACCTTCCCCAAGGAATCCTTAATGAGGTTTTCTAATGAGTTGTCCAACAATGGGGGTGTATCAATGGTGTACCGAACCAATTTTGGGCAAATAGGTGTAGTCCAATCGATCATTTCGGGGCCTTGGTTCATGAATTATGTAAGAGGGGTTTCTTCCAATAGTGTCCTTTGGCCCTCTTCATCTAGTTGTTGGAACATATCAATCATGGCTTGTTTCCCCTCAACCAATTCTTGATTTTGTCTATGTAACTCCAACTGAAGGCTATCAAGAATTGACTGAGTGTCATTAGGTTTCCCTTGGATTTCCTCCTTAGCATCAGGGTTGGGAGGGTATGGTTGAGGATGTGTATTGGCATCCATACTGAGGTTTAGATTCTTAAGTGGTCCTCTATTCTATCATTTTCAAGGTCAAATTCCTCAAAAGGCACCATTTTCTGTTTAGTCCTACTCCAGAATAATTGAGGTTCTAAGTCCTCCTCCCAGTCGGATTCTTCGTCAGGGGTCCAAAGCAAGGGTTGATCATTCTTGGTTTACCCAGGTTTATCATCATTTAACTTCCATTTTTCTAACATCTCTTCCAATCCATAGGTCAAGTAGGAGAAATCCTTGAATTCATATGACCTTTCTTGGTTATGGTCCTGGGAAGAGTAGGGATCTTGGTGTTCTCCTAGAGTGTAGGTCCTATCAAAGTGGTTAGCGAGTGGGCGGGACCTAAATGAAGAGTTGTCATGAGGAGAATCGAGATAAGGATCCCCAAGGTTTGGATCGTACCCCTGGGTGGGTGGGTTGGATGTATCCCAATAGGAGGTTGGTGCGGGTTGGATAAAATTGGGATAGTTGGGACAAGAAGGGTATTCTGGGTTATATCCCCAACTAGGTGGCTGGTTATCCCAAGTAAGCTGTCGATATGATCTACTTGGGTTAGATACGATCTACTCGGGTTAGAATACAAATCATGTTGGGGATAGTTTGGGTAAGATGGGTAGGCATTGAAATCCATGGTTTGGAAGAAGTGGAGGGATGAGGAAAGAACAGATGAGAGAATTGTGTGTGCACAACCAAGCAAACAAAACTCGCCTTTTAGTGTAGACCTAGGTGACCTAAAAGTCTTGGAAAGAGTAATCAAGTCTGCAAGCACTTAAACCTTCCTTCTCAAAGTTAATCCAGCCAGGTTGATTATGAGGGGATTGCGGGGAAGGTTCTTCCTATGGCTTGCACCATCGGTTCCGTTGTACCCCACAACCGTGGTCGTTTGACACTTCCCCGCAGCCAAGTGTCTGACACGTAAATCGTATTTTAAAAGATTATTTAGTTATAGTATAGCACGAAAACACATCGAGAAATAAATTTGTAAAGACCGGTGAGTACCGGTTTGTTCGCAGGAAGGTAATCTCGATTTTAACAGAAGCTTTTCAATAAAACTAGTTCTAACAGGTATTTATATATGTATATATGTATAAAGAGATATCAGATATCCATAAGATCAAATTTTATTGCATTGATAAAAAGTTTTTCACAATAGAAATTGCTATGCAAAAAGTAGAGACAGATAAAGAGAGAGAGATAGAGATATATATAGAGAAAGAGATAGAAGGAGGAAGACAGACGATGCTGTTTGTGGAATTCTTGTGCGAGGTACGACAGCACCTCAAATCCAGAGCGTCGGGATGAAGGTCAGAGTAGAGTTGCAGAGGGAGAGCCTAGTCTAGAGAGGGAGAGAGTTGTATCTGAGTTCTAGTAGGAGTTCTTCAACTGGGGGGCCTTGGGCCTTCTTTTATAGCTTTAATGAGGGGCAAAGAGGGCATTTTAGCCCTTAAAACTGTGCAACAACCCCTAGCAATCAGATCTGTCGATCAAGAGATCAACAGCTCCGATTTGGCCTCAAAATAACTTCATATGCACCCTCTACACTTTGGGCGCACGAGATGCTGACACGTGGCACGCCCATAGCCTTCGAATCGCCATCGGACGGCTCCACTTCCTCCTCGCGCGCGCCTAACTCCTACTTCTCTTCTTCACGCTCGCCACTCTCTCAATTTGAGCGCCCAACCCTTAGCCGTCCGATCTTACAATTAGACGACTTAAAAATCATGCTCACAGCCTTTGCGTCGAAGAAAACATGAGGGATTGCGCATGGGATCCCACGTTCAGCCATGGTGCACTCCAATCTTGACACGTGGTCGCACCTACGTGCGCCAATCTCCATCCAACGGGCAATAGCGCCCACACCTCGCCTCTTTCCTGATTTGAGCATCGCGCAGCTCAAACCCGTGCTCTTCGCTCCCAACGCAAGAGCGTGAGCCAAAGCACTACGCGTGTGTTCTGTTAAGGTTTCCTCCTTGCGTCTAGTTATCCTTAGCCGTTGGATGGTCGGTGTAGATGCATCGTGGACCATTGGCTGGTCATCCAACGGTTGAGAGCAGGTGAGGGATGGTCTTCATAGATGGGCCGGTGGGAGGGATGGCTGTGATGGTACCACGTGGCACCATCATGGTCGTCCATCTTCTTTTCTTCGTATATGGTGAAGTAGACCTCCGATCAAGTTGATTTTTGCACCGTTGGACAACGATCGTTGATCCGGATCCATCCGTCCGATTGGATTTTTCATCTGAGGCTCGGATCTTTATCCTTTGGCTCCATGATCTCCATTCTTTTATGGATTGCACATGATGCTCTGGTTGTCTAATTGAGACGATTTCGGAAGCATTGGACTCCCGTTGTCATTCTGATCAAATCTCTCTGGTCTGATCTGTCATCTGCGGTTTGGAATCAATTACAATTAAAATAATCTCTCATTAGTACATAAAGTGACAATTTTATCTATGCAACTAATTAAACTAACCATTATGCAAATTACAATGCTTATGCATTCATTGTCCCTAAGTTATGCTAGAATTGGGCTTAATTCAGGTGTTTTAGGTTGCATGATTGTTATGCAATCACCTAGACACCAGATTTCACAATGGGAATTAAAGCCAAGCACTTGACAAACCCAATCACTCTTCCAGGACTTAGATTAGTCCTACCTATGCCACGTCTACTCCATTTTAATTTAGGGCTAGGCTAGTGCTTGTGCTCAAGATATGTGATGAGGCATTGTTGAAGGTTGTGCCTCTTAGTTAATCCAATTAAGCGTGTGTGTGTGATAGACTACTTTTCGCTTAGCATTATAGTATTTAAGTGGTGGAAAAATTGACTAATCAAAAACAATGAAAATAACCACTCGCAGAAGAGCGGGTCGTGTCCACCGGGAGACAATGATGCAATCAATACTTAATTATTTAATGTTATTTCGGATAGTACGAAATCCCTGTTCAAATCTGACTTAAAATGTGAAGGAAAGTATATTTGCAATAACATAAAAAGATAAGGGTATAAGTGCAGTTTTCCCTCACAGAAATCCTCAATAAATTTAGGATGAATTCATGCAGTTTTCACGTGATGTGTACTAAAGACAATTAGTACTTTAGTTAAGCCCAAAATCAATCTTTAAACTAGTTAATATCAATACCATGCATTTATAAAGAACTATGAGTGTTCGAACGCAATTCTGCCATAATATAATAATAATAATCAAATTAGGTGGCAATGGCATTGAATGTAAATTTTAATTTAGGGGAAAACAGAGGATCTCTCCTCCTCGCATGTGCGACCGTGCACGGTTGGCCGCGAGAATCGGCAGGGAGGTACAGCTTGACAAGAGCTACGCAACGGTGGCAGCGGTGTGGCCGGAGGTGGCCGCCGGCAGCCGGCGAAGGTGGCCGGAGCACCTTTCTGTTGGAGCAAGAAGGCAGCGGTGCTGCTGCGGTGCCTGCAGCTGTGCGTGCGCGCGCGCGCTAGTGTGCGGGCATGCGCGCTCTAGTGCGCCTGCAGATGGGTGGTGGAGCACACTGCCTGCAGGGTGGAGGGGGGGCGCGCTGGAAGATTGTGAGCGGGCAGGCGCTTGCGGAGGGAAGTTGCAGGGCGCGGGCATCTGCTTGAGAGGATGGAGCGCGTTGGAGGAGAGGCGCAGGCTTTGTGCGTGAGCGCCTGCTGTGGCGTGGGCAGAAGGTGATGAGGGGCGCGCTGGAAGATGGCGAGCGGGCAGGCACTTGCGCTGCAGGGCAAGCTGGAGCGATGGCTGGAAGGTAGGCACGCGGGCGAGGTTGAGGCGCAAGAGAGGCGTGAAGGTGCTGGAAAGGCAGGATGGCGTGCGGTTGCGCGCTGCGTGTCTTACAGGGGTGCATGTGCGCACGTGGGCTGGAGAACTGCTTGCAGTAGGGGGGCGCTGGAGGGCTTGGTGTTGCGCCTGCAGGCTCTTAGGAGGGTGATGGCGCGGTGGCTGCAGGGGTGGTACGCCTTCTCCATAGTGCGTACTCTCTCCACAGTGGAGAGGAAGGATATCCCCCCAGGGGGAGGAAAAAGGACCCATCAATGAAGATGATTCTCCTTTGCTCCCCTCCTCTTCCTTTTAACTTCTCCGCTGCGCCTCCGAGAGTTAAGGGATTTTTAAATCCCTTAACTATCTCTGGCCGGCGGCTGTTGAGGGTTCCCCGGAGAATGGGGAAAAGAACAGCCGCCGGTGATTTGAAAAAGGATAATTTATTCTTTTCCCCTCCTTTTGCCAATTATTTTTCCTGCACATAAAGAGAACCTATTAAGTTATAGAATAAATGTAAACCTAAATTATGATGCATGCAAACCTTCTATAACTTAATATAATTATTAACAAACCTAAGAGACATAATTAAAGTTACTTAGGCATAATATTAGTCCATTAAAATGGACTCATCAGTGTGCACTCAACAAAATATGATTTTCAAGCAAGGATTTCAGAATGTGGTGTCTTGTAATAATTCATCCTTGCTTTAATGATTTTCAAGGTTAGAATTTCTCAATGGATTTAGACAATGTTTAAGTAAGCACACAATGCTTTGCACACAACGGATGATAGTCGATTTCCTTTTGAGAGAATGATGTGGCCTTAGAAAAACAACCCTAATGTGTGCACCCTAAAATTCATGCAATTGTACTAGGTGAATTAATTTTAGTTGAAGTAGTGAGACCAAATACAAAGCACAAGTGGCTTCTCAAACACCACTTGAAAGGAAAAGAACACTCCAAAAAGATTTTCTTCAAGAACATTAGAGTGTATTTTTTTTGTTTAGGTAATGGATTTGAGATGTCGGTCAAATAATCATTCACTATGCCATTTTTTTGAATTTATATTTTTTTGGATTTTTAAGCAAGCAAACAATCAACTAACCTAGGGTTTATGCATGAGCCTAAATGCAAAATTTTTTTTTTAGATAATAGAGAGATGAGACTACGCTAGGTCAAGTGATACTCACAAAAGTTCTTCACCGCACCTTACTCCGACTCTATCAATGTGGATTGCACCCCTCTTGTTGTCGACACAACGAGTTCCTGCGACTAAAGAAAGAGAAGGAAAAGAGGGTTAGAAAATGTGAATACCAATGCAAGGATAAAAGCAACAAAAAGATCTGTTGCCTCCCCGGCAACGGTGCCAAAAACTAACGTTGTCGAAACAAGTTAAGTTAAATCTGTCGTTATAGCATGCGTTTGCGACATCAATTTTAAATGAAGACATGGATTATGTGAGTCCAAGTGTCGAACACGAGAAGGCGTGAAATCAGATCAGTTTGTCGCTTTGAGGTGTCACAAGATTGTTTAATTTGCTTGCGAAAAATGAGTGATAGAGAGAGAGAGAGTAGGGTTAGAAACTCGAGATTATAGCATGGTGATTACTTATGCATGCATGAAAAATAATATGATGAAACAAAATGGAAATATATTGCGTAAGTAGAGTCGTTTCACAAGTACAATGCTAGAGGAAAGCTTTAAAAGACAAACATTAAACTAGGGTAAAGAGCTGCGAAATGGATAGGCGAGGCAATCACGGCGGTGGATGGGCTTCCGTCGACAGCTCGGCAACTCTGGAAGAGTGCGAAGTGTGCTAGGTAGAGCTAAGGAGAAGCTAGGAAGGGATGCTAAGAGATGAAGATGAATGGAGGGGTGTGAGAGGCTTTTTTATAGTGGAGATGAGATTCTTAAAAAAGGGTATGAGGGCTTTAGCGACCTCCAGATCATCGTTGTAGCCCTCCTCTAAGTGTCGGTGAAGCCCCCCTCTTAACAGCTGGTCCACGCCCGAGCACGTTCTTCCTCCACGCAATCCGTGTGCATGTGCTATAGGCCGTCCGATCAAATATCGGATGGCTGAGATTGCACCTCACGCGTAGCTTCAGATCACGCCCCCTTGCGCGTTGGAAGGCACGAGCTGAGGCACGTATCGCACGCAAGCCACTTGCCTCCATCTGGCACGTGAGATGGTGCAGCATCGCACTATCATGTCCGTTCGCGCCATATCAACGGTTTAATTTTTGTCGTGCCTTCGCGAGGCACAGATTTGGCGCATGCTAGGTTTCGAGCCCTCGTCGCATGTTTGCAAGTGCTGTGCTTGCCCACTGCGCCAACTTCGTAGTTGGTCCCGAAGACGAGCGATGCGCGTGCGACAACAACCATTGGATGGAGATCCAACGATCATGATTGATCCTACGCTCAATGAAGCGGAAGCGGGACATGTGACGAAGGCTGGGCTGCTGCCACATGTCATCTTTAGGGTCATTGATCAGTAGATCAACAGCCAGAACTTCCCGTGCTTGTTGTTGGAGCTACGGAGGTTGGATTGACGTGATTTTGAGTCCTTCGGACTCCGTTCGTCGATCTAGATCCATCCATGCGGTCTGATTGCTCATTTGAGGCATGTTTCAACATGCACTTGTACACATGGCCATTAAACATTGATTATAAGCAACCTCAACTCATTATGCATGCAATGCGCCCAAGCCCATTATGATATGTCATTAATGCACATATACCCTTAAGATTGACTCTAGTTGATGGAATTATCATCATTAGAAGTAGAGTCATCAAGTATGCCGGTCGACGGTGACAGCAGGAGGTGCACGAGCTCATCGTGGAGGGCGACTAGTGGACGTACAGAGGTCATGGGCACGAGACGAGGAGAACAATGAGGTTGACGGTGAGTTTGGTCGCTTGTAGTGGCCGTGTGAAGCAACGATGTGGCTGCAACTTCGGGTTCTTCGGGAGTTGAAGAAAGTGAACAGTGATGGAAGGTTGGAGAAGGAGAAGAAAGAAAACGAAGAGGAAGATGGTGGGGGGTGGGTAGCGGTGAGGGGTGTTGGCGGTGGTGATGGATGAAGGTGATGGTGTTGTGGCCCTGGGGGGGGCTGCTGCGGCGAGGAGATGGTTGTCGATGGGCTGCTGAGGTGATGGTGAAGGTGGGATAGGGACGGCGGCAGGAAGGTTGAAGGAGAGGAAGGGGAAGGGGTATGGGTTTGGTGATGAGGATGGTCTGTGGATGTTGTTGGCACACACATGCTGTAACTGTGTGTGCATCATCGGTGAGGTTGGGATCACGGTAGAGTAAGCAAGGTTCATAGTGCACGCTTGATCCATGGGGTACGCAATGGCCACGGTGCCCATTGGTTCCACAATGGAGACGATGGAGGAGGTCCCCGCCGGGGGAGAAGTTCATGGCCGATCCCACGGCTGCTGCACTTTATATAAAAACACCCGTTGTTGATCTCTTCCGCCAAAAGTTCTCCAACCACTCGGCGAAGATCGCAAGTGGTTGGAACGGTAAGATCCACCTGGCGATATCTCCATCAAATGTCTGATAAACACGCCAGATGTCTTAAAAGTGTGGTCATCAGCGAGTTCATGATGGCGGTTCCCAGACATTCGACCTTATCTCCAGGCATCTTATAGACGCAAAAATGGACGTCTGAACTTTTCCACCTAGCCTGCATTCATCAAATCAATTATGTTACCATATCATATGTTATTAAGTGTAAAATTGATGCATAAAATTATATGCAAACTAAGGTGAATTATCATATAACTCTTAATCAATTAACAACTAAGAATAACTAATTAGAGAGTACTTAGGCCAAATAATAATCCACTAAAGTGGACTTATGAGCAGCCAGGAAGGGAGAGCCTCGCAAAGACCCCTACACGGTAGAGCATCCCCACGGGTTATAAGATTTCCCCTACCCAACTTTCCTTGTCACTGAAAATCCAAGTAGATCGGAATGAGCAACTTGACCCCTTAAGTCTACCAGTTTTAACCCTGAATTATGGTGCTTTAAATTTCACTTGAACTTTATAATTGATTTGTGATTTGTGACTTGATTTAAAGGTTAGTTAACCCACCAGGTGGGTCAACTTCACCTAACCTGCCCTAAATTTTAGGATGAGTTGGGTAATGAATACAAAAATCACCCTGAGTGGTTTGCAAGTAGGTTATTAAGTCCCAAGTTTTAAATATTCAAGTGAATGTTAGAGCCTTCTTTTAAGGTCTTCTTGATTAAGTCAATTCAAATAAGGCTTGGGTGACATACAATGCAGAAAATCAATTCTCTTTTAATTCAGGCAAGTGTGTTTTCCTCAAATCCTAAAAATAATAATCCTAATTTGGCTCTTGTCCAGGTCCATTTTTTCTCAAATGTGGCACCTAGGGCTCAATCAAGAAGGTGAATAGCCCTAAGCATCTTAAATCCTTAGTAGGTGTAGAAATCTAGATGGGGATGTCTAAAATAAATCAAATCAGGTAACTCAAGTGATTAAGTCTAATAAGGAATGCGAGTTGATCCTAATTGATTTATCTTTCTAATTCTTTCCAGAAATAGGGGCTTAAGAAAGAGGAAATAAGATTACCTGCCCCTGGAGTAGCTGTCGTGCAACTGATCTTCTTCTGTGTACCTCACACAACCATAACAAAACAAATAGAATAAGTTAGTATCAGATTAGAAATAGCAATCAGTGAAATCAAATTACACGTTACTCCTCAGCAATGGCGCCAAAATGTTCGATGCGAAATCGTAGATGTTAAGAAAATGCCTCATAGCATAGGACAAAATAGCGTAAGAACAATTAAATTTATAAGCTCAGAATCGAAAGTGGAGTCCGAGGTCGTTCACAGGGAGCAATGATGCAATTTAATTCACCAATCACAATTCACAAAAAGAATATGCAATTGAAATTAATAAGATGATCAAAATGATATTTCAATAAGAACTAGAATGACAGTGCAAAAGATTAGGTTAAAATGGTTATTTAATTCACCAAATTAACCCCTCAAAGTTAAGCTCACAAATATTCGAATAAATGAATAGTAACCACAATCAATTTTCCACGTCAATTAAGAATCTATAGTAACTAGCAGATCAGACCATGGTCAAGGCTTCCAAACGCCTTAAGAGACACAAGGTCCTTTCCTCTTCATGCCTCAGAAGAGGCACAGCAGCAACTAAGTGTCACGAGAGAGAGCAGGCTCTAAGGTCTCAGTGGAGCAAAACCCCCCTCTCCTCGATTCTCTCCCCTATAGAGCAGCTCAAACCCGACAAAACAGTGCCGGGTTATCGGGTAAACAAGTCAGTGGCCAGGTCCGCATGTATGGCTTGTGCATGGTTCGTGCGAGGGGACCCAACCCCCGTGTCTTAGGCAAGGGGTCGGTGTGCCTTTTTCCTTTTATACTGTGTTGCCAATTCTCCCACACACGATGTGGGACTAATCAGAGAGGCTTCTTTCGCACAGCAACTACAGGAGGTGGATGCTTCAATTGAGGTTGACAGAGGTGCTTGCTCCTTCAATTGAGGTCTTGGAGGAGAACCTAGGAGTTGCCCACAGCACCTGGAGATGATAGTACTGAAGAATATGGCTGGAGGATGGCAGACGGGGCTGGAGAAGATGAAGGCGGCGATGGAGCTTCGACTGACACCTAAAAGAAGAATACGGCCTCTCGGCCCTGTCAAAAACGTTCAGGAGGATCGCACGAATACTGCGGAGGTGCTGGTGGGTGTTGCGTGTGGTGAGGAGGTGTGTTCGAGTGTGGCAAAGGTGGAGAAAGCGAGTGCAAGTGGTGGTGTTCGCCGGAGGGTTTGGTAGCGTAATCCCCTCAATTTCTTGAGGGGTTTTGGTCGTGAGGACACGGCGAAGGTTTTGGGATCGGTGGCAAGCGATTTGGTACGATGTGGCAATTGTGCGAGGTCACCAGAGGTATGCTGGAGATGTGGATGGTGATGGTGGAACGGGCGGTGTCTAGTGCGAACCTAAATTCTAAAGGTGTAGAGAAAGTCAGGGGAAGGAAAGGAGTCGAAAGGGAGTGGTCACGGATGAAGGAGATGTGGAGATGGTGTCAGCTATGATTGGCCGACACTGGAGATGGAGTGCTCCGAGAGGAAGAGCAGCGACGCCTGAAGGGGGAAGGGGCTTCCGCGAGTATGGCAAGACGCGGACGAAGTTGAGGAAGACAGACCAGCGGCCTATAATATGTGGCAGCAGGCAAGAGGCCGAAGGGAAAAGGTCACCGGAGTGAGCTTGGAGCAGGCCGAAGGTAGAGAAGAGGAGAGATTTCTAGGCTTAAAACTCGTTAAGGAGCAGGGCAATCGATGGAGGTCTTTTTAAAGGCCTCAGGCAGGTTTCCAAGCTTGGAAACAAGCTAGAGGAGCTTGAAAAAGTAGGAAAGAGGACCCCTAAAATCCTAAGAGTTTGCACAAGCTTTTTGGTCCAAATCCAAGTCCAAGATTGATCTCCATTGTGTGAACTTCAATCCCACCAAATTTGGTGGGATTTGAAGGCAATTTGATGCCTTTTTGGAGCAGTCAAACATCTACCTGGAGGTCAGTTGACTATCAATGGCAGCAGGGGTAGATTTGTAAAGAATACAAAGAATCGAGGGACCAATCTGCAAGGATTTCGAAAGCTGAGGGGCTAACTGAGAGAGAGAGTCTGACTAGACTGAAATGCAAACTAAATCAAGATGGATTCTGATTGACCCCAAATTTTGGTACAAACCTAATTTGGATCCAAGGAATTTGATGGTGAAGTCAGATTTCAGTTTTGACCAAGTTTAACTTCACAATTTGCAAAGAAATTCAGATTATGGTAGAATTCCATCTGAGACTCTGTTTAAGGTCAAAATAACTTCAGATGACCAAACCAAGGTTACCAAACCTCTCAGAATAATTTTCTATGAATTTTAAGAGGTTTAAATGAATTTTATCCTGACCGAAACCTCTGTAATTCAAGCGGATTTGAAATTAGGATTTTACATTCTGATTTGGTTCTCGAAACATGTGAAACCATGTTTCTATCTGCATGAACCCTCTTATTAGACTTTAGTGCTCATTCGACCTTCAATTAACCCCTGATGAACCTCGTGGTTATTCTATATTCATAATATGCTGTTAAAATTATAATATTAACCCTAGTTTCTTATTTTCTTCTCAAAAGAGAACATTGTGGAGTTATAACCCTCAGATGGATATGTAGGAGTATTTATCTTTCAATTCTGACTAAAAGTGACTAGTTAAGATTTATGATGGTGTTCCCATCAGGTCATCAACAACTTGAGAAATGCGCCTTACCCTACATTCATTTTCGACAGCTGTATGTTCTACTTCATTTTGCCTATCAAGGGGTACATCACCCATATGACTTTCATTCTGAGCATCAAGAAACTCAAGGGGAAGTTATGGAATAGACATCTACCCATGAGATACGTCACGTGGTTCTTGTGGAGGTCGTTGAGGTGATCGTTTCACATTCAGTGGTTGAGGTATACGAACACTCTCACCTTCGACAACAATGTAAAATTCAGTAAATATCTTCTCTCTCCATGACTCAATTGCCCAATCAATCATACATTGGAAATCATCGTCATTGCCAACAATGGTCAAACAAAAATCAATCCCTCCGTAACAGGGAAAGCGATGACTAATCTTCACTCGATTACTCTCTCAATCAATACCTAAAGTCAAGTAAATCTTATCCAATAAATTCTCAAATCTCCAATTCGTATATATCATTATCCTCTTATGTGAATCCCTATCATATTGCACTCCATTTGCATTTCGGACAATAGAACCACCATAATAGACCAAATCCAACACAAATTCAGCCATTCAAAATAACTTGAACAAATCATAAAATTAAAAGGATTAAATGACAATTCATATGGACAAAAGAGTCATGCATGCATTACACATCTTACAAATTTCCTAACATCTACAATCAACACTTCCATCCAATGTTAACTTATGTAAATCCCTACTTGGAGGGGGTGAGATATGCGTGACGTATAAAATGCGGAATTAAAATATATATATAACAATCTTACAAAATTAGCAATCGCACAATGTAAACAATTTTCTTTAAGTGGAAACCCAAACCGGGTGAAAACCACCACCTAACCCACTCGAGTTAGGATTTCCCGATCAATCTAATCAATCAAATCCACTATATGAACTACTTAAATGAAGGTAGTTCAACCTCAATTACAACCATGCTACAAGTACAAGGGTAGCATTCCTCAACCCCTCCTCTTCACAAGGAGGATTTTGTCCCTCGATGGAGATGGGAATTCACAACGCGAATACCCGACCAAATAACAAAGATATATTACAAAACAACCTATAGAGCTAACAAAGATGAACCTAGCTACTATAGGTAAAGATGCTTCCCTTTGCTTGGAAGTGCGTCGAATCGATGACCCGGGTGCGTGAACCACGCAACGGCACTTTGTTGCTCTCTTAATCGCGGAGGGAGAGCGAGCGTGCAAATTGGATGAGGCTCTCAGATGTGGAACTAGCCTTTGAGAGCAAGTGCTTCTTCCACTTCAATTTGACACAAAATGGGTAGAAATATTCTTGCAAGGTGTGTCTATATAAGGCAAGGGTTCTCCTCTTATTTATAGAGGGCCTAGGAAGGCTTTGGAAGGCTTTGGAAGGCTTCCATAGCCGTTGGGTGCAAATCCAAGGCAAATCAAGTCGGAATCAGGATCAATCATGACTCTGACAGGGTTATCAGACGTCCGGTCCGGGCATCAGACGTCTGGAAAACCTGTTTAAGATGTATGAGAACTAAGTCAGACGTCTGATACTAAGCGGGTTTCCTTCCTGACTTGAATCAGACCTAAATAGGGTTCTAGTATATGGCCATCAGACGACATACAGGACATCTGGCACAGGATTTGGACGTCTGGAAACCTATTTGTTCTACGAAAATGGATTCACAAGGAAGGTAACAGCTAGAAAATCTCTCAAAGGAGATTTTGGGTCAGTTGAAGCAAAACGGTCACATATCAAGCGTCTGGGGTCGTCTACGGACATCAATATAAGGATAACGGTCATTTTTCTCAACGTTTACGTAGGCAGCCAACGTTCTACTAATTGGACGTCTGGAAAAGGCATCAGACGTCTCCTAAGACATCTGGACTAAGGTCTGGACGACTGATTCTAACAGACAAAACCTATTAAGTCCAGCCTAGATGTTATGGACTTCTGATCAAATAGTTAGACGTCTTAAAAGTCACTATCTGACATCTGATTTCCAGATTGGACGTCTGATAAGGCTGTCTGAACCCTATTTTGGTTTTCTAAGTTCTCTACAGAAAACCTAAGTATCCTAGGTTCATGCAAGTGTTCCTAGGACTACTGTAAAGGTTCTTTGAGGCTCTTTAACAAATATTCTAAGAAATAAAAGAGCAAGAATAAAAGGACAAAAGTACATAGAACAAGATAAAAAGAATTCTATCCTATTCTTCTTGTCCTTCCATCTTCAAACTTTTGCTCCTCACAAAGATCCTCTGCCTCTGTCAAGCTCCTCCAATCCGCCATGGATGCGAGCTCGAACTCCGTCTAAACACCTGTCTCCATTTACAATTTGACCTGAAAACTTGGACTCAAAAGCAAATGTTAAAAGACATGTGTTTTGTTATCATCAAAATAAACGATCGTGGTACTCTAGCACCAACATTCTCCCCCTTTTTGATGATGACAAAACCATACATAATACATAAAATTCTCCCCCTTTTTGACATTATCAAAAAGGTTTTTATCAATTTTAATTCTCCTAAACTCCCCTTAAATCATGCTCTTCTAGTTTTTTGGTTAAATTTCTTTTAATCAAGAGTGATGTTCTCTCCATTTGGTAATAACAAGATAGCTATATTTTTTTTCCCCTCTTTTAAAGGAAATATAGCTAACTTAACACCTCCTCCTAAATGATTGACAATAAGCACATAATTTTAACTCCCCCTATCTATATGCTAATGATAAAAAGATATGGTTAAGGATTTTACCTCACCTACCATGGCCAATAAAATGGCGGAAATGGAGGTGGATGCCAAATCAGATGGGGTTCCCATCTGTAGCTTGGAGGTCCGGGCACCGGCGTCAGTCTCCAATCTGGCGGTCGACGTGTAGCGGGTTCATCATTTGTTCGCCGTCTCGTCAGTCTTCTCGTTTTCCTCCTTAGTCTACTTCTTGGTCCTCCCAACTCGAGTTGACCATTCTTGAGCTTGTAGGTCCAATCCTTTACATTGATATCTTCTTTGAAACCTACAAAACAGGATTCCAATTCTTTCTTCGGTATCCAAGTGAGTTTGGATCTGGATCTGTTAGCGGGTCTCCTTGACGAAAATCCTTTCTCAACCTTAGGGCTAGATAAATTTTCTACTTTAATGATCAAATTATTTGATTTCTCCCTAAGACATGCAAATTCCTCTTCTATAACATGCACCTTAGTTTTTAAATCAGAATTTTCTATTTTTAAACTAGTATTTTCCTCAATCAACTTATTATTTTCAATGATTAGGTTATGATTTTCTAATAATAAGTCATCATTTTTAGAACTATTTTCTAGGTCCTTAAGTAGCTTCTCTAACCTATCATTTTCAAATTTTAACATGCTAAGTTTCTTTTTCATGCTTTTCTTTTCTACTTTTAATGATTGACTAACATCAAACAGTTCATTAAAAGCTTCTTGTAAATCTGAGTTTACCTCATTGTCGGAGTCGCTTTCACTGTCACCTACTGTTGCCATGAAACCCATGCAGGCGGTTTCCTTCTTCTTCTTGGGATTTTTATCTTTTTCCTCCGAGCTCGAGTTGTCCCAAGTCGCTTGGAACACCTTCTTCTTATACTTCTTCTCCTTCTTCTTCTTCTTCTTCTTGAGAAGAGGGCACTCGAGTTGAAGATGACCTTTTTCGTTGCAGTGGAAGCAACGTCTCGGGCTTTCCTTTTCCTTCTTCTCCTTTTCTTCCCTACAAAACTTGGAAAATTTTTTAAGAATTTAAAATCTTCATCATCGGAACTTACCTCGCTATCTGACGCGGCTCTAAATGCGAGGGTCTTCTTTGATTTTGGCTCCGGTGTATCCTTCTTCTTCTGCTTTAGCTTTGTCTTGTAGTCCATTAGATTGCCTATGAGATCCTCCATGTTGAGCTCCTCCACTTCGTTCGCTTCCTTGATGGTGGTAACCTTCTGTTCCTACTCCGGTCCGAGAGAACGAAGAAGCTTCCCTTGAAGCTCCCCCCTGATGAAGGTCTTACCTAAATCTTTTAAACTATTTACAACGAGAGTGAACCTAGTGTTCATCTCACTTAGAGATTCATTAGACTTCATTGAAAAGGACTCAAATTCTTAAGAAAGTAAATTGATTTTAGAAGTATTTACCTTAAAAGTACTTTCGTGAGTTACCTCGAGTATGTGCCAGATCTCGTATGTGGTGGTGCATTGCGAGATTCTGTTGAACTCCTCCGGGCTCAAAGCATAATACAATGCGTTCATTGTTTTAGCGTTTAGAGAGAGCTCCTGGATTTGCTGCTGCGAGTATCCTGCAGTAGGTCTCTCCGAGATGTCGAAGGGGGTCTCGCATCGGTCCCATATTGTGAAGTCATTGGCTTGAAGCCATGTCTTCATTCAGAGCTTCCAATACCCCTCCCCTCAAAGAACATTGAATGGGTCGTAGACTGCCCCTCAGAAATCCTGCTCGCGGAGCTGCTTCCCTCCATGATCTTCTTGTTGGGTGTTACTCCAATCTCGCAAGAACCTACTCTGCTACCAATTATAAATCCCCACTTGGAGGGGGTGAGATATGCGTGACGTATAAAATGCAGAATTAAAAATATATATATAGCAATCTCACAAAATTAGCAATTGCACAATGTACACAATTATTTTTAGGTGGAAACCCAAATCGGGTGAAAACCACCACCTAACCCTCTCGAGTTAGGATTTCCCGATCAATCTAATCGATCAAATCCACTATACGAACTACTTAAACAAGGGTAGTACAACCTCAATTACAACCACGCTACAAGTACAAGGGTAGCGTTCCTCAACCCCTCCTCTTCACAAGGAGGATTTTGTCCCTCGATGGAGACAGGAATTCGCAACGCGAATACCTGACCAAATAACAAAGATATATTACAAAATAACCTATAGAGCCAACAAAGATGAACCTAGCTACTATAGGTAAAGATGCTTCCCTTTGCTTGGAAGTGCATCGAATCGATGACGCGGGTGCGTGAACCACGCAACGGCGCTTTGTCGCTCTCTTAATCGCGGAGGGAGAGTGGGTGCGTAAATTGGATGAAGCTCTCGGATGTGGAACTAGCCTTTGAGAGCAAGTGCTTCTTCTACTTCAATTTGACACAAAATGAGTAGAAATATTCTTACAAGGTGTGTCTATACAAGGCAAGGGTTCTCCTCTTATTTATAGAGGACCTAGGAAGACTTTGGAAGGCCTTGGAAGGCTTCCATAGTTGTTGGGTGCAAATCTAAGGAAAATCAAGTCGGAATCAGGATCAATCATGACTCTAACAGGGTTATCAGATGTCTGGTCCAGGCATCAGACGTCTGGAAAACCTGTTTAAGACGTCTGGGAACTAAGTCAGATGTCTAATGCTAAGCGGGTTTCCTTCCTGACTTGAATCAAACCAAAATAGGGTTCCAGTGTATAGCCATCAGACGACATACAGGACATCTAGCATAGGATCTGGACGTTTGGAAACCTATTTGTTCTACGAAAATGGATTCCTAAGGAAGGTAACGGCTAGAAAATCTCTCAAAGGAGATTTTGGGTCAGTCGAGGCAAAACGGTCACATATCAGATGTTTGGGGTCCTCTACAGACGTCTGACATAAGGATAACGGTCATTTTCCTTAATGTTTATGTAAGAAGACAACATTCTACTAATTGGACGTCTAGCAAAGGCATCGGACGTCTCCTAGGATGTCTGGACTAAGGTATGAACGACTGATTATAACAGACAGAACCTATTAAGTCCAGCCTAGATGTTATGGACGTCTGATCAAACAGTTAGACTCTTAAAAGTCACTATCTGACGTCTGATTTCTAGATTGGACATCTGATAAGGCTGTCTGAACCCTATTTTGATTTTCTAAGTTCTCTACAGAAAACCTAAGTATCCTAGGGTTTGTGCAAGTGTTCCTAGGACTACTGTAAAGGTTCTTTGAGGCTCTTTAACAGATATTCTAAGAAATAAAAGAGCAAGAATAAAAGGACAAAAGTACATAGAACAAGATAAAAAGAATTCTATCCTATTATTCTTGTCCTTCCATCTTCAAACTTTTGCTCCTCGCGAAGTTCCTCTGCCTCTGTCAAGCTCCTCCAATCCGTCATGAATACGAGCTCGAACTCCGTCTAAACACCTGTCTCTATTTGCAATTTGATCTGAAAACTAGGACTTAAAAGCAAATGTTAAAAGACAAGTGTTTTGTTATCATCAAAATAAACGATCGTGGTACTCTACCACCAACAATAACCTTAAATTTTCCATATCCTAATAAGTACTCAAAGAGTACCTCCACTTCACAAACTTTCTAACACATACAAAATTATACCCAATTAACCTAACAAAATTTTGCCCAAACATGATACCTTACTCGAAACAATATAATTAAAATTACCAAACATTGATTAATATATATAGCATTCAATCTAAAGATCGGGCACAAACAATGGTGGAAGCGTGTCTAGGCTCGCGGGGGAGGAGATTGACAGTAGCTGCAGTAGCGGCGGAGGTGCTTGACATCGTCATCGTCCAACTCACTGCAGCAGCAGTAGCAGGGGGGAGATGGCCAGAGCAACACGGACGGTAGAGTAAGTCGCAGCAGCAACAGCAACCTTGCAAATGGAAGGGGAGGAGATGGGGAAGGGTGCAGGCACAGGGGTATAAGAGGTAAACTCGCCTCTTTATGTGTAAACCAAATTCGCATCTTCAAGAGACAAGTTTCTCGAAGACCTAGTGCGACGAAACGGAAGGGTGAAGGGTTGGGAAGGGGGAGTTTCATATAAAGATGTAGTTTCGCAAACTCGCCTCTTTGAGAAGTGAGTTTCCCATCGTACTTAATGAATATAATTCCTCTATACGATAATTAAGGAATTTTCCCATCGTACTTAATGAATATAATTCTTCTATATGGTAATTAAGAAATTTTATTCCCTAATTATCATACTTAGGAAAATTCTTCTGCAAAAGCAAGCATGCGTGGAGCATTCGCCAGGGTTGTACTTGTACCTGCATGCCCCACCAGACCGCAAGCAATCGCCACACCATCTGCTTCCTGCCTTCCATTTCACATCGAAACCCCAGGACACTGCATTCGAGAAACTTGCACTGCTTTCCTTCAACTGTTCCACGGCCGCCCGATGCAACCATATCTTCAAACTGAAATAGAGTAGGGTCGATGATGGTGTCTCCCACTCCATCAGGACATGAATCACCGTGCTCTATGGATTTCATCTCTGCAAGCGTGATGACCCCATCTCCGTAGTCAATTGCCTTCACGATGTAGCCACGACCGGGCAGTTGCATCACGGGTTTGTTGCCAACACAGGTGATGTGATGGCAGGGGATGCTGCAGTAATCCAGACGGCCATCCACGATGAAAGGATAGCTGATGTTGAGCGACAGGGAACCGTAGGAGAACGAGAGGCGCTCACTGCAGTTTGCGAATCTGAAGCTTTCATGGGAGAAGGAAAAGCGAAGAAGTGAGAGGAAGAACAGGAGCTGCTGATGCAACAAGAAGGACGATGTGGGTAGCAATGGAGATGGATGGCAGGGACATCTTTGTCGTTGCTACTGAAGAAGAGGATGGTTGGATTTATGAATGTGGAGGAGGATGAGTAAGTTGAGGACTGGGAGCTCTCCTCTTTTTGAGCCACCAGATGATTCCCAGGAACATCGAAGTCAACGGACAAAGAAGCAGGACAGTTTGAATTTTTTTTCCTTGAATAAAATGGGCACTTTGAACTGAAACGCCGAATTGACGGTGACGGTGACGGTGACGTGTCTTCAATGAATGAGACACACAATGACATAATAATATGCCGCATATATCAATAGAATATAAGACAAAAATAGCTACATCAGCTACTTCGAGGGGGCCCTTTCTATTTTGGGGCTGACATTGGGTGGTGCAGAACCACATCGAAACGGGAAAGGCATGGTGTGTAGAGAGGGGTCGGTGGAATGGGAGTGGCAGATGCACCAAGAAAGGTGATTAGGATGGTAGTTTCTCAAATACATTTTAGTAGGATTGTCGTGAAAAACTTGAACTCGATGGGCTCATTTCGGCCCGACTTGATTAGTTGATAAGTACAGGTTCTGAGTTTGATAAGTTTATCAAGCCAAGCCTCAATCGACTCAACTCAACTTGATATGACTCAAATAAAATAAAGATGTGAAAGGCATTTGCCTATCGTTAATAGGTTAAATTGTTTCATATAAAGAGAAATTTCCTACAAACTTCCCCCTCATCCTAAATACCATCCTTAAAGCTATATTTTTATGTATACAACGACTTTACTAAGCCCAACCATTACATAACAATTGCCTTGGGCCCAATTGAGGAATTAAGCCCTAGATGACACTATCAAAGTTAATTGAGTTTGATCCCAGCTCACTTTATTGAATCTTAACCTAGCTAAGCTTGGTTCAATGGACGGACCTAGTTGAAAGGATTCTCTTTTCTTTTTTAAGAAAAGTAACTATGGTAGGCATTAAACATAAATCCATTTCCCCTCTTAACCTTAGCTTTTCCTTTTTTTTCGTGTTTGTGTGTGCGTTGCTGTTGGAGGGGTTTTTGGAGGGGGTGCAGTTAAAAGAGGGTGGACGAAGGTTTTTTCATTTTCCTAAAAGGGTAATTTTTATTAAAAAGAAAACTACCTGACACAAAAGGATGTATTCTGAAGGAGAAGAGAAAGACGAAGAATACTAATGCCTTCGAATCCGGGGGATATTATGTCCAGTAGAAACAAATGAAAAAAGGTGGACGAAGGTTTAAAGTCAACAATTGAGGTCATCGAGTTAACAGACTTTTATGGAATATATTTATCAGTCAATGTCAAAAGGGGAAGACTTTGAGTGGAGGGTAGTGAACAGCTATTTGATTCCACACCGTGCAGAAGGGACAGGCAAGGGGTAACGATATTTGCCTATTTTGTGTTTCTTTTTTCATTTAATATAGATATCGACTTTGAATTAAAGAAAGATGAACCACAATACGGAACTATATTCGACGAACTTATCATTGAGGTGTCGTTTGTTTCATGGGTTACGTGGAAATTTTGGGTTTTAACCCTCTCCAAAAAACCTCGGTTGACCATCGTGTTGGGTTGGATTTTAGTTGTTTCACGAAGGTGGTGGAATAAGGTTAATCCGATGGAGATAACTTGCTTGACACCTCCTTTAACCCACTTCCCTTCTTCCCTCCCGTCACAATCGACCTCACGGGATACTCGTTCGTCGCTTCGAAGGCAACCATCGTGCCCTAACTGTGCCATTTCGTCTACGGAATCAGTTATCTCACGTGTTGCTTGCCGATCACGATGTATCATTTCTTCCAATGAGTTGTGGCATGAATCCTTTCTTCTTTCATTTTTCTAATTTTTTTTATTTGGACTTCAATTTCGTGTTATGGTTAATTTCTCATATCTTTAGATCGAAGGTTTCTGAGTACAAGGAGTTCTCTTTGTTAGGGTTTTGTGTTAGGGTTTTATATAGATCAATGTTTTTGTGTTAGGATTTTGTTCAGATCAATGGTTTCTTCAGATCGATGGTTTCATGTTAGGGTTTTGTTGCTCGTCTTATGCGCTTCGAATGGGCGATTGGGGATTTTTGTTCTTTTTTGCCTTTTGAGTTTCTTCTCGAGATCGAAGGTTTTCGTTGCTCATCCTTTTCTTCGAAAGGTCGATTGAAGATTTTCATTCTTGTTTGCCTTTGAGTTTCTTGTGAAGATGGAAGGTTTGTGTTGACAACATAGGGTTTGTTTTTCTTCTGGCCCTTCGATGGTGCAAGTGGGTATTTATGCTAGGGTTTACATTGGTTTTGGCAATTTGGGTATGTCAACATTGTTGGATGTCTAGTTGAATTCACAAGCTTTCCTGTTTGAAGCTACTAGTTTCATTGAGCTTTCCTGTTTGATGTTGGACTAAGAATCCTTCCTCACTATTTGGCTGGGTCTCAACTTTGTGTCAGTCGACTTTATTGTGAATGACAGCCTTTTGGAAAGGTGGAAAGCATGGGTTGGATGCAAGACAGCTTGTTTTGTTTTGGTGTCTTTTAGTTTATGTTGCACCTGTGTGAGTGAATGAGGTGGTTATGTTGTTGGGTCTCTTCCTACATCCTATTGGGTACTTGTTTTGTCACATCTCAAATATGGGTGCCTACTTTTATCCTTCATATATCTCATCAATTGCAAGCATGAGAGATAGGTTGTTATCGATTGTCTTGACTATCGGTTCTTAACTATTAGCCCCGCTTGCTCTAAGTGTGGCTGCATTAGCCGTGACATGTGGAAAGCAATAAAGTGCAAGGTCAGGAAGCAGCAGCTATATAAGTTCCTGCTTTATATCCTAGACGTTGTCACTTGGGTGGTGGTGCTAATCTTCTTGCAGGAGGAGGAAGAGGAAGATAAGGGCAGAGATTATGTTCTTTGCCTAAGGTTCAAGGCAGTTACTTATTTGGTCATGTATTATGTGGAATGGTAGGTGATCAAACTCCAGAGAGCGCTAGACTTGTTCGGCAGCTGAGGCGTCACCATAGGAAGGTCACAAGACTTTTTAGGAGGTAAGTGCCCTGATCACAGTTTCTAATTGGTGATGGTGTGTTTCTGTTTTGGTTTACAATGAGATGTGACGATGTTAAGTTCTTAGGAATTTTTTGTAGAGGGGATATTTTAGAAGTTTTCATCTCAGATGTGTTGGAGTAGATTTTTGAACAGATGTGTTGCCGATTCCACATTGTGCAGTAACTATCATGTCTTGATAAACTGCTGAATTGATGTTGGTTGTTTATTTTTTGCTATGATATGAAGTCAAATGAGATCCCCATCTATGGTGAAACACCCAAAATGATGTTATGATATGATATTTTTTTCTATGATATGCAGTAACTGTCATTTTTTATAGTTTGTGATAGTGCTTGATTTCCCTAGATTCTATAATGAAATAAGAAATGGTGATATTTGGATCCAGTAAAAATATGCAGCAATAATTTGTAAGATCCAACTTTACTAAAAGCTAGATTGAGACCCAAGATAAATATATGAGAGCATGTCAAACCTAAGATAGATATACTTGAACAAACAAATCCGGATCCCCTCTGTCGTTACTATATTTGCCTTGACTATATTACGAAAAATGGAATGAAATAAGGTTCCTATTCGCAGAGACTAATGGGAGAAGAGTGAGGAAGTGTTAAAAGTACCAAGTTAATATGATCAAGATGATTTGAATTTAATTAAGTCCTAAAATGACCTAGAAAAAGTTTGAGTGGAGACATAGAACTAATGTAACTGACCTAGGAAAAGCATGATGCTCTTCTATAGAAATTGATATTAGACAAGCCCATCCTTTCGTTACCAAGAGGATTGGTGTGTGGGAGATGATTGGTTCCTTCCTAATTTACTCAAATGGAATTTTAAGTTATCAAAATTGATATTAGACAAGTTGAATGAGTCCTTGTATTCTACTGAAGAACTATGATGAGCTATAGGTCATATATGCATATATAACCTAACAGAAAATGCATCATGAAATGCCAAGTTCCCTCACCCTTATTTATGGGGATGCTTGCCTGAATATATATGATGAAACCAAATACACTTGAGAAGTATGCAAAGATGGTCAGAAGGATATTAAAATGATTTTATATTTCATAAGACTTTGTCATGAGTGCACGAAAATGCAGAATATTGAAAACATGTCCACAGCACTCACTAGAAAACATGTCTCACCCAATGCAGAGATATAGGTCAACATGAATACAGTAGTGTCATCCACTTGAAAATGCTTTGCCTTCTCAGGAGTGCCCTTGTAGGTCATTTAAATGTTCGTGGATTTCAGTAAGAAAAACAAAGATTATAATAATTTAAATATTAGATATATTGTTGAATTATTTGAACACCCAGATATGAAAGATTGAATTAGAACGTGAGATTTCTTTTTTTGATGTACGTGCACACCAATAAATGCTCTTTAATTAATCAAACTTATCCTTAAACCTAAATTTCACAGATATTATATCAACACCCCCCCTCGCCCACGCAAGATCTTGGTGTGTAGTCTAATTTAGCAGCAATGTCCAATCTTCTAACAGTATACCATCAGTCCAATTCGTTCAGAAGAAACATCCCATCCAATGATAAGCGAAACAAATACAGCATTCCTATCCATCACCTTCTCAGGAACTCTATTCACTTGTATATACTTTGATTGGATTTGTACTGAGTTGTTTATGTCTAAATCATTTTAGAATCATATTTCAGCAACCTTGTATATATTGAATTGTTTATGTCTAAAGTCTGAAATCTAACTTGTACTCTATGCTTGGATCCAATATTCCAATGCTAAATCATGCTCTCATGTTTGAATTTGATGTATCTTAGTTGTTAGAAGTTCAACACACTGAATTCTATGATTCCAACTTTATTAGTATAAATTTAGGGCTTCGAACCAAATTTTGACATTTATTTGGCCTTTTTCCATATTTATTATGACAAATTGGATGAGAGTTGAGTCTTTTGAACATGTGCATAGAGTTATATTTGAACATGTTGGGATTTTTTGATTGGAAGTAATCTTTTTTATGGCGATATTAATTTGTTACAGAAGATCTCTTCACCTTAGTTGATGTTAGAATAACTTTCATTTTAGAAATTTAAGGATGAGAAGACAAAGTCATGGGGCCCCCAAACTACCAGTCAACAAATCGAACAGCCTGAGTCCAGTCGGGTCAGGTCTAAGAGAGTAAAGAACTGGACCATTGAAATGGACTTCAAGTTTGTAACAACCCGATTCCCGAGTCCCTACGAGACACGAGAACCGGACCGACTCGACTAATCCCAAGACCTGGTCGTCCAACGAGGAAGTAACTAAAAGAACAGTAAAATAAACCACATTCAGCATGAATATAACTAACAGTAAGAAAATACAGCAGTAAGGAAAGAAACTACTACAGTATATACCACCACAACAGTAGAACAACATTCATAACATAATATGAACTGCAGGTAAAGAAAAGTACAGCGGTAACAAGAACTACTCACTACAGTGGAACAAAAAGAGGTACAAGAGAACAATGATAACTCTACTGGATCCTACTCGACCCAGCGTCCTCTGCAGCCGCTGACCCTGGCTGCTCAACACTGGTCCTGAAAGGTAACCAGTGTAACACGTCAGCAAAACGCTGAGTAGAGTGGCAGCTAAACTAAAGAAACAGTAAAGTGTACAGTAGCTGTTTTAATTTTCTTTCTTCATTTATTTACGTCTTTCTATTGTTTCAAAATTTATCTATTTCTCAGATCCTTCACTTGATCTCGAATGTTCCTTGTGGGAACGATCTTGATTGCAGTCTTTTCCGAACAATAGAAGTAGCACGTGGTGCTCTCCTGGTCGGGAGAGTCCCCCGTGGTGATCCTACTCTCATTCAACCACCCCAAGGTCACGGACAGGCGTAATGGTGACTACGGCACGCGCGATAAACCCACAGGTAGCTAACCCGCACTGGCACGCGGTCAGTCGTTTCCGTTAACGGGTGCACCCAAAGCACAGCACGGAACCAGTACAGGGCAGAGCCCTCTTAGTAACAGGGGTCCAACCCCTCCACAGTAACCAAACAGGGGCCTTGCCCCTCCACAGTCCGCGCACCCTCGCCTGACTACCCTGGTTTGCCCAGTGGGCCTAACAAGTCGGTGTAGGAGGCTAGCAGAACCCCGGGACCCGTGGGGTAGCTAGTACCTCCCTACACCAGTAGCTCTCCTCGGTACTACGTACACGAGGGCCAGCAAGTCGGTACAAAGTGGCCAGTCCTGACCCCGGGTCCCTGGGGCGGCTGGCTCCGCTCTGCACTAAACAGGTACAGGTACTTCTCTTGGTACCACGTACCCAAGAGACAGCACACTACCACGTCTTTTCTTTCTCAGTTCCATTCCTTTCTCTTTCCAGGAGTTCCACTCCTAATTCCCCGTAGGGTTCCAGTTCTTTTAACTCAGCACATTCAGGTTTCACCTTTCCAGTTTCACGTTCATACATCCCATATTCTCAGACATGCTCACTTATTCATAACAGGCAGCTGTTAAACCAATTTACAGGTAGCTATTATTTCCTTTCCACATTTTCCAAGACTGCAATATTCATATATTCCACTAGTTCTTCCCATCCTAGGATTCATGCCATACCCTAGGATCTATCATACAATCTAGTTTTCCAGCCCTAGGATTCATGCAACACCCTAGGATCTACCATTCATTCTAGTTTCTTATTCCTAGGATTCATGCAATGTCCTAGGTTCTATTTATGGTTCCATAATTAACAGATTATACTAATAAACTTAAAAGCCACTCTACCGGTTACAACAGGAGTACTGGGGGCGTGGTCGGGAATCCCGCGTGCCTCCGCAACCCCCGAGACTGCAACGGAACGGGGTCCTATCACAAGGATCAAACACAAGGGGTTTCTCAAAACAGTATATAGCTACTGTAGATGGGTAGAGGATTTAATTCCGAAAAGCACGCAACTCGAAACGTGGAAAACGGACTCCGAACGGGCCCTAAACGGGTCGAAAACGACGAAACAGTGCAAAATCAGACGTCTGGAACCTATTCCAGACATCTTAAAAGTGGATCAGAGGTTACCTTTGCTCTGCGTGGTCTCTCAGACGTCCAGAAGCCTGCGGGGGCGTCTGGCCTAGTTCCCAGACGTCCGATGGTTACCCAGGACGTCTGGAAGTCGCTCCCGTCGTCTGGCACCACTGCCAGACGTCTGATTCGCGCTGGATGGCGAATCCGAACCTGCGCGTACCCATTTCCTCCCTCTCTTAGTACGGTCAGTCGAAGAAGAGGAAGAAAGACGGAAATAACTCACCTTTCAGACGTCTGGGAAGTCCTCCAGACATCCTCCCCGCCGGCTGGTTGTAAGCCCAGACGTCTGATTCTGGAGAAAATTCCAGAATCAGGGCGCGACTAGCCCTCCGCTCGCGACGCTCGGCCACGCCGCGACTCGTCCGCAGGATGCTCGAGCTGCAGCAGGCCTCCCGCATCACCCCGCGTCCGCTGCTCCCCCGCCGGCAGGCTCGAGCCCTCACGGCCGACGCCTCCTCCCCCGCGCAGCACCTCCTCCCGCACCCGCCGCTGCTGTCGCCGCCGCCGCTCACTCGCGCTCGCTCTCGCGCACCGGCTGGAAGGAGAAGAGGAAGGGGGCGGAGGTGATGAGAGTGAGGGAGGAGGCGTGGCCTTTTAAAGCCGTCCGGGGAGGAGAGAGAGTAGACAGAGGGCGCAGCCTGCGGCCGCAGGAGAGAGGGAAAAAGAGAGAGAGAGATGCGCTCGCAGGTCTGCGCGCTCAGGCGCTGTTGAACGATTTTTTTACGAAGCTTCGCTAACGTGTTTGGTTTTGGAAAACCCGTCGTTGTAGTTCGAAAGCGAAGGATTCGTGTTCAACAAATAAAATTTATACCGAAATTAAAATTCCGGGTCGAACACAGGGAGGCGAACGTTTGATTTAAAAACTTCGCGTTTCTTTTTATTTTGTCACGAAGAAATTTAATTTAAACTATCTAAGTATCTACAACGAATAAAAGAGAGAGAGGGAGTAAGAGAGAGAGAAAGAATACTACACATGGAAATTAAAATGAGATGTAGAATAGACAAGGAATTAATAATAAAAGAGTTCATTCGTTACAACTAGAAAATATAAAACAATTACTCTAGAAAGCATTAAAAGAATGGAGGGAGAAATGTCCTCCTCGACGATCGCTCGGAGGACGAATAGACTACTCTAAAAAGCAGTAAATCTATACTAGAAAGCAGTAAAAAGAATAGGGAGAGAGAATCCTCCTCGACGGTCGCTTGGAGGATGAGCCGGACGGGACGACGCCTGGACGAAGGAGAACGAAGCGGGACGAAGGAGGACGAAGCAGAAGAACGGGAACGAAGCAGCACGCCGTCGTCGTCGCGGGATCCACTTCCGAAGGGGGACGAAAATTTGGACTTTATCTCGCGAGAAGCATCCCGGGTGTGGGACAAGCTTCTCTTGAGCTTTGGAGAGGTAGAGAGGAGAAGGAAGGGATGCAAATTTCGTATGGAGGGGGTCTTCTTTTATAGTTGCAAGGAGTGGGGGCAAAATGGACATTACATCTTCAAAATAATAAATAAGGGGTCTTTAGTGACGGATAAAACCGTCGCTAAAGCCCCGCCGTCGCCGTCGCCGCCGCGCCCACGCGCGCCCGCTCGGCTGGCCTGCGCGCGTAACACATACGCACGTCCGCGTCGTCTCAGCCGTCCGATCGCGAGATCGGACGGCTTAGATCGCGTCCGCGCCCGCTGCGTAGCGCGCCCGCGTGCGATCGCGCGCTCAACAGAGCGTCCAATTGCGCGTCGGCGCTATCGGGCGCGTGCGGCCGTTGGATCTTCATCTGACGCTCGTGCGCGCCCGCTCGGCCGCGCCTTCCACCCCCTCACCGCGGCTCGAACCCGCGACCTCCGCTTCGCCCGCAGCTGCGTCGCCGCTGCGCTACGCGGGCGAAATGGTCACGCGGACGTTTTTAAACGCGAGCGACCGCAGCCGTTGGATCGACATCCAACGGCGGAGAGGAAACGGTGCGCGGTCTTCACCAGACGCATGCGGCTGATTGGGCGGCTGAGATGGCGCCACGTGGCGCCATCTTAGCCGTCCATCTTCTGGAAGTTGTAGATGGTGCCACGGATGTCGGATTGACTCGATTTTTGTGTCGTTGGGCTGCGATCGTCGATCCGAATTCATCCGTGTGGTCGGATTTTCCATCTGAAGTGCGGATTTACACCATCCTGGCCCTTGATCTTCTAGGGTTCCCCGGTCTCTATCTGATGCTACGGATGCCTGATTAGGGCGATCTTGGAGTCGTTGGACTCCAATCGTCGCCCTGATCATATCCATACGGTTGGATCTTTGATCCGCGGCCCCGATAAAATATTTGCCCTGTCCAAGCACATAAAAGGAGACAATTAACCTCCATTTTATTCAAACTACTCTAAATGCAAGATGATGCATGTAATGCAATATTTATATCATGAAATGCAATCCTATGCTTAAGAACATGCATTAATAGACATTTTAAGTAGTGTAAATGTGTTTACATCAGGCGCGCAGACGAAACCGTTCGTGTGGGAAAAAAATCGAATCCCAAACGTCTGGAATGGGTTCCAGACGTCTGGTCCGACGTCTGGGCCACCTCCCAGACATCTTAAAAGACGTCTGAAGCCGAGCATTCGTAACAAAGTTGATGTCTATTTTCAAGGAATACTTTGTAGCCAAAGATTGGGAAAGTGGTTCATTTACTAAACATGGTTGGCAGGAAATTGTAGTTGAGTTTGATCGGGACACACATCTCGGTTATGACCATGACAAACTCCTACAAAGGTGGAGGACTTTGAAGAAGAAATTCCATTCTTACCATTGTCTCTTAAACATGAGTGGTTGGGGGTTGGATCCTACCACCATGTGCCCTGTAGCTCTAACTCCAGAAGTTTGGTTGGAGGTATCTCCCTTTGCTTTCGTTGTTTTGTCCTACTTTCTTCCATTGCTTACAATTTCGTTATCACCATACTGAAATCACTTTCGTACTTCTCTTTAGTTACCTCCGAAGCTACGGAAGTTAAAGGGCAAACTGTTTCCCTTGTATGACGACATCAACAGCATTATTGGTAAGGACATCGCAACAGGAGAACATGCGATGTATTCTAATCGGGTCTCAGATTCATCTGAGGAGGAGAGACCAGCCCGTTATATGGATTCAATTCCACCTGTGGAGACTCATAGCACATCATCATTTCATTTTACCCAAGAGTCATATCAAAATGCTTTTGACAAGAATATGAGCTTTCAGGAACTGTTATCGTCAGCACCCCCCCACCTCATTCAAGTTATGGTTATGGAGGTTCAACAAATCCTTCTCAAGGTCAAGCGAGTTGTGAAGTTCCTCCACCATCCAACCCCCTACATGGTCACCCAAGTGGGGATCGTGGGAAAAGACCAAGTGTGAAAGGCACTTCTAGTGGTGGGAAAAGACGTCGCACGATCTCAGCAAGTGTAGCAACAGAAGGAATTCAAGAGACAAATTCATTGCTGAAAATGATTGTTGATCACCACATTTCTAAACCTCAGAAGGTCGACACAAGCCAGGAGATTCATCGTTGTCTTGAGATGGTCAAGGAGAGAGTAGTGTTCCTCTCCCCATCTGATACTGTTGTCTTGGCCCACCATTTGTCGGGGAGTAGAAAACGTGCAGTATTTACAAACATCATTGATAATGCTGAAGCAATCCACGATTGGTTGCAGCAAGTATTTCAGGGTTAACAACATCATCATCTTCTGTTTTGTCCGTCCAACGTAACACTCGATTTCATTCGTCCTTTCACGCCATCATCATCATGGATTGTGCCATACTTGATTCTACCCGCATCTTTATGTTATTTTCCTTTTTGTTTGTTGATTTTTTGATGAACGATGGTTATGTAATAATCACTGAACACTTCATCGTACTTTTTATTTCTTTCTCGATGGATCGTAATTTATGTTATGTTTTTTAGATGCATTATGTCAATTGTGCTCTTCATATATATGTTTCAATCACTTGCTACTTGAAGAATATAATTTCCTCCAATATACATTGTTATCTATTAGGTCGTCATGTCCTTCTTCTTTAGTTTCAGGAATGTCAAACTCAACTAGTTCTAACAGTACTGATAGTTCACTATAATCATGTGATTCCTCAAGCGAGGACTCTGTAATTGATAGTCAACAATTGTCGGAAGACGAGGAGATGACAGTTGCAAAGTTACCGTTGCCAACTACTATCATGACACAATGCTACCCACCAGTTCCCCGTAGAATTCCTCATAGCACAAACTCTATGTCAAGACACAAGTCAATCCATGACATCCTCTACCACCCAAATCCGAAGCGATGTAGGGATGAATTTTGAATGTCGATGGAAGCATTCTGGACGTTTGTTGATTTGTTAAAGGGAAGAACAAACTTAAGAAACACACGCAACACGACTGTAGAGGAGCAGCTAGGCATTTTCCTCTCCGTATTAGGATATGGGGGATCAAATCGTCAACTCATGGAGAGATTTCAACACTTTGGGGAAACTACGTTAACAAAGTCGTAAGGCAGATCATTAATTTGAAGCAACTTCTTATCAAATTATCCAATGCTGATGCTCCGATCCCTGTTGAGATAAGTGGGAATCCGAACTTTTCCCTTATTTTCAGCTACTCATATTTCTTAACGTTATTTCTGAGTGTCAAACTTCTTCGATATTTTAAAAACATTAAACTTTGTCACGTAACAGGATGTTCTTGGAGCTATTGATAGATGCCATATTAAAGCGACAGTTAGAGATGATCAACAAGCACGCTTTCGTTGTCAAAAGTAATGCACCTCTCGGAATGTGATGGCTACGATAAATTTTGATATGGAATTCGTATACGTGGTCACTGACTTCGAGGGTTCCACGGCTGATATGCGAGTCCTTAACTGGGCAATTGATGTTGGAAAATTTCGAGTCCCACAAGGCAGACGGTACTTGGTTGACCTAGGGTATGCAAATACCAATAAATTCTTGGCCTCATACCGTGGTGTTGCATACCATAACACCAAGCAGATCTATAATCACCAACATGCTTCCTTGCGCAATGTTGTCGAGCGCACTTTTGGTGTCCTTAAAGGACGATGGAGATTATTAGACAACCAACCATTCTATAAGTTTAACAACCAATGTCGAATGGTAATGGCTACTTGCATCCTACACAACTTCCTCCTTCGTTTTGAATCAAATGATGAGCTATTCCAGGAATTACTAAACCAGTGTGTAGACAACACTAACATCGATCATGATGACCCCAAAGGCGAGGTTGATGATGTTGCTGTGAATGCAGGCACAACTATCCTTGATAATATTTTTGAAGCTCTTTGGAGTGATTATAGGGGGAGAAGATCTGGCTGTTGTACATCGTGATATCTTACATTATCTTCCTTCATTTGGTTGTATAATACATGAAGTGTAACCCGTTTGTATGCTTAACCAATGTATCGTGCTCATTTGTTGTAGATCTTGTACGATTATGGTTATCAATGTTAAAGAGGTTATCATCATGCGACCCTTTGGATACTCGTTACATAATTTTAGGTACTCGTTGCATAATGGTATTTGAAAATGAAATTTAGTACATGTACGTTGTCGAAAGCTTATATTTTTAAATGGCAATGATGTCATCATGATGCTTTACTTTGATATTGCCAATTCTTCGTTAGCATGTAACATCTCAATTTCCTGAATTATCTTCACAATTAAAATATAATCAATGGAGACTGCGCCAAGGTGTTGACCCCTTTGGAGGCATGGTAGGAGATTCTCCTGCAGTGAACTTTGCAATCTTATTTTAGAGGATGACACCGGCGGTGATGAGACAATACAACAGCAATTGTATTATGTCTGCCCTCGGATTGACGGAGTGAGTTTAATTGACAACTTCATTCACGCATGATTATAATGTCAAAAATGAAAAACTGAAGTTGTATTCTCCGGCATTAAAAATGTAGCAATGAGGCTATAGGATTTGGAGTTCTGATCAGGAGCCAACGGCACAGTCTTCCCATGCAGAGTTCACTTTCTTGGCTGCATTATATGGGAGGACCGAGAGGGAGCTTGGACACATTCTTCGTAGGGGGAATGAGTCGGATGACTATGTTGGATGGCTGACTGATCAGCTTGACGATCTCTAGCATAGGTTGGATGCTAAGAATGACGAAGCATGTAGGTTGCAGCTGCAGGTTATATCATACGAGTCATGGATAGTAGAGTTGCAAGAGAGAGTATGTGACCTTGAGATAGAACTCAAGGTTCATCGTGTCGAAAGAAGCTACGAGGGGATAGTTGGACAATTCAACAGCATGTCAATGTAGTACCTTTCAACTGACTACGGCGGTGTTGTATCTAGGCGCCAGAGAGCATGATCCAATCCAACCCGTTCCTTGTGTTGCTTTTCTACCATGTTATGTTAACCCCATCATGATGTTAGAGGCATAGACATGTTATCTATATATTTGCCATCATCATGTACTACTTTCATATTAGAAATTTCCTTGTCTGGGTACTATTGTAATTTCATAGTTGAATGCTTGACTTCGTATGCTACCATACTTATTAATACAAATACATCTACGAATCAAACGGAGCAAATACCAATTACTATGTCGTGGAGTCAATTATGCATTAAATTAACTTTTTCATGTTCTGAAGAATGCTACAACTATCAAGTATATGCCACTATTCTCATATTATAGCTGGAAACATTTTTTAATCTATGGATAGTATCATACCATGAGCACGGAGGACATTCTATCTAACGAGCATCAGTGGTTAATCCTCCATTCATTATTGCGAAGGAAACAAGAGGACCAATATGGAGGCAGACACTTCACCTGTGCTGCCTGCCAAACAACACAGGAGGAATTTATCCAACAGACCAATTACCACGTTGGCCTGAGATGGTTCTATAAGTGCTTTGCTCATTATCGTGATACATATCTCCTTATTACCTAGTTGGGGGACACCGAAAATTTGGTATGGGACGAGGATTCCTGCATTCTTATTCCATTACATTATGCAGATCAATGGAACAATGTAAGTATTTATACTACTGTTGCTTTTCCTTTTTGTCTCTAAGTTTGTTCCATATGAGTAACGAAAGTTTCCGTTCAACAGCTTCATGGCTGTGATAGGTGGATCCAACATCGTTGCTTCCCTCAATATACTTTAGTAGGGTTGATTTTGAATTAGGGCTTCCACGACCTTGTTAGCCAACTTATGTCGTCGAACCTTCTCGTATGCTAACGATATGTAAACCTAATCATTAAACTTTACAATAAGACGGATCGTTTTTTCATAAGTACCCTATACGTTATTTTGGTACCCGTTTCTTCATTATCTGACTCATGCATGCATACTTGTTTATATCCTATGATATATTTATTGTTACATTGTGGCTAATCATTCATTTGCAGATGCTAATATCACCATGTCCCCTTGAGTGCAATGATGGATATGATGAAAGCTTATTTTATAATTATTATTTATATCGAGGATTACTTTTTGGTAGTTAAGGATGGAGATGGTGATACTGGCTACGTAGGAAAATTAATTATATTTGTATGCATGGCACAGATGGTTACAGTATAGCAACCACATCTATACAAATATGAGGTGAAATTGCATTGCTTACACGATGTGGATGGCTGCTTTGCAGCAATCCCATGCAACAAAATGAAAAACAAATAGGACATATTACCATCCATAACTGCTAAACTCTAATCCAATGATAGTTATCATTTATATATGAAGCAACCTGAGCCTATCACAAATTCAGTATCACCACATTTCAATGCTTAATTTATGATTGGAGGGTAGTTTTCCAATTCTCTATGCATGTAATAGGTGAGCTTTTTATTTGACACCTAGCCTCATATAAGTTTGCCTTCTCCTATACAATATCTAATGGTTATTGTCTGATAACATAACTTCTCATTTTACTTAATCTTCTATTTGATAACATAAGTGATAGAATATCTGGTAGATGGAGTTATCATTTTTCATCTTCTATCATATTATCTCATATACCTTTTTTTACCTACACGATGGTTGTTTCGGTAGTTGTATTTGGTTTATGATTCTTTCAAGTATGCATATAAATGGTAACCAGAATTTGCATGGTAATATAATAGTAACGCAATATAATTTTCTCTGTCTATGATAATATCATGTTAATTCTTTCCCAATCATCACTCGTACTTAGTAATGCCTTCTCTACTCAAGATTTCAGCGTGCTGATTGTTCTCATATTATTCAACCTTCAATTTCTTGTTAACTTGTTTTTGAACTTTGTTGATGAATAAAACACAGATGTTATGGCTATGGCTAATTGGAGTTAGCATGAAAAAGTTAGCATTGCAATAGATGTTTATCAAAAAAAAAAAAAACCATTACAAGATATAAGGTATGCATTATGGTAGAAGTTGTAGTATCACCACACCACCTACCATCACCCTTACTTCTTTCCTTCTTTCTGAGGTTGACCATGTCTACTTATGAGGAGATTTCTAAATTGGAATGTGTGGTTACTTTAGCAATCATTTACATTATCACTCCTTAACCAATTCACAGAAATATAATGTGTCATTTCTGAAATAGATTCACCATGTCTACTGTTAACCAATTTCTTTTCTTCTTGGTAATATAATAGTAACGTAATATAATTTTCCTTGCTTACGCTAATATCGTGTTATTTCCATCCCAATAATCATTCCTATTTACTAATGCCTTCTCCATTGGTGATTGTTATGAAATTATTGTTATGTTTATGTTTGTTGTTAGGGAGCGTTGTGTATATGCTCTGGTTGTTTTTCCTTCAAGTGGCATTTCATGTAAACTGTCTTCTGCTATCTCACATTACTTACTATTACCTTTCCAACATCCCACATTTGGAGTGACCTCCATAATTAACTTGTTAATCACTTCAAACGTGTTCTAATATGGTGGACAGTTGCCATTCAAATCTGCCCATGTTTTTATTTTGACTTATCATGTGAATGACAGCTGCCATCTAATTGACCTTTAGAAGAAAGGCACATTACCTCCATACAATTTTTTTAAATTGCTATTGAAAGCCATGCTCTTCATGTTGATGCTTGTATTCCATTCTCCAAATATGTCCTAGATTATCATCATCCAACTGATCATGGAGTTCAATCAATACTTTACCATGCTATCTTTGTGTGAGTTTTGCATTTTCTTTGTTTGATTTATCGAAAATAAGATGGAGTTCAATGCATACTTTACCATATTATCGTTGTCCGAGTTTTGCATTTTCTCTATCTGATCTATAGCAAATAAGTTCTCATATATGACACATACATACAAAATGTGATGTGAAAATGTTATCTCTCTTAATTTTACACCAATTATAGGTAATGTACCTTTCATCTGGAGGTAATATTGGTCTTCTATTTGCCAGTAAACTTGATATTTTTTAAGCTTATCCCTTTATTGTACATACTGAACTCTTCTCCTTGTGATGTAATAACCAAAAAAGTGTCACTTTAAACCATACGTGTCAGTCCCAATGTAAATGCCCTTATAGAATTGCACGAAAATAATTATATCCCTTTTATCCTTCACAATTTCTTACCCACTCACACTAATTATCATACTACATTGGAATTTGCCTTAACCAAGGTTATGATAATTTTACTTTTTCCACATTTCTACCATACTTATTTTAAGTTGCTGACAACCTTTGAAAGGGGAAGCAGGTTGCATGCAGGATTGATTTATTGACATTTGCTTCCTCTGGACATTCGCTTCATATATTTTTAGCTTTTAGGTATTAAAAGGGGAAGCAGGTTGCATGCAGGGTTGATTTGTTTACATTATTCTATGTCAATAGAACATATAACAGGATATTTTCATATGCAGTTGTGTAGGCTATTTTCGTATGCAGTTGTGTAGGTTGCGTGTCAGGTTGCATGCAGGCTATTTTCATATGCAATTCATTTTCCAACTTTCCATACAGGAAATTCGCTATATTCTTTCAATTCATATTTTTCGATATTCATTAGATTTTTTAAATTTGGTTTTAAAGTATTTCTTTACCAATCTCTTGAATTATTTCTTATCCTCTTGATCGGATTTGCTATACTGAACATATCTTCACGAACCCATTAGTTTAACATTGGCAGTAACCACTTACACTATCTCTATTGCAGCTGATGCCATTATAGTTAATTTTCGTTCTTCATTTCTCAATGAAGTTTGATTTCTTAATCTTGTAGCAATGAGTTGAAGTACTTTTCACTTCATTTTTTTCTCTTCTTTATGTACCTTCTTCCCATTTACTATTACATCTCTTTCGATTTTGTACTGACAACATTTTCTAGCTCTTTGTGCAATGATGACACCTTTCATAAATTTGCAGGTGTGTGCGACGATTATGTCGCCTCTCATCGAATATATTACTAAGTGGCTGTTGAATCTCAAAGCATCCAGAGTGAAGGTGCATTTCGTTATTCATGCCATCCCACGAAGAAGGGAAATTATGTCATTCCTTATGTGTAAAGTTCTTCTAAGTATTGTACCCTTCAAAATAAATAATACATCGAACTTTGTATTTTCCCTCATGTAAATATTTGTTCAACTTGTAAGATATAGGTTTCTTCCAATTAAATAATAAATTTCAATGTTCTCATAAGCTTCCCTTTTATCTTATGTTTATGTGTTTGTATCCCTTGAGGACTTGAATGTCTATTGCATTTACATGGTTTGATAATTACCATTTACGATTCACAATTAATGAAATTGATATTACTAAATCTAAATGATCTATACGTTGCGACAAACACAACTATAACGGAAGTACATCCCTCAACTTTATACGAATTTTATCACATGGTACTCAAGTACTTATTGTGCAATACTCTACATACATAGCTTATTTATATACATATATAATTCAAACACTACTCTAATCTTATATTATTACGAACGCGCGCTTCAGACGTCTGGGTCACTTCCCAGACGTCTGACCAGACGTCTGGAACCACTTCCAGACGTCTGGAAATCGGGTATTTTTTGCACCAACGGTTTCGTCTGCGCACCTGAGCGCGCAGACTTGCGAACGCTCTCTCTCTCTCTCTTTTTCCCTCTCTCTTGCGGCCGCAGGCTGTCTGTCCGCTCTCTCTCTCCTCCTCGCGAGGCCTTAAAAGGCCACGCCCTCCCCCTCACTCCCGTCACCTCCGCCCCCTTCCTCTTCTCCTTCCAGTCGGTGCGCGAGAGCGAGAGCGAGTGAGCGGCGGCGACGACAGCAGCGGCGGGTGCGGGAGGAGGTGCTGCGCGGGGGAGGAGGCGTCGGCCGTGAGGGCTCCAGCTCACCGGGGCTGCTAGGGCCGGCCGGCGGGGGGAGCAACGGGCGTGGGGTGGCGCGGGAGGCCTGCTGCAGCTCGAGCAGCAGGCAGAGCACTCGCAGCGCGGCCGTGCGTCGCGAGCGGAGGGCGAGTGACGCCCTGATTCTGGAAAATTTTTCAGAATCAGACGTCTGAGATTCCAACCAGACGACGAGGAAGACGTCTGGAAGACTGTCCAGACGTCTGAAAGGTGAGTTATTTCCACTTCTTCGTTCTCTCTGACTGACCGTACTAAGAGAGAGAGGAAATGGGTACGCGTAGGTTCTGAGATTCACATCCAACGCGAATCAGACGTCTGGCTGCAGTGCCAGACGACGGAAACGACTTCCAGACGTCCTGGGTGACTATCGGACGTCTGGGAACTAGGCCAGACGCCCCCACAGGCTTCTGGACGTCTGAGAGACCATGCAGAGCAAGGTAACCCCTGATCCACTTTTTAAGACGTCTGGAATAAGTTACAGACGTCTGATTTTGCACTGTTTCGTCATTTTTGACCCGTTTAGGGCCCGTTCGGGTTCCGTTTTCCGCGTTTCGAGTTGCGTTCTTTTCGGAATTACATCCTCTACCCGTCTACAGTAGCTGTATACTATTTTGAGAAATTCTTTGTGTTTGATCCTTGTGATAGGACCCCGTTCCGTTGCAGTCTCGGGGGTTGCGGAGGCACGCGGGATTCCCGACCACGCCCCCAGTTCGCCTGTTGTAACCGGTAGAATGGCTTTAAGTATAATCTGTTAAATTATGAAACCATAAATAGAACCTAGGACATTGCATGAATCCTAGGAATGAGAAATAGATTGAATGGTAGATCCTAGGGTGTTGCATGAATCCTAGGGCTGGAAAACTAGATTGTATGATAGATCCTAGGATATGGCATGAATCCTAGGACGGGAAAACTAGTAGAATGTATGAATACTGTAGTCTTGGAAAATGTGGAAAGAAAATAATAGCTGCCTGTGAATTGAATTAACAGCTACCTGCTATGAATAAATAAACGTGATTGAGAACATGGATTATAAGAACGTGAAACTGGAAAGTGAAACCTTGATGTTCTGAGTTAAAAGAGCTGGAACCCTACGGGGAATTCGGAGTAGAACTCCTGGAAAGTGAATGGAATGGAATTGGGGAAGTGAGCTGACTCTTGAGTACGGAGTACCAAGGAGAGCGACTGTCCCCCTGTTTAGTGCAAAGCGGAGCCAGCCGCCCCAGGGACCCGGGGTCAGGACTGGCCACTCTGTACCGACTTGCTGGCCCTCGTGTACGTAATACCGAGGAGAGCTACTAGTGTAGGAAGGTACTAGTTACCCCACGGGCCCCGGGGTTCTGCTAGCCTCCTACACCGACTTGTTAGGCCCACTGAGGCAAACCAGGGTAGTCAAGCGAGGGTGCGCGGACTGTGGAGGCGCAAGGCCCCTGTTTGGTTACTGTGGAGGGGTTGAACCCCTGTTACTGAGAGGGCTCTGCCCTATACTGGTTCCGTGCTGTGCTTTGGGTGCACCCGTTAACGGAAACGACTGACCGCGTGCCAGTGCGGGTTAGCTACCCGTGCGTTTACCGCGCGTGCCGTAGTCACCGTTACGTCTGTCAGTGACCTTGGGGTGGTTAACTGAGAGTAGGATCACCACGGGGGACTCTCCCGGCCAGGAAAGCACCACGTGCTACTTCTACTGTTCGGAAAAGATTGCAATCAAGATCGTTCCCACGAGAAACATTCGAGATCAAGTGAAGGATCTGAGAAATAGATAAATTGTGAAACAATAGAAGACGTAAATAAAGGAAGAAAGAAAAATTAAAATAGCTACTGTACACTTTACTGTTTCTTTAGTTTAGCTGCCACTCTACTCAACGTTTTGCTGACGTGTTACACTCGTTACCTTTCAGGACCAGGTGTTGAGCAGCTAGGGTCAGCGGCTGCAGAGGACGCTGGGCCGAGTAGGGTCCAGTAGAGTTACCACTGTTCTCTTGTACCTCTTTTTGGTTCTACTGTAGTGAGTAGTTCTTGTTTCCGCTGTACTTTTCTTTACCTGCAGTTCATATTATGTTATGAATGTTGTTCTATTGTTGTGGTGGTATATACTGTAGTGGTTTCTTTCCTTACTGCTGTATTTTCTTACTGTTAGTTATATTCATGCTGAATGTGGTTTATTTTACTGCTCTTTTGGTTACTTCCTCGTTGGACAACCAGGTCTTGGGATTCGTCGAGTCGGTCCGGTTCTCGTATCTCGTAGGGACTCGGGAATCGGGTTGTTACATATATACTCTATGCACACACATATATACACACCATACATGCATACACACTCAGCTTACACCACACTTGCTAATACTTGGGGACACAGACACAACACAGGGGCGACACTTAGTCACATTTTAGGTGCTCTTTCCTCTTCCTTCTGTTGTTAACACTTATGGCATGATTATTGTTCATCTTAATAAAGTTTTAGTTCTAAATTGGCAGGCAGTTTTTTTGAGGAATACAAAGCACCCTTAAGTACTCTGACGAAAGCACATCCCTCAAGTTTCTACGAATTTGATCGCATGATACTCAAGTACTTATTGAGCAATATTCCATATACATAGCTTATTTATATACATATGTAACCCAAACACTACTCTAATGTTATATACTCTACGCACACACATATATACACAGCATAAACACTCAACTCACACCACACTTTCTAATACTTAGGAACACAGACACAACACAGGGGCAAACACTACTCTAATCTTATATACTCTACGCACACACATATATACACAGCATACACACTCAACTCACACCACACTTGCTAATACTTGGGCACATAGACACAACACAGGGGCGACAATTAGCCGCATTTAAGGTATACTTTCCTCTTCCTAACATTCAAGCCATGATTATTGTTCATCTTAATCAAAACTTAGTTCTAAATTGGTGGGCAACCTTTTCGAGGAATACACATTACCTTCTCGGGTGAGACCAGACCTCTACTAAGGCTACCCTTATCCTTAATTAAGTGCATTAATCATATTGTTGGTTCATAATTGGGACTGATCGAACCCATGCACAATGCATAACTCTCAGTCGTTCACCGCACTCGCATAATCCCATGCCAAATCAATTCAGTTCATATGCTCAGATAGAATGGGGATAGGTATGTATATGTAGCACCCGACGCTCATGACGACTGAGCGTTGGGCGACACAAATTACATATATGCCAGTGCAGGTGCTTCAAAACCACTAATGTGGCATCACAGAATGTACCTTTTAGGCGCTACAACCCGCACGGCATTGTCCTGATTTGATGTCGTTAGCCCTCGAATTGAGGGCCATAATTTATTTTAATTTAAAATTAAATTATACGGTTGTAAAGCCCTTATATAGGGCTACATAGTTATGTAGCTTATTTATAAAAATAATTAATTTTACTATGTAAATAAATTATCCAAAGTTTACAGGTTATTCACATTGATTTATAAGTTAATTTGTTAATTACAGTATAAATTACTTAATTAATGGTCCAATTGATTTAATATAACATTACTATACATGTTAAATTATTTAATGCATATTTTTATTGAATTTTACGAGTTTTATTTTAATTTATAAACATTTAAATATCAATTTTTAGGGTATTATACAAATAAATTAGGTATAAATAGTATAATATGGTATAAATATGGTTCAATTAGTTTAAATTACTTAAAATAACATAATACAAATATACAGTATAACTTAGTTCAAAAATAACTTAATTTACTAATCTATTTTATTTTAAGTTAGTAAACTGCTTCATAATTTATTAAATTAATTACTTATGGTACATATATAATTAAATTAGTTTACAGGAATTCTAGTGCACATTATATATATATATAAATACGTATGTACAATATTACTAATAAATAAGTTTGATTATTGGGGTTTATAAATTTATATAGTTTATAGTACATATAAGTTAATTAAATTAAAACGTAATTATATAAATAAGTTAAATACATATTAATTTATCTTAAATACTAGGTTTATGTTATAGAATACATATATAAGTTATATCTACAATTTATATACATATTTTACATTATATACATATATAGCTTAATATATAACCTATATTTACATGTATATACATAGTATACATAGTATTTTTAGGTCTTTTTTGCATTTTTCTGATTTTAATGTGTTTTTTAAGTTTAATAGAGGTAGGGGACGAGAGAGAAAGAGAGAGATGAAATGGATGGAGTGATTTTGGATTTTTTTTACGTTTGAGTTTTTTTATTGAGTTTTAAGATATACTGAACTGTCGATTGATATGTTTTACTAAGATGGAGATTCAAATAACCTTCAAACTTTGTATATAATTTAAAATATACTCATTCTTACTCACTGACATGTTTATTTCATTTTTTGAATTTTCTTAAGGCTTTTATTTATTTACAAATGAAGTAGTTTCTAGGCCTTAAAGGGGATTTTAAACAAGAACCTAAGACCTAGAATAGAGATCTGTGTGCTAAATATGCAGTGGGATGGTTCAGATGTATTCAACAAGTCAAATAGAAGGTGTTCCCACAGATAAATATGATTTTCCACTTGATTTCATCCAAGTTTCCATGTTGGGTGATACACATATATTTTAGCTGATAATAGAATTTAATTAAGAGATTATAAGCCATTCAAATGAGTTTTAAAGACACATATCAATACATCAATGCTTCTACATATTAAATACACTTTACAAAACATATCAATTCTCCAAAATTTCAATTCCCTCCCATTGCCCTAATGAATCAGATCATCCAACAATAGCAGCATAGCTGAAGATGCAACAGCTGCAGCAACAATAACATCAGTAGCCACAACAGATGAGAGCAAGCAGCTGCTGCCAGCAGCTTGGTTAACTGCTAAGACTCAAAATAGCAGCAAAAATAACGTCTGTTCGTCAATCAGATATCAGACGTCTTAAAAAGAGATTAAGATGACTACTGTTACAATGGCCAATTTAGTGAAAATGTTGCTGATCCTACTCAAATCAGATCAATTAAGATTGATCTGACTCTCAATTGAAATAATCAGCTCTTGCTTTGCAAACTCAATTAAATCTCGGCCATGAAATTCCAAATCTAATTCAAACTCCAAATCGAATCAAATTTGCAAAATCCAAAGAGAAGAATGACTTAAACTCTCTCTTATGTTATGGACAACATGAGTTCCAAATCAAAGTCCCTACAATGGTGTAATTGCAATAACTCTCAGCGAAACGATGTAAATATTGCAGTAAGGCCCAAAAGTGATATACAATTCTATCAGAGCAATCCCTACAATCTTACAAACAGGTCCTTGCAGCCTACAGTTAAGTCCTTCGAGGTTTTCTAATGTGAATAAATGTTATCAATGAATGACCTAAATGTGAATCTCTAAATCTAAGGTCCTATTGACCTCTAAATGATACCAAATTTTTATTGAATCTTAATTGAACATATTAGAAGTTAATTTTACTTTTGATTTGAAATTTTAAACTCATTTGTGTGTTCAATTTTTAATTGGATCATCATTTTATATTTATTAATAGAATATCTCAATAAATGACATAATTTTACATTTTTAACACAGATTTGATGTTTTAAGTCTTTTCTATTCATTCTCACACTTAACCTTTTCTTTGTATTAATTTGATAGTGTTTAACATAATTTTTAACTTAACTTAGATATTTTAGATATGATGAACCACACCCCATCAGTTACGAACACAACTATAATGTACATAAAATCCCTAACTTCTTGAAAAGTTTATCACATAGTTGTAAACTTCTTAATATGCGATATGAACCTTCACTTTTTTCCATGTTCATTGAACTTAATTTCCATCTGTAAAAAGAAACCTCAACCCAATTTCTCACAATGGAAATGTGAAAAAAAACATACTTACATGGAAATAAATTTTGAATCATGCGAAGACTTATCTTATAGATGCAATTTCCTTTATACATTTACAAAAATATAACTACTTCCAACATACTTACATGAGTTAAGAAGCATGCAACCTCATATCGCAAACCATGACTTGCTGTTGTTTGAGGGTAAGTGATAACGGCCATGTGAGTATTAACATGCAACCATATTTAAATGACAATTGCGAAGAGCTTCCATTGTGGATGATGGAAAATAAAAATTCAACTCTTAAATCTACACCCTCTTTCCCTTCGAAGAACTGTTTTGTGAATTCAAAAAAATGAAATTTTCATTCTACATTTACGATAAGAAAACTACTTCCAACATACTTACATGGATTATGAAGGCAACTTTCAATCACCTGCCATAAGTTCCTGTTGTTTGAGGGTAAGTGGTAACGACCATGTCAATGTTAACATATGGCAGTATTTTACTTATTACACATAACTCTTCTTTATTGGAAAATATCTTGCTAAATGAAGTTCATGCAGACAAAATCACTTCTTCATCATGGTGCCAATTTTTTTATTACTATTATATAATGACATCTCAAAAAGAAAAAAATATTTCCAACTCCATAACACAGAACAAGGGTAAAAACGTCCATTACCCTTATTTTTCTCACATAAAATGACATAAATAACTACTTATTCCACCAATTTAATTCACTTACCAAACACCAAATCGGAATAACTTTACTTTATTCCTCAACTTATTCCACTAACCAAACACCCAACCGAAATAACTCTACTTTATTCCACCACTTATTTCACTAACCAAACACTTCAGGTGGAATAATTTTACTTTATTCCTCCAGTTATTCCACTACCAACCAAACACCAAAACACACTTACCACACCATTTATTCCACCCCTACAACTTATTTTACAAACTTATTCCTCCTACCAAACAAAACTTGAAAATAGTGAAATTTCTTTAACTCAAAAGGTATAAAATTTAAATCAATTGAAGATGCTTAGATGCATTTAAAATTTTATTAACGTAAAGTGTTGTAAATTTAATCCTTTTAGTTCTAGAGGTACACACATCCAATACAAAGTAATGGGCCACAATGGCATGAATAATTCAATATAAATAGGATTTAAATTTATATAAGACAGGCTCTCAACCATCATTAGTTGTAAGCTCACGTCTTACTGCGGGACTAAAAAGAAAAGTTGAAAATATAAGAAAATGATGCAATACATAATCATAACCTACACTTTGCAGTGAGATCTTCCAACCCATGCTTCGGTAGCCCTTGATGTCCACATCTCTTTTAGCATAATCAAGCAAAAGATAGGTCATATCCTTAATCAAATGAAAACACAACTACCTATACGAACTATTAGATGATTATGATTTTTGAACCTCAACAACTTATATTCATAACTGAAGATTTAGATACAGAACAAAACTAATATTGGTTAGATAAAGTCAGAGTCATCATCCAAAATTCGAGACTAATTCGTGTTTGATAAATGCATGTCCATGCGATACTTTGGTAGATGCACCGAAAAACCTGTAAAAGTAGCGTATAGGACTACGAAACAGCCACTTAACCATCGTGGGATCATCCCTTAGCTATATCAAATTTTGTGAATGTTTAATATCCTTAGTTTCTATCTGATCAGAAAGTGTTTTCATTCACCTTTGTATCCGTGTACCTTTTTGTTATTTCCATAACGTTCATCAGGGATGTCAATTTGTGGTAACATTTTCATGTCGTGGTCAGTCTTGGATCTTACATTTTGGATATTTTTTTGTATACTTACCTTTATCTGAATTTAATATGCTTGCCGTTTTTTAATTTGCATTTTTCTCTCTCTGTCTTTCCTATGCTGCATGTAGCATCAGATTTTGTTTTGCTTTTAATAAGTATAAGTATTAGTGTAATGGGGCCGGACTTATTGGTTTCTTGTGCTGGTCTTCATGTTGCATTGGTATAACTCAAAAAGAAGTTTGACATATGGGTGCAGAAGGGGAGAGCTCCTCCACTAATCTTCAACTTAAAGGTTTATGAAGATCCTCATTAAAAGGTTGGTAATTTGTTGTGCATATAGCATGTAGCTGTTGTGAATCTGTTCAATTTATAGTGTTAAACATTTATCTCAATGCTAGTTTTGATTGTTTTTGCCTAAGTTTATCAAAGGTGAAAGAAACATAATCTCTTCAAAAAAATCCAATCATAACAATTTAAGATCAAAGCTACATAAGCATTTGTTGGGGGAAATGAACACGGGCAACTTACCGATGGAATACCAACTTAGCAATAGAACAACAACAAACAATTTGTGCAAAAAAACCATGTAGTGGAAGCCATACCAACAGGTAGTTATTATATTAGTGGGGATGGTCACGAGGTGGTGGGGGTGGCCGTGAGGCGGTGGTTGTCGGTGGCAACACATCTTCATAAGAAAAATAATGTAGGTGTAGTCCAAAAATAACGTAGCCCATCCGTTGTGGGAACAAAAAAAAAAAAAGTTAGGCACTCGAAATGAAGAGGGTGCCATGTTTATGTGTTTACAACACTAATGATTTTTGGAGTAAATTTTACGAATACCATGGAATATTGCAGTATTGGTAGTCGTTAATCTATGTTTATATGCAAAGCCAATGTGCAGTGTTCCCTCTCTTGTTACAAGGCACCCTTGCAAGAGAAAGGGAAGCTTGCAATGCAAAAAACTCACAATTATAGATAAGAGACAGCTTTTTCAACACACATTACAAAGGTAATTTTCTATATCTTGGCTTTAGAATTCAAGTTCATGAGAACTTGGCATTGCATCCAATTTTCAGGAAATGGAAAGCAACATGACCCTGCAAGGGAAGGAAGTTTCAAAGAAAAAGCAAATAAGGAAAGGAAAGGCACATGCATGTCACAATTACATCTTAGGTGGTAAATAGGTGTTAAGTAGAAGAACAATACTCAAAGAAAAGTACATTTGAGCAAGCATGGTTTTAAATTCTACTGCAATGAATCACAATAGATAATATTTCCTTCGAAGGAAAGAAAACATTCAACACATGCATTGCTCTATTTATGAGCAGGAAATCCATGCATCATACATCATCAATTGGAAGGTAATATATTTTAGATACCAAAGTTCATAGAAGATTCAAAAATGAAGGCTCCAAATTGAAAGTGTTAGGTCAGGCATTAGTAGGGGCTCATAACATGAGAGAGATAAGTTTTAAACCCACGCAAGAAAAACGTACAACGACGTTCTCCATATATATTGTTACGACCCGACCCCGACCTCTCTGGAAACCTGGAAACGACTCGCCTCGACTAACTCTAAGATCCAGTCGTCCAACGAGAAATTAACCTATATGCACGAAACCAACACAAACCACACATGCAAGTAGCTAGAAGTAATTAAAGGAAACAGAGAAAGTAACTGGAGCTCAAAAAATCATTAAACATAATCAAAAAACTAGTCATCACGACAATAAAAGTTCACACCATCGAGTTCAACATGAACTAGAAACTCACTGCAGTACAAAAGGCCGAAAGAGAACTAGTACTGGAAGCTAAGGCTGAGCTCGACTAGCACAACACCTTCTGCAGCCGGTGATGCTAGCTGCTCGACTCCCTAACCTATATATGGTTATATATGACAGGGGGGTCAGCTTACACTGAGTATAGTGATATATACAACAATTATAACATTTAAGCAGTAAAAAAAATCACATATATACATATAATCTTCTAATTATCCAATCAACAGTTAATTTAACAACTAGTGTTTACGAGTCGATTTTCTAGCAAAAGGTCCATAATGTCTCACAATCTTTCTGTTCCCTAAGAGAACGATCTTAATTGTACTTTTTCCGCGATTTAGGATGTACACGTGACACTCTCTTGGTCGAGAGAGCACCCTGTGGTAAACCTACAACCGGTCTACCACCCTGAGGTCACGGTCGCGACGAAGCAGTGACTACGACACGCTCGATAAGCGCACGGATAGCTACCCTGCACTAGCATGCAGTCAGTCGTTTTTGCAAGTGGGTACGCCCAAAAGTGTAACACGGAAGAGCACAGGACCTTGTCCTCTCAGAACAGGGGTCTCGCCCCTCCACAGTCCACGTACCCTCATCCGACTACCCTAGTTTGCGTAGTGAGCCTAACAAGAGTTGGTGTAGAGGGGCCAATCCTAACATCGGGTCCCGTGGGGCGACTAACTCCCCCCTACACTAAGTATAGTAACTCTACTCGGTACCGTGTACGCGAGGGCTAGCTACTTTCCATCGACACCAGATATTTATTCCGTATACCTGAGTTCCTCTTCTAGTTCCCCGTAGGGTTCGTGCATAGGAATTTCTTACTTCCGTACAGTACATATGCCTCTATTCATATCATGATAAATTTAGGATATAACACGTACCTCGTGGCTTCACAATTCGACACTTATCTCATTAATCAAGTTAAACAGGATACAACATGTATTTTAGCTCAAGCCATGATTCAACAAATATAAACAGGCAGCTTGTAATTTAGCATATTCAGGAAATATTACCACAATTTAACATTCACGGCATGTATAATTATTAATTTTTCTATCTCAGCCCTAGGGTTCACGGTACATCCTAGGGTTTAACCAATTAGTTCTAAATAACATGCACTTTCTTCGTTTAATTCACAAGGGATAGTAAAGACCACTCTACTAGAGTAACTGGGAGGTGTGGGCGCACGAATGGCAGACTGCGTAGCCTCTGCGGGACCCGTGCACACCATAAACGGGTGTCCTATTAACACGAACGGTCAGACCAACTATTTCAATATTTCTCGAGATAGGAAAAAAAGTTCGAAATAGCTAGAACAAAGCTCCATCACATAGGAATTTCCGATAGGAACCCAACAGTACCTTATTTACGAAAAATCGACTTTGTTCGGGCCCTAAACCAACCCAAACACCCTTCCCAGTTCACTTAAACCAGACCAAACAAGCTCATCCAGCTGGACCGGCCACCTGGCGTCTGAATCCATCAAATCAGACTAAAATCAGACGTCTGGGAGAGGTCCCAGATGTCTTAAACGGCAACAGGAAACTCACCTTGCGTTCTATGTTGAAGGCCGAACGTCTGGAACCCCTCACGGTCATCCTGGGATCCTTCCAGACATCTGGCAGTTGACTTAGATGTCTGAGACGGGTATCAGTCATCCGAGGAGACGTCCAAACGTCCTAAAGTGTCTTGGTCGTTGCACCTGCTTACCTTCCCAATGGCTCTGCAGACGTACACAGTATCGTACGGTCAGACCTTCTCTGAGCGATTCGTACTAAATCACGCAGAGATCCTCCAGAGCGCATACCTTTGAAAACCGCCTAGTCAGACGTCTAATGCTACCTCCAGACGTCTTGTAAGAAGTCTGTCAAGAAGTGCAGACATCCGATCCCCGGAGAAAGGCCCTTGTTGAACGCGACGATCTACGCTAACGTGTTTGGTTTTTGGAAAAACCCGTCGTTGTAGTTCGAAAGCGAAGGATTCGTGTTCAACAAATAAAATTTATACCGAAATCAAAATTCCGGGTCGAACACAGGGAGGCGAACGTTTGATTTAAAAACTTCGCGTTTCTTTTTATTTTGTCACAAAGAAATTCAATTTAAACTATCTAAGTATCTACAACAAATAAAAGAGAGAGAGGGAGTAAGAGAGAGCGAAGGAATACTATACATGGAAATCAAAATGAGATGTAGAATAGACAAGGAATTTATCATAAAAGAGTTCTTTCATTACAACTAGAAAACATAAAACAATTACTCTAGAAAGCATTAAAAGAATGGAGGGAGAAATGTCCTCCTCGACGATTGCTCGGAGGACGAATAGACCACTCTAGAAAGCAGTAAATCTATACTAGAAAGCAGTAAAAAGAATAGGGAGAGAGAAATCCTCCTCGACGGTCGCTTGGAGGACGAGCCGGACGGGACGACGCCTGGACGAAGGAGAACGAAGCGGGACGAAGGAGGACGAAGCAGAAGAACGGGAACGAAGCAGCACGCCGTCGTCGTCGCGGGATCCACTTCCGAAGGGGGACGAAAATTTGGACTTTATCTCGCGAGAAGCATCCCGGGTGTGGGACAAGCTTCTCTTGAGCTTTGGAGAGGTAGAGAGGAGAAGGAAGGGATGAAAATTTCGTATGGAGGGGGTCTCCTTTTATAGTTGCAAGGAGTGGGGGCAAAATGGACATTACATCTTCAAAATAATAAATAAGGGGTCTTTAGTGACGGATAAAACCGTCGCTAAAGCCCCGCCGTCGCCGTCGCCGCCGCGCCACGCGCGCCCGCTCGGCTACCTGCACGCGTAACGCAGACGCACGTCCGCGTCGTCTCAACCGTCCGATCGCGAGATCGGACGGCTTAGATCGCGCCCGCGCCCGCTGCGTAGCGCGCCGCCCGCGTGCGATCGCGCGCCCACCAGGGCGTCCAATTGCGCGTCGGCGCTATCGGGCGCGCGCGGCCGTTGGATCTTCATCCGACGCTCGTGCGCGCCCGCTCGCCCGCGCCTTCGACCCCCTCTCCGCGGCTCGAACCCGCGACCTCCGCTTCGCCCGCAGCTGCGTCGCCGCTGCGCTACGCGGGCGAAATGGTCGCGCGGACGTTTTTAAACGCGCGCGACCGCAGCCGTTGGATCGAGATCCAACGGCGGAGAGGAGACGTTGCGCGGACTTCACAGGACTCCTGCGGCCGATTGGGCGGCTGGGATGGCGCCACGTGGCGCCATCTTGGCCGTCCATCTTCTGGAAGTTGTAGATGGTGCCACGTATGTCGGATTGACTCGATTTTTGTGTCGTTCGACTGCGATCGTCGATCCGAATTCATCCGTGTGGTTGGATTTTCCATCTGAAGTGCGGATTTACACCATCCTGGCCCTTGATCTTCTTGGGTTCCCCGGTCTCTATCTGATGCTACGAATGCCTGATTAGGGCGATCTTGGAGTCGTTGAACTCCAATCGTCGCCCTGATCATATCCATACAGTTGGATCTTTGATCCGAGGCCCCGATAAAATATTTGCCCTGTCCAAGCACATAAAAGGAGACAATTAACCTCCATTTTATTCAAACTACTCTAAATGCAAGATGATGCATGTAATGCAATATTTATATCATGAAATGCAATCTTATGCTTAAGAACATGCATAAATAGACATTTTAAGTAGTGTAAATGTGTTTACATCATACCCCCATGCCTATCTTTTGCTAGTCCCTAGCAAAAACTATATGCTATTTATAAAAGAATTAGGTTAGATTATTTGGACCTGAGTTATTTTCAATCATTAAGAAATTGTCTACTTAAGAACTGAACTTTCAAAGACACAACAGTGCCCGGGTATCAGCCAAAATGCAGACCGCCTCAAGCCTCGCCTTATTCAAAGAAAAATTCCTTTTTCTGTTTTTACTCTCTTTTTTTAGATTTTCAAATTTTAGGGTTTAAGAGTGGCTTTCTACGGCCATTCAACTCACCCAAGATTTGATGAGAACCCTAAGTTTTAAGCATCTTATTGTGATTGTGATAGACTCGTTGACCGGTAATTAAAACGGACTTCGGATTTCTACGCCTCTAGGTGACCTCAAAAAGAATTCTGCCTAAAGGTGTATCTTTACAACCGGTAGCTTTCTCCCTACTTTTATTTTTTAACGGGGTCAACACAAGGGTGAATCCAGTGTATATCTCCCCGGTTTATTCTACTTCTCCGCTTCTTCCTAAGTGTTTTGGAAATTTTTAGTGCATTTTCTGAGCTGGGTTCTGGACAACCGGTCGATGAGCTGTTACCACCGACAACTTGCCAGCCATACTCGTGCGGCGAAGTGTGGCTTATTTCTTTTTGTTCTTTTCTCCTTTTTGATTTTTTTTTTTTTTTTTTTAAGTAGGTGGCTTCCCTGGTCTAAGATTTACCTAAAGGCAGCAAAAAGAGAAAGGTCCAGTGACTGGGCTCTGGACAACCTACCTATGGGCTGTTACCCACGATAACTTGCCAGCCATATCACCCAAGAAGGTTCATTAGCTACCCAATTTCCGTTAAAATCGCCAAACAACGAGTCAGTGCAAAGAAAGTGTGTAGATGCTTAAGACTCAAAATTCCCTCACATCAGAGGGCGGGTTGATAAGTCGTGTACTTATCACCCAAACTTATTTACTCCAATTAAAATAAAATTCAAGTTGGCGAGAACTCGAAAAACAAATCCACATTTTAGTGGATACATAGGCTGATTAAGTCCAAAGACCTGAAGGGTCTTTGTGTTCAGAACATAATATAGTATTTCTTAAGATCGAAAATTTTCTGAAACCCAAATTCTCTTTCCTAATTTTGATTTTTTTTTTTTTTTTTTTTTTTAAATAAAACAAATCTACGGAGCTGACGAATGAATTCAAAGATAAATATCCACCCCCCCATGCCTATCTAATGCAATGTCCTCATTGTATTAAAAAGACATAAAACAGAGTGGAAAAGCGTAGAAAGCACCTGAATTGCGTGGATATCGGGTCCGCTCCGAGATGAAAATGAAAAAGAACTGTATATGTGCTGAGTTTAGTGCCTTCAGCTAGGCACACTATACAAAGAAAAGAAATGAAGAATTCACATGTGCAGGTCAGAATTAGAATAAACAGAAGAATCCTCTGACCTGTCAGCAGAGGTCCACAGATGTGGACCAGATTGTGGTGCAGACCCACACCCCATAATCGAGAATATCTTAGGTTCTGGATAAAAATTACCCAAAACCTAAAATCAAAATGCAAGCGGGGTCGGGCCTGCGATTCGTGAGGATGCAACCCAAGGCCAAAATGTCGGGTTACAGAGAATTGAAGCTCAAAAGGATAATCGTTAAATGTGTGCTTGAGTTTGACATCCTCAAAACAAATGTCGTAAGGGTTCTGATTTGATGGTTTCAGTTTAAAAGGAACCCTTCGACTCAATCTTCCATTTCCTCCAAAACTGACTTCCCAAATCAGAATTTCCCAGCTCCTATCCTCCTCATTCGGCATATCAAATTCCATGACCTCTTGTATATTCATCACCCCGTCTGAAATCTCCAAGTCTAGATGATGTGGCAAAATCAAAATTGACTTGGGTCTAATTATCTCAGAATTAAAATCATCAATAAGCTCAACAGGGTGTAACTGATAATCAGGGCATTGAATTAATTCCTCCAGAAAATGCGATTCTGGATCTGTATCGTGTGCCCTAATAAGATCAGTTTCCTCAGTTATTGGGCTATCAAATGATCTATTAGATTCCTCAGGCCCAATTGTCTCACAAAAATCGTGATTTGAAAACTCGTGTGAGACTTCGCAACTTGAATCTTCACCATCAAAGAAATCAGGATCCGTATCAATGTATGTCCCAAAATCAGTTGTCACTTTGTGTTCCCAGGAGACATACGTTTTCTCGTAACCCGGCTCAGGGATCTCAGGTGAAGAAATCAGATCATCCTTAATTGGTTGCTTTAATTCAATCTGGTCAGCTTCGTAACACGTGTCCCCCCCAACAGGTGCCTGAGTGGGTTCTGTCATTGGCTTTCCTGAAGAGAGTTCATCCTGGGAATTATTCCAAGATTGAATCAAAGCAACCACGAATCTCATCCTCAATTTCGCTAATTTCCCAAGTAGAAACTCACCCGGGTTCTTATCCTTAACATCCTGGAGCCAATCCAACAAAGACTTGTTTAAATCATCAATCATTTCAATCAGGAGCTCCAATCTCTCAATGCAAGGTATTGGCTGAACTTCTAAAGATTGAATGATATTCCTCAAGTTAGCCAGAACCCTATCTTGAACCTGATTAACCTGAACCAAATGAGTTGGTTCAGGGTTGGGCGGGTTTGACATCAATGTAGAAGAATTAACGAATTGAGATTCGTTATACCCATCCTGATAATAGATCATTTCAGATTGTTCATAAGATGGAGATGACCTAAAGGCAGTGAAATCAGAGGATGGGTAAGGATCAGTGTATCCTTCTTGATTGTAGATCGCATTAGGTTGTTCATGAAAGGAGGACGATCTATAATCGATGCAACTCTGAGAAGGATAGAATTGAGAATCAAAGTGTTCAGGGTTAGACCCTAAACACGGGGGTCCGGAATTGTATCCCCAATCCGAATTATCCCAACTAACTGATGGTCGATTACAATACGAGTTGGGATAATCGTCATGTTGAGGATAATTTACCATAGGAGGGAAAGAGTGGGAATGCGTGAAATATGTGGAAGGATTCATGAGACACGGGAGGAAGAAAGGTGCCCTGCAATACAAACAATCAAACCTTTCCTTAAATGGGTTAGCCTACAGACCTACAGACTCTCAAAACCCGTCTTGAGATAAAGGAACGATTTGATCTACTTCTGTCTGTTCAATCCAACCAGTTAGAAGGAGGGACTGGGGAGAAGGTTCTTCCTTCGGCTTGCGCCTCCGGTTCCTAGTGTACCCCCCAGCCGCGATCGTTTGACTCTGCTCCCCTAGCTAGACATCAGATTGAACAGTAGAAACAGACTAATCGAAAATAATCTCGTTCTGAGTTCTGAAGAGCGAGTCCAATCCTTAAGGCCAACGTCTACTCTGTTTTATTTAGGGCTAGGTTTGAATGTGCTTTGGAATGTGATGGGCCCTTTAAATGGGTTGTGCCCTTAATGATTGATTGCTTTGTGTGTGCGTGCACAACCAGTGGTTTTCAAGCAAGATTATTTTTGATGTGGTGAATTTTAAGGTTCAAATCTTGCTTAGTAGCTTTTAGGATTCAACTTTAGGTGTTTTCAATCAAGTTTCATTGGCACACCAGATTTTGCAAGCACAGGTGAAGATATTTTCCTTTAAAGTTTAAAAAGAATGTGGAGTGCCTGGTAGATCCCTAAGAGTTGAACCTAATTGGCAGCTACTAGATGAGTTGATTTTATTTGAAGTGGTGCGGCCCAATCAACTCAAACAATTGGCCTTATGCACCACCTAATTAGGTACACAAATGATTACCCAATCTGATTTCTACTCGATTATGTGTTTGGATGTGTGTACCGGCTCCTAAGATTGGTTTTCCGGTTGAGTTAGAAAATCAGATGAGGTTGTGTACCTCTGTGAGATTTTTTTTTATTTTTTTATTTTTTTTATTTTTTATTTTTTAATGTGGGGGTTGGAGTGAGTATGGATGTCAAACAACAAACAATCTAACCTTAGAGTTTATAAGAACACCTAGGTTGATTGATGTTTGAATTATTATGTGATGAGATGAAATCTAATGGGTGGGAGGTGGGGGGTAACTTACAAAACCTTCCACAGCACTTTACTCCGATCTACCGCTTTTGCCTGTCTCGAAAGAGTACCTGCAATTACAATAAGAAAGGAGAAAAGTGAGGTAAATGATTTGTAAGTTACAAAACGCGAAGAGAAATCAAAGAGCGTTGCCTCCCCGGCAACGGCGCCAAAATGTTGAACGCGACGATCTACGCTAACGTGTTTGGTTTTTGGAAAAACCCGTCGTTGTAGTTCGAAAGCGAAGGATTCGTGTTCAACAAATAAAATTTATACCGAAATCAAAATTCCGGGTCGAACACAGGGAGGCGAACGTTTGATTTAAAAACTTCGCGTTTCTTTTTATTTTGTCACAAAGAAATTCAATTTAAACTATCTAAGTATCTACAACAAATAAAAGAGAGAGAGGGAGTAAGAGAGAGCGAAGGAATACTATACATGGAAATCAAAATGAGATGTAGAATAGACAAGGAATTTATCATAAAAGAGTTCTTTCATTACAACTAGAAAACATAAAACAATTACTCTAGAAAGCATTAAAAGAATGGAGGGAGAAATGTCCTCCTCGACGATTGCTCGGAGGACGAATAGACTACTCTAGAAAGCAGTAAATCTATACTAGAAAGCAGTAAAAAGAATAGGGAGAGAGAAATCCTCCTCGACGGTCGCTTGGAGGACGAGCCGGACGGGACGACGCCTGGACGAAGGAGAACGAAGCGGGACGAAGGAGGACGAAGCAGAAGAACGGGAACGAAGCAGCACGCCGTCGTCGTCGCGGGATCCACTTCCGAAGGGGGACGAAAATTTGGACTTTATCTCGCGAGAAGCATCCCGGGTGTGGGACAAGCTTCTCTTGAGCTTTGGAGAGGTAGAGAGGAGAAGGAAGGGATGAAAATTTCGTATGGAGGGGGTCTCCTTTTATAGTTGCAAGGAGTGGGGGCAAAATGGACATTACATCTTCAAAATAATAAATAAGGGGTCTTTAGTGACGGATAAAACCGTCGCTAAAGCCCCGCCGTCGCCGTCGCCGCCGCGCCACGCGCGCCCGCTCGGCTACCTGCACGCGTAACGCAGACGCACGTCCGCGTCGTCTCAACCGTCCGATCGCGAGATCGGACGGCTTAGATCGCGCCCGCGCCCGCTGCGTAGCGCGCCGCCCGCGTGCGATCGCGCGCCCACCAGGGCGTCCAATTGCGCGTCGGCGCTATCGGGCGCGCGCGGCCGTTGGATCTTCATCCGACGCTCGTGCGCGCCCGCTCGCCCGCGCCTTCGACCCCCTCTCCGCGGCTCGAACCCGCGACCTCCGCTTCGCCCGCAGCTGCGTCGCCGCTGCGCTACGCGGGCGAAATGGTCGCGCGGACGTTTTTAAACGCGCGCGACCGCAGCCGTTGGATCGAGATCCAACGGCGGAGAGGAGACGTTGCGCGGACTTCACAGGACTCCTGCGGCCGATTGGGCGGCTGGGATGGCGCCACGTGGCGCCATCTTGGCCGTCCATCTTCTGGAAGTTGTAGATGGTGCCACGTATGTCGGATTGACTCGATTTTTGTGTCGTTCGACTGCGATCGTCGATCCGAATTCATCCGTGTGGTTGGATTTTCCATCTGAAGTGCGGATTTACACCATCCTGGCCCTTGATCTTCTTGGGTTCCCCGGTCTCTATCTGATGCTACGAATGCCTGATTAGGGCGATCTTGGAGTCGTTGAACTCCAATCGTCGCCCTGATCATATCCATACAGTTGGATCTTTGATCCGAGGCCCCGATAAAATATTTGCCCTGTCCAAGCACATAAAAGGAGACAATTAACCTCCATTTTATTCAAACTACTCTAAATGCAAGATGATGCATGTAATGCAATATTTATATCATGAAATGCAATCTTATGCTTAAGAACATGCATAAATAGACATTTTAAGTAGTGTAAATGTGTTTACATCAGCCCTCATACAGGCCTTCATGAGACTTCTCCTCGTGGGAGGCTTCTCCTCTTCGCTCTGTGACACACGGCACAAGGCTCAGGCTAGTAGTAGGGACGGTACGCACAGACCTTGAACAAGGTCTTACCTTGGGTTTTTGTGCCATTTCAGACGTCTAGATACAACTCCGGACGTCCAACCAGACGTCTGAGAGTCCTCCCAAACATCTAATTCCACGGAAAAATGATTCCGCGGAACTGCTGCGAGGCCTTCTTCCTCACAACCAAATCTTCTCCATCGCACACAGGAGCTGCAGTAGCTCCGGCACTGCCTCATCCTTACACGGAACTCCGCCCTCTAGCATCCACGATGGCTCCGCCTCCTCCCCAAGCTCTCACACTCCTCACGCAGCAGCTCCCTCAACAGCAGCGTGGACGGGGAAGGAATGGATGAAGGAGACGGGGTGGGTGTATGCAGCCGTAGGGAAGAGGGGTGTGGGAGAGGGGGTAGGGCACGAACTCCAAGGCTGGGGGGGTTTTATAGGGTAGCCTAGGGTTAGGTTTCAATGCTGTGCGTGGGGTGTGGGTGTGGACCCGAAAAATTGCACAGAATGCCCTGCAACATTCCCAAAATCCCACAAGTCCTTCCACTAAAAACTTGGGTTAAAATTTGCAATGAAACCCTCACAATATCTGCAAAAAGCCCACCGACCCTTGGGAACGGTCATTTCAACATAAAAAACTTAAAGAAAGTTTCGCCCTCGAAACTTAGGCTAAAATAGGATGCAAAGATAGATAAACTGCACACAACAAACTTAAATAGGATATAACTAGGTCAGAAATAACGTACCCTAAAAAAGCTCCAGGTACCGTTCTCGTGTCGCCGCCTCAGGCTCCCAAGTCACCTCCTCAAGCTGCTGGTTTCTCCACAGGACCTTCACCAGTTGCACCTCCTTCCGTCTCAGACTTCGGACGACCCTGTCTAGTATCTATATAGGTCTCTCAGGTTAGGTCAAGTCATCACCCACCTCGATGCTCTCATGGCTCAAGACGTGGGTAGGATGGGCGACGTACTTCCTAAGGTTGGACACATGAAACACGTCGTGTACTCCAGAAAGTTGGAGGTGAAGGGCAAGTTGGTAAGTAACGGGTCCAACCCGCTCTAAGACCTCAAAAGGTTATACAAATCTTGACGCGAGCTTCCCTTTTACCCTAAATCATTGTAGTCCCCTCATGGGCGAAACACAGAGAAAGACGTGATCCCCAACCTCGAACTGTACCTCTCTACGCTTCAAGTCAGTGTAGCTCTTCTATCTGCTCTTGACTGTGCAGAGTCGTCTGTGGATCTACTCTATCACCTCCTGACTCTAGCGGATCAGCCTAGGACCAACCTCCCATTTGGTCCCCACCTCAACCCAACTCAGGGGTGCCATACACCTCCTCCCAAACAGTGCCTTATACGATGTCATGCCAATGCTCGAGTGGTAGCTGTTATATGCAAACTCTACCAGCGGTAAATGCTCCTCCCATGAGCCACTCCAGTCCAACATGCAAGCACGTAGAAGATCCTCCAGTGTCTGGATGGTGCGCTCCGGTTATCTGTGTTATGACCCGATTCCCAAATCCCTACAAAACCTGAGACCAGCTTGACTCGACTAATCCCAAGACCTAGTCGTCCAATAAGAAAGTAACCAAAAAGTAGGAAAGTAAACCACATTAACTATGCTATGCAACTAACAGTAAAAAGGTACAGCAGTAAAGAAGTAAAAGCTGCTACAGTACATATCACCACCACAACAGTAAGAAAGTAACGAGGTACAGGAACATAAAAGTACATAACCTAAAGGTACAGAACATAAACGTACAAGAGTCTAAACTCACTACTACAAAAGAAGTACAACAAAGAAGCTACTGTTACTGAACTTTACTGGGCCCAGCACCCTCTACAGCCGTAGACTCAGGCTGCTCAACACCTGGAGCTAAAAAAGGGTTATGAATACACAAAGTCAGCGAACGCTGAATAGAGTGGCAACCAACTAACTAAAGTAGTAAAGCTAACAGGTAAACTAGCTATTCTAATTTCTTTAATTTACAAGTTATTCCTTTTTCACCCACTGGTTTATATATTTCCAAATCTCTTTCTTGATCTCGAATGTTCCTCGTGGGAACGATCTTGATTGCAGCCTTTTCCGAAGAGTAGAAGGCACACACGGTACTCTCCTGACCGGGGGAGTCCCCCGTGGTAATCCTACACCCAGTCAACCACCTCAAGGTCACGGACAGACATAATGATAACTACGGCACGCGCGATAAGCGTACGGGTAGCTACCCCACACTGGCACGTGGTCGGTCATTTCCGCTAACGGGTGCACCCAAAGTACAACACGGAACAATATAAGACCTAGCCCTCTCAGTAACAGGGATCTAGCTCCTAAGAACCAAACAAGGGTCTCGCCCCTCCACAGTCCGCGCACCCTCGCCTGACTACCCCGGTTTGCCCAGTGGGCCTAACAAGTCGGTGTAGGGTGGCAAGCTGAACCCCAGGTCCCGTGGGGTGGCTAGTCCTCTCCCTAAACTAGTAGTTCTCCCTGGTACAGTATACACGAGGGCCACAAAGTCGGTGCAAAGTGGCCAAACCCACCCTAGGTCTCAACCCGAAGGGCAGCAAGCTCCCCTCTACACTAATAAGGAACATGCGCTCCCCTTGGTACCACGTACTCAAGGGCCAGCACACTTCCCGTCACATTTTCAGATCCATTCCATTTATTTCTAGGAGCTCTACTCCTATTCCCCCGTAGGGTTCATGCTCATATTCCTCATGCCATTCCATACCAGGTTTCATCATTTCTAGTTCCATTCTCAAATTATACACATGCAACTTGTATTTCTATCGTTTACATTTCCATACTCAAGTTATACACAGGCAGCTCGTATTTCTATCATTCACATTACCATTCTCAGCTTTATACACATGCAGCTCGTATTAAATCATTTAACGTATACAACAGGAAGGTCACATGCAACTGTTAACTAGCACAGGTAATTCATATTTCACAGGCAACTTTTATTCATTTACAGGCATTTGTTAACATTTCTAACTACTCATTCAAGACTGCAATTCAATCACGCATACAGACATTTCAAGTATTTCTCGTCCTAGGATTCATGTCACATCCTACGTTCTAATCATTCATTCCACACATGCATTCAGGGTTATAATTAAATTAGGGGAAGCCACTCTACCAGTCAACCCAGGAGTATTGGAGGCTCAAACGGCAGGCTCACGTGCCTCAACAAACCCCAAATTCGCAATGGAACGAAGTCCTATAACAAGGAACAATCACAATGGAACATTCAAAACAGTATAGAAAGACTTCTAACAAGTAGAGGAACTCGCAAGGAAAACATCGGTATCTCTTTTGCGTAAAACGGACCTCAAACGAATCCCAAACGGGTCAAAAACAGGTTTACTGACTCAAATTAGACGTCTGGAACAACTTCTAGACGTCCTAAAGTGTCCAGAAATGCACCTCAAGCTCTGCGTCGTCCTCAGACGTTCAAGAACTCTTCTGGACTGACTGAACCCAGCTTCAGACGTTCGACCTCCTCTCCGGACGTCTGGAAATGCTTCCAGTCATCTGGTAAGCTTCCCAAACGTCTGAAATGCGTGGGAGGGCGTGTCCCGCACCTTCCCGAAGCAAATCCTGCATGCAACCACCAAATCTTCTCAAAATAGGCACACAAAGTGTTCCTGTGGAGCAGCCTGTATGGCCATATCCGCAAAGGGAACGTACATTCGCGAAGCTCTCTCCTCAGACATCTGCAACCTCCTCCAAACGTCTACTACGTCATCTGGACGTCACTCCAGACGTCTGATTCTGGGATAAATCCACAACCTGCTCTCGCCACGCGCGGTCACAGCTCGTCTCCTCGCCTACAGATCCAGCTGCAATAATGTCAGGGATGATTTCCCGATGCACACCTCCTCTCGCACGCGCCACTCCGGTCGTGTGCCCTCCGGTGAGCTCCCACACGAGCTCGCAAGCTTACTCTCCTCACACCGCTCCTCCTCGTTGCCGCTCTCGCGCTCTCTCGCTTGCGCTAGGGTGCTGAGGAAAGGAAGAAGTGGCTGGAGTGGGGAGAGCGAGAGAGGAGGAAGGGGGGTTTATAAGGATGAGGGTTAGGGTTCGCTAGAGGGGGAAAAAGAGAGAGGAGGAAAAAGAGAGTACTGTTTGCATGTAGCCCGCACGCAGACGCGAGCTCGTACTCAAAATTTTTGATTTCCAGATATCTGGGAAGGAGTCCAGATGTCTGACCAGACGTCAGACCGACAGTCCAAACATCTTAAAAGGCTCAGAACAGCACAGGTCTCAAAAGGCTCAAAACGTGACTGGGATCTGCGACGTACTTCCTGAGGTTGGACACGTGGAACACGTCGTGCACACTAGAAAGCTGGGGAGGAAGGGCAAGCCTGTAAGCAATGGATCCTACCCGCTCCAAGACCATAAAGGGCCCCACAAACCTCGACGTGAGCTTCCCTTCCACCTCAAAACACTGCAATCCCTTCACAAGCGAAACGCAAAGAAAGACGTGATCCCCAACCTCGAACTACACCTCTCTGCGCTTCCGATCGGCATAACTCTTCTGTCTACTCCTGACAGTGCCAAGTCGACTGTGAATCTGCTCTATCACCTCCTGACTCTGTCGGATCAGCCGGAGGCCAACCTCCCACTTGGTCCCCACCTCAACCCAACTCAAGGGCGCAGTACACCTCCGTCCGTACAAAGCCTCGTATGGTGCCATGCCGATACTCGAATGATAACTATTATTATATGCAAACTCTGCCAGGGATAAGTGCTCCTCCCAAGAATCCTTCCAGTCTAATACACAGGGGCGCAAAAGGTCCTCAATTGTCTATATCGTGCGCTCTGACTATCCGTCTGTCTGGGGATGGTACGCTGTGCTAAACCTCAACCGTGTCCCCAAAGCCTACTGAAACTCAACCCAAAATTGGGATGTAAAACGGGTATCCCGGTCAGATACAATCTCACACAGAACTTCGTGCAGACGTACCACATCACGAATATACCTCTCTGTCAACTATGCTGGTCCCAAGGTGACACGAATCGGCAAGAAATGTGTCGTCTTCGTCAATCTGTCTACAATCATCCAGACTGCGTCGTGTCCTCGCTGAGTAACGGGCAAACCCACCACCAAGTCCATGGTGATGCTCTCCCACTTCCACTCTAATACAAGAAGTGGCTGCAACGGTCCTGCAAGCCTATGATGCTAAGCTTTCACCTGCTGGCACACTAAAAACTGCTGTACGAACTCACCTACATCCCGCTTCATCCCCCTCCACCAAAAGTCACGTCTTAGATCATGATACATCTTCGTGCTTCCGGGATGTATGGTGAACCTGGACCCGTGTGCCTCAATCAGGAGCTCTCTCAACAACTCCTCGTCCCTGGGAACGCACAAACGTCCCCTCATACGCAGCACCTCATCTGTAAAGGAGAAGTCCCCTAGGTCCCCTGACAGTACTCTATCTGGCAACGACTGCAGGTACGGATCTATCATCTGTCCTGTAATGATACGGTCTATCAGCTCTAGTCTCGTCTGTCGTATCATAGTCACTGCCCCACAATGCCCCTGTAACTCTAGGGGTCGTCAACTGCCCAACTCCTCTATGAGTCTCCAACTATGTGCCTGTAAACTGACCAAGTGGGCGGGCACCTTCCAGCTCAAGGCGTCAGCCACCACGTTGGCCTTCCCCGGATCGTAAGAGATGCTGCAGTTATAGTCCTTCAAGAGCTCTAACTAACGTCTCTGTCTCATGTTAAGCTCCTTCTAATCAAACAAATACCTGAGACTCTTATGATCCGTGAATATCTCAAAAGTCTCACTGTACAGGTAGTGTCTCCATGTCTACAGCGCGAAGACGACAGCTGCCAGCTCTAAGTTATAGGTATGGTAGCTATGCTCATGAGGCTTAAGTTGCCGCGAAGCGTAAGCGACAATGTGACCCCGCTGCATGAGTACACCCCCTAACCCCTACAACGAAGCGTCCGTGTAAACAACGAAACTGCCACTGCTGTCTGGAATGGTAAGCACAGGAGCCGAAATCAGCCTCTCCTTCAACCCCTGAAAACATGACTCACAAGCGTTTGTCCAAGCAAAGGGCACGTCGTTCCAGGTCAACTGTGTCATAGGACGCGCAATCTGCAAAAAACCCCTGATAAACCACCGGCAGTAGACTGCTAGTCCCAAGAAACTGCGGATCTCTGTCACTGTACGTGATCTCTCCCACCTGAGCACTGCCTCTACCTTGGCTGAATCCACAACCAAACCATCCCTGAAATCACATAACCTAAGAAGATCACCTGTCTCAACCAGAACTCACACTTCCTGTATTTAGCATACAGCCTACGTCGTCTCAACGTGTTCAGAACCATCCGCATGTGCTGTCCATGCTGCGTCTGATCTCATGAGTAAATGAGCATATCATCGATAAATACCACCACAAACTGATCCAGATACAGTCTAAACACCCGGTTCATCAAATCCATGAAAGCAGCAAGGGCGTTGGTCAGTCCAAACGGCATGACCAAAAACTCGTAGTGTCCGTACTGGGTGCGGAAAGCTGTCTTAGAGACGTCGATCTCCCTAATCCTCAACTGGTGGTAATCAGATCTCAAATCTATCTTGGAGAGAATTGTGACACCTCGCAACTAATCAAACAAATCATCAATCCTTGGCAACGGATACATGTTCTTGATGGTGACCCTATTCAGTTGTCTGTAGTCCACACAAAGGGATATGGTACCATCCTTCTTCACAAATAATACCAGGGCTCCCCATGGAGACGCACCGAGCCTCACAAAGCCCTTCTCCAATAGGTCATGCAACTGGAACTTGAGCTCTTACAGCTCAAGTAGTGCCATCCTGTAAGGTGCTGTAGAAATGGGGCTGGTCCCCGATACCAGTGAGATCTCAAACTCGATCTCACGCTCAAGTGGTAGTCCTGGTAGCTCCTCTAGAAACATGTCGGGTATTCTCTGACCACTGGGATGCTCTTAAAGTCTGCCACGAGGCTGAGCTCCTCCACTACACAAGCCAGAAAGCTCTCACAACCCCAGCCCAAAAGTCTCACCGCCCGAACTGCAGAAACGCACCTGAAGCCTCCGTGTACCGGCAGTCCGTGAAACTCAAAAGAAGGCATCTCCGGTATGGATAAGACAATCTTCCTCTCAAAACAGTCCACCAAAGCGTGGTAAGCGAACAGCCAATCCATCCCCAGAATCACGCCAAAGTCTTCCATCGGTATCACAACCAGGTCAGCGGGGAGGCTATGTCCCCCAACACTGACCTCACAGTCTTTGCAAACCTCATCACCTACAAACAGCTGACCACCCGGACCTCTGATCACAAAAGGATCCTCTAACAACACACAGTCCTGTCCCAAACTGACAGCAAAACTAGCAGCAACAAATCAGTGCGAGGCGCCGAAATCAAAAAGTACGTAAACTAATCTGCCGGAAACTATAACCATACCTGCTACCACTGAACCTAATGCTCTAACGTCTCTATGTGTCAGGGCGTTGATACGCCCCTTAGCTCTCGATGCAGAAGAAGCAGCCACACTCTACGTCGAACGGGTAGCCGCTGGCCGATACCCTCCCCGCGACTACTGTCCTCCCCCACGCGCCTGGGAACCACGGCCACCTACTCGTCCCCCAGTGCTCAATGCGAGGTGCATCTACTGCGCTCCAACCCTAAACGGGCAGTCCCTCCCGATGTAGCCCGGCTGGCCACACTAGTAGCAAAGGGGAACTCAACTCCCACCCTCGGTAGGTCCCTACTGACAACTGGGCAGGGGTCCAATGCTGGCAACTGGCCCCTGTCGAGGGCCCCTAAAGGCCACTGACAACCCCGCAAAGCGTGACGGCTCTCCTGCGAGTGCCACATGCCTCCTCTCTCGCCGGTCCTGTGAGTACTCTTTCTGGTAGGGCCTCTTCCGTCCGCTGTCAGTGTCACGTGCGGCCGGGTTGGTCTCCTCATATGTCATAGCTGCCTCCACCACTCTCGAGAACGTGGACAGCTTCAGGGGTTTGACAAACCCCCGAATGGCAGGCCGGAGCCCCTCAGTGAACCCACACAGGCTCTCCTCAAAAGCCACAGCTGTCGCAGCGAAACGTGACAGCTCCAGAAAACACATACGATAAGCGCTCACAGTCATCGTCCCCTGACGGAGAGTGTGGAACTCCCGACTCCTCTGATCCTGCCACGTCTGCGATAAGTACTGCTCGCAGAAGAGGGTCACAAACTGGTCCCACGTCAGCTCTGCCCTCTCCTGGCCTCCGACTGCCCTCCACCACCTATGTGCCACGCTCTCCAGCTGGTACGTGGCAAAGGCCACGGGGCACTCCGCAGGGGGCGAAGGGTGCCAAACATCTTCTCAATCTGCTCTAACCAGTCCTCCGCCTCAGTCGGATCCTCATCCCCCATGAAGGAGGGGGGCTTCAACATCCAGAACTGTCCGAAAAGTTCGTAATGTTGTTGTAGTGGGGAAATGGGCACGCCTCCAGGCAGGGATGGCTCGTGCTAAAAAGTGTCAAAGTACGGTGGGGGCGGTGGGGGACCACCCCCTCCCCCACGTCCAGTGTTGCGTCGGTCTCGTGATCCCACAGAGGACTCCCCCTCCACGTCCCCAGGGAGAGGCACCCGTGGAGGCGGGTGGAGCTCCTCTTGTACTATCTTGCGCATCAGCTGGGCGAGATCCTGGGCCTGAACACCCGGAAGAAATGACTGGACCACTGAAACGTCGGGCTCGGCACGTCCACCCCTCCAACCTCATTCACGGCCGCGTCCACGGCCCGCCTCAAGGACTCCACGTCGAGGCATCTCCTGCAAGGAGACGCAAACAACAGAACCAAAATGACGTCAACTCTAACGGACATTCAGCAAAAGAACTCAAAACAGATGTCAAAAGGCACGTTGTGGTGATTACTCTAGTTACATGCAAGTGAATTGGCTATTCTCAAGCTAATTGGTTTATTTCTCGGGATGACCTTCCGCTGATATCATCTTGTTACGACCCGATTCCCGAATCCCTATAAAACCCGAGACCAGCTCGACTCGACTAATCCCAAGACCCAGTCGTCCAACAAGAAAGTAACCAAAAAGCAGGAAAGTAAACCACATTCACTATGCTATGCAACTAACAGTAGAAAGGTACAGCAATAAAGAAGTAAAAATTGCTACAGTATATATCACCACCACAACAGTAGGAAAGTAACAAGGTACAAGAACATAAAAGTACAGAACCTAAAGGTACAGAACATAAACGTACAAGAGTCTAAACTCACTACTACAAAAGAAGTACAACAAAGAAGCTACTGCTACTGAACTCTACTGGACCTAGCACCCTCTACAGCCGTAAACTCAGGCTACTCAACACCTGGACGTAAAAAAGGGTTATGAGTAAACAAAGTCAGCGAACGCTGAATAGAGTGACAACCAACTAACTAAAGCAGTAAAGCTAACAGATAAACTAGCTATTCAAATTTCTTTAATTTACAAGTTATTCCTTTTTCACCCATTGGTTTATATATTTTCAAATCTCTTTCTTGATCTCGAATGTTCCTCGTGGGAATTATCTTGATTGCAGCCTTTTTTCCAAAGAGTAAAAGGCACACGTGGTGCTCTCCTGTCCGAGAGAGTCCCCCGTGGTGATCCTACATACAGTCAACCACCCCAAGGTCACGAACAGACGTAACGGTAACTACAGCACGCGCGATAAGCGCACGGATAGCTACCCCGCACTGGCACGTGGTCAGTCATTTCCGCTAACGGGTGCGCCCAAAGTACAGCACGGAACAGTATAAGGCCTAACCCTCTCAGTAACAAGGGTCTAGCCCCTAAGAACCAAACAGGGGACTCGCCCCTCCACAGTCCGCGCACCCTCGCCTGACTACCCTAGTTTGCCCAGTAGGCCTAACAAGTCGGTGTAGGGTGGCTAGCTGAACCCCAGGCCCCATGGGGTGGCTAGTCCTCTCCCTACACTAATAGCTCTCCTCGGTATAGTGTACACAAGGGCCACAAAGTCGGTGCAAAGTGGCCAAACCCACCCCAGGTCTCAACCCGAAGGGCGGCAAGCTCCCCTCTACACTAATAAGGAACATGCGCTCCCCTTGGTACCACGTACTCAAGGGCCAGCACACTTCCCGTCACATTTCCAGATCCATTCCATTTATTTCCAAGAGCTCTACTCCTATTCCCCCGTAGGGTTCATGCTCATATTCCTCATATCATTCCATACCAGGTTTCATCATTTCTATTTCCATTCTCAAATTATACACATGCAACTTGTATTTCTATCGTATACATTTCCATACTCAGGTTATACACAGGAAGCTTTCATTTCTATCATTCACATTACCATTCTCAGTTTTATACACATGTAGCTCGTATTAAATCATTTAACGTATACAACAGGAAGGTCACATGCAACTGTTAACTAACACAGGTAATTCATATTTCATAGGCAGCTTTTATTCATTTACAGGCAGTTGTTAACATTTCTATCTACTCATTCAAGATTACAATTCAATCACACATACAGACATTTCAAGTATTTCTCATCCTAGGACTCATGTCAAATCCTAGGTTTTAATCATTCATTCCACACATGCATTTAGGGTTATAATTAAATTAGGGGAAGCCACTCTACCAGTCAACCAAGGAGTATTGGGGGCTCGAATGACAGGCTCACGTGCCTCAACAAGCCCCGAACCCGCAATGGAACAAAGTCCTATAACAAGGAACAATCACAATAGAACATTCAGAACAGTATAGAAAGCCTTCTAACAAGTAGAGGAACTCGCAAGGAAAACACCGATATCTCGTTTACGTAAAACGAACCTCAAACGGACCCTACACGGGTTAAAAACAGATTTACTGACTCAAATCAGACGTCTGGAACAACTTCCAGACGTCTTAAAAGTGTCCAGAAACGCACCTCAAGCTCTGCGTCATCCTCAGACGTCTAGGAACTCTTCTGGACCGTCTGGACCCAACTCCAGATGTTCGACCTCCTCTCCGGAAGACTGGAAGTGCTTCTAGTCATCTGGTAAGCTTCCCAGACGTCTGAAATGCGTGGGAGGACGTGTTTCACGCCTTCCTGAAGCAAATCCTGCACGCAACCACCAAATCTTCTCAAAATAGGCAAACAAAGTGTTCCTACGGAGCGGCCTGCATGGCCGTATCCGTAAAGGGAACGTACCTTCGCGAAGCTCTCTTCTTAAACGTCTGGAACCTCCTCCAGACGTCCGCTCCGTCACCTGGACGTCACTCCAGACGTCTGATTCTGAGAAAAACCCAGAACCAGAACCTACTCCCGCTCGCTCTCACCGCACGCAGCCACGGCTCGCCTCTTCGCCTGCAGCTTCGGCTGCAGTAGTGTCGGGGATGACTTGCTGACGCACACCTCCTCTCGCACGCGCCGCTCCGGCCGTGCACCCTCCGGTGAGCTCCCACACGAGCTCGCAAGCTCACTCTCCTCTCCTCACGTCACTCCTCGTCGCCGCTCTCGCGCTCTCTCGCTCGCGCTGGGGTGGTGCGGAAGGGAAGAAGTGGCTGGAGTGAGGAGAACGAGAGAGGAGGAAGGGGGTTTATAAGGATGAGGGTTAGGGTTCGCTAGAGGGGGGAAAAGAGAGAGGAGGAAAAAGAAAGAGTACTGTCTACGTGCAACCCGCGTGCAAACGCGAGCTCATACTCAAAATTTTTTATTTCCAGATATCTGGGAAGGTGTCCAGACGTCTTACCGATAGTTCAGACGTCTTAAAAGGCTCAGAAAAGCACGACTCTTTACAATCTGTCGATCTGGGGGTAGTAAGCGGTATTGAATCTCAAACGAGTCCCCAAAGCCTGCTGAATCTCTGCCCAGAAATGGGAAGTGAAACGAGTGTCTCTATCTGAAATAATATCACGAGGGACTCCATGAAGACGCACTACATCTCTGATGTATCGCTCGACCAACTGTACTGGTCCAAAAGTGGCTCGGATCAGTAGAAACCGTGTCGTCTTTGTCAATCAGTCTACCATCACCCTGACTACATCGTGTCCTCGCTGTATAACAGGCAACCCTACTACCAGATTTATAGTGACACTCTCCCACTTCCACTCCGACAAGGGAAGTAGTTGTAGTGGCCCTGCAGGCCTCTGGTGTTCGGCTTTCACCTATTGGCATACTAAGCACTGCTGCACAAAACTACCAACATCCCACTTCATCACCCACCACCAGAAGTCATGTCGCAAGTCGTGATACATCTTTGTGTTCCCGGGATGTATGGTGAATCTGGACCCATGTGCCTCGGTCAGGAGCTCTCTCAACAGCTCCTCGTCTCTAAGAACGCACAAATGTCCCCACACACAGGACTCCGTCAGTGAAAGTAAAGTCTCCTGGGTCCCCTATCAACGCTCTATCCCGTAGTGCCCATAGGTACGGATCGACCATCTGTCCCTCAATGATACAGTTCAAAAGCTCTGGTCGCGTCTACCTCCACATTGTCATAGCCCCACAGTACCCTCGCGACTCCAGGGGTCACCAACTGCCCAACTCCTCCATGAGTCTTCAACTCTATGCCTGCAAACTAGCCAAGTGGACGGACACCTTCGGCTCAAGGCATCAGCTACCACATTGGCCATCCTTGGGTGGTAGGAGATGCTGCAGTCGTAGTCCTTCAGGAGCTCTAACCAACGTCTCTGTCTCATATTGAGCTCATTCTGATCAAACAGGTACTTGAGGCTCTTATGGTTTGTGAAGATCTTAAAGGTCTTACCGTACAGGTAGTGCCTCCATGTCTTCAACGCAAAGACAACTGCTGCCAACTCCAAGTTATGGGTGGGGTAGCGATGCTCATGGGGCTTTAGTTGCCGTGAAGCATAAGCGACAACATGGCCCTACTCCATGAGCACACCACCCAACCCCTGCAACGAGGCGTCGATGTAAACCACAAATCTGCCACTTCTGTCTAGGATGGTGAGTACAGGAGCTGAAGTCAACCTCTCCTTCAACTCCTGAAAGCACGACTCATACCCATCCGTCCAAGTGAAAAGCATGTCCTTCCGAGTCAACTGGGTCATAGGACGTGCAATCTGAGAGAATCCCCCGATGAATCGCCGATAGTAGACTACCAATCCCAAAAAGCTGCATATCTCTTTCACGGTACGTGACCTCTCCCACCTGAGTTCCGCCTCAACCTTAGTTAGATCCACAACCAATCCGTCTCCTGAGATCACATGGCCCAAGAAAGTTACCTGTCTCAACCAGAATTTGCACTTGCTGTACTTAGCTTACAGCCTGCGCCGTCTCAGGATATCCAGAACCATATGTAAATGCTGCACACACTGCACCTGATCTCGAAAGTAAACTAGTACATCGTCAATGAATACCACCACAAATTGATCCAGGTACGGTCTGAAGATGCGGTTCTTCAAGTCCACGAAAGCAGCGGGGGCATTGATCAGCCCAAACGACATAACCAGAAACTCGTAGTGACAATACCACGTACGAAAAGCTGTCTTGGAGACGTCCATCTCCCTGACCCTCAGCTGATGGTAACCCAACCTCAAGTCTATCTTGGAAAACACCGTAGTGCCTCTCAACTAGTTAAAGAGGTCGTCAATACGAGGTAGCGAGTACTTGTTCTTGACGATGACCCAGTTCAGCTGTCTGTAGTCGACACAAAATCGAAGGATACCATCCTTCACAAAAAGCACAAGGGCTCCCCACGAGGATGCACTGGGCCTCACAAAGCCATTCTCCAACAGGTCCTACAACTGGGACTTGAGCTCTTGCAACTCAAGCGGGGCCATCCGATATGGTGCCGTAGAGATGGGGTTGGTCCCCAATACCAGTGAGATCTCGAACTCGATCTCACGCTATGGCGGTAGTCTTCGTAACTCCTCTGGAAAGACATCGGGGTACTCGCAGACCACTGGAACACTGCAAATCAGTTGCTGGGCTGGGCTCTACTACAACACAAGCCAAGAAGCTTTCGCACCCCTGACTCAGTAGCTTCGCTACCCGAAGCGCAGAGATACACCTGAACCCTCCATCAACTGGCTGACCGTAGAACTCAAAGGGAGGCAACTCAGGTATGGAGAACAAAATCTTCCTCCGGAAGTAGTCTACCAGAGCATGATAGGCGGACAGCCAGTCCATCCCAAGAATCACGTCGAAATCCTCCATCTGGATCACAATCAGGTCAGCGGGAAGGTTGTGTCCCCCTATGGTGACCTCACAGTCTGAGTAAACCTCCTCAGCCACGAACAACTGCCCACCTGGGCTTCTAATCAAGAATGGATCCTCTGACAAAGTGCTACCCATCCCCAAATTAACAGCAAAGCTCGTGGAGACGAAAGACTGTGTGGCACCAGAATCAAAAAGTATGTAAACAAGTCTGCCGGAAACTGGAACCATACCTGCCACCACAGAACCTGAAGCTCTGGCATCTCTGTGAGTCAGGACATTGACACGCCCCTCAGCTCTAGGTGCAGAAGACACCGCCGTGCTCTGGATCGGACGTGTAGCAGCTAGCCAATATCCTCCCCATAGCTGCTGTCCTCTCTCACGAACCTAGTACCCACGGCAGCCGGATCGGTCTCCAGTGCTCGGAGCGGGGAGCATCTGGTGTGCTCCAGCCCTAGATTGGTAGTCCCTCCTCATGTGGCCCGGCTGGCCACACTGGTAGCAAAGAGGGGTGCAACCTCCTCCCTCAGTCTGTCCCTGCTGGTAGCTGAGCGGGGATCTAGTGCTGACAGCTGACTCCTGCCTGGGGCCCCTAAAGGCCACTGGTGGCCCCACAGAGCGGGTCGACTCCCCTACAAGCATCACGTGCCTCCTCTCCTAGCGGCCCTGAGAGTGCTCAAGCTGATAGGGCCTCTTCCATCCTTCGTCAGTGTCACGCACGGCCGGGTTGGTCTCTTCGTAAGTCAAGATTGCCTCTACCACACGAGAGAAGGTAGGCAGCTTCAAGGGCTTCACATACCCCCAAATAGCAAGCCAAAGACCCTCAGTAAACCTCCATAGGCGCTCCTCCTTTGTGGCAACTGCTGACGAGGCGAAACACGTCAGCTTTAGAAAACGCATACGGTACGCGCTGACTGTCATCGCCCCATGGCGGAGAGTGTGGAACTCCCACCTCCTCTGATCATGCCAAGTGTGTGGAAAGTACCGCTAGCAGAAGAGCGCCACAAACTGATCCCACGTAGGCTCTCCTCCCTCCTGGCCTCTAACCGCTCTCCACCACCTGTGGGCTGCGCTCTACAGCTGATACGTGGCGAAGGCCACGCGGCACTCTGCAGGAGGGTGGAGTGTGTCGAATATCTTCTCCATCTGCTCCAGCCAGTCCTCGACCTCAGACGAACTCTCCTCCCCCTTGAAGGAGGGGGCCTTCAACTTCTGGAACTAAGCGAACAGGTCGTGGTGAAGCCGTAAAACGGGTATAGATACGCCTCCTGGCAGGGAGGACTCGTGCTCAGAAGTGTCTGAAGGTGGTAGGGGTAGTGAAGGATCTCTCCCTCCCTCTCCAACTCGTCTAGCACTGCGACGACTCTCCTGTCGCACAGAGAACTCTCCCGCCCCATCCTCAGGAGGAGGTGGCTAAGGAGGAGGTTGCTGGAACTCCTCCCGAACGATGTCGCAGATCAGCTAGGCGAAGTCCTGAGCCTGGATGCCTGGAAGGAGGGGTGGATCCCTGCCCCAGGCCCTACACGTCCGCCTCCACGACCACGTCCATGGCCGACTCTACGAACTCCGTGACGAGGCATCTCCTACACGGAGATGGAAGAGAAACGAACAGAGATTGTCAAAGATACGAGTTCGAAATAAGACTCAGACGGGTAATTCAAGAAGGCACGTTGTGATGGCTATCCTACCTACACGCACATATGTTGTTACTTTCAATCCGTTGGGTTATATCTCGGGACGACCTTACTCTGATACCATCTTATTACGACCCGACCCCGACCCATCTAGGAACCTAAAAACGGCTCGTCTCGACTAATACTAAGGCTTAGTCGTCCAACGAAAAACTAACCCATATGCACGAAACCAACACAAACCACAAATGCAAGTAGCTAAAAGTAATTAAAGGAAACAACGAAAGTAACTGGAGCTCAAAAGGATATTAAACATAATCCAAAAACTACCCATCACGAGAATAAAATTTCACACCATCGAGTTCAACATAAAATAGAAACTCACTACAGTAGAAAAGGTTGAAAGAGAACTAGTACTGGAAGCTAAAGCTAGGCTCGACTGGCCCAACACCCCTTGCAGTTGGTGGTGCTGGCTACTCAACTTCCTGACTTGTACATGGTCATATATGATGGGAGGGGTCAGCTTACGCTGAGAGAGTGATATATACAACAGTTATAACATTTAAGCAGTAAAGAAAACCACAAATATACATATAATCTTCTAATTATCCAATCAACAATTAATTTAGCAATTAGTGTTTACGAGTCGATTTTCTAGCGAAAGGTCCATAATGTCTCTCGATCTTTCTGTTCCCTAAGGAAACGATCTTATTTTAGTTTTCCCGCGATGTAAGATGTACACATGACACTCTCCTAGCCGGGAGAGCAACCTGTGGTAGTCCTACGTCCAGTCTACCACCTCGAAGTCACAATCGCGACGTAGCGGTGACTACGACACGTGCGATAAGCGCACAGGTAGCTACCCCGCACTGGCACGCGGTCAATCATTTCCGCTAGCAAGTACGCCCAAAAGTACAATACGGAACAGCACTGGGCCTTACTCTCTCAGAACAGGGGTCTCGCCCCTCCACAGTCCGCGTACGCTCATCCAACTATCCTGGTTTGCCCAGTGGACCTAACAAGAGTCGATGTAGGAGGTCAGTCTTAACCTTGGACCACGTGGGGTAGCTAGCTCTTCTCGGTACCGTATACGCGAGGGCCAGCTACTTTCTATTGACACCCGATATTTATTCCGTATACCTGAGTTCTTCTAGTTCCTTGTAAGGTTCGTGCATAAGAATTTCTTACTTCCGTACAGTACATATGCCTATATTCATATCATGATAAATTTAGGATATATCAGGCACCTCGTGATTTCACAATTCAATACTTATCTCATCAATCAAGCTAAACAGGATACAACATGTATTTTAGTTCAAGCCACGATTCAACGAATATAAACAGGCAGCTCGTAATTTAGCATATTCAGGAAATATTGCCACAATTTGATATTCACGGCATGTATAATTATTCATTTTTCTATCTCAACCCTATGGTTCATGGTACATCCTGGGATTCAATCAATTAGTTCTAAATAACATGCACTTTCATAGTTTAATTCACAAGGGATAGTAAAGACCACTCTACCAGAGTAACCGGGAGGTGTGGGGGCACGAACGGCGAACCACGTAGCCTCTGTGGGTCCCATGCACACCACGAACGAGTGTCCTATTAACACGAACGGTCAGATTAACTATTTCAATATTTCTCGAGATAGGAAAAAGAGTTCGAAATAGCTAAAACAAGACTCCATCATATGGGAATTTTCGATAAGAACCCAACGGTACCTTATTTACGAAAAATCAACTTCGTTTGGACCCTGAACCGACCCAAACACCCTTTCCGATTCACTTGAACCGGACCAGACAGGCTAGTCCAGCTGGACCGGCCACCTGGTGTCTGAATCCATCAAATCAGACTAAAATCAGATGTCTGGGAGAGGTCTCAGAAGTCTTAAACGGCAACAGGAAGCTCACCTTGTGTTCTGTGCTGAAGGTCGAACATCTGAAACCCCTCACGGTCGTCCTGGGGTCCTTCTAAACGTCTGGCAGTTCACTTGGACGTCTAGGATGGGTATCAGCCGTCTGGGGAGACGCCCAGACGTCCTAAAGTGTCTAGGTCATTACACCTGCGCACCTTCCCAACGGCTCTGCAGACGTACACAGTGTCGTACGGTCAGACCGTCTTTGAGTGGTTCGTACCAAATCACGCAGAGATCGTCCAGAGCACATACCTTTGAAAACCACCTAGTCAAACGTCTAATGCTACGTCCAGACGTCCTGTAAGACGTCTGTCAAGAGGTGCAGACGCCCGGTCTGCAGAAAAAGGCCCTCACACAGGCCTTCGCAAGCCTTCTCGCGGGAGGCTTCTCTTCGCTCTGTGACACACGGCTCAAGGCTCAGGCTAGTAGTAAGGACGATATGAACGCACAGACCTTGAACAAGGTCTTACCTCGGGTTTTTGTGCCATTTCAGATGTCTGGATACAACTCTGGAATCCGACCAGACGTCTGAGGGTCCTCCCAGACGTCTGATTCTGCGAAAAAATTATTCCATAGAACCACTGCGAGGCCTTCTTCCTCGCAGCTAAGTCTTCTCCTTCGTGCACAGGAGCTGCAGTAGCTCCGACGCTGCCTCAGCCTTGCATGGAACTCCTCCCTCTAGCTCCCACGATGGCTCCGCCTCCTCCCCGAGATCGCACACTCCTCGCGCAGCAACTCCCTCAGCAGCAGCGTGGACAGGGAAGGAACAGATGAAGGAAGGAGACAAGGTGGGTGTGTGCAACCACAGGGAAGAGGGGTGTGGGAGAGGGGGTAGGGCACGAACTCCAAGGCTAGGGGATTTTAATAGGGTAGCCTAGGGTTAAGGCTTGAGTGGTATGCATGGGGTGTGGGTGTGGGTCTGGAAAATTACACAGAATATCCCGCAACATTCCCAAACTCTCACAAGTCCTTCCACTAAAAACTTAAGAGGTTAAAATTTACAATGAAACCCTCACAATCTCTGAAAAAATCCTACCAACCCTTAGGAAGGGTTATTTCATATATCTACCACACCAAATAATTAAATTTTCATAACACTAGAGATAAGCGCTAAGCGCACGCTCCATACCATTCACAGGAAAAAACGTACCTAAACCCTATTATATATACACACACCACGGCAAGCATTAAACACCTACTCAATCGGAAATTGCTGTTCTGGTTAATCATCTCCGTCCAAATCAAACACCAAATATGATTCTTAGAAACAAAAGCACCAAAGATGAATAACGGCTCCCATGCTCATAGAATCAAAAAGTTAAAAAAGAAAAAAGGAACGAAAGAAAGAAAAGAAAGTGAGAAAATCCGACAATTTTCCTCCCCTTCAAAGATCACTGCTGCCCACCACCGGCAACACCAGCGCACCTCCTCTGCCCCCACCCCCAGCCAAATATCTCAAACAGAAGAAAGAAGAAAGAAAACAATAGTGATTTCAGGAAGAGAAGTGAGCGGATAACTGCAAGGAAGCGGAGAGGGGTTGAGGCGGAAGCGGCCGTTGGCGACGGCGCAAGTTGAGGGGGAAAGCTGTCGCGGCGGAGAGGAGGGTGGTGGTGGCGACGAAGCGAGCGGCAGCCATGGGAAAACGCTAGAGGGGTGACGGTGGTGAGAAGCAGACCTCTTGGAGTGGAGGGAAGAGCTTTAGGTGAGGCAATCGAGGGCGGGGCAAGCGGCACTAGGCTGAGCCAAAAAAAAAAGATGCGCGGGGGACAATGCGCGAGAGTGGGAGCGAGAGGCGGGAGAGGAGCAAGAGAATATGCAGCCAAAGAAAAAGAACGGAGGAGGGTGCCCTGGCAAGGTACGGACGAGGCAGCCAAATAAAAAGGGCACGACTCGTACTATTTCTACACGCATGTCATCCGAGATGGCGAGATCAGACTACGGTGAACAGGGCATGATAGACTCAATCTCGCACCTTAATATATATATATATATATATATATGTATGTATAGATACGACGGTCAATTTATTTTTAGGCTAGAAAATAATCGGACCCATAGACCCTTGTGTGTGTCTCTGTGTATATATATACATATAAATTCAAAATATCGATTGTTCGGTATACTCTTCCAATGTATGAGGTCATTTTAGATGTGTAAATTGTACTAACTTTAATTAATAAGGCCTTATTTTTAAAGAAACTATATTTTAAATTAGAAATCAGCCCAACCTGACTCGAATTTAGGCCCAAATGTAGAGCCCTCCAGTCGACCCCTTACCTTAACTTAAACTTTTTATACCCTGTGCTCCAGCGATTAGCCCTTGAAGCATGAGCGAGACTTAGCGGAGAAGAGCTGAATCCATTTTTTTATATTAATTTATTACATTATATAACTGTTGATCTGTAAGGATATAAATTAGATCAATTTCAACCTCGCAGTTAGGGGTTTAGATGAGTCTAGATTAGGGATTAATTTATGTAACTCATCCTCTAAATAAAGGAGGTAAAACTATTATTTTAATTAGAGTTGAATTAAAGTATATCTTAAAGCTCTCGCGGCATTCTCTCATATCTTGGCTATACTTTCCATGGCAACGCGCTACCATACATCATATGTAGGCAGTAGGCATTGTTTCTTGCATGCGTGACAACATATGTAAAACCTTACACATCACTTGGGCTTGGATTGGAAAAGCGGCTAAATTACATGATTCATGGTTAACTTGGATCACACCTCGTGTAGAGACTGCTTGACCCTTCGTTCATGTCATCAGAAGTGAAATGATCATTTTCAAGGGATTGGAATTTTTTGAAAGTTTAGGGGTTTTCTCATAATTTTTCTATACTCCAAAAAGACCCTGTGAGGAATTTTTGACGTCTGGAGGGGTTTATCGCAATTATAAATTGCCTTCGAACTTGTTCTATTGACTCTAGAGGAAAAATGGGTTTCTGCGAGGTCGAAACTGCAAATGATCGGACCCCACACACAAACTCCCACACACCCCCCACAAACCCTACCCCTCCCCAATAAAACCCCAACCCCCCCCCCCCCCCCCCCCCCCCCCAACTCCTTGCTTCCACGGCCACCCACCTCCCTCCCTCCTTCCACCTTGCAACCGTGAGTAAGGGAGGAGGAGGGTGAGAGTACTAGGGAGAGGAAGAGCGAGCGGAGAGCAACAGGGAGAGGAAGAGAGAGGGAGCATGGGGAGGAGCTCCTAAAGTCGTTGCTGTAGCTACAGCAACACCAGCTCAAGGAGAGGAGGAAAGCTCGAAAGGAAGGTCCTGCGCGTAGAGATGAGAGTCATTTTTCCACGTTATCAGACCTCTGCAACGTTCGCTAGACATCTGGCGGATTCGTCAGACGTCCAGAGGGAGCTCAAGACGTCTAGTAGCACGTAAAGTGCCGAGGTATTTTTCTGCTCAAACTTTGTGTCGTGCATGCGTACCATGGTAGTTGTTAAGGTGTCGTGCTCTACTGCGCGTGTGTGCGCAGGTGTCAGAGACATTGGGAAGGCGCATTGGCACGGCATTTAAGGCACTTTAGGACGTCTGGAAGCAGTGTCAAACATTCAATTGCTCTCCCAGACGACCGAAAACAATGTCAAATGTCTGGAGACACTCTCGAACGGCTGTAAAGGGCAACAGACGCAGGAGAGCAAAGTGAGACTCTATGCACTTTTACGACATCTGAGACTCACCCCAGACGTCTGATTTTGGTCTGATTGCGCTAATATATCCACCAAGCGGTCGGTCCAGCCAGACTAGCCTGCCTAGTCCAGTTCAGGTGAACAGGGAAGAGTGTTTGGGCCGATTCAGGGCCCAAACGAAGTCGATTTTGCGCAAATGAAATACCGTTGGTTTTCTTCGGAATTTCCTACTTGTTAGGGTCATTTCCATACTATTTTGAACTTATTATGAATATTAGTCCACAATGTTAACGTTTGGTTCGACTAACTGTTTGGAATAGGTCTCTAGTCCATAGTACACACAAGACCTGTGGAGGCATCGGGATCCACCGTTCATGCCCCCATACCACTCGTACACTTTGGTAGAGTGGTCCTCTCTACTCATTATTTAATTTGTTAAGTGCATGCTAAATTAGAAATATCTGTTTGAAACTTAGGACATGAGATGAACCTAAGGCTGAGGATGTTGTATGTACACTATTAGAACATCGCATGTTACATTTCCCTACTGTGAGAAATTGAATATGTAAATTGATAGGATTGAATGTTTATTCTATTGAATCACAAGCTACCTACTCTATGATTGTGAAACCAGAATGTGAATGGAGATGCATGCCATGTATTGAAATGAGACAAATGCTATGCATGAACCTTATGAGGAACTAGGAAAGGAATCAAAGTACAGTGATGTGGATATTAATGTATGATGGAACACTTTGCCTATACAGGCATGTTGGTTGATTGTTTGGACTTGGGTATGGAAGTAAGCTGGCCCTCATGTACGTGGTACCGAGGAGAGCTACTGTCACTTTTGTATAGGGAGAGAGCTAGCCACCCCTTGACTTGAGACCCGGGGTTAGGATTGACCTCCCTACACCGACTCCTGTTAGGCCCACTGAGCAAACCGAGATAGTGGGCGAGGGTACGCAGACTGTTGAGGGGTATGGACCTGTTTTGTTCTATGTTGTACGTTAAAGCGTACTCGCTAGTGAAAAGGTTGACCGCGTGACAGTGCGAGGTAGCTACCCATGCGCTTATCACGTGTTCCGCAATCACCGCTACGTCGCAACCATGACCTCTGGGTGGTAGACTGGGTGTAGGACTACCATAGGGTGCTCTCCCAGGCAAGAGAGTACCATGTGTGCATCCTGCATCACAGAAAAACTGCATCAAGATTGTTCCCTTAAGGAACATGTGGATTAACTAATGATATGGACCTTTACTAGAATTCGCGAATAATTAAACAAATATTGGATTATAAACGAAAATTGATGATAATGAGTAACCAGAAAATGCATAAATGATTTACTGTTTTCTTTTATATTTAGATGCCTTAAATGTTCTTATATACCACTCTACTCAGCATTTAGCTGACAACAATTATATGTGTACATGTTCAGGTTAGGGAGTTGAGCAGCCAGCACCACCGGCTGCAGAGAATACTGGGCCCAGTCGAGCCCAGTAGTAGACTGTCTCTTTTCGTTTCCGCTTTTGTGACACCTTTACTGTAGTGAATACTTTTTAGCATATTGGAACGTATGTTGTCGTTTATGTCTTTTTATTCTAGTGTGATGGCTAGTTAGCAAACTCTATTTTTCTGCCTGCAGCATGTCCTATTCGAACTCTTGTTCTATTTCTTGTTACTGTCTTTTAATTTAACTACTTAGCTACATTACATATGTGGTTGTTGTATGTTTCGTACATTTAGGTTGTTTCTCAATGGATGACTGGATCTTAGGATTAGTTAAGGCGAGTTGTTCCCGGGTTCCATTGGGAGCCGGGTTCGAGTAGTCACAAGAAAGATCTAGTCACAATCCTAGGTAGAATGCCATTATTTATTGTATATCCTAATTAGTTCTTATACACCATCCTAAGTAGGAGATGATGGGTTGGGGGGTGGGGGGGACGCACGAGTCAGATACCTATCATGCAAGACTTTTCCCCAATCTCGTTCTGGAAAAAGCATGTGATTGATCTGACATGTTTTCCACCAAAATGCATATTTTGATTTCAACTTTTCACCTAAAAATCAAAACTACTTACTTCTTCTATTCATTACACAAAATTATAATTCTTTGTGTAATTCTTTTTTTATAGTTTTTCTTTTTAACTTCCTCCTACCATATAGGCTCTTAGGTAATGTAAATATCAAAGTTACTTAGGTGAATTTACAATAACTCTCTCCCTGATATTTATTTGTAAAAGAAATTTAAGAGCACTTACAACTTTCAAAGAGCTATAGTTTCATTTTCACTCTCTAAAAGCTCTTTGTACTCCACTTCCTTCGCATTTCATTCATCAAATCTAACTTTCATTCACAAATCTTGATTCCTCACTCAACCTTCCTACGATCTCTCCTTCCTATTGATCCTTATCTTACATTTAGAGGCATGGATACATATAGAACCATTCTCTAAAAATTTGATCATTGGTTGGCTATCAATAATGGCTCAATGGCATGCTCTTCATCGGAGGTGTCCATCTGTCAGGTGAGTCAGTCCTCTTACATAGATGCCTAATCCATCAGAAAGACAAGCTTACAATTCATGCTCATTAATTCCATGACATTAGCTTTTCTTCTTCTGGCTAGGTATCTATCCCTAACCTAGAATCATCTAACTCAGTGTTCCATACTTACTTTGGGATATTAAAGTCCTCTTTTAGACTTCCTCCTTTACAAGAGTAAGCTCTCAATTACTTAAATGACATTCACCATATCTCATGTTAATAGGCATATTCATACATCAGGGATTACATTTATGTATAAATTACATAATCAGATGGCTTGTTAGCATCATAATTCCAACGATGTTTCACTTGTCCTTAGAGTTGCTTTGTCATTATATTAAGATCCGTACAACATACATGGCAATCAAATACACATTAGATTATCAATATATTTGCTACATTGTCAATTGATGCCATCTTTTTGACATCCAATTTTTTTTTCTCTTTTTACCCTCTTTGATGATATAAAATTTTCTTTTTATATGCTCGCATTGATAGAAGCATGGTTCTTAATGCAACCTATAGCCTCAGTATTGCAATAATACAAAAGAGTGGGGGTGCATGGTGAATATGACCTTTCATAGGAGAAGGAGGTGGTAGGAATAATGGAAGAGCATGTATCGACACTTTTGTTTTTGTTAAATAGGCTTAATATGCTTGTTAAAGTGGTGACTATTTCACTTAGCATCCTATAGGTTGTGGATTCTAATTTGGGACTGCCTTCTATTCCATGATGGTGGAGATCATTGCCTTTATGGTGCCACTAAAGCCCATTATTGCTTTGCCTAGAGATTATGTATGGAAGGATGCAAAAGTCAATGCACTTGACCCAATATTTGGTTTAGTACTAATAGTCAATCATCTAAGCAATCACATAGCACTATTAAAGGATATAGGCATCCCATCTGTCTAGGCAATTAAGTACTTGACCAAGTGACTTTTGCGATCTGAGCGCAAATACCTAACTTGGTTGTGGGTATAGAACACACTTATTCTAAGTTGAGTAGTAGCGTCTGATTTTACATGCTTTCTTGTGTTGTTTCTATTATTTTAGGAGTTTGGAATGTTTTTTTTCTTTTGGGCATTTGAATTGTAGTTTGTATGCTAGTGTTGCCTGGAAATTCAACATGGCTTATCTTAAGCTATAGGTAGTTTAAATTCTTGAATTTGATCTTCATTTAGGGATGATTTGGAAATTATATAAATTATAGATCTTGTTATATACAATTTCAATCCTAAATATTTGGTTATCCAAAAACTATTCAACCTATAAATCCTTGGGTGCTCCCCCAGACATATTCCTTGTTGCATCGGTAAACCTACCCTAGAAACATTTGCAGAATAGTAAGTAGGGAATCTCCCCCCATTCAGATCCCTCACTCCACCTTCTGCTCTACAAAAGTTCCCTCATTTTTTCTTGAGAGGTAAAAGTAAAGTATATTGAACTATAAAGAAATCACAAACAAAACAAGGGACCAGCATCACAAAATCCCCCTAAAAAGGCTACTGTGAGAAGCAACAAAGCCCATCAAAGGTGAACAAGAGGAGAGATCCTCTGCTCAAAATCTCATAATTGAATTAGAGACCCCAGTTGAAGAAAATAGCTCTAAGGGGCGGGGGGAGGAGGGAAGAGGTCTTTCAAGACAACATTACGCATTGAAAGCCAAACGTCGATCTCCAAATTGCTGAAAGTTCTACCCAAGTGAGGTATGGTTTCCTCCACCCAGGCACAACTTTAGGAACTCTAGATCCACCAGATTGTAGCCATGAAAACCTGGCGTGCCAATATGCCAACAAGGGATTTCCTAGGTAGATTCTCGATTTCCTCCAAAGCCTCCTCTAAGGAGCAAGGACCAACTGCCAGGAGACCCAATTTGAGCCTACATCTCTCTTAGAGGTAGGCAGAAAAATGGCATTGAAAGAACAAGTGTTGGTGGGTGTTTAGTTGCCTCGATCGTTTTTTTTTTTTTTTAACTCGCATCATAGTATAGTTGATTAAGGCGAATCAAACATTTAAAATTTATAACTCGAATTTAATCAGAATATCCGAGGTCATCTCTAGAAACACAAAATCGTGCAAAATAATCACTGGCACAATGTTTTTTTTTTCTTGATGATTTTAGTGAACTTATAAATAATTCTAAGAAAATAAACCAGATCATCGATGCACTTAAATTGTTGAGAATAGAAGTTGTATGCAGTGTAAGAAATATTTATTTCAAAGCTCAATAAAAAAATTAATAATCAATGATAATCAAATATTTGTTCAATTAGGCATAAATGAGCTCTCACAGTAATATCTAATACGTTAGTGTAGACAAAATTACTTAGAACACACTTTGGATCAATAATAACACTATTTTTCAGTTCTATCCTCGCATTGTCACAATTAGGTCCCTACAGCTTTCCATTTGATCCTTAGGAATCCTTTCAGATGGGTCCTTTTCTTACGAAAAGGTCCCTAGACCTTTTTCAAAGGAGCAGTGGCTCCTCTTTCTTTTTCTCCTTCCCTGCTCCTCCGGTGGAGCTTGTCGACGAGTGGTCAGAATAGGGCTAGCATGGCCGGCTTGCTCTGGCAAAGGGCAGAGGAGTATCGCCGGTGTATGGCTGACCAAACAGTGGTAGCTTCGCGTTGGATTGATGCTCGAAGAAGGGTCGACGATGGCGTGGTCGAGGTTAGCTCCGGCGAGGGCCTAGCACATGAAGCACGGCCTTATGGCCTAGATTAAATATGGGGGAAGCTTCGACGTGTCACATCGAAGAGAACTCCTCTAGATATTGGGTGCGACGGCCAACGGGTGAGCTTCGCGAAGAAGCTTGCTCGCCGTTAATGGCAGTGGGTTTGGTGAAGGGGGAGGAGTTAAGGGATGAAGCTCTAAAGCTCCATATATATTCTACCTACCTAGAGGAACAAAAGCCCTATAACTATTGGATGAAAGAGGGGAGGAGACGACCTACCGGTGAAGGCCGATGACGATGAGGTTGGAGGTGAAGTCGGAGCATAAAGCTCTAAAGCTTTGTGAGAAGCTTCATCCAAGGGAGAAGAGCGAAAGACCTCTCTCAATTTCAGCGAGAGAACGGTGGATGAAGGGGTCGATGAAGCTCCGAGGTCCTTCAATAGCCGCGCATGTAGGACGAAGAAGAGGAGGACAGCGTGTGCAATTTCCAGATGAAGACGTTTAGAGGGGTTGCGCGAACACTTATAGCCCCTTGCTGGAGTAGTTACCGGTCGTTTGTTGTGAGATTTGCTCGCAACAATCTCTCAACAATGGCACTATCTTTGACTAGAGATTGCAGGCAACAGAGGTGGTGGTTGTTGACGAAACTGTTACCGTTGGGTGCGCAACGTTGAGGGGAAGAAATTCTTTTTAGTCATCAGGGTCAGCCGAGGACTGAGGTGGCGAGAATCTGCGAGTGAAACTCGCCGTTGTCGCACCATTTTTGCCAAGAAGGTCGAGAGACCCTCTTGTGAAGAAGATGAAGAAGCTGGGGGGGTAAATGCAAGAAAATCAAAAGTTAGGGGCTCATTTGTAAGGGAATTGGTTTTCAAGGGTTAAAATGCAAACTAAGTCAAGATGAAGTCCAAATGAGCTCAAATTTTTATGGTAACCTAATTTGGATACGAGAAATTTAATGGTGACTTTAATTTTAGGTTTTGATGTTATTTTCATGATCAATTTACGATTAGACCCAAAATATACCAAATTTCCATTTATGATTCTGATTTAGGTTAAAACAGGTTCCGATCATCAAATTGACTATGTCAAACCTTATAAAATAATTTTAATTGATTTTTAAGAGGTTTATATTACATTTATTTTCATCTAAATTATTTTAATTGAAGCGAGATTGAAATTAAGATTTTTTATTAGAATTAAACATTCAATTTGAATGTTAATCCTGAATTACTCAATACCAACCCACTTTTAAGATATTTAAGTTTAATTGACCTTTAATTAAGCATAGGTTTACCCTCCAGCTATTCTACATCTATAACTGTTAGCGAAAATTACAGAATTAACCTCAATTTTTATCAATTTCTCTTTCTTACGCCCTAATTGAGTTATACCCTTTAATGTATTAATTTTGTGAATTTAACCTTAGGATCTATCCATATTAAGTTAGTTATAGAGAATAATAACGATGCCATCATACCTCCATACCTACCATTTGCTAGTCCCTTAGCAAATTCTACAATTCAGCCCAGATGTTTAGTGTAAGGGTATTTTTTGCTATTTAGCTCAAACGAATTTACTCTACTTCTTGTCATTTACCAATACTCATTTAAAGTTTGTTTTTAACCCTTGGTACAAATTTATCAAGATAGGCAAACTTCTTCCCTCGGAAATAGTGTTGTAGACTCGAACAGGCTTATTTAATATGGTGATATTATCATCGAAATTAATATAGTGAATTAACCTAAATCGAGTCTACACTGGTTTTACAAAAATTTTAACCTGGCTACTTGATTTTATCTTGGTCACTTTTAGGCCCAGGGTCGATCTCGGAGAGGCGGGAATTAGGAGATTATGAAGTTTCTACGCCTTCCTAGAATGTATCTCTTCCTTACGTTTATTATGTTTTTTGTTTTTTTCTACTTTTAAGATTTTTGTGATAATGTTGTCCTTGAGATACACCCTCAAAAATAAAGTCCTTGAACTTGAGCCAAATGGTCCTTGGCTTGAAGCCAATTTAAGGTTCCAAAATTGATCTTGTCACTCACAAGATCGAGTACCTGCAAGACAAGAATTATCTTTTTCTTTTATACTTTTTTTGGTCTTTTTAATAGCAAGAATAAAAGATAAATGAAAGTAAAATAAAATGCAAGGAAAGAAATGAAAAGAAATACTTAGCTTAGTATATGTATATATATAGTAGATATGTAAGTGGATATAGAATAAATATAGATATATAGATACTATATATATAGGGGTGGAGATGGAAATAGGGATGGGGTGTAGCACAGTGTCAAGTTGGTCAATATCTACCAAGATGCAACCAACGTGGAGTGTGGAGCGAATGTGTGTGAGCGTGGGTGGAAGCGCTTGCTTTGCATGAGTATCGGAAAATATTCGCAACTGGTGCGAATATTCCCGCGATATGATGCGCGGTGAAGGAGTGAGTGCACAGGTATGTGGGTAGGAGATGTGAGGTGAATGTGTGTATGGGAGAATGTGATATGTGTATATATAAGTATATATAACCATATAATCGTATACAACTATATATATATGTATATGTATATGTGTATATATATATATTTATGTATATATAGATATATATGGGGGAGGGAATATGTGAATATATGTATGTGTATATGCGTATAGGTGTGTGTGAATGTGTGCGTAGGTGAGTGTTTGTGTGTCAGTGTGTGTGTCTGCGTGAGAGGGAAAGGGTGTGTGAGTGCCTGCCTATGTGTGTGAGAGAGTGAGAGGGTGACAAGAGCCACGTGCGCACACGTTGGAGGGATGGGAAAGACTTCACGCACTCAAGGGCGCGAGGAGAAGCCACGGCGCACAAGGGCTGCGCATTGAGGGGTGAGGGGTTAAGGCATCTGGAGAACTCGCGTGTTGTCTAGCGAGTGGAGGTGCGGGTGATCGACTGAAGGCAGTTGCACGGGAGGAGAGAGAACACTGTGCCACCGGATAAGTGAGAAACTCTCTAGTGGCTATAGTGTCACGCTGACTGTGGTGAACAGTGCGCTACAGTGGCGCGCTGAGAGTGGTAACCGGTTGAGGTGGTGCGGTGTGCGAAGGGCGATGTGGAGCTAAAAAGAGCGCACACGCATGCGGAAGGGGAGCTTGAGACGCATGGAGGTGGCTGAAACGCACACAGCGGTGTGCAAGCTGGAGCTTCAAAGCTTGAAGCTCTATCAATGGCGCTACGGAGTAAAACGGAGAGAACAAACTGGAAACAAAACAAATAAAACAAAACAAACTAAAACTAACAAAAACAAATAAAAAGAATACACCACACCCACTTGCTTGCGATGGAGCTGGGCGGAGGTGCTCTCTCACTATGGTGGATGTAGCCACAGGAGAGAACTCCTCTGTTCGCAACGTCCCTCTCAACTTGTGAGAGGGTGCTGAGCGTGAGGAGAGGGAGAGAGGAGAGCTGGAGTGGCTAGCAGGAAGATGGTGGTGAGGTGCTGTGTGCGTGCAACTGAGGGTGGAAGTGGAGGTGACCGACTGTGTGTGCTGATGTGAGGGGATGGGCCGACCTCTCGCAAAGGTTGAGGTGAGGGTTCTTTTATAGATAATGGGATGTAGGGTGGCGGGTGTGGGCGTAGGTTGTTAGGATATTAAAAAAAAAAGGAATATTGCATGTAGGAACTTAGGTTGTTGAAAAATGAATGTAGGCTTTTATTAGATGGAATAAGTGGTGAAATTTAATGAGAATGAGGTGGCCATGGAAGGGATGAAATGGATGAATGGATGCTCAATCTCTCTCTCTCTATCTTCCTCTCCATAGAATGCACAAATGCAAATACTTCACAAGATGCATGCATGGCTATCTAATCTAAATGCTTAATGCTAAAAAAATAGCATAAGTTGGCTTAATTAGAGGAGTGAATTGCTACGTAATCAGAAAGTAGGTGATCTGTGATTTAACCCCGATTTTTAGGTCTACGTAGAAGATGTCTGAGTTGAAGGGTTTTATTTTTGGTGTCTCATACTCATTTGGTGCTACATATAATCTAGTACTTTAGATTCTAAATTTCTAGATTATTAAACAAATCAACTCAAAGAAATGCTAAAAAATTATGCTCTCTTTTAGTTCCTTTGTGCTCTCTCTCTCTTTTTCAATATAAAAAAGATCACAATCTTACCAAATTTGTTAACATGTTTGGTGGTCTCTCATGGCATTAACATTTTGATTAAGTTCTAATAACCCTATAACTAAGTCGGAATTCCTCAACCAGTATTCGGGCGGTCAGAAATATAGAAAGGTAAGTCAAGGTAGTATTTGGTAGATCATAAATGGTGGTGGGTGATGAGAGCCTCATCATGAGCCATAACTAGCTCATTTTGACCCAATAAAGAAGATAAAAACTCCTACATAACCTAGAAGAAGGCTTAACTGAAGGAACAGGTGCTCTGAGAAGAAAATATGAAATAAAGGTTAAAACTGCAATTTTACCATTGCAGTACATAAACGGGATTTCTCAGAAGCAAAACATAGGTCAAATGATCCAAATAAGATAAAAAGAGGGTTGAGTCAATCAGAAATCGGTTTATGCGCAATCTAAGAATTAAATGACACTTGGTAACCCTAAAACAGACCCTCTTAAATTAACAAGGTTATGGTCAGGATAAAAATCGAGTAAATCCTCTAAAAATCATGGAAAAACATCCTCTAGGGTTTAGAACACTTAATTTGGCCTTTGGAACCTAGTCTGACCTAGATTAGGGTCCTAGCTCCTCAATTAACCAAATTTGGGTTTTTACGCAAAATATCCAGTCAAACGAGGTCAAACCTGAAATCCAACTTCTCCATTGGATTCCTTAGGTCCAAATTAGGTTTATACCAAAATTTGGACCTAAGGGGAGGTCATCTTGACCTACTTTGCAATTTAGTACACCCAAATCACAAATAGGTCCCTATCTTTTGAATATCCTTGCAAAGAGCCCCCCAAGTTCTTCGCCCCCTTTGCAATCTGGTCCTGCCGCCATTGTTAGGGCAGAACCGAGCTCCGGCGAGGTTCAGAGAGGGATTGCTCTCTAATCCCTCAGAGATTCCCTCCCAGAAATGGAAGGGGGATTCTCTGAGGAATTCCCTTCCTTCTAAAGCCAATTACAATCGCTGGTGTGAACCCAATCTCTCGTGCGAACGCACGAGAGATTTGGGTATCCACCTTCCTTCCAACTCCGGCGAGCCAGCAGACCTAATTGCGCGCTCTCCACGCGCTGGTAGGAGCGGCCAGCACCTATAAAACACCCCCCAGACCCTGCCGCAGGACCCAAGCTTGATTTTGACGGAGATCCCCTCCAAATTCCCTCTCTCCCATCTCCGGCCAAACGACCCGCAAGCTCCGGCGACCTCCTCCCCTCCTTCTCGTCGCTCTGCTGCCAAACCAGCAGCAGAGTCCTCTCCGCCTCTTCCTCCCGCATCGCGCTGTACCCCGCGCGCGTGCTCCTGACCTCATCTTCGTTGCCGCTTCCTCCCTCAGGGTCTTTCATGCCCGACGACGGCAGTTACGAGCTGTCCTCTCCACCGCCTCCCTTCCTTCCAAACAACCCCAGATACATTCTCCATCCTCTCCTCTCTCTTTTCCCCCTACTATTTTACTTGATTACCCCTCGACAGTACCTAACCACCTCCATCGTTCTCGCCTCCGACCGCCCTCCGGCGAGCTGCCCACACCACTCCGCCCCTCCACACGGCTCGCCAACCCCCTCGTGAGTTTCGCCTCACCACCAGGAACCCATTCCACCCCATCACTGCCACTCCAGACCTCCACAAGCACCCCCCGACCAACCCACCATCTCCGGCCACAGGTTGACCTAGGCACGCACGCCTAGGCCGACTTGCAACCTGCAGCATCGCCCACTGCCTTCGCCGTGCTACGGCGAAGGTTTCCAGCTATTCTGATTGGGCCAATAGGCCGTTCTGTTGGATGTCAGGTGTACGCTCCGGCTGCCACTAACAGCCGAAGCAGCAGGGAGCTTGGAGCAGCTTCGGGCATCAGGCTTCCCAGGCTGCAGGTGCAGCAGACTCTCGCGAAGGTCGTGAAGCGAACGAGGCCAGCTAGTCGCACAGAGGAGCCATCAGCTTGGGCAATCGAGCGACGAAAGCTCTGCGGGCGCGCGTGAAGGCAAGACCGACCAGATAGTCCCACATCGTGGGATTGCAAAACTCAGGTATCATATAAATTATTTTTGTGTTTTCTTCTTACTGCCTCCGTAAGCACAGGGGTGAGGTCCCTCACTGCCCCCACACGCCTCGTCCGCGGCTTGACGTCGCGAATCTGGCGGATCCGACCCGACCTAAACCTACGCACTCCTCGCGCATCACCACTTGCCGGTGCGCCTGGTCCCGAGTGCGAATCCGACCCGACTACCCGTGTGGCTCTGGGAGACGTGCTTGAGTGAACTGCTTGAGAAAAAGAGAGACGCTTGGGTAGAGGGACGGGGGTAGGTTTTTGCTACTGTGTGGTGTGTGCAAGAAGGAAGAAGTGACCGAGGCAGCGAACACTTAGCAGCTAAAGAACAGGAAGAGAAGAAAGAAGAGGCTGTGCAGCAGTGAAAGGAGAAGTCTTCGCCGAGAAGAAGAAGAAGAAGGAAGACAAGGCAGAAGAGAGAGAAGAACAAAGAAGAGGCCAAGTGAAGACTGCAAAGAGATCAGAAGAAAAAGAAGAAGAAAGAAGAAAGGCAAGGCAGGAGAAGAAGGAAGATACAGAAGCAGAAAGGAGAAGAAGAGAGAAAGAGAGATCACATTTAAGACGTCTGATACAGAAATCAGACGTCCAATTCTACTTTTTTTTCACAAATCCTTTTTAAAATTCTCTCTTTGAATTAATTATATTTGCATTTAACAGTTGTATTCTTTGGTTTTACAAAGTACTGAGATTGCTCCCCGTGTTCGACCTCGGATACTCTAGTTGTTCGAGTAATAAAATTCTTTATATTTGTTTAAACGTTTTGTCGGTTATACTACAACGTAATACGCTTTAAATCCGCACAAAATCGTTGAGAACAGTGGGTAATGCTGCCTCAATGAAATTTATTCATAATGCTAACACATAAACACAACTATGAACTCAAACACACTCTTTTTCTCTCTTCTTTTTTTTATAAGGATATATATATTTTTTTTTCTTGAGGATATCTAATATGTATATTTTTCTTTCCTCTATCTCTTTTTTCCTCTTTTTTTTGTTTTTTTTTAAATTTTTTTTCTTCTTTCTTTTTTTTCTTTTTTTTTCAATATAACTCAACTCAACATAATTTTCATTAACGAGGCGTAATTGAGAAATAGCGGTGTTCAAGAGGACATTGTATGGCTTATTTGGTAGAAGTGGCTACTCTCGGCCCCAGGAAGGAATAGATATGACAGTGTATTTCTGACCTTTGACATTAGCACCCTCCTTCAATCGAGGATCCTGTAAAGAATGGTCGTAACCATCCACCTTAATCATAGTTTTATTAGAGTCCACTCTCTACGTATTTACCTTATTTGGTGGCTCCCAAGAATTCACACAAAATATTTAGGAGTTAAGAGTGAAAACTATGCCTAACTCCGAATATCATTATCTAATTATTCAAAACTTAAGAGTCCTCATACTAGAACACCAGTAGACACTCTTCTCTCACCTCATAATTGTTTGGTGGATCTTATAAAAGAAGAGTTGCCTGACTCCATAACTGAATATCCAAGGGTTTTGACAAACTAAAAATGTTTATTGATTTTTTCTCTTTTCTCTTCCTTTCTTTCTTTCTTTCCTTCTCTCCTTTTATTCTTTTTCTTCTTTCTCTTCCCCTCTATTTTTTTTTATTATTCTAAGCATATTTTTGGTGAGAACCTTTCAGAAATATCTTTCAGATGTTAGCACTTAAATCCCCTCCATGCCTAAGTATTGCAATGCCCTCATTGCAAACAGGCTTGGTTCCAATTCAATTTAGTTCATAATTTTAAAGCAATTTAGTTCTTAAATTAGGAACCCTAAAGTGCCGTAGGAATGAATTTCAAATAAATTAAGAAAAGTCTTAGGGGTTTTTTTTTTCTTTCAAAAGAATGACGGGTTGCCTCATGTTAAACGTTAAGTTTATTGCCATTAGCTGGGAGCAATGCGGCTTAAGTGGAATGGAGGTCAACGGACTCACCGATCAGGCTCAATGATGAAGTTCAAGAAAAGGTTTAAGACGTTGGCCATTGATAACAAATGGAATAGAGTCAAGATTTGGAGGTGAGATTTCAATAGCTCCATTACCAAAGATTCTCCTTACTAGAAATGGTCTAGTCCGTTTAGATCTGAACTTGCCTAGGAACAGTTTAAGACGAGCATCAAATAGAAGTACCTTCTGACCAGGACTGAATGATTTCCGTGAAATGTGCTTATAATGTAAGGCCTTAATTTGATACTTGTAAATTAGCGAGTTCTCATACGCATCGTTGCGTAACTCATCGAGCTCGCTTATTTGCAAGTGACGATGAATGCCAGCCTTCCAGAGGTCCAAGTTGCATTTCCGTACTGCCCAATAGGCTTTATACTCCATTTCTACATGAAGGTGACACACCTTCCCGTAAACAGTCCTAAAAGGAGAGATTTCTAATTGGGTCTTATGGCCGATCCTATAAGCCCATAATGCTTCCAGAAGCCGGGTTGACCAATCTTATCTATCAAGTCGAACAGTAACCTACAAAATCTTTTTGATTTCTCGATTTGATAGCTCGGCCAGTCCGTTTGTTTGTGGATGATACGAGGTAGAAATGCGGTCAGATACCTCGTATTTTCTAAGTACGGACTGAAAATTCACATTCACAAAATGGGTCCCCCCATAAGAGATAATCGCTTTGGGGATACTGAACCAGGAAAAGATGTTATCGTGAATAAATCTAATAACGACCTTATGATCATTGATTCAGGTTGAAACAACTTCAATCCATTTGAACACACAGTCCACAGCAAGAAGAATATATTCAAAGCCATTCGAGCTTGGAAATGGGCCCATAAAATCAATCCCCCAAATATCAAAAATTTCGCACACGATGATCGAGTTCAAGGGCATCATATCGCGTTGGCCCCATGTTGCCTAAAGTCTGGCAATGAGTGCATGCCTTACAGTAATTGTGAGCATCTTTAAATAAAGTCGGCCAATAGAAGCCGCTTTGGAGGATTTTGTCCATGATTTATGCCTAGAAAAATGGCCACCGCAGGCCTGGTCATGACAAAATGAAATAATATCATTGATTTCAATATCAGGAATACATAGCCGGATGATCTGATCCGCTTCGATGCAAAAAAGATATAGATCTTCCCAAAAATAATACTTGGCGTCTAAAATCAATTTGTCCTTTTTGGCTTTGGGCCAATCAGACGGAATCTGGTTCGATACCAAATAGTTAACAATATCTGCATACCAGGGAAGGTCGGCATCTATGCCTAAAAGATGCTCATCCGGAAGATGCTCAGTAATAGGCACTGAAGGGTCAATGATAGACGAGGGAAGGCGGGATAGATGATCTACAACTACATTCTGTCTACCCACTTTATCGTAAATCTCTAAATGAAACTCTTGCAGAAGCAAGATCCAACGAATCAAGCGAGGCTTTGCGTCCTTCTTGGCGAGTAAGTGTCGTATTATAGTGTGGTTCGAGTATATGATTATGTAGGCCCAAGAAGGTACGACCAGAATTTCTCCAGGGTGAAGACAACAGCCAAAAGTTCCTTCTCAGTGATCGTGTAATCACATTGGGCTTCGTCCAACGTTTTACTCGCATAATAGATCACTACGGGTTTTCTGTCAACTTTCTGACCAAGGACTGCCCCCACAGCATAGTCTGAACCATCATACATGATCTCAAAGAGAAGAGACCAGTCAGGGGGTTGCAATACTGGTGCCTTGGTGACTCGGTCCTTAAGGATTTTGATAGCTGCGGCACACTCGTCCGAGAAATCGAAGGGAATATCCTTCGATAACAAGTCAGGGGCCTAGCAATTTTTGAGAAATCAGAGATAAAACGTCAGTAGAATCTGACGTGCCCTAAGAAAGATCTAATTTCTTTGACCAAGGAGGGAGGAGGGAGCTTAGATATCAAGTTCATCTCTGCTCGGTCAACTTGAATACCTTGTTCAAGCATAAGGTGTCCAAGAACGATGCCCTCGGGAATCATAAAATGGCTCTTTTCCCATCTCAGGACCAGATTTGCATCGATGCATCGTTAGAGGATCTTAGTCAAGTGGCCCAGACATTCATCAAAAGTTTTTCCGAAGATGGAAAAATCATCCATGAAGATCTCTAAAAGTTCACCTACCATGTCTGAGAATATTGCCAGCATGCACTGCTTGAAGGTGGCAGGTGCATTGCAGAGTCCGAATGAAATTCTACGAAATGCAAATGTCCAATAAAGACTGGTGAATGTGGTTTTGTCATGATCTTCAGGATGAATGGCCACTTGATTATAGCCCGAGTATCCATCCAAGAAACAGAAGTATTGATTTCCCGCTAATTTTTCGAGAATCTAATCAATAAAAGGTAGCGGGAAATGGTCCTTCTTCGTGGAGGTATTCAATTTCCTATAGTCTATGCAGACTCTCCATGAATTTGCAATACGGGTGGGGATGGATTCTCCAGACTCAGATTTGATAATGGTTAGCCTGACCTTCTTAGGTACCACATGAATTGGGCTAACCCAATGGCTATCAGAGATGGGATAGATAATATCCGCATTAACCTATTTTATTATCTCTTTCTTCACGACCTCTTGAAGATTCGGGTTGAGTCAGCACTATCCTTCGTACATAGGTCTGAGCCTTCTTTTGTAAATATACGGTGGGTACAGTAAGAAGGGCTTATGCCAATGAGATCATCCAAGGTCCAACCAATGGCCTTGCGATGCTCCCGAAGGACAAAAATTAAACGTGTTTCTTGATCTATGGATAGAGAAGAGTTGATAATCACAGGAAAGGTATTGTTTGAACCCAAAAAGACATACTTGAGATTGTCAGGAAGCGGTTTCAACTCAAGTACCTGATTCTTAGCAGCAGCAGGAAGGTCGGGGTTAGCCTGAGGGGGAACTAGAGGTGGACTAGGTTCCTCAAGGTGTAATTGGGATTGGGCTTCTAGAGGTTCTTGATCAGGAGTAATTAAATCCAAATTATCAGTAATTGAGTCCTCGAGAAGTGAGTCGATTCTATTCAATTCCTGAAATACACCATAATTAATTCATCTATGGGCCTTAAAAATGTCAATTTTTATTGTCTTATCCTCGAATTTAATTTCCATCTGGCCTTCCTTGCAATTAATGTTCGCCTTAGTTGTTGCGAGGAATGGTCTCCCTAAGATTATAGGTGTTTCTTTTAGATTTTCTGGTATATCCATATCTAACATAATAAAGTCAACCGAAAAATAGAAATCCCGAACTCTTGCTACAACATCCTCCAAAATTCCACAGGGTGACTTAATAGGTCGATCTGCTAACTGCAAGGTCACTTCTGTGGGTTTAAGTTCAGGGTCCTCAAAATATTTTAGGAGAGGTGTGGGAATAAGGTTAATGGATGTACTTAAATCTAAAAGAGCTCGGTTAAATTCTAAATCTCTGATCTTGCAAGAGATCAGAGGGGTGCCAGGGTCATTTAATTTCTGCGGAAGTTTGCTCAAGATAATGGAGCTAACCTACTCCGATAGCAAAATAGGACTTCCGTCAAAATTCTTTGGCTTTCGCTTTGTTGCACATAGATTCTTAAAAAATCTTACATAAGCCGATACATGACGTATAACATCCATCAAGGGAATGCTAATCTGGACTTGCTCAAAGAGCTTGACCAAGTCATCGCCAATTTAAGGTGGTTTCCTACCCTTATTTCCCTTGGTCAAGGCCTCAGGAAAAGGTGTGGCCCTAGGCTTATCCGGAGTGGGTTTGTTTTACCTTGGTTATCCTTAATAATCACTCCAGATTGAGATGTACTAAGTTTAGGTTTACTGTATCTCCTAGGCTCAGGGTTCTTAGTACGCTTACCACTGCGGGTTGTTACATAATGTAATCCCTCAGAATATGGAGGACTGGGTAGGATAGGTGGTTACTACTTGTGAGATGCATCAGGTATAGAAGTTGATGCTTCTGACCTGTCTTGATATATAGGTGCAGAAGGACCTAGTTGCACATAATGAATTTGGTCTTGTTTTGGGTTCACAATGTACCTTTGGTTTGGTACGTTATTAGGGTTTGGCAGTGGTTGCGAGGGTAATACACCTAGCTGGTGAGTACCAGCCATTTGCGCAATTTGGTTACGCATATCTGCCATATCCGCAGTATGCTGCCTTTGCATAGTAGCATTGGTCTTCTGCATATCAGCCAATGTTTGAAGAATCATGCTCATTTGATCATCTTTACTAAGCCTAGATTGAAAATTTGGATTAGGCCTACGTTAAGCTGGCTGATATGAGTGTGGATTTTGTGGTCGGGGTGGATATTGAGGTCTAGGATTTTGAGGATAAGAGTTCCCCGACCAAGAAAAGGCGGGATGATTACGCCATCTAGGATTATAGGAATTGGAATAGGGGTTGTTCTGGATAGTGTGGAGTTCCTCATAGGGTTGAGTAGCTCCAGAGAAATCAGAATAATGGGGTTCAAAGGACCCCCAACTAGGATAAATAGGTTTGGAGTTTCCTCTGAAACCTGAGTCAGAAGAAGATGGATTCTTATCCATCTCAGTGTGGTGAATATTATGCACGGTCTCCCTGCCTGTGGGCGGTCGTAAATGCGTGTTTTGTTGAGAAGAAGTGACCTTTTGCAGTTGGTGAGTCAAATCGTCAAGCTTCTTCTCTATTACAGAGACCTTATCCAATCGACTGGCCACAATCTCCATATCTACGGAGGAGGATAGGTCGTGTGCTTCATGTGTCCCACGTGTGTTCGTCAATGCACGGGTAGTTGTCTTGTTGAACATACCTATGGATGCATTGTTTATCGAATTCTCAAACATATTTTGAAGAAATTCCCAAACGGTGTTCTCATGCTTGCCCATGAAGTTGCCTCCACAGGGCTGCATCGACAAAAAGTCGAATATCTTTACGGAGTCCCCAATAAAAAGATTGTACCTGTTCTCATTTAGGAACTCTGTAATGCGAGCATTTCCACATGTGATCGAGAAAGCGATTCCATGCCTCATGAAGTGGTTCCCCTGCATTTTGTTGAAAATGCGTAATTTGATGCCTTGGGGCTTCAGTATGCCCTACTGGGAATAATTTACTCAGAAATTCAGCTTGCAATTCATCCCAGGTATTGATCGGTCGATTCAGAGACTAATACCAGTGGGCAGCTTTTTCTTTAAGCGAGAAAGGGAACATCTTCATGAGCAAAGTGTTCCAGTTTTGAACAATTGGCCCGAGGGTTTGGGCCAAATGTTTCAACTCTTGAATGTATTGGAATGGGTCTTCAGGACCCATCCCGTGGAAATGGGGAATCAAGTTGATAATATTTGGCTTGAGCTTCGTCTCTGGTCCCCCAACCGAAATACATACTCTAGGCTCGATAGCCACTTCTGCGGGATTATAATGATCCCGCATTTGTGGACCTGCTCTAGGGTTTGCCAGCCCATTGATAAGATCTGTGAGAGTCTGAAGCTGGTTCTGCAGGTGCTGGATGTCGTCTCCTTCTTCTAGACCAGGGTTCTCCATTGAGTCAGAATCAGAGTACGGAGGGCCTGCGTTGGATGTAGATGGGTCAGAGGGGATATGGATTGGCTTAGAAGAAGACCCAAACAAGTTAGTTGGGTGCTGGCGCTGATGTGAGTAAACTGCTAAAGGATGTCTTAAGGACCTCCTACCGTGAATGCACTACAGAAAAGATGAGGGACTAGATTTCAATCAAACCCAATCGAGACACCCAAATATGTTTGGATGGCTTAGGCTTGTTCGAGGCAGATGGCCTTGTTGGAGGGATCTAGATAGGAGTTTTAAGTGTCTTGTTGTAATAAAGTCTCCTAAATAGCTCTCTCAACAAATACAATTTATAACTCGAATTCTAGAAATGAGTTCAAGGTTGAACACATGGAGCAAATATGAAATTCACGCGCTTATCTCAATTAAAATATAAATGAGCATAAGAAATAAGCCAATAATAAGGATATTCAATGTATAATTACTACTCAAAATTGATATTCAATAAGAACTTGAGTATTTCAAGACTTTAAGAGACCAAAAAGATATCTAAGATAAAATAATGGTAATTTAGATCACTAATTATTAGTCTAAGCATATATTATATCATCTACTCAAATATATGAAATAAATGAACAGTAATCAAACGTCTGGATCTCAAGTTAGGCAACTTAAATGTTGCCTGCTACAGTGCTTTCTTTCTAATCTTCAGTTCTTCTTCTTCTGCTCTCTTCTTCCTTCAGTCTCTTGTTCTTCTTTCTTTCCTTTCTCTTCTCTGTCATGGCCTCTCTTCTTCTTTCACAAGCCTTTTCGTAAGGCTTTCTCTTTGAGCCTTCACAGCACAAGGCTCTTCTTCTTTCAAGCTCTCACGGGTAAGTGTTGGACATGGTTAAGCATCAAAGAGCAAAACCCACCCCTCCCCCGCTCTCTTTCTCTCTTTCCTTCCTTTCTCAAACCTAGGCTTATTGGGTATTTGGATCCGGGTGACCAGGGCTACCGGCAATAGGCAGTAGCCAAGGTGTGTACAGTTAGGCGGGTCGGGTATGTTTAGGGTGAAGGGACCTCACCCCATGTGTTCTTGAGCCAGTAAGCCGATATCACAAAAACAATATATGCAGCTAGTTTGCTTCCAATTCCCACGATGTGGGACTCAATTGCACAACCCCTTTGCGTGTCAGCTGCGGATGAAGACTCCTCCAATTGTGGTAGCTGCTGGGGTTCACGCTCCCAATCAAGGACCTGGGAGTCTGGAGGTGATGGTTCCACACCACCTGGAGGTGGCGCCTGGGGCTTCTGGAGCATGAACACCTACTTCAAGGTTGCGTGCAGCTCCGTTAATGGCGGCCGAAGGTCCTGTACCTGAAACACAAAGGAAGGCCTCATAGCCACATTAAAATTGCTCAATACCTTCGTTGGAGGGTGTGGAGTGTGATGGCGGTGATTTCGTGGCGCGTGGAGGTGCGTGGTGGTCAGTCGGTGACGGAGAAGGACGTGCGGCAGTGGGTTGTTTGGTGAGTGATTTGAGAGGTCGAGAGGGTGGAATAGGTTAGGGCTTTTGTTCGTAGGCACACGATGGAGGTTGTGAGGGTGTTGGCGATGGTTGGATGTGTGTAGTGTGCGGAGGTCCTCATCGGAGGTGTGGCCGAAGCAGAGGAAGAAGGTGGCATGTGATTAGGTCGAGGGTTGTTTTTGGTTTTTGGATAGAGGGCTAGAACTTAGGGAATTAAGGGATCCTATCTACCTACTCTAATTGGACGAAAAAGGGAGAGATTCCTTGCTGATGGTACGTTGGACTTAGAGGAGATGAAATCTCCGGTGGGGGAGAAACAACGAGGAAGACGTGGAAGAAGACCCTCGCTGATATTACGAGCGGCAGAGGAATGTAGGGAGGAAGATCCGGCTGACTATGGTTTATGGCAGCCGGTGAAGAATGTAGATGGAGAAGCTTGTCGGAGCTCGCGGAGCTTCAACTGGAGAGGAGAGAAGAAGGTGGAGAAACCGACCAAAACAAGCTAAGGAGGTAAGGTTGTGCACGGCCTGGCTTTATAGAGCTTCAGGGAGAGCTTTGGATCAGGAAAGAAGGGTTCCATGGCTTGGGCTTGAAGGAATAGAACCCATGATTCTCATGCGTTTGCACGAGCAATCTATAGAGACTTGGAACTCCACAATGATCTCAGATTATTCGCCTATGTGTGAACATTAATCCCACCAAGTTTATTAAGATTTGATTGCCATTAGAGTAGGATTTCAGGTCAGTCAAGTCTTGCATGGAGGTCGGGTTTGACCTCAATGGCAGCAGGGGCTTTTGTGAGAAGAAGGTGATGAAGTTAGGGGGTTATTTGCAAGGATTTCAAAAGTTAGGGGCATATGTATAAGGAAAAGAGTCAGACTAAGACTAGAATGCAAACTAGGTCAGGGTGATCTCTGATTGGGCCTAAATTTTGGTAAAAACCTAATTTGGACCCAAGGAATCTAATGTGAAGTCAGATTTAGTTTTTGACCATGTTTGACTAGGTAATTTATGTAGAAACCCAAATTATGGCAACTGTCTGTTTGAGACTATTTTAGGTCAAATTGGGTTCCAATGGTCAAAGCAAACATACCAAACCTTATAGAATATTTTTTTATAATTTTTAGAAGGTTTAGGTGAATTTTATCCTGACCGAAACCTCAGTGAGCTAAGCAGGTCTATTTTTAAGGTTTCAGATGCCCATTAATTCTTGAAACACATGAAAATTCGTTTCTGTCTGCATGAATCACTTATCAGACATTTATGACCATTTGACCTTTAATTAACCCCTTGGAAACCCCATGATTGTCCATCATTTAGGGTATTCTGTTAAAACTGCAGTTCTACCCTATTTGATGCATTTCTCTCAGAATGAATATGCAATGAATTACGGTCTTCTGGCGGTTATGTAGGAGTATTTATCTGTTGATTATGACTAATTAAAGCTAGATATGGCTGATGATAACATTATCATCAGGCCTCTAGATCATAAATCCACCCACCGGTGAATTACTTGGGCAGCGAAGACCCCTACACAATAGAGCGCCTCCACGGGTTATAGGGTTTCCCCTACCCAACTTTTCTTGTCACTGCGGTTCCAAGTAGACTAGATATGTGTGAATTGGGTCCTAGGTCTACCAGATTTTAAGCCTATTTGTGTCTCAAATTATCACTTGATTTAGAGTTTGATTCCAATTTGTGACCTAATTTCTAGGTTGATTGGTTCACCAAGTGAACTAACTTCACCTAACCTGTCCTAATGTTTAGGATGTAATCTGGGTTAACTCACCCGAATCACCCTGTTTTGGTTTGACAAGCAGGTTATTAAGTCACCTCTTTTAGGGTTCAAGTGTTCTTAGAGCTTGTGTTTTAAGGTTTAAGTTGTAAATTGGTTCAATCAAGGTTAGGTAGCACACAATGCAGATAATAATTTCCTTTATAATTGGCAAATGTGTACTAGATAGCCCTAAAATTTTAACCCTAATTTGACTCCAAAGTTGTTACGAACGCGCGGCTTCAGACGTCTTTTAAGACGTCTGGGATGTGGCCCAGACGTTGGACCAGACATCTGGAACCCCTTCCAGACATCTAGGATTCGATTTCGGCGGCACACACGGTTGCGTCTGCGCGCCTGCGCGCGCAGACCTGCGGGTGCCTTTTTCCCTCTCTCCTGCAGTCGCAGGCTGCGCCCTCTGTTCCGCTCTCTCTCTCCTCCCTGCGCGGCTTTAAAACGCCACGCCCTCTCCCTCACTCTCATCACCTCCTCCCCCTTCCTCTTCTCCTTCCAGCTGATGCGCGAGTGCGAGCGCGAGTGAGCGGCGGCAGCGACAGCCGCGGTGAGCGTGGGAGGAGGTGCTGCGCGAGGGAGGAGGTGCTCGGCCGTGAGGGCGAGCTTGCCGGGGCTGCTAGGGCGGGCCGGCCGGCAGGGGGAGTAGCAGACACGGGGTGACGCGGGAGGCCTGCTGCAGCTCGAGCAGCAGGCGGACGAGACGCGACGCGGTCATGCGTCGCGAGCGGAGGGCGAGTCGCACCCTGATTCTGGAAATTTTTCCAGAATCAGACGTCTGGGCTTCCAACCAGACGACGGGGAGGACGTTTGGAGGACTGTCCAGACGTCTGAAAGGTGAGTTATTTTTTGTCCTTCTTCCTTTTCTTCGGTCGTCCGTACTGAGAGAGAGAAATGGGTACACGCAGGTTCTGGATTCGCCATCCAACGCGAATCAGACGTCTGGCTGCAGTGCCAGACGACGGGAACGACTTCCAGACGTATGGGAACTAGGCTAGATGCCCCCGCAGGCTTCTAGACGTCTGAGAGACCACGTAGGACAAGGTACCTTCTGATCCCCATTTTTTAAGATGTCTGGAAGAAGTTCCAGACGTCTGATTTTGCACTGTTTCGTCGTTTTCGACCCATTTAGGGCCCGTTCGGAGCCCGTTTTCTGCGTTTTGAGTTGCGTGCTTTTCGGAATTAAATCCTCTACCCATCTATAGTAGTTATATACTGTTTTGAGAAACTCCTTGTGTTTGATCCTTGTGATAGGACCCCGTTCCGTTGCAGTCTCGGGGGTTGCGGAGGTACGCGGGATTCCCGACCACGCCCCCAGTACGCTTATTGTAACCGGTAGAGTGGCTTTTAAGTTTATTAGTATAATCTGTTAAATTATGGAACCATAAATAGAACCTAGGATATTGCATGAATCCTAGGAATGAGAAATAGATTGAATGATAGATCCTAGGTGTTGCATGAATCCTAGGGCTGGAAAACTAGATTGTATGATAGATCCCAGGATATGGCATGAATCCTAGGATGGGGAAAACTAGTGGAATATATGAATACTGCAGTCTTGGAAAAATGGAAAGGAACAAAGAGCTGCCTGTAAATCGAATTAATAGCTGCCTGTTATGAATAAATAAACGTGACTTAGAACATGGATTGTAAGAACGTGAAACTGGAAAGTAAAACCTAGATGTTCTGAATTAAAAGAGTTGGAACCTACGGGGAATTAGGAGTGGAACTCCTGGAAAGAGAAAGGAATGGAACTGAGAAAGAAAGATGTGGTAGTGTGCTGTCTCTTGGGTACGTAGTACCAAGGGAAGTACATGTACCTGTTTAGTGCAGAGCGGAGCCAGCCACCCCAGGGACCCGGGGTTAGGACTGGCCACTTTGTACCGACTTGCTAGCCCTCGTGTACGTAGTACCGAGGAGAGCTACTAGTGTAGGGAGGTACTAGCTACCCCACGGGCCCCGGGGTTCTGCTAGCCTCCTACACCAACTTGTTAGGCCCACTGGGGCAAACCAGGGTAGTCAGGCGAGGGTGCGCGGACTGTGGTGGGGCAAGGCCCCTGTTTGGTTACTGTGGAGGGGTTGGACCCCTGTTACTGAGAGGGCTCTGCCCTGTACTGGTTCCGTGCTGTGCTTTGGGCGCACCCGTTAACGGAAATGACTGGCCGCATGCCAGTGCGGGTTAGCTACCTATGCGTTTATCGCGCGTGCCGTAGTCACCGTTACGCCTGTCCGTGACCTTGGGGTGGTTGACTGAGAGTAAGATCACCATGGGAGACTCTCCCGGCCAGGAGAACACCACGTGCTACTTCTACTTTCCGGAAAATACTGCAATCAAGATCGTTCCCACGAGGAACATTCGAGATCAAGTAAAGGATCTAAGAAATAAATGAAATCGTGAGACAATTGAAAGACGTAAATAATGAAAGTAACAGAACATAACAGCTACTGTACACTCTACTGCTTCTTTAGTTTTAGTTGCCACTCTACTCAGCGTTTTGCTGACGTGTTACACTCGTTACCTTTCAGGACCAGGTGTTGAGCAGCCAGGGTCAGCAGTTGCAGAGGACGCTGGGCCGAGTAGGGTCCAGTAGAGTCACCACTGTTCTCTTATACCTCTTTTTGTTCCACTGTAGTGAGTAGTTTTTGTTACCGCTGTATTTTTCTTTACCTGCAGTTCATATTATGTTATGAATGTTGTTCTACTGTTGTGGTGGTATATACTGTAGTGGTTTCTTTCCTTACTGCTGTATTTTCTTACTGTTAGTTATATTCATGTTGAATGTGGTTTATTTTACTGCTCTTTTGGTTACTTCCTCGTTGGACGACTAGGTCTTGGGATTAGTCGAGTCGGTCTGGTTCTCGTGTCTCGTAGGGACTTGGGAATCGGGTCATTACAAAAGTAGAGTCCAATTTTAAGTTCAATAATCCCTTTGGACTCAATCAAGAATGTGCTAGTCCAAGTGTTCTCAAATAAGTCCTTATAAGTTCAGAAATTGTTGGGTCGTGTCTTCTAAACAGATCTTTCTCCTTAACCACAGTTAACGTTCAGAAAATTGAAATTCTTGCCACAAATGATATTTCTAAGAAAATACGACAAGGCTGAATCCTAATCTTTCTTTGTTACCCCTTTTGTTTTATTTATATTAGGAAAGAGGGGATTAAGAAGAGAGGAGAGAGAGTTACCTGCCGCGGAGAGGTTGTCCAGAGATCAGAGAAGCCAGATGTCCTCAGTCAGATTCAACTTGCAAAATAACCAAAATGAGGCAGATATATTAGAAATCAGAAATAAAATTAGAAATGATAACGATAAGTGTGCATTGCTCCCCGACAACAGCATCAAAATGTTTAGTCGCCTCGATCTTTTTTTTTTTAAACTCACGTCGTAGTATAGTTGACTAAGGCAAATCAAACATTTAAAATTTATAACTTGAATTTAATCAGAATATCCAAGGTCGTCTCTGGGAGCACAGAATCGCGCAAAATAATCACTACCAAATGATTTTTTTCTCTCGATGATTTTAGTGAAATTATAAATAATTCTAAGAAAATAAACCAGATCACCGATGCACTTAAATTGTTAAGAATAGAAGTTCTATGCAATGTAAGAAATATTTATTTCAAAGCTCAATAAAAAAATTAATAATCAATGATAACCAAATATTTGTTCAATTAGGCATAAATGAGCTCTCATAGTAATATCTAATATGTTAGTGTAGACAAAATTACTCAGAACAGACTTTGGATCAATAATAACACTATTTTTCTATTTTGTCCTTGCATTGTCATAATTAGGTCCCTGTAGCTTTCTATTTGGTCCTTAGGAATCCTTTCAGATGGGTCCTTTTCTCATGAAACGGTCCCTAGAACTTTTTCAAAGGAGCAGTGGCTCCTCTTTCTTCTTCTCCTTCTTCGGTGGCGATCGCCGGTGAGTGGTCAAAATAGGGCTAGCGTGGCCAGCTTGCTCCAGCGAAGGGGAGAGGAGTATCACCAGTGTACGACCAACCAGACAGTGGTAGCTTTATGTTGGATTGATGCTTGGAGAAGGGTCGGTGACAACGTGATCGAGGTTAGCTCCGGCGAGGGCCTAGCACATGAAGCACGACCTTACGGCCTAGATTAAATACGAGGGAAGCTCCGCCATGTCACGCCGAAGAGAACCCCTCTATGTAAATCCCCGCTTGAAGGGGGTGAGATCAGCGTGACGTAATATAAAATTCGGAAATAAAATATAGAACAATCTCACAAAACAACAATCGCATAAAGTACATAATGATTTTTAGGTGGAAACCCAACCCGGGTGAAAACAACCACCTAACCCTCTCGAGTTAGAATTTTCCGATCAGCCAAATTGATCAAATCCACTAATGTACTACTTAAACGAGGGTAGTACAACCTCAATTACAACCATGCTACTTTATACGAGGGTAGCGTACCTCAAGTCCCTTCTCTTCACAAGAAGGATTTTGTCTCACGAAGGAGACGGGAATTCGCAAAGCGAATATCCAACCAAATAACAAAGAAAAGTACAAATAGTCCTATGGAGCCAACAAAGATATTCTAAAACTAAGCTTCTATAGGAGTAAGGATGCTTCCCTTTGGTGGAAGTGCATCGACGACGTGGATGCGTGAACCACGCAGTAGCGCTTCGTTGCTCTCGTAATCGCAGAGGGAGAGCGGGTGCGCAACAGGAATTAAGCTCTCTAGGTATAGAACTTAAGCTTGGAGAGCTAGAACTTGAGCTACTTCTCTTGGACACAAAAGATGTGGAAAGTATGTTACTAAGTGTGTCTTGGTGTGTGTTTGAGTGGCAAAGGTTCCCCTCTATTTATAGAGGCCCTAGGAAGGCTTTGGAAGGCTTCCATAGCCGTTGAGTGCAAGCTCCAAGAAAATCAGGCCGAAATCAGGGCTAATCATTACACTGACAGGGTTATCAGACGTCTGATCCTGGCATCGGACGTCTGGAAAACATGTTTAAGACGTCTGGGAACAAAGTCAGACGTCTGATTTTAGGCGGGTTTCCTTCCTGACTTAAATAAGATCTAAACATGGTTCTAGTGCACTGTCATCAGATGACATACAGGACGTCTAGAATGATGTCTGGACGTCTGGAAACCTACTTTTCTGCAGAAATGGATTTCCAAGAGAGTGCAACGGCTATAAGAACTCTGAGAAGAGATTTTGAGTCAGCCGAGGCAAAACGGTCATGTATCAAACGTCTGGGGTCCTCTACGGACGTCTGATACGAGGCAACGGTCATATTCTTAAGTGTTTGCTAAGGCAGCCAATGGTCCACTAATTGGACGTCTAGCAAAGTCATCAGATGTAACGACCCGATTCCCGAATCCCTACGAAACACGAGAATCGGATCGACTCGACTAAGAAGTACAAGGAGTAACAAGGGAACTACTCACTACAGTGGAAGAAAAGTACAAAAAGAACTGCGGGTAACTCTACTGGACCTTACTAGGCCTAGCGTCCTCTGCAGCCGCTGACCCTGGCTGCTCAACACCTGGTCCTGAAAAGTAACGAGTGTAACACGTCAGCGAAATGCTAAGTAGAGTGGCAACTAAAAGCTAAAGAAGCAGTAGAGTGTACAGTAGCTGTTATAATTTTACTTTCTTTATTTATGTCTTTCTATTATTTCACGATTTATTTATTTCCCAGATTCTTCACTTGATCTCGAATGTTCCTCGTGGGAACGATCTTGATTGCAGTCTTTTCCGAAAAGTAGAAGTAACATGTGGTGCTCTCCTGGCCGGGAGAGTCCCCCGTGGTGGTCCTACCCTCAGTCAACCACCCCAAGGTCGCTGACAGACGTAACGGTGACTACGGCACGCGCGATAAGCGCACGGGTAGCTACCCCGCACTGGCACGCGGTCAGTCGTTTCTGTTAACGGGTGCGCTCAAAACACAGCACAGAACCAGTATAGGGCAGAGCCCTCTCAGTAACAGGGGTCCAACCCCTCCACAGTCCGCGCACCCTCGCTTGACTACCCTGGTTTGCCCAATGGGCCTAACAAGTCGGTGTAGGAGGCTAGCAGAACCCCGGGGCCCGTGGGGTAGTTAGTGCTCTCCCTACACTAGTAGCTCTCCTCGGTACTGCGTACGCGATGTCTAGCAAGTCGGTGTACAGTGGCCAAACCCACCCCGGTCTCAACCTGAGGGCAGCAAGCTCCCCTCTACACTAAGAGGTAATGTGCGCTCTCTTTGGTACCACATACCCAAGAGACAACACACTTCGACGTTTTACTTCCTCAGTTCCCTTCTATTCTCTTTCTAGGAGTTCTACTCCTAATTCCCCGTAGGGTTCGTGTTCTTTCTGTTTGGCCATTTTAGGTTTCACCGTTCCAGAGTTACATTCATACAACCCATATTCTCAATCATATTTATTCATTCATAACAGGCAGCTGTTAAATCAAATTTACAGGCAGCTATTATTTCCTTTCCACTTTTCCGAGACTGCAATATTTATATATTCCACTAGTTTTCCAGTCCTAGGATTCATGTCATACCCTAGGATCTATCATTCAACCTAATTTTCCAGCCCTAGGATTCATGCAATACCCTAGGATCTATCATTCAATCTAGTTTCTCATTCCTAGGGTTCATGCAATGCCCTACACTCTATTAATTGTTCCACAATTGTAACAAATTATGCTAATAAATTTAAAATCCACTCTACCGGCTACAACGGGAGTACTAGGGGTGTGGTCGAAAATCCCGCGCCCCTCCGCAACCCCCAAGACTGCAATGGAATGGGGTCCTAACACAAGGATCAAGCACAAGGAGTTTCTCAGAACGGTATACAATTACTGTAAATGGGTAGAGGATCTTATTCTGGAAATAACGCAACTTGAAACACGAAAAACGGACTCCGAACGGGCCCTAAACGGGTCAAAAACGACGAAACTGTCCAAAATCAGACGTCTGGAACCTCTTCCAGACGTCTCAAAAGGTGGGTCAGATTGTACCTGAGCTCGGTGTAGTCCTTCAGACGTCCAGAAGCCTGCTGGAACGTCTGACCCTGGTTCCCAGACGTCCGATGGTCACCCCGGACGTCTGGAAGTCCTCTCCGTCGTCTAGCACTGCGGCCAGACGTCCGATTCACGTGGGATGGCGAGCCCTCGCGCCTTCCTGAGCAGAACCTGCACGCACCCACACCCGCTCTCAGCACGACAGGTCGCAGACGAAGGCGTGGCGGACGGCTGCATGGCCGTACATGCGAAAAAGGAAGGTAGAAATATCTTACCTGCCAGACGTCTTCACCGTCGTCTGGTCGTAAGCCCAGACATCTGATTCTGGAAAATTTTTCCAGAATCAGAGCCCGACTCGCTCTCCGCCCGCGACGCACGGCCGCGTCGCGCCCCGTCCGCCTGCTGCCCGAGCTGCAGCAGCCCCTCCGCGACACTCCACGCCCGCTGCTCCCCCGCCGGCCGGCTCTAGCTGCCCCGGCAAGCTCGAGCCCTCACGGTCGAGCGTCTTCTTCCTCTCGCAACACCCCCTCCCGCACACTCGCCGCGGCCGCTGCTGTCGCCGCTCACTTGCTCGCTCGCGCTCTCGCACCGGCAGGGAGAAGGAGAAGAGGGAAGCGGAGGAGATGAGGGTGAGGGAGAGGGCGAGGGCCTTATAAGGCTGCGCAGGGAGAGAGAGAGAAAAGAGCTGCGCCTTGTAGGAGGAGAGAGAGAAAAAGAGGGAAGAGAGCGGCGGGTGCAGTCTACGCGTGCATGCGTGCAGACACAACCCCGTACGCTGCAAAAATTTAATACCAGACGTCTGGAAAGGGTTCCAGATGTCTGGTCAGACGTCTGGGCCACTTCCCAGACATCTTAAAAAACCCGTCTGATGCCACGTTCGTAACATCAGACGTCTTCTGAGACATCTGGACTAAGGTCTGGACGTCTGCTTTCATCAGACAGAATTAACTAAGTCCAGCCTAAATATAATCGGACGTCTGAGTCAACAGTCAGACGTCTTAAAAGTATGTATCAGATGTCTGATTTTTAGATTAGACGTCTAAAAAGGCTGTTTGAACCATATTTTGATTTTCTAAGTTCTCTACAGAAAATGTAAGTATCCTAGTGTTGTGTAAGTGTTCCTAGGACTACTGTGAGGGTTCTTTGAGGCTCTTTAATATGAATCTAAGAAACAAAAATAAAGAGAAACAAAAGAAACAAAAGTACAAAGATTACAAGGAAAGGAAATCTATCATATTCATCTCCTTCCTTCTTCAAGCCATCGCTCCTCGTGAAGCTCCTCTGTTCTCCGTCAAGCTCCTCTAATCCGGTGTGATGGTCGGTGGGTGAGCTTCGCGAAGAAGCTTGCTCGCCGTTAGTGGCGGTTGGTTCGATGAAGGGGGAGGAGTTGAGGGATGAAGCTCTAAAGTTGCAGATATATTCTACCTACCTAGAGGAACAAAAGCCCTATAACTATTGGATGAAAGAGGGGAGGAGACGACCTACCGGTGAAGGCCGATGACGATGAGGTTTGAGGTGAAGTTGGAGCAGAGGAGGAGGTGGAAAGATCTAAAGCTTTGAAAGAAGCTTCGTGCAAAGGGAGAAGAGTGAAAGCCCTCAATTTCGGCAAGAGAGCAGCAGATGAAGGGGTCGATGAAGCTCTGAGGTCCTTCAATGGCCGCACGTGTAGGAAGAAGAGGAGGACGATGCATGCAATTTCCAGATGAAGATGTTCAGAGGAGTTGTGCGAGCACTTATAGCCCCTTGCTGGAGTAGTTGGTGGCCGTTTGTTGCGAGATTTGTTTGCAACAATCTCGTAACAATGGCGCTAACTTCGACCAGTCATTGTGGACGACAAAGGCGGTGGTTGTCGACGAAATTACCGCCGTTGGGTGCGCAATGTCGAGGGGAAGAAATTCTCTTTAGTCATTAGGGTTAGCCGAGGACTGAGGTGGCGAGAATCCGTGAGTGAAACTCGCCGTTCTCGCACCATTGTTGCCAAGAAGGTAGAGGGACCTTTTTGTGAAGAAGATGAAGAAGATGGGGGGGTAAATGCAAGGAAATCAAAAGTTAGGGTCTCATTTGTAAGGGAATTGGTTTTCAAGGGTTAAAATGTAAATTAAGTCAAGATGAAGTCCAAATGAGCCTAAATTTTTATGGTAACCTAATTTGGATATGAGGAATTTAATGGTGACTTCAATTTTGTAATTTGATATCATTTACATGATCAATTTATGATTAGACCCAAAATGTACCTAATTCCCATATGTGAGTCTGTTTTAGGTTAAAACAGGTTCCGATCATCAAATTGACCGTGTCAAACTTTATAAAATAATTTTAGTTGATTTTTAAAATATTTATATTACATTTATTTCCATCAAAATTATTTAATTGAAGTGGGGTTGAAATTAGGATTTTTTATTAGAATTAAACATTTAATTTGAATGTTAATCCGGAATTATTTAATATCAACCCACTTTTAAGATATTTAAGCTCAATTGACCTTTAATTAAGCATAGGTTTACCCTCCAGCTATTCAGCATTTATAACTGTCGGTGAAAATTGCAGAATTAACCCTAAATTTTATCAATTTCTCTTTCTTCAGCCCTGATTGAGTTATACCTGTTAATGTGTTAATTTTTTGAATTTAACCTTAGGATCTATCCATATTAGGTTAGTTATAGAGAATAATAGCAATGCCATTAGTGGGATTACTCCGCCTCCTTACAAAGGTAGCAAACTGTGCTGGAAACCTCAATCCAATGGGACAATCGGTCAAGGGTGGGGAGCCTACTCCAAATCTCACAGAAAGCACAGAAAGTAAATTTTTTAAACAACCAAAGAAACAAATGACTCCCCACCAGTGGACACGTCCCAAGCGAGGCTGCAAAAGCTCTCAAACTGCTGGAAGCTTAAGCATTGCAGCCCTTGTAAACATCCAAAGCCAGCCGCCTTCTAGATTAGGGGAAATCTCCTTGAGTGCCTCATGTTGTTCAACAAGGATAGCCCTCCAAACCTTGAAATCCACTTGCATAGGAGTAGCATCCCAGAGTGCCCCCCCATCCAAGTAGCGATCCCTCATCTAGTGCGACCAGATGGAGTCTTGACAATTTTGCAGACTCTAGATCCATTTGATCACTTAAGCTAAAGGTTACTCCAAGCTATTGCAAGAGGCTTTGGTTGGTGCAAATGGTGATCTCTAACACTGCACACAACTATTTTTCTGCTTCTTAATCAATGCCCTTGATTGTTTGCTAACTACACGAAGTACAAATAATTTTTATTTACCCGCATGCATGCATACACACACAAATTTCATAATTTTTACGCTATCTAAATTAAGCCCCTCTTAAATTTTACTTAGATTATGTAAAAATAATCTTCGCGATGTATATTAACTTGATTATTATGTCAACTTCTAAAATCAGCATTCAAACATAGGAGACTCCTGAGCCCACCAATCCGCAAACTTGTCTGGTGACCACAGGGGACTTCGCTTTGCCTTCCGCCGCCACCATGTTTTCATTCCTCCCGGTAATCTTTCCACGGCACCCGTGGAACCTTCCCTCTCTCATTCCCACCTCCCCCATCTCAACCGTCGACAACCCAATCCACGTCCCAAACGCTCTGGGCCCAATCCTCTCGAGTGTCGCCCACAAAACCAACTCCAGCCCGCCTCCTCCGGCTTTGAACTCCCCGAAGCCAATTCCCCTCCCGCCTCCTCCTCGGTCCTCCTCCCCACTCGCTTTCTCGATGCCACCACTTCCCCTCCTCCTCCTCCTCTTCCTCTCCATCCCCCTCGTCGCATCCCAGCCGTTCGATCCCTACATCCTCTCTTGCCGTCCCACCCTCTGCGGCGGCATCAACGTCACCTACCCCTTCTGGATCCCCTCCTCCACCTCCTCCCCCCCCTACTCCACCTCCTTCTGTGGGTACCCAACCTTCGGCGTCCTCTGCGACAACGGCACGCTCACCACTCTCCAATTCGACCACCCCTACGTTGTCCTCGGCATCGACAGCCCCAACCGCACCATCTCGCTTCGCGATGCCGACATCGGATCCGAGCCTTGCCCCAAACCCTCTAGCGTCGTCGTCCTTCCCCCATTCCGTTACAGCCCGGACGACACGAACCTCACCTTCTTCTTCAACTGCTCGTCCAATCGCATCGACGGATCGATCCCGTGCCTCGAGGAGAAGTCGTACGTCTTGCGATCGGAGGAGATCGGTGGGGAGCTGGACGGGGAGTGTGGGGAGAAGGTGGTGGTGCCGGTGCTGAAGGAGACAGTGGATGGGGAGAAGGATCTGGGGAAGGGCTTTGCCGGGGTGCTGAGGGAGGGGTTCCGGATCAAGTGGGACCCGATGCTCGTGAAGGACTGCAGAAGGTGCGAGGCGAGCGGGGGACGCTGCGGTTCCCGGAACGAGAGCGGGGAGGGGTTATCGATGATCTGCTTCTGCAACGACGGGACTCACGTCACCGACTGCTGGGACGGAGGTACGACGTTCCACCCTCCTTTACCTTTGGAGATCGGCAGAAACTTAAAAAAAGGAGTTTTGTTTTGCATATTATCGCCGGAAATTGGAAAATAAACCAAACATTTGGCCGGGTGTGTGTGTGTGTGTGTGTGTGGGCGGGGGGGTGGGGGGTTGTTGGGGTGTCGTTCAGTTGTAAGGAAGAAGAACCGTAGGTTCGGTTCCGATAAGACAACCTCTTTTTTTTAATGCTGTCCGTAACAAAATGAGGAACGAAAATGGATGAAGGAGTTGGAAATGAGGTAATACGACGAGGGGGGTGGGAGTTCGCAACTTGGCAGGCTATCATGCCGTGCGTTGGACGGGAGCAGTGGAAATGAGAGGTGGACATTAGGACTTTTGGTAGACCAAACTCGGGTTATTCTAAAAGCTCCCCAGCATCCAAATTGGACCTTGTTAATTCGGGAAGGGCTCACGTGCCTCACTTTTGAGACGATTAGGATTTGGATTGCAGACTGGAGGCGCTAAGTCTGCGTTTATATTTGCCCATTTTTGTTTTGAAGAATGTTTTTTGTCGACCCATGGACTAGTATGTTTAATTTTTGACGTAGATGTCCTTATCCCCTCTGCATCTTCATTGAATAGTCGTTGATTGGCTCCCCGCTTACGTTAGCGCGCGTGGGATCCCTCTTCTATTTACCAGTGCCCATTCCTTAATCCAGCCTGATGATACTCATTAGGTATTGATGCCGTGGTGAGAGCGATTAAGAAGGAAAGTAGGAGAGCATCACTGGGAGTCAACCAGAGTCGGAGGTGACGACGGGCAATGGCTAATGCTTGCTGGTGTTGTTGTTGGACCTGGCCAATGGGCCAAAGTCACCCTTTTCCCGACCCACACGAACTGCCCATGAGTTGGGTGTGAGCTCAAATAATTTGGCTTCGACTTGACCTAAGGTTCAACCTGCTTAATCATGGGTTAAGCTTGGGGTGGATATTTTCAACCTAACTTAACCTGTTTCTCATTTGAAATTTAAAAAATTTTGAATGGCCCAACTCACTTTTCACATGAGACAAAAAATTTTAAACCACCCTGGATCAAAAAATTTTAAACTACCCCCGATCAATGAGAACCACGTTGTCCCTTTTGACCAACACTCTCTCTGCACTTTACAATAACGAAATAACGGATAAAATTATCTCAATCGGTGACAAAACAATAAAGATAGGGATCTCATATTTTTAGATGTTTATAACAAAATTAACATTTTGATGTGTAATAAATTACTTGTTATTATTTAAATATTGATATTTTTTGTTTGGAGTTTTTACATGTACATTATTGGAAACAATCGATATTATTTTCTCATCATCTACTATCCAATAATGTTTTAAATGTCAACATCATTGTCATAATTATTATTCGGTTAGTTGACACTATTAAATTTAACGGCAATAGATATAAAAGGAATAAAAATTTATATTTTTTATCTATAAAGATTTTTCTCTCTTTCTATCATTTTCCTTCTTCACCTCCACCTTCCCCACCATCCTCGATTGTGGTGGACCAGGTCATTGTCGTCACCCTCCCTTCTCGACTTAGCCTAACCCCTACCCTCCTCCACTCTCCTTACCCTCCTTCCTCCCCCCTAGCCATCCTCCACTTGCAGAGCTCTAACTTCACTAGCCTCTTTCAACATTGGGGAAGGGTGGTGATCGAGACCCTTAGAATAGGAATCTTGAATCAACAAATAAATCACAGAGAAATGTATGCACGAAGTTTGATAACCTAGTTCCACCAGAAGTGGGTGTACGTCTGGAGAGAGGACGATGTTCCTAATAGGCACTAATATCTGGGTATTACAAACACTTTGTATCTTTCTTCTTCTCAGATTGCATAAAAAATAAAAATAAGTTTGCCCGTGGTATTTATAGATTGGGGTTCCCTTGGTTCGTGGGCCTATTTTCTGTTCTTGCGATCTCGAGATCTTAATCGATAGGCTATCATGAGTCGATTCCGTATTTCGTGCGATCTTCTTCCAAAGGCATCTCTAAGCATATCGGTTGAAAGTCTTCTAGAAAGGTCCACCATTATGTTGAGCATGCAGATCTGAGTAAGCCGATTTGTTTTACGGGATTGGGTTTTTACCATTTGTCGGGCAGTTGGATCCTTCGTGCGGCCCAACTTGTGAAGTGATTTTTCTACTCTCATCAATTACCCCCACTCTCTGTTGGCGGAGATAGCAGAATTAATTTTACTTCGTGTGTATCATGTCCCTAATGATGGGTTGGGAGGCTCCCTGACTGTCCCATCATTGAGAAACAACCATGAAGTCTATATTGCTTTTTGGTGGGTAATTAGCCGCAGGCTGCTTTCATGAACAGGTCAAGGCCCATTTATTTAATGTGTTGTGCAGGTGGGTGGGGCCCCACCCGTTTACCTTGCAAGCAATTGTTCAGGTGGACAAGGTGCCATTTATTTTGAGGTACAGGCGTATTGCCGCCTATTTGTTTTAGGGGAGAATAGGCATGTCACCGCCTAATTTCCCCTTGGCCTTAAGAAGCCGCTTGCATGGGCATTTAATTGTACGATGTAAGCATCATCTTCCGCGAGTGATGGCCAATCACTGTAGGTGAACTTTTGTTGCTTTGTGCTAACGGGACGCGCATTAATTGTTGTAATTATGATCGAATTGTGTCCCGATAGTCGGGACGGATTACGTGGCCTACACCTGTCATTCGAATCACATCGTAATGATTTTGTGTGCAAGGGCATTAAACGTGCCCGGTAATCATCCAGATTGAATAGTGCTGGGGTCTGCGCATGTCCTCAGTTATAAATAAGGGGGATCGTTGGGTAGTAAATGCCCCTACTCGACATCTTTGTTAGAAAGAAGAGGTAAACCCTAAGCAAGCGTGAGCGCCACTGCCCTCGGAGGAGTGATCTCGCTGGAGAAGAGAAGTGTGCTCATCTGCCAGAGCCTTTCACTAAGATGATGTCGAACATCTCTGGGAAACATGAGACGTCTTCCTCCCCCCATCTCTCCAATGAGATGCTCGAGTTGTACGCCTTTAAATCCTCTTTAGGTAGTAAATCTGCCATTCAGGGGTTTTTGAGGGAGTATGGGCTTGGGAACGTTCAGTTCCAGGTGCCGAGGATGCTGACCTGCCTGTGTTCCCCACACCATGCAAGTTACGGGGAGGTGAGTTTAACCATTTTAACTGTTATTCGTCGCTGACCACTCGCCTATTTTTTGCAGCTTTTGGATGGTTCGCCATGCTGGATACCCCGAGATGTCGCTCAGGGGGCTCCCACGGGTCCAGGCAAGAGGCGGTGAAGCATGAACCTCGAGGGACAGGAGAGAGCAACCGGTCCCCTTGTCGCCTGGAGGGAAAAAGGAAGGGGGGAGGCCTCTAGTAGCTTAGGGGAGGTGCCCCTCCGACGGAGGAAGAGACACACGGGCCTCGTGCAGATCTCCTCTGGTTAGGAAGAGGCGGGTGGTGAGGGAGGCGTCCTCGCGTCACCTTCCCGTCAGCCAAGTTTGGCGGAGGTTGGAGGTTTGGAGGTCTCTGCTGAATGGGACGAAGGGGGTTGGGTGGGATTTTCGCCAACTTCGCTCGGTGCCCCCACCACATTTGCTTGCATGGCTGAGAAGGCGGCCAAGGGAAAGAGCTTTGCGGTCGGCAGTATATTTGAGCCGTCGGAACCTACAACTGGAGCCCCTGGGGTAGTGCCTTTGCTAATTCTCAGGACGTGGGCGGGCCCATGATTCTTGGGTAGGGGAGTACCAGTTCCACCCTGTCACTCTTCAGGTAGCGTCTCCCAGTCAGGATCTTGCTGTCACTCCGCAGGCAGCTTCCTCTAGTGGCCTTTCGCCTGCACCTGAGAGTTCCTTAGCGTCCTAGGCTCGAGGTGTCGTCCCTGCCTTGATCGACCTGGAGAGGCAGGTGTTCTTGTATCTTGAGGATGCCATGACCTGGGCTAACCCACCTAGCGGGAGGGTTAATTTGAAGAACATCTACTTCTAGTGCCTTCGGGTGGTAAGTTGCTTTCCTAAGCCAGTCCTCCTACAGTACTTTTCCACCGTGTTTGAACACTTCCTGTCTTCTTACTGTGTAGGTGGATACCCTGGGGTTGGGGTTTATTCTTGGCTTCGTGACAACTGAGTCCTTTGTTGAGCCCAGCCCTGCCACCCCTAGCAAGGCGGTCGACCTGACGGTGAAATGGGAGGTTACTGCCAGGGTTGATCAAAGGAATTTTGTCCGCCATTTGGCGGATGCCAACGCTGCCTGCCAGTTGGCTAAGAGGAAGGCGGAAGAGGCTATCCGGAGGGTGAATTCCTTCGGGTATCTCCCTTCGTGTTTCGTCAAGGCCTGCAAGGAGGCGGAAGTTGCGAGGCGCGGATTGAGGGTGGTTGGGAAGATGGTCGTTAAGTTAGACGACTACCTTGGGAAGATCCACGAGAAAGATCTTGTGAAGATCGAGGAGCTCGACGACAAGCTCGAGGGCGTCGCCACTAGGCTCTCCTGATTATAGGAGGTGCAAGTGCTTAAGGTGTGCCACTCATCTGCCCTTGAAGATTACGAGGGGTCCTTGGAAGAGGAATGTCTTCGCCTGAGTCGAGTGACAGGCGATCTTGCGCTGGCCTAGGAGGCGTAGGAGAACACGGAGGCAGAGGCCATGGAGACTAGGCGGGAGCTGACTACGATCCGCCAGCTTGCAGAGGAGGGGGCCAATCAGATCCGGGAACTGCAAAATGCTCTTGTGATTGAAAAGGATCCTGAAGTAGTAATGGAATTCTTTGCCCTCGATCCATCCATGCAGGCCAGCCGAGACCTCATCTTTAGTGAGGCTGACAAATATACATTGGCTGCGACCCAATCCATACTGGAGGGAGGGCATACCTCAACGTGGGAACTCTGACTGTACGTCGAGTTTATTTGCCAGAAGGAGGCGGGACTAATAGAGGATAAGACCCCCATCTCTCCCCACAAAGGTTCGACCGGGAGCCTGGCCCTTAAAGAGAGGCTGGGTGAGGCTAGTCCTGCCAAGTTCCCCCGTGCACCTAAAGAGGGGGATCAGACTCCTAGCCACCATAGCCCTACCATCGACGTTGCCTCGATTCTGCCAACTCCCAGGGATGATCTTCCGGAGGACTCGCTGTGACTTGCCAACATGACCGTGTAGTTGGTTTTCTCCTTTCTTAAGTTTTTCCCCCTTTTTTATGGGTTGTTTGATGGAAACGACCCTTGTAAATACTGATGTTGATGTATTGTTGGCGCATTATCCATATGAAATGTGGGAGAATTCTATACATTGAGACTTAACTACAATACATCATTAAGTTATTGGTGTGCCATGTGCGCGGGAATGGCTTGCCACTAAGTGTTTGTAACTAATAGTAGTCGGCATCATTGCGCTTACATTTCTTGTAAAGCCCTCCCCAATTAGCATTCAGCTTTCTGCCTGATTCAGTTGATTGGGATGCCCCGCTGCGATGCAACACTAAGTCACCTTCTGCCTCTCATGGGAGGCTGCTGTCTTCTCTTTATAAACGTTTGCTGCCTTTGACGCTTTCTCCCTAACCTCGTTTACCAAGTCTAATGCCATGTGTACTTGGTCTTCATTGGTGAGCGGGTCACACAACTGGGAACAGTATGTGGGGAGGAGTGTTTCTACTAACAACTGGGCATCTATACCGTATACCAAGCTATAGGGCGTGTGGCCAGTCGCGGTCTTTTGACTTGTGCGTTACCCCCAAAGCGCATCCGGTAGTTCATTTGCCCAATTTTCCTTTGTCAAATCTAGCCATCTTTTCAATGCGGAGATAATTATCCGGTTGAACACCTTCGCCTGCTTGTTCGCCTGGGGGTGGGCGACGAACGTGAAACATAGCTGGATGCCCCAGCTCATGTAGCTGTCCCCAAACTTCTTGGAGGCAAACTACGTCCCGTTATTAGTGACGATGGCACTTGGGCATCCATATCGAGCGAGAATGTTTTTTCGGACAAATGTTATGACTCTGTCTGTTGTCGGGCTGGCCATGGCCTCTGCCTCAATCCACTTCGAAAGTAATCAATCGCTACTAAGATGAAACACTTTTGAGCTAGTGTTGACGGGAAGGGTCCAACAAAGCCCATTCCTTACTTTGTGAAGGGAATTGGGGACGCAATAGGCACCATGTTTTTCGGCGGGAGGTGATGGATTGGGGCACATTTTTGGCATTTGTCGCATTTGCGAACAAATTCTTGGCATTGTCGCTTCATCTGAGGCCAAAAGTAGCCCATCTGGAATAGGCAGGCTATCAGGACTTTGTACCCTTTGTGATTGCCGCAAATTCCCCCGTGGGCCTCTTGGATTGCTTAAGCAGTTTTTGTTGGGGTGAGGCAACGTAGTAGGGGGACTGAATACCCCCTTTTATATAATTGTTCGCCTATTAGCATGTAGTGTGAGGCGTTTAGTCAGTAGGCCCTTAGGTGGGGTGCTTCTAGTGGCACCTCGCCTGTGTTTAGGAAGGTTATTATCGGAGTCATCCAGAAGACGGCTGACTTGATCATTAGCGCTTGCGGGGGGCTATTGAGGGTTTACTTAGTGCTTGTAGGAGTATGTCATCCTCTTGTCCCTCAGGAATGGTCGAAGCCAGGCGGGCTGAGGCATCTGCCAATGGGTTGTCGGATTTGGGTATCCACTTGACTATGGCTAGTGCTGTCAAGGCGCTCGCCTGAGGCGAGGCGAGGCCCTAGTGCCTTGGCCGGACTCAGGCGAGGTGATTTGCTTTGGGTGACGCCTGGGCGAGCGCCTGATGTGTAGGCATGAGGCTGGGGCGAGCGCCTGACCTCCGTATGCAGTAAAAACCCGATTCCAACCCAAATAAAAAAAACTTAAAAACCCAAAACCCAAACCCACCCCACGTATGCAGTAAAACCTACCCATCCCTTCGTTTGCAACCACTCGAAGCTCGCTGCCATTGCCATCGCCATTGCTCGAAGCTCAGAGCAGCTTGAACCTTACCGCCATCGCCATCGCCATCGCTCGAAGCTTGGAGCAGCTCGAACCTCGCCACCATCACCACCACTCGACGTTGCTTTGTAAGATCTCTCCTCATCGCCCCTGTAGCTCATCGCCCCTGCAGCTCATCGCTAGGGTAGCTCATCGCCTTTGCAGCTCATCGCGATCCGTGATTTGCAAGGGCAAAGGGGTATATTGTACTGTACACTTGGGCGGGTACTGTGCACTTGGGAAGGGTACTGTGCACTTAGGGCTTTGAAATTTCGAATCATGTTTTTTTTTTAATTTACTATTCATTAGTTTAGGTCACTGTGCGTATATTTTTTAGTTTAAGGAAGATGAATTTACTACGGACTTGTAGAGCTAGTTGTTTTAGTTTGTGGCATTGGATTGTCCAAAACTTTTGGTCATGCTTGAGTTTATATTTTTTTGCGTGTGAACTTGGTAATATGGTGGTTGGTCATACTAGGATTTATGTTTAAAGTCTTAGTTATGTGCTTTCTATAATCTTTGGTATGACTTTTTTTGGACATGTATTTTTTATCCCTGAATTTCATTGTTGGATTTGTGTTTTTGCTTATACAAAGTACTTTTTATTTGGCAATTTTAACTTTTGTTTCACATTTTTGCTTATCATATTTGTTGATGGATCCATGCATGAGATTATAAGAGCATTTAATTTATTGATAATATATATTTCAAATAAATAAATAAATTAGCGCCTCATTTGTCTTGGGCGAGCACCTAGCACCTCAGGCGTTTTGGACCCCCTCGCCTTTTAGCGCCTCTTGCCTTTGACAGCGTTGACTGTGGCTACCGTAAAATTTAGCATCGCTTCCTTCACATGTATTGCATAGAGGCTCATGTTGGGGTCCTTAGTTTGGTACTCGCCATTAATCTGGTTGGCTACCAGTTGTGACTCCATGTGGACCTCCAAGCACGAGGCTCCCATGGAGTTGGTTACTCGGGGCTCGGCTAGTAAAGTCTCGTATTCTGCCACGTTGTTGGAGGCAGGAAAAGCCAACTTGGTGACATATTTATGAGTAGTGCTGTCAGGAGCATTTAACGCGATTTTGGCACCAGCCCCTGACTTGGCCCCATCATGGAGGATCCGTCGACATATAATTTCCATGGTAGGGTGCTGGGAGGATCGGGACTCGTGAATTCCTCCACAAAATCTGCCAGGACTTGGCCCCTAATGGACTTCTGTGGCTGATACTTTATATCAAATTTTGCTAACTCTATGGCCCACTTCATTTGCCTAGTTGATCTGGTTGGCCTATAAAGCATATGGAGTAAGGGGTAATCCGTGAGTACAATTATGTGGGCCTGGAAGTACGGGCGGAGCTTTTTGGTGGATGTCACCAAGGCGAGGCCTAGCCAAGGTTCGAAATGCCGATTTCGATGCTGTGCCGATGAAATTCTAAGTGTGCATTTCGTAAGCATGCTGATGGCACGCCGTGGAAATGCCTGTTTTTCGATGGGCATGCCGATGAGCATGCCGAGGGCATGTCGATGCATACCAACAAAAATAACAGAAGTAGTTAAAAAAACCAGTAGCAACCTTGACATAGGCACCTATTTCGCCGCATGCTGACCATGTCGAAGGCATGCTGACGGCATGCCGACAATATCCCTGTAAATCGACACTTTGTCCATGTCGGCAAGGCCCCTTCTCGAAAATGGCCTTGCCGACGGCATTTAAAATGATGGGTCTAACTTCTCAATCACGGTATACTTTGCTTCTGCTCCTTGGTAAGTTTTGCTCACGAAACACACTGGCTACTGTATGTTATGTTCACATGACAGGACGACACTAATTGTCATCATCGAAGTTGCCAAATAAAGGAATAGGGTTTCCTCACCTATGGGGGCTACAAGGATGGGAAGCTCTCGAAGGGACTTCTTGACTTCTTCAAGGGCTTGCTGGCATTGAGGGGTCCAGTGCATTAGCGAATACCCTTTTCCTGGAAACATTTGTCAGAGGATCGAGACAAGAATTAACCTATGGTGCTTTTCCAAAAAAAAAAAAGAATTATCCTATGGCTATGATCTTATCGACCAATGACTATATTCCTTTTAGGTTTGTCGGATGGTTCAAGGACATAATCGCCTGGATTTTGTCAGGATTTGCCTCTATTCTCTGGTTGGAGACCATGAAACCTAGGAATTTCCCCGAAGCTACGCCAAATGCACACTTCTCAGGATTTAGGCGGAGCTAGGTGTTTCTCAGAACTTGAAACACTTAGGTTAAATTCCCCAAGTCTTGGGAGAAGTTTAACCCTTTGATGAGCATGTCATTAATATACATTTCAAATGATTTTCCTATTAAATGAGCAAACACCAAATTTACAAGGCGTTGATAAGTAGCCCTAGAGTTTTTCAAGTCAAAGGGCATAATTCTATATTGAAACAGGCCCTTATCAGTTACAAACGATGTGTGGGGCCGGTTAGCCGAAGTTAGACTTATTTAGTGATAACCACTGTAGGCGTCAAGGAAGGACATGTGTGACTGCCCGCTGCAGGAGTCCACAAGGGCGTCAATCTTTGATAGGGGGAACTTGTCCTTTGGGCATGCGTCATTCACATTTGTGAAGTTCAAGCACATCCTCTACTTCCCGTTTAACTTCTTGACAATCACGATATTAGATATCCATTCCAGGTAGACTAATTGCTCTTTGAAGCCTGCTTCTAGTTGTTTGTCTACTTCTGCAGCGGTTGCCTGCCATTACTTAGCTGATTTATGACGCTGGAGCTTGCTTGACTGTCTGGGAGGCCAACTGTATATTGAGCCAGTGTTTGATTAGAGATGGGTCTACTCCTGACAGGCCATTGGCTAACCAAGTGAAAGTGTCCACGTTGGCCCTTAGTAGCATGAGCAATTCGTGGACTTCATCACTAGATAGCTTGGTTCCTATGTGAACTAGCTTATTAGTTGTATCAGGGTACAACTGAATGGCCATGGTTGAAGAACTAGGCTTCATCTCCTGTGCAGGCAGCTGTGTAGGGAATTCATCCTCTTGTAAGATGTGAACCAAATTCCTCTTCCCCCATTTGTGAGGCTTGGGGGGAATTCTCTCTATTGAGAGCTCAAGCTCAATATGCAACAATTCCCGGTTGGCGGATTGGTCTCCGTGGATAATCCCGACTCCACGGGGGGTGTAGAAGAGTATGCACTGGAAGTACGAGGAAGGGATTGCCCGGTAGGCATGAGTTGTGGGGCGGCTTATGATACCATCACAAGCTACCATCAGCCCTACCACTATAAAAGTGGTCGTCTAGTTAGGGTGTTTATCTCCATCACATATTAAAATTGGTAGGTTGATTTCTCCTTTGGGCATTACTTTATGGTTCCCGAACCCTACTACCGGTAGGGTTGACAAGGGGAAGTGTTCCTCGTTGAGACCCAATTGTGCGAGGGTCTTAAGGAAGAGGACGTCCACGGCGCTACCCTCATCTACTAGGAGACGGCGTTGTTGGCTCCTGGCTAGGAGGAGGGTTACCAGCAAAGGGTCCATGTGGTCTGCCGGATTTGGCAAGGCGGAGAAGAGCCTTGAGGTGGCTTGCCTGACGGAGCTCCTTTCTCCCCATTGTAGAGTGGGATACGCCTCCTGGGTGGCTTCCCTAGGGAGAGGTGTGGTCACCGACCCTCCCAGGGGTCCGTGTACTGTGTTGACGCTAAAGATTGTCTATCTGCCCTTTAACCGAGTGTTGGCGTGACGACGTTGGTCGGGGTAACAAGACCCCGGTCGCTTGATTTTCTAGCCGCCCCATTTTGAGAGCCTCCATAACTTGGCGGTGATATTCTTTAGGCGGGAGTTCCAATGGTACCTTCTGTGAGGCTGCCTGGACCCATCTCCCCTTACTCTGGAACGGCTATCACATGGACTCCCTGAGGTTGTTGGAGTTTCTCCCAATAATAGTCTTCGAGAGCCTCTATGGGGCATTTTCCCTTGTCTTAGCCCTCATTTCGCTTGACAAAATGGGCCAGATTGCTGTGACGGATCTGAGACTTGATTTGATCATGCAGGTCGCAGCAATCTTCCATGGCGTACCCCGGGCTTGATGGTATTTGCAGTAAGGCCTAGTCTTCGACTTCTTAAGGGGCTTTGGCGAGGGAAGTAGGTCTTTATTTGTGGACCGTACTTCCGTTAATACGCTCGCTTGGTTCACGACCAAGGGAGTTATTCCTCATAGGGATCCCGCCTGGGTTGACGGGGATCGTTGAGCTGGTTCTTGCTGAGTCAGTCCTTTAGATCCGGAAAGTTTCCCTTTTGTTTGTTGAGGCGATGAACATTCCTTGCTGATATTGGTGCTACTTCGGCTGGGATCCCCTTTGCCTCAGGGGAGGCATAATCCTCGTAGAGTCCATTTGCCAGGCGGCTCCAGGAGCGGAAGGAGTTGTCCTGCTCGGCGAATTTGGTGGCGCGGTCCCAAAGCTCCGCCATGTCCCTTTGAGGGAAGTTGTCAATGTCATACTAGAACCTTTGAGTCAGCAGTCCTGGCTTGAAGTACTGGATAGCTATAGTATCGTGAGAACGCTTGCACTTAAAGTACTGGGTCTTAAACCGATCCAGATAGGATCGAAAAGACTCAACCCTCCTCTGTCGAATTTCTGAAAGCCTCTCAGGATTATCCCTAACTCGCTGTTGATTGACAAAATACTAGCAAAACTTGTCACTCAACTCTTGGAAGCATGTGATTTGCCCTGCCAACAGTTCGTTGAACCACTTGCGGGTCATCTCAGATAAGTAGGACGAGAATACCCGATAGAGGACCTTGTCCGGGCATCCGTGGGCTAGCATCATTTACCGATAGCTTCCTACGAAGCTATTAGGGTCCGCCATTCTGTCATATGGAGCCAGGACAGGTTGCTTGAACTTCTCGAGGAGAAAGGCAGTCATTACTTCTTCTGAGAAGGAGTACGTTGTTACGTACGTCCGGGGCCTTATGCCTCTCATGGCTCAGGTGACTTGGCAGACGATCTCAGGAATCAAGCCTCTGCCATTGGTCACCAAGGGAATAGCCCTCGACTACTCGTCGGACTCCCGAGGAGGCACGGGGGGGCGGCTTTTGGGGACAAGGAGAGACTTCACCCTTCTAGCTACTAAGCTCATGCTTCATTTTTTTGAGCCGTTTGCGTAGGCGAGCATTTTCTTCCACAACGCAACGCCACTTTAGCTGGTCATCGATGGGGTTGGAACTTTGGGGTTCTTCTAGTCAGAATTCCGCTCGGTCCCTCATCAGCCAGCTCTCCTGCAGTTACTCTTCCACCATCTGCTGCTCGGCCCTTAAGGCAGCCAGCTTCTCGTCGTATTCGTCTTCCTTTACTTGCATGTCGTGGAGAGCGTCTTTCGAAGGGCCCTCCTGACGGGAGGGGGGGATCTTGAGGCGCGTTTGGTGGTTGTATCTCCTCATCTTTACTTAGCCTGGAGGGTTGCCGGCACTTCCTAGACATGGAAACATTGGATTCTACCAGACTGGGTTTCTCCGAGTTAGCACGTGAAGAGTGACGCGTGGAAGGAGCCATAGTAGGAGGGATGGAGTCGAGAAATGTAGTACTATACGATTCTCATAGACGACACCAATTGAACGAGACCCTTAGAATAAGAACCTCGAATCAACAAATAAATCACAGAGAAATGTACGCATGAGGTTTGATAACCCAATTTCACTAGAAGTAGGTGTACGTCTGGGGGGAGGATGATACTCCGAATAGACACTAATAGCTAGGTGTTACAAACTCTCTGTATCTCTTTTCCTCTCAGATTGCGTAAAAAACAAAAACAAGTTTGCTCGTGCATTTATAGATTGGGGTTCCCTTGGTTCGCGGGTCTCTTTTCTGTTCCTGCGATCTCAGGATCCTAATCGACAGGTTATCATGAGTTGATTTCATATTTTGCGTGATCTTCCAATGGCAATTCCAAGAATGTCGACTGAAAGTTTTCTGGAAAGACTCGTCATTTTGTCGGGCATGCGAATCCAAGTGAGCTGATTCATTCTGGGGGATTGGATTTTTGCCATTTGCTGGGCAGTCGGATCCTCCGTGCGGCCCAACTTGTAAGATGGTTTTTTTTACTCTCTTCAGGTGGTGAGGTCGATGTTGGTAACGTCGAGGCCAGAGTAGACTTCGGGGAGGTTGGAGATGAGGCAGGGGATCTAGAGGTTGGTAAAGGCAAAGATAGGGTGGAAAGAGGCATCGTGGCAATGATGATCAGTTGTCGTGGTAGAGGAAGGAGGGTAAAGAAAGGAGGGCAGGGAGGAGGAGGAAGAGAGAGTAGGGAAAAGGACAAAAGCAGAAAAAAATTTCTAGATAAAAATATAAATTTTTATTACTTTTAAGTCAACCACTATTAAATTAACAGTGTTAATTAACAGAGTAGCAATTGTAAAATTGTTGTCATATGTTTAGTGACATTTAAAGTAATATTGGAAAGTAGTTGACAAAAAAGTAACACCAATTATTTCTTGTAGCATCTATGTAAAAGCTTCTTATTTGGTAGGCTCTTTTTTGTTTTGTTTTTTATAATATTTATCTTTTCATGTAAAAAAAAAATCCTTTCACTTCACCTTTATCTTTTTTGGATAAAAAATATCATATTTTCGCAATATTAAATCAAAAAACATAGGCTAATGGGTTGCCTCACACCTGACCCAACCTAATGTGTGTTGGGCTTGGGTTGGACATTTTGGCTCATTGACTGGGCCAGGTTGGGCTTGGGTCGAGCACTTTAGACTTTGAATAGGTCTAACTGTTGTAATCATGGAATTAATTGGCTGGCAAGCTTCATTGGCTTGAGGAGGAAGGAGAAGTGGGAAAAGAGATAAATCCATTGGAGATAAAGAGGGATAACCAAAATCTATTAGGTCTCGTTTGATAGAGATTTAAGATTTAACATTGGTTAAGACTTAGGGCTAGTTTACTTCATGGGTTAGCCCCACAAAAGGGGGTTAACCTATCTTTACTTAACCATTTGCAAAACTCGAGTTTGGGGTGTGAAAACTCATGTTTTTCCAACACTAGCTCTTACGAGGTTAAGTAAACACTGGTTAACACTATCTCTTGTCCCCACATCTTTAACATGTACCCCTAATGGCCAAATCAGGCCCCACCCTTGACGCCCAAATCAACCTTCACCATCCCTTGCCCAAATCGACCTCTCCATGGACAACAACAAGTTTGATGCTCCATCATGGTGTGAATACTCTCCATCCTCGAGCCCCTTCCCTTCATCCTTGAGTCTAATCCCTTAATGGGTTTAAATATTATAAAATGAAACATTCAAATATCACAAATGGTATTTCAAATATCAGGTTTCGAATTGATTATCATGGGTGATATTTTAAATGTCATCGATGATATTTGGTTCAGAAATAAAATAACACAGGTAATATTTCATATATTACAGAAGTGATATTTGGATAGCCATTTCGTATCCTTGTTGAGGTTCTTGAAGTCTATGCACTTTCGTCATTTTCTATTGGTCTTTTTGACCATCATTATGTTGGGCAGCCAATTGGGATACAAGGACTTTTTGATGAATCCCACCTCCACCTTGACTATGGTCGTTTGTCATTATTCAGCCTATTCGTGCCGGTGCACTTGCCTTATTGAGTGGTCTCCTAGCTGAATGTTCAAGCAATGTTCAATTATTGCTGAGTCTACGCTTTGCAGATCCTTAGCAGACTAGGCAAAGACATCGGCATTCTGTTGTAGCAGCTCCAGGAGTTCATAGATTTTGTCTAAATCCAAGTCAGCAATGACTTGGATGAACTTGTTATCATGCTTCAGGTATAATGGGGGCAGCATGATGGAGGTTCCTCGATGCATGCTAGTGGGTGAGGCCTCCTCGCCTTGAGAAGAGGCACCCGCTTCAACAATGGTGATCATGGTTCTCTTTTCCCCCCATCATTGTGGTTTGGGGGGAATCCTTTGCATACTCTGCTCAAGCTTGAGGTGAAATAATTCCCATCCTGCCAATTAGTATCTATGAACTATGTTAATCCCTACCAAGCAACGTAATATAGCCACTTGAAAAATAGTATGATGGGATGGTGACAAATCCATGCGTAGTAGGTCGCCTTACTATCCCATCAAAAGTAGGAAAAAGAACAAGGTGCCGAGTCCCATCTCGGATTGTAACCGGTAAGTCTCCCTCCTTTAGGTATTATATTGTGATTACCAAAGCTAACCATAGGGTATGTTTAAGGGGTTACGTCTTTCTCCTTGAGGTTGAGCTTATGAAGGTCTTTAGGAATAATATATCGATCGCGCTTCCCTCATCGTTGAGTAGGCAGGGTTTATCCTGTCCTGCTACGAGGAAAGTGATCATGAATGGGTTGGAGTGTGTGCCAAGGTTCGACATTTGGTGGAATAGAATGGTTGCTGCCTTGTCCAACTCTTGGCACGGAGTCTCAGCTCCCCATTGGCTAATTGGCATAATCGGTTCAAAGGGGTTGGTTAAAGTAGTCGTTAGTGGAATAATACATCACTTTTGTTTTATTTGTATTGAAAGTGATTTAGTAGAGGTAAATGTGATCCGTAAGTAGATATACTGTAAGTAATTTTTATTTTTATTTATATTAAAAGTGATTTGTTTGAGGTAGATGTGATAGATAACTTTATATGTATAAGTGATAATTGGTTGAAATGACTTAGTTTCATTAGAAATTGTAAGGCTCTCTTATATAGAGAGAGACTGTAGGGTCAAAAGTACAGGAATGTCCTTGAGGAACAAAATACACCAAGCCCTTACAATAAGAAATAAATGACCACACTACATAAGCTAACACTCACTCTCAAGCTGAAGCATAGATATCAATCATGCTCAGCTTGGATATACAAGAATCAAATGAAGATCTGGCCAAGGGCTTAGTGAAAATATTAGCAATCTACTCTTCAGATGTAATAGAGGTGGTATATAGCAACCCCTTTTGAATAATGTCCTTGGTATAGTGACAGTCAACCTTAACATGCTTTGTCCTCTCGTGTAATGCTGGGTTGTTGGCAATGAAGGTAGCTGCTCTATTATTACATCACATTTCCATGAGGCTAGAAAACTGTACCTGTAAGTCAATAAGCAAGGATCTGATCCACATCATCTCAGTAGTTGTCTGAGCCATAGCTCTGTACTCAAACTCGACACTGGATCTTGCAACTGTACCATGTTTCTTGCTCCTCCATGTGATTAAATTTCCTACTAAGAAGGTGTAGAATCCAGCAGTGGATTTGCTATTCACTTGGTATTCGGCATAGTCTTCATTTGAGTAGCCAACCAACGTCATTGAGGACCCTTTTGAGAAGAAGAGACCCTTCCCAAGAGCCTTCTTGATATATCTAAGCACTATCAATGGTGCATCCCAATGCTGATGTGTTGGCTTGGCCATGAACTGACTTAGTCTCCCAATTGCAAAGGAGATGTCCGACCTCGTGATAGTAAGATACAGCAGCTTGCTCACAAGCTGTCTGTACCATCTACTGTCCACCACCTGTACATCCTCATCATAAAGTAGCATCTTGGGGTTCATAGGAATATTGGCCTTCTTGGCCCCAAGCATACCAACCTCTTGCAAGATATCTAAAGCATACTTCCGTTGGGATAAGACCACACCCTCCTTGCTGTGAGCAACCTCAATACTAAGAAAATACCATAAAGCCCCTAAGTTTTTCATGACAAACTGTTTTGCTAGGAAGCACTTAACCTCATCAATACCCTACACATTGTCCCCTGTGATGATCAAATCATCAATATAAACAAGAAGTACCACAGTACCTCGTTTAGTTCTTCTGACAAAAAGTGAAAAATCAACTGTTGATCTCCTGAATCCAGTTGCCTCTACAACATGTGACAATATCTGAAATCAGGCTTTGGGACTCTGTTTGAGGCCATATATAGCCTTCCGTAATCGACATACACACTCCCCTGCCTTTCAAAGCCAAGTGGTTGCTGCATATAGACTTCCTTTTAGAGATCACCATAAAGGAAGGCATTCTTCACATCTAACTGGTGCAAGGGCCAATCTAATTGAACAGCCACTGCAATCAACACCCGGACTGTGGGAACTTTGGCAATTGGGGAGAAGGTGTAAAGAAGTCCACCTCGTAAGTCTGGGTGAACCCCTTTGCCACGAGACGGGCTTTGTACCTAGCAACACCACCATCAGGATTGAACTTCATAGTGAATATCTATCGACAGTCAATGAGTGCAGCACCATCAGGAAGTGGAGTAAGCTCCCAAGTCCCACGACATCTAAGAGCGACCATCTCATCCTCCATGGCTGCACACCATTTTGGATCAAGCATGGCCTCATAGTGAGTAGCTAGAATCTGCGTAGTAGCTAACGTCTGAGTAAATGCAGTAAATCCAGGAGTTAGACTATCAATAGCAAGTGCCCCCGCTGTGGGATAAGTAGTGCAAGTTCGTGGTTGCTTTCGAATAGTTATCGGAAGGTCAAGATCATCGCCTAACACATCACCTGTTCTGTCCTTGTGACCATCATACGACAAACATACGTCAATGTCTAAATGACTCACCTGGGAAGCCGATGGTGAAGGCGAGGATGGGGGTCCCTGATGGGTAGCATGAGGGCGGACATATGTTTGGAGGGGCCCAGTCAAGCATCGAAAGGGATGCATAGTAGGAGGTGGTGGTGATGTGGTAGGGACATGAATCTTAGGAAAGCTCCAAAAGCGAATGGGAGAAAATGGCATAGGCGTCATATCACCCTCGGGAGGCATCTCAACAGCCGTTACAGAAAAGAAAGATACAACCTCATGAAAGGTAACATCCGCTGAAACATAGTACCGGGGAAATAAGCGAATCAAAACACCGATACCCCTTTTGAGTTCGGGTGTAGTCAAGAAAAATACACTTGACTGCTCTTGATGTTAGTTTATCCCTACCTGGTCCCAACAAATGGACAAAGGCAACGCAACCAAAAGTCCAAAGGGTGGCGTGAAACAATGGACGATCAAGATATATGATCTGAATAAGAATCCATTCATGCAATGTAGCATTAGGCATCCAATTAATCAAAAAATAAGGAATCAAAATAGTGTCACCCCAATAGAGAGAGGGGATAGAGTGGTGAATTAATAAAGTGCGAGCAACGTCAAGAATATGACGATGTTTCCTCTTAGAAACACCATTTTGCTGAGAGGTATGAGGACATGTTGACTCATGGATAATGTTACAACTATAAAAGAAATTGTACAAACGCAAAGTACAAAATTCTAAGGCATTATCAGAAAAAGTCACTTCAACAAACAAGAATGCTGAGTTTTTATTTCTTTGACAAAGTTCTCAATAATTTATTTCACATCAGACTTATTTTTCAAGAGAAACATCCAAGACACATGAGAAAAGCCATCAACTAAAACAAGATAATATTTATTCCCAAGTCGATCAGGAGTACTACTGGGATCCCACATGTCCATATGAATCAAATAAAAAATAGTAATAGACGAAACAAAAGTAGAACTGGAAAAACTAGCCTTGTGGTGCTTGCCAAGTTGACAAGCATTACAGGTGAGAGCAGTAGTGGAGGGGATGTGCAGTATAACATACCTGAGGCGATGAATGGGTAGATGGTCAAGGCAGTGGTGCCATTGGAGAGGAGATCCAGTAGAAGTAATGCCTTGGGTAGCAGAGGCAACAAAAGCATTACGGCTGATATAGTACATCCCATGTTCTTTACGCCCTCCATCAATCGTCTTCCCAGTGAATTTGTGTTGCAAGACACAAGAAAACGCATCAAAAATAGCTCGGCAGTTCAGATCTCTAGTGATGCTGCTAACAGACAATAAACTTAAAGGAAAATCAGGCACATAATAGACATCTGCAAGTCTCAAAGTAGGAGAGAAGGACATATCTCCCTTGCCAACAAGTGGCGAGTGTCTCCCATCAGCTACCTGTACTGTCTTGGCAAGTGTAATAGGTGCTAATTGAGAAAAAGAGCCCCAGTTGCCACATAGGTGCTTAGATGCACTAGAATCAATCAACCACTCACTAGAAGACAAAAGTGACGACATATTAGTCGTAAGTATCTCTGACGAGGAGACCATAGCTACAGTGTCTGGAATCTGAGAGGACAACTGAGCCAATTGAGCCAATTGAGCAATCTGTTGCTGCAAGTTCTTAATCTCAGTGCTCAAGGAATTGATATTAGAAGTAGGAAGAGTCGCATCGGAGATCTTAGCTGCCTGACTGGCCACAGTGGCCTACCATGCTTCTGCCAACATGTAGTCTTAGCGTGACCAAGTTTGCCACAGTAAGTACACGGGGTCCTGGTACGTGTAGCAGAAGAACGTCAACGTCTACGACCACGTGCAGGGTAAGTAGTACCCCTGTCACATCCAGGGATCGCAGCCAGTGCAGACTACTAAGCAATAGTGTCAGGAGTAGGAGTGCGTACTGTAACTCTGCTGAATCTACTATATGCTTTCTCCAGAGTAGGAAGTTCAGGACAGTAAGGATATGATCTCTAGCTGCCGTATACTCAGGTCTAAGGCCAACCAAGAAAAGAGAGACGGCTAATTGTCTCCTAAAGCTCCTCCAGGGCTCACAGGCACACCCTGGTAGGTAGGAGTAGTGCCTCTGCAACATTCCTTTCATGAGGGGGTAATATTGTGACAGCATGCATCCCTCCTTACGTAGATAAAAAAGATCATAGAAGACCTGAAAAACTTGTGCAGAGTTCTTGGCATGTGAATAAGTGTCACGCAAAGACTTCCACATCTCTTTTGTAGTAGTGTAGTATATGATCTTATCCCCTATGCGGGGAATAACTGCCTGCATCAGCCATGCACAAACCATGGAATTGTCGTTGTCCCAATTAGCATTTGTACCTGTCTTGTTCTCAGGCTTTGGATCCGTAAGAATATGGCTCTTTTTATGACCTATGACGGTCATAAGAAATGTCTGGGACCACCATGGGTAGTTGGTCTCATCGAACTTAACAACAGGACCAAAGAAAAGGTTCTTGAGTACCCCGGTGTCAGAAATAGAGCCTGAGGACACCTCAGACTAATCATCTGAAGCCATCTTTATAATCTAGAAGCTTCGATCAAGCTTCTACCACCACAAAATCATCCACAAATCTAAGATTAGACAAATTCAGATCTGCATCAAGGACTTAAGCTCCTAAATCGGGATAAGAAAACCCCTTTTCAATCATTGCACGGGGATCGGATCATGGAAAATTGCCTCCCTGTTGATCTGCGTCGCCAACCACCATCACTAGAGGTCAGCATCACCTGCAGTGTACCGTTGTCGGCCCAACAGGCAGCCCTCGCTGTTGCTGCACTGTCGCCAACCACCGTAGCACCATCGCATGCTCAACGAGCCACTATTGCGCCGTCGCCGGAGGTCAGATCGGCCAACAAGAGGTCACAGCGTCAACGTGAGCGGCTCTTGGTGCTACTGTGCCGCTGCTGAGACCTAGGAGGGCTGTGAATGTCGTAGAGCCATCATGATCAACGTGGGGATTGCTGCACCACCGCTGGAGGCCAAGAAAGCCCCCAATCATGTCGCTGCGCCACCGCAAGCACTGCCTGAGGGTGTTGCAGGCTCACCTACGCCATTGCAGCACCGTCGCACGTGTTGCAGCGCGCCGCTGGAGCTTCGTCGAGAGTTGTTGCCGCTCACGAGATAGAAAGAGAGGATTGGGGTTTAGTGGTTTGGGTTTTGGAGGCTGTGAAGGGTGGGATACCTAGAGTTATGGTTTAGGATCGATGCTTTGATACCAAATCAGTTGAAATGACTTAGTTTCATTAGAAACACTAGGGCTCTCTTGTATAAAGAGACCATAGGATCAAACGTATAGAAATGTCCTTGAGGGACAAAACACACCAAGTCCTTACAATAAAAAATAAATGATCACACTACATAAGCCAATGGTGATAGTCAGTTGATATTATAGAGGAATAGTATTCGATACTATTTGCTTATTGTAATGATTAGCCATAACACTGACACGTACCATAATGCGTCAACTTAATCCTCTGTCGTAGAGATATGCCATGATTTTGATAGTGTCTCGAACTCAAAATCTTTTTCCACCTTCGATTACATCATCTCGGGCCTATGTATTAGGTAGCCAAACTAATCAAGAAATGTACGTCTACACTTAAAGGAAACATTCCAAAGAAATGTTTCTAAATATAAATTTTTGGAGATTTTACAAATAAACATTATAAAATAAAACAAATACAATGCAATAAAAATTGCAAATAGAAAATCACTGCTTGGCTGCATCAGATGTAAGGATGGTCATTGCCCAGGCATGCCATCTGGGGTCCTACATTTTTTTACTACAGGGCCAAGTAATCAGATGCTTAATGAGCCATTTCTCTCGTCAAATGCATACAGCTCCTCAGGGATGTAAGTTTTGATAAATTTAACCTGAATTTGATTCAACCCAACCTGTAAGAATGGGTAAAATTCAATCCGAAGAGTTTGGATATGGGTTTTAGCTAAAAGATCCAACTGGGTATGGATATGGGTATTGATTTATATTTAATTACTCGACTCAAGTATCCAAATAAAATTCTCATTTAGCCGAGATATATAAGTGCCGCTCTAAGTCTCCCATTTCTCAAGCTTTAATCTCCCATGTGATTCCCTCCATGATTTTGAAGGTTGGGAGTTCTGAAGCTTTAATTGAAAATTTATTTTTGGGATGAAGATCTTTTATTTAAAATGTACATGTATTTTATTTTTCTTTGTATTTTTTGCTTTTGAAATATTCCTTTTGAAGTTCTTTTTCGTAATAATTTCAATGGGAATCACTAAAATTGGAATAACCTGGCCCTTTGTTTCAGGCTTGTTAAAAATAAATAATTGATGAATCGTGTTATAGATTTTTTTCTTCTTTAACTCTAAGTTGGATACGATTTGATTATAAGATCAATTTATAAATGGATACCCGATGGATAGATGTGTATAGGTACATATTTGAATTTTTATATCTAATGGATAAATGGATAGCGTATGGGTATAGATTTTGTAAATGGATATAGGTATGGGTTTAGCCAAACCCTACTCAAACCCGATTCATTTGCATCCCTACAGATGCCTCCTTGAGTTAATAATCATCTTAACACAAACCATGAAAACAAGTCATTTTAACGTTGTCCAGAATAAACAATTATTAGCTTCAACCCCACTAACCATATCGACCCTTGAGGCCTAGTTTGGTAAAGGGGATAACCTATCAAAATAAGGGTTAACTTTGTTGGGAAGGATAATTTGACTTGGGTTAAGAGAACTTAACCCGGGATAAGTTATTCTGTGATGGATGTGGGATAAGCTCTTTTTATGGGTTATCTCGTGTTTTCACAAGTTAACCCATAAACTTTCCAATTAGTTACAGGTTAACCCACCAGGATAACTTCTATGACTTCCAACAAAAATGGAGGATAATCTATTTGCAAAAAAGTTATCACATGAAATCTATCCCTCCAGCCAAACTAGCCTTGTTAGTTTTTGACTTTGACTTTGACCTTTTTTTTTTGGAAAGATAAGAGCGAAATTCATTGCGACATTAGGGATTACAAGGAAGGTTCGGCCAAAGCCAAGAACCAAAGACATGAGAGTCAGCACCATATCTTGCGAGATTGTGAGCCAAAGTAACTCGCTCCCTAGGAACCTTAACCAACGAAATCGAAGGAGCAGAAGTAAATAAGATTTACATTGATTCACCACATGCTTTGACCTCCAATGGGGTTGTGACATCCCAAGTATTTGACTGATGGGACCAGCAACGTTACTGGAGATTGAATCCATTTCCAAAGTCAAATCCAAGGCGAGAAGGAGGCCTTGAAGAATAGCATGAATTTCAGCTTCGAAAGGATCAGTGGCAGAGAGTTTGACTGCTACTGCAGTAGTACATTGATCAGTGTCATCTTTAAGCACTGCTGCAGCACAAGAGAGAAGTCCTAACCGCTGCATCAACTACAATAGAGAAACCAGCCGAAATATGTAGAGGATTTGAAGTCTCAGAACTGGTAGACACTGTCATACTTGGAGAAAAAGTTGCTTGTCTTTCCTGGAAATGGGGGCAATCAGTATAAAATCTTGCCATATTGTGTGCCCTGCTGACAGCGTTTGAGATCTGTAATTTTTTGCCACCCATGATAAATTCATTCCTTTAGAGCCACAAGACACGAAGGATGTATATCGGAAGTAAGGAGCACTGTCCAGATGCTGGTAATTGATCCCCCATTGTTAAAGCCTTGTCCAACCCAAGATTCATAGCAGCCTTCCACTCGTATACCCAATGTGAACCAAACTGCCCTCACCACTTGACAATTGAAAAATATAAGATCAATGTCCTCTGTATCTGCTCCACATAAATCGCAGCATGGATCAATGTTAGGAAGTCTGGCAGTTAATACTGCCTCTGTTGGCAAGGCATTAGTTGTGACCCTCCAAAGGTAAGTTTTTGTACGGAGAGCTAGATCCTCAAGAGCCCAAATTTTTTTGCAAGTGGCTATCACTTCAGAATTATAAGTATGGTGTTTCCCATCAAATTGCAACAATGCTTGATAAGTGATTTTAATAGAAAAAATTCCTAATCTATGTGGCTTCCAAATCATGCAGTCTTCCTCGTCCTGATGAATTGGAGTTTCTTGAATTATGGAAATCAGATCATCTTGAAAAGAAATATGCAGCAGCTCCATATTCCAATCGTTGGTATTAGATATGTATTGATGCAACAAAGCTCCACCATTGTTACTCCTTGTGCCTAGCAGAACTGGAGCTTCCCAGTCCCAGACCCAGTAATCTCTCCACACATTTATCTTCCCCCCATTTCCAGCCACATGGAATTAGCATATAGTTGTCCCTGCACCTCACCCAGCGCCTTCATAAAAGGCGAAGAACTTTGATTTAGAGAGAAGCCTCAAAATGAAGAATTAGTGAAATATTTAGCCCTCATATAGGACTGCCAGAGACCTTGTTCTTCTGTTAATAATCTCCAACCCATCTTCATAAGACATGCTCGATTCATATAAAAAGGGTCTTGAAATCCAAGAACTCCAAGATGTTTGGGCGGTGCAATCGACGACCAGGCCTTGAGTGACATATGCTTCTTACCATCAAAAAAGCCCCACCAGAAGTCTTTCGCTATCTTTATAATTTCTGCACAAAGCTTTCTTGAAAATAAGTTGGTAAACATAAGATAACAGGGAACAGTTAAGATAGAGGACTGAATGAGAACTCCCCTTCCAGCCTGAGGAAGCATCCTTCCTTTCCATCCGGATAATTTTTTATGGCGTGTAGATAGCACTAGATCTTTTAACTTCTTTTGTGCCATCAAGTCAAGTAAAGGACAACCCAAGTATAGCTCATCTTTGGACATTTCAACCATTCCCAGCTCAAATTTAATAGTGTCCTGAATAGCAGGAGAAGTTCCTTTACTGAAATAAAGCTTAGATTTCTGGAAATTAACTCTCTGGCTTGATATAAATTGAAAATCGTTAAGAATAATTTTGACTTGCCGTGCTTCATGTAGAGATGCGGCGGAGAAGAGAATAGTGTTGTCAGCGAACATGAGATGGGTTAGAGGTAGCATTTCCTGAAATTTCCCATTAGATAAAGATAGTTGCAAGGATCGAGAGAGAAATTTAGAAGAGAAAATAAATAAGTAGGAGGAGAGGGGGCAGCCTTGTCTTACTCCACGTGAAGGGAAAATGGTGCTAGTTGTTCTACCATTAACTATAATCTCAAAAGATGCAGAAGTAATACAAGACATGATAAGAGAGGTAAAAGGTGGAGGAAAGTGCAATTGCAATAAAGAAGATTTTACAAAGTTCCACTCCAATTTGTCAAATGTTTTTCCATATCTAACTTGAGTACCATAACCCCATTCTTCCTCTTCATTGTCTTCGTAGAGTGGATGACTTCCTTCGCAAGCACAACATTATCCGCTATTTGTCTACCAGTCAAAAACCCAGACTGATCAGGAGATACCACTCTCATCAATGCAGGTTTCAGTCTTCAGGGTAGAAGTTTTGCTACCAGCTTATACAAGGTATTTGTGAGGCTTATAGGTCTGTAATCCTTTGGCTCGATAGGGCCATTCAGCTTGGGGGCCAATGCCAAAAATGTTTTGCTCATAGAAGAGGGCATGATGAGGACTCAAAGCATTCCTTGACAAACTTCAGCACATCCTTTCCGATTACATCCCATGATCTTTGAAAGAAAAGTGTTGGAAGGTTGTTAGGACCAGGACTTTTAGTAGCATCCATAGTGAATAGGGTTTTTTTTATTTCCTCATCTTTTGGAATGGACGCACACCAAGAATATTCAACCTCAGATAACTCGTCAGAATGATTAAAAATGGCAGGACAATCAAATTGATAGTATTTAGAAGTATATAAATGTTTGCAGAAGTGGAAGTAACAACAACCAAGCTTTTTCCCACACTAAGTGAGGTTGTCTATATGGATTCTTTGCCTCCATACGATCAATTTTCAACCATTTCAGAACTTAAATTAAAGTAATTGAGGTCATGCTTAATAGTTTCCTTTCAACACTTGTTTGGTCTTCCTCGTCCCCTCTTAGCGGGTTCAGCCTCCAACTTCTCGCATCTCCTAACTGGAGCATTTAGTGGCCTTCTTTGTAAATGTCTAAACCACCTTAGACGTGCCTCTCTCAATTTATCCTCTATCGATGCATCATAACTTTTTTTCTAATAATCTCATTTGAAATACGGTCATTTCTTGTATGACCACATATCCATCTTAACATCTTCATTTCTGCCACAGACATCTTCTGTACATGCTTATAGTTGATAGCCCAGCATTCAGAACCGTACAACATGGTTGATTTTACCGCAGCTCGATAAAGTGGAAGAAACAATTTTGAATTTTTTTATCTCCCGTTTCCTCTCCAGTAGGTAACCTCAACCACTGTATTACATTTTTTCTTTGTTGGTTCATAGCATGAAGATAATATTTAGTGTTACGGCCCCCACTTTCTATCCAGTTGTGCCTAGAGTGTTGAAACTAGTATAGTTCTTCTGTTGCTTGAAAAGTTTTTCTTGCTGCCCATTTGAAATAGTAGGAGCCTTCAGTTGGATATTAGACATGGCCTTTTCAAGCTTTTCCTTTTTAACTTTCCAATTATTGCTATCCTTTTTACTCCAAACTTTGAGATCCTCCCTTAATTCTTGATTATTATCATAGATGGAATAAGAGGATGAAGTATTCTTCCCCTAAGACCTAGAAATTGCCTCTTGAAAGGATTCATTCATAAACCAAGAAGCTTCAACTCTTCATATAGAGCTTTTGAAAGTGACTTTTCTAGCAGTTTTTAGCAATATTGGACTGATCACTCCAGTGATTAAAATGCCATCGGCATGTTCTCGACATGCCGACGAAACGAAGGTTTTTGATGAGATGTCATGTCAACATGACATACTTATCGAAATGCAGGGATGTCTCCGATATGCTGGCAGCATGCCATCGAAATTGTTGACATGCTGACAGTATGTCAGTTTGTGTTGTTGTAGTTGCATGTTGCTAGGTTGTGCACGCATGATGCATGTCGCATGTCATTGCTATTGTTGATTGCTGGGTAGTTGCTGCTATTGTTGCACGAGTTATATATCACAATATCGTCAACTTGAAAGATATTGATGATCCGTAACATAGGGGGATCCTCAAAACATGATTTTAGTCTTCTAGAGCCTTTGCTTTTTTTCATATTGTAACATTTTTATTCATTTTAAGTCAATTTTAGTAATTTCTTCAAAATTTTCTAATATCAACAATATATCACCAATATATCCTTTTTTGAATTAGCATTAGCACTTTTTTTCTTGCAGTGCTTAATTTTAAAAATGATTATCCATTTAAATAGGAAGTATAAAATGGGGTTTAAATGATAATATTTATCCATTTACATAGTTATTCATAAATTTTCTAAACAAAATAGTTATTCTTAAAATTCCAATCATTTTAATCAGTCATATCATTTTTGTCGACAAGTGTTGGCTTCCGAAATGGACTATTTTTAGGACATCGAAATTATCAAAAAACACGGGCATTTCCATGGCATGCCTTTGGTGTGTCAACGAAATGCGTACGTGAAAATTTATCAAAACGACATCAAAATTGATATTTCGAACCTTGGATCACTTATCATGTAAGGAAGATACAATACATCAGGTATAGCTGTCTCCAATGACCAGATACAAGGACTCTGTCCATTCTCTCTTTAATCAAGAACTTTGGCTTTCCTTGATTGGACCAGGTATAAGCATGTCCTGCATAGCCTAAATCCATTAGTCCAAGAGCATCCACAAAGCTGCTTAGATATCGATATTTCCTTCCAGGAGGCTAAAACCCCCCAAGCTTGTCTTTAGTCTCTATTATCACATTGAAATCACCGATGCACACTAAGTTCCGAGCATACCCCTGCAACAATCTGATCATTCTTTTCCAAAATCTTTCTCTTTCCAGCTTGAGGGTGCCATACACACAGAATATATGCCATGAGGTATCCCCCAAACTCATCTTTGCTAGCAGACAATTCTTTTCTGAGTAAACAGGTGAAACATTGCGGTTATTATGATATAATAGACATAGCCCTCCAGACCTGCCTTGAGCCTCTACACTGAACTTTTGGAAATTTTTTAATCTGGCTACAATTTCAGCCATTCTATTTTCAAGCAGGTGAGTTTCAGAAATAAAAAAGTGTAAGGGAAGTAGCTGCAATAAGACTTTTAAGATGACAAATTGCAGAGGGAGTCCCTAATTATATTGATGTTTTTCGAGGCAACTGATGTGGCTCAGCTGCCGATGGCCCCATGGCATCCATTATTTTAGAATCACAGACTTTCGTGTGTGGTATATTGTAATCAGAACATTTTGTTTTCTTTGCAAACCCTGCACTGGGATCTTCCTCTGCAACCAAAAGTTGCCTTTTTTCCCTTATAGCCGTTTGGTCACTCAGGATCATAGGTTCCACTAAATTTAATGTCTTGGCTTGTCTTTTGAATTTTTTTCTGTTCTTTTCTCCTTTCCTCTTATAATTCCCTTCCATATTCTGTTCAGAATTAATCTCCTCAAGATTAGGCGTTGCTAACTGAACCTCTGGCTTGCTGCCTGTGTGGAAATTCTGAACTACCAGATAGACCAACGCTTTTGAGTGTGGAGGGGAACTCCTCACAAGTGACTATGGGTTCCAATGACTTGCTTTGTTTAATAGCCTTCTCCATTATATCATCTCCAGCGGAGACGGACGAGCATATTAAGGATTTGGTTGAAAATGGCTTTTTACAATCCGTATAATATGAGGCCTCTATTAAATTTTTCCCTTTTGCTGAAGTATATTCTACGGTTGTTGAGTCCTCTTGAGGCCTATGACTAGCAGCATAGGAAGGATCTTTCGATTGAAAAGAGGAAAATCTTACCATAACTGGTATTTCTTGAACTGGAGAAGTAGGCCTTGTTAGTCGATATTCATCATCAACCTCTTCAAATCTGTCCTCCACTCCTGTGCAAACCGGCAGCCCTTCCTCCAAGTTTCAATCAAATTCCAATTGAGCAGCCTCCGCCATCCTCCTTCCTCTTTTAAAAGCCTTTATATCTGCATATTTGAAAACCATTTCTTCTTCGAATTTTAGAAGTAAATCCGCTGAACGGATATTCTCCATTTCAGCTTTGGCTGTGAGCCATCTTTCGTAGTTCTTAAATTCATTGCCAAGTTTGCCACAAAGGTAACTGTAATGAGGCAACCTTTCATATCTTGGAGGAATAGAAATTACCTTTCCCGCAGTATAGAGGACTTCAATCTCTTTAACAAGAGCTTCTTCCACAGATAACTCAAGTTTGACCCTAACATATCTGCTGCCTTTTCTAGTATCAAGATCAATATCCTTAATGTCAACCCAATCTTTGGTAAGCCTCTATAAAGCTGGTCGACACCTATATTCCGGTGGAAGATCCCATATTTGCACCCATAAGCGGACCTTTCTAAAAGTATAATCCGAGGGTTTCATTTCTGGTTTCCCTATCATTGTAAGAATTATGCCCCCATCAAAGTGCCAAGGGCTTCGCTCTAATACCAATCTGAGATCTCCCTCATTGGTGAAAGATGCCATCTAAATACCATCCGGTACCTCATTCACAATCGGAGGTTGTTTCATCGTCCAGGCTTTTGTGATAACCTTAGTGACCGACACAAATGAATCTTCTTGTTTGATAGAATGCAGAAGTATAAGCATTTAGACCAACCTTTAGGGTTGGTAAGATCTTCCATCTTCATTTTAACAAAGGCTTTCCTTTCCTCCTTGCAGTGCAATGCTTTGATACCTTTCATAAGCTCAATCTCTTCAACATCCATCGCAGACAGGAGTGTCAGCCATGACGAGAAACTAGGGTTTTGGAAACAAAGGGATAAGAATGAAGAAAAACTAAATACACCGAAAGCGAAGCACATGATGTTGTAAAATAGACGGGAAACAGGTTGACCAATGCAGACATATGAAGAAGAAAGGAAGAAAAAAGGAGTCAATGGTAGAACTCATAATACCACCACCTAAGGTCCTGTTTGTTTCACGGGATTGGGCTCCGTGTCCCGCATTTGTCTTCCATAATCTTGGGAGTGGGCTATTTCGGGAATGAGCCCACTAACACGGGATTGTCCAATCTGAGGGGGGAGGGGTGGGATTGTGCAATCCTTGGGTTTTATCCCTCCAAGGATTGAGTCTTTTCCACACTATCCCACCAACAAATATTCTAACTAACCAAATGAAGAATTAATTCCTCCAATCCCTTGATTTGACCTAAAAGTGTAAACAAATACAAAACTACAATCTTGGGATTACCTCACAATCCCACCTACATAATTTTCAATCCCTACAAACAAACGGTGCCTAAAGTGGGAAAGGGTTGCCCGCTGAAGGGGAACTCTTCAAAGCCGCAATTTTCTAAATCTTGTGTTCTTTTGACTATGACATTTTGGCTGCGTTTGTTTCTTAATCGCTTATTCTAGAATCCAGTACTGGCCCGTGGATACTTTTTCAACTACCTTTTTCTCTCTCTCTCTCTACACGTGTACGTGCGGGTGCACACACACAAGGTCTCATGTGGGCATTATTTTAATTGTCGACCCAGAAGGAGGGGCATCTAATTATTTGGATGTTTATGACTTTTCTTTGTTTTGATAAAATAAATATGGTGGTCATGAGATGTGATTTCATTATCTGTTCGATATCAACAGGGAGTTTTACCACTGAACCAATCTTTTCACGGTGCATTTAGGCCGGCATATGGTGAAATCCAGAAAGCTTCTTTTCCATTGCTCAATTGCATGGCCTTAGACTGGAGTTCTAAGAATATCTGGTCAATTAAACAATCTTCTTACACTTTATCATTTTTGAGTAATGGATAGTTCATGTTGTCATTCTCGTGGGCGTGTTTTTTTGACTTCCCTCGTTAACTTTGAACGAGGTGTTTGCTGTAAGAGGCCCAGATAATACCAGTACGGTAGAGACCAACAGCCATTCAAGTGAGCACGAGTTTTTTTTTTTTAAGTAAAACGTAATGTTATCTACTCGGCAGCCGATCAGCCATTGTATACAATCAATCCACAACAATCGTTCCTCTCTTATGCAACAATCCCCCAGCCACCACCTCAACAGCAATTACAATCCACAGCCAATCAGTTAAGATACTAACTAACCACTTGGTAAATAATTATTCCTTTCGTTCTATAACGCCTAAACTGCAGCCATAGCCGCACAAGTTCTCGCTTTCCCTGCTCTCTGCTCCATTGGGGGGCACGTTAAACAAAGGGTCGTGGTGAAGGGAACTTGTCCCGATTTTGGTAGAAAGACTGGGATGTCTGGGGATGAAGAGGACAAGGAGATATTTAGATTAAGACGCTTCAGTGAGATTTCTCTGTTTGTGACTAATTAATTTAATTGACCATCCTCTGTCCTATTTGCATCATGCAATGTTATAAAAATAATAAATTCTTTAAATTAGGCTTAGAGGTTGTGTGGACGTGGTTTTTAAGGTCTGTCAATCTCAGGTTAGGCTTAATTTTTTTTTTCCGATTTCCTCACCTTTGTTGGTACAATCGTGCATCAAATCCTGTTTGCGATTCTTTGGCTAATAGTTATTTCTACCTTGAGAGGCTTCCATTAGTTGATGCTATTTTCTTCAACCTAAGAATTGAAAGAACATTGCCAAAGCCATACTTTTATTAGTAGTTGATAAGATTTGGTATGGCTAGTTAAACACATGGCAACGTTTAGCCCACTTCCTCTGATCCAAAAGGTTTTTGTTAAATTTATTTACTTGATTATTTGATTAAACTTTTTTTTAAGGAAATATTTCATTAAGGGAATGAAAATGATACAATGAACCTAACCTTATAGGACAAGGGAGAAGAACAACCTCAATGCCTCTCTAAGAGGGGGAAACTTAACACCCTTCATAAGAGGAGGGAACCATACATGAGGAAACAAAATAAAAAGAAAGAAATCAGAAAAGAAGTGCTCGACACTTCATTCTTGATGCAAGAGAATCTGCACCATGCACTGAGTACGACAAAGCATCGTCGATATCATCGACAAATTGCGCTAACGGGTGACGAGGAGTCGGATTCAAGCCAACCAACAACCCAATTGTGATGAGCCTAACTTCAACGTGGCTCCAATTACAAAAGAAGCCACCAACTCCCTTAAAGATCTATGCTTAAGGAACACTCGTCGGAGTGCTCTCACCATGACCATCGCAGCAACGCACTACCACCACCACCATGAGCAACAATTCTAATAGCAACAGCAGCCCCTCACGAGGGATCCCCAACCATTGTTGAGCAACATTGGCAAGCACGTCATGTAACGCCTAGCCAGTAGCACCGCATAGCATACACTACATAGGCGAGGATTATGCAACACTAGACAATGACACAACCAAGGTCAAGGTGAGCGGTAGAGACCAAGTCGACGAGTGACCATCCATCTAGCTTAGATCAAAGGAAGAGTCGGTGACTAAGAGAGAGAGTGGGTAAGGAAGAAGAGGAGGAAAGGCTGCGGGACCTAATCAATTTCATCTAGATCGCTTGTTAATTATGTCATTATTGTAGTATAGTCACAATCCATATGGATGTTTAATTATTATTTATTTACATAATTTTTCTGATTTTTTCTAGGTAGTTCATTGGGAGATAGTTATTGATATACAATACTCTATTATTTAAAAATGCTCTTTTATTCTAAAAATGTTAAATCTATTTACACATGTATTAAAGAATGAAAGAATTAATAAATTGAGTTAATTATGCAAAAAAAAAATCAATTAATGCTAATTGAAATGCCTTAAACATATTTACAACTAAACAGGTATAAAAAACTAATCACAACTACTCTATGTTAATTATTATAACTATATTAAACAATACCTAAGTATAGGAATAAAAATAGTATAAGTATGTACTAAAGTAAACTATACCACCACACACACACACACACACACACACACACACACACACACATATATATATATAGTAACATATACTATATATACAGCGACGTATGTAAGCGTTACTAAAAACCTTAGTAAACATATGTACAAACTAAGGTGAACACATATATTCTAATTATATTTACATTTATATGTATCCTACATATATACATTGATATCACTCATAATTTATTTACACACTAGCATTCACACACGCTTATGCATACATATACTTAGCACATACATATACAACGCACGCACAACACTAATGCAGAATGTTCAACACTTAGCTTTTATTTCAAACTTAACTCAACTCTCTACTTAACAAAAATTTATTAATGGGTAGGCCTAAGCTCTTTGCCGGATCTACAGCCCTATATGGGTCAGATCAAACCACTAATAGGCCTAGGCCCTTGTTTATATCAGGTGTATTATTTCCAATTTCTTTCAGGTCCAATAGGCCCACACCCATGCACCCACACACGCACACACGCACCTGTAGGCACATGCACATGCACACGCACGCACGCACATGCCCGCAGGTGTGCATATGAATCGAGGAATAATATGCTCATGTTTTCTTTGCGCCCAATGCTGACGATCGAACAAGTCTCATGCTCTAGGGCTAATATGGCGTTGTGAGGGCTTGAAGGCCTATGAGGTGGGACTATTTCAGCAGGTAATCAATGCTGAGCTTCAATGCAAAACCCTGTGATTTGGTCAACTTCTGGCTTCGATTTAAGTGTCCTAACGTGATCTGTTCTCCAATTAAATTATACCATTGGAAAGTGCTCACATAAGGCTACTTAATTATGTAGTTAATTAGGATAATTACTTATTTATTTATATTTAAAAAGTACTTAAACTTAGTGATTTGTTCATGTTTAATTAGAGATTAAATCCCTAATTAATCTATAAATTAATAAATTAATTATTCAATTGACCTATAAATTAGTCAATTTACATAATAAGGTATTATTGCATATTTTTAATTTATTTTTGATCATTTATTTTAATCTATGTACATTTATTTGCACGTTTTAAATATATAAATACTAATATACAATATACATACTACTATATAGTATAAATATATAATAAATAGGTTGAAAATACTTAAAACTAATATATACAAGTATACAACATAACTTACTTTAGTAATTACTTAAATTACTAATTTATTTTATTTTAACTTAATGATTTAGCTATTTAACTTGATAACTTAATTACATACAATAAATACTTAAATGAATAAATAAATAGGTATCATATAGTATATAATAATTACTTAAATACATATGTATAGTTTTAGATACTATTGTACAAGTTTACATATTTATTTATAATTATCTTAGTTTATGTACATATAATGTATTATAAATTAATAGATAATTATATAATTAAGATATATACATATAATAAATCAACATAAATATTTATTTAAATATATATGATACATATATAAATTAATTTTATACATTATATACATATATTACATTATTTACATATAACTCATTAATTTATTGATATTTACAAGTATAAATACTATACATAAAATATTTTTATGTATTTTTGATATTTTACGACATTTTTATATTTTATAGAGATAAGCGAAGAGAGAGAGAGAAGGTGAGGTGAGAGTTTCTTTTTGTATTTTTCATGTTGGAGTAGACTGAATCGTTTACTCATATGTTCTACCAGCTAGAGGGTTCAAAATACTTTGAAACTTTGCAAACACCTAAAAATATACCTAATCTTACTCAAGACACATTTATTTTATTTTATTTTATGATTTTTTTATATATTTACAAGTTCACGCAAGAGAGGCTCAAATGAAGTGAAAACATAAAACTCAAGCCTTCAAATTCAGATTTAAGAGTTAGAAATGGACAGTGTTGTGAAAATCGGTCTACTCAGCCGAGTAATCATAGTCGGCCCCCACCCGATTGAATAATCAATAATCGGAGCTATAGTCGGCCACACCGACTATTCGATCGAGTAGTTGGTGCAGTCGACTGAGTACTCGGGCGAGTTTTACATAGAGGTATTATAAATCCAAAAATTGTTTTAAGTCCTCGACCCCCCAAATTGCCACTCGACCTGATAGAAGCCCTCTCCCCGACAGAACACATGCCCTGGCGAACCTCTCCTGCTCCGATCACTGCCCCTCCTCTAAGGTGCGACAGCCTGATAGCCCTCCTCCAATCACTGCCCTTCCTTCGACCACCGCCCTTCCTCCGATCGGAGGTGACAATGCAAGAGGTGCGACCGTATGACAACCCCCTCTTCCGACCATTGACCTTCCTCTCCCTCTTCGATAGGTGATAAGAGGTGACGACCGACATCGCGAGCGGTGCGGCAACCCCTCCTCCGATCATCGCCTCCAACAGCCCTCTCCGACATCGCAACAGCCATCTCCTCTAACCTCCTCAGATAGTGCACCCTGACATATTTTGGGTATTTTTGCTCCATGATCCATCTGGTTCAAATAGAAAGTAGGTTTTTACCACAATTTGTTCATGATATCTTGATGTTCTACGATTTTTACCACATCTGATCCAATCAGGTTTTTCTTTTTGACAGTCTAGAATATCTTGATTGTCATGTGTATTGTTTAGGACCACAATCTGTTCTTTCACATGATTGTTTGGGACCACAATCCTGTTAACTTTATGATGTTTAGGCTAGGGTTATATGAACTTGTATAATTGTATTTGATACCATTTTTTGATGTTTGTACGCTTGTATGTTTTAAGGTGAATTCGAATTATGGCTTCTGCAAATCCTCGATCTAGTGGTGAATCATGCTCGGATATATTTTATGTCCCACAAGGATCAAGTGATCCTGGATGGAAGTTTGGATACCTCCCACACAAGGAGGATCCCAATACTGCTTATTGTAGACTTTGTAAGAAGACAATGAAGGGTGGGATCCATATATTCAAGCAACATTTGGCGTGGTAATATGGTGCCCTGCTCAAAAGTTGATGAGGAGACAAAGAAGCTTACATGGATTTTATCTCAGAAAAGAAGTTTACTAAGGCAAAGACACTTAAAGAGCTTCAGGATGAGGTTGACATCATTGGTAGTGATGATCCAAGCATAGCTGAATCTGGTAGGGAAGGAAAGAGGCCAAGAGCATCAAATTTTATTGAAGAAGTGCAAGTTATGAAAGGTAACTTGCGAAAAAGTACAATTAAGGATACTTTTGCAAAGGACCAAAGGGATAAGGTTTGCGAGTATATATGTGAATGGGCCTACATCAATATGATTCCATTTAATGCACTCACTGAGAATGATTCTTGGAATTGGATGGTTGAGGCTATTGGGATGTATGGTCCAGGGATGAAGCCGCTTACATGTTACGAGATCGTGACCCCATTTTTGAAGAAGGCAGTAGAGAAGACTCATAAGAACTTAGAGAATCACAGGGAAATGTGAAAAATCACAGGTTGTTCCATCATGACAGATGCATGGACTGATAGGCGGGAAAGGAGTATCATGAACTTGTGCATCTATTGCCCCCTTGTTGTTAGCTTTTTGAGGTCAGTTGACACTTTTAGTTATTCACACACTGCTGATTATATATACAACTTGATTGTTGCATGCATTGAGGAGGTTGGAGAGCAAAATGTTGTTCAAATTGTCATTGACAATGCTTCAAACAACATGGCTGCTGCAATATTGTTAAAGATGAAGTGTCCACAAATTTTCTGGACCTCATGTGCTGCTCATACCATTGATTTGGTGTTGGAAGGGATTGGAAAAGAGCCTAAGATAATAAATAGAGTTGCAAGAATAAGGAAGTTCACTGTATTCATTTATAGTCATGCTCAGGTTTTAAGCATGTTGCGTCACTTTACACAACAGAAGGATATCATAAGGCCTCGGCAAATATGATTTGCCACTGCATTTCTTACATTGCAAAGCATCTTGGACAAGAAGGAAAAATTGAGATTGATGTTCTCTTCTGATGAATGGCAAAGATGCAAATGGTCAAAGCATCAAGATGGGGTGCATGCAACTTCAATAGTTTTGAGTACAACTTTTTGGAATCAAATTACAATAGCAGTGAGGATCTTTACACCTTTGGTTCGATTACTACAATTGGTTGATTCAGATAAAAAACCATCTATGGGTTTTGTGTATGGAGGCTTAGAAGAAGCAAAAGAAGAGGTGAAGGCATGCTTTAGTGGCAAAGATAAAGAGCTCTCTTGTAAACCATTCTTGGATGCAATAGAGAAGAAGACAAAAGGACAACTTGATATACCTCTTCACATGGCTGCATATTTTCTCAACCCATATTACTTCTACAAAAATTGTACAATGTTGGAAAACAATGTAGCGGTAAAAGCAGGATTGATAGATTGCATTGGGCAATTATATCCTAATTTAGAGGTGCAAGATATCATCACAAGGAAGGAATTGATTGGCTATAAGCTTAGTCATGGCATATTTAGCAAGCCATTAGTTGTGAGGCAAAGATCTGTCAATGATGAATATTCTGATCCAGGTAATTCTATATATCAATTCTAAGGTTTGTTTTTTATTGGATTATAAAGTTTACACTAATTGACTAATACTATTCATTTAATAGCTAATTGGTGGTCCCTATATGGAAGTGAAGCACCCAATTTGCAATAAATGGCAATGAAAATCCTGAACTTAACCTCTACATCATCTAGATGTGAGAGGAATTAGAGTGCATTCGAAAGGGTAATGGCCTAACTAATGGCATATTATGTGTAAGACTTCACTTTCCATACCTTATAATTTTTTGTTATTGATTTGCAGATTCATTCGAAATATAGAGTTAAATTGACAACTAAGAGGTTGAACGACTTAGTCTATGTGCGCTTCAATGCTAAATTGAAAGAACGGCAACAAAAGGGAGCAAGGAAGGATCCTCTCGCTTCAAAAGATCTTGCACATGCAGTGGCGTGGGTTGTTGATTTGGAAGTTGGAGAAGACGAAGTTTTCCCAGGTTCAGGGCTCACTTGGGAGGCTGTTGCAGAGGCATGTGGTGTTGAAGATGTTTTACAACCAAGAAGAAGCAAAAGACTTAACAAAAGCAAAGGAGCTTCTAGTTCAACACCACTTGACTTTGAGGAGGAAGATAGTTTTGAAGAAATAGATGAAGATGAAGACGAAGAGGATGCTCCCTTGTTTTTGGATGAGGAAGATGATCAATTTTGACTTTAGATGTGTTTTCTGTTGTTTTGTTGATTAAAGCGAAGGAACTTATGCTTTTATTTTGAAATTGTATTTTTTATTTGGAACTTGTGCTTTTCTTTTGAACTAATATTTTTGTTTTGTTGGTAACTTGATATTATTGTGAGCATGAAAATAGTTTACTTTTATGTAATGATATATTTTACTTCTTAATGTATCATGTATGTGTGTGTCTATATACATGAGTGTGTGTGTATTAAAAAAATACCCGACCAAGTACTCTCCGACTACTTCCTCGCATATCGTATACTCCTTAATCAGTGGCCTGGCCGATTAAATACTGACTACTGACTTTAACAACACTAAAAATGGAAGATACACACTCAGAACCCTTCAGACATCATTATGCAACATAGTTAAACATTAAAGGATGATTTGCAACTCTAAATTCATTCAAATTCAATATTTGAACAATTTTAACAGTCACATGCAGCTGATAGTGATTTAAAACATGAATTACATGCTGCTCAAATCTGATTTGACTAAAGTAAGTGTACATGAATGGTTGATATATGAAAGTCTATCAGCACAACACCTCATATAGCTCAAGAACATTCAAAACCAACTTGAATCTGGCTAATCATTGACTGCTGCTGCTGCTACCGATCTCAGCAGTTGCTGATCAGTGCAGAAATAAGGTTCAGATCAGTCCTTGATGGCCTGATCTGAGCCTATCTGATTGCCAACTCAGGTCTATAAAGCCAGATTTGAAGAATGTTTAGCCCGGAAAAGTATTTCATCCACAAAACACATGAAAATTGGGATTAAATTCCACAGAAAAATCCTTCCAGACAAAAAAGGAATAGAGCATCTGGTACTGCTGCTATACACGTTCAGATCAATGAATGAAATCTGTAAAAAATCCACTTTAAATCATTATAACACTCCTCAGAAGGTCTGAAAGTTAATAAAATTAAGTCATATGTCAAAGAAACCTTAAAACTCTAGTTTAATCTCTTCCTCCTCGCCATAGACAACGCAAGAGGATGGAATCAAACTAAACATTAAATCCATTTGCAAATTGACTCAAAACCTCCGTTAAGATCCTTCAATCCTCATTTTAACTTTGATTAGTAGATTAAAACAGATTAAGATTGAAAAGGATTGTCACCCAGCTAGGCTGTCAATTTGATTTTGCCAAGATGATGTGAACATCTAGGATCCCTACACACCATTAGTTGGTGCTCAGGGATCCTAGGCAATGCCTTAAAAAGCATCATGTCATTGCTTAGGTCTTGAATCAATGCATTTGATTCTCATTGGCACTACCTAGCGATGAACAAAATTCTGGATCTGACATAAAAATTAGGCACAGAGAATCTGAGCAATGAAAACCTGATCAAATGAATTTAAAACAATTGCAATACATCCAATTAAACTCACATACGCTCAATTTCATTGTTTAAATCCAAATAGACTGCAATTGATCCAAAAATCATTCGATTAGTTATCAAAATCAAATCCAACATAATCAGTGAAATCCGATCAATTCAAACCAGAAGGATGCATTTGTGATTGTCTGTGTTGAATGAGATGCCCTCAAATTGATTTTGAGCACTTCAACAGATCTGGAAGCTAATGAGCTTTAGATCTGCTGAATGCTCTGATGAATGGGTGATTGGTGAATATAGTGCTCGACAAGTGAGTGAATGTGGATTGTGTAGTGAAGAGGGAGATTAAATGAACATGGTGAATGGGCGAGTTCATCTCCTCTGATTTGAATTGATCAGAGGAGGTGGAATGGCGAAAACCTACCTAAGCTATTCTACTCCTAACTAATCAATCCATCAGTGAATTAACTAACTAATTCTACCCTTAACTAATCTAGAAAGCAACATATCTAACCTAGAAAGCATTTAAAACCTAATCTAATTGGAAGAAAGGGACCTATGGGTCTCCACCCGGTAGATGGAGAGGAAGAATGGAGGAAGAGGACTTCAGCAGAGTGAAAGCCCTCTAAAGGAGCTCAGGGTCGCCCTCAAGTGTTACGAAATCCTTGGCAACAAGGAAGGTCGGAGAAGGTGAAGCTCCATTACAGTAGCAATGTCACCAAGGAATTGTGGGAAGAAGAAGGCTAGAGGGAGTGAATGATTAACTCAAGAATGTAGGAGAGGAGTTGATAGTGGTCACGGGAACTTAGGGGAATTGTTTAAATAGATTGAGGGGGAGGATCAGGGCACCACAAGTGGGATGAGCTTGAGACGTGCGTAGGAAGGAACAAACCAAAACTCCATCGTTGGATCAGATCTAGAGGAGGTAGCGAAGCATCGCGCAAAGGCACGAAAAGATCCACCCTTGGATAGGTGGATTAAGTAATCAACGACAGTTGTAGTTGTTGCTCATGCTCATGTGAACAGTGAGTCGAAGAAGGGCATAGGTGTATTGTGAAAATTGTAGCCACACGCTTATAGCGAAATGGTAGAAAAATATCGTAAAGAACCCATTAGTGAGAAGTTTACAAGCGGAGCAGTCCTTGAAGGCTTACAGAGAAGCCCTTGCAACATTTTAATCTTAAGAAGATGTGAAGGACTTGAATATGCATGAAGGACCTGAATGTGATACTCTTAATGCAAGGTCCTAAAGATGTCCAAATGCTTTGAGGTTTTTATGGAAACTTAATTGAACATATTAGAAGTTAATATTACAATTTATTTGTAAATTCAAGCTCATTTGGATGTTCAATTAGCATTTAGATCATTCATTTTCATTATTTGTATAGAATATCTCAAAATTGACCTAACACAAATTTGATGTTTTAAGTCATTTCTGTTAATTCTTACACTTAACTCATTTATCATGTTAATTAGATAGTGTTTAACCTAGTTTCTAGCTTGACTTGGGCATTTTAGCTATGATGAGCTACACCTCATCGCCCTAACTGACAAAGGGAGTCCGATCGGGGCCCCAACGTCGTTGCTTTGGGGGAGGTTTCCGCTAGGGCACCAAGGAAGGGGAAGCCAAGTAAACATGCATCAATAACTAGAGATGTCCTTCGATGGTTTTGTCAAATAGCTCCTTAATGTGAGGTCATAAATTTAGGTTGCATTTGGCGGGATAAGTATTATCTTGGGCTAAAGTACTGCATAGATAAGTAAAGTGAAGTGTTTCTTTAAGTGTTGGAATAAGTGACAAGATAAAATGATTGGTATATTGATGTGATGTTAATTAGTATTTGTTTAATATTATGATATGCGTGGAAGTGGATTGACATGATATAATAAATGTATTTTAATGAATATATTATGTTGAAGTTGGTATATTTTAACATATATTGGTGATGATATGATGTAAAGGGATAGTTTGATGTTGATGTTGATATTGATTGATAAAGTAGGATAAGTTGTATTCCTTGGCTTTAGATTTAACTCCTTTGACATTTCTTTGTTATCTTTTGAGTGAGGGATAATAGTCGCACTTATACTGCTGCTAAAAACAACCTTAGTTTACTAGTCTACTAACCTTTATGATAATCATTAAAGACTAGGTTTGGGTTATCTTCTTCCTGACTATCATCACAAACTCATAACAGATTTATCCGTTCAAATTGTTTGAGCTATAAACCTCTTTTGTGAGGTTAAATTGGTCTCATGCCTTTGTATTTTTGCCCTTTGCTTTCAGAAAGGGCACTTTAACAATTTAGATCAAAGTCTTGATAGTCTTATAAGAAATCTTGGGCAATACGACTTGTGAATATTTGTGCGCTATCAGAACATGGAGGCTTTTCCACGTGGAGGCAAAAAAGCAATAACAATCGATTGCTTCTGTGCCTGCTACTATGTTGCAGGCAAAAACAAAAAGAGAGAGGAAGAGTGTAGCCGGTTGAGAGGAAGGAGAGAGGGAAGGAGTTGTGAAGATGATTCTTTAATATTGCAACTTAAGAAATAATTGATTACAAAGGCTCTCTTTATATAGAGAGACCTTTCCAATCTTTAAAATAGGAAAATAGAATCTAACCATATCTTAATCAACCAAATTAGTAATAAATCAATTCCCTCTAATTACTCAAACTACTTGACACCTACCTTACTAAAATAAGTAAACTTGGACTCAAAACAACTAGACTTGAAGTCGAGTTGGCAGCTCACCTTGACTGACTACTGCCATGTGGCTCACTGTGCCATGTGGCCTTTTATTCCACACACAACCTATGAACAATTTTGACTCAAATTCAATAATTTTTTATCTTGACTTCTTTTTGAAAGGAAGATCTCTTTACTAATTGAAAAGGACATTGACCAGCACTGTAATTTGAGATTATAAGCTATCGTACCCTTCATTCAAAGTTTGATTCAAGAAACCCATGAGAAGTTTACTTTAAAATCAATGAATGGTGATTCTAGTTGTAGTTTTGAACAGAACATCGAGAGTTTATCTTGCTTTATCTCTAATGCTAGCTGATGTAGAATTTCACCAAAAAATGGCTATCATTTGAAAGATATACTTCATCTATTCCTAGTATCCGGAGTTGTCTCAATACTTCAATGTTTGATCTATTGCTTGAGCAAGAAGTAGTAGTTTTGTCTTTCATGTTTCTTGTGAATCTGGGAGAATTCCATGAAATTCTCACATTCATTAGTAACTCTCGGGCTCCCTTCCCCTTATAAAGAGGTAATCTATGTCCCTTTGAACTTCATGAGTAATTCTAATCTCGGTTCTTTGTGTCTGAGATGTGGGAATAACGACCTTCAATTGAGGGCATGTTTCAATGCAATCTTTGCGGGATTCAATAAGAAAAGCACAAGGTTTTATTAGCTGAAGATGTAGGTGAATAAGGGTTATTAGTGGCACTAAATGCCTAAGTTACAACATGGCAGATACTTCATTTAATAGATATAAGTCTTCTTTTTTTTTGTTGACCTAGAATATCTCTTTTGGCTTCTAGAGATCAAGGGAGAATTGGGTGCAAAGTGGAGATCGGAATAGTAGATACTATCAAATATACACTCAAACTAGAAAAAGGAAAAATTCAATTGATCGGATAGAGCAGGCAAATGGGGAAGTTCCTAGAGATCAAAGAAAAATCAAACAAGTGTCTCATGCCTTCTATGAAATCTTATATAGATCTCAAGTAACTGAACAAAATCCTAGAAGATTATTCTTGCCACAAGATAGGCCAATGGGAGTGGAAGAGAGTTGGTGTAGACAAGTGCTTGAGGAGGAAGAAATAATGAATGTATTATTTTCTATACACCCTTATAAGAGCCCTGGGCTAGATGATTTCCAGCCTCTTTTACCAAAACAGTTGGAATACTGTTAAAGCAGAGGTAATTGAATTTGTACAGAGCTGCTTTGTTTGTCAAACTGTGCCGAGCCCTATGAGTAGAAGTTACATTGTATTGGCTCCAAAAATGCAGTCTCCTACTAATCCTAAGAACTTTCGGCCTATTATTTTGACAAATTCCCTTTATAAGCTAGTGGCCAAGTTAATAGCAAGGAGAATAAAGTCGATATTAAAAAGATTAATTTCAGCCAATCAAGCAGGTTTTTGTTAGAAAGGCAAATAACACATAATGTCTTAGTAGTCAAAGAAGTGATGCATGCAATGAAGAATTCAAAGAGTAAAAAAGGCTCAATGGCAATTAAATTAGATATGGAAAAAACCTTTAATCAAATGGAGTGGGACTTCATTCAGTTTTGTTTGATGCAAATTAATATCCCAGATTCTTTGGCGAATTTGGTCATGTCGTGTATCAAAACTGTGATGTTTCAAGTTTTGATTAATGGAGATCCTAGAAATACCATTATTCCTATAAGAGGGATAAGGCAAGGATGCCCTTTATTACTGTATATTTTCATTTTATGCTTAGAATATCTTACCAAAAGCCTGGACAGAGCGATTCATACTAAAAGCATATCTGGATATAAGATGCATAAAAATGCAACTAACGCATCTAATGTTTACGATGATATTTGCAAAAGCAGATGAAACAAAAGCTATCGATATAAAGAACTTATTGGCAGAGTATGGAAGCTGCTCAGGTAAAAAAGTAAACTATGGGAAGTAATTTACCTTAGCAAAGGAATAGATCGCAGTCAACAAGAGAAAATCGTGGGTATTATAAAAGTAGGAAAAATGACAAAGGAAGAGGTTTATCTTGGTAGCCGTATTTGGGATGGAGCTAATCAACAAGTACTAAAAGAGATGGTGTTGTTGAGGATATATGGGAAGTTGGTGAGCGGGAAGGGAAGATTACTCTCTTAGGCCTGGAGAGGAGTGCTTGTGCAAGTTGTTCTGTCAGTGATGCCTAGTCATCTGATGGCTACCAACCTCTTCTCAAAAAAGCTGCGTGCAAATGTAGATGCTATAATATGAGTTTTTTTGGTGGGATGCTTCAGAAGATAAGAAGCAATGTTACTTGAAGGCTTGGAAGAGTATTTGTACACCTAAGTATGTGGGAGGAATTGGTTTCAGATCGATGAGATTCTTAAATCTTGCTTTTTTAATGAAGATGGCATGGCTGCTATGTGATAAAAAGGAAGGATTTTGGCAAAAGCAAATCAAAGAAAAATACTTCCCAGGTGGTTCATTTTGGGAGTACATGGTGAAACCTCAAGACTCAACCTTTATGAAGGCATTTGTTGAAATTAAGAATTTAAGAGCACCCTATTTAATAATGTATTGTGGCTGGTAGGGAATGGGCAACAAATAAATATCTGGAGTGACCCCTTGTTGAATGAAGAGGATAAAGCTCTAGTTCCTACTAATTAAAATGCTGTCCAACTGACATCTATTTCAGATTTGCTCAGTCATACTGATTCAGCTTGGAATGAAGAAATCATCAGAGATAGTTTTAATGCTTCAACGGCTAAGAAGATGATCGATACTCCTTTTCATATGAATGAGGATGAGCTAATTTGGAAGCCTCACCCAAATTAAAAATTCTTTGTAAAGTCAGCCTATCTAGCTTTGTTAAAAAATGAAGGAATCACAGCAGGACTTTACAGCCTATCCAAGCTTGTAAAAAAATATGGGCTATAAAAGACTTAGCTCCTAAAACAAAAGTGTTTCTTTGGAGAGAACTTGCAAATGCCTTACCTTTAACTATAGCAAATGCAAGATATAAATTAGTGATATAAATTATATCTTCCTGCGAGCATTTGCTATATTATATTATGGTTGAAAAGATGTAAATTAGTGATGGAAGGTGAAAAAACCAATCCAATGGCGATTATTGACGGAGCAAGAAATATGGAAAAATTTTTTAGCTAGCAGGAAGATAAGAAGATAGAGTTAAGCTCGCTCAAGCAACAAGAGATTAAGGAACATGCATTGATTAGAGAAACAGAGTATGTCGTATATGTGGATGCAGCAGTTGGAAGCACTTCTTCAATAGCTGCGGCAGTTTGTGCTGATAAAGAAGGAAGTATTGTGGTAGCCATAGCACATGTTGTTAATGGAACTGACAGTTTAGTTGCAGAGACCTCGGCAATTCACTATGGCTTGGAATTATCCATCCATCTGAGGCTACTGGATGTATCAGTGCTCTCTGATGTTGTTGTTCCAGTTAGCCAAATCAAAGCCCAAACTCAACCTTCTTGGAAGAACAGATCTGTTGTGCAACGTTGTGCCATGAAGATATCAGGGTATCAGAATATCTTGCTCACAAATGTTCCTAGATCCAAGGTCTCCAAAGCTCATGACTTGGCTAGGTACTGTATGTCTTATAACATACTGGGTACTTGGGAGTCCTATGATATTCCTTGTATATTGGAAGGCTGATGAATGAAATCTTATCTTGCAAAGAAAAACAAAAAAAAGAGTATCCCTTTAGGCAAATTGGGGCAGATTGGGGGTGAGCTCAATTGTCAGAAATCATATCCCTCAGGTAAGAATCAAGGGGGCTCAAACAGAGCACCCCAACTTGTCAAAGTCAGGTAATGTGGGTTAGCCACCGCCTGGGCTACCCCCAGCCGATATCTAAGTCCTTTCTTGATGCAGGCAAAAGGGACCTCATCACAATTGGTTTTAGCTATTTTTCTTTTATTTATATTGTTTGTTCATTTTAGAATCTTAAATAAGATTTAGATTAGTTTTTTTTGCTGTGCAAAGGCTCAGAAAACTTCATTGAGTAGTAGAAACATATGGGGCAATAAGGGTAGGGGGCTGGAGTTACACCAACTCCCTTCCAGCCCCTCCTTAGTACAAGAAGTTGCTACACATGAGCTAAGAAGACCTCATCCCTAGGAACCTTCAACAAGGTAGAGTTTTGAAGAGAATAGATAAGCTTCTGGCAGTTGTGGATGAAGTTTTTGCTGCGCCAATTGGAGAATTGTCTTCCAGTGATCATATCAACTGTGTTTGCACAGTCACTCAGAATAATGGAGGAGTAACAGCAATATGTATCAGCCATGTCAATGCCCCATGCAATTGCATTGAGCTCTGCTTCTTCTGGGCTTTCAACCTGAATAGCCTTGACATCAGCAGACATGAAGGTGTTACCAGGAATCAAACAAACCACTGCCATTGCTGCCTTTCCAGTTATAAAAGATCCATCCACCTGAATGATTATTTCAGCAGTGGGTATGTTTTGAGGGAGCTTCAAGGATCATGGGTGCTCCGCATAACCGATTGGGTATTGTGCTTTGTTGCCTTCCTCCAAATATCTTCAAGATTAGGCTTGGCTCCCAAGTGCTTGGCTTGGCACCTAGTGAGCCAAATCTGATGCAGCAGCTGACAAGCATTTCTGAAAGTGTTCTCATCTCTTACCAAGTATGTAAATAAGAATTGTAGGAGGTCCATATCAAGATTTCCCATGTTGAGGCCAAGTCTAAACCACAATGCACGAGAGAAGTCGCATTGGGCAAAGAGATGTTTGGATTCCTCATTGGAATGACAGCAAGGACACTGGATATTATAATGGCGAATTTTGGCAGCAACCACCTCTCCCAAAGGAAGTGCATTTTTAATGAGGTGCCACATAAAGAGTTTAACACAAGGGCCAAGCATCTTGTTCTTCTAGATCTTCATGCAATATACAGTGGCTTCATCCTTAGGTCTGATCATTCCAGAAACAAGTGTTTTATAGGCTGATTTTACACTGAAAAATCCTTTGGAATCAGGCTTCCATACGAATTCATCCTCCTGTGTGGGATTAGTTTGAGTTTGATTAATGTGTGGCCACACTTCCAACGGGAAATATCTATGAAGAAGTTCTTTTTTCTAATTTCCATTTTCATCAATGAGATCCCCAACAAAAAATGGGGTTTGGCTGCAGACTTTTGTTGGACTTAAAGGAGCACTCCATGAATCTAACCAAGCATCTCTCCAAATTTGGATGTGTTTCCCATTGCCAACTAACCATAAGGAATTCTTGAAAATTGTTTCTTTCAAATTCCACAGGGCTGTCCAAAGGGAGGATGAGCTGCATTTTTTGACAGCCCCCCAAAAATCTTCAGTTGGGAAGTATTTTGCTTTGACAATATCACCTATTATAGAGCTCCCTCCTATGATGATTCTCCAGAGCTATTTGAGGAGTAAAGCATCATTGAATAGGTGCATTTTTCTTATTCCCATGCTCCCCTGCTCTTTTGGCAGTGCAATTTCATTCCTAGCTTTTACGTAAAGATGCTTTTTCTCTTCTTCGAATCCCCACCAAAAGTCCCTCATATGTCTGTCCATATCCTTGCAAGTGTGCGTTGGAAGCTTAGCAACACTCATAAGGTGGATAGGAATAGAAGATAAGGCAGATTGAATTAACACAGTTCTTCCTGCCTGGGATAAGGCCTTGTTTTTCCATCCACTAAGTTTAGTCTTTAACTTAGAAAGTATGTGCTGATGGAGTCGAGCTTGAGCACGGCCATCATTAATTGGATAACCCAAATAAAACTCATCAGAGAAACTTTGATGTATGCCTAGAACTTCTCTAATAGTTTTTCCTTTTTCAGCTTCTGCGCCTTTACTAAAGAAAATCTTTGATTTGTATAAGTTAACCCACTGTCCAGAATATTCTCCATAGTACTCCACCAACCTAAAAATTTTGACTGCTTCAAGAGGATCTGCTTTGCCAAAAATCATTGTATCATCCGTGAACATTAGGTGAGTGACAGCAGTGGCTCTTCTTGCAACTTTATATCCATTAATGCGACCTGATAGCTGTGCCTTAACAGGGAGCCTTGAGAGAAATTCAGCACTAAGAATAAATAAAAAAGGGGAGAGTCGGCAACCTTGGCGTATTCCTCTCTTTGGAACGATTGGAGTGGAGGGGACACCATTCACAAGGACTGAAAGGTTAGGAGTGGTGATACAAAAAGTAATCAAGGAAATTAAGGCTGGAGGAAAATGAAGTTGTGTCAGTAAGTCAATAATAAACCTCCATTCAATGCGGTCGAAAGCCTTTTCCATATCCATCTTAATAGCCATATGAGACGTTTTGGTTTTCTTGGTCCTCATTGAGTGTATGATTTCCTTGACTGCAATTATATTATCTGAAATTTGGCGACCTTGCAGGAAGGCACTTTGGTGGGGGGAGATGATTCTCATCAAAACTTTTTTCACTCTCATCGCTAAAAGCTTGGCTATTACTTTATACAAAGTGTTGGTTAGGCTAATAGGCTTAAATTCCTTGGGTTGCACTACCACTCTACCTTTGGGAATGAGAACAATGTATGTAGTATTTAGCTCAAGTGGAAAAACTCCCATGGCAAAAGCCTCCTGAATTAAACCAACAATATCATTAGTAAGAATATCCTAGTTCCTCTGGAAAAAGATGGCTTGGAAACCATCAGGTCCAGGGCATTTGGAAGGTTTTAATGTAAAGAGGGTGTGTTTGATTTCCTCCTCATCAGGAATGCATGAAGCAAAGTTTAATTTGTCAGGAGTTAATCTATCTGACTCCTCAAACAGGAAAGGGGTATGACCTGGGCTTTCAGAATGGCTGAACAAGGTCTTGAAATATCTGACAAAGCATTTTGTGATTTCCTCTTCTTTTCCAGTGTAGGAACCATCTTCTAGTTTCAGCCATGAAATGTGATTTTTGCTTTTCCTATTTAAAGCATAAAGATGATAAACTTTAGTATTTCTATCTCCTTCATGTAACCATTTGTGCCTCGACCTCTGAAACCAGAAGATTTCTTCCTTGATAAGAACCTTTTCATATGTCAGATTCAAAGCTTTTTCTTCCTTGATGGTTTCGTCTGACTGATTGCCATTTTGGAGCTTGATCATTCTGTCTTCAATTTGGACCTTTTCTCCCCTCCAATCCTTGACATTCTTTGCAGCCCATCTTGATAATTCAGATTTGACTCTTATGAGCTTACAAGTAATTTTGTTTTCTTCCTTATATTTTTCCTTCCAGACTTTCTTAATAACTTCCTTGCATGTTTCTTCTTGGAGCCACCATTGCTCAAAATGCCAGGGGACTTTTCTTTTTTTGCTCTGCTTGTTGAGTTTCACTAATATGGGAGAGTGATCACTGCCAAGTGCTGGATGGTGCAAGACCCCTGCTGTAGGAAAGTAAGAACACCAATCACAAGTAGCAAAGGCACGATCAAGTCTTTCTCTAATTAGGCCTCTACCCCTCTTGTTGGACCATGTGTAAGTAGGACTGGCAAAACCAAGATCCATCAGTCCAAGATCAGCTATAAATTTGCGCAGATAGGAGAGTTCCCATGGCTTACACAGCAGACCTCCTTCCTTATCCTTGTGCTTCAAAATGGTGTTGAAATCTCCAATTACAAGGAGATTGTTATAGCTAGCAACTATCTCAGTTATCTTTTCCCAAAATAATTTTTTCTTCCCCTTTATAGGTGCTCCATAGATACATAGCAGTGTGCAGCTTTCAGCTCCCATTCTGTACAGCTCCAAAAGCAAGCAGTCGTGGCTTGAGAATTTTAATTGGCAATTGATATCAGTGTCCACCAGTAGTGCCAAACCTCCAAATTTGCCTTTGGCCTCGACATAGAATAGTTCATGATTGGGGCACTTGCTCTTGAGTTTTGTAGGGTGTTTGCTGTGACAATGAGTCTCAGAAACAAAGAAAATTGCGGGCTTGACTGACCTGAGAAGGTTTTGTAGATGACAAATTGCAGAGGTACTTCTCAAACCTCTACAATTCCAGGAAAGACACTCATTGGCGCTGTTGCAGCTGTTGGGGGTCAGCTGCCAGAGCCCCATCAAGTGAGTTGGATGGACATCCTTCAAGTTGCAGTTCTCTTGATTTCTTTTTGGGTTGTTCGGCATCTTCCATGATGATGTCTTGAGTGTGCCTTTTCCTTGTGCCAAGAACTTTGTCCAATTTTATATTTTTGGAGAACTTATACTGTATATGCTTTTCCTGGTTTCTATTTGCCTTGGAAAATTTCTTTATTCCAGGCATGGGTTTCAGGTTTGAATTGGATTGAAACTGTTCAAGGTTGTTAGCGCAGTCTGAGGAGGGAATGGGTGATGGGAGAAGCTTTGAGGATGAGTTTGGACCATATGTGGGTTGAATGGGTGGCAGCCTGACTTGAATTGGTTCGGTAAATTTTTGTATTGATCTTTCCTCACTATGGAGGATTGCTACTGGTATTGTGGAGAGCTGCAGCATTCCTTGTATCTCCTTCGAGTTTGGTATTAATGAGCGTGGGGGGAAAGTCCAAAGGAGTTGGGGTGTGTTGCTTTGATTTCGATGAGAGTAAAGTTTGGTCTGAGGGGGAATTGGGCTTAGTGGGTTCTTTGGTTTGGTGAGGAGATTTGGTGGGGCCAGGGGCATTGGATTGATTTTTGGTGAGGGAGTGATGGGTATTGGATGGCTGTGGGTCCGGGAAAGAGTTACGAGGTTTGTTATAATAGGGTTTTGATTTTTTATGTTTTTGGTTTCAGGTACTAGAGGGAGATTTGGTGAGATATGGCTGTCAGGGCGGTGAGTGGTTGACTCGATGGGTGATGGTTTATTTGGTGTATGTATGGGAGTAGCAGAGGACATAGGAGAGGGGTTTAGCAGACTTGAGCTTGAAAGGGATGGGGTAGCATGCTTGCTACAGTCTCCAAGACACCCATGGGATAGAGAACCTTCACATTGGTCCTTGTGATTGGGCACAAGCCTCGGCGTTTGGGCCTGAAGCCTTGACGATGATGCCTCCACCAGCTGCCAACGTTGGTTACCAGTCCCTGTTCTTGCACTTGGGGAATTTGTTCTTCTGTTGCCGTCTTTATTAGCTTCTAATCTTTTGTATGGTCTGAAGACTTTGAGCTCGTCACCGTATTTTGGAGCTAAAAATTTCTCTTCCAAGTGCTTCTTTGATTCCTCAGAAGCTCTGGCAATAACTCTCTTCACCTCAGTCACTTTCTTACTCCAATTGTATAAGTGGCCTAGTTTGCCACAATATGTGCAAAATCTAGGAAGGCCATCGTATCTGATTGGGAATGAGAATGGTTTGCCATCAGGAAGATAACCATCTGCACGTTTTTCCAGAGGCTTGGTGATATCCAAAGAGGACTTTTGCTGTAACAAAGTTTTTCTTGTTTTGCTCCACCTCAGACCCTATATTTAAGACCTCACCAACCGAGGATGCAATTTTTCGCACTACTCCTCTATTCCAATATTCTGGAGGCACATTATAGACTTGTATCCAGAAGGCAGCGAATTGAAATTTGTACTCAGAGGGGATTCTTCCTGGTTGTGCTTTCTCAAGAGCAATTAAGTTCCCTTCAAAATTCCAGGGAGCTCTCTCCCATACCATATCTGCTTCTTCAATCATGCAAAATCTTGCCATCAAACAGTCTGCTTCTGTTTCTTGTAGGTTTGGCTGGGTGTTGAAATTCCATGACTTTTGAAGCATTTCTATAAGGCCTCTGCTCCTTATCTGTCTTTGAGCAATGACTTTAAAGTAAATACATTTCCTCCAATAAAGGGGATCAGTCCAATCCTCCTTTGTGAGCTGAATGTCGGGCTCTCTGTCCTTTGTCTTCAGTGGCAAGCTGTAGTAATTTGTTGACGATTTCTTCTTGCTCTGCCTCCACAAATACTTCAAGTTCTTCTATGGCTATACCAATGGATATGAGAGGCTTTAAAGCTGCATTGATATAACCAGAAGTTTGTTAGTGATTGCTGGAAATAATAAAAGGGTGATAGATGTCTTGTGAGTGCCAAAAGTGGTGAAGGTGTATGTATTATGTGTTTGCAGGTTCTATGGTGGGTGCAAAGGTGGGATGCATGTGTTCGTGTATTTGTAGGGTGTAAGATGGTTGTTGGCTTCAAGAATAAAAGAAAAGGATTAAGAGGGTGATAGGAGATGTGTTTTAGGAAGGTCCTAGCTCCAGTGCCCCCATACGCCAATTACTCCTTAGAGGAAGAAGGAACGCCACCCACTGCCGAGAAGTTGTATGCAGAAGTGGTCACGGAGAAATCCTGTGGATTGGAACCAGCCTAGCGATGCTACCTCAACTCTAACTCCTATATTTTGATATGTTACCCGGTTTGCAGTAATCCTCATCCATTTAGATTAGTTAGGATATCTAATTTAGTTCATTAATTTAAGGGAGTTGCTTGTTGTGTTTCAAGTAATCATAGGATCTATTATTTCTTTTTTTCAAATAACACACCTCTGAGTTAACTAGGGTTGAATTAATTGAAATTGAAAATTAGTATTATTGCTCCTGGTTGGTCCCTTTTCTCATATTGCATCTGCCTTCCATTTGGCTGTCTGATATTGCCATTTGGCCAAAATGCCTGCTTACAATTTTTTTTCTTTTCCTTTTTTTTTTTTGAAGGGGGGAGGGTGTGTGTGGGGGTGGGGGGTGAAGGTGGTGGGTGGCAGTTCTTGTACCTTAAGTAGAATGGTGAGACACTTTCCTTCTTTCTTTGAAGGTAGAGAGTACAGCCTTGTCCTCTATGCCTTTGGTCTTGCCCTCAATGGTTCAGGGCTTCCTATTTACTAGGTTGAGTTTCCTCTCAACAATGGACTACCCTTATTGTCTCCGGTAGCTTGCAGGATATCCCACTAAGTAGCATAGTTGGCAGGATAACCTTTCCCTATTATATTATATCAGCATTACCATATATTAAAATATATTCATTTTAACATTATATATCCAACAAAATGTATACACTACATCACGTCAACTCATCTCATTCTCATATTATAACAATAAAAAGTTGTACACTAAAATTGCATCTACATGCCAATTAGTTTTATCTCACTTATCCCACTATCAAACTAAATAACTTACCCAACTAATCCCACCAAGACTTGTCCTACGATAGAAATTATTCCACAAGCAAACGCATCCTTAGTGAAATATTAAGTTTGAGATCATTTTTCTTCCATTTTTTAGTGGTTAGTCCTCTTGGTATTTACAAAGTCTTCCTACCTATCTATGTTTGTGGAATGTCAAGTGTAACACCCTAAACCATCATTCTAAAAGCTTAGTAAGAGAAAGTAAAGAAAACTGAAGTAATGTAACTATTCTATATGCACTCATGTGGGTTCTATCATTTGATTATCATACTCGGTTGTTAGTATGTTATTTCATTGGATTATCCATCTTATTTCTTACCATATGATTCAAGTATCTTCCCTAGTCAACCCTTTAGCCACAACTGCGACTAGCTTGTCCTCTACACCCAAAACCTCGTCAAAATCGAGAGGTCCAAGATGCCTATTAATTAAATGTCAATAATATTTGCGTATTTTTTGTATATGCTACTTATGACTAAGAAGAAAACCAATAACTTGATCTAATGGATGAATAACGGAATGACTTGCAATAACAATAACTATAGATTCATACTCTAGTCCTAAGACACTCAATAGTGCTTGGATTAGATCTTCATTAGAAACTGGTTTGTCATAAATGATGAGGTTGATTGCAAGCTCCTGAGCTTGAGTAATGTAATTGGTGATTGAGAGATCACCTTTCTTCAAAGCATTTAAAGCAAATTAATATTGTAGAACACGAGAAAGAGATTACATGGTAAAATATCTTTCAAGAAACATTCAAACCTCATAAGTAGTTGTAGAACGAGAAATCTAAGAACAAATTATCTCAGCAGAGGAGATCAACCAACTCAAGGTAAGTTGATCTCTCCTGTACTTGGTGTGTTTAGGATTGATAACTATAGCATTGCCATTTGAATCAAAGAAAAATTGAGCAAGAGCCTAATATATGCATCATCTATACCCATGAGGTCATAGGCATTCAGGATTGGCACCAATTGAGCTTTCCAGAGCTGGTAATTAAAGAAGAAAAGCTTAAAAGGAACATTGTGGATAAACACAAGAGGGAGGTCTGAACCATTTCCCTCACTCGAATCACCATTATTGCCTACCAAGGAAGTCTATTACACACAAGTTGTTTGCTATAACAAGTGGTTATTGCTATTACTTATGACTTGACGAGGTTATTGGATAATTTTGTGTATATTAATCACAAGAAAGAACTTCAAAAATAGATTTTTTTTCTCTTTAATTTTGCTGTTAGAGCCCGTATGACTTGACGAGGTTGTTAGTTAATTTTGTGGATATTACAAGAGATAATTACTTTGAAGTTTGATGGACTAGCCATAGTTCTCATCCCTCCCAAAATCTTGTCTGTGTAACTAAGTTGGGAAAAGACAACCGTCGAATCAAATCACATCAATCACATAAGCGGGTGCCAAGGTGACAATTAGGACACAAGTATCCCACGAAAAGCATTAAAGAAATGCGTTAATTAAGCCAATCTGTACCTCAGAGAAGCAAAAATTGTTAAACTTTATAGGGTCTAGCAGATGAGATAAGAAATAACAATCGTGTTTTATTTGTGTTAATTCTCGTAAATAAGCATTTTAAATGCATGTTCAAGGCGTGCACATCTTCAGCATCCCAATCGTTGTGTTATGTTAGTTTAGTATACTAGAGAATTCTCTCAATTGGACATAACATGAAAAAGGGGTAAGCTCAGTAAAATTCTCATTTATTGTTTACGATCTCTATCTCCTTCCTACCTCATCTGCATATTTTAGGGAAGCATTGCAGCTTTCAGAAAAAAACAGAAGTATTGCAGTTCGACAACCTTAGTTGCAGGATCAAGAGACCCTTCGGTAGCCGATAGGAAGGTTTGGAGGCCGTGAGCTTTGTCAGTCACTTAAAAATGCGAGGATTGCATCAAGCGCCTATAACCACAGTGGTTAGGTTTCTTTTCGATTGGATAGTTGCAATCGGACCAAATTATCAACACTTTTTGTGAAAATCCACTGCACTTGATGAACTGATGAAGTGCCTCAACTTCAGTAGACTCTGAAATGCCTTTAAGTCTCATCAGTTGATTTAAATCTACAAATTTTTGAGTCAACTTTGCGCATGATCTTAAACTTGCGAATTCGTGGTATCAAGTTAACCACACCCATGTTAGCTTATCTATGCAAATTTTAAATGTCTATCAATGTGAAAACGTAAACGAAGCACAAAACGACAACATACCATCTCTCTGCCGAACATTCTGCGCCATGGAATCAAAACGAACCCATTAATTTTTACCCATTAGATTCCGTCACTTCGCAACCTTCGTTCCACGCTCCAAATCAAAAGTCTTCCCATGCTGACGATGACTAGTAGGGATGTCCAAATCCAACGATTCCAAGCCGAAGATGCCAATCATCAACTTCAAGCCTTCAGACCACGCCCTCCCTTTAACCTCTCTCTCTCTCTCCCAATATACGACGACCTGCTACCAAAACCGGCCGTTCTTTATATGAATCGACTGCACCTATCCCTCCTCTCCCTTCTCCAAATATGGACACTCCTTCTCCCACTCTCCATCTCTGGCGACAGCCCTGAGTACGCGGAGTGCAGCAAGGTTTTCAAGTTTCCCTGCGGTTCCCTGTCGCTCAACATCAGCTATCCCTTCATCGTGGATGGCCGCCCGGATTACTGCGGCGTCCCCGGACACAATATCACATGCGTGGGCAACAAACCGGTAATGCAATTGCACGGTCGTGGCTACGTCGTGAAGGCAATTGACTACGGAGATGGGGTCATCACGCTCGCAGAGGTGAAATCCATAGAGGGTGGTGACTCGTGTCCTGATGGAGTGGGAGACACCATCATCGACCCTGCTCTATTTGACTTCACGGTGGACGACGAGCTATTGTGGTTGTTCGGCTGTCAAAAGTTTTACCCTGAGAGCGAAGGAAACGTTTCCAGGATTTACTGCTCACCGGACGCAAGCGGTTTGCAGTGGTTCTTCATGTCGCCAGCAGAAGAATTCCCCTTTGAGGGGACTTGCAACGCCCCTACGAAGATACGGTTAAATCGGACGACTGTGGTGTTGTTGAGGGGAGGCCGTGCAAGTTTGTGGGATGCCCTGTCGCAGGGCGTTGACTTGAATTGGAAGGCGGGTGGGGGGTGGTGCTGCCAGTGCCGCCAATCTGGTGGGGTCTGTGGGTACACGTCCAGCGAGGTCTCCCAAAAGACATGCTTTTCCCGCGACGGGACAAGGGAAAAGTCCTGTACAACAGGTATGACTAAAGCTGCCCGCTTCCCTCTTCTGGATTTTATTGGTTGACATGAGATTTACCTATTAGATACGGGATAAGCTTATTCCACTCTATTAGATTTATTTTGATTTGATACAGAGATAAGTGAGGTGGAACTTATCGCATCCTTTGGTTGGAATTGTTTGAAGGGACTATCCTACGATTTAACAGGCTGTGGTGTTTAGATGGTGGGGGTAAGAAAATTTTCGGATTAGAGGTATTTGAGATTAATATATATTTGGGAGGATATTTTGAAGGGATAAATAGAGTCAATCATGTAATTAGAGGGATTATCTCTCTTAACAAATAGTTCCTTTGATAGGGATTTTGGGAAAAGAGTCATCGCATCTAAATTGGAAAGGGGTGTCAAGCAATTGTTCACATTTAGAAAACAGTGATGTATTAGGTGACTATCACCCGGATTACAATCCAATTCTCCCTTTAGAAAAGAAAAAAAAAGGAAAATAGGGTATAAAGTTGCTAATTGATTCATTGACCTATAAGGTTGTCCGATCATCTAGTTATCTTTCTCCTCACCCATAGAGTCATTGGGTAAATTCGTTTGATGGACCTTCCATCTTAACTAGCACTAGCACGAATTTAGGTTTTACAAAATTTATATTTTCTCTCTAAAACATGGGTTTTGGAAGATGATATTAACCCACAAAGTAAACATAGGTTAACGTTTGTTTACTAGGATTACACTTCCAAGTAAATTGGGCTTTAGGCTATGTTTGTATGAGAGATAATACAATCCTAAGATGGAAGAAAAGTGAGATCCGGAAATGATGTTTGGTTGGAGAGATGGAATAAATAATAGCATAAAATGATTGGTATGTTAATATGATTATAGTGAATAATATTTTAATATTTTGATGTGAGTGTTTGATGGATTGATGTGATATAATAAATATATGTTAATAGATATATTACATTAGAATGATATATTAAAATATATATTGATGTTGATGTAAGGTATTATAATAGTTTGTGAGAATAAATATATTTTAATATATTTTATATTAATTTAATGAAGTGAGATAAGTTATATCTCTTTAATTTTAAGATTTATCTATTAAATATACCTTTGACTTTTAGACATCCCTTGGGTTTTCCCTTGACCAAATGATACACTCAGGTTCCATTGGTAAGTGGAATAAGTTAAAGGAGTGGAATAAATGGTAAAATAAGTGAGTTAACATATTGAGATGTTTTTACGGGTTAAAGTTATTCTACAGAGAAGGTAGAATAACTTTACCTCAGGTTAAGTTTACTTAACTCGGTGTAAATAGGAGGTGAATTAAGTGATAGATTAAATATTTAACTTGCCCACCAAACACAACATCAATTGTTAGATCATTCTACTCTCGAAGTTCTTGCATCTCAAGGTCATTTGTTGATCATGTTGATGCATCCATCCCAATTTTGCTTGACCGGCACGACCCTCAAATCATATGTGATAGATTTCCTTGTAATCCAACGAGATGGGTGTATTGAACTCATTTTCTTTCAAATTCAGGCAAGCTACAGACTACATTTGAATGTCGTCAACTACTGAAAATTCCTAATTTTAATCCTTATAGATTACGCATCGCCACTTTTGGTTACGGTTTGGAATTCTCCTGGTTGACCCTCTCGTTCATGCACACTCTTTCCATGTACTAAATAGCACTAATTTATTTGTTTATCTATGGAATGTTCAAATCAGTAGGTGGTAAAATTGGTGGCAGGGTTGGACCTTAATGAGATGGCAGTGTAAGATGGGGTCGGCTAACGTATCAACACCTGAGGATCAGGGTAAAGGAGAGAAACATGGTTGTGGTCGGTGAGCAGTTGGTAGTGAGGAGTTCGATGGTTGGTGGTCTCTATGCCTTCCATTGTTGTAGATACCTCGTTGAAGCATCGGCCACTGAAGCCTGAAGTGCTTCATTGTTAGAGGCAATATAGAAGGCTCTCCTCTCAATCAAGGCATTTTTGAAAAGAAAAGAAACGTTCAATGAAGGCATTGTGATGGCTCGAGGAGCCACCAACAAGGTGAGGAGTTCGGGGTCAACGATTGTGGAGGAGGCAGCCATGGTGGAGATTGACCGACGTTGAGGTATCGTTTGTTTTATGGAATAAATTTTCTAAGTGATGAAGTTGAAGGAGAAGTGGATAAGTTGCTTTGATGTTTGGGAGAGATATAAGTTAATTTATGGTATAAATAGAGATGTTTGAAGGAATAAATGGAGATATCATCTCACAAAAAAATTTATCTTGAGATAACCTCGTCATCTCAAAATAATTTTATCTCATGATAAAATTTATCCAATATAAAGTGCATAGGCATATCCTTAGAAACAAACAGTGTCTAAGAGGGTAGTGGCAATATAGACATTGGTGGAATTGGTAAGACTTGCTTATAGAAAAAGCTAATGACAAAATCGGTGATCTGTGATAATTACTTCATTTCCGACAGACTATCCAAGGATTTCCGTGTGTTACCCCCTTGAAAACTTTGATGTCTTCTCTGATCAAGTTTAAAACCTCTTGTATTATCTAGAAAGTTTTCCATTTTATATCATCATGCCTCTTTTTCCTTCTTTGATCTTCGTTTGATTTGATGATCTCCTCTTGCTTTGATTGGTCACCAAATCAAAAGAACGACACATAGCCATGCTCGGGTGCCAATTGATGTAGCTAAAGAAAAACGAATCTTGGAAAATGTGGAAAATGTATTAACAAGAAGAAGATGGGAAAGATGCTAATCCTGGTGGGATGTTGGGAATGTGGGGGAGGCAAGTAAACTTCTTGGAGATGAAGAGTAAAGCTCAGATATGAGAGTTTCAAGATATACTTTAATTCAACTCTAATTAAAACAATACTCTTGCCTCCCTTGTAGGGAGGACGAGTTACATAAGTTAATGCTTTATCTAAACTCATCTAAACCCCAAAATCAGAGATTGAAATTGATCTAATTTATATACTTACGGATAAACAGTTATATAAAGTAATAAACCAATAAAACAAATGGATTCAGCTCTTCAACGCAGTCAAGTTTTAACCTGCTAAGTCTTGGTCCTGGTTTATGTGCTGAAGGCTGGAGCAAAGGCTAGAAAAATTTAAGTTAGGGGTGGGCTTGAAGCCTCTGCATTTGGGTCAAAATTTGAGCCAGGTTGGGCTGATTTCAATTTTAGAATATAGTTTCTTTAAAAATAAGGCCACATTAATTACAGTTAGTAAAATTTATATATCTAGAATGATTTAAAACTTGAAAGGGTACACTGAACAATTTATATTTGGAATTTACAGTTACATATACATATGCATGTATACGTATCTATACATGTAGGAGTGGATACCTATGTATGTGTCTATGGATCTTATAATTTTCTAACCCAAAAATAAATTAGCCATAATATGATAGACTAAGCCTGTCCCATATAAATTTCAATATGAATTGGATTTTACTCTTGGGAGCCATCCGACTTATTGCTCCACTATATCGGATGAGTGTACCCCCACGATACACATGGTTAAATTTGCAACACTCTTCCAAACAATGTTAACTAAATTTTAAATGCATCCGAGCATCATCATTTGATTTAAATTTTATATTTTTTGGTGCCAGGGAATGCTCAAGATCTTCGATGACAATTTTGTTGAATATATATCTATGTTGTGGCTCATCTATCCTTCAAAGTCGACATCTATATTAAATGGAAAGCGAAACACAAAACACACAAATATCTTCTATTGATATTTTCTTGCGGATGGCGTGGAATCGAATAGCTGATCACCATTCTCCACCCAAAGTCTTCCCCTTTTGATACTGACTGATAAATATATGCCATAAAAATCTATTAACTCGATGACCCCCAACCGTCGACTTCCAAACTTCGTCCTAACATCTTTAACTACGCCTCCAACAACCCCACTAACAACATCAACACACAGACAAACACAAAAAGAAAAATTAAAAAAAAAAATGCCAAGGGGTTTGCTACTCATCAAACCTTCAATTGGCATGAGAGAGGAAATGGGTTCATGTCCTATGCCTGCCATATTTTTATCTTTCTTAAGAAAGAACAAAAAACTTCTTTCAACTTGGTTCACCCATGGAATCAAGCTCAGCCAAATTAAGACTCAATGGAGCAAGCAAGCTGACCTCAAGCTCAATTAAGCTTGGTAGTGTCATCTATGGCATAACTCGTCGATGACCCATGCCAATTGCTCTCTAATATATGGGCTTCTTAAAGGGAAATTTTGATTTATATGAAATATTATATGATGTTAACAATAGGCAAATATCTTTTGTGTCTTTATTTTGTTTGAGTCTTGTGAAGTTGATCCCAAGCTTGACTTAATAAGCTTATCAAACTTGAATCTGGACTCATCAACTAATCAAGTCAGACCATGGAGTTCAAGTTTTTCTTGGCAATCCTACTAAATATATTTCAGAAACTGTCATCCAAATCACTGCCAATTCCGCGTTCCAATTCAATGTGTCCCCTTCTTTGTACGTTGACTTGGATGCACCACGGAATCCACTCTCTCCAAAGGAGCGGAGCTCCCGGTCCTCACCTTACTCGTCCTCCAGATTCCTAAATCCTACCATCCTCTTCTTCACTATTCCTAAATCCAACCATCCTCTTCTATCGCTACCCACATCATCCTTCTTGATGCACCTGCAGCTCCTGTTCGTTCTCTCCCTTCTCCTCTTTTCCATCTCCCATGAAAGCCTCGGATTCACAAACTGCAGCGAGCCTCTCTCATTCTCCTGCGGTTCCCTGCCGCTCGACATCAGGTATCCCTTCACCGTCGATAACCGGCCATATTACTGCGGCCACCCGCACTACCGTATCACCTGCTACAGAAACAAACCCGTGATGCAATTAAATGGTGGTGCCTACCTGGTTAAGGCAATCGACTACACGGATAGGTTTATCACGCTTGCAGAGATGAAATCCATGGAGGGTGACTCTTGTCCTTTCGGAGTTAGAGACACCATCATCGACCCTGCTCTATTTGACTTGGCGGAGGACAACGAGCCCTTGTTGTTATTCAGCTGTGCAAAATTTCCCCCCCACGGGAGCGAAGGAAACGTTTCCAGGATTAACTGCTCACCAAACGAGAGCAGTTTGCAGTGGTACTTCATGTCGCCAGAAGAGGAATTCCCCTTCAAGGAGGGGATTTGCAACCTCCCTGTGAAGATATGGCTACATCGGAGGTCTGTGGAGCAGTTGAAGGCAAGCAGTTCAAGTTTCTCGAATGCGTTGTCTTTGGGGTTTGACGTGGAATGGAAGGCGGGGAACGGATGGTGTGGCGATTGCCTCCGGTCCGGTGGGGCGTGCGGGTACAACCCCAGCCATCACTCCCTGCAGACTTGCTTTTGCAGCGAAGGGACTCGGGATAGGTCCTGTTTATCTGAATCTCAAGGTAAGACTCCCTCCAGTCCCGTGTTGTCTCTTTTGCTTCCCGGGTTACTTCGGGAGGGGTCCTGATTTAAGTAAGAAGGGTATGTAAGACGTGAAGCCCTTTCTAATCACCTCATCCCGCTCATTTGATGGGATAAAATCATCAATTTTGTTTTTCTCGTTTTAAAACCACGTGCTTCAATTAATTCTAAAACGGATTTACGTAGGTAAGCTATTTAAAAACATCCAGAAGCCTTCGCTGTGCATGCCTTGCAACTTTGGTGCATTTTTTGTGCAGCCTTGCGGGCACACATTTAGCCGTCTAGATAACTACAGAGAATATAGAAAGATTATAAAAATGTTCATCAAAAAGTTAAAAATTTTAACGATGTCCCGAACATGCTAGGGTATGTCCCAGCTCAAACCTTTTATTGCATGGACCACGGCCGCCGTAGAATCCACGAAGAGACAATCTGACCAGCAGCTAACTTGGTGGGGATCCTTACCAGCCCTTGCAACAAAAAACTTGAGTGTTTCCAATGGACACGTTGCTGCTTCATCTGTTGTGCACCTGTGGGAAAATTAGTTGTTGCAGCCTCAGCTACTTGATCTATTGAAGGAAATGGCTGCTCCACATGAATTGTCTTACGAAGTGGCAACATCGATAAAAAAAATCAAGTATTCGTAAGTATCACCAAGGATGGATGACGAGCTAGCGTTCCATATATCGGAAACCTATTCGATAATTAGGCTTGGGCTACAAAAAGTCTACTTCGGCCCAGCCCAGCCTAAGCTTGATCAGGTCTATAGCCCATATAGCCCTATCTAGCTCAAACCTTGATCAGGTCTATCCTGCAGGCAAATTGTCTCCCTTTCTACTCGAATAAAATTTCAAGAGATTTTGTCCTCTTCTCCGTGGAGAGATTGAGGGGAGGCTCTGCAAGTTTCAAGGATGCGCCTGTTGCGTGGCTTTAACGTGGCATGAAAGGTGGGTAATGGATCATCTGGTTGAATATACCTCCCAGTCAACCATCCCTGTAGACATGCTACGATTATAGCTGCTTGGTTCCCTCGTGATCATTTGTTGCCCTTTCCTTATTGAATCATTTAGATAGTCAGAAAAGGTTAAGTGATTTAATTTATTTTTGAGAACTAATTAGGATATATTTGACACAATAACATGCCACCCACTATTGTGTTTGATCTCAGGGGTCGCATGAGCCAAGGGTTATGCACTCAATATACCGCGGTATCTTTTGGTAGGTGGGATTCAAAAAGTGGGATAAGTTTAGTGAGTGATGAAAGAAATCAAAATAGTTGAAGTCACTTTTTTCTTTAGTGTAAATACTCAAAAAAGCTATTCCTAGGAGGATTTAGAATAGAGAAATCTCATGATTTTATCCTCGATCTTAATATTTCTCCATCTAAGAAATAAGACAAGCCAAATGCAATATTACGAGCCTAGTCCCCTGTATCAATGCTTGAGCTTTTTTGTTTCATGCATGTGTCAAAGGAAAACCTTATCAACACCTTGGGCTTGGATTGGAGAAGCGACTAACTATAATCATTCATGATTAAGTCGTTCATGTCACGTGTACACATGCCTATAATGTATGGTACCATGTTTTGAATAATACTTCATTTACATTGCTAATTGGTTATATCTGTTGATATCAATACATACCTTTTTAGCAATGATATGCAACCTTTTTGTAAGGAAGTGTCATTTGGCCTGCAAAGTCCTTATACTGTAGGGTCATTACTTAATCAAAATGGTTGGTGAATGCAATTGCCTTCCTTAACTTTTAAGTTTCTATAGGAATTATGTATTAAAGCCAATGATGATTAAGAAAGCAATGATTTGGATAGGAGATACACCCATCTGCGAGGTGTCAAACATATGCCTACTACTGAGAAGAATCTATCTTTGCTATGAACTCTAGAGTCTAAGAGGCATCAAATCTCCCTTCAAAGAGTTCTCAGGGTCAGAAAAGAAGTGTGCATGTTGATGCACGAAAGAAGGATGCTAAACAGAGTGCGTAGGCTTGAGGGGAGAGTCATGATAAATGGGAGCTCTAGTTATTCCCTAGGCGACTAGTGTAAGAAGATAGTAGCAAATTGTTAGCTTCTCTGTTGCAAAAGCATTCAAGAAAAATCGAGTGAAGTTTACTTTAGATGAGAATGGTGGCCATTCTTTGGTCACAAGAGACCAATGGTGCTATGTCAACTAATTTGTTGATGTTAAGCTACATGCATGCCCTAGGTGAGTGTAGCATCCAAATAGAGGTGTAGCTTTGTAGAAGAGGATCTGCAGATGAAGATGGATCATTGTAGGACTTAATGAGAAGTGACTTATGTGATGGAATCCAACTCAAGGGAAAGATTATTAGAAATTTAAGAGTATTTTTATTTTTATTTGACTTGATTTTCAAGCAGGTAGAGTTGAATGGCAAGAGAGAATGTCATATGAGCTTGAAAATATAATTTAACCCAAACTCTAATAACAAAATAGTCTTGTCCCTTTCATATGTATAGAGGTTGGGTTGCATGAAAGTAAGGGAAAAAAAATATCTTGTATTGGCTATATAAAGAAATAAAAATTAAAAATAATGATCCAAATTGGAGATTTAAATTTATATTGTAAGTTATATCACTGCAAACAAATAGCTATGTAAACAAATAAATTAACAAAAAAAAATTGAATTCAGGTCTTCTAGACTACTGGGCTCAACTGGCTTAACTCGGATTTGCTAAGACCTACATTCAATTTTTAAGATACGAAATGTGCCAAAGGTTGATAAATTTAACTCAAGATCTAAGATTGGTTTGAAGTCCCTTAATTCAAGCCAAAGTTGGGCTAATTTTTAATTTTAAATGAAATATTGGAAAACAAGGCTAAATTATAACTATTATGATTTAAAACTTGAAAACTTACACTGATAGATGTATATTTGTACATTCACAATGGCATGATAAATGAGCCTTCGAGTGAAAGATTAAACCTGAACCATATAAATTCCAAGTTAGACTATATCAATTGGATGTGCGTATTACCATAATAGAAAGGATTAGATTTTCAATTGAGGGGATGAAACTTCAAAACGTTAATGAAATTTTTAATGCTTTTGAGTCTTATCATGTGATTAGATTTACATTTTGATCTAATAGAAAGCTTGGAGTATTCAACAACCAACTTGATAAATATAATTCTATATTGTGGCTCATCTTTCTTTAGAGGGCTATGTCTTCAACATGTAAATATCGTCACCTTGTGTGTCCTATTGTCCACGCTGTGGAATCAAATGATTCTTCAACCTGACCTTCTCTATTTTTCGTTGAAAGTCTTGCATCTTTGGTATCGACAAATAAATGTAAGCAATAAAAATCCACTAGGCTTGATGACCTCAATCAACGACTTCCAAGTTCCAACCTCTCTCGAAGCTTGCAACAAATCAAACCAACTCCAAAATCGTTGACGAACAAAAGAGAAAAGAAATGAAAAAAAGGAAAGAGAGAAATTTCCTATTTATTGATCCAAGCTAAACCAGATACTTGGGCTCAAGCTTAGTATGACTAGACAGGTACCTACTTAATTTAGCTCGAGTGCTTATCAAAACTATTATCAACTCCAATCTTTAATGAGTTAGAGGTCATTTTTTTAACGTTTGTGTTTGATAAATGCATTAACTTTCCAAAGATTATACATGTAGGTAAGGTTGTAAAGATTGGTCTATGCGATCGATTAATTATATATAATTGATGATTGAACTGCATATCAATATTCGTGCCTATAATTAATTTCATTGATTAGTTAGTCGATTATCCTATTAATCATCCAATCGAACTTTGAAAATTCAATTTTTTGTGTCTTGATTGATATGTCAAAATGAAAAAAAATCTACCTTATTTCTCCATCCTCCTCCCCTAACATTTGAACCCTAATGAAATTCTAAGCCTATGCTTTCTCTTCGATTCTCTTTAATCTTCCATCATCACTGCCCTCTGTCGCTTATTTAGTGTCTTTAAGAGAATATGTATGTCAAAAAAAAATACTAATATATATGTATATATTTTTAATTTATATATATGTATAGATAATATGTATAGTAGTCTATATAATTATATTTAGATTTTTAAATACTTAAAAATACCTAACAAAATTAAGTCCCAATTAAATACCCATATGCCGTGTAGTCCTTAGAGGGTGACCTCGCTTGACTGAATATCAACTATGGATTTCTACATCTTTAGGTGTAGGAATGATATTTGTTATGAAGATGAGTTCGTTGCAAAAATTGTATTTTTCACAAACTATTATAAAATATTTATGTAGGTACACCTTTGTATAATATATATAGAGACTTATGTCATTATCAAGCTCGAGCCCTTGTTAGCGATAAGTTTATCGAGCTTGAATCCAGGGAACAAACTCAATTTGTTAATTGAGGTAGTCAAGTTCTAGGTGAGACCGTCGATCCGAGTCCCGATGAAGCCTATGAAGCTTGAACTTTCTGGACAAGCTTACCCTCAACGTATGCGAAAAACTGCTACCGGGATCATCATCATTCTTGATGCATCTGTAAGTCCTCTGCCTCCTCTCTCCTCTCTACGCGTCCACATTTCTCTCCTTCTCTATCTACAATGAGATCTCCGAGTACGTAGGCTCCATCACGCCTATGCCATTTCGCAATGGTTCGGTGCCGCCCAACATCAGCCTCGTGTCTGGTCACATGAAAAGAGTCGCCCACGTGGTAGTTGATGTAGCTACTACCGCATTATATCGTTCTCAGTATTTACGGCATGTTCGCAATGGTTTCTGGGTTGTCAAAAAAATATATACGTCATATTATTGTATCATTATGTGTGGAATTCCTTTCAAGACGTGTCACCGCCAATTCAAAGTCTCCCCTTCTTTCCGAGGAATCCACGAGCTCAAAAAGAGAGGAGGAGAACACCCCCCCGCCCCCACCAGTCCTCTCACCTCCTCCGTTCCCGAAGCCACCAACCATCTTCCTCTGCCCCTGCCGTTCATCTCATCGTCTTTCTCCATGCAGCTGCATCTCCTATGCCTCGTCTTCCTTCTCCCCGTTTCCTTCTCCCACGAAAGCCCTGCAGGATTCACAAACTGCAGCGAGCCTCTCGAACTCCGCTGCGGTTCCCCCTCGCTCAACATCAGCTATCCCTTCATCGCGAATGGACGGCCCAAATACTGCGGCGTTCCCGGATACCGGATCACCTGTGATGGCAACGAAACCACGTTGCAATTGGACGGCGTTACCTACCTGGTTAAGACAATCAACTACACACGTCGGGTAGTCACGCTTGCAGAGACGACATCCATGGAGGGAGACTCGTGTCCCGTTGGAGTGGGAGACAGCAACTCCAGCACCCTTCATGATCTGTTCGACTTGAAGGACAACAACGAGGTCTTGTCTCTGCTGAGCTGTAGAGATCGGCGTTACGAGGAACTACACAGAATCAACTGCATATCCAACGGGAGCGAGTGGAGTTGGTTCTACTACTATAGGTCCCCGGGAGAAGGGTGGTCATTGCCTTCGGGCTGTGAACCAGCCGTGAAGAACGTATGGTTGCATCGGACGGCTGTGGAGGAGTTGAAGAGAGGAAGTACAAGTTTCTGGGATGCTTTGTCGCGGGGATTTGACGCGGAGTGGATGGAGGGGAAAAAATGGTGTGGCCTTTGCCAAGGGTCTGGGGGTGTTTGCGGATACAACTCCAGCCAGCGGTCCCGGGAGACTTGCTTTTGCCGCGATGGGACTGGGGCAATGGTTTGTGGATCGGAATCGACCGCCCCGATTCCTTCGCAGGATCAGGCAGCACCAAAAGGTAAGAGACTCTCTGGTCCCTTGTTGACTTTTCGCTTCCCGGGTTACTTCTGCAAGAGGATTCCTAATTATTGGCTGCATATATCTGACATTTAGGAAAGGGACGTTAATATCATCTCATTGTACTCATTTGGCTACAAGGTTAAAACCAAGTTCGTAATTTTTGGTTGCAGGCAGCACGTCCCATGAATTCTACATCCTCTTAATCCTTTTCCCAATTCGGAGGTGGAACTGGGAATTCCGCTCTCCGTAAGTACACATCAAAACCGAGAAGGGGTTATCAATCTACCGAATAGGAGATATTCCATGTAGTACCGCATATAATCAAGAGCTGCCGTCGACCACTCAAATTATGCCTACTTTTCTTATTTCCTCTCAGTTGTTTGTTCCCATTTCAATTAAAAATGGAATCGTAGACAGCGCGAAGCTTGCTGCGGTTGAGAAGCTTCTCAAGAATAGATTGGGCTGTAGCCAAGTGCCTGACTAGTCAAGGCCTCAGGGAAAGAGTAGATGAAATATTATTTTTTTATTTATCAAGGTAAATAAATTTATGAAATAAGTAAAAAAATAAGAAAGAAGTTAAATAAATGATATAATAAATAAGTTAATTCATTTAGATATTTTATGGGTTAAAGTTATTTTACGGAGAGTGAAATAACTTTATCTTAATTTGTTAAATGGCATGTTAAATACTTAATTTGACATAAATTTACTTAACAGGGCAATCAAAAATTACATGTAGGGATAGGTTAAAATGGAATAAGTAGAGATGGGTGTTTATTTAAATGGTGGAATAAAAGAAGGATTAAGTGGAGGGATAAAATGATTTATGTAATGATGTGATGTTAGTGGATATTTATTTAATAATTTAAGTAGGAATATAGAATGCTAGTAAGTATTTATTTAATATTAAAAATAAAAATATCTGATGCAATGGATATTTATTTAATAATAAAAATAGAAGTAAAGGTTATTATGATTTTATTGAAATGATTGTAATTAATTATATAAGAATTTATATTAAAATAATAAAAAAAATCTTCATAAAAATTCCATGATGAAAAAAATCTCTCCAAACATCACCACCAAACAAAGCCTTAGGTTTCACCTATGCCATGTACCAGAAGAGGATGAAACTTATACTAATCTTTCTTTGTGGTGTTCTCTTAAGATACGGTACTTCTTGTATAGGCCCTTTTGGTGCGTTTACCCTCCTTATCTCTAAGAATGACTACTCTCCTTACTGAATCCTTTGCCTTCTTGATTAGTGAGGGAGGCAGCAGACTCCTGCACGCTCATAAAAAATGGGTGTCATCATCCTCTCGAAACTAGGAATAACCTACTTGAATACTTAAGCACCGAGGGCTCTAGGAAGAAATCTCCGTTCCAACACGTCCAGATGACCTTTGGCTGTCATCATCCTCTTGAAACTAGGAATAATCCACTTGAATACTTAAGCACTAAGGGCTCTAGGAAGAAATCTCCTTTTCAACACGTCAACATGACCCTTTTTTTTATTCAGTTGGTGGAATGTTAGTCAATATGTTGCCTCATGTTTTCCCTTCATCAATTTTTTGTCTGAAGAAGGTTAGACTAGAAAAATCAAACTTTGCCGGTGGTGGCGTTCCTTCTTCTAAGACCTTATTATTGGGACGATTTACACACACATTTTTGTGAACATCCAATAGTTCACAAATACATTGGAGTAGTGCTTTTACAAGTATGCTCCTCTAACATTTCGTATTACATCTACGTTCCCACACGTTTCATATTTACTCATCACTTTATTTACAACCAAGACGAACTGAGAAGTCTTGGAATGGTAAATTTAGACCCTTATCAAACTCTATAAGACATTCCACCCTTCTCTCTCCTCTCCCCGTCGCACACGACCATCACACCCACCCCACCCCGCACTCTGCTTAGTCGCCTTCCTTCAACAAAAGGTTAAGCAGCTCCATTGGAGCATTCTTGTGCACTGTCACGCCGAAGGGTCAAAAATCTGCAGAAGTTGGTCAGGCTAGGCAATGACTTGGGCCCACTTGGTTGACCTTCGAAAACACCTAGGCTTAAACTGGGTTGGGCCAGGTCTACCAATTGGTCAAATTTCATTGTCCAGCCAATATGGCTTGACTTGAATCAGCTTGGCTTACGGGTCAACATAATTCTATTTACATTTGTCTCTTATAATATGGCGGTGTTATGGTTGTTGAGTTTCATTTGGCTTTTAGAGCAAAAAGAAGTTAAGTTTATGTAACAATAGCATATTTATGACCCGATATAAAAATATCCTTTTAGTTAAACCATGGGCAAACCAAGTCCAGCCAGAAGAACTAAGGTAATGTGTTCATCAGGAACTAGAGGAGAGTCATTCATTACGACTAATAATAAAGTTAAGTCGAATTGTCTTTAAGAGGAAGTCGACCCAAATTATAAAATATAATAATTTGCGATTCTTCGGCGCCTGAAATTTCCATATGACAAGCTTCAACACCTGACCTATTTCGTCCAGAGAGTTAAATTTAATTAATTTTGAGAAAATTGCTTGTTGAGAATTCAATAAAATAAAAGCATCAAAACCATTCAGAACTACAGTAAGAGTGGTGCAACGAAGAACGTCGAAAAATATTAACTTACGAACAAGATGAAAAGTTTAATCAATATTTTTTTTTTCTGATTTTATCATATGTTTTCTATTGAATTTGACAGTCTCTTTTTTGTGCCTTTAAAGATGTCTTTGTCCCGAGACCGAGGGCGGGAATAGCTTCTTTTGGATGTTGGGCTAACGATATGGCGATATTCTGTAGCTTGAGAAGTAGAAATAACCTCCCCAGGAATTCAGAGAGCAGAAGATGCCTCCTCGCCATTTTCCCGACAACTTATCTACTCAAACCTTGAAAATTATAATCCCATTTAATCCCCTTGATTGGCATACGTCATTGCGTGATTTTTATCATACAATTATTATTTAAAATAAAGAAATCCAAAAAATAATATTTTATTACATCATGATCACACCTAACTTCAAAAAGTCTATCACTCTAGGGATATTTTACTTGAGAGTTAGCTAGTGGTATTAAAAAATATAAAATTAATATTAATTTATAATTATATTTATTTGTAAAGTGATGCTAATAATAACTTATGTTTACTTCAATTTGCCTTGAGTCATGGTGTTATTTTTTGTGATATTTATTTGTTAGTGTTAGATATATAAAATATGAGAGGTGTCAAAGGCACGAGTGGTGTATAATTTTAATATGGATTTAGGTAACACTAATTAAAATTTATGTTAGATAAATCTATGTTAAAGTGATAAACTTAGGTTAGCAGATAAGGGATAAGTAGTTAAGTAAAGGAGGGTTAATCCTCCAAGTAAATTAATTAGGCGGTAGGAGTGGGTGTGTATATTCATGTTTTTGGGTTTTAAATTAAAATGCATCAATATAAAATTATTTAGAAAGTAATTTTGGTGATTTTAGTAGTTTTGTATTGATGTAAAATTAATTTGAAGGTGATTTTTATGGTTTTCATCAATTTATTTTGATTTTACTTTAATTTTTTTATTTTATGCTGTGTGTTTTTAGTTTAAAGTGGTGATGATTTTTTTAACCAATGGTGTTTTTCACCACATGTCAATATTTATATTACTTTTTCACATAAAAGAGAGATGAGCGTGATTTTCACTTTCGAATTTATTTTTTACTAAAATATATAAAAATGCATCATGCAACATGTTTTACAACACACTAATGTAACACATCAGTTTGCATCGGTGTAAAATGATTCAGAGTGATTTTACATCGGTGTAAAATGATCATGGAGTGATTTGCATCAATGTAAAGTAATTTTGAGTGATTTTGCAACGATGCAAAATGGTCATGAGTAATTTGCATCGGTATAAAGTGATTTATGGTGCATCAGTATAAAGTGATTCATGATTATTTTACATCGGTATAAAATGATCATTGACTGATTTTACATTGATGTAAAATAATTTTAGATGATTTTGTATCGATTGATGATGATTTTGTATCAATTCATCACATCATCATGTTGAAACGCACGTGAATTTTTATATTTTGATGCCTACACCCTTATTTTTTACTAGTATAGTGATGCTATCTCCCCCATTGATTAAGTATCCATATTTAAACTGAAAAGCGAGTTTTCTTTTGCAACGGCTTAGTTGGATAAAAATGATTTACCGGGAAAAGGTGGTTTGTTGGGTAGGAATTAGAACGGGGACAGGTAACCGTGGTGTGAGAACGAGTGAACCACCTCGTAGAATTATTTTGGTTTGAGTGAGGAACTAGATTACAAAGCCGGATATGATCCAGATTCTAGTTTATCCGAGTACTTTGAATGGGTTTTTGGTAGAGGGAGGAATGTGCGGCAATGATTCAGAGAAAGCTCGTTGCCTAATGATAGTCATATGTTTACCGATTCAGACGAGATGCCGATATCTGTACCTGCATAATTTGAGAAATATCAGGTTTTTTTTTTTTTTTTTATCATAATTGGAGTATAAACGTGCTCATGGGAGACAAAAACGGATAGCGAGGTTTCGTTTGACGTTGCAACAGATAAGGTCACAAGATTATCCATCTTATATGCATTTGCATTGGATGTGAATGTGGAAATATTTGTTACAAAATATTTTGCAACGTACAGTTAAAAGTTAATCAATTAAAAAGAGAATGCAATAGTTGAAAATTAAATATGTTAAAATACATCCATTAAAAATAATTTTTAATCATTTAAAATTTAAAATATATTGATTAAAAGTAAAAATATACTAATTTATTTTGATGTTTCATCAATAAAAAATAATTTTTCACTCAAAATGTAATTTTTTATATATGATAAGTAATTTTTCACTTGTAAAATAATCTTTTATTAGTGAAAATAATGATTTTTTATTTAAAATGTAATTTTTTATTTATAAAAGTAATTTTTTACTTAAAATTAATTTTTTATCGATAAAAAATAATTTTCATCAATAAAAAATTAAAATATATCGATTTAAATCATCCATTTCATTTGATTATTGTAAAATATATTTTAAAGTATGTGTGTTTACTTTCTCTCATTTGCATTTGATTAGAAAAAAATGAGAATACGTGTCCCAGTTATGATCTTTTTTTTCCCTCGTTTATGTTCATCATCTAACTTATCATACATTCGTATTTGACTCCTGATTTTTCTGGTAAAAAGTCCTTCAGGGCCGTAGATGACGGTAAGCCACTTTTCAAAGGTAACCATTCAGCAAAAATACGGGATGGACTTTCCACGGTTACGTAATCTTGTCATCATCAAACGTGGTGGACGGGGGGTGCAATTCCACACGGCATTTGACCATTCATCCCTTCTGGATCATTTGGCAGGCGGGTCAAGAAGGATTAAGTTAACTTGTACTTTTATACACTTAATCTACCTATCATTTTTACCAAGTTAAGGAGAGCGTAACCCAAGATAAACTTATTTTATTCCCTCTATGGAATATGTTTAACCTGATTGTTTTTATAAATAGTTTAACTCACTTATTTCAAAATTTATTTTATTACCTTTCAATTTCTCCGTTGATTCCACAAATCTATTCCTCTGACCAGGTATCACTTTGCTGCCCACGCAGTGCATTTGGCTCCCTTATTTTCAAGCTGTTGTACAGGGCTCCCAAGCCTGTAGATAAAATATGGGCAGTGGTAAATACACCCATAAATTTCACCTAAAATTTTATTCATGAAATCTAAGTCATTCATAATAGAGGTTGAAATTTTGTCTTAATTTTTGCAATCTATGATTCAGATTTTATGGGTGAGATATTTGATGAGGCGGGAGATGTGTTAAACATTTTCCATAAAGTATGCACTTACATGTGTCCCTCGTTCACTCACGTCAACAGTGCATTCATTGACGGGTTAGTTGGTAGTTCATCACCATTCAAGTCTTCCCTGGTGTCACGCTGAGCGGATAGGCCCTTCCTCTGGGAAGCAGCACCAGTACGAGTCTATCCTGCAACTTCCACCATGATCCCTTCTCTCTCCACTGCCTCTCTCATCCTCTTCCTCCTTCCGCTACTCACATGCCCATGCCCTCTCGATCTCTTCACTTGCCAAGGGAAGAATGTCAACACAGACGTGACCCAATGCTCTGCCCACAAAATTCAATGTTTGAATTCGACTTTGAAGGTCCAGTTCCAAGGAGACAAACACTGGTACGAAACCAGGGATATCTTGTTCCCTGAGAAGACTTTCAAGCTGCTTGACCCCTACTTTGGAGCCGATTTGCGGCACCAAGGCTGTGATTTCCTGTACAATTTCACCAATCCCATTCATGGGTTCTATCCATCTAATGTTACCCGTCTGATCCCGCCCTCGACCCTTTTCAACTGTATTGCCAATTCCTACGATTTCACGAGCGACGTCTTCGGGAGGCAATACGAACGTTCCCACTGCACGAGCTATGAGCTCTACTATTCACGTCATCCGGAGAGACTCGAGCATGGAAATGGTTGCTCCTCCACGGGGCAGCCTATGGTCGAGTGGGGGTTGCAATTCAACGAAGGCAAATCTGGTGTTGTGGATTTCTCCCTTCTGTCAGTTGCCTTCACGCATCATCGCACTGCCTCTCACGAGTGCTTCGGCTGCGTTATGCGGGAGGGGAAGTGTGGTGCTGTGGCTGCAGGGAGTTCTGAGTGCCACTGCAACTTCCATTGCCATTTTGGAAGTAGGTTCATGCTTTATACAGCCTTTGATTTCTAGTTCAGTGACTGAGCTTTTTCGTTTCTGACATAACGAATTTTCTTTGATCCTATATCTTCTGTTTTTTGTCTGAATTACCCCCCTTTTTTTTATTTTTGCTTTCTTCGGATTGCTTTGCATCTTAATTTGGATCTAGTTTCTCATCCTTACCTTTTCTCTTTATCTTTGGTGGTTTACTTGCAGGCAGAAGTCGGAATGTAAAGTTAAAGGTCATAATAGGTAAATTACCTTTTCTTTATCGTTGGTTATATTATTTGAAAATAGCACGGAATGGAGGCACAGGGAGCATTTGAAGTGGAACATGGGTCCTCTTTATTACTTTCTCTCCTCTCATTGTGACTGCACTATTTTATATATAATGTCATTTCTTGGCTTCTAAATATTATATTCTGAACTTTAATTGGCGTAAAAATCATCTCTATCAGGTTTGCAACTTTGCAGAGAGTTCTGTTAACATTTTTTTTCTTTTTTTGGATGTTTCGCCTGGACATCCAACAATCAATTCATCATCCACCTTGAACATCCAACAATCAATTGGTTATCCACCTAAGGATCCACACACTACTGTACACGCCCATGTGGACATCTGTGCGGATGGGTGCGTGTGCCAACATACACACAGATAGAGGTCCCTTTCTGTCTGTAAGAAAATTTTCCAATGAGGCTTGAGCTTTCTTTAATTTTTGATAAAAACGCAGCCTCGTATCCAAGCATCATTCATTGATCTAAAATATTTAAAAGTGATATAGTTAAATAATTGACTTCACTATTGGGAGGAAAACCACTATAACGTAAAGGGAAGTAATTGTAGAAATGATTACTTGTTTTAATTAGTAATGGGTTAAGACATACTTCAAGTAAAAATGAGTTTTTAACAACTTAAAGTCATTCATGTAAACAATACCTATTTTATTCCAGAATATGTCCCGCCTCATTAGCCGATTAAAACCATGCGTAGTCGTTATTGAGGCAATTTTTGAATTAATTTTCGAAAATCTTATAATCATTCAAGTAATTAGAGTCACAACATAAAACCCAATCTAGGAAATCAGATTTTAGTGGTATAAAAACAAAGAAAACACTTGCACAATATGCTGCAGGAGTGATTCAAAGCGAAAGCAGAGCATTACAATGATTATATGTACTCAATTATCTCAAAGCAAACCAAAATAGAAGTATAGATGTACTCCCGTTTCACATGCAAACCTGTCGTGGAGAGTTTCTAATCCAACTGCGTCGTTCCTCTTTCAGCTGTAGCTGCATTAGTTGTCTGCTTCCTCCTTGCCTTGGCTGCAGTCTGTGTGTGGCTTAAACGCAGGCAGGGGAAGGTCCTTAGTGGTACCTCGCGAAATTTCCTGTTCCGAAGCTCGTCGGTGGATCCGTCATCCCTCGTTAAGGACCCGGAGTCCCTTGGCGGCAGCTACTTCTACACGCCCATCTTCACCTACGAGGAGCTTGAGGTGGCCACCGGCGGGTTCGACTCTTCCAAGGAGCTCGGTGATGGTGGCTTCGGTGTCGTCTACAAAGGTCAGATATTCATCGAATTATACACGGTTTCTCTTCTGAATGGTTTAAGTAGACGCCCTTCAAATATGGAACAAGTTTCATTCCGTTCCCGTTTATTTGGTTGCGAGATTTGGCAAAATATAGGAACCTTTGTGCAACTTCTTTTGAATTTGAGTAACTTTGCTATTGTTTGAACTCTCAGACATATAACCCCTCCCTTACGTGACAGCACTTTCTGGTATCCAGGAAGTATTAAACCTCACAAAGTTAGATCAAATGCCATATGGTTTCGGATAGGTGATACAAGTGAGAATATAGAGTCTTACCCTTTGGTGTATAGGAAATCCACGCCTGTATAAGGGTTATATCAGGATAAAATACTACCGTGATATGTGGAGAGGGATCTTTGGTTGAGTGGAGGATAGGTGGTGGAATAAAATGATTAGTATAGTGATGTGATATTAGTGCATGTTTGTTTCATATTATGATATGAGTGTAATGTGTTTATGTGATATGATAAGTATATTTTAATAGGTATATTATATTATGTAGATATATTTTAATATATATTTCTATTGATGTAACCTAAGGAGATAATTTGATATTTATGTTGATAGATAGAGTGGGATAAATCATATCTCTTGACTTTAGATTTAATTTCTATAATATTTCTTCATTATCCTTTAATGAAGGGATAACCCCTCACTTATACTGCTCTCAAATGCATTAAGACAAGAAAAAACCCTGTTTGAAGTACTCTTATCCCTTCAATCACGAAATAATTTTACTTTCCCTTTCAAACACTTGTCCCAATATACCTCCTACATTTTCAGGCTACTTATACTATCAAATGAAAGGGTACCTTTTAAGTCGTCGTTTCCTATCCCATCTGCTAAACATAAAGATCCCAAGCGAATGATAAACTTTCCCTACTTCTTATTCCTATAATTTATGTATTATTCCTTGCTATGCAATCAAATAGGGATTCTTTTTAATATTAAAAAGGTACCCGTGACCTTGAGAAGGATTAATAGTGTGGACCTGCCCCATAACCTATCGATACCAATGGAGGAGGTGTTTTGTCATTCTACCAAATCTTGAGTGTTGTGAAGTACTTGTGATTTATAGTAGTCAAGAATATGACACGAGTGCATGTGATCTATATATTTTGGTGGATCTTAAATACAAATATAAATTGATTAAGGAAGAAAAATTTTTACTCAAACCTAATTATTAAAAGGCCTCTTTTAAGCTCAATAATAAGTCCAAAGAAATCCAATAAGCAAGAATATACGAATCCTCCCTCCCAAGCAAGTAACTGAGTAATGCCTAAAGACCAGCCTAAAAGATCTTGGTGGAATAGTCGAAGACCACCTGTCAAAGCTTACGGTCAACGTGGTTCCTTACCATTTAATAAGTTGGTGGCTAGCCTGGCATTATTGCACCTGAATAAAACAGGTGGTATGTAGGCAATTGAGAAGTCCACGAATATGTCGTTACGTGTATTATGGGGTATTCAATGAATAAATAGTCGGTGTCCCACCAAAGGTAAGGGCATTCTTGCAGACAGACAGAGAGAGAGAGAGAGGGAGAGAGAGAGATAGATATATATTTCCCTTTGTATCCATGTAGAAGCTAGTTAAATTTGAGATTACATCTACTCTCTACAAACATACATCTCACCAAATCTGTTTGTCTTTCTTATGCGATTAATTTCTTTGAGCAGACCTACTTTCCCTATTTTGAACTTGAATAGGATCCATTTAGCTAGGCTCTAGTCACAAGTCTTGTTCAATAATGTCATTAGTGAGGCAATCGTTGTCCTCTTTGATTGATAAATACTTAAATGATAGAAATTCTAGTTCTTAGGATGCTACTTAACGGTCAAATAAATCCACCATATATTCAAACTAGGTAATATGTAAAGAAATCATTTAATTTGTACATAAATAATCATAGTCACTTGTAAATATTCATCATTTAATTGGTCATCATCACTTGTGAATAAAAAAATTATTAATATTTTTTTATTTTAATTAAAAACATACAGATGGTTCCTGATTCTAAATAAAAATACATCGATGATCTTTGTCTGTGCGTAATTTGATTTTAAATTAAATATATAGATGATTTTTGAATGATTTTTTATTTTACATCATTATAATTTGATTTTGAGTTAAATACTTTGGTGATTTTTTATTTAAATCAATGTAGTTTAATTTTAAATTAAAATATATCGGTAATTTTTAATTATAGATCGCTACTTTAGTTCAGTGGTATCTTTTTAAGTGATCATCGACCTCGATAGCTGTGGTAGTTTTTATATTCTTTGTGAAGACTATTTTGAATACATTATTGCATTTTCGTTGATGAACGTCACCCAAGTAAGTACATTCGTAAAACACGTATCTGTGCCCTTGTCCGCTATATTTGTCCGTAGAAGGCTCACCCAAAGCACGAAGAAGGTCGAGACGTTGCTTGCCATATCGCGTGATTTTGACGTTGCGAAGGTAAAAAGGATAGTGATCCCGTTGGCTGGAGAGGCCTCTCCAGAGGATAAGGACAATTTTACACATCGAGTAACAATTTCGCAGATCCGATTCTGATCATATCCTTCACGACAGCTCTGTCCGTTTGTAAAGTTGTGTATGTTACAGAAATTTGTCTTCTAATTCATGAACATATTCGTCCTCCATTTTAAGGGCTCCTTTACGAAGCAGGGGATTTTCCTCGTTTTAGTTTACTTGGCAGAGCGAATATCGCGAATGTCCGGTCTACGAATATGTGGATACTGAATTCACTACCAACGTCGTCAGAATCAAAAGTTTTAATTCTCTACCTTGGCATGAAAATGTATATTTAGTCTGCTTGATACCCCTCTGTTTCGAACCTTCGTTATCAAAAACATCCTACTTGAATTGATTGAGGAAGATTTCCATTCCAATCAGAAGCTATCCCAAGATCTTTGGACCAAGATAAAATCTCTACTCCGCCATTCGTGTGGACAACCCAACTTCTTTTGTTCACAATTCATATTTGCATTTTCTTGGGTTAAATCGGATACATCCATGGGATGATGCTGATTGTTCACATGTCCTCCTGTAATTAAGTTAGCGACATGACCTACAACATAATTGACTGACTCAAGGTGCTCAATTGCGTTGGCCATTGAAGGCGTCCTCAAGGACGGGCGGGTGGTGGCGGTGAAGAGGCTGCACGAGCGAAACTACCGGCAGGTGCAGCAGTTCAGGAACGAGGTGGAGATCCTCAACCGCATCCGCCACCCCAACCTCGTTTCCCTCTACGGTTGCACCAATCGCGACAACCGCGAGCTCCTCCTCGTCTACGAGTACATCCCCAACGGCACGCTCGCCGACCACCTTCACGGCTCCCGCGCCTCCGAACACCTCCTCACGTGGTCCATTCGCCTCACCATCGCAGCCGAGACCGCCGCGGCCCTGTCGTACCTCCACGCCACCGTGCCTCAGATCATCCATCGCGACGTCAAGACCAGCAACATACTCCTCGACAACGGCTTCCACGTGAAGGTCGGCGACTTTGGGATCTCCCGTGCTTTTCCCTCGCCGCTGACCACCCATGTCTCCACTGCACCACAGGTACGTTTATTACTTGATACGTTTGAGTACGAATTAGGATACACAAAGTTCCCGCCAATTAACTAGTTCCTCCCAGGGTCTGAAATGTTCTTAGTTCAGTCCATAGATTTAGTCTTATTTGCCCTTTTGATACCTCTATATGTCTCTACTATAGTAATTTCCTTTCTCGGTAGAACAAATGAATTAAGTCATATCTTCCTCTCACATTTCTCCTACCTGTCATCTTAATTTAGCGAGTAAAACTAGGGATATCAATCACACATTTAGAAAGATAAAAAAAAAGGAGGAAGGAAACAAATCCAGAAATGTCCTTTGGTCAACGAATTAGGAGCCATACTTTGTTTGATGGATCCAAAGTTTTCAATAATTTGATCCTGGAATAAAAATGGGTGATCTCGCTTGGGCAATTGTGAATGTTTATTCCAATGAACAGATTGGTCCTGGAACGTTTTAAATTTCTAGTCTCACTACTTCACCTGAGGCCTTTCTTCAGGAAACAACCGTTTAACGAACAAGTTTCATCTGTAAAACTTTGCTGCCGTCTTCCTGCCATCACCTGCAGGCATCAATTGTCGGGTTGAAAGTTTATGTCAGGACCTCTATTCATCTTAGGCTACGTACCTTGTCATTGATTTTCTTAAAAAACCAAACAACCAGGAGAAATTGGGACCAAAAATAACGAGGAGATATTATTGGGATATCGATTTGGAGGAGATGATGGAACCCGATAATTAATCCTGCTACTGATATAACCATAGCTCCCTATCTACATTTCTGGAATATCTGAATCCAAGTTAATAGATAGTAGTAATCCCCAACATTTATATAAGTCGTATCTGCTATTGCAGGGTACACCGGGGTACGTAGACCCGGAGTATCACCAGTGCTACCAGCTCACCGACAAGAGCGACGTCTACAGCTTCGGCGTGGTCCTCGTCGAGCTCGTCTCGTCCAAGCCAGCCGTCGACATGGATCGCCCGCGAAGCGAGATCAACCTCTCCAACATGGCCATGGCCAAGATCCCCAGAGGCCTCATGCACGAGCTCATCGACTCCACCCTCGGGTTCGACACCGACACGGAGGTAAGGCGGACGATCGAGGCGGTCGCCGAGCTCGCGTTCCGGTGCCTGCAGCCTCTGAAGGACATGAGGCCGTCCATGGACGAGGTGCGAGACACCCTCGAGAAGTTGCACCGTGGAGATCAAAGGACGCCCCCCGTGGAAGGTGAGAAGCACGCGAGGGGCGACGCATGCTCGTTGTTGAAGTCGTCGTCGGGGCTTCCCCCCTCCCCGGACACCGTGGTTGGCAATTGGCCGAGCAGGTCCACCTTCTCCGGTGGCAGTTCTTAAGGTACCAAGATCTTCCTCTTTTTTTCCTTTTCCACGGTGGGGTGAGAGGGTGATGAAATATAGGTGTGATATTGATACGGGATGCATGTCCATGTTCGGTTCCAGGCTGGACTTATCGTATCTTTGAAAACGGGAATTAAACGAAACGAATTAGATGCCAATATTAGCCTCTGTGCATGGTTTGATGATGTACATTGATGTCAAGTGTACCCAGAAAAATAGAGCATGTCGCTCGAGATTTACTTAAAGAGAAGACATGAAATGTTACTGGACACTAATATAAACGTGCGTGGATGTGAATGGGCCGCCCATAGTTGTATCTGTTTCCTACAGATTGCATATCTGTATCCTCACAAAATAGCTTTTTAGTATGCACCCGAAACCAATGTTTTATACGTCCGACTAGATATGAGGAGTCGATTTAATCAGAAATCGATGTCTTAATGATCAGATTGATCGATTTGGATGATAAAAATTAAAATTAATGTAAATCAATTAATATTAGATCGAATCAATCGGGTCAATTGAAGTGGTCATTCGATTAAATGAGCTAAAAAATATAAAATCCAATTCTTTTATTTTTATTTAGTATTTATTAAAAATATGTTAATTTAAACGTAATTAAAATTACAAAATAAATTTTCGTACTACAACCAATTGAATCAATACGAGTTAAAAGAAAAATCTTGTGGTTTGAATTTTTCATATGATAACATTATTACTGATTTAATCGATTCAAGCCGTTAATTGAATCACTGTATAATTAAATTAACACCTAATAGATATAATGATTAATTTGATTTTTAAAACACTGATTATATTGCATTTTGGTATTTATTTCCGTGAGAGAGGAACGTGAAGAACGGTGAACTTCAAAACCACGGTCGTAAATTCAAAAGGTAATGTTTAATGTGCATATATAACAGCATACGCATTGATATGTCACACTGTCTCTCCTCCCTGTAAGTGGATTCGTCAAAACGTAGAAAAAGTTGAGAAATTTGAATCCTAAAAGGCAAGGAGAAATTATGTTGCTGCACTGCAAAGCTACCCAACGTTACTGCGCGCGGGGAGAAAGAAGGTTATCCAATTGCATACGTGAACAAAAATAGGTTATGGGCAATCTTTTCCGCATGTGGCACGGAAAGGACGAATCTACTTCTTCCCATGTCATTATTATTATTTTTTGAATAAATATATTCTGTTGATGTATTTCTGTTTCCTTCGTAATGATGTGAGTTACACTATTAAAAGTAACATCTCGAGAGAGAAACAAGTAGAAATTATGGCTGTCTCAACCGGGATAGAAAGAGGGACCGAAAGACTAAGAAAGAAACCTTGCCAAGGAGACCTCCTGCAATTGTACATGTTACAAATTAAAATGGAACCCATCTATCATTCGTGGCCCCCGGATTCTCATCATTGAAGGCTGATAGCCTGATATAGCAAGCAAATTTATTTTATTTGACTCCCATATTCACGATTTTTTTCTTTTCACAACAGCCGTAGAAAATAGTCACTTGTCAGTACTTGGAAAGTCGGGCTTGAGCATGGTTTTAAATTTGGATTTAAGTGATTTCTTAAATTTTATGTGGTTTAATTAAAAGTTTAGTTGCTTTCAACCGTTAAGACACTTAAGTCTAATTCGTGCAATCCTTTTAAGTCACTTTAATTGCGTTGGGCCTTTTTCCCCCATGTTAAGATATTTAAGTCTAATTCGTGCTTTCCTTTTAAATTTAAATCACTTGGCGTTCGGCCTTTTTCCCGTCTCCCTCTTCTTTTTTTTTCATCAACCAAAGATTTTCACAGGTTGGCTCTTTCCTTCTCTGTCAGGAATTATCAAAAATAAGATGCAGGGAACGAGAGGTAGTTAGGACAGATCCAACGTGTTAAGTTGGTTCAATGTGCCTTTGTGTGACAATTTGTGTGCGTAGATATTTGATGTACTTCACATTAAAGTTTACAAATTTTGGCACATGCTATTGCTTAGTTTTTTCTCTTCTTGTGTGAACGAATCTCCGTGAAGTTTTTGCCATGAAATACCTCGCCATGATTGTTTTATCTTGGATGGAATGATATAATTAGTTACTTCGTAGATCAAATCTAGTTTTTCATTCACGCAGTGCTTGTATCTGGAAATTAAGGGATTGATCTTGTGTTAATATATGTTGAATTTGCAACTTTGTTCGGAGGTTAAACTTTAACAGTCAAAAAAATATGGAAATGTAGATGGTGATGTAAAAAGTGACATGAGGTATTTTGTGGGTACTATTATCTTATTTTAAACATTATTTTAAATGTGAGTTCATTTGATAATTAATATTTTATGTAAATAAATAAAAGAATGTAAAATTTATTATGTGGTAGGTCTCACCATATTATTTTAACTTAAAACACATGTGATAAATAACTTTTCAACGGTGATAAATTATTTAGGTGATTTTGCATCGATGTAAAATGATTTTGTATAAGTGATAAATTATTCTAAAATGTCTTTACATCGATGTAATCTCATTTTGCATCGGTGCAAAATTATTCCAATGGTGATTTCACTCGTATAAAGTGTTTTTGACTTATGGGTTTAGATTTAGGGTTTAGGTTTATGGAAAGTGATTTCATATATGAGAAGTGATTTTGTTTTTAATATATGTGTGTGTGTGTGTGTGTGTGAGAGGTGATTTTTCACTTAAAATGTGATTTTTCACCTTAAACATCCTAAGGTGGAAAAATCACCTTTTAAGTGTAAAATTACTTATCAGAGATGAAGAAACATTTAGAATTTAATTTTGCACTTATGTAATATTATTTTGTACCAATGCAAATTATTTTGAAGGTAAAAAATGATTTTATACAGTGAAAAGTAAGATTGCACTCGTATAAAGTGATTTTGTATCACTGCAAAGTAATTTCGAAGATGATTTGAATGGTTTGCATCCGTACAAAAGTGATTTATTATTGAATTCAGTAGTAGTGAATCTTACCATATGTAAGTACTTTTTTTTTATATAAAAAAATATATCAAATAAAGATCACATTCACGTTTACGTCATTATCTACATTTTTCAACTCAGATCCTTTGGCTGATAAATGACAAAAATAATCATAGCTTGAACATTGGTTATCGAGGCTGTGAGCACCAAAGTCTTCCCACTCACAAATCATATCTTATTCCCTTGAATATATATATGGGAAACATAGTTGGCTCTTCTTTTTATAACATGGATTGTTCAGTTCATCCTTTCACACTTGCTCAAGATGGCTTCTCTTTATCGCTACGTCGAAGCCCATAGAAGACGCCAAAGGTTGGACGTACAAAGTAACAACCATATGGAGAGACCCCCCTGGCAAGAAGAAACGACGGAAGTTGAGGGTTGGGAGAAGATTGGCATACTTGAAGTTGAAGGTAGACGGAGGGTCTACTGGACATCGTCATAGGTCGGTAAAAGGCTCGTTGAAGGTGGAGCAATTGACCAAGTATTTGGTGATTCGAAGTCAAAGATTAGCTTTAATTCTCAATCCACTACCTCGACAATAACTACTATTTCCGTACCTCTGCCGGATAAAGTGAATTTTTTTCCACATATTTTCTATGTGTTTCGAAAACTTTTCCATGTACCCCTCACGTTCCCTATCCATCTATGGGGTAGTTAAGGATGGCCAATGCTCCAACTAACAAAGGCTTAATGTCTTTACATAATAATGACGAATAACACTGTAAGAATATTAATTATTTTCGAGCATTAAAAATAATCGACAATGTGAAATTCAAGGTCGAGGAATATTACATCGTTGTTGTATTTTCTCAATCGATTTACAACGTTACCGACAAGACAAAAGCGACTCCTCATTCAACGTGTGGATGCTTTTCTCATCTATTTCCAACGGTGAAGGAAGGTTTTACTCGATTGTTTCAGATTCGCCGTCGACATAAATATTTACGTCGACCGTTGATCAGACCTCCTAACTGATCGAAGAATCCGACTCAACGATTTAAAGACAAGCAATCATAATAAGGCAAGAGGGTTGATAACCCAATTCCACCAAGAAGGGTGTACGCCTGAGGTGAGGGCGATGCTCCCAAGTATTTACTAGTTAGAAGTAATAATACAATCTCTCCTTTTCTCTTTGATTGCTTGAGATATGGCTTTGAGGGCCTCTCTTAGCTATTTATAGTGTTGAAGTTGGTGCCCCTGCAAGATCTTTTGACCGGATACGTCTGTTGTCAAAGTGTGTATGTTTTTAGATTATTAATTACGGTGGCCATGCCATCATTAATTGTTAGTGTGGTCATGTTGGACTTTTTCTGCTATCTCCCTGTCACCGATTGGCACCGGATTTTCGGGCAGGTAGGGTTTATCCGTACCCGCCTATATTTGGACCTTCCTAGGTGTAGGCGAGTCAAATCTGTCTGCCTTTTTCACTTTCGGATGGTCGGGCCTCTTGTTGGGCTTCTCACGGAGTTTTAAATCCGAGGACGTTTTTTGCCCCTTACTACCTAGTGGAAGCTGTTGCAAGAATAATTAAAAAAGTTAAAACTCTGCAGTAGGTGATGTTGGAACCTAGGTTCACTTCTCTTTTATGTTTTGGTATTAACAAAACTGTTTTAAATCTAATGAGTTTATGAAGTGTTATTTATAGAAAATCACAGGATTTAAGAAATATGGATGATAACAAGAAAGAAGTGTGGATAACATGAAGAATGAAGATTATTTTTGTGTCGTAATTTAGATTTTTGTATGTCTCCTAACAAGAAAAATTGATTTAAGAGTTAAAATCAAAATAGAGATAATTAGATATCAAACTCACGTTCAATCATTCGTTTGAAAAATCAAAATCGTTTCTTTGACATATTAATTATGTATTTGTGTTCAAATAGCACCAAGATTGTTTAATAGTTGCAAATACTAGTACTGTTCATAAGTACCGGTACATGCAAGGCACATGTTTGGATCCTAGTCCCAAACTATGAACAACAAATTCCAGTACTCATCATGAATATCGATATCAGGTGCTCACAGTTTGTAGACAGAGGTAGTGCCTGGACCTTACAAGTATTGATACTAATCATCAGTACCGGTACATGTAGGTCACAGTTTTTAACTTGACTCAAACCCGTGAGTCATAAATACCGATACTTATCATAAGTACCGGTACCTAGTAACTTAGTTGGTACTCAACAATAAGCACTGAGTGTCGGTACTTATGATGAGTACCGGTACCCAGGCTCTGTTGGGTTGGCTATTGGATATCTGTGAGTAGCCAATACCAGTACCACAACTTTGGTACCGGTACCAACTAATCGTTATGCTTGATCTGAACGGCTATTTAGCAATTAATCCTATCTTTAATCTTCCCATTTTGCCCCCAACAACTAGTAATCGTAGGGGAGGTGTTTGGTGGCCTATAAAAACACTTTTTGTGTGTCATTTGCAAATAACACAAGTATCAAAATTCTCCTTGCTCCAGATTTTACATTTCTCATTTCTAGCTGCAAGGGTGATAGGCTTGTTGCATCTTTCCTTCAAGAAAATCTTCATCTTGCAATAAGATCTGTTGGCGAATCTACCCTTCCTTGTAAAATCGTTTTTACGCTTTAGATTTTACACTTTAGTGTTTTTTGCTAGATCGATATATCAAATATATTCTAAGCTAATTCTTGTTGGAGACTTAGAAATCAAGTTGTAAGCTAATTTATTTCTTGCTTACACTTGTAATTTCTTGCTTTTATCTAATCTTGTAATTTGGTTAAGGTAACCTGTTAATTACCTCGATTTATAGTAAATTGATTCTCTCTGGGTTGAGGGAATCGGGTTAAAAATCCTAAGTCGGGAAACTTAGGTAGTGGAGTACCCAAGTGAGGGGAAGCACTATATATTAGGTGTACTATTTTTTGTGATTTGTTTTATTTGCAATATTTTGTTTACCACACTATTCATCCCCCCTTATAGTGTGCTCGTGTCCTTTAGATCTTACAGGTGATGCCCCCAAATGGTGCCTAAGCTTTTTCATTAAAGTGGGGGAGTATTTGTTATGGAGTGGGAGTTGCAATTGTAAGCGGCCAAGGTGCTCTTAGTGTAGTCGTCTTTAGAGAGGCGATTCTGTAATAAAGAGGTTAGAGGGATACGCCTTAGCTTTTGCCAGCTAATGGGAGGTGACTTGCTAGTAAAGGTAACGTGGGCACCTATTTTTTTTACCGGCCTTAAGAGGCAGCTTCATGCGTGTTCTCCTGTTTTTGTGTCGGCTTTAAGAGGCGGCTTTAGGCGCGTTCACCTATTTTACTGTCGGCCTTAAGATGCGGCTTCCCCTCGAATGAGCATGACGTATGTGTCACCTTCCGCGAGTGATGGCCAATTACTGCAAGATTTAATTTTTGTCTTGTTGTATGACAAGACCAGCATTAATTGTCATCATGATGAAGCGTAAGGACCTAAAATACTGTGCTTACCAGCGATATGACCGCCATAAATGTTGTACAAGGTATGCATGCACGAGCATTTAATATTGGTAATGATTACCGAGGTATCCCTGTCTTAAAGGGGTATGTTTTGAAACCCGCACCGTATCCACGAGATTTTATTTTTTGAAATTTGTGCCCCACAAGAGGGGAAACGCCCGATATGGGGGTTATAAATAGGGGTGTGGGGCATAGTTAATGCCCCACCTACCCCCTTTTTTTGAGTGCTCTTTGGAGCTGGTGCGGTCTCTTTCTTCTTAAACGAGGCTTGAGGAGGTGGTTTTCTCAGAGCTTCTTTTCCCGGCGAGTGTCAAAGACACTATATGTCATGTATGGACTTGTGAGCAAGGGTAAGTCCACCTTGTCCTTGTCAGACATCTCACTTGAGATGAGGGACCTTTACACCTTTGCTTCTCACTTTCGTAATCATTCCGCCATTAGGGCATTTCTGAGTAAGTATGGACTCGATGAAGTTCCTTTCACCCTTCTGGGTTGCAGACTCACCTATGCTCGGACGGGTCTAATGACTCGTTCATCATTTGTAAATATGCCATCGAATATGGCCTTCCGATAACTTTGAACCCCTTCTTGTGTTCATTCCTTTGTTACTACCGCCTAGCCACCTTGCAGCTTAGGCTTAATTGCTGGCCAGTTTTGAACACTTTTACATTATCTAATTCCATTTGCGGATTGTCCACCGCTTGGGTTTGTCCTACCTGCTTTTTGGGCTTATGCACCTTAAGGTTAAGAAGGGCAAGCCTCCGTCAGGTACTTATACGCTGTACAACTGGGATACAAAGTACCGGATAGTTGATTTGCCCAATAATTTGAAGGGGGGAGATTGTCATTTTTTCTTTGTCTTACACAACGAGGGTTACGGTGTCCCTTATATTTGGCAAGGTCCATTTGATAAGAACCTGCCACCTAAGCCTGAGGAGCTTGATTCGACTGCTTAGGCAGACGCCTATAGGATTATTAACTTTGGGCTGATTGCCCGCTCGGAGCTCAAAAGAGAAGACGTCCAAGTGACTTTGTCATGAGTTGCAGATTCCTATCCCACGCCATGTAAGTAAGGGGGAGGTGATAACTTTAGAACGCGTATTCTCTTTGCTCATTACTTAAGGGCTTTACATTCCTATTATTTCTTTGCAGCTTTTGGCCGGTTTGTTCGATCAAACACTCCCAGGCATCAAGGCAGCGGATCCTCCCAGCATCGATCGCACCGTGGGGAGGAAAAGCCTATGGAACGGAGCAAGCAAAGCTAATCCTCCTGCTTCAAGGAGCCCAGGAGGAAGGAGGGGGAGGGGAGTGAGGAGAAGGTGGAAACCCTTCTCAAGCATCTAAAGAGGGGCTTAGGCAATGTTTGGCTGGCGTCGTTTGCTCGTGAGAGTTCCAGCAAAGCTAAGGCGGGAGAAGCAGCAATGGATTCACTTGTTCCCTCAAGCCCACTTGGACCGCAAGAAGGATGTATAGTCCTCGACTCTTTGTCTGCTGCTTTAGTGGAGATGGCTCAAGTGGACGAAGCCAGTGCCTCTAGCACCCCGTCCAGATCAGTCGATGCCTTCTCTTAGCTGGTGCAGGAGGTGGCTACCGCCGATGGCTTCCTTAGTGGGAGTGTTTTTGCGCAACCGCATTATAGGTGAAGCTTGATGAAGGCAAGGATGCTGGTGGACCCTTTCGGCAGAGGGGGCCTTAGGCTCATAGAGCAGATAATCAGATCTACTAAGGGATCCGTCCTGGAAGCTACTGGTGGAGGGCCTGTGCCTAAACAAGTAGTTCCAATCCAGTTGGGCAGCTCAAGCGATTTAGGTGAAGGCCTTTGATGTAAGCATGTTTACATTGTATAAGATGTCTATTTATGTATGTTCTTAAGCATAGGATTGCATTGCATACTATAAATATTGCATAACATGCATCATCTTATATTTAGATTTGTTTGAATAAAATGAAGGTTAATTGTCTCATTTTATGTTCAGGGACAGGGCAAACCTTTTATCGGGGACTCGGATCGAAGATCCAACCATACAGATGTGATCAGGGCGACAATCGGAGTTCAACGACTCCATAATTGCCCTAATCAGATATCGATAGCATCAAATAGAGATCGGGGAACCCTAGAAGATCAAGGGCCAAGATGGTGTGAATCCACACTTCAAACGAAAAATCCGACCACACAGATGGATTCGAATCGACGATCGCAGCCTAACGGCGTGAAAATCGACTCAATCCGACAACCGTGGCACCATCTACATCATCCAGAAGATGGACGGCCAAGATGGCGCCACATGGCGCCATCTCGGCCACCCAAACCAGCCCAGTTGATCTTGAAGACCACCACACCCTCCTACCGCACGTTAGATCTGGACCGCACGATCGTGATCCGACGGCTATGGGCAGCTGCGCCTCAAAAACCCGCGCGCCTATTTCCTCTCCGTAGCGCAACGAGTGGAGGCCTTATCGCAAGCAAGAGGCACAGGTTCGAAACCCCGCGAGCCTCAATTGAGTGCAGGGGCTTGCGATGGTGCTATTTGGACCGTCAGATACAAGATGAGCGACTACGAGGGTGGAGACGTGGCGCACTCACGAGCCGCGCTACGCGGATGTGTGATTTTACGCAGAGGCACGATCAGATGAGGCGCGGCGGATATCAAATCTCAGCTGTTCGATCTCGCGATCGAACGGCCAGGATTTGATGAACGTGGAGAAGTGTTGAGCGTGAGGAAGATGGGCGGACGTCACACGTCACCCATGATGGGGCTTTAGCGACGGTTTTATCCGTCACTAAAGATCCCTTATTTAATGTTTTGAGATTTAAATGACCAAATTGCCTTCACTCCTTGCAACTATAAAAGGAGACCCCCTCTACACGAAATTCTCATCCCTTCCTTCTCTTCTCTTCGTATCCAAAGCTCAAGAGAAGCTTGTCCCACACCTGGGATGCTTCTCGCGAGATAAAGTCAAATTTTCGTCCCCCTTTCGGAAGCGGATCCCGTGACAACGACGACGTGCTGCTTCGTTCCAGTTCTTCCCACTTCATCCTCCTTCGTCCTGCTCTATTCCCCGTCTTCCAAGCGTCGTCCTATCCGGCTCATCCTCCAAGCGACCGTCGAGGAGGATATCACTCTCCCCATTCTTTTTATTGCTTTCTAGAGTAGATTTACTGCTTTCTAGTATAATCACTTTTCCGCTTTCTAGTTGTAATGCTTAGTGTAATGAACATTCTGATAATGAATTCCATGTTCATTCTACATCTCTTTTTTCTTCCTCTCCCTCTTCTCCCTTAGCCACGCCAAGGAGGAGATCTTCACACTACAGGGACGGCCAGGCAAGAGGAGGAGACTTGAGGTGGTTGACGCCCACCTTGAGGAGAGATTACCTGGAGGAGGACAACTACAAGAAGAAGCTAAGGAAGAATTTTTTTCAAGTGTGGGGTGACTGCACTTGGAGCAAGGGCTCTCCTAAACTTCTACAAAGGATTCATCTTCTTCTTTATCTTTTTTTATCTTGCATTAGCTAGTTTAGTTTCTCTTTTTCTTTTTGAAGCATTTAGCTACTTGTAATTGACTTTGCTAGTAATACAAGTCATAATTGCCTTTCAAGTTCATGTCCTTATCATATTGTGTTTTCATGTTATGCTAGTGTAGTACACACCACACTCTCCTCTTCTAATTACCCTAGGCGCACTTGCCTAGGGTGAGCTTAGAAGAGAGAACTCCATTCTTGTCACTTAGGTTTTGTGATAGTAGTTTTAGCGTAATTTCGTCTTCGCATATCTCAAACCCGATTGTTTTGAAAAATATAAAAACAACAAAATCAAAATCACAAAAAGAAAGTGCAGATTTGAAAGGCGAGAGAGAAAACCACTCATGTGATTAACAATTTGGCCTCCTTAGACGACCTAGATACTTCCCCTATCTAGGATTACAAATTTAAAAGTGATTGCGATTTTTATGCGTTGCAACGACTAAAATCCTAATTTTACAAATCACACCAATTTTTGATCACTTTTTGGCACCATTGCTGGGGAGGCATGGCTTAGTCACATCATTATCTCTCTCTTGCTTTTTTGATCTTCACGAAATTCTGATTGTTTTAATTTCAGGTGCGAATCAAGAGCGGGAGCAAGATTTGGAGCACTTGGAGCGGAAGCTTCAAGTTTCTTTTCTTCCCGCATACTTTAGGTTGGTACCCCAAGCTTTTTCTCATCAAGAACAAAAATAAAATCTCTTAAAAAATCTTTAAATTATCCAGAAAAATCAAAAACAAGAAAAATTGAGGGTGGTGGAACCCTAAAATATATTTTGTTGATTGTTTGCTTCACTTTTCCACCACCTTCATCTTATTGGTGTTTGATTTTTGAAAATTTGAACTTCTATCTTGATTTTCAAAAATCAGGTTAGGGAACATATAAGCTTTCCTAAAATCACCAAATTTCGTCCAGGGAAGTCCCTTTGAGTCAAGAACCTTGAATCCAATTTTCAAGAAATTTTATTGAATAGAAAAAATTAAAAAATTCATGGACTAAACAGGGATCAGACCTTATTTTCTTACTATTTTCTTATTGTCTGTGAATTTTATAAATTTTTATACTCATCAGATTTGGGTACACTTTATATTGCTAGAAACCTTAAGAAATTATCTACAACATATAAAATTTTCAAAAATTTTTTAGGCTATTTGAGGTTTATGCAAAATCAATTCCCCGAATCTATGAATTCTAACTCTTGACACCAGTAAGAGGAAAATTTCCAAAAAAATATTAAATAATTTCCTAAAATCTGAAAAAAATTATTTTTGGATTCCTTGTTTGGTGGTGATGTTGTTTGTCTTGTTTGGACTGCCACCTCAAAATATTTTTAAAAAGATATTCATTTAGGAGTTGCATGCATAGGACTTTTCAACTTTAGGGTTTCAATTTCTTTCTTAGTCACATCAACTCTAAAGGAATTGAACTCCACAAACTACAACTTGATTATTATTATTTGTAGAACTTCAAAACCTTCTTTGAAATTTTAACAAGAGAAAATCCTACAAGACACAAATTCTTGATTAACACCCTAAAACACTTGAACAACAAATCCTTGTATGCAAACCCCCTATTGACTTAGCTTAGGCATCACTTCCCGCCCAATTTGCACATACATAAAAAGAAATAATCGGGCATTACCCCAACTAATGCCCATCACATTACTTGTGCACTTTAGCCTCCTAGACCTAATTAAAATCTATAGCAATTTGATCGCTAAGGTTTTATCAAACTTAGACTTGTTACTTAGGTCTTAAGTTATCTTTAGTTGGTATAAATTCTTTCATCTGTATCTGGTGTCAGATTGAGAGGCCGTGTCAAACGACCAGGCGTGGGTTTACACAAGCCCCCAGTGATTTTCCTCGGACATGCTTGGGCCCAAACCTCCCCTTATTCAGTCTGGTCAAATTTGTTGGAAGAACGGATATCCACTATTGATTTCTTATTTCCTAGATAGATCAAGTCTTAGGTTAATTTTTAGGGAGTCACATTTAAGTTAGGTCTAGAATTTTGTATTGCTTGATTTCACACTTCTCTCATCTCTCCCTCCTCTCCTCATCGTTTCTTCCATTTTGCATGGGCGACGGTCCAAAACTCCACACTTGAAGGGACCGCTTGATTTTTGCCTCCCCCATAGAAGACTCTTTCCTACATTCTTCTTCTTCTTTAAACATGGAAAATCAAAATAGGTCCTATAACCTACATGCTAATTTTTCTTTCCCCAATCTATCCACCTAGGAGCTACTTAATCAGGCCCCCCTACCTAATTTCTACTCCATAATGGTTCAGCTACAAGCTAATCAACAACAATTGAATAGGGATGTAGCAAACCTAACCAACCAAGGGAGATCTGCCACACCTACCCAAGATCCACAAATTCCACATCTCACCCCTTCTAACACCTCAAAGAGAGAAAATTTGCATAACCTAAATACTGCCCGTGCTGAGTATAATCATTATTCCGAGGCTTTCTATGGTTCAACAGGGAATTATACTTATCCAAATCATCACCCCACTCACAATGTCTCCACCTTCCAGGCGCAATTGAAAATTTCCTCTAATTGGAGGAATTATCTGACTCACTCCTGGACTAATCCGATTCCTCACCAATAATAAAACCTGTTTAGAGGGTATGGTTCAAATCAAACTTATCAATCTGGGTCATCTCAAGAAGACATCAATGCCCAAATGATGAAAACCCTACAAGAGATGCAGAGAAAAACTATGGAAATCACCTGTGTTATTAACAATCTCAATGATCAAGTTAGGGTTATTCCGACTCAAAGACCTGTAGGACATTCACCATCCCAGCCCACACCAAACTTTGTCAATCAAAGGAACCAACACCCAGGTGGACACCAACATCAGAACCACACTAATCAGCCTCCTATTAACCCGATACCTCAGCACCAACTCAATTTCCATCAACAATAGGCCTCCCCACTTCCACCCAGTGACAACCAAACTACATATGCAAATACATCGAGTGGGAAAACCACCATTGATCTAGGGCCTTCAAATCAAATTGATGAAACCCACTCTCAACCTATGCAAATCGACTCTCTTAACCCCACTTAGGAAGAAGAAAAAGAAACACCAAAAACATTAGATTCAAATCCTATCTCTCACTCTCAAGCTCTGCAATCCAATCCTTCTAATCAGAAATCAGAGCCCTCTCACCAAGATCTTTTGAACTTCTTTGGGCAAGTCGAGACTAATATCCCCCTCCTAGATGCTACCCCTGCCTATGCTAAATTGTTGAAAGAAAGATATACTCCAAAATGGCAGGCCCAGAATCTAGGAAGGGTGGTCCTTTCTAAGACGACAAGCTTAGTTTTTCAGAGCAAGCTATCTTTCACAAAAAAGGACCTGGGCGCATCACTCATCTCAGTTGTCATAAATGACACCACCTTTTTTCGTGCCCCTCTCGACTTAGGTACCTCTATTAATATCATTCCCTCGGTCTTATTCGAGGAATCTCGATTCGGTGATTTTAAACCTATTAAGATTCAATTTCAATTGGAAGACGATCTACCATTCAACTGCCGGGAATTGTTGAGGATAGTATTGTCAAGGTCCGAAATTCTCTATTTCTGGTTAATTTTCTGGTCCTTGACAAAGAGGTACCTGAGGCTCTCATTAATGCCATCCTTGGAAGACCCTTTCTGATTACTGCAATAGCTAATATCAATTCTCATTCTGGGAAAATAAATATAAGTTGCAGTAACTAGACTTTCTCATTAAATTTATTTCAAGCTTCTAGGAGGTCCATTGATCATGAAATTTTTTAGGACACTGATAATACAGTGCAAGCAGTATTTGAGAAGTCCATGTTGATCAAATCCTACTCAACTCTGACCACCATGGATCTAGATTTTAATGATTCCTATTCTAAGGATGATTATGTGGTCCAAGACTTTTCAGACCAACTAGGATTGGACTTTTACTCTTTCAATCTTCCTGATTTTTCACCAAAAACATCCACACTAACTTCACCCACCCTACATCTTATTGACTACTTCCTCCCTCCCTTTCCATTAGACCTACCACTCGACCCACCCAAGTTTGGCACTTTACATGAACTCAAACCATGGTCAGACTCAAGTCATTCTTCCATCTTTCCATTTCATTTTGATCCCTATTTCTTTACCAATAATCTTTTTAGGGATCTTGAGGAAAACACATTTCTTGAAGACTTTAAGTGTCCAATTATTTACATGATTGTCCATTTTCCGTGCATCATTTCACGCCTAGCTGAATAAGTGTAAAAGATAGCACTGGATGGGAGATAACCCATCATTTTTCCTACTTTCATGTTTTCTTTCTTTTTCCAGGTTTTGACCATCTTAAACTCGATCGCTTTTCACTAAGGTGATCTCTTTTCCCTTCTAATGCATGAGGACATTGCATATCATAAGCATGTGGGGGTATTTTTAAATTTTGATGATCAATTTAGAATTTTCAAAACCTAAAAATGTTCATTTTCTTTCTTTTGCATGCATCTTATTATAGAAAACTCGTAAAACTTTTTGAAGAAAATTTTAAAAAGCGAAACTAAGGTTGAAAATTTCATTTTAAGGTGAAACGGATTTAATCTTTAACAAACTATGGATTAAGATTAAGATTTGATTGTTAGAATCTCTAGGTTTAACCTCTAGACTAGATCAAGTATCCTTCTTTAAATTATACCAGAACTCGTGATAGTTCAAGTGACTTGATCTTCCTTTGTAACTTGGAAATTATCTGGCTTAGCTTCTGATTCAAAAACTTACAATTCTGACAAAATTCTTGTGTCAAAATTCACACACAAGCCAATACCTTAAAAAACATTTAGAAATTAGAAGAAAACCACTGTTTGGCCCTGGTAAAATCCGAAGCAGATCATTGGTTTGAATTCCCACTGCCGAGAAGGAGGTAAATGCCTCCTTTGAGGACCCGATGACAACATGTTACCACATCAACGCTGCTCTATATCTATATTCCATATCTTTAGACAGAGCATTAAGGCACAATTTTGCAGCTCAAGTGTCTTGGACGATGCTCTACCCATAGCGTCGGAGAAAGAGCTTGAGTTCACGAGGAGCGCTCCTTTACACCGCATTATGTTTTGAAGTTGTGAGCTCCTGGGTGGTGTCTTAGACGGTACTATCCCGAAGTGCCGGTGCCAGAGTCCCCTTGAGGATTAGTGATGGGAATGATGATCCTGACACATCTGTTGTTGGATTAAGCTAAGAATAAGCATGGGGGAATTTCGAAAAAAAAAAAGTTTTAAACCAAAAGATGACCTCATAAAAGTTGGCATTCACAAGCACAAACCCAAGGTTTTAAAAGTTGATGCAAGTTGCGAATCGAATTCAAGAGCTAGAGAAATCCTAACTACAAAAATTTTAGGTCATCTGAATTAACAATGAGTTGATTTGTGAATTTTTAAAAGATACACTGATCTTGATTCTTCTAACTCTTGGATCAAAGATGAATCCCGAGGTTTCATCTTTAACAAATTCCATGCCTTTCAAGTTTTTCAATCAACCAAGGTCCCGTAGTCTTTCTCTCCTCAAAAGTAAAAAAATTAGTCTTTCCCAGAAAATCCGTTTTGTGAATAAGAGACTAGCAAAAGATAAGCATATGGGTGTGATAAATGCCAGTTTATCATCATTCTTGTGCCCTAAAACTAACCTAGCTCTTAGGGTTTTAATTCCGTAAACAGGTTTTTAGGCTACATTTAGGCATTTACCTAGGATAGGCATGCATTGCATTTTAATGTATTTTTGATGCATTTATCTGAGTGTCAAGATTAGGCAGAATGTCAAATCCCACACATCTTGGCACTCAGGAAGGCAGAAGATGAAGAAGAAGCTCCTGTCAGCTAGATCCAGCTCATTTCAGTTGAATCGTAGCTACATTCAGCTCATCCCAGCTTGATCCCAGCTCCTTCTAGCTAGATCAACTCACCCTTAGCTCTATTCAGCTCAGCTCAGCTGAATGGTAGCTCTAACTAGTTCTCCTTAGCTCCATTTAGCTCACCTTAGATGGATGGCAGCTCAAACTAGCTAAAGACAGTTCATCCCAGCTCCATTCCAGCTCTTCCTGCTCATAAGAGTTCACTGGAAGTTCAACCTGACTAGGACTAACTACTGACATCAACTAGCTAGACCTGGTCAGTTGAAGATGACCTTAACCAGCTCAGGTCAGCTCAAGTCCAGCTCCTAGGAACTCCACTTAGCTCAACTTAGTTGAGTTAAGCTACCTTAGCTACTCCAGCTAGCTAGGCCCTCCCTGGGAATATCAGACCCAACTCACCTCAGCTCACATCAGCAGAAGTCTGCTCATCTTAGCTTGGCTTAGGAGCTAGCAAAGAACTAGCAAGCTAAGCTAGCTAAGATAGCTCCTTACATCTCTCTTCAGCAGCCACCAGCTCCAGTGCAGCTCAAGATGACTACCTCCAGCTATTCTCCCTCAAAACCCTAGCTCCAAATGCCTCCAACCCTACTCCCTACTAGCTAAGCTAGCTAAGATAGCTTAGCTTAGCTAGTCCACCTCCATGGCACCAAACCTACTACCCTACTACCTAAGCTCCACCAAAAAGACCACCTACTCCTACTTTATTTTGGTGCCAACTATCCCTTCCATCACCATCCTACATCCACCATCAAAACCCATCTCCACCCTCCATTTTTTCCCTTCAAAATCAACACCTTCTAGAAGGCATTTTTGGAGGGAAAACCAAGGCACCTCTTCATTTCCCTCCCATATTTCCCTCCAAAAAACACCATAACCATCCCCCGTCCCATCCTATAAATACCCTACCCTACCACCACACAATTCTCCTCTCCTCTCCATAGTTAGGTTCCATATCTTCTCCCTTAGTTAGGTCCATCAATATTCCACCCATCTCCACGCCAAGGAGGTAGAAGGAGAGAAGAAGATCAAGGGGGCAACCTACTCGCCCCCTTTGTGCCTTCTTCCTCTCCCTCTTCTCCCTTAGCCACGCTGATTTCTTAATTCTCCACATAGTTAATTAAGTTAATTAGCCTTAATTAATCGCACAAGAATGTAACTTAGGTTAACTCGAATTAATGTCGTGAATGTAATATAGGGTCAAGTTAACCTAACATTTTAGATTTTTAAGTTCTTTTTAACTAGTTGAGTCTAGGTCGTTCACTGGGAGGCATAATAGTAAGCTTAATTCACCATTAATTCCTAAAACATAATTATTATCTACTTAATCAATTATATTATAATTACAATATATTTAAGCACATGATTCTTGCACAAAAGATTGAATAAGTAAAAGTATACAAAATTCCATTAGAAAGAAAACAAGTTTACAAGAAAGATTCTTTATTTAAAACATGTAATTATTTTTCTTGTTTCTTCTCAGCCCTTCTCATTTATTCTACTCTTGTGCTCTCTCTTTCTCTTGAACTCTTCCATTCTAAAGCTTTTCCTTTCCTTTATATTTCTTAGCTCTCTCTCTTTTTCTTCTTCTTATTTTCTTAAGCTCTTTGTGCATGCCTTATTTCCACACTTACCCGCATGTTAACCCATTAATCCCCTTTACTTATAAAAATTATATTATTAATGGGTGGTCAGACCTCTTTCGGGGATACACAACATTCGGTAGGGTGAGACCAGACCCAGCTCGAGGTCCAACCTAATTCAATTAGGTGGATTTTAGTTATTTTTCACAATGCATAGTTCAAGGCCCTCCCAGACCCACACACATCCTCGCCCACACTCGGGCCCATGCATGCACACAGGCGTACACACCCACGTGTAGGCACGTGCCTACGCACGCACCCGCACACATGTTTAATTACTCTTTGCGCCCTGCGCTGACAACCGAGGAGGTCGTAGCGCATTTGAGTATTATACTAAGTCATGTGCTTACCCATACCCGATGTGGGACTATGTTTCACCCTTTCAGGCCAAACCTTGCCTAGAGATTCCTAGCGACTCAACTAACCAAATCAGTCGAGCAGAGGTTTGATGGAGAGCTGATCAGATTCTCTATCTAATCCATGCATCAATTTAATGCTTCGATCTTGTTTGACCCTTCAATTTAAAGGACGAAAGTGGCTGTTTCTCACAGCCAAAATGGCCTGCAAAGAAGAGAACTAAGGTTGAACAACCTAAGGAAGGCCTGTAGCTCTCAGTTAAAGGTCTGAATGGCTTAAGTGAATCATTCCGCGCCACGTGAGTCAAGAAAAGAGGTTCTAAATAGCTTCAAGAGGAAAGAAAAACTCGTAAACTTCGTTTCCAGTACATAGAGCTCAGGTTTGAGCTCAAAAATGCTCAATAGAAAGAGATTAACCTCCAGAAGAGGTTTGAACATCCTCAGAAGGTTGACAGTGACTGATCTGGGTGAATTTGGCCTTCAAAATTCAATAGAGCCACACTGAAATAGTATTGGGTTCATTTTGAACCCAAACTGAACAAAAGAAGAGAACTCTAAGATTAATCAATTAAACTCATTAAAATCATCTTGACTGATCTCTAAATACTTCCAGGAATCAAATTAACCTATCAATTCTATGTTTTGATCAATAAATCCTCAATTACAACTCAGATTTGACTGACTAAGCTCAAAGTTTGACTTTCAGAATTAGAGACTTCCAGACCAAATTGAGACCCTACATTACTCTAATTCATCCTCAGGACTTCACTCAACTCCTTAAAACTAGGTTTTGACGGCTTTTGATGGCTTCTCAGACATCGCTGCCTAAGATGACACCTACTTTGTTCGGCAGAGCATTCAAGGAACTCTAAGGCCTAAACAACTCTTGTAATAGACTCCCAAAGCTCTATAGAAGCTTCTTGATCCATTATACTGTTAGAACCCTAATGAAATTAGGCTCTCCAACTCTACCGGAGTTGGAGAAGATGACGGTCAGGAAAAACCTCTAGTCAACAAAGCACAAATTAAATTGCTAATTTATGATCCTGAGGTATAAAGGATACGATCTGGAGCTTCTCTCGGAGTTCTAAGGGCTGAAGCAAATTTTCGACTCGTCAGAGCTCCGGTGAGTCTAGAACTGAGGTGTTGGAGTTCAAAACTCCAAGATTTTGCTCAAGAACAATCTAGAAAAGTTCCTGAAGTCATAAGGAACCAAGGAACCGCAAGAGCTCAACAATTAACTCAATTAAAGAGAATCAAAAGATAATCTTGAATTCAATAAAATCAAAAGTTTGAGTTCGCTGGAACTCAGAACAATTCCTCTCACTCAATTGAGTGAGGGGAATTGTTCAGTGGTGTACAGCGATGATGAAAACGTAATTAATTAAGTGAAATAACTCCTCTAAGCTCGCCATGAACAATAGCTTAGAGGTTGAGATGAAATTTAGGCGTTAATTGATCAAATTATTACATCGAACGGGGTCTTAGATGATGTTAAGGTGATGAAGAGCCCCTATGGATGTGTTCTAAACTCGTAGGCCTCCCCCATGGACAGCGGAGGTCACCGGTGAAGGTGGAAGTGAACTAGGCATGTCAACTGTTAAAAGTAGGGGAAAAGAAGTGGAGGATCGTGAAGAGGTGAGGAAGGTGTACAGGTTCACAAGAAGATGAATAGAAGTCCAACGAAGCTGGATTTGACTTTGCCGGAGCCGGAGAAGAAGCTACTGAAACTAAGCTAAACTAACGTAATCCTACCTAATTACCTAGCTAAATTTACTCCTAAGAGTTAGCTCTACTTACCTGACAAAGGGGGTGAGGGAATCCACTGTTGGCAGGGCGAAAGCAAGATCAAAATCTAGACCTTGATGAGAAGAGAAGCTTTAGCCGATCGAAGCGAAGAGATCAGAAGATGGCGCGCTCAATCGCTATTGGCAGGGCGAAAGAGAGGAAGAGGGGTTGAGAGAGGCAGCACTCCCTCGGTGACAGCTCTCGAGAAGGAGAATGGAGATGCTAGAATTGCAGAGGAATCCTACTGACCGACCATGGTGTGGGAGAGAGGGAACTGGGTTGATAGCCGCAAATCGGAGGAGCTGAGGGCTATTTATAGGTTTCGCTAGAGGTCAAGGGGGATGAACTTGGACGAAAAGAGGTCTAGATGCAAGGTAACCACTGGTGTCGTCTCCAACGCCGGTGAGCTTAAATGCCTTACCTAATTAGGATTAACTGTGCATCCACACCATTGGATGCGAAGAAGAAGGTGAGCGGAACTCTGGAGCAGTGGCGGAGGAGTTCAGGCTAGGGATGAAGGGTGATCAGGCGGTGCGGTAACCAGAATCTCTCAGTCGTTCAGCTGAAGATGAAGAAGAAGAGGAAGAAGATGACGATGTACATAAGGACTTATTTGCAAGAAATCCTAAGGACCTATAATAAATAAAAGGACTCAATGGAAATAGAAACCTAAGGACTAAAATGTAAACTGAGATTTTCAAGACTTATTTTAATTTAATTCTTTTTCAACTTTTTATATATGATTATAAATTAGATAAATATTATATATATACCTTGAATTTACATTTTTGACCTTTTTAGCCTTATTTATTTAATTGATTAAATTACTTAAGTTTATTTTTTTTATAACGGAGAACCCCCGTAGTGACCCACACAACCCTTCGAGGTAAACTCCGGAGGTCCCATTCCACCAACCCACCGGAGGGTGTCAGACGGAGTAACCCAGCGGGCAACACCACCACCTAAGCCTTATGAATGTGTGGGCAAGCATCGAGTTTCGAACCCGTGCACCCCGCTCAGGGAAAGCCTTACGGAGATGGGGGAACTTGACTGGGATACCCCTAACACCCTTAAATTACTTAAGTTAATTACATACTTACGTATAAATAATGCTTAAGTTAATTTATATATTAATTAGATAGCTAAATTTGTATGATTTGAGTCCAAATTATTAATTAAATTATTGATAATATAATTTGATGTTTAATTTAGTATTTTTAACTTATTTTTGTGGTCCTTAGCATTTTGTCCCTTATATTATAATTAAACCCTAATTAGACATATTCTTAACTAATTAACTAGGGAAACTAGTTAATTAGGGATATTTAAGAGCCATGATGAGTCTCTCATCACACGCCAAGGAGGAAATCTTCACACTATAGGGACGGCCAAGCAAGAAGAGGAGACCTAAGGTGGTTGACGCCCACCACGAGGAGAGACTGCCTAGAGAAGGACAGCTACAAGAAGAAGCTAAGGAAGAATTCTTTTCAAGTGCGGGGCGACTGCACTTGGAGCAAGGGCTCTCCTAAACTTCTATAAAGGATTCATCTTCTTCTTTATCTTCTTTTATCTTGTATTAGCTAGTTTAGTTTCTCTTTTTCTTTTAGAAGCATTTAGCTACTTGTAATTGACTTTGCTAGTGATACAAATCATAATTTCCTTCCAAGTTCATGTCCTTATCATATTGTGTTTTTCATGTTATGCTAGTGTAGTGCATACTACACTCTCCTCTTCCAATTACCCTTGGTGCACTTTCCTAGGGTGAGCTTAGAAGAGAGAACTCCATTCTAGTCACTTAGGTTTAGTGATAGGAGTAGTTGTAGCGTAATTTCGTCTCCGCATATCTCAAGCCCGATTGTTTTGAAAAATATAAAAACAACAAAATCAAAATCACAAAAAGAAAGTGTGAATTTGAGAGGTGAGAGAGAGAACCACTTATGTGATTAACAATTTGGCCTCCTTAGATGACCCTAGATACTCCACTATCTAGGTATTATAAATTTAAGAGTTGATTGCGGATTTATGCATCTCAACAACACTATTTCGTATAATTAACAAACTACGTATTTTTCGCATCAATCCTTTCCTTGAAGGAGGAGGTGCAGGTGCTAAGGGCCAAGCACTCTTCAATCGTGGAGGGATACAAGGTGGCCCTTCAGGAAGAGCACCTTCGCTTGGGCGTGGCCATTAACAAACTTGCCGAGATGTCAGCAAGTAAGGAGGCACTGAGAGCCGACCTCGACAACGCTCAGCAGCTCGTGGAGGACTGGGGCAAGGTGGTGCTTGACTTGAAGAAGGATGCCTAGCCAGAGCTCGAGCCCGACACGGTGATGGGGTTCTTTTCTACTGACCTGTTAATGGAAGAGAATCGAGCGACCGTCTTGAGGGAGATGTGGAAGCACACCCTCGCTGCGGTACAAGCCCGTCTTAAGGGCAAATGCACCTCGGTGGAGGAGCTGTATAGCTGGTCTATAGATCAATTTTTGATCGAGTATGACCATCAAGAAGTTGATGGTCATATCATTGACAAGGATCCTAAGACTGCCCAAGGAGCAGTCGGAGCCAACGAGTTAGCCGGGAAGCCCAGTCCTTGAGGAGGAGCCTCCAAGTTGGGTCCATCAAAAGCTGTGGAATCGTTGATCCGACCGAGTAGTTCCCCTTACGTCGTCACCCAAGACACCTGGAGCAGACATCTTTGAAGACTAGGAGTGAAGTACTTAGTCTTCAAAGTGGTCATGTTATCCTTCTCTCTTTTTTTTTACTTTGCCGGGAATGATGGTTCCGGGCGATGTAATGGGTAATACTTTCAATGAAAGAAAAGCTTTTATTTCTATTGCATTTTTTTTTCATACATGATACAAGCGTAGGTTACTCGCATGCGAAGTACGAGGGATTTCCTCACCGCCTAGGGTCAGTAATTTGTAAAAGTCTCCTGGACTATTCTTACAAACTTTGTAAGGCCCTTCCCAAGGGGCATCAGTTTTCCATCCGATTTGCTTGGCATGGAGGCTTCGTACTTTCGTAGAACTAAGTCTCCTTCGAAGAATGCCCTTTTGCAGACCTGGTTGTTGTAAGCAGCCATAGTTGCTTCCTTATACTTAAGCAATGCTTCTGAAGCTTCATCCCTTAGCTCGTCCACGAGGTCTAGGGCTAGGCGGATCTGGTCGTCGTTAATGGCAGGGTCGTAGAGTTTTGTCCAATAGATGGGGAGGACAATCCCAATTGACAGTCGGGCTTCCATGCCGTACACCAGGCTGAATGGTGTGTGGCTTGTGGAAGTCCTCTGGCATGTCCTGTAGCCCCACAATACGTTCAGCAGCTCATCCACCCATCTCCCTTTGGCTGAATGCAGCCGGTGTTTTAGTGTCGAGATGATGGTGCGGTTGGTTACCTCCGCCTATCCGTTTACCTAGGGAAGTCCCACAGATGTGAAGCATAAGCGGACATCTAGCTAGTGCAAAATTCCTTGAATTTTCTACAGACGAACTGGATACCATTGTCCGTGATAATGTACTGAGGTATCCCATATCAAGCTATAATGTTTTTGTGGATGAAGGAGATAACTCTATTAGCAGTTGGGTTAGCCATAGCCTCAACTTCGACCCACTTGGAGAAGTAGTCAACTGCCACTAGTATAAATCGCTTCTGAGTCGAGGCTACTAGAAAAGGTCCAATGAAATCCATCCCCCATTTTGCGAAGGGGATGGGTGACATTATAGGCACCAGCTTTTCAGGCGGCAAGTGGTGTAGGGTGGCGAACTGCTGGCACTTATCACACCTACGCATAAAGTCTTTACACCGTTGCTTCATCTGGGGCCAGAAATAGCCAGGTCAAAAGGGCTTCATATCCTTCGTGGTTCTCGCAAGTACCACCATGAGCTTCTTGGAGGACTTAAGATGCTTCTTCCTCTGTAAGGCAACGCAACAAGGGGGTGGAGAAACCTCACTTGTATAATCGCTCGTCTACCAAGGTGTACTTAGAGGCTTTTAGGCAGAACTCCCTAGGGCGTGGTTCCCTTGGGGGTAGAGCTCACTAGTATTTAAATAAGGTGACAGTGGATGCCATCCATGATGAGGATTGTTCTACCATGAGCAGCCTAGGGGCAAGCATTGTCGTCTCTTTTAAGGTTTGGAGACAGATATCCTCCTCTTGGTCAAGAGGGATTGCCGAAGCTAAGCAGGCCAAGGCGTCTGCCAGGAGGTTGTCAGATCGAGGTATTCACTCAATTGAGATGGTTCTGAAATCGGACAACTCCTCCCTGACCTTGTCGACGTACAGGATCATGTTTGAGTCCCTAGGTTGGTACTCACCATTGACTTGATTGGAGACCAACTGGGAATCCGTGTAGACTTCAAGAGAGGAGACACCTTTTGATCTGGCCACCCGGATGCCGACTAGCATGGCCTTATTCTCCGCCTGGTTATGGGATGCTGGAAAAACTAGTTTGATGGCGTACTTATGAGTAGTGCCGTCTGAGACGGTCAAGGCTATGCCAGCCCCAGACCCAACTATCATTGATGAGCCATCCACTTACAACTTCCAGGGAAGAGTGAGGGAGACATCCGAGTCTGTGAATTCCACCACGAAGTCCAGTAAGACCTGTCCCTTAATTGCCTTCCTCGGTCAGTACTGAATATCGAATTCAGCCAATTTCATAGCCCATTTTATCTGCCGTGCTGACCCCATGGGCCTATGTAACATTCACTGAAGGGGGTAGTCGGACAGAACGACTATAGTGTGGGCTTAGAAATATGGGCGTAATTTTCTGGCGACAATCACTAGGGCCAACCCAAGCCTTTTAATCATCATATACTTAGCTTCTACACCTTGATAGGTTTTGCTAATGAAGTATACCGGTCGTTGTGTCCCTTCTCACTTGCCGACTAAGACGACGTTGATGACAGTTAAAGATGCCATCAGGTACAAAGAAAGAGCTTCCCTAGGCTTAGGAGTCGTCAAGATATGGGGACTTCGAAGTGCCTCTTTGACATCCCGTAGGGCCTTTTCGCAATGAGGTGTCCAGTGGGTGATAGTATAACCTTTACCCTTCTTGATACATTCGAAAAAGTGGAGGCACTTGTCAGAGGATCGAGACAAGAATCAGCCTAAAGAGGAGATCTTGCCGACCAGTAACTGCATCCCTTTCAGCGTGCTTGGTGGTTGAAGGTCCATGATTGCCTAGATCTTATCGGGGTTGGCTTCAATTCCTCTGTTGGAAACCAAGAACCCCATAAATTTGCCAGCTAGGACCCCGAAGATACATATCTCGGGGTTCAGCCGGAGGCAGGTGTTCCTTAATATTTGAAACATCTCTGCCAAGTATTCTAAGTGCTGAGTGAAATTGGATCACCTCACAAGCATATCATCTATATACACTTCAAATGACTTTCCTATTATTTTAGAGAAAATCATGTTTACAAGGTGTTGGTAGGTTGCCCGATGATTTTAAGTCAAAGAGCATGATTCTATACTGAAACAGACCACTATCAGTAATGAAGGAGGTGTGAGGTCTATCGGTTGGAGTAAGGCTAATCTGGTGATACCTGTTGTAGGTGTCCAAGAAGGACATGTGCGATCGTCCGCTGCAAGAGTCCACCAGAGCATCCACCCTTGGTAAGGGGAACTCATCCCTTGGGCAGGCCTCGTTAAGGATGGTGAAGTCCATGCACATGCGTCATTTGTCATTGGCTCTCTTTACCATGACCACATTCGAGAGCCATACCGGATATAAGGACTTCTCGATGAATCCGGCCTCAAGTAGCTTTTGGACTTCGGCCTCTACCACTTATCATTACTCGGCTGACTTGTGCCGGCGCGCTTGTCTGACCATGCGGGTGCCCACTTGAATGTTTAGGTGGTGCTAGATCAAGCACGGGTTTACTCCCGACAAGTCATTGGCGAACCAGGCAAAGATGTCCGTGTTGGTTCGGAGTAGGAGTAGCAACTCCTGTACTTGGGAGGGATCAAGGTCCACTCCGACTTGGACGAGCTTGGTAGCGTTATCAGGATCATCTATATAGCGATGGAAGAAGAGCCTGGCTGCAGCCCTAAAGTCGTTAGCGAATCAACTAGACTTACTTCCTGCCAGATTGCCTGGACTTGATTTCTCTTCTTCTTCCCTCATTTCTACGACTTGGGGGGTCTTGGCTCTATGGATCATTCTAGCTCATTCCTTAGGAGCTTGTGCTTGGCCGTTTGATCCCCGTGTACTATTCCTGCCCTGTGAGGGGATTGGAAGAGAATGAATTGGAAGTATGAATAGGGGATTAAACGGAAGGCGCGGGTAGTCAGCTAGTCGAGGATGCCATCAAACACCGCTGTCAACCCGGCCACTATGAATGTTGCCATTTGATTCAGGTGCCTGTCCCTATCGCAGACGAACAAGGGGAGGTTGATCTCTCCCTTTAGCATCACCTTGTGGTTGCCAAACCCCACAACCGGGTGAGTTGACGAGGAGAGATGGTCTTCCTTGAAGCCTAATCGGAGTAGAGTTCTGGAGAAGAGGTCATCAATGGCACTGCCTTTGTCCACAAGGAGTTAAGGTTGTTGTTGTCCCGTCAGTAGGAGTGTAACCAGCAACGGGTCAGTGTGCTCTGCCGGGTTCGACAGAGAGGCAAACATCCTGGAGGCTGCTTGCTTGACAAGGCCTCTTTCGCCCCACTGAAGGGTGGGGAACGCACTACGAGCGACCTTCCCTGAGGGGACAAGTTGCTGTTCCGGGGTGATGTTGACCCCGAAAAAAACTTCAACCTCCGCTCTCGTAGACAATGGGGGACGATCGTTTTGTGGTGACCTGGGAATAGCCGCCAGAACCCGGTGATGGTACTCAACCGAGAGAGCAGGGGCAACACCGTCTGCTTGATCTGGAGGGCTAAGGTGCCGCTGGGTCTATGGCCTTAATCAACAACCATGTTGACTCCACGGAACTACTGAAGCTTTTCCTTATGGTAGTCTTCTAGGCCCTCCATGGGACTTTTTCCCTTATCTTTGCCTTCACTCCAGACGAAGTGGGCCAGACTTCCATGTTGGATCTGAAACTTGATTTGGTCCTGCAGATCTCGACAGTCTTTGGTGGCATGGCCCCGAGTCATGTGGTATTTGCAGTAGGGCCTAGAGTCAGCCTTCTTTTTCAATGGCTTGGGCAGGGGTAATAGGCCTTTGTCTGTAGACCATATTTCTGCCAACACGTCCGCTTGATTCACAACCAGGGGAGTGTATTCTTCAAAATAATCTCGCCCAAGCTAGCGAGGTCTGTTGTTTCAGCCCTTGGTTGGTCGATCATTTCTCCTTTCTAGGAAGTAAGCCTTCTGCTTGTTGAAGCGGCTGCCTCTGCGGATGGAGATGGGGGCGGACTCCCCCGAGGCTCGCTTCTCTTCGACCGGGCTGTCATCATCTCCATATCCTTCCACCAACCAGCTACGGGAGCAGAAAGAATCGTCCTGCTCCACAAACCTTGTGGCTCTATCCCAGAGCTCCGCCACATCTCTGGGTGAGAAATCATCGATGTCATACCAAAACCTCTGAGTTAGGAGTCCTGATTTGAAGTTTTGGATGGAATTGGCATTGTGAGGTGACATTGCGAAACACGTTTAAATAAGTTGTCCATTATAGCGTGCTTTTACGACATCAATTTTAAAGAGAATAATCAAAAGTGAGTACGAGTGTCGAACACAGGGGGCAATAAATCAGATCAATTAGTCGCTTCAATGTCACATAATACGTTGTTTAGTTTGCTTGCGAGAGAAAGAGAGAGATAGGGTTAGAGATTCATGATAATATGAAGATTGCTAACTATGCAAGAAATACAGACATGATGATATAAGATGATAATATATTGCATAAGCGGAACAGTTTTACAACTATAATGATAGATGAAAGCTTAAAGCAACAAAAATATTAAACTAAAGAAACTAGCAGCTAAATGGAGAGGCGAGGCCGCTACGACGGTGGAGGGGCTTCCGTCGGCGGTTCGACAGCTTCGGGACCTTCCTTGAAGCCCTATAGAGGTGGGAGAGTTGCTAGGTAGAAGATATAAAGAGCTCCCCATGGATGAAGGGGTGTAGGTCCTTTTATAGTGGAGATATGAAGGCCAAAAGCATATTCGGGTCAACAGTGACATTCAATTCGTCGTTGAAGCTCCACCGCAAGCGTTGCTAAAGCCCAACTGATCGCTCGCTGTCGAGGGTGCGCGTGAACAGTGGCATTTCATTTGTGATTAGTGTGCACGCCATCTAAGCCGTCCGATCAAGGATTGGATGGCTAAGATCGCGCTTCATCACGCACCCGAGATCATGCCTCACGCATTCGTGCTCATGATTGCATGTTTGATTGCACGTCCGATCGCCCATGCTCAAATTGCAGACATCTGAGGCACCACATGGTCGTGATCTCAGCTGCACATCGATGATCGAGCGACCCAATTTCGTTGCACCTTCGCATGAAGTAGATTTGACATCGCACAAAGTCTCGAACACGCATCCTCTGCTCGGTGGGTGAAGGCGCTAACCATTGCACCATGCCCTCAGATAGTCGTGCGGATGCGCTGTTGGTGCTGCATCCACAATCGTTGGATGTGATCACACAGTCGAGGCTGAGGTGAGGCGTAACACAACCCTAAGCGTTGGATCTTCATCTGACGATGGAGAGGCGTTGCTAGAGGGCCTTCATCGGATGTGAGGTGTGTGGGGGAGGCGCGGATGAGCGCCACGTGGCGTAACGAGGACCGTTGATCATCAGATCAACGATCAGGACTTCTTGGATTTGTTGTGGGAGCTATGGAGGACGGATTGAGGTGATTTTGAGTCTGTTGGACTCCGTTCGTCAATCTGGATCCATCTATATGGTCTGATTGTTCATCTGAGACCTATTTCAATACTCACTTGTGCACATGGTTATTAAACATTGATTATAAGCAATCTCAATGCAAGAAAAACACAATGCGATGCTCCCAAGCCCACTATAATATGACATTAATGCACACGTGTCCTCGAAATTGACTCTAATTGATAGAACTATTGTCATTATATATAGAGTCATCATAAGGCCACTTACATTTGAAGTACTGGGCCTTAAATCGATCCAGGTAAGATCGAAAAGATTCATTCTTCCGCTGCTGAATCTCCGACAGCTTCTCAAGGTTATCCCTAGCCCTCTCCTGCCTAGCAAAGTACTGGAAGAACTTATCTACCAGTTCTTGGAAGCAAGTGATCTATCCAGCCGACAATTCATTGAATCATTCATGGGCCATGCCAAACAGATAGGATGGGAATACTCAGCAGAGTATTCCATCGGTGTTACGACCCGATTCCTCGATCCCTACAGGACTCGAGACCAGCTCACCTCGACTAATCCCAAGACCTAGTTGTCCAACAAGAAACAACCAAAAGAAGGAAAATAAATCACATTCACACATGCAATATAACCAAGCAGAAGAACGTACAAAGCAGTAAAGGAAGTAGAATAGCTGTCTCAGTACATACCGCAACAACAACAACGGAAAGTGGAAAGGAAACAGAAGTAACAGAACAGTAACTAAGAGTCCATTACTTACTACAATAGTAGAGATAAAAAAAAGAAAGTACTGAAAAAAACTACGGTTGGACTCGACTGGGCCCAGCACCCTCTGCAGCCGGAAGCTCGGGCTGCTCAATTCCTGGTCCTGAACAGTATTATGAAAAGACAGAGTCAGCGAATGCTGAGTAGAGTGGTGTCTATATTATCTAAGTACAAAACAGTAAAAACAACTGGTTTAATTCTCATTTCTATTTATCTGTTTTATATGTTTCCGTTTCACCCATTTCTCAAACTATCCAGATATTTCTTGATCTTGCCTGTTCCTCGTGGGAACGATCTTGATTGCAAACTTTTCCGTAGAGAAGGTATACGTGGTGCTCTCCTGGCTGGGAAAGTCCCCCGTGGTAGTCCTACACCCAGTCAATCACCCTGAGGTCACTGTCAAGACATAGCGGTGACTACAGCACGCGTGATAAGCGCACGGGTAGCTACCCCACACTGACACACGGTCAGTCGTCTTCGCTAGCAGGTACACCCAAAGTACAGCACAGAACAGTATAGGGCCTTTCCCTCTCAGAATAGGGGTCTCGCCCCTCCACAGTCTGCGCACCCTCGTCTGACTACCCTGGTTCGCCCAGAGGGCCTAACAAGTCGTTGTAGGGTGGCTAGCTGAACCTTGGGCCCCATGGGGTGGCTAGCTCCCTCCCTACACTAATAGCTCACCTCGATACCATGTATACGAGGGCCAATAGGAGTCAGTGTAGAGTGGCCAATCCTAACCCCGGGTCTCAACCCAAGGGAGGCTAGCTCCGCTCTACACAAAAAAAAGGGGACAGTTGCTCTCCTTGGTACCACGTACTCAAGGGCCAGCACACTTCCTGTCTACTTTCCAGATTTCTATCTATCCGCAGGAGTTCTCCTCCTAATTCCCCGTAGGGTTCGTGCTCATGTTCACCTCATTTATCCAGATCCAGATCTCATCTTTCATAATTTATTTCTCATCCATATTCAGGCAGCTCATGTTTTCATAACTCAATTCTCAACAACATGTAGCTGGTGATTTCACAAGTAATTATTCATTAAATACAGGCAGCTCATATTTTAACAGGCAACTCGTAATTATAATACAGGTATTTGCTAGCAATTTATCTTAATCACGCATGCAAGTAAACCATACAGTACGAACAAGCTCATTCATTTCTCTACCCTAGGGTTCATTCCACATCCTAGGGTTCCATTTAGTTATTTCCACAAGCAGATTCTTATTTAAATATTAATAACAGAATTAAACCACTCTACCAGGAAACATGGGAGTAATGGGGGCTTGAACCGCAGACCCAGACGGCTCTGCGAGCCCCAAACATGCAGCAGGCTGAAACCCTATACTAGAGAATACATCACAAAAGGAGAGTTTAGAACAGTGTATAACAAACTCTAGTACGTAAAGGAACTCAAGAGGAAAGTGCAAGTATTTCGTTTACGTAAAACAGACCCCAATCGGATCCTAAACAGGTAAAAAACGTGCCTACTGTTCAAAATCAGACGTCTGGGAGTAATCCCAGACATCTTAAAAGGCGTCAGATCTTACCTTGTGTCTTCTACAGTATCCTTAGATGTCCAGACCTTCTCTACGATCGTCTGAAGATAATTCCAGACGTCGGACAATGTCTTCGGTCGTCTGGAAGCACCTTCGGACATTTGGTGATGTGATCATATGTCCAAAAGCGCGTGGGAAAGCATTCCACGTGCCTTCCCAAGGACCTTTACCTGCGTACGAAAACCACAGGTCCAAATCAGGCCAAACAAATCTTCTGCAGTGAGGCCTGCATGGCCGTAATTGCGCAAAAGCATGTACCTTAGCACTACGCATACTTTCAAACATCTGGCCCTAGACTCGAATGTTCAGTTGCCGCCACGATCGTCGGGTCGACTCTCTAGACGTCTGATACTAGAAAAATCCTAGTATTAGAACCTCTCCCGCGAGCTATCACCTTCGAGAGCTCGCCCACAGGAGCTTCTGCAGTCCCTCCCACGGCTGCAGAGGGTCAGAAGTCGCCTCCCCGAGCCCCTCCGAGTCCCGCCGAGCCTCCACCAGAGCTCCACCGAGCTTCCACCAAAGCTCCACCGAAGGTCCACCGACCTTGGGCCTCCTCCTCCCACGCACTCCTTCCTCTCGCTCTCCCTCGCTCGCCCTCCACTTGCCTCACTGGAGATTCGAAGGTGGCGCTGGCTGGGGTGTGAGGAGGAGAGGAGAGGGGAAGGGAGGGGTTTATATAGGAGGGTGTAGGGATTAGGGTTCGGGGGAGATGAGGAAGAGAGAGAGAGAGAGAAATGATCTCTGCGTGCCACCCGCGTGCAGAGCGCAAAGGGCTGTATGAAAATTCCACTTTCAGACGTCCGGGAACGGGTCCAGACGTCTAACAGAAACTCCAGACGTCTTAAATGGCTAAAAGTGTAATGGGTCATTACAATTGAGGTAGGCGTGAACTAGCATCATTTGACAGTAACTGCCAACGAAGCTATTGGGGTCTGTCATCCCGTCATATTGGGCCATGACAGGCTGCTTGAATTTTTCCAGTAGGGGGCCATCATAACCTCCTTAGTGAAAGGATAGGTGGTGACGAAGCCCACGGGTGTATACCCCGCATTGCCCGGGTGACCTAGCGAATGATCTTATGGATCGAGACTCCACTACTGGTCGCTAAGGGTTAAGCTCCCGAATGCTCTCCCGACAAAGGTAGGCAGGAAATTTTAGGCGAATCGAGAGGAGCTTCCCCTCTCTGGCTACTAAGCTCTCATTTTAACTTTTTGAGTTGTTCTCACAGGCTGGCGTTCTCGTCCTCCACCATATGATGCCACCTTTGCTATTCATCTTCAAGGCTCGATTGGTGGGGCTCCTCCAATGGGATTTTACCGAACCCCCAGATCTGTCTAATCTCTTAGAGTTCCTTAGCGACTGAAAGTTCTTCAGGCCTAAGAGCTACCAGCTTGGCCTGATACTGCTCCTCCCTCTCTTGGATCTCTAGGAGGGGGTCTTGCCTAGGGACCTCCAGTAGTCGGCTAGGGACTCCATACTTCCCCTTACTTAGCTTGGTCGGCTGAGGGTGTTTCTTGGACACTGAGACACTTTATTCTGCTTGGGCTGACACTTTCTCGAGACCAGCGCGGAAGGAGTTGCGAGTCATAGGGGCCATCGAAAGGATTCAAGGGCTGGGAAACGTTATTAACTAATAATCACTTCCCACAGATAACACAAATTAATCAGATCTCCTAAGTGATTAGAGGGTCCGACTCAACGATTTAAAGACAAGCAATCACAATGAGGCAAGAGGGTTGATGACCCAGTTCCACCACGAAGGATGTACGTCTGGGGGGAGAGCGATGCTCCCAACTATTCATTAATCAAAAGTAATAATACAATCTCTCTTTTTCTCTCTATTTGCCTGAGAGAGGGCCTCGAGGGCATCTCTTAGCTATTTACAGTGCTAGGGTTGGTGCCCCCGCAAGATCTTCTGACCAGATACGTCCGTTGTCAAGGCATGTATGTTGTCAGGTTATTAATTGCGGCGCTCATACCATCATTTATTGTTGGTATGGCAGTGTTGGACTTTTTCCATTGTCTCGTTGTCACCTGTTAGCACTGAATTTTCGGGCGGGTTGGGTTTCTTCGGACCTGCCTATATTCGGACCTTCCCAGGTGTAGGTGGGTCGGATCTGCCTACCTCTTTCACTTTCAGGTGGTTGGACCTCTTGTTGGGCTTCTCGTGGAGTTTTAAGTCTGAGAGTGCTTTTTGCCCCTCATCAACCGTCATTACAACGGACAAGGATGTTCTCATTCTCGTCGATGGACCAAAAATGGAAGAGGATAAGCACATCCTCGTCAGTTGGATAACAGTTGATTAAGGAGTTATTCTCAACCATTCAATAAAAATGGACGAGAATAATAACATTCTAGTCCATTATATAACAGTCGAGAATGAACCAAAATTCGACGAAAGCTTATTCTCATCGATTCTAAAATGGATGAAAATAGTGGTTTTTTTTTTATTAAAAGTTTTGGCTATGTGGAAGATACTGATTTTGAATCTCATTGCTCCTGTAAAAAATTAAAAATCCTGTAGAACAAAATCACACAACCAAAACAAAGGCATTCATTCAAAACAGGAGCAATGAGATTCAAAATCAAAATTTCATATATGTAATAATGTCTACAAAGCATATGTACAAATAGTAATGTATGAAAATATAGAAATTAAGCTGGTGCACCAATGCCTCCAACACCCCTAAGTCGTCGTCATCACAACGATCTCTAAGTTGGTGAAAAGATGGGTGATGGATACCTCTCTACTGAAGTACCTTCAGGAGCTCATGAATAGTTTGAGTTGACTGCAATAGCTGCACTACCGACTCCTTGAACTGCATCGCAGAGTCCTTGACCTGCGTGGTCAAGGACTCGATCCGCTACTCCTCGTCTCGACGGTGTAATGTTGCAATCTCCTTCCTCATCTCCAGTACCTCAGCTGAGGAGGACGATGCTCCTTTTCTCCAATACTAGGTGGAGATGGTCTCATTCCTCCTTGCACTACGTACGTACCTGATAACGCTACATTTTATGGCAATAATTCTGCCAATCAAGGTTTATCTTAAGGGTAACATACACGAATATCACATCATAAATGGACATGGGAGCATTATATGCATCGCACATTGAGATTGCTTATAAACCAGTGTTATAGCTGCACTGCCGACTCCTTGAACTGAATCGCAGAGTCCTTGACCTGCGTGGTCAAGGACTCGATCCGCTACTCCTCGTCTCGACGGTGTAATGTTGCAATCTCCTTCCTCATCTCCAGTACCTCAGCTGAGGAGGACGATACTCCTTTTCTCCAATACCAGGTGGAGATGGTCTCATTCCTTCCTGCACTACGTACGTACCTGATAACACTACATTTTATGGCAATAATTCTGCCAATCAAGGTTTATCTTAAGGGTAACATACACGAATATCACATCATAAATGGACATGGGAGCATTATATGCATCGCACATTGAGATTGCTTATAAACCAGTGTTAATGACCATTTGCACAAGTTCATGTCAAAATAGGCCTCAGAGGAGCAATCAGACCGCACGGATGGATTCAGAAGGACGAACGGAGTCCAACTGACTCAAAATCGACCAAATCCGACATCCAGAGCTCCCACGACTTGCCCGAGAAATTCAGACCATTGATCTAATGATCAACGGTCCACAGCGCACCACGTGGCACCCGATCGGCGCATCCAGGCCACCGCCTCACCTCTTCCATCACCGCAGGATGAATCTTAGCCGTTCGATCTGTGATCGAACGGCTGAGAACGGCTCGCAACACCTTCGATGACTCGCTGCACACTCTCTTCGTCACCCGCAGGGGCAATCTCAGCCATTCGTTCTGCGATCGAACGGCTGAGAATAGATCTCACACCTCCCATCCAACGGTTGACACGCCCGCGCATCCGCCTCCTCTCCGCGATCATCCGCCTTCGCCTCAACGATCGATGCCTCGACCTCGCACTGAGGGGTGCGGGTTCAAAACGCCCGCTTCATCCCAAATCTGCGCAATCTAATGCGCATTAAATTACAGTCGTTCATCTGTGATGTTGAAAATGGTTGTTGGTGATAATTATAATGATTATTTTTATGATCATGTCGTTGTAGTATAGGGTGTATAATATAACCTTAAGGATGTCGTATAGTGGTGAGTATGGGTGAGTACCAGTCATTACAACCATTATTATCATTTGCTTATTTATCTAATTTTTACTGATTTTGTTCTAGGTCGTTCTCTGGGAGGCAATTTATTGAATTTAATTCGGTCACTCTTTGATTATCTCCGAAATTGTCTTCTTATTCAAAAAGAAACTTTACATTTAAAGAATGAATGAATGTTTTATTTACCTAGTTACTAAGAAGTGCTTGCAAAAAATACTAACTATGAACAAGCATCAAACAATCTATTATTATACTCTAAACTATGTATTTACAAGTTATACTATTAACACTAATATGTTAGTTCATACTACATGAGGATACCATAGTGTAAAAACTTAACTTACTAGTCTTTTATTTATAGTGACATATATATCAGTTTTAGTGACAGATATAAACGTCGCTAAATCTCAGAAAACACTATATACAACCTAAAGAAGCAAACTGAGGTCTTTAGCGACATTTATAGTGTCGTTTTATTCTGTTAGTAATTATGTGGGTTTACTTATACGTATGTATATTACTTATTCTACTGCTGTATGTACAGCAAGTCTTTTCTGTCCTTGTTATCTCGTGTGTTCCTTCTCTTAAGTCGTCTGTCCTTTCAATTTCTTCTGTGTGGTATTTCAGAGGCTGCGGTGGAGACGGGGTTAGGCTAACGTCCTTAGTGTAAAACTTGCTTAATTAGCGGGCGCGCTTTTCGAGGGATACACAGCACCCTACGGGTGGGACCAGACCTATACTAAGCGCGCCCTAATCACAGATTAGAGGCTTAGTTACGTTTTCAACCTCAGCGTCAGGCCTCAGCCCAACGGCCTCAAAGCTCGCACACGCTCGGGCCCCTGGCCCCACACACACATATCAGAGTTCAGCACACATCGGGTAATCGGACCAGACATAGCAGGCAGTTTTTCGGGCGCCCTGCACCTCGACGACTGGTTACCATATGGCATAAATTATATTTATATGGCTGCGTTTGGTTTGCAGCACACGATGTGGCGCTATTCTAGCGCCACATCGCGCGCTGGAAATCAGACGCAGCTGCGTCTGTGCGCGTTTTTGGCCCTCGATTTGGGGGCCATAAATTATTAAAAAAAATAAAATAAAATATGGTAAATAAAATATTTACGTAATACTACATAATTGATTAATTAATTCTGAATTTTAAATATTTTTACTATACAAATAAATTCGCTAAACTAGGCTGATTATACAGGTTGATTTAGGTGATTAAATAGTTAATTACTTATAAAATAATTAGTAAATGGTCTAATTGACCGTAAACAGTTTTAACTTACATACTTAAGTATTTAATATATATTTTTATTGTATTTTTACGAATTTATTTATGTTTTATTTAGGCTAAAATAGCAGTTCTGGGTGTTTAAAATTAAAACTAAGTTACAGTAAGTTATACTAGGTATAATTATACTTTGACTAACTTAAATTACTTAATATATATATATATTCCCAAGTTTATAGATTTATTTACTTGATTATTGCTTTAACTTATTAACTTAGCTACTAAATAAGTAAATATAAATCTGTACATACATATATACATAAATCAGTAAATACATACATAATAGATTAGTATATATACATATTTTTACATAGATTACATATGTATATGAATTTCTGTACAGGTTTTATACATATTTACAGTATAACTATGTATCTAACTGATATGTTATAGTTATAATACTATGAATAGGTATATTTACAGTTTTAAAATAAGTCTATGTCATTAGGCTTTTGTATAAAGTTAGGGAATTAGAGTTGATTGAGTGTTAGTGTTCAATTAAGACAACAGCCACAGCTACTGTCAGAAGAGATGGAGAGAAGAAGAATGTATTTAGTATGTGTGGTTTACAGTGGCAGTGGCTTAAGCCACTGTCAAGTGGCTAACTGCTGCTGCAGTTAGTCCACTTGAAGAGGGGGGAAGTATTCTACAGAGAAGAGGGAAATTTAGAGAAGAAGGGAGTTTAGAGAAGAGGGGAATGTAGATGCTAGATGCAGCATGTTGCTGTATAGCTGGGAATAAGATTAAATTCAAAACAAACTAAACATTGAAGAGATGAAATCCAAATCTGAAAGGGGTTTAAATCTCACGAAAATCTCATGTAAATTCAGCTCAAACACTCATTAGGAAAAACCTTATCAGAAGCATCCTTTCAGATCAACATTCAAATGGCATTGAGTTAGTCTTCCTAATGCCATAGACAGCATGAAGGAAGACTTAGCTCGATCAATTAAAACCAAAGAAACACAATCCCAGTTTCTTGCAACCTTAAGGAGTATGGAAAACTCCTTAGGTTAGAGAATCACCATACAGAAATGATCATCAACACAAATAGTGTATGGCAGTTCTGAAATAGCAAAAAGAGACTAAGAATGCATTAAGGAAATTTAATGGAAGCTGGCGAATGCATTCAAAACAAAGTATACTCAGAATCATGAAAGGCTCTTCTGATTGGTTCTCTGTCACCAGAGAGCTTCTCAGAATCCTTGCCTACAATGAAAACCAAAAATCCCTTCAATTTGTCAGATCTGTCAAAACATTTCAGAGAGTAAAAATCCTTTAAAATCCAGATCAAAAGTGCTCTGACAAACTGAGGCAATCCATTTAAAACAGAGGGGCTTTTGTGAAACAAATGGAGTGAGTGAGAAGCCCCAAATGGTGCTTGTGACGCCACTTTCAGATCTGAGGCAGTGCGCCATCAGATCTGAAATTGGGTCAAGATGTGTGGGTGATTGATGAAAAATTCGTCGTTAAAAAGGAAAAAACAAGAATCAGAATTTGGATGATGGAAAAACAAAACATGAAGAGGGAGATAAATTGAACAATGAACAGATGATTCTTCCCCTCTGATCTGGACTGATCAGAGGAGGTGAGGGAGGGGATCTAATACTAATTCTACTCCTAAGACTAATCTAACTACAGCTAACATTAAACACTAACAATTAAAACTAAATCTATTCTAAACTACTGCAAACTAAATCTAACACTACTTGTGCAGAATTAAAAACCTAAACTAAAAGGAAGAATGGGACCTATGGGTCCTTAGCCGGCGGCTAAGGAGGAAGAAAGGAGGAGGGTGACTCCAGCGGAGGGAAGAGTCTGCTAGTGAGACTCCAGGGTCGTCCTCAGGAGCTACGAGGTCCTTAGCGACGAGGAGGGTCGAGAGCAGGCGATGATTCCACAGCCGGTGGCTGTGAAATCAGGGTCTAGGTGAGGAGGAGAGACTGGAGTGGACGAACTGATCGCTAAGAGATGTAGGAGGGAGCGATCCCTTGCGCGCGACACCACTGAGGTGCTTAAGTAGCAGCTCAGTGATTGAGATCACCGCAAGGGTGAGGTTAATCAAAATTAGGCCGGCGGTGAGGATGAGATGGGTAGAGCGCGCGGTGAGTCAAGAGAGAGATCTGACCGTCAGATGAGATCTGGGAAGAGAGGTGGACGCACGCACCGAATCGCGTGAAGGTTCCATTTGATTCCAGCCGCAGATCGAGATCAAAAGTGCGATGGACGATCGAGAATGGCTGTGTTCTTCGCGTGCTACAGTGCGCGTGAAGAACACAGGCTTCTCTCTGAAATGAGGGAAAACTTGCAGGAAGACCCTTGAACGAAGGGGTAGAAGAATAGCGTGCAGGTCCAAAAGTGAAAAGAACTATAACTGGAAGGGCCTTGCAGTCATACAGAAGGGTCCCTGCGGCTTGCAAAAAGGTCCAAGAAGGAGTTTTGAAGGGTAGAAATGTAATGCATGAAGGACCTAATTGTAATATATTTATTTCTAAGCCTAAATGATGTCCAATTGCTTTCAAATTTTTACATGTGCTTAATTGAACATTTAAGACATTGATTTTACTTCTGATTTATCTTTTCAAACTTGTTTATGTGTTCAATTGATGCATGGATCATCATTTGTTCTTTAGTTTTCAGAATATCTCATTTTTGTGACCTAATTAGGAGGTTTTAACACACATTAAAAGTTTTAGGTCTTTTCTTTAATTCCCACACTTAACCCTTTTTATATGTTAATTTGATATTGTTTTGCTTAGTGTCTAGCTTAATTTCGGCCTTTTAGCTATGATGAGTAGCCACTCATCAATCTGCGATCGAATGGTGCGGAAGAAGGCGATGCAGCGCGATCGTGAACACTCACGCCAGACGCGCATGATGACGCACGTGCACAGCGCTCGTGAGGAGTGATCTGAAGCGCACTCGACGCGCGATCTCGACCATCCGATCTGCGATCGAACGGTCCTCAGTGGCCGTACACGAATCACCAAGAAGAAGAAGAACACGCGCCTAAGGGATCGGCGGGTAGGGGGCTACACTGATGATTTTTGCATGGGTTTAGCGATGTCCCAGATGTCGCTAAAGCCCATACTTAAATTAGAAACCCCTTCTTCCTATATAAACCCCTTCCAACTACCCATGGAAAGCATTCAATTTCCTTGCAAGTCTTCTACCCTACTCCTAGCCACCCTTAGCACTCTTTTGTAATCGCCGGAGTCGACGAGCTGCTGACGAAGCCCTCCTCCACCGCCGTGGCCGCCTCGCCGCCCCCCTTCTCTCTCTCTCTCTATCTTAGCATTTCTTTACTTTAGCTTAAGCATTTGTCTATTGTTGTATTTACAAAAACTTAAGTTGACTGTTAAATGAAGATGTTTCTCTTCTAGCTATTGTCTCTCTTTTTACCAAGTTTTCCTTATTGTGAGTTGCATGAATGATATGATCAAAAGGTTCTAACCCTACTCTCTCTCTCTCTCACTCGCTTTTCTCCCGCATTTTCTTGCAAGAAAAACCCGCCATTTCCATGACACTAAGTGACATAAAAACCCGATTTCATGCCTCCCTATGTTCAACACTCGGACTCACGTCCATTTCTTTATTTAAAACCAACGTGCAAATGCAAACTATAGTGGCATTCTTAAACAAACGCGTCCGTAACACGTCAGTTTTTGGCGCCATTGCTGGGAAGGTAACGGATTTATTTTGCCGCTTCCATTCTACATCCATACTCACATCGTCTAACTCATTTTCTCCCTCTACTTGATTGATTGCAGGAACTCAATGTCGGGGCGACCAAGGAGCGCGATTCATGACAAGAAGGATGGAGTATTTCTTTTCCCGTGGTTGTTAGCTTGCTTAAAAAAAAATCTAAAAAAAATTTTAAAATCAAGAAAAATTTGACGTGGTGAATTATTGCCTAATCGTCATCCTTAACTCATCACCCAACAAAAAAATACAGTTTAACGTTCTTAAAGACTTAATCTTTTTGGAGTGTTCTCTTTCTTTTTTAGTGGTGTTTGCGAAGCCACAATAAATTGACATGGGCCGCACCACTCACCCTTAAAATCAACTCATTTGGTAGAACCTGCATGAACACTAGGATGAGCACATCAATTAAGGTGTTAGAGCCTCATCACGCTAAAGAAAATTCACTCTTACCTATTGTGTGCAAAACTTGGCGTGCCCACTTGAAACTTGCCTGAAAACACTAAGACACATCAACCCTTAAAGACATTAAAGTAAGGACAAATGTTAAAAGTCACCACGTCTTAAATCCTTACTTAAAAACCATGTCTTGCTAGGAGCACACACATCTGAATTGGATAACTAAGAGGCACTACCCCAATTAACGCCTCATCACTTAACCCGAGCACAAGCACTGCCCTAACCCCATTAAAACAGAGTAGACGTGTCCTAGGCAGGACTGGGTTAAGTCTTAAGAGGCGTTGTTTTGTTTGCTAGGCACTTGGCCTTCATTCCCTTACTAGAATCTGGTGACTAGGCTGTGGGGAATTGTCAAACGACCGCGGTTGTGGGGTCTACAGAATCGGCATCGCAAGCCAAAGGAAGAACCTTCCCCACAATCCCCTCGTAATCAACCTGGCCAGATCAACTTTGGGAAGGGCGATCCCGTGCCTACAGACTTGATCATTCCTTTGGAGATTTCTAGGTCCCCCAAGGAATACACTGTAAAGACTAGGCTTGTCTGCTTGGTTGTGCACACACGCTTCTCGCATCTGTCTCTCTTCTCATCCCTCCCCCATTCTTCTCTAGTGTATGCACGGGAGACAATCACTTCATCCTGAGTTATTTATTTTGGGACGGGAAACCAGGAGACTTGATCTTGCTAGAGATATGGCCGAACCTAGAGTATATGAGGTTGAGGACCAACCTCCACCAAATACGATGGCAATCATCCAAGCCCAGATCAATGCAAACCACCAGCTTCAGCAGCAACAGATCCACACTATCTTGTAAGCCATACACCGGTTGCAGAACTCGCAGCAGCAACCACCACCACCTTTGCAGGACCCGCAGGGGCAACCACCACTTGATCCACCACAATTCTAGGACCAACCTAGGCCCCTCCGCGACTTCTACAATCCTTCTGCGATTCGGATTGAACCACACCTTAGGGTCCCCAAGGGGGGAGATGATTTTGAGCTAAAACCAAATGTCCTAAGCCAGATTTAGAACCACTTTCATGGGAGCTCAAATAAGGACCCCTTCCAGCACCTAAAGCATCTTCATCGGATCACCCGGACTATAAAACCCAGGAACATTAGCCTAGACATTATTTTGATCAAGATGTTCCCCTTCTCACTGAGAGACAAAGTGTCTCACTAGCTTAGGACTTTAGGAAGACCTATCTGCACGTGGGAAAAATCGAGGCATGCATTCTTAAAGAAATTCCTTCCCATAAGAAAGATCAATGCCCTCAGAAGAGTCATTACCACCTTTACACTTCAGGGAGGGGAACAGTTCCATGAGGCGTGGGAAATATTTAATGAATTATTGAGGAAATGCCTATACCACGAAGTACCGAGGTGGCAATTGGCCCAGATCTTCTACCACGGTCGGGACAGCAACCTTCGGAACTTCGTCGATGCGTCATGCAAGGGCAACATCCTGAACAAAGTTGAGGAGAGCGCGTTTGAGCTCTTCGAGTCTATGAGCAAAAAATTTCTCAACAATGCTTCCATGACCTAGTTTAGTCGATCCGGTCAACCCCGTGGTGGGATCTATGACGTACAAGCGAATTCTGGAACAGTTGACATGGATATCATTTCTAAGAAATTGGATCGAGTGGAATTGATAGATAAGAAAATAGATGAACTGTTGAACCAAACCAGAAACCCACTACAGACTCTCTCCCATGCAAAGGGAGCTCACAACATAGACTTGGTCCAGCCACTAAGCCAGATGCACCTGGAACAACCCCTGACCATGCCAAGGGAGGGACCTTTGCTCCCTCAACCCCTGATTATTCTCTTCCCTCCCCCTCGACACCTTCTATCTTTGAAGATGTCCAGGCTATCCAAGGTTATTCGAAACCCGACCCCTAGTGTAGACCCGAATAGGTTGTGTTAATATGGTGATTTAATCGTTGAAATGAGTATAGTGGTTAACCAAAATCGAGCCTAACCATCTTTTTACAAAATTTTTAACCTGGCCTACTTGATTTTATCTTGGTCACTTTTAGGCCTAGGGTCGAACTCAGGGAAGTGGGATTAGAGGTGAATAAGTTTCTACGCCTTTCCTACAACGAATCTCTTCCGTTCGTTTATTATGTTTTTGATGTTTTTCTATTTAATATTTTTTTCTGATAATTTTTATCCTTGAGGTACACCCTCAAAATCAGGTTCTTGGCTTTGAGCCAAATTAGGGTTTCAAAACTGGTCTTGATATTCGCAAGACTGAGTACCTGCAAGTCAAGGATTATCTTTTCTCTTTTGTATATTTTTTTATCTTTTTAATGGCAGGAGAAAGAAATAGAAATAAGATAAATATAGTATATATATATATTATATATGTATATAGGAGTGGGGGTGGAGGTGGAAATGGTGTGTAGCACGGTGTTGAGTTGATCATCGTCTAGGAAGACGCAACCAACAGGATGAAGTGCCGCATGGAGTGTAGGATGGATGGGTAGAAGATGTGTGCGAAGATGCTTTCTGTATGCGTGTATCGGGGAATATCAGCAACTGGTGCAGATATTCCCGCGATACAACGTGTGGTAGGTGATATGAAAATATATATATAAGTATATATGTAAATATATATCTATATGTATATATATAGATATGGTTATAATTATATAGGTGTATATATATATATATATATATATATATATATATATATATATATGAAAAAATATATATAGATAGATGTATGTATGTATGTATGTATGTATGTATGTATATGTATGTATATGTATATATACTTATACTTAGTTATATAGGTACTAATATATGTATAGATATATGTATATATATATATGTATATAAATATATATATATGTATATATATATAAGTATATAGTAGTGTATAAGTGAGTGGGTGTGTGTACGAGAGTGTGTGTGTGTGTATGTGTCTGCAGGAGGGAGTGAGAGAGTGCTGTAAGAGAGAGAGAGAGAGCGTCTGCTGGAGTGAAGAAGCACGGTGAGTTAAGTCGTCCGGAGCCTCCAACCGTCGTCTAATGGCCACGCGTAGGCGCGTAGGTGCGCAAAGAGGTGCGCGCACACAGGAGGGAGGGACCACAGCGCACCGTGCTGCGCGTTGAGGCGGGTGCGGGCGAAGAAGTGGGCGCTGAAGCGGGCGGGTGCAAACGCGAGAGCGGGGGTAGGGAGAGACACAGGTGTGGGAGTGTGCGAACGGGCTAGCGATGGTAGCGGCACGGAGAGAGAGCGCACGGTGACCGGATAAGTGAGAAACTTTCCGGTCACCGCACTGTAGCTACAGTGTTGTGCTCTCTAGCATGAACAGTAGCTACAGCGCACGCTCGGCTCGGGTGACCGGCTGTGGCCTGTTCTACGTGTGCAGGCGCTGCGGAGCGCTCCTACGCACGCGGAAAGAGCTGCGCCGGCTGCTGCAGGGGCACGCGGTGGCTGGAGCGTGCGGAAGAAGAGTCTGGTGCTGTGCTGCTGCTGTGCTTGAGCTTCAGAGCTTGGTTCTGTGGCAATGGCGGAAATGGCTTGGAACAACGAAATAGAGAGGAGAACCACCACGCCCACTGGCTCTTTGATGAGCTGGGAGGTGGTGGGACTCACAGTGGTGGTTGTGTACCACTGTGAGCTGCTCCTGCCCGTAGCGTAGCTCTTCAAGAAGGAGGCTGCGTATGGAGGGGATAGGGGAGGAGACGGCCTGGAGAAGGAGCTGCTGTATGTGTTCTTTGTGTGGACCAGGCTCCCCGTCAAGAAGATGGCTGTGCCCTTTTTAAAGAGGAAAGAGGCATGCACAGCCATGCCCCGGGCTGCATGCATGGCTAAGCATGCGGCTGGCAGGGCAAGCTGAGCAGAGCATGGCGCGAAGAAGATCCAGCCATGCCTTGCAGCCGTAGAGAAGAAATTCAAAGTCAAATAAAAATAAAAATAAAGATGGTGAATTTGCGAGGCAGCACATGAGGAATACGTTAATTTCAAGGCCATTTTATTCACTCTCCTCCCCTCTCAAATAAATGCATGCATGCGTTTATTTTTACAAATGAGACTGTCTACCTAATATACACTAGCAATGCTTGGAAATAGCACAAGATGGCACAATTGTTGGTGCATTTTTGCTGTGCAATAATACCCCCATGCCTATCTTTTGCTATTCCCTAGCAAAACATTTTTGTATTGTATTTAGAAATGATCTTAAGCTGAAAATTTTCTTCTGAGGCGACATAGGTGTGTTTATTTGTTGGATATTGTGAGAACCAATTGTAGAGAAGACTACCAGTACTTTAAGTCTTACATGACATAGACCATCTCTCAACTAACCTGGACTCTTGATATTTAAACCTTAAGTACGATTTCCAAGACCCAGGAGGTTTTTGCCGTACTCGAGAGCTCAAGAGATTATGGCTTGTGCTTAGTGACGGATCAAGACTAACCAGATGAACATTAAGACTCAAGCCCAGGGTTTCACGAATTTTTAAGTACAGGTTGGTCCCAATTTCAGCTCATGTCTTTGGATTGACCCTTAAAATGATGACGGAAAACTCAACTCTCATTTTATTATATTTGTGGCTCAAAGAAAACAGGGTATTTGTAACTTGCCCTGAAGGACTTTTATAGGGAGAAGACTTTTCAGATATTTGTGAGATATACTGACTTATTTGTATCTTCTTTTTTTTGTTGAAACACGTGTCAGTATATCTCTTACAACTTTATTTGGAGGAGCACATTTTTCTTTTGGTGGGAGAGTTCCTTTTTGGTGGAAAAAGTCTCTCCTAAACACAAGACTAAAGCCTGGGATAAAAAGTCTACCTATGCGTACAGGTAAGGACTCCACCTTCCCTAATGAACACTAGGGTTAGATCTTATGTTCACCTGGTCTTTCTTGATATGTGTAGTGTTGAACCAAGATTACTTAGGCTCTCGAGTAGAAGCAAACCAACGGATCCTATACTAGTCTCTAAGGTACAAGAATACGTCCTTAGTTAGGAGAGATTCCGATTTATCTTGTCAATGCTCAAGTGAATTAAGCCGAGCCTGAGCAAATCAAGCTTCTGTGGCCTGAAACGTCTTCAAAACAGTGGTTGAATATCCATAAACACTTATTATATTTTTGTTTCAGCCTTCAGATCATTACTTAACACCTTTTTTTTTTTACATAGTTATAGATAAATGGAGACTACATGATACCATAAAATACCCAGATCCTATGGATGCCTATCCACCCCCCCATGCCAAACGATGCTATGTCCTCATATGCATGCAGGGTAAGGTAGAGGAAGGACGAAAGATCGGGTAATGAGAGCTGAGGTGCAGGGTATATAGCAGGGTGGTAGGGTGGGTGGATGGTGGGTGGTGAAGTGAAAAGTGAAGTGAGCGTGATAGTGGCGGAGTGTTGTTGGGGTGCCTCCCAACGAGCGCTGAATTTAACGTCCCAGCTGGACTCAGAATGAGGCACAAAATTAGTTACCCTCCAGCAGGGCAATAGTTTCTCCAACGAGGGAAGGTTCATGAGTAAGATAGGGTTTCAAACGCTGCCCATTGACCATAAATTTATGCCCAGATTTGGGATCTACAATCTCAACGACCCCGTTGGGAAATGGTCTCGAGACCAGAAAAGGACCAGTCCATTTGGACTTCAATTTCCTAGGAAAGAATTTAAGCCTGGCATTATAGAGCCAAACTTGCTGAGATGGCTCAAACTCCTTCCGCCGAATACGGCTGTCGTGAAAAGCCTTAGTGTGTTGCTTAAAAGTTAAGGCAGAATCATAGGCTTCATGACGGAGCTCTTCCAGCTCCTGGAGTTGGAGTTTCCTTTCTCGACCACACAGGTCTGGGTCGAGGTTACATTGGCGAACCGCCCAATAAACGCGGTGCTCCAGCTCCACGGGCAAATGACAAGGCTTCCCGTAAACGATTCTATACGGAGAAATACCAAGGGGAGCCTTGAAGGCGGTCCGATACGCCCAAAGTGTGTCAATCAGCTTGTCGGACCAATCCTTACGATCAGGCCAAACCGTTTTCTAGAGAATTTTCTTGATTTGCCGGTTCGACACCTCTGCCTGGCCGTTCGTCTAAGGATGATACGGGGATGCGATACGATAGTGGACTCCGTATTTCCTCAGAAGTGCCCGAAAAGACGCATGGGTAAAGTGGCTTCCTCCATCCGAGATAATAGCTCGAGGGATCCCAAAGCGCGCAAAGATGTGGTCTTTGACAAATCGAGTGGATACAACATGGTCAGCACGGCGCGTAGGAATAGCCTCGATCCATTTCGAAACATAATCAACAGCCATGAGAATGAATTCGAAGCCGTTGGAAGGAGGAAAGGGACCCATGAAATCAATTCCCCAAATGTTAAAGATTTTCGCAGCTAGGATGGGTTGCAAGGGTATTATGTCACATCGTGACATTGACCCTAACGACTGGCACCTAGTGCAATGTTTGGCATAATTGTGTGCATCCTGGTGAAGGGAGGGCTAAAAGAAATCGCACTGCAACACCTTGGCGGCAGTTTTCCTCCCAGAGAAATGGCCTCTGCAGGCCTGATCGTGGCAGAAGGATAGCACACTGGGGAATTCGCTGTTAGGAATACAGCGACGGACAATTTGATCAGCACCTATTCAAAAAAGAAGTGGATTATCTCAGAAATAATACTTTGCTTCTACCATGAGACGCCCGCGCTGGTTTTTAGGCCAGCCACGTGGAAGGGATCCAGAAGCAAGGTAATTGGCAATGTTGGCATACCAAGGTCCACTTGCCACATTAATTGCCAATAGGTGCTTATCGGGAAAAATCTCATTAATCGGCAGAGTAAGTCCAATATGGTCAGGGTCTAATCTAGAAAGATGATCAGCCACAACATTCTGGGCTCCGGCCTTATTACGGATCTCAATGTCAAATTCTTAGAGCAGAAGGATCCAACAAATTAGTCTGGGCTTGGCATCCTTCTTGTGCATGAGATGGCGAATGGCCGCGTGATCAATGAAAACAATAACATGTGAGCCCAGAAGGTAAGAGCGAAATTTCTCCAGCCCAAAGACGACCGTCAGTAGTTCTTTTTCAGTGGTAGTATAATTACGCTGGGCCTCGTCCAACGTCTTACTGGTGTAGTACACCACAAAGGGGTGTCTATCGCATCTTTGTCCCAAGATGGCTCCGACTGCAAGATCGGAAGCGTCACACATGAGTTCAAAGTTGAGGGACCAATCAGGTGGCTGGAGAACAGGGGCCTTGGTGACAGCATTACGCAGCTACGTGAATGCTCGTATGCAATCGGGGCCCATATCGAAGGGTACGTTGGTCGATAGGAGATGAGTTAAAGGTCGAGAAATCTTGGAGAAATCTTCAATGAATCTCCTATAGAAATCAACGTGTCCCAGGAAGGAGCGGATTTGTTTGACAGAGCCAGGCACAGGTAAATCAGCAATTACATCAAGCTTAGCTCTGTCAACCTCGATACCCCTATGAGAGATGATATGTCCGAGAACAATTCCCTCGTGTACCATAAAATGACTTTTATCCCAGGAAAGCACAAGGTTTACATCAATACATCTCCTAAGGATACGGGTTAGGTTGGCAAGACATTCATCGAAAGATGGTCCAAAGACCGAAAAGTCATCCATGAAGACCTCGAGAAAGTCACCCACCATGTCGTGAAATATCGACAGCATACATCTCTGGAAAGTTGCTGGCACATTGCAAAGTCTGAACGGCATCCTTCTAAATGCAAAGGTGCCGAAGGGGTAGGTAAAAGTGGTTTTCTCTTGGTCCCAGGGGTCAATTGCCACCTGGTTATATCCTGAGAATCCATCCAGGAAACAGAAAAATTTATTTCCCTCTAACCGCTCCAGATTTGGTCAATGAAAGGTAACAGAAAGTGATCTTTCTTAGTTGCAGCATTGAGTTTCCTATAATCTACACACACTCTCCAAGATGTAGGAGTGCGTGTAGGGATGGATTCTCCCCTGTCATTGACATGGATGGTGAGTCCCGCCTTTTTGGGCACGACGTGAATCAGACTCACCCTGGGGCTATCACTAATCGGGTAGATTATACCCGCATCCAGCCACTTAATAATTTCCTTCTTAACGACCTCCCGCATGTTAGGGTTGAGACGTCGCTGCATCTCGCGGGAAGGTCGAGCCTCCTCCTCCGTATAAATACGGTGAGTGCAGTAGGAGGGGCTAATGCCAGATAAGTCTAATAAAGACCATCCAATGGTTGCCTTGTGTTCTATGAGGACCTTCGTTAGTTTGCACTCTTGCTCCCTGGTCAATTTTGAACTAATGATTACAGGGAGCATTTCATTTGGTCCCAGGAAAACATACTTAAGTGTACTAGGTAGCTCTTTCAGCTCAGGAGTGGATGGTGAATGATCTGGCATTTCTTGGGATGAGAGTGTCCCAGGCGGATCAGAAAACAAGTCAAGAGGAAGAAGTTGGCCCTCAGATTGGCCAAGAGGAGGGGCTTCTTGGATAGATGGATTCAAAAAGGAATAGCCCCAGTGAGTAGTATGTGGGCTCAAGGTCCCAGTGTGGAGTTGCAAACCCGCCTGATTTGGCGGGAAAGAAAGGGCAATCCAGTCTGCAAGAGTGTGGACCAACGGTGAGTAGCTCGGATATGACTCAGACCACGAGGTATGAGAAGCAAAGAAAATCTCGTCATAAGTCTGGTCAGGAGAAGGTACGGGAATAGGGAGGGATGGGGGAACGTCACAATATGTGTCGGTCAGGCAATCGTCAGTGTTTAAAGGTAATTCGCAGCAGTCAAAATAGGTCCCAATTAGTCCGATACACGTGTTGACGGCCATGTCCTCGTCAGACATGTCATCCTCGATGCAATCGCAATCAAAATTCTTGGCTACCTTGAAGATGTTAAGCTTGAGCTTCTCAGATCCAATGGCAATCTCAATACAGCCCGACTCGCAGTCGATATGGGCGCGAGCTGTGGCCAAGAAAGGTCGACCAAGGATGATCGGACAATCGGAAAGTGAGCTAGGAACTTCCATATCTAAAACAAGAACGTCAACAGGAAAACAGAGACTATTGACCCTAACCACCACGTCTTCCACCACACCCTTCGAAATTTTGACAGAATGATCTGCCAACTGTAACGTGATAGGGGCGGGTTTCAGATTTCCCAAGGAAAATTTTTCGAGCATGATGGTTGGTATAAGATTGATGGAAGATCCTAGATCAAGCAGGGCACGGTTAAAATTGCAGCCTTGGATGCTACAGGAAATGAGCGGTGTGCCCGGATCTTTCTGCTTCGGTGGTAGATTTGATAGTATAGCACAACTTGCATGAGGCGAGAGAACCACCAGATTCTTAGTTTTCTTTGACTGTCGCCTGGGTGTTGTGTAGTCTTTTTAAAATCGGGCCACAGTAGGTATGTGGTCGATAACCTCTAGTAGGGGTACCTTGATTTCAACATCCCTGAACAAATTACGCAGGTTATCAAAGGCCTGTGTATCCTTCTTCTTGCCTTTTGGCTCCCTTAGTAGAGCCTCAGGGAATGGGACTGATTCTGGCGTCAATTTGGGTGTATCGTCCTCTCGCGAATGCGGTGCGCATCCCGAATGAGAGGGTGATGAAGAAGACAGGCTAGGATCAGGTCGAGGCGGATCGACGGTCTGCTTACCGCTCCTCATTGTGATTGCATTGGACGATGCGGGTCCAGTGGGATCATAAGGCGGAGGAGGGTTCACAATAGGGACATAAGAGTGAGGTGCTGCATCAGGATTAGCCTGAAATCCCGGTGGAATGCTCGGAACCTACAGAATCTGATGAACCTGCCCCTGAGAAGGTCGTACCTGTGGTTGAGGACCATGGGGTACGAAATTTCGCGGGTTGGGAACAAGATGGGCTGGCAGAGTGCCCTGAGATCGAGTCGCCATGCGTAGTTGACTGATCTCAGCATTCTGCTGCGCCAATTGGTGCTGAAGAGAGGTCATGTTCTCTTCATGGAGATTTGACATTTCCGTCATCATTCGCATCAATTTGTCAAGAGGACTTGATGCGTGTTCTGTTTGCGATACGCAAGGATCCGAAGGCGGATTCGCCATAGAATTGACTGAGCCCTTGGGATGACGAGTGCGGACAATCACATTGGTCCACCTGCGAGGTTTTGGCGCTACGGGTTGTTGGACCATGTGAAGTTCGGATGATTTCGCCACCCTGGGTTATAAGTGGCAGAGAACGGGTTGTTTCCCAGGGCGCAAGCTTCTTCTATGCCAGAAGACACATCCACATGTAAATATGCATCCGAGCACACTAAGGCTTGGTCCTCCATGTCAAAATACTGGCTTGCAGAAGCCAGATCCACATGACTTACCGAATCGCTCGGCACGACACTCGGTAAGGAGGGTCTTACAGGGTTTCTTGAGATAAGCCTGGTGTTGAAAGAATTGGGATTGTGACGAAGTGGTGAAGTGGGGGTGTTTGCCATAGAACGGGCGGGGTTGGCCAGAAGCTCGTCCAGTTTCTTGTGCACGACGGAGACTTCACCCAATTTCTGTGCGATAAGGCTGAGATCAGTGGATGAATGGGAGGGTCCCGTGTCAACTTCGTGGACACTACGGGGCAGGCTGGTACGATCAAAGGTGACAATGGATGCATTGTTCATTGAGTTTTCACTCATATTTTCAAATAATTCGAATGCTCCATTCTCGTCTTTATTCATGAAATTCCCTCAGCATGAAGCATCTGCAATCTGCTTCAAAGTCTCATTTAGCCCATAGTAGAAAATCTGGGCTATATGCCACTTAGGCAGACCGTGGTGCGGACACTTCCTGAGGAGGTCATTATATCTCTCTCATGCCTCATGAAATTGTTCGCCGTTTTGTTGTGTAAATGAAGTGATAGCACGGCGAAGCGCATTGGTTTGTCCGATTGGGAAGAACTTCTTGAGAAACATTGTTCGCATCTCTTCCTAAGAGTGGATGGTTCTCCCAAGGGTGCGTAACCACTGCGACGCTTTATCCCATAATGAAAACGGGAACATTTTCATGAGGACTATAGGTAACCCGAAATTTCTCGGTTTAACTGTTTTAGCCAAACGGGTTAGGTCTTCCAAGTGGAGAAAAGGATCTTTACTTGCAAGGCCATGGAAGTGAAAATTTATCAGGCCAATTATGTTAGGTTTCAATTCAAAGTCATCCCTGCCCATGGGGACCCGAATTTGTCCTATGGTCTTGGTAGCAGCGGGATTCTGATAGGAGCTAAGAGACCTAGGCTCCTCCCGTTCGGGAGGGTTCTACATTTCCTCTAATGTTTCCCTAATGGCCTCAATTTGTTCATTATACATTTCCATTTGGGCTTGGAGGCTGGTTATTGGATCCAAGGCTCCACCACCTGGTGGGTTTTGAGGGCGGTTTCCTCCCTTGGGATTTGGGGGTGGGCGTGCAACCATGTTTGTGGAGGAGGAGGAAGATTCGGTTTCTTTTCTAAAATTATCAGGCAATTCACACAGTTCAGGGTTTGGTGACCTCCTCCCAAATATGCACTACCACAGGAAGAATTGGGGGGATACGAAAGGAAAAGAGATGAGAGAAATGACGCCACAAAGGTACACTTGATGACAAATCAATACAATCAAATTCCTAACCTCTACAGTGTGCCATTAGACCTAAAGATCTAAATTACCTACTATCACGACCTACGAAACCAAATGCGAGCACCGCGGAACCACCGGGCCAGATTGAAAGGCCGTTTGCCCCAGTCTTAGACACCCGATAGCACGCGGGAACCCTCACCAGCATGTAGGCGCTACACGCAGGTAGTTAGACCTCCAATCCTTAATAAGGGTCAAGTTGCTACCAATTTTAGTTAGAGGCTTAGGATCAAGTGCTTCTGGAATGTGGAAGGCATTATTTACGGGTAATGGCCAAGTGATTGATTTTATAAAGTGTGTAAACCACGCATGCAACGGGGAAATCTCCCCGAATTGAAGTTTTAATTGGTGAATGGTTTTTAGAATTCAGTCTTAAGTAGTATGGATTTTAGGATTTCGCTGAATTACCAATTCAACCAATCTCCGGGTTTTGAGAGAATACAAGTTTTCTTCTAAGCCCAACAAACCCTTCTTTAATGTCAGTTGGTTAATGCATGCTAAAATGCAATGGGCTTCCCTAGATGGAGATTTCTATGTGTGGATGCACGAATCAATTTTAGATTAGTGTGAAAGGGAGCCAAAGCACTTCAATTCAAGTGCCCCCAATTACCAAAATGATTTCCACACACAAGGCTCAACCATAAGATAAAGAAAATCAAACTATTGGGGTTGGAGTACTCGGGATCGAATCTTAGGCACGTGAAAGGTCGTGGTGGGGTTGGAATCAACTCAATTCCAAGTCTCCCCACCAAAAAGGTGATCCCAAATTGCAAATAAATAAGGCAAAGAGGGATGCAATCAATCTATTTATCTTTGCCTCAAAGAATACCTCACACGGCGAAAGATTCAAGAATTAAGATTCTTGGATCTTCGCTATGCGAAGTTTGGCGGGAAATCCCAAGGCGGTGGGAGTGATGACAAACAATCAAACAAGTGATTTTTAATCCACTTGCCCCAAGAGATCCCAAGAAGTGTTTTTAGTTTTTTTTTATTTTTATTTTTATTATTATTATTATTTTATTAAGGTGACAAGTTGACCTACGTTGCTAAGAAAAAAAGACCTACTTGTTCAGCAACGTGTGCGAAGCTCCAGTGCAATGCTTGCGGCTTTACGCTCTCGTTCCCGCCTTGGATCTGCCCACGTCTTCGACTTCGTCTGCCTGCCTTCTCCTTGCAACAGGTTCACCTGAACACCAAAAAAAACAGAAACACCCGTGAAGCGAAGGGTGTGAGAAGAGAAAAATTAAAGGAATGGAGTAGAAACTTACTTGAATGCGCACTTTCCCGGCAACGGCGCCAGAAAGAGTTTGGTGTAGACTCGGATAGGTTGTGTTAATATGGTGATTTAATCGTTGAAATGAGTATAGTGGTTAACCTAAATCGAGCCTAACCATCTTTTTACAAAATTTTTAACCTGGTCTACTTGATTTTATCTTGGTCACTTTTAGGCCCAGGGTCGAACTTAGGGAAGTGGGATTAGAGGTGAATAAGTTTCTGCGCCTTTTCTACAACGAATCTCTTCCGTTCATTTATTATGTTTTTGGTGTTTTTCTATTTAATATTTTTTTCTGATAATTTTTATCCTTAAGGTACACCCTCAAAATTAGGTTCTTGACTTTGAGCCAAATTAGGGTTTCAAAACTGGTCTTGCTATTCGCAAGACTGAGTACCTGCAAGTCAAGGATTATCTTTTCTCTTTTGTATATTTTTTTATCTTTTTAATGGCAGGAGAAAGAAATAGAAATAAGATAAATATAGTATATATATATTATATATGTATATAGGGGTGGGGGTGGAGGTGGAAATGGTGTGTAGCACGGTGTCAAGTTGATCGTCGTCTAGGAAGACGCAACCAACAGGACGAAGTGCCGCGTGGAGTGTAGGATGGATGGGTAGAAGATGTGTGCGAAAACGCTTTCTGTACGCGTGTATCAGGGAATATCAGCAACTGGTGCAGATATTCCTGCGATACAACGTGTGGTAGGTGATATGAAAATATATATATAAGTATATATGTACATATATATCTATATGTATATATATAGATATGGTTATAATTATATAGGTGTATATGTAGTTATATATGTATATATATATATAGATATGAAAAAATATATATAGATAGATGTATGTGTGTATATATATATATATATATAGTAATATATGTATATCGTTATATATGTGTGTGTGTGTATATATATATATATATATATATATATATATATATATATATATATATATATATTAGTATAAGTATCTATGTATATAGATATATGTAGATAGATAGATATATATATATATATATATATATGTATGTATGTATGTATGTATGTATTTATAGTTATAAATATATGTATATATGTATGTATATTTGTATATATATATATATATGTATATATACTTATACTTAGTTATATAGGTACTAATATATGTATAGATATATGTATATATATATATAAGTATATAGTAGTGTATAAGTGAGTGGGTGTGTGTGTGTATGTGTCTACAGGAGGGAGTGAGAGAGTGCTGTGAGAGAGAGAGAGAGAGAGCGTCTGCTAGAGTGAAGAAGCGCGGTGAGTTAAGTCATCCGGAGGCTCCAGCCGTCGTCTGATGGCCACGCACAGGCGCAGGCGCGTTGGCGCGCGAAGAGGCACGCGCACGCAGGAGGGAGTGAGCGCGAGGGAGGGACCGCAGCACACCGCACTACGCGCTGAGGCGGGTGCGGGCGAAGAAGCGGGCTCTGAAGCGGGTGGGTACAAACGCAAGAGCGGGTGCGGGGAGAGACGCGAGCGCGGCCGTGCGCGGACGGGCTGGCGACAGTAGCGGCGCGGAGAGAGAGTGCGTTGTAGCTACAGTGTTGCGCTCTATAGCGTGAACAGTAGCTACAGTGCGCGCTCAACTCGCACGACCAGCTGTGGCCTGTTCTGCGTGTGCGGGTGCTGCGGAGCACGCCTGTGCGCCGGAAAGAGCTTCGCCAGCTGTTGCAGGGGCACGCGCAGAAGAAGAGTCCGGTGCCGTGCTGCTGCTGTGCTTGGGGTTCAAAGCTTGGTTCTGTGGCAATGGCGGAAATGGCTTGGAACGACGAAACAGAGAGAACCACCACGCCCACCGGCTCTTTGATGAGCTGGGCAGTGGTGGGACTCATAGTGGTGGTTGTGTACCACTGTGAGCTGCTCCTGCCCGCAGCGTAGCTCTTCAAGAAGAAGAGAGGCTGCGTATGGAGGGGAGAGGGGTGGAGATGGCCTGGAGAAGGAGCTGTTGTATGTGTTCTTTGTGTGGACCAGGCTCCCCGTCAAGAAGATGGTTGTGCCCTTTTTAAAGAGGAAAGAGGCATGCACAACCATGCCCTGGGCTGCATGCATGGCTAAGCATGCAGCTGGCAGGGCAAGCTATGCAGAGCATGGCGCGAAGAAGATCCAGCCATGCCTTGCAGTCGCGGAGAAGAAATTCAAAGTCAAATAAAAATAAAAATAAAAATAAAAATAAAGATGGTAAATTTGCGAGGCAGCACATGAGGAATACGTTAATTTCAAGGCCATTTTATTCACTCTCCTCCCCTCTCAAATAAATGCATGCATGCGTTTATTTTTACAAATTCGACTATGTCTACCTAATATACACTGGCAATGCTTGGAAATAGCACAAGGTGGCATAATTGTTGGTGCATTTTTGCTGTGCAATCAACCCCTTCTCCAACACCTACAACACCAGATGGCGTAATCACCCAAACTTTGCCTGGACGAACCAGAAACCATCTCAATTCCAGAACCAGCCCAAGCCAAACCCACCCTTCTATCAGCAAGGTCCACCGGTTAGACCCCACTATGACCCAAATAGCGCGGCCCCTCCCCCACAAAACCAAACCAAATGGACACCTTGATAAAAATGATGACTGAAATGAACCAAAAACACCAAGAGGAAATAGCTTTAGTGAAGGGACAGTTAAGCCAGTTGTTGGATTGTAAACAACAGGGATCCCTTCCTTCTTAGCCACAACCGAACCCGCGAAACGTGATTAACAGAGGCCCCAATTCGCAAGGGTTCTAAGGCAATCCCGGGCAGGCCCACATGGTCCAGCTAGCCCTACAAACACCCCTTAGGTTCAGTGCTTCTTCTTCCTCTTCTTCTCAAGGATCAACCCATGGCCCCAATGCCTCTACAAATGCGGTGACCTTGAGAAGTGGCACTAAAACCCAGGAGCCCAAATGGCTGACTGCTCCTGAGACTTCACCCCTTGAAATACCTGACTTTGAAGATGAGCAAGAAAGACCCAAGGACCTGGAAACAGACCCTATTCACTTAGACACCATATCCCGCGGCCTTGGAAAATGAGGAGCTTTTGGAAATCTTCAAGCAGGTCCAGATTAATATCCCACTCCTCAAGGCCGTCAAGCACATCTCGGCTTATGCTAAGTTCCCAAAGGATGCCTATACGCCGAAGCGTAAGCCACGACCCCAAGCACCTGGGAAGGTTGTGCTCTTAGAGCAAGCGAGTTACGTGATATCAAGCAACCTTCCACTCAAACGAACTAACCAGGAGCACCCCTGATATCCTGCAATATCGGGGACATGACATTTGATAGGGCGCTCTTGGACTTAGGTGCTTCAATCAATTTGATCCTGACAACCCTGTATCACCAATTTGGATTTGGAGAGTTGACGCCTACACCTGTGACCATCCACTTGGCTGATAGATCCGTGAAGACCCCGAAGGGGGTTGTCGAGGATGTGATTGTTCGGGTCAAGGACTTCTATTTCTCGGTCGACTTCTTGGTGCTCAACATGGAAGTCCCTGAACAGATACAGAACACACCCATCATCCTAGGCTGACCTTTCTTAGCTACGGCTAAGGCAAACATCGATTGTGACATGGGATGCATGGAAATCACCTTCGGAGACAGAAAGACGCAGTTGGATATCTTCAGGGTGACCAAGTCTTTCGATTGTGACTGGATTGAGGAGCACAATCCCGTGGAACCTCTGGTTGAGGAATGCCTTACCCTTAGTTCCTTAGCTGACCATCAGACCCAACCTTGTGACGACTGTTCTGACCCATCCCCGTTTGTGCACGCTTACCTCTGTAGAGCTGATTACCAACAACAACCACTGTTCGAGGAGATTGATGCTGATCAACTCCCACATTTCCCCTATTCGTCAAGTGTTGTTCCACCCACACCTAAGCTGAAGCCGCTAGATGAAAACCTGAAGTACATCTTCCTTGGACCTGACCAGACCTTCCCGGTGATTATCAACGCCTACCTATCCAAGTATTAGGAACTCAAGTTGACCGTGACCCTATCAGAACATCGAGCCGCCATTGGATGGACTATCTCAGATTTGAGAGGAATTAGCCCCACCTATTGCACCCATAAGATTTACCTGGAAGATGGGGCCCGACCTTCCCGTCAGGTGCAGAGACAATTAAACCTAAATATGCGGGAAGTCGTCAAGAAGGAAATTATCAAGTGGCTTGACGCTGACATCATTTACCCAATCTCCGATAGCCCCTGGGTGAGCCCCACTTAAGTGGTCCCCAAGAAAGCTGGGCTCACCGTTGTCACCAATGAGCATGGCGAATCCATCCACACCCTCACCACCACTGCATGGAGAGTGTGCATTGATTATAGGAAGCTTAATGAAGCGACCAAGAAGGATCATTTCCCCTGCCATTCATTGACCAGATTCTTGAGCGATTGGCAAGGCAGAAATATTTTTGCTTCCCGGATGGATATTCAAGATACAATTAAGTCGCAATTGCTCTTGAAGATCAAGAGAAGACCACATTCACTTGCCCGTATGGCACGTTCGCATTCTTTCGTATGCCATTCAGGTTATGCAACGCATCCGCTACCTTTCACGTTGCATGCTAGCCATCTTTTCAGAGATGGTAGGTGAATACCTGGAGATCTTTATGGATGATTTCTCAGTATTTAGGAAATCATTCAACCATTGTCTGAGCAACTTGGAGAAAATCCTGAAACGATGTATCGAGGTTAATCTGGTGTTAAGCTAGGAAAAGAGCCATTTCATGGTTCAAGAAGGAATTGTCCTCGGTCACATCGTATTGCACAGGGGCATTGAGGTGGATCCCACCTAGCTCGATTCGGCAAATTCGCTCGTTCCTTGGACATGTTGGCTTCTATAGAAGGTTCATTAAGGACTTCTCCAAGCTCTCGAAACCCTTGACCGACCTTCTGGCCAATGACGCCCTCTTCCACATGACACCTGATTGCATCCAGGCTTACCACACTCTCAGGGAATCAGTCTCCACCGTACCTGTGTTACAGTCCCCAAACTAGTCCCAGGATTTTGAAATCATGTGTGATGCATCAGACTTTTCCACCGGCACAGTCCAAAGACAGAGACAAGATAAGAAGCCCATGGTGATCTACTATGCGAGCAAGACGTTGGATGAGGTCCAATGGAATTATACGGTCACAGAGAAAGAACTGCTCGCCATAGTTTTTTGACTCGAAAAGTTCCGATCTTACCTTCTGGGATCCTACGTGACCATCTATACGGACCACTCGGCCATCCGGCATTTGTTGGCCAAGAAAGATGCTAAACCCAGGCTTATCAGATGGATCCTGCTCTTGCAGGAATTTGACCTAGAAATTCGTGACAAAGCCGGGTCCAAGAATGTTGTGGCCGATCACCTATCCAAACTCCACCCGGACCACATTGGGCCCTCCTTGCCCTTGACTAATACCTTTCATGATGAACAAATTCTGGTTGTGCATGAAAGGAAACTACCCTGGTATGCCGACTTCATCAACTAACTGGTAGTAAGACAAACCTTGCACAGGTGGTCCAGACAGCAACGAGATAAGTTCTTGGTTGAAGCCAAACATTATTTCTGGGATGATCCCATGCTGTTTCGCCTCTGTGCCAACCAAATTATCAAGAGGTGTATTCCGAAGGAAGAAGTTCAAAGTGTGCTCTCCTTTTTTCATGACCAAGCTTGTTGTGGCCACTTTTCAGGGAAGAAGACGGCTGCAAAGGTTTTGCAGTTTGGATTTTACTGGCCTTCCTTATTCAAGGATGCACACAACTTTGCTAAGACTTACTCTCATTGCCAGACTGTGGGGACCATGACCAGAAAAGACATGATGCCCCTCCAGCCCATTTTGATTGTTGAGATCTTCGACATTTGGGGGATTGACTTCATGGGCCCCTTCCCACCATCCAACGGCTTTGAGTACATCTTAGTCTCAGTAGACTATGTCTCAAAATGAATTGAAGCCGTCACCACCCGTCGATGCGATCATAAGGCTGTCATGGACTTTGTTAAGCAAAACATCTTTTCTCAGTTTAGAATACCGAAAGCCACGATCGGTGATGGTGGAAGTCACTTTATCCACGCCCAGTTCAATGCCCTCCTCAGAAAATACCGGGTTACTCACCGCATTGCCACCCCGTATCATCCGCAAACCAACGAGCAGACTGAGGTCTCCAATAGGCAGATCAAGAATATTCTGCAAAAGACTGTGAGACCTGATAAGAAGGATTGGTCCACATGACTAGATGACGCCCTGTGGGCATACAAGACCGCTTTTAAGGCACCGATAGGTATGTCGCCTTATCGCCTGGTCCTTGGCAAAGCTTGCCACCTTCCTGTCGAGTTGGAACACCGAGCTTATTGGGTTGTTAAGCAATGTAACATGGATTCTCAGTTAGCTAGTGCACAAAGGACGCTCCAACTCTCCGAGCTCGAGGAAATTCGTCGGAATGCCTTTGAGAATAATCGACTTTACAAGGAAAAGATAAAAGTCGTCCACGACTGACTCATTCATAGAAAGACCTTCGAGCCCAACCAGTAAGTCTGGCTTTTTGACGCCAAACTCAAACTCTTTCCCGGGAAGCTCGGATCCAAGTGGACAGGACCGTATCGGGTGGTCAAACCCTATTCCAATGGGGTAGTTGAAAGTGCAGATCTGAACACTGGGCATACCTTCACGGTAAACGGTCAGAGATTGAAGCACTTCCTTGCCCAGGTTCCCCCAAAGGAGGTTGTCACCCTCATTGAGGGTTGACACGAAGCATCGCCTAGCTGGAGGCATTAAACTCAACTCTTCTTGGGAGGCAACCCAGAAGATTCAGACTGATCAGGTATACTGCATTACTCAGGTGATTTCTTTTTGAACCCCCGTTGCATCAATTTATTTGTTAATGAGGACATTGTCCAACTTAAGCATAGGGGGGTGGTAATTTGCATGTTCTGAGTTCATTTTATCAGTATGAATAAAATTTTTTTAAAAATGATGAATTTAGGAAGAAAAACTTAGGCATTAGGAACTTGTTAACAGTGGGAAATAATACGAAAAGGACCTGAACACTTAGACTTTTCATGCCTTCAGGCTTAATCAGCCCTGGAGTCCATTAAAATACGGATTTAGCTTCGAATCCTTGCAACCTTAATTTATTTTCATCCACCAATAAAATAGGGTGATAAGTATACGACTTATCAACCAGCCCTCCGACTCGAAGGGACTTTTAGTCTAAGCATCTGCACACATTTTTACACTGACTCACTCCTTGGAGATTCTGACAGAAATTGGGTAGCTAATGAACCTTCTAGGGTGGTACAGCTGGCAAGTTGTCGTGAGTAACAGCCCATTGGCCGGTTGTCTAGAGCCTAGCTACAAGACCACTTTCCTCTTATTGCTTCTAGGTAAATTTGAGATCAAGGAAGCCACCTACTAAACAAATAAAATAGAGAAAAGAAGAAAAAAAGAACAGAATAAGCAGCACTTCACCGCACGAGTATGGATGGCAAGTGGTCGTGCGTAACAGCCCATTGGTCGATTGTCCAGAGCCCAGCTCACTAAAATGCACAAAAACATCCAAACACTTAAGGAAGAAGTGGCGAAGTAGAGCAATCCAGGGGATATCCACTGGAAAAATCCTTGTGTTGACCCGAAATAAAATAAAAGTAGGGAGAAAGCTACCAATCGGACAGATACACCTTCAGGTAAAACACTTCCTTTTCTGGTCACCTAGGGGCATAGAAACCCGAAGCCTATCTAAATTACCATTGAGTGAGTCTATCACGATCTTCACACCAAGATGCTTAGCATTTAGAGTCTTTTTTGAGTTTTGGGTGGGTTGGGTAGCCGTAAATAGTTACCAACACACTCTCAACTCCAAAAATCCAAAAAAATGAGAAAGATGAAAAAGAAAAATATATGTATGCCTTAAACCAAGGATTCAAGCGATTCACATTTTGGCAGACACTCGGGCGCTTTTTAGTCTCTGTAGATTAGGATGTTAGTATATTTCCTCCTGTTGACAAGTAACAAAATGTCTAAGTAATAAATTCCTGAATTCTGATTGAGAATAATTGCTAGCATGAACCTTGCTAGGGGCTAGCAAGGAGTAAGCATGGGGGTATGATAACGCTATATTTTATGGTGGTAATTTTGCCAATCAAGGTTTATCTTAAGGGTAACATACACGAATATCACATCATAAATGGGCATGGGAGCATTACATGCATTGCACATTGAGATTGCTTATAAACCAGTGTTAATGGCCATTAGCACAAGTTCATGTCAAAACAGGCCTCAGATGAGCAATCGGACCACATGGATGGATTCAGAATGACAAACGGAGTCCAACAGACTCAAAATCGACCAAATCTGACATCCGGACCTCCCGTAACTTGCCCAAGAATTTCAGACCGTTGATTTGATGATCAACGGTCCACAACGTGCCACATGGCGCTCGATCGGCGCATCCAGGCCACTGCTCCCCCTCCTCCATCACCGCAAGATGAATCTCAGCCGTTCGATCTGCAATCAAACAATTGAGAATGGCACCCAGCACCTTTGACGACCCGCTGCACACTCTCTTCGTCACCCGCAGGGGCGATCTCAGCCGTTTGATCTGCAATCGAACCGTTGAGAACAGATCTCGCACCGCCCATCCAACGGTCGACACGCCCGCGCACCCGCCTCCTCTCGGTGACCATTCGCCTTCACAGCTCAGCGGTCGGCTCCTCGACCTCGCACTGAGGGGCGCGGGTTCGAAACGGCTGCCGCATCCCAAATCAATGCAATCTGATGTGCGTTCAATTACAGCCTTTCATCTGTGATCGAATGACGCAGAAGCAGGCGATGCGGCGCAATTGCGAACACTCACGCCAAACGCGCGTGATGACGCATGCGCACAGCACTTGTGATGCACGATCTCGACCGTCCGATCTACGATCAAACAGTCCTCAACGGCCGTACACGGATCACCGAGAAGAAGAAGAACATGCGCCCAAGGGACCGGCGGGCAAGGGGCTACACTGATGGTCTTTGCATGGGTTTAGCGATGTCCCAGATGTCGCTAAAGCCCATACTTAAATTAGAAACCCCTTCTTCCTATATAAACCCCTTCCAACTACCCATGGAAAGCACTCAATTCCCTTGCAAGTCTTCTACCCTACTCCTAGCCACCCTTAACACTCTTTTGTAATCGTCAGAGTCGACGAGCCGTCGACGGAGCCCTCCTCCACCGTCGTGGCCGCCTCGCCGTCTCCCTTCTCTCTCTCTATCTTAGCATTATTTTACTTTAGCTTAAGCATTTATCTACTATTGTATTTACAAAAACTTAAGTTAAATGTTAAATGAAGATATTTCTCTTCTAGCTATTGTCTCTCTTTTTACCAAGTTTTCCTTATCATGCGTTGCATGAATGATATAATCAAAAGATTCTAACCCGACTCTCTCTCTCTCACTTCTTTTCTCCCGCATTTTCTCGCAAGCAAAACTTGCCATTTCCGTGACACTAAGTGATAGAAAAACCCGATTTCACGCCTCCCTGTGTTCGACACTCGGACTCACGTCTGTTTCTTTATTTAAAACCAATGTGCAAACGCAAACTACAATGACATTCTTAAACAAACGCGTCTGTAATACGTCAGTACCTCACCATGCTCAAGTGACATGACAATCCAAAATGCCTCATCTACTGTCAATAGCTATTGAACTATACCAGAGTTTGCGTCTTCAGGAGGATGTAATAAGTTGACCATATTATCCTGAAAAAATTCAATTATGTTAAGTAATACCATGTAAATTTAATTAAGAAATGAAATAATTTTTTTTTGTAATTTAACTTACATGTATATGCTAGTATGTGTCATCAAACCACTCTCTATTTCCCTCATGATTTAGCTTGCTATGAGTGACCTCATATACTCCCACTTGATAAAGCTTGACACCTTGATGTATTTGGGATCGTAATTTAAAAGAGTTAATTAAAACAAATTATAAATCTTGTAAGATGTAAAAGAAAAAAAATGATTAAAAAAGCTAACGTGTAGGGATTTCATCCCGCTATACGTCGCTTTGAAATGAGTTTTAAAATCGTCGCGTTGCAGTATAGATCGAATCAGTGCGAAAACTGATAAAATTTATTACTCGAATAAAATTTCGAGGTTGAACACAGGGAGCAAATAGGAATTCACACACTAATCTCGATAAAGTAAATAAGCACAAGAATTTAAACCACAAAATGATATTCACTAAATACTAATCTGTCACTTTAGATATTCAATGAATTCTCATGCATTTTGAAGCAATAAAAAGGTAGAGAAGCTAAAATAATGGTGATTTAAATCACCAATTATTCTCTAAGTATATATATCAAGCATTCAATATTTCAACAGTATCAAGTATTAAGCCTCAAATCAGCCGTCGGGTCTGACGACCAAACGACTTAACCATCAGATGCTACAGTGCTTCCCTAGCACTGTACTTCTTCTCTTTCTTTCCTTCCTTGGCTTCTTCCTTTCTTACTCTTCTATCTTCTTAAGATGTTCTCTTCTTCCTCTTCCTTCTTTTTCAGGCCTTCCTTTCCTTCTCTTCTGTGAAGACTTCCTTCTCTTTTTCTTTCTTTCTTCACACTCTGAGGGTAGCCATCTCAGAATTGGCTAAGTGTCTCATAGGGTAAAACCCTCCCCTGCCCCACTTACTCTCTCTCTTTCTCTCCTCTTAGGTTCTGCCCTCCCAGGGCCAGTTAGGGTAGTTGAGTTATCAGGTAGGTGCATATCCAGGTCCAGGGTCACCATCGTGGTGTAGTGACCGAGTGGACAGGCTTAGGCGGGTAGTCGGGTGCACCAGGCCTGCAGGTGAAGTGTCGCGGACGAGGCACGTGAGGGCGCGGAGGACCTTACCCCCCTGTGTGTCGAGGTGAATAGCCTCATGCAGAAAAATAATTTAAGTCATCGCGGGCACTCTTCACATTACGAGGTGGGACTAAATCCCATACTTCCTCTTCGCATATAGTTGCAGGGTTCCTTCCTTCAATTGTTGCAGCTCACAAAGTCCAAGCGTCCAATTGACCACCTGGGGCAATGCCTGAGGCGATTCCGCACAACCTAGGACTTCCACCTGGCGTTATCGAGACCTAGAACGAGCTTTAAGCTTCCTTGAAGCTCTTCGTTAATGGCGACTGAAGGTCCTGTACCTGAAAACATAAACATGGCCTCACGGCCACATCAAAAGTGCTCAAGGAGGTCAGGAGGTGATTCCGACCTGGTCTCTAAGGTACAAGAATACGTCCTTAGTTAGGAGAGATTCCGATTTATCTTGTCAATGCTCAAGTGAATTAAGCCGAGCCTGAGTAAATCAAACTTCTGTGGCCTGGAAAGTCTTCAAAACAATGGTTGAATATCCATAAACACTTGTTGCATTTTTGTTTCAGCCTTCAGATCATTACTAAACACCCGTTTTTTTTTTTTTTTGCTATGTACATATTTATAGATGGATATATAATGGAAGCTGCATGATATCATATAATACCCAGATCCTATAAATGCCTATCCACCCCCCCATGCCAAATGATGCTATGTCCTCATATGCTTGCAGGGTAGAGGAAGGTCCGAAGATTGGGGGATGAGAGCTGACATGCAAGGTATATAGCAGGGTGGTAGGGTGGGTGGATTGTGGGTGGTGAAGTGAAGAAGTGGGAAGTGAAGTGACATAGAAGTGTGTACGTGGAGGAGTGTTGCTGGGGTGCCTCCCAACGAGCGCTGAATTTAACGTCCCTAGCTGGACTCAGAGTGAGGCACGAAATTAGTTACCCTCCAACAGGGCAACAGTTTCACCAACGGGGGTAGGTTCATGAGTTAGATAGGGTTTTAAACGCTATCCATTGACCGTAAATTTATGACTAGATTTGGGATCTTCAATTTCAACAGCCCCGTTGGGAAATGGTCTCGAGACCAAGAAGGGACCAGTCCATTTGGACTTCAATTTCCCAGGAAAGAATTTGAACTAGGCATTGTAAAGCCAAACTTGCTGAGATGGCTCAAATTCCTTCCGTCGAATTCGGCTGTCGTGAAAAGCCTTAGTGCGTTGCTGGAAAGTTAAGGCAGAATCATAGGCTTCATGACGGAGCTCTTCCAGCTCATGGAGTTGGAGTTTCCTTTCTCGACCACACAGGTCTGGGTCGGGTTACATTGACAAACTGCCCAATAAGCGTGGTGCTCCAGCTCCACGGGCAAATGACAAGGCTTCCCGTAAACGATTCTATAAGGAGACATACCTAGGGGAGCCTTGAAGGCGGTCCGATACGCCCAAAGTGCATCAATCAGCTTGTCGGACCAATCCTTACGGTTAGGCCGAACCGTTTTATGGAAAATTTGCTTGATTTGCCGGTTTGACACCTCAGCCTGGCCGTTTGTCTGAGGATGATACGGAGATGCGATACGATGGTGGACTTCATATTTCCCAAGAAGTACCCGAAAAGAAGCATGGATAAAATGGCTTCCTCCATCCGAGATAATGGCTCGAGGGTTCCCAAAGCGTGCAAAAATGTGGTCTTTGACAAATCAAGTGGATATGACATGGTCAGCATGGCACATGGGAATAGCCTCAATCCATTTCGAAACATAATCAACAGCAACGAGGATGCACTCGAAGCCGTTGGAGGGAGGAAAGGGACCCATGAAATCGATTCCCCAAATGTCGAAGATTTCAGCAGCTAGGATGGGTTGCAAGGGCATCATGTCACGAAGTGACATTGACCCTAACGACTGGCACCTAGTACAATGTTTAGCATAATTGTGTGCATCCTGGTGAAGGAAGGGCCAAAAGAAACCGCACAACAACACCTTGGCTGCAGTTTTCCTCCCAAAGAAATGGCCTCCGCAGGCCAGATCGTGGCAAAAGGATAGCACACTGGGGAATTCGCTGTCAGGAATACAGCGACGGATGATCTGGTCAGCACCTATTCGAAAAAGTAGTGGATTATCCCAGAAATAATACTTTGCTTCTGCAATGAGATGCCCGCGCTAGTTTTTAGGCCAGCCACATGGAAGGGAACTAGAAGCAAGGTAATTGGCAATGTCGGCATACCAAGGTCCACTTGCCACATTAATTGCCAATAGGTGTTCATCGGGAAAAACCTCATTGATCGGCAGGGTAAGTCCAATGTGGTCAGGGTCCAGTCTTGAGAGATGATCAGCAACAACATTCTGGGCTCTGGCCTTATCGCAGATCTCAATGTCAAATTCTTGGAGCAGAAGGATCCAACGAATGAGTCTAGGCTTGGCATCCTGCTTGTGCATGAGATAGCGAATGGCCACGTGGTCAGTGAATACAATAACATGCAAGCCCAGAAGGTAAGAGCGGAATTTCTCCAGCCCAAAGACGACCGCCAGTAGTTCTTTCTCAGTGGTGGTATAATTACGCTGGGCCTCGTCCAACGTCTTACTGGCGTAGTTCAAAGTCGAGGGACCAATCAGGTGGCTGGAGAACAAGGGCCTTGGTGACAACATCACGCAGCTGCGTCAATGCTCGTATGCAGTCGGGGCCCATATCAAAGAGTACCTTAGTTGATAAGAGATGAGTTAAAGGTCTAGAAATCTTGGAGAAGTCTTTGATGAATCTCCTATAGAAACCGATGTGTCCCAAGAAGGAGCGGATTTGTTTGACAGAGCTAGGCATAGGTAAATCAGCAATTACATCAAGCTTTGCTCTGTCAACCTCAATACCCTTATCGGAGATGGTATGCCCGAGAACAATTCCCTCGTGTACCATAAAATGACTTTTTTTCCAGGAAAGCACAAGGTTTACATCAATACATCTCCGAAGGATACGAGTCAGGTTGGCAAGATAGTCATCAAAAGAGGGTCCAAAGATCGAAAAGTCATCCATGAAGACCTCAAGAAAGTCACCCACCATGTCATGGAATATCGCCAGCATACATCTCTGAAAAGTTGCTAGCGCGTTACAAAGTCCGAAAGGCATCCTTCTAAACGCGAAGGTGTTGAAGGGGTAGGTAAAGGTGGTTTTCTCTTGGTCCGGGGGTCAATTGCCACCTGGTTATATCCAGAGAATCCATCCAGGAAACAGAAAAATTTATTTCCCGCTAACCGCTCCAGGATTTGGTCAATAAAAGGTAGCGAAAAGTGATCTTTCTTAGTTGCAGCATTTAGTTTCCTATAATCTACACACACTCTCCAAGATGTAGGAGTGCGTGTAGGGATGGATTCGCCCCTGTCATTGACACGGATGGTGAGTCCCGCCATTTTGGGCACGACGTGAATCGAACTCACTCAGGGGCTATCACTGATCAGGTAGATTATACCTGCATCCAGTCACTTAATAATTTCCTTTTTAACGACCTCCTGCATGTCAGGGTTGAGACGTCGCTGCATCTCGTGGGAAGGTCGAGCCTCCTCCTCTATATATATACGGTGAGTGCAGTAGGAGGGGTTAATGCCAGTTAAGTTTGATAAGGATCATCCAATGGCTGCCTTGTGTTCTATAAGGACCTTTGCTAGTTTGCACTCTTGCTCCCTGGTCAATTTTGAACTAATGATTACGGGGAGCGTTTCATTTGGTCCTAAGAAAACATATTTAAGCGTATCAGGCAGCTCTTTCAGCTCGGGAGAGGATGGTGAAAGATCTGGCATTTCTTGGGACGAGAGTGTCCTAAGCGGATCAGAAGAAAACAAAGCAAGAGGAAGAAGTTGGCCCTCAGATTGGTCAAGAAGAGGGGCGTCTTGGATTGATGGATCCAAAAAGGGGTAGCCCCAGTGAGCTGTATGTGGGCTCAAGGTCCCAGTGTGGAGTTGCAATTCTGCCTGATTTGGCGGAAAAGAAAGGGCAATTCGGTCTTCAAGAGTGTGGACCAGCAGTGAGTAGCCCGAATATGACTCAGACCACGAGGTATGGGAAGCGGAGAAAACCTCGTCAGAAGTCTGGTCAGGAGAAGGTACAGGAAAAGGGAGGGATGGGGGAATGTCACAATATGTGTCTGTCAGGCAATGGTCTGTGTTCAAAGGCAATGCATAGCAGTCAGAATAGGTCCCTATTAGTCCGATACACGCGCTGACGGCCATGTCCTCGTTAGACGTGTCATCCTTGATGCAATCGCAATCAAAGTTCTTGGCTGCCTTGAAGATGTTTAGCTTGAGTTTCTCAGAGCCAACGGCAATTTCAATGCAGCCCGACTCGCAGTCAATATGGGTGTGAGTTGTGGCCAAGAAAGGTCGACCAAGGATGATCGGACAATCAGAAAGTGAGCTAGGAACTCCCATATCTAAAATAAGAAAGTCAACAGGAAAACAGAGACTGTTGACCCTAACCACCACGTCTTCCACCACACCCTTCGGTATTTTGACAGAACGATCTGCCAACTGTAACGTGACAGGGGTGGGTTTCAGATTTCCTAAGGCAAAGTTCTTGAGCATGATGGTTGGTATAAGATTGATGGAAGATCCTAGATCAAGCAGAACATGGTTGAAATTGTAGCCTTAGATGCTACAAGAAATAAGTGGTGTGCCTGGATCTTTCTACTTCGGTGGTAAATTTAACAGTATAGCACAACTCGCATGAGGCGAGAGAACCATCGGATTCCTTGTTTTCTTTGACTGTCGCCTGGGTGTAGTGTAGTCTTTGAAAAATCGGGCGACAATAGGTATGTGGTCGATAGCCTATAACAAGGGTACCTTGATTTCAACATCCCTGAATAAATTACGCAGGTTATCAAAGGCTTGCGTATCCTTTTTCTTGCCTTTTGGCTCCCTCAGTAGAGCCTCAGGGAATGGGACTGATTCCGGTACTAGTTTGGGTATATCGTCCTTACGAGAATGCGGTGCGCATCCCGAATGAGAGGGCGATGAAAAAGATGGGCCAGGATCAGGTCGAGGCGGATCGATGGTTTGCTTACCGCTCCTCGTAATAATCGCATTGGACGTTGCGGGTCCAGTGGGATCATAAAGAGGAGGAGGGTTCATAATAGGGACATAAGGGTGAGGTGTAGTTGCTGCGAGATTAGCTTGAAATCTTGGTGGAATGCTCGAAGCCTACAGAATCTAATGAACCTGCCCCTGAGAAGGTCGTACCTGTGGTTGAGGACCACAGGGTACAAAATTTCACGGGTTGGGAACAGGTTGGGCTGGAAGAGTGCCCTGAGATCGAGTCGCCATGCGTAGTTGACTGATCTCAGCATTCCGCTACGCCAATTGGTGCTAAAGAGAGGTCATGTTCTCTTCATGGCACTTAGACATTTCCGTCACCAATCGCATTAGTTTATCAAGAGGACCTGATGCGTGTTCTGTTTGCAGTATGCAAGGACCTGATGGCAGATTCGCCACAGGATTAGACTAGGCCCTTGGAATGACGGGTGCAAACGGTCGCATTGGCCCACCTACGGGGTTTTGGTGCTGCGGGTTAGTGGACCATGCGAAGTTAGGATGATTTCGCCACCCTGGGTTGCAAGTAGCAGAGAACGGGTTGTTCCCCAGGGCGCAAGCGTCTTCTACTCCAGAAGATGAGTCCGCATGTATGTATGCATCAGAGCACACGGAGGCTTGGTCCTCTGTGTCGAAATACTGGCTTGCAGAAGCCAGATCCACATTACTTACCGAATCGCTTGGTGCGACGCTCAGTAAGGATGGTCTTACGGGGTTTTTGGGAATAAGCCTGGCATTAGAAAGACTAGGATTGTGACGAAGTGGTGAGGTGGAGGTGTTTGCCATAGAACGGCGAGATTGGCCAGAAACTCGTCCAGCTTCTTGTGCACGACGGAGATTTCATCCAATTTTTGTGCGATAAGGCTATGATCAGTGGATGAATGGGAGGGTCCCGTGTCAACTTCGTGAACATTACAGGGCAGGCTGGTACAATTAAAGGCGACAATGGAGGCATTGTTCATTGAATTTTCACTCATGTTTTCAAATAATTCAAATGTTCCATTATTGTCTTTGTTCATAAAATTCCCTCCACAGGAAGCGTCTGCAATCTGCTTCAAAGTCTCATTTAGCCCATAATAGAAAATCTGGGCTATATGCCACTTAGGCAGGCCGTGGTGTGGACACTTCCAGAGGAGGTCATTATACCTCTCCCAAGCCTCATGAAATTGCTCGTCGTTTTGTTGTGTGAATGAAGTTATAGCACGGTGAAGCGCATTGGTTCACCTGATTGGGAAGAATTTCTTGAGAAATGTTGTTCGCATCTCTTCCCAAGAATGGATGGTTCTCCCAAGGGTGCGTAACCACTGCGACACTTTATCTCGCAACGAAAACGGGAACATTTTCATGAGGACAATTGATAACCCGATGTTTCTTGGTTTAACCGTTTCAGCCAATCGGGTTAGGTCTTCCAAATGGAGAGAAGGATCTTCACTTGCAAGACCATGGAAGTGAAAGTTAATTAGGCCAAGGGGACCCGAATTTGTCCTATGGTCTCTGTAGCAGTGGGATTTTGATAAGAGCTAAGAGACCTAGGCTCCTCTCGCTCGGGAGGGTTCTGCATTTCCTCCAAGGTTTCCCTAATGGCTTCAATCTACTCGTTATACATTTCCATTTGGGCTTGGAGGCAGGTTATGGGGTCTACGGCTCCACCACCACCTGGTGGGATTTGAGGGGGGCGGTTTCCTCCCTCGGGAATTAGGGGTAGGCGTGCAGCCATGTTTGTGGAGGAGGATGACGAATCAGTTTCTATCCTTCTAGAATTATCAGATAGTTCAAACAATTTAGGGTTTTGTGACCTCCTCCCAAACATTCACTACCGCAGGAAGAATTGGGGAGATAAGAGGGGAAACAGAGATGAGAGAAATGATGCCACAAAGGTACACTTGATGACAAATCAAGGCAATCAAAGTCCTAACCTCTACAATGTGCCCTTAGACCTAAAGATCTAATTTACCTACTATCACAACCTACGGAACCAAATGAGAGCACCGCGGAACCACCAAGCCAGATTGAAAGGCCGTTTGCCCTAGTCTTAGACACTCGATAGCACGCGGGAGCCCGCACCAGCACGTAGGCGCTGCACGCTAGTAGTTAGACCTCCAATCCTTAATAAGGGTTAAGTTGCTACTAGTTTTATTTAGAGGCTTAGGATTAAGTGCTCCAGGAATGTGAAGGGCATTGTATATGGGTAATGCCCAAGTGCGTTGATTTTAAAAGCGTGTAAACCAAGCATGCAACGGGAAAATCTCCCCGAATTGAAGTTTTAGTTGGTGAATGGTTTTTAGAATTTTTAGCCTTAAGTAGTATGGATTTTAAGATTTCACTGAGTTACCAATTCAACCAATCTCCGGGTTTGAGAAAATACAAGTTCTTCTTTTCCCAACAAACCCTTCTTCAACGTGAGTTGGTTAATGCATGCTAAAAATGCAATGGGCTTCCCTAGGTGGAAATTTCTATGTGTGGATGCACGAGTCAATTTTAAGTTAGTGTGAAAGGGATCCAAAGCACTTCAATTCAAGTGCTCCCAATCACCAAAAATGGCATTCCACACACAAGGCTCAACCACTAGATAATGTAGAGAAAATTAAAGTGTTGGGGTTGAAATACCCAGGATCAAATCTAAGGCACGTGAAAGGTCGTGGTGGGGTTGGAATCAACTCAATTCCAAGTCTCCTCACCAAAAATGTGATCCCGAATTGTGGATAAATGAGGCGAGGGATGGCTATCAATCTATTTAATCTTGCCTCAAAGAACACTTCACACGACAAAAGATGCAAGAATCAAGATTCTTGGATCTTCGCTATGCGAAGTTTGCAGGAAATCCAAGGGCGGTGGGGGTGATAGCAAACAATCAAGCAAGTGATTTTTAATCTACTTGCCCCAAGAAATTCCCAAGAAGTGTTTTTGGTTTTTTTTTCTTTTATTTAGGTGACAAGTTAACCTAAGTTGTTAAGAGAGAGAGACCTACTTATTCAGCAACATGGGCGAAGCTCCAGTGCAGCGTCGGCGACTTCACGCTCTCGCTCCCACCTTGGATCTGCCCACGTCTCCGACTCCCTCTGCTTGCCTCCTCCTTGCAACTGGTTTACCTGCATACCAGCAAACAAAACACCCGTGAAGAGAAGGGTGTGAGAAGAGAAAATCAAGGGAATGGAGTAGAAACTTACCTCATTGCACACCTCCCTGGCAACGGTGCCAGAAAAAGCGTGGTAGAACTCGAATAGGTTGTGTTAATATGGTGAAATTATCGTTTAAGTTAGTATAATGGGTTAACCTAAATCGAGTCTAACCATCTTTCACAAAATTTTTAACCTGGCCTACTTAATTTTATCTTGGTCACTTTTAGGCCAAGGGTCGATCTCAGGGAGGCGGGAATTAAAGGTGAAGAAGTTTCTACACCTTTCCTAAAACATATCTCTTCCGTGCATTTATTATGTTTTTGGTTTTTCTATTTAAGATTTTTTTTATTGATAATATTATCCTTGAGGCACACCCTCAAAATCAAGTTCTTGGCTTTGAGCCAAATTGATCTTGGCTTTCGGCCAACTTAGGGTTTCCAAAAACTGGTCCTGCTATTCGCAAGGCCAAGTACCTGCAAGACAAGAATTATCTTTTCTCTTTTACTATTTTTTTATATCTTTTTAATAGCAAGAAACAAAAGAGAAATAAAAACAAGGTAGGTTGCTTGTAGAGAAAGGAATACTTAGCTTAATATAATAAATACAGTCTATATATATATAGATATGTATATATTATATATAGGGGTGGAGATGGAAGTGGAAATGGAGTGTAGCACAGTGTCAAGTTGGTGTACATCTAGTAAAATGCGACCAACAAGACGGAGTGCCACGTAGAGTGTGGGACGGATGTGTGGGAGTGTGTACGGAGGCGCTTGCTTTGCGCGGGTATCGGGGAATATTAGCAACTGGTGCAGATATTCCCGCGATATAATGCGCGGTGGAGTGACTAGTGCAAGGGTGTATGGATACGGGTAGGTGATGTGTATGTAAAATATATATATATATATAGAGCTATAACTATATATGTGTAGTTGTGTATATATATCTATAGATATGTAAATATGTATATGTATATATGTATAGATATATATATATATGTGTATATGTGTATATATATATATATATATATATATATACTTAGGTATATAAGTGAGTGGATATATATATATATACATATGTGTGTGTGTGTGTATGTAGGTGTGAGAGTGTACAAGTGAGTGTGCGTGTGTACGAGTGTGTGTGTATGCTGGAGAGGAGTGTGGGAGAGAGGCAACTAAGCCATCTGGCGAGTGCGCACGACGTCTGGCGGGCAGGACGTGCGCAGGTGCACAAGGGCTGCGCGCGGGCGCTGGAGGGAGCACTTGCGCTTGTCTTTCGTGCGCTAGCGGGCAAGGGAGTGCAGTGCAGCGCACAACATAGCGTAGCGCACAACGTTACGGGCGGGAGAGGATGCGGGAAAGTGAGCGCAGGCAAGTGCGTGCGCGGGCGCAGACGTGGGCGATCGGCTGGCGTGGGTAGCGAGCGAGGAGAGAGAGCGCGCTGCCACCGGCTAAGTGAGAAGCGAGCCGGTGGCTACAGTGTTGCGCAGACCGCGCGCTACAATGCGCGGGCGGTCTGCCGACAGGTAGCGGCCCGTTTCACTTGCGCGGGCGCGCTGGGAAGCACCTACGCGTGCGGGAAGAGCTCGCGGAGGTCTGCTGGCGTGCACGCGATGGCCAACACTGCTTCAGGCGGACGTTGCTGCTGCTGAAGCTTCTGAGCTTGAAGCTCTAGCAATGGCGGTGAGGGCGTTCAGCGATGAAATCAAATGGTGTAACCACCACGCCCACTTGCTCACGAAAGAGCTGGGCGGTGGTGGAACTCACAGTGGAGGTCATGGGACCACTGTGAGTCTTCTCCTGCCCGCAATGTGTCTCTTCAATGAGAAGAGATACTGCATATGGAGAGGGGAGGGGAGGAGGTTGGCCTGATGGTGTAGCAAAAAGTGTCTGCAGGTGAGTATCTGTTCGGCCCCCTTGCGCAAGGGAGAGGGCAAGGCCTTTTAAAGAAGAAGAAGCATGCCACAGCCATGCTGCTGGCAGAGGAGTGGCGCGAAGAGGCGCATGCCCATGCCCTGCAACCGCGCGAGGGAGAAGAATTCAAAGTAAAAAAATAAAAAATGAAAATGTTGAAATTGCAATGCATCCCTTGATGAAGATGTTAATTAAATGATCAATTATTCGCATTCTCCTCCCCTCTCAATAAATCCATGCATGTGTCTATTTACAAATGCAACTATAGCTACATAAAATGCAGTGGCAGTGCTAGGAAATAACACAAGATGGCATAATTATTGGTGTATTTTTGCTGTGCAATCACTTCTTGCTTTCAAGTAATCTCAAGTGATGAGTATCATCCATATAGATTGGACATGCAAACTTCCCTTTTGTACTCCATCCTGATGTTCGTAGATGACCAATTCGCAATAAAAATAGTATTTAATGTGTCATTGTTGTAGTATAGTTGTCACAAATACAAACCGATGTTGCGTCAATTTTTTTTATTTACTATTTTTACTAATTTGTTTACAAGTCGTTCACTATGAGGCAGTTATTGATATACAATACTCTCTAAGTCCAAAAATATTCTTTTATTCAAAAAATGTTAATTTTATTTACAAAATGAATAAATGAATCAAATAATGAATAAATTGGTTAATTATTCACAAAAGAATCACTTAATCAATGTTACAATGCCTGAAAGCATATGTACAAAAACAAGCATCAAAAACTGTTTACTACTACAATATGTTAGTTACATACAATTAATGTATGTAATACCTAAGTATAGGTACAAAATATCTAATAATATCTACTATGCTAAATCATAATAATATACTAATATTTATAGTAATACATATTATATATACAGTAACATAAATAAGTGTCGCTATAACCTTAGTAAAATATATACATAATATAAGGCAAAATAGCTATCTACACTAACGTATATAAAAATATACAGTGACATATATGTCTGTCACTAAAGCTCTTAGTTATTTATATACATATGGAACTCAAACATACTATACTATTCTATTATATTTATACTTTATATTAATTATATATGTATGCATATTTATATTTATTTATTTACATTATTTATATATATATATACTTTATGCGTATACTTATACTACGTATATATTATACATATTTATACATATGCACATACACACATAGGCACTCACACCAACACTGTCTTAACACTTACCCGCTCAGCGACTCTTCTTTTTTTTTCTTTCAACACTTACCCTCTCTCTCAACACACACACACACAAGCACTCACGCCTCTTCTCAACACTTGGAATTTTTTTTAGGGCCTCTCAACACACACACATGGTTCAGTCCACTTAACCAAAAATTTGGTTTGTAGTTGGCGAATCAGCCTTTCATGGGATACACAGCACCCACATGGGCGGGATCAGACCACTACTAAACCCAGTTCTCATTCATTTATTGTGCATTTCATCTGATTTTAGGCCCCATATTGGGCTCACATAGGCCCAACAAAGTGCATGGCCCTCGACCCACCACTGTGCACCAATGCTCAGATATATGCTCATACAAATCATGTATGGGTATGTGTATAGTGTGTGGGTGCTCGGCACCCGTGACGATTAAAGAGGCCATGTGACATATTGCTTTTATGCCACATCACACACACAATAGCCCACCATGAGGGACTATTGTTGCGCTGCATTAAGCGCTGGCCAACGCATTGTTGCGTGCGTGCACATCTCAATTAGCTAATTTTAGCCCTCAATTTAAAGGTCATAATTTATTTTAAATTAAAAATAAATTATAGGGTTATAAGCCCTTACATAAGGCTACCTAATTGTATAATTAATTTACAGAAATAAGTTATTTCATTATATAATAAATTAGCTAAAATTTACAATTTATACATATTAAGTTAGATATTAATTACTTAATTAAAGTATAAATTAGTTAAGTAATAGTACAATTGGCCTTATACAGGGTTTATATACATAATAAATTATTTATTACTAATATTTATTATATTTTAGAAACTTTATTTTAATTTATATAGATTTAAATACATGTTTTAGTTAATTTTACATATAAATAATTTATAAATACCATAGTACAATATAAATACAGTATAAATAAGTTTAAAATATTTAATATAATGTAATACAAGTATACATTATAAATTATCTTATTATTAAATTAAATTACTAATTTATTTTATTTTAAATTAATAAATTACCTAATCAACCTAATAACTTAATTATTTCCTGTAATTACATAATTAAATCAGGTATTGTATAGTACATAATACATATATAAATACATATGTATAGTATTAGGTATAATTATGTACATTTAAATAGGTTTACAGAATTACTTAGATTATTATACATTTAAGTTATATAAATTAATAGATAATAATACAATAAAGTTATATGTATAATAAATCATTTTAAATACTTAATTTAATACATATAATACATATATAAGTTATATATACTTATTATGTACATATTATATAATATATACACTTAGCTTATGTTAATTTATATATACAAGTATATACATAGTGTATAGGATATTTTTGAGATTTTTATGATATTTATATATAGAATAGAGGTAGGAGATGAGAGAGAAAGAATAAGATGAAAAAGATAGAATTCTTTTTGGTGTTTTTCAGTTTTGGTCTTTTATTAAGTTCCAAAGTATACTAAACAGTCAGTTGGTATGTTCTACCAAATCAGAGGTTTAGATTACCTTGAAACTTTACATACACCTAGAAAAATATCTAATCCTATTCAAGACACCTTTATTTTATTTTTTTAGAATTTTTTTTAGAATTTTTATTTATTTACAAACCAAACCAAATCTAAGCCTTAATGAATGTTGGGAAGTTAAACCTAATGGCTAAGAAATTATTCTAAGTGTTGGAAAGGGTATTTAAGCACACAAAAATGTCCAACACTTCACATGAAAAGTATATAAGCAGTAAAGCATGATTCTCACTTCAGATTTAATTAATTTTCATATTTGGGTAATTTATCATTAATAAATAACCGACGGTGGTTTAATACAAAGAATACAAGCAATTCAAATCAAATTAAAATCTATATCAGTCCATGAATGATTGTTCTATGAATTTCTAACAATACACAGCATGTCAGCTCACTTTACACACTCAAAATCAACTCAAATCTCCAGCTTAAACTCTCAAATTAGTGGCTAAAATTGCTGCTCAAACAGCAGCTCAGGCAGCTACTCCACTTCAGCAGCTAAGCTACTACAATTACTGCTCCAAAATAGCAGCTCAGATGCTACAAGAGATGTTCAGACGATGGCTCAACAAGTCAGACGGCTTAAGTTAGTTGTGTGTAAATTCAGCAGCTAATTGTTGCTGTCTCAAATAATATATAGCCATTGCTGCTATCTCAGTAGCAAACTCAATCCTAGTCAGTTATGCTATAACACCTTTGAAAATCATCTTGAAGTCTGGGAAATCAAATCCAAATTATACCAGTTCCAGACCATCCAAATTTCCTCATTGAAATCTCAAAATTAGGAAGTATAAATCATTAGAAGAGTCCCAAAAACCTTAATCACTTTAGTTTTCATCATTACCTTAAATTATAGACAATGTAAGGGTAATAGATCAAACTAAGCATCAAATGCATTTTCGATAAGAACCCAAACTCCCATATCATTCCTTAAAAAGTCCTTTACACTCTTAAAATCAGATTGAAATCATTGTTGAATTTAGGAAACATATTGCCCTATTCTGAGCTTTAACTATTGGTTCACAAGTGATCTGATCACTACATCCCCTTGAACAACATTAACTGATGATCAAGAAGATCCAAGGATCCCATAAAAATCAATGGGTCATTGTTTTGACCTCCAATTAAAAATTCTGATTTTCCTTGGTTAAACTACCCAAATGCAACACTCAAATTAGGCAAATACTCATCTGAATACAGAAATTAACTCTGAACACCTCAGAATCCTTGTATTATACCTAATTTATCTCAACAAAAACTCAAATCACTTGAATAAATCCGTTTAAAGCAAATTGACTCCAATTGCAAAATTAGGCATGAAAACCAATTCTGAAAGACTCGAGCGAATCGGTTCAATTCAAACCAAATCAGGGGGTCTTTGTAAATAGATGAAGTGAATGGGAGACCCCCCATGTGGATTTTTGGCGCAAATTCAGATATGAATTTGACCTTAATAAATGGGTGATCAGTGATTAAAATGCGAGGGAAAATCAGAAATGAATTGCGATGAGTAGGGAAAGACCTCTCATTTAACATTAAGACCTCTCATTTAACATTTAACATACTAAACACCTCTCTAATCTGAATTGATCAGAGAGGGCAAGATCAAATCCAAGCTACTCTACTCCTACCCTACACTAAATCATCACTGAATCTGATTTCTAATCTACTCCTAGCTAATCTACTGTACTCTAACTACTAATCTAATCTAGAAAGCAGGAAATCCTAATCTAAAGGAGGAACAGGACCTTTGGATCCAAAGTCAGCCACTGAGGAGGAGGAAGGGTGGGAGGTCTCCAGCGAGTGAAGAGCCCACAAGAGGATCTCCAGGGTCGACTCCTGGTGTTACAAGATCCAGCTTGACGAGGAGGAATTGAAGGTGAAGAACCATGCCCCTGTCATAGGCGTGGCAATTGAATTGGTAAGAAGTTGCTGAAGAGGACGAAGGAATCACCTCAAGAAAGTAGGAGGGGAGGTCGATCGTGTGCGCACGAGCTCTGGAGCTGCTTAAGTAGATGTTTGGGTGATTGTACTCACTACAATGGTGAGATTAAGCTCCTAGGTCACCAACGGTGTAATGTGCTTGCAAGGGCACATGAAAAGCTCAACTCAAATCATGGCCGTTGGATGAGATCTAGAGGGAATGGTGATTACACACATGAGCTCTTGTGAAGCTTTGATTTGGAAATGGCGATTGATCAAGGGATGCAAGGAAACAACGGCTGAGATCGGTAGTGTTCTTGTGAGTGTTACAGTGCTCGTGCATCGTAGGTGTGTTAGTGGTTTTATGAAGAGGCCCTCAAGGTCGAAGGGGTCGAAGAATTGTGCGGAAGCCCATTAGTGGTGGAATAGTCTTACAGAGTGGTCCCTAGGCTTTGCAAGAAGGTCCTCGATGATTTCCAGAATGGTCCTCGAAGGTTTTAAATGAATGAAATGTGTTGTAATTTGAGGACCTAGATGTAATCATGAATGCGAGGTCCTAATGATGTCTAAATGCAGCCATGTTTTTAGTGAAGCATAATTGAATATTTAAGAAGTTAATTTCTCTTTCAATTTAATCTTTTGAACCTATATGTGTGTTCAATTTGCAATTTGGATCATCAATTTACATTAACGAATAGAATATCTCATTTTATAACCTAATTTTGTGTTTTTAACACAAATTTGATGTTTTAAGTCATTTCTATTATTTCTCACACTTAACTCATTTCATGTGTTAATTATGTAGTGTTTAACCAAGTTTTAGCTTAACTTGAGCATTTTAGCTATGATGAGCCACACCTCATCACCTGATAAATTAGCATATGCTGGAAAGTCATTGATTATCCATAACAATGCTGCGTACAACTAAAAGAATTCTTTCTTTTGTGCGTCATATGTTTAAATACCACTATATCAATGGTAGAAGATAAACATTTATCGCATTTCTTGGTTAATTGGGCCCTGGGATAAGGAGGGTCAACATCATAAATGCAGATCGAATGCATAGCCAAAGAGGTAAGTTATAAGTTAACATGACCACCGACTATATGGAATATTACAAATACATATTCTTGAATGGGTTGAATCCATCGCTTGCAAGGCCCAATCTCACATTCCATACCTCCTCTGCAAATGATGCATGATTCTCGTTAAATCTATTCCACTCATTAGAATCGGTTGGATGACAGATACATCCATCTCTTGATTTATTCTCCTAATGCCACGCCATCAATTTTGCTATTTTACTAGAAATGAATAAGCATTGTAGCCTATGGATCAGTGAAAAATAACGGAGAACATTCTTCGGTTGTTTCTTCCCACTTGTATTTGTTGATTTACTCATCTTATACCTCTCCTTACCACATTTGGGATAGTTACTCAACCCTGAGTACTTATTTCTGTACATGACACAATCATTACGACAAGCATCAATCTTCTTGTATTTCAGTCCAAACTCATGTATCTGCTTCTTTACATCATACCATGACCCAGGGTACCCAACAGGATTATTCAGCAGCTCCCTAATGAATTGAAGGGCCTCTGACATTAATTTCACTGTGACTTTATTCATCACTTTCATCTGAAACAATTTTAGAAGAAATGACAACTTCAGCATTAACGTTATTCCAAGAGTAATAGGATCCTCTACCGCCTTAACTCCATCGTAAAACTCACTACAATCTCGTAATGTCTCATCATCATCTGCATTCTTAGGATCTACTGCTCGCATATGATGTAACATTTTATCTAATTCATCTCCTTGATTATCATCACTTTGTTCTAAATTGTCAATTCTATCATATGTGACTTCTACTGTGATTTGCTCACCGTGAGCTACCGATTTACGCAATGCTGCCATCAATCGTTACATATTACATGCTCGAAAATAGTGTCTCGGTCATGAAAAAACCCATTCAAACAGTGTCTACATAGGCATAAAATCATCTAAAGAAATTCTCTTCGTCTAAATGTCTTCCTATCATCATTAAATGCCCACTCTAGAAATGAAATCACTCCATTCTTACATTCACAATAATTCGAATTTCTTAGACTAATCCATGACTTATTCACGATAATTAATCTAAATGTCAATGTCAACTACTTATAAGGAAAATATGTGTATTTTAAGAAGGTTTTCACTCGATAGCCCATCTTTGAAAATTTGATCACAACATTACTTCTTACATGCAACTAGTGTTTGGAAAAATTTCAACAACATTTGCCCTTTTCCAGTATATCCCCTAAGACTAACCCTAACTACATTCCTAATAGCCCTCACTAAAGAGCACTTCGGAAACAGAGCTAAGATTAGTTTGTACACCAGAGAAGAGCGAGAAAATACAATCGAAATTTTTTCAAACACTAGCTACATGCAAGAAGTAACCCTAAGTTGTGATCAAATCTTCAAGGACCCTCTTTAGCCCGAGATCATCACTAAACTAAAATGAATCGAGTCTTATGGCATGCTATAAAAACATCGCATCGTGCATATAAGTGAAGTATACACACACTTCACATTATCCGTATAACATAATTATAAATCTCAAACGGCAAGTATTTTGATATAGTTATATCTCTCTGACAACTTGTACCTTAGGAGTTAGAACTCCTATAGTTTGTCATTTGGTGCATCTAAATTTGTTTAAGTGTGTGTATCTATAAAGTTATAATAAAAATATTATAATGAAACATAAATATGAACTATTTTAATTCTAAATTACTTTTCTAACAGCAACTCCCTCCACCCCAACCCTCTCCACCTCCTCACCCTCTAAACCCCTAATCTTCCTTATATTCCTCCTACTCCCTCTCTATTCTCTTCCTTCCCTCCTTTCTAAAATCCTAAACGTTAAGCTTGTTAACCTAATCCCTCAACTCAAATTAACCCTAACCCTCAAATCTTATACCCCAAACCCTAAATGTAAACCTTAAATCGAAACCCGAGACCTTAAACATTAAGTTCATAACCCTAAACCCAAGGCCATAAATCCTAAGCCCTATACTCTAAGCCATAAATAAACCCATCGAGTAACCCATGACCTTAAACCTTTTTCCACTCCCTTTCACTCGATTCTCTCCTCCTCCTCCCTCTCCCTCAGGCCCTCCTCCTCCCACCTCCCCTTGCCTCCTCCCTCCTTCAATTCTCTCCTCTAGTTCCTCCTCCTCAAGACCCTCCTTCTCCCACCTCCTCCTTCCTTCTCGCACCTCCCCTTACCTCCTCTAGTGCCACCTGCCTCTTCCCACCTCCCACCTCACCACCATTGCCCACCTCCAATCCCCCCCCCCCCTCCATCTTCCCTCCCTTTCTCTAGCACCACCCACAACCCGTACTCCTCATCCTCCTCTTTACATTCACATTCATTGACACATTCAAAACATACTAATTAAAACATATAATTTGAAAACATTCAGTGACACACATTCACTCACACAATATAATGTAATCAAACCAAATATTCATGTGCGCACAATTGCTCAAGAATACTAATTAAAACATGCAATCAAAACATACTAATTAAAAAAAAAATTATGAGATGGTGGTGGCGGTGAAGAGGAGGTGGGAGGAGTATGAGTTGGTAATGGTTTTAGGGGGAGGGAAGGCAGGAGACTGAGGTGGTGGTGGTGCTGGCGGTGGGAGGAGAAGACAAGTGGTGGCGGTAGGGAGGGAGGAGGATCATGAGGTGGTGGGACTAGTGGTGGTGGCAGAACCACTTAAGAGGAGGAGACCGAGGTGGTGGTGGTAGCAGGGAGGGAGGAAGAGGATGAGGTGGTGGTGGTGGTAGGAGGAGGTAGGAGGAGGGGTCGGTTGTGGTAGTGGTGGTCGTGGAAGAGGAGAGGGGCGGGTGTCAGGTGCTAGAGGTGATGGTGGTGGTCACCAGCGAGGGGAGGCGAGCGGAGGAGGGGCTCGCGAAGAGGAGGTCGTACTTGAGGAGGGGGTGAACAACGACAAAGAGGAGGGACCGCACAAGGAGGAGAGGTGGAGTGCTTCGACGTCGGAGGTGGCACCACGCAAGGAAAGCGAAGAGGAGAAGGGGATTTGAGAGGAAGGGGGAGGGAGTCAAGGCTGCTCGATCGATTTAGGTCAACGTTTTTTCGACCATTCCCGCTAAAACAATCGACAAATGCATTTCAAAATTAACTTTTAACATCAATGATTTCCGAGAAGAATATCATCGACCATTTATTTAATAACGATCGAGTATAATCTTAACCACTCCGCCTTATAGGTAGGTGGAAAATTTAATGATCGAATTTTTTACCACCGTTCCAACTTATAACGATTAAGAATATTATTATTCTCAACCATGGTAAAACGGTTGAAAATGCACCATCGAGAACAATATATTTTCTACTGGTGGAAGTTATAGACAATTTAGAAGTGGAAATAATGATACTAGACACAAATAGTGGATTGGGAATGAAGATAATAAAATTAATAAAAAATAATAATTTTATTGTGGTCCTCCACTAATGCCTTCTCTTTCTTTCTTTTTTTTTTATGACAAGGAACCCTCTGGCAAGATAAATCCCATGACACACGCAAGTTGCCCATCCCACGACCTCCCCAATAAATTACTCTGCGTTAGCAAGCCTAGAGCCAACGACCCCGTTCCCACAAAGGTGACATGAAGGCCTTACCAGCTAGGACACCTCCAAGGGGCATGACTTCTCTTTCTATTCCAACTAGTCTATGCAATTAGATGCTTTGTCACGTGTTGGAAATTGATTTGGACTCCCTATGTTTTATCCAACTTTGTCGAATATTGATGTCAATAGATGGTTAGTTCCAATCTATAATAATATATATATATATATATATACAGAGAGAGAGAGAGAGACTAATTTCGGTGCCATTTTCTTATTTTCATTTTCGATTTATAGCATCTGCCAAAATAAAGGTGTGCATAGATGACCATGATAATCCAAATATATAAAATACGATTGAAATGCAAATAACATAGCAGATCTATGTGCATGTGGTGTGATGTGTGCCATGTCAACAATGGCATTTCCTTATGATCATGCATGTTGCCTAATCTCAAAATTGATGGAAGTTCCCACATAATTAACTTAATGAATAAGAAACGCATGAAAGAAAAAAACAATGAAAAAATATGGGACACGCCGTTCTTATTGTTGTAACTGCATGACTTGCATTAATGCCGTATAAATAGTAGACCACCCTTCCCAACTCAAAAATGGAGTAGCCATCCGCTCCTTTGACCCCTCCATCCTCGACATCGTCGATAGCATGGGTGGCCCTTCCATCATCGTCACTGTGGCCTTGTACCTCCTTGTACTCCCCCAAATCATATATCTCCTAGAAACTTATCCTGACAACTGTTGTCGTCTCTCCTCAAACGTTGCCTTAGCAAGTGGAACATCGGCATTGTTAGCAACATATATCACCTCCCTCCCCATTCCTCTTCCCTATCTCGTTTGTGGAAAACCTCGGGGTCATCACTTTGTAGTTTCTGTTAATAAATTTATGTCTTTCTATTTTCAAGGGTTGTTGGTAGTTTGCTAAGTCTGTTGTAGCTGTGTGAGTGAGTCTGTTATTTGTTCACATGCAATTTGTTACGAGGTAAGATTAAGTCACAAGTCATCTCTCTTGTACGTACTCTACAAATATGAACTCACTCTTAGCAATCGAAGGTGAACAACATTCACTCTATTCTTATTAAGATAGAGCTTTTTCAAGAGAGAAGGCCTGATTGCGTGCCTACTCCGATCTGAAACAAAGTTTCTCGTGCTGTTGCTCAAGTGTTGATTTAATGTTTTCACATCTTCAGCAAATCATTACATTACTTCAACAAGTGGTAGCTTAGCTTCGACAGATTCTTCATTTTCTTCGACAACTATTGGTTCTCCTTTGCCACATTCAACAAACCTCTCCTCATCAAAAAAGAGAAGACATTCTCAGGTTCAATTTCTGAGTGATCCAAGCAACTTAGGGTTCCTATTCTACTTCTAGAATGAATACATATTCGAATAGTGCCACTTCGTCAAGTTCCAATTCTTCCACCCTTTCATATTTGTCGGGGATTCCTTCTGCTCCAGCTAGTGTTCAGCATCGGATTCCCTACAAACTTACTTTAACAAATTACTTCTTGTGGTTAGCTCAATTCCTTCCTATATTATATGCATATGCTTTAATTGACATTGTTGATGGCACTATTCCTCAACCTCCTCAGTTTGTGTCAAATTCTAATGGTGTTACTGCTTTTAATGATGAATATATTCCTTGGCATCTCAAGGATCAATTGATCCTCATATGGTTAATTTCTTCAATTCCTAAAGACATTGGGTCTCAAATTGTGGGATTTAAAACTTCCAAAGAGGTTTAAGATTTTCTAAAAGGTCATTTTGTTGTCTAATCTCGATCTAGATATTTTCATTATAGATCTAAGTTAGTTTCATTGAAGAAAGGTGAAATGTCCAGCACTTGCCTCAAATTTGGCTACTCACGATAAAGCTATGGAGGAAGAAGAGTTAATTCTTACAATACTAAATGGACTTGGTACTAAATTTGATTCTGCAGTAACTCATGTTACAAGAAGAACTGATAAACTTGTTTATGATGAAGTTGTTGGGCTTCTTTTGGCATAAGAACAACGGATTCAGGAAAGTCGACCCAACATTGAAGCATCTATCAATCAAGCTGTCTATGGTCGAAGATTTGAATTTAATCATGGTCGAGAAGGTTTTCAAGGTCACGGTTCTTATCAACATCCAGGGAGAGGTACCTTTAATTTTGCTAAACAGGTAGTTCAGCCCCTGCATGTTGAGGAGCTTCATCTCATCCTTCAGTTGCTGGCATCTGATGCCAGATTTGTGGGAGATTCAATCATTCAGCTACCAGTTGCTATAATCATTATAATCATGCTTCACGCATTGTTTCTCCTCAAGTTTAGTATGTCGTTGCTTCAAATACTAATTCTCTGACCTAGTTTAATTTCCAAACTCCAGTGCAACTCATTATGTCACCAATTCCCTTGCTAGTCTTGATATTGCTTCAAACTACAGGGGGACTGATGAAGTTATGTTTGCTAATGGGGAAGGTTCATCTATTTCTAATATTGGAGCCAAGAAATTTCTTTCTTGCAATAAACCTCTCTATTTGCAGAATGTGCTTCATATTCCCTTTATGACAAAAATTTTCTATCCATTTATCGATTCACAAATGTCAACTCATGTTATTTTAAAATTTATCCCCAGTCACTTATGGGATATCAAGAGCAAGGAAGTGCTACTTCAAGGAAAGGCTAGAGGAGGTCTTTATCAAGCATGGTTACCCAAATTTCATGCTGGTCAAAGTCTGAACCTTCATTCCAATAATGATTCTGCTAACATCTACCTATTCCAACGAGTTTCTTTTCAAAAATGGCATGAATGTCTAGGACATGCTCATTTTCCATTGACAAAGAAGGCTGTCTCCAAGAACAATCTCTGAGTTTCCTCCCAATTGCATTCAAATTTGTGTTCTACTTATATGCAAGGCAAAGCTTGTAAACAACCCTAATCTTCTGCAAATAATAGTGCATCTACTACTTTCCAAATTGTTCACTCCGATGTATGGAGTTCTCTTGTCTTGGGCTTTGATGGCGTGAAGTATGCAGTAACTTTTATTGTTCACTTCGCTATGTGTATGAGAATTCACTCGCTATACATGGATCTTCCCTTTAAAATAGAAATTAGATGTGTTTCAAGTTTTTCTTCAATTTCATGCTTATGTCCAGACTCAATTTCAAACTACCATCAAGGCTTTACACTTCGGTTAGATAACTCATGGCATCAAGCATCTATTCCACTCTATTCATACCTTACACTCCTAAACAAAATGGCTTGACTGAGAGCAACAATCGACATTTAATAGAAATGATTCATACCCTATTGTTTCATAGCTCTATTCCACTCTAGTACTAGTTCGTTGCATTTTTTACTACAACACAAATAATCAATGTCCTCCCTACATCTATTCTATAGTGGGATTCACCTTATGAAGATTAAATAACAATGATTTTTATTACAATTTCTTTCATGTATTTGGGTCTGGGTGTTATCCCTGGTTAAGACCCATAACAAACATAAGCTCCAACCCACTTTCACTCTTCACGTGTTCTTAGGCTACGGCCCTCAACATAAGGCTTATAGATGCCTTGATATACGATCTAAAAAGATAATTCCTGCCAAACATGTTTTGTTTGATGAGTCCTTGTTTTCATTTGCAACACAACATTCAACAACTAATTCTTCCATTAATTCTAGTCATGGCACCTTTATTGAAATTCTGAAACATGTTCAGTCCAACTAGTTGCCTCTGATGGTCACATCTCAGCTCCATTACAATCACCATAAGAGTCTTCTATTTTTTGTTTCAGCTCGGCAGCAATCAACTCAAGTGTCTCCTACCTCTATTTCAACTCAACACCAACCAACTCAAGTGTCTCCTACTTTTGTTTCAAATCAGCCACAACCATAGCCGCAATGTATATATACATCCTATGATTACAAGGTCTCAACATGGCACTTATAAGAAGGCTTTTCAATCTACTCTACATCTGTTGCCTACTATGGCAACAACAAATATGGAAGAGCCTACTTGCTTCGCTCAAGCTAACAAGCATCACCATTGGAGGAAAGCAATGGAAGATGAGTTCAATGCTCTTCTCAAAAATCAAACCTAGACATTAGAGCAACAACCACTTAGTAAAAATGTTGTAGGTTGCAAATGGAACTACAAGATAAAAGAAAGGGTAATGGCTCTATTGCAAGATTGAAATCTCGTTTTGTAGCAAAGGGCTTTATTCAACATGTGTGGACTATTTTGATACCTATAGTTCGATTATTAGGACAACAACAATTAGATTTCTCCTTTCACTTGCAGCTACTAAACAATGGAGTTTAAGGCAAATAGACATTCATAATGCCTTTATTCATGGTGATTTGGATGAAGAAGTCTTTGTGGAGCAACCTCTTGGTTTTATTCATCCTAATCTACCTAATCATGTATGCAAATTACACAAATCCTTGTATGCACTTAAGCAAGCACCTCATGCTTGGTTCAAGAAGTGAAGCATGTTCCTACTTGATTTTGTCTTCAAGGGATCCAAAATCGATTCATCCTTATTCATTTATTCTACTTCTAACGAGATACTCTATCGATTGGTCTATGTTGATGACATTCTAGCTATGGCTTCATCTAATTCCATCTTGCACTTTTTTCTTCGAAAGCTTTCCCTCACTTTTCCAGTAGGAGATTTGGGATTCCCTTCTTGTTTCTTGTGAATTGAATTACTGAAAACTAATGAAGGATTCTATCTCTATCAACAACAATAAATCATGGATAAGCTTATCAAAGGTAATATGGATAGTGCTAAGCCACACAACACTCCTATGTGTCCCACTACTGTTACTAAATTGTCCAAGTTCTTGGGTACTCCATTATCCGATCTATTTCTATTTAGAAAACTCTTAGGGCACCTTCAATATATGCTACTCACATGACCAAATATTACTTATGTTGTCAACAAATTGTCTTAGGTCATGCAACAACCTACTGATAAGCATTTGGAGCTTTTAAAAAGAGTGCTACGGTATCTCAAAGGCACACTGACATATGGACTTTTATATGCCTTTAACAACTCAGTCAACATTACTGTGTTCTCGGATGTGGATTGGGCTAGCAACAATGATGATCACAAGAACACCACTGGATATGCTATTTTCTTGGGCCTCTAAAAAGTAGTAGACGATGGCCCGTTCAAGCACTGAAACTAAATACAAGGCATTAGCCAATGCCACTTCAGAGGTCACTTGGTTGCAGTCCTTACATCATGAGCTTGGTGTCTACTTAGCCAATCCTCCTACACTTTATTGTGATAATGCAAGGGCCACCTATCTCATAGTTAATCTTGTTTTTCATGCGAGAACTAAACATGTTGAAATTGATTTCCATTTTGTAAGGGATAAAGTGGCTAAGAAAGATCTTCAGGTTGTCTATGTCAATACCAAGGACCCACTTGCTGATCTTCTCACCAAGCCCCTTATGAAGGATCCTTTTATCATGCTAAGAAGCAAATTGTAACTCCATTCCAAACCTTCAATTTGAAAGGGGGTGTTACTAAATATGTCTTTCTATTACCAAGGGTTGTTAGGAGTTTGTTAAGTCTATTGCAATTGTATGAATGAGTTTGCTATTTGTTCACATGCAATTTGTTATAGGATGAGATTAAGTCATAAGTCACCTTACTTGAACTCTATATATATGAACTCACTCTTAAAAATGGCACTCTATTTTTGTTAAGAGTTTCAATAGAATCAACTTGGCCGACCCCTCTTTCTGAAGAAAACAAAATTACTTCATCTCTTTGTGTCTAACCTCCAACACCTATTCATTTCCATCATCAAATAGGTGAATTACCACCAGGAAAGAGCTAGGTATTTAAGTTAGTGTAACATGAGCCAGGTATTTAAGTTAGTGTAACACCTACAAATTATTACCCTTAAAATATAATCAATAATGAGATAAAAAGTACTCTTATTAGGGTAAAAAGAGGAGCTAAGAATGAAAGATGAGAAGAGGAAGAAAATCAAGAAAATAAAATCATAAACCAAGAGGACACTTATTGCCATGGCCAATGAAGGGTATTCCTTGATGGATCAAAGATAAAGATAGATATTTTTAAAATGATAAAATCAAGATAGGCTCATTTAATTCCATCAAGTCACTTGTGGCCAACTAAGATTAAGCTTAGTCAACTAAACTTGCACTACTACATATGGACTTGCTCGAGGGTCTCTACTCAAGGGGAGCAAAGGGGACATGGATCAAAATTTTTGGGTGTGATCATACCAGCATTAACGCACCGGATCCCATCAGAACTCCGAAGTTAAGTGTGCTTGGGCGAGAGTAGTACTAGGTTGGGTGACCTCCTAGGAAGTCATCTTGTTGTGCCCATTCTTTTTAAAAGGGTGCGATCATACCAGCACTAATGCATCGAATCCCATCAGAATTCCGAAGTGAAGTCTGCTTGGGCGAGAGTAGTACTAGGTTGGGTGACCTCTTGGGAAGTCCTCGTGTTGCGCCCATTCTTTTATCATGACACTTACAAATGGGAGGGTAAATTTTCTACTGCGCTTATGACAGATTGATAATGTCCACCAGGACGGCGGAAGCTGACGAGATGGGGAAGAAGCTATGGAAGTTAAAAATTCCACTAAAGATACAAATTTTTTTATGGCTCTGCAGAAGGGATGGCTTGATTACTGGAGATCTGAGGCACAGAAGGATGGGTACCCCCAATCAATTTTGTCATTTATGTGGGATGCATAATGATTCTAGCACTCATATCTTTTCTTCTTGCGCGATCACAGATTATGTATGGAGGAGAGTATGCAATGAGTCTTTACCCACATGGGAGAATTTATGGTGCGGTCTTGTGGATGGGAATAAGCCATGTTTACATATGGTGGCTGTTTTATGGCTGTATGGAGGGCTAGAAATGAGTGTGTTTTTCAGGAGACCCCAGTGTATGTGGATAATATTGTAAACTTTTGCTGGAGTCTCATACAACATTGGGGCTCGATTATGTAAATATTTTTTTATTATTATCAATGAAAGCTCTCCTGGTTTGCTATCGGTGATTCGATAGCATTCCTTTCTTTCTCAAAAAAAAAAGATTGTGCGACTAAATTAGTGTTGTTTACACCATTACCTTGGACCAACAAAGTAATCACTCTCTTTAACTAGAGTGGGGGGGAGAGGGATCCCACAAAAACTTGTAGGAATATTTCACATGAGATTCAAGTACAAAGAATCCATAGCATACCAAGGTACTCCTGATTGACCATGGGTTGTTCTGACAGAAATTCCTAGTGATCTAGTAAGGTGATAGATGAGTGGGAGGTAGCATTGCAAAGATCAAGAGAAGGCCTTTATGTAGGGGATGACATCTTAGTGGTATTTATCTAGATATGGAACAATTCCCTCATGAAATTTACTATTCAATGTAACAGTTTATTCCAAGAAACACTTTGAATCTGCATTAACATGACCATTTTCATTGGAGTTCTTGGAGTTCAATCAATATCCATGATGGGAACACCATCATAGGCCCTAACTGGCCACTTTTAGTCAAGTTTAAAAGATAAAGATCTTATAGAACAATCTAAGGGTTATAACTCCACTTCAGGTTGTTTTGAGAAGAAAACAGGAAACTAGAGTTAATTATGTAATTTTAACAGCATATCATGAATATAGAATACCTAAGGGGTTTTCTAGGGGTCAAATAAAGGTCAAATGAGCATGTCTAATAAGTGGGCCCATGCAGACAGAAATGAGGTTTCACGCATTTCAAGAACTAATACGGCACCCAAAACCCTAATTTCAGAACCACTTAAATAACATAGAATCTGGTCAGAATAAAATCCATCTAAACCTTCTAAAAATTATAGAAAAATATTCCTTGAGGTTTGGTACCCTTGATTTGACCTTTGGAATCCAGTTTGACCTTAAATAAAGTCACAGACACAGTTCTAACCTAATTTTGATTTTTATGCAAATTACCCAGTCACACTTGACCAAAATTGAAATTCGACTATACTATCAGATTCCTCAGGTCCAAATTAGGTTTGTACCAAAATTTGGGTCTAATCAGAGTTCATATTGACCTAGTTTGCATTTTAGTCCATTTAAACTCTATTTCTCACACTTAAGTCCCTAGCTTTCGAAATCTTTGCATTTAGCCCCCAACTTCTCTTCATTTTCTTCAAAAAGGTCCCTAACTCCATTAACAGTGTAAACCCATGAGATCCGAGCTTCAATCAAGGATTCCTCCCTAATTTCTCAACCAATCCCTTCTAAAATTGGAAGGGATGATCCTGAGGAAGTCCTCAATCATCTAAACCTAGTTTTAGACTTCAAAATGCCTCATGAAGCTAGTGTGAATCCATGGATTTCAGGGATTTTTTCCCCTGATAATCCGAGCTTCTTAAGCTTGTTTCCAAGCTTAGAAGCTTGCCTAAAGCCCTATAAAAACATTCTCATCGCAGAGCTGAACTCCTTGACGAGTTCTAGCCCAAAATTCCCTCATCTCCTCTACCTTCGGCCGGCTCCAGACTCCGCTCCGGTGACCTCCTCCCTCCAATCTCCTCGCCTGTTGCCACATACTATAGGCAGCAGGTCCACCTTCCCCAGCTTCGTCCGCACCTCGCTATACATGTGAGGGGCTTCCTCTCCTTTCAGATGTTGTCGTCCTCCCTCCCGGAGCCACCATCGTCTCTGGCATCGACCAATCATAGCCAGTGCCATCTCCGCATCCCCTTCATCAACAACCTCCTTCATTTGACTTCGCATCTCCCACTAACTTGATTCACACGCCCAGCATCCGCTTCAGCATTCCCTCACGCCCGTGCCACCGTCATCTCCCTCGTCTCCGGTGTACCTCCGGCGACCTCGCAAATCGCCTCACCGCACCAATCTACTCCCCACCGATCATCGTGTCCTCACAACCAAAACTCCTGAAGTAATTGAGGAGATTGGCCTCTCACACACTCCACCCGACACACGCACCTTCGTACTTCCTTCTCGAGGTCGTCAGACCTCCACACTCACCTGCACGCAACGCCACACCCACCAATGCACTCGCCATCCCACAGCAATCCTCCTAAGCATCTTTGACGTGGCTGAGAGGCCGTTTTCTCCTTTGCAGGTGACCGCTGAACCTCCGCCACTACCTTCATCTTCTCTGGCTCCGCCAGCTACCTTTAAGTTATGTTCTTCAGCACTCACCGCTCCAGGTGCTGCAACTGACTTCCAAGGAGCACTCCAGACTCCCAATTGAAGTAGCAAGTGCTTCCTTTGACCTCAATCAGAGACATCTTCAAATGTTGCTGCGCGAGGAGGACTGTGGGACATATAGTCCCACATTATGGAATCTGAGGCCACTCGTGCAACATAAAAGGAATTTGTGCCCCTGACCCCTCGCCCAAAACATGGGGGTCGAGTCCCTATTCACTCTCACCCACTTACCCGCCTCTGCGCACTCCTCACCTGTGACTCACGCCCACAAGCCTGGTCCCTGTTCACGCCCGAATACCCAACCGATTACTCAACTAAACCCGGGTCTCTGAGAGAAGAAGAGAGAGGGGGGTTTCCCTTTGTGCCTCTGCTCTCTACACTTAGCCAATCTCTGAGAGGCCTTTACCTATGTGCTATGCTTGCCTCTCTCTTCAGGCACGAAGGAAAGAGAAGAAGGCCTTTGCCTCTTTTGTTGGAGCTATGTCCTGAGCAACTTAAGGCGTCTGATGCCTTGTGCCCTCGTCTAATCTTTGCTGGTGCCTTAGTTCTACATACTGTTGGGAAATTAAACTTGGTTGACATGGCATATTTGGTTGAGATTTACTATTCAATTATGTGAAATATTTGAGCTTAATTTCAGGGGTTAATTTGATGATTCAAATCACTATTTTAACCCGTTCTTTTTGCATTGTACTACTTGATTTCATATATATATCATTTTGAATTGTTCTAAATGAAGCTTTGGTCATAATTGCTTATATTTCTGATTAAATTGTGATTAGTGAGATTAATTGCCATTATTTGCTCCATGTGATTGACCTTGAACTCTTTTGTGATTCTGAGTTATAAATTTAATTGTTTTGAGCGATTGAGGCTTTGCTACGACGATTACTCTTTCAAACTCCTCGATAACCCGTTAACAATCCAAGAGTTGAAGGATTCCTCCCATAACTTTTGGATCACATTTATATACCTTTTACTAAGTAGGATATGAATTTTCCCTAAATTCTTCTTTGTTCATAACCATGTACACGTTCTTATTGAAATTCAAAGATTTAAACCAATAAATGAAGTAATTTGATTTTTGTATATTTGGTTTAGAGGCATAAGAAGGATAGCAGAGGGATTAAAAAAGATTAAATGGTGATTGGAGTGAAGAGCGAAGCCATAGATCTTCTTGAGAATTGGCCATGCTACAAGTTTGGTCAACCAAGGTAGATACTTAGTCAACCAAGTTTGAATGTTAGTAAGAAATAATTTAAGACCTTTATTGACCAAGGGGCAGTATTGGTCGACCAAAGGGAGACTTGAAAATGATTAGATAATGTTGTTTGAGCAAGAGACTCCAATTGCTTAGCTAAGTTGCAAGCCAAAGCTAACACTTGATTGGATGAAACTGTTTGGTGCATTGGTTCATAGAACTAAGGGTACCTAGGTCGCTGAGAGACTATGACCTGTGGAAGAGATGTTACACTTCAAGGTTGTCAGAGTTGAGGGCTTTTAAGGGAGCAGCAAAACTCGTTAGCCCAATGAACTTCTTGCTAAGAGATGCTTCAACATGACATAGGATGTAAATGTTGGAATTATGTGTCCTAGACGAGCCCACCTGAGTGGAATCACTCGATCAGTGATTCATATCTAAATGTCAAATCACATGGATATACTAATATGGTTAGTTGGGCCTCTCAGTACAAGTGGAAGAATGTATTGAAGCCATGTTGGACATGTCGATGACAGGTATTGAAGATCTAAATGGTTTGAATCAAGGATTCCAATAAGTCATCAAGATCCATCATGATATCTAACTATCGTTTCCAATCTAAGAAAAGATAGCAATCTTCTTAAGAAACTATTGCCTGACTAATACCCTTGATGTACATCTTCTGCATGAGAATAGCGATTTAGGGTTGTCATGCAAGTTGAGTCAAGGAGTTGACTTAATGAGATTGAGATGTAAAAGTCCTTGTCTTATCATTGTCACAAAAAAGGCGTATCCTTTGACTTAAGACAGATATGTCTCTCTGTATTTAAATATGCATATTTGGCAGATCGATAGTTGATGCACTCACCTCTATGTTAAGACTGAAAAGCTAATGTGCATATGAGAGCATAAAAGATACATAATCTCTTGAAGGGATCACATAGATCTATTATTGTAAGTTGATAACACATGAATGCTTATATAAATCATGCTTAACTTATATTACTTCTATAGTAGTAATTGCATAACTATATTAGGTAAACGCATTTTATATATAAGTGCATTTATTTAGGAATGCATGCATATTTGCTTAATAATGTGTCATTGAGCTTAATTATGTTTTAACTAATATTTGCTTATTTTCTTCTATGCAAGATTATAATAATAAAGACTATTATTTTGCCAAATAGGAGATAAATAACTTACTTTGTAAGTACTATCTTGCAAAGTATTAATAGGAAGCAATGAGAGCCACTGAGCTAAAGAAGAATATCCAAGGGTTTACCAAGCTAGCTACTTAGAGAATAAAACAAGAATTATCTTTTTGATAATTCAAGATGATTAAAAAAATGAATATTTTGATAAGATAATTCTTTCCTGGTTGAAGATCCAATGAGCAAGGTGAAATATCAAGAGGTGGTGTCATCTCCTCCTTCCATCTCTTAATCTCGAAATTTGTAACAACTTGATATATTATCAGTAATTTGGCCATAGATTCATCATTCAAACTTGGATTTACATGATTAAAGATGCATCGGAAAGCTAATTTGAAGGGCTACGATTTATTTTTTGTGTGAAAGGCCAAATTTGGATCATAAGAGGGCTAAAAAATTGATGATATTGAATGCTATTCTAGTTGGTTATTGCCCTCTTTATATAAACCCTTTTTTCGACCAATCATGGATGGCTCTCCCATCTGTCCTCCTTTGATCCTCCTCTGAGGAGGTGGTTTCCCACGATCATTAATGAAACCCTTTGCCTTCAACCTCTATCTTCCTCTACCACCTCCACCCCCTCATTCCTTTTGCATTTTTATTTCTAATTGTAGTAATTTTTATTATAGCGGTAACTTGTGACTTTGGTTTAGTTCTCCAATAAAATGAAAAAAATGATTCTCTTTAATTATTTAATTAGTTGCATCTATGTTTACTTATTATTTTATTTGATTTATATGCATGTCTCCCTTCATATAACTTTTAGGTACTTGCATTTACTTCGTAAATTTATTTCAAAATTTACCTGCACTCAAAATTTCAAAACATTTACCATAGCTTTTGCATATTAGGTTTAATTCTTGTCTAAATTTTATTCAAAACATCATTCTAAAAAAAATGTAAAAAATCATTTATGTTCCGATCCTTTCATTATCATAATTTACTCATTGCATTTTATTTTTGAATTAACTATACATGTTCTAGATGTTAGTTTTACGTGAAATTTTGTAGGAATATTATCTAGTCAGGGAAGTACCTTTTGTAATTTTAGTATAATTTTTAGGTTTTCAAAGAATTTATTGAATTATGTATAGGTCCTTGATGCTTTGATTTAGTCCTCGTCCTTAGTTTCCACAGACTTATCCCTTTTTTAAAATATAAAAAAAAAATCTCAAAAGTTTAAAAAGATAAAAAATATGTTAATCAGGATAGTCGGAAATAACTTGAACAGTATGTCTCTTTGTGAGACAATTCAGACTTCCGTTTACCCGATTTAATCATTTTTAAAGGGTCCAAAAAAATTTGAACGATTGTTTTTTCATACTACAACAACACGATCTTATCCCTTAGCGAGTTTTAGCAATCATAAGTATACTTAGTAGGTTCACTCCGCATATATTGGGATGCATGAAATTCCATATATGATTGTATGAGTCATGATTAGACTCATACATGCATGAAAGAAAAGAAGATAGTCCTTTTGGAAAAGAGCTAGTTTTCGTATTCGAATTTGATTAGCCCATTTACATACACGAGTCAGGTGTGGGTTTAGTCCCATTAACCCACCCAAATCGATAAACCCGATTAACAAAAAGAAAATTGATTTGCATTTTCAAATTTCTTAAACTTGCCTAACCCATTTATCCACTTAACCTATCTAACCCATTTAGTTAAACGAGTCAGGTCGAGCTTAAGTGGGGTTAAGCAAGTTGAATTTGGATTAAAACTTTTAAATTCATTTACTAATTCTTCTAAAAAAAAATTCATTTACTAATTAGGTTGAAACTAACCCAACCTGTTTGACAAGCCTACTAGAGAGGTTATGGGTGATTTCAATCTCTACCCTCCATTCCTATTTTATCTCGACTGGATGAGATTAATGCCTACAACAACCCGTGTTGTATTACCCCTTGTAGGAGAATAAATTCAAACTAGTTTTTAACCCATGCTTTATTGTGGGAGTACAATTCATATGTTAAATCCTTTAAAAGGAGTGTTGTGTGCATATGTTGGGAGGAATCATGATTTTGTCGGGTAAAAAGAAAAAAAGAATAGGAGGATTGTTGCATTCACACTTTAAGTATTCCAACCAAAAAGAAAGTTCAGACCAATGTTTGAAAGAAATTTCAATGAATATACTATTGAAAAATTAGTCTATGGATCTACCCTTGGCATAGGCATTTGCATCCCTTCAATCTGCAATTGCAAAATGGTCAAGTGAGATGTCAAATAGAAACTAATGCCAAGAAAGACTAATAATAGGAAATGCATTGCCTTACAAATCACCAATGTTCTTTGCATGGAAGCTCTCTTTCTAGAGATTGAATCCCACATTTCACCATGTAATTGTAAAATTGTAGTCCTCTAACCGCTAATAATTTATGCCATGATGCTCCATCGTGTCTTCTTCAAGGCCCATCACCTAAATCCGTGCAACTAAACCATTTACCACTTCTTTGAATGTTCAACTCTCAGCAGAAAAAAATCCCTGCAACTAAACCATTTGGCTCAACCATTCCATGCCACGAGAAACGGCGTACAACCGCACGTGAAGACAGGTAGAAAATTGAAAGGCAAAAAAAGGAAGAAGTTTAATCAACTCTTAATCTGTTTTATTAGAATGGCAGTAGAGACTGAAGAGGGTGTGTAACGACCTGATTTTCGAGTCCCTACGAGACACGAGAATCGGACCGACTCGACTAATCCCATGACCTAGTCGTACAACGAGGAAGTAACCAAAAGAGCAGTAAAATAAACCACATTCAGCACGAATATAACTAACAGTAAGAAAGTATAGCAGTAAGGAAAGAAACTACTACAGTAGATACCACCACAACAGTAGAATAACATTTATCATATAACACGAACTGCAGGTAAAGAAAGTACAGCGGAAACAAGAACTACTCACTATAACAGAAACAAAAGAGGTACAAAAGACTGTAGTAAACTCTACTGGACCCTACTCGGCCCAGCGACCTCTGCAGCCGCTGACCCTGGCTGCTCAACACCTGGTCCTGAAAAAGGTAACGAGAGTAACACGTCAGCAAAACGCTGAGTAGAGTGGCAACTAAAACTAAGACAACAGTAGAGCGTACAGTAGCTGTTATGTTCTATTACTTTCTTTATTTACATTTTTCAATTGTCTCACTATTTCATTTATTCCTCAGATCTTTTACTTGATCTCGAATGTTCCTCGTGGGAACGATCTTGATTGCAGTCTTTTCCAAAAAGTAGAAGTAGCACGTGGTGCTCTCCTGGCCGGGAGAGTCCCCCGTGGTGATCCTACCCTCAGTCAACCACCCCAAGGTCTCTGACAGGCGTAACGGTGACTGCGGCATGCGCGATAAACGCACAGGTAGCTAACCCGTACTGGCACGCGGTTAGTCGTTTCCGTTAACGGATGCGCCCAAAGCACAGCACGGAACCAGTACAGGGCAGAGCCCTCTCAGTAACACGAGGTCCAACCCCTCCATAGTAACCAAACCGGGGCCTTGCCACTCCACAGTCCGCGCACCCTCGCCTGACTACCCTGGTTTGCCCCAGTGGGCCTAACAAGTCGGTGAAGGAGGCTAGCAGAACCCCGGGGCCCGTGGGGTAGCTAGTACTCTCCTAACACTAGTAGCTCTCCTCGGTACTACGTACACGAGGGCCAGCAAGTCGATACAGAGCGGCCAATCCTAACCCCGGGTCCCTGGGGTGGCTGGCCCCACTCTGCACTAAACAGGTACAGGTACTTCCCTTGGTACTGCGTACCCAAGAGACAGTACGAACAACATCTCAGTTCCATTCCTTTCTCTTTCCAGGAGTTCCACTCCTAATTCCCCGTAGGGTTCCATCCTTTTAACTCAAACATCCAGGTTTCACTTTCCAGTTTCACATTCTTACAATCCATGTTCTCACCCACGTTTCTTTATTCATAACAGGTAGCTGTTAATTCAATTTACAGGCAACTTTATATTCCTTTTCATTTTTCCAAGACTGCAGTATTATACATTCCGCTAGTTTTCCATCCTAGGATTCATGCCATATCCTAGGATCTATCATACAATCTAATTTTCCAGCCCTAGGATTCATGCAACACCTAGGAGCTATCATTCCATACATTTCTCATACCTAAGATTCATGCAATGTCCTAGATTCTAGTTAAGGTTCCATACTTTAGCAGATTTTAATAACTTAAGCCACTCTACCAGGTACAACGGGAGTAATGTGGGCGTGATCGGGAATCCCGCGTGCCTCTGCGACTCCCAAAACTGCAACTGAACGAGGTCCTATCACAAGGATCAAACACAAGGAGTGTCTCAAAACAGTGTATAGCTACTGTAGACGGGTAGAGGAATTAATTCTGAAAAGAGCGCAACTCGAATCGCGGAAAATGGAGCCCGAACGGGCCCTAAACGGGTCGAAAAAGACGATACTGTGTAAAATCAGACGTCCGGAACTTCTTCCAGACGTCTTAAACAGTGGATCAGAGAATTACCTGTTCAGCGTGGTTTCCCAGACGTCCAGAAGTCTGCGGGGACATCTGGCCTAGCTCCCAGACGTCCGATGGTCACCCCAGACGTCTGGAGGTCACTCCCGCCGTCTGGTACAACTTCCAAATGTCTGATTCGCAAAGGATGGCGAATCAGCGATCCTGCGCACAGCCAATTGCCTCCCTCAGTACGGTCAGTCGACAGGAAGGAAGAAGAAGGCGGAATACTCACCTTTCAGACGTCTGTATGAGCTTCCAGACGTCTCCCTCGCCGTCTGACTATCAACCCAGACGTCTGATTCTGGAAATTTTTCCAGAATCAGGGCGCTACTCGGCCTCCGCTCGCGACGCCGCCCGTGTCGTACCTCGCGCGTCTGCTGCTCAGACCGCAGCAGGGCCCTCTCCGCGTCGCTCCGCGCCCCCTGCGCCCTCCGCCGGCCGGCCAAGCCGCTCCGGCGAGCTCGCCCTCACGGCAGAGCTCCACTCTCGCACGCCGCACCTCCTCCGCGCTCACTGCGGCCGCCGCTGCCGCCCTCGCGCTCACGCTCACTGGCTGAAGGAGAAGAAGGAGGAGACGGTGGAGACGGGAGGGGAGGCGTGGCCTTTCAAGGCCGCGCGAGGAGGAGGGAGAGAGAGCGCGGCAGGTCTGCAGCCGCAGAGAGAGAGGGAAAAAGAGAGAGAGAGGGGAATCGCGGGTCTGCACGCACAGGCGCGCAGACGAATCTTTCGTGCGAAAAAAAACTGTTTTCCAGACGTCTGGAAACGATCCCAGACGTCTGGATTTGATCCCAGACGTCTGGTCCGACGTCTGGGTCACCTCCCAGACGTCTTAAAAGACGTCTGGGGCACGCGTTCGTAACAATATAACAAACTCAAAGGAAGTTTCGTCCCCGAAACTTGCGCCAACTAGGGTGCGGGAAAAAGATGTCCAAATAACCATAACAAACTCAAAGAGGACCGAAGCCGGTCCGAAAAGACGTACCCGCGAAAAGCTCCGGGTACCGCTCCCGCATTGCCGCCTCAAGCTCCCAGGTAGCCTCCTCGTACCACTGGCTCCTCCACAAAACCTTTACCAGGGGTACTTGCTTTCGTCTCAACCTGCGGACGGCTCGGTCTAGGATCTGCACTGGCCGCTCGGGGTAGGTCAGGTCGTCGCTCACCTCGACGCTCTCGTGGCTCAGTACGTGACTGGAATCGGCTACGTACTTCCTGAGGTTGGACACGTGGAACACGTCGTGCACACCAAAAAGCTGCGGGGGAAGGGCAAGTCTGTAAGCAACAGGTCCAACCCGCTCCAGGACCTCAAAGGGCCCCACGAACCTCGGCGCGAGCTTCCCTCTCACCCCAAACCGCTGTAAGCCCTTCATGGGCGAAACACGAAGGAAGACGTGGTTCCCAACCTCGAACTGCACCTCTCTGCGTCTGCGATCCGCGTAGCTCTTCTGTCTGCTCCTGACAGTGCGGAGTCGTCTGGGGATCTGCTCAACTACCTCCTGACTCTGCCGGATCAACCTGGGGCCAACCTCCCACTTGGTCCCCACCTCAACCCAACTCAAGGGTGCCGTAACTTCCATCCGTACAGAGCCTCGTAGGGAGCCATGCCGATGCTCGAGTGATAACTATTATTGTATGCAAACTCCGCCAGGGGCAGGTGCTCCTCCCAGGAGCCCCTCCAGTCCAGTACACAGGCACGCAAAAGGTCCTCAAGTATCTGTATCGTGCGCTCCGACTGTCCGTCCGTCTGGGGGTGGTAAGCCGTGCTAAACCTCAACCTCGTCCCCAAAGCCTGCTGAAACTCAGCCCAAAACTGGGACGTAAAGCGGGTATCCCGGTCGGATACGATCTCCCGCGGAACTCTGTGTAGTCGCACCACATCACGGATATACCTCTCTGCCAACTGTGCTGGTCCCAAAGTGACTCGGATCAGCAAGAATCGCACCGTCTTCGTCAATCTATCCACTATTACCCAGACTGCGTCGTGTCCCCGCTGGGTAACAGGTAAGCCCACCACCAAGTCCATGGTGATGCTCTCCCACTTCCACTTTGGCACTGGAAGCGGCTGAAGCGGCCCTGCAGGCCTCTGATGCTCGGCTTTCACCTGCTGGCACACTAAGCACTGCTGCACGAACTCACCCACATCCTGCTTCATCCCTCTCCACCAAAACTCGTGTCTCAAGTCATGGTACATTTTCGTGTTTCCGGGATGTATGGTGAATCTGGAACCGTGTGCCTCAGTCAGGAGCTCTCTCAACAGCTCCTCGTCTCTGGGAACGCACAATCGTCCCCTCAAGCGTAACACCTGGTCTGCCGTGTCACCGTCACTGCCCCACAGTATCCTCGTAACTCTAGAGGTCGCCAACTGCCAACCTCCTCCAAAAGGCTCCAACTCTGTAACTGTAGACTGGCCAAGCGTGCGGGCGCCTTACGGCTCAAGGCGTCAGCCACCACATTGGCCTTTCCCGGGTGGTAGGAGATGCTGCAATCGTAGTCCTTCAGGAGCTCCAACCAACGTCTCTGTCTCATGTTGAGCTCCTTCTGGTCAAAAAGATATCTGAGGCTCTTGTGATCTGTAAAAATCTCGAAGGTCTCACCGTACAAGTAGTGCCTCCATGTCTTCAGCGCGAAGACAACAGCTGCCAATTCTAGGTCGTGGGTAGGGTAGGTATGCTCATGGGGCTTCAGTTGCCGCGAAGCGTAAGCGACCACGTGACCCCTCTGCATGAGCACACCTCCTAACCCTTGCAAGGAAGCGTCCGTGTACACAACGAACCCGCCACTACTGTCAGGGATGGTGAGCACGGGAGCCGAGGTCAACCTCTTCTTCAGCTCCAGAAAACATGCCTCACAGATGTCTGTCCAAGCGAAAGGCACGTCCTTCCGGGTCAACTGTGTCATAGGACGTGCAATCTGTGAAAATCCTCTGATGAACCGTCTGTAGTAACCTGCCAGTCCCAGGAAACTGCGAATCTCAGTGACTGAACGCGGTCTTTCCCACCTGAGCACTGCCTCGACCTTGGCGGGGTCCACCGCCAGGCCGTCACCAGAGATCACATGACCCAAGAAGGTCACCTCCCTCAACCAGAACTCGCACTTGCTGTATTTGGCGTACAGCCTGCGTCGTCTCGGAGTGTCCAGAACCATCTGCAAGTGCTGTCCGTGCTGCGTCCGATCTCTAGAATAGATGAGTACATCATCTATGAAAACCACCACAAACTGGTTCAAGTACGGTCTAAACACCCGATTCATCAGGTCCATGAAAACAGCGGGGCATTGGTCAGCCCAAATGGCATGACCAAAAACTCGTAGTGTCCGTACCGGGTGCGGAAAGCTGTCTTGGAGACGTCGGTCTCCCTGATCCTCAACTGGTGGTATCCAGACCTCAAGTCTATCTTGGAAAACACCGTGGCACCCCGCAACTGGTCAAACAAATCGTCAATCCTCGGCAGCGGATATCTGTTCCTGATGGTGACCCTATTCAGCTGTCGGTAGTCCACACAAAGGCGTAGGGTCCCATCCTTCTTCTTCACAAACAGTACCGGGGCTCCCCAGGGAGACGCACTGGGCCTCACGAAACCTTTCTCCAAAAGGTCCTGCAACTGGGACTTGAGCTCTCGCAGCTCAAGCGGTGCCATTCTGTATGGCGCGGTGGAGATGGGGCTGGTCCCTGGTACTAGTGAGATCTCAAACTCGATCTCACGCTCGGGCGGTAGTCCTGGTAACTCGTCTGGAAACACGTCGGGGTACTCTCTGACCACCAGGATGCTCTGGAAGTTTGCCACGGGACTGGGTTCTGCCACCACACAAGCTAGGAAGCCCTCACACCGCTGGCTCAAAAGTCTCACCGCCCGAAGTGCCGATATGCACCTGAAACCTCCGTCCACTGGCTGTCCATGAAACTCGAAAGAAGGCAACTCCGGAATGGAGAAGACGATCTTCCTCTCAAAACAGTCCACCAAAGCGTGGTAAGCGGACAGCCAATCCATCCCCAGAATCACTCCAAAGTCCTCCATCTGTATCATAATCAGATCAGCTGGCAGGCTATGTCCCCCGACGCTGACCTCGCAACCCGTGTACACCTCCTCAGCTACAAACAGCTGACCACTCGGACCTTTGATTACGAACGGATTCTCTAACAGTGTATAATCCTGGTCCAAACTAACTGCGAAACTGGCTGCGACAAACGAGTGTGTAGCGCCGGAATCGAAAAGCGTGTAAACGAGTCTGCCAGAAACTGAAACCATACCTGCTACCACGGATCCTGAAGCTCTGGCGTCCCTATGTGTTAGGGCGTTGATACGCCCCTCAGCTCTAGGTGCGGACGAAGCAGCCACACTCTGCGTCGGACGGGTAGGTGCTGGCTGGTACCCTCCTCGCGACTGCTGTCCTCCTCCTCGCGCCTGGGAACCGCGGCCTCCTGCGCGCCCTCCAGTGCTCTGCGCGGGAAGTATCTGCTGACCTCCTGCCCTAGATGGGCAGTCCCTCCTGACGTGGCCCAGCTGGCCACACTGGTAGCAGAGGGGAACCCGACTCCCGCCCTCAGTGAGTCCCTACTGTCGGCTAGGCGGGGGTCCGGTGCTGGCGACTGGCCCCTGTCGAGGGCCCCCAAAGGCCACTGATGGCCCTGCACAACGTGACGGCTCTCCTGCAGACGCCACGTGTCTCCGTTCTCGCCGGCCTTGTGAGAAGTCTGGCTGAAAGGGCCTCTCCCGCCCGCCGTCGGTCTCTCGCGCGGACGGGTTGGTCTCCTCGTAAGTCATAGCTGCCTCTACCACCCTCGAAAACGTAGGCAGCTTCAGGGGTTTGACATATCCCCGGATCACAGGCCGGAGCCCCTCGGTGAACCTCCAAAGGCGCTCCTCCTCAGTGGCTACCGCTGTCGCTGCAAAGCGGGACATCTCCAAGAAACGTGTGCGGTACGCGCTCATAGTCATCGTCCCCTGGCGGAGAGTGTGGAACTCCCGCCTCCTCTGGTCCTGCCACGTCTGGGGGAAGTACTGCTCGCAGAAGAGGGTGACGAACTGGTCCCACGTCGGCTCGTCCCTCTCCTGTCCCCGGACCGCCCTCCACCACCGGTGTGCCGCACTCTCCAGCTGGTACGTGGCAAAGGCCACGCGGCACTCCACCGGGGGGCGAAGGGTGTCGAAGATCTTCTCCAGCTGCTCAAGTCAGTCCTCTACCTCGGTCGGGTCCTCATACCCCTTGAAGGAGGGGGGCTTCAGCTTCCGGAACTGTCCGAAAGCTCGAAGTGGCGCTGTAGGGGAGGTGCTGGTGCACCTCCAGGCGAAGGTGCCTCGGGTACAGAAGTGTCGGAGGAAGGTGGGGGTGGAAGCTGCCCATCCCCTCCCTCGTGTCCAACGCCGTGTCCGTCGCGTGGTCCCACAGAGGACTCCCCCTCTGCAACCCCAGGAGGAGGTGCTCGGGGCGGTGGGTGGAGCTCCTCTCGTACAATATCTCGAATCAGTCTGGAGAGGTCCTGGGCCTGGATGCCAGGGAGTGGTGGCTGGTCCACCGAGACGTCAACGACAACACGTCCACCTCGCCGACCTCGTCCTCAGCCGCGCCCGCGGCCAGTCTCGCCAGTCCCGCGACGAGGCATCTCCTGCAAGGAGACGCGAAACAACACGGAAACGTCAAAACAGACGGTACCTAACGAAACTTCTAAGAGCTCAAGTCAGGAGATATGTTGTGGTGGCTACTCTAGCTATAAACATGCGAATTGGTTAGTTTCCAGTCAGTTGATTCACTTCTCGGGACGACCTTGCTCTGATACCATCTTGTAACGACCCGATTCCCGAGTCCCTACGAGACACGAGAACCGGACCGACTCGACTAATCCCAAGACCTAGTCATCCAACGAGGAAGTAACCAAAAGAGCAGTAAAATAAACCACATTCAGCATGAATATAACTAACAGTAAGAAAGTACAGCAGTAAGGAAAGAAACTACTACAGTAGATACCACCACAACAGTAGAACAACATTTATCATATAACACGAACTGCAGGTAAAGAAAGTACAGCAGAAACAAGAACTACTCACTATAACAGAAACAAAAGAGGTACAAAAGACTGTGGTAAACTCTACTGGACCCTACTCGGCCCAGCGACCTCTGCAGCCGCTGACCCTGGCTGCTCAACACCTGGTCCTGAAAAAGGTAACGAGAGTAACACGTCAGCAAAACGCTGAGTAGAGTGGCAACTAAAACTAAGACAACAGTAGAGCGTACAGTAGCTGTTATGTTCTATTACTTTCTTTATTTAAATTTTTCAATTGTCTCACTATTTCATTTATTCCTCAGATCTTTTACTTGATCTCGAATGTTCCTCGTGGGAACGATCTTGATTGCAGTCTTTTCCAAAAAGTAGAAGTAGCACGTGGTGCTCTCCTGGCCGGGAGAGTCCCCCGTGGTGATCCTACCCTCAGTCAACCACCCCAAGGTCTCTGACAGGCGTAACGGTGACTGCGGCACGCGCGATAAACGCACAGGTAGCTAACCCGTACTGACACGCGGTCAGTCGTTTCCGTTAACGGGTGCGCCCAAAGCACAGCACAGAACCAGTACAGGGCAGAGCCCTCTCAGTAACACGGGGTCCAACCCCTCCACAGTAACCAAACCGGGGCCTTGCCCCTCCACAGTCCGCGCACCCTCGCCTGACTACCCTGGTTTGCCCCAGTGGGCCTAACAAGTCGGTGAAGGAGGCTAGCAGAATCCCGGGGCCCGTGGGGTAGCTAGTACTCTCCTAACACTAGTAGCTCTCCTCGGTACTACGTACACGAGGGCCAGCAAGTTGGTACAGAGCGGCCAATCCTAACCCCGGGTCCCTGGGGTGGCTGGCCCCACTCTGCACTAAACAGGTACAGGTACTTCCCTTGGTACTGCGTACCCAAGAGACAGTACGAACAACATCTCAGTTCCATTCCTTTCTCTTTCCAGGAGTTCCACTCCTAATTCCCCGTAGGGTTCCATCCTTTTAACTCAAACATCCAGGTTTCACTTTCCAGTTTCACATTCTTACAATCCATGTTCTCACCCACGTTTCTTTATTCATAACAGGCAGCTGTTAATTCAATTTACAGGCAACTTTATATTCCTTTTCATTTTTCCAAGACTGCAGTATTATACATTCCGCTAGTTTTCCATCCTATGATTCATGCCATATCCTAGGATCTATCATACAATCTAATTTTCCAGCCCTAGGATTCATGCAACACCTAGGAGCTATCATTCCATACATTTCTCATTCCTAGGATTCATGCAATGTCCTAGATTCTAGTTAAGGTTCCATACTTTAACAGATTTTAATAACTTAAGCCACTCTACTAGGTACAACGGGAGTAATGGGGGCGTGATCGGGAATCCCGCGTGCCTCCGCGACTCCCAAGACTGCAACTGAACGAGGTCCTATCACAAGGATCAAACACAAGGAGTGTCTCAAAACAGTGTATAGCTACTGTAGACGGGTAGAGGAATTAATTCTGAAAAGAGCGCAACTCGAATCGCGGAAAATGGAGCCCGAACGGGCCCTAAACGGGTCGAAAAAGATGATACTGTGCAAAATCAGACGTCCGGAACTTCTTCCAGACGTCTTAAACAGTGGATCAGAGAATTACCTGTTCAGTGTGGTTTCTCAGACGTCCAGAAGTCTGCGGGGACGTCTGGCCTAGCTCCCAGACGTCCGATGGTCACCCCGGACGTCTGGAGGTTACTCCCGCAGTCTGGTACAACTTCCAGACGTCTGATTCGCAAAGGATGGCGAATCAGCGATCCTGCGCACAGCCAACTGCCTCCCTCAGTACGGTCAGTCGACAGGAAGGAAGAAGAAGGCGGAATACTCACCTTTCAGACGTCTGTATGAGCTTCCAGACGTCTCCCTCGCCGTCTGACTATCAACCCAGACGTCTGATTCTGGAAATTTTTCCAGAATCAGGGCGCTACTCGGCCTCCGCTCGCGACGCCGCCCGCGTCGTACCTCGCGCGTCTACTGCTCAGACCGCAGCAGGGCCCTCTCCGCGTCGCTCCACGCCCCCTGAGCCCTTCGCCGGCCGGCCAAGCCGCTCCGGCGAGCTCGCCCTCACGGCAGAGCTCCGCTCTCGCACGCCGCACCTCCTCCGCGCTCACTGCGGCCGCCGCTGCCGCCCTCGCGCGCGCTCACGCTCACGCTCACTGGCTGAAGGAGAAGAAGGAGGAGACGGTGGAGACGGGAGGGGAGGCGTGGCCTTTTAAGGCCGCGCGAGGAGGGAGAGAGAGCGCGGCAGGTCTGCAGCCGCAGAGAGAGATGGAAAAAGAGAGAGAGAGGGGAATCGCGGGTCTGCGCGCACAGGCGCGCAGACGAATCTTTCGTGCGAAAAAAAAACTGTTTTCCAGACGTCTGGAAACGATCCCAGACGTCTGGTCAGACGTCTGGATTTGATCCCAGACGTCTGGGGCACGCGTTCGTAACAGGGTGCTATTATAAGAATTGCCTGCTTCCATTTATTCAGTGAGGCAAATGGAATGGTCAATTTTCTTTATCTATAAACAACGCTCAAGCAAAAATACAGACTGTGAACACCAAGAGGCAAAGGAAAAGAGTAGGAATGCAGAACATCCGTTAGCAGTCTACAATATATAGACAACATGATACATACATTCCCCAGCAAATTAATATGCATTGCTTCAGATCAGCCGAGATATCGAAGCATGACCCTGTCATTCCCTGGTACAAAGCCTTTGTCATCATCAATGGACCTGTAGAAAGAAAAGCAAGAATTCATTTGATTGCAGATAAAAACTAACATAGAAAATGTAAACAGCAAGGTTGTACAAGGAAGTCACTTGAACACCCAAGAAGCCAGCCAACTCGTTTTATTCATACTTGCACCTTTTAGTCACCATCCGACTTACAAAACACAACCTTCCCATGCCAACATAGTAGCAATCATGCAACCTCCTCCCAAACAATGATGCAATTTTGCCCTTTGTTGGAATTATATGTTCTGATTTAAAAAATAAAAAATGAAGAGAATGTTTCAATTCCTGACATTGTTTATGTAAGGATCTGATTAATGCATTAACCATGTGATTCCCTTCTTGTTCCCGATGCTCTTAAAGATTACATGGAATTTAAATACTATCAATGCAATGGCATAAAACACAATTGTAGTTGATAAGTTTCTTAGATCATACCCAATGCATCTGCATCCACACCCATGGTTCATGGCCTGGTGATAAGTAGCCTGCAACAGCACCGATGCAAGCGATATCATTAAATGGCATGGCATGAGATGAGAGGCACAATGACTAAATAAAGAAATATGAACATGTGAGACTTAAAATTCACAAACCACTCTCATAGAAATAAATAGCATTGTTGTATTCACGCTTTAAATATTCCAACATGCACTCCAATTCTAATGGTTCAACTCATCAGAAACCGTCTTTCCCAGAAACAACTCCACACATTAAACTCCCAACAATCACAACAAAGATCATTCCCAAATATTGAAAATATCCACCACCATCTCCATGCCTCCAATCACCAACAAATCAACAATCAGAAGGGAAGAAAACCCACCTCCCCCCAAGTTCACACCTAAGTTATCGAAACAACCAGCCCAACGGCAAAAGGGAATCATCTATGAATCCAAAAAAATCATCTTTTTCCTTGCTCGTGCATGACGTTGTTGGTGCTAGAAGCTACCTCCGACTATGGCAGCGACGTCGGAGGAGAAGTGGCGACTCCTCCCTGGCAGCTGGAAGCACCCAGTTAAGGCAAGAACGAGCGCCTTAAGGATCCCGACGATGGGTGCGCGCAACACCACCTGGGAACAAAACACACAAAATACCAAAGGTGGAATGGAGAGAATGAAATCATCATTATTGTGCTGATTTTTTACGGTTCTTATATAGGTAGATGACAATTATAGAAAACTCTTTATACTTAAGGCACTTTATTCACTGCTACTCTTTGTACTACTCTTACTTATACACATACGTTCACACCCCTCCCCAAATTGATGCTCGGGAATTGAGCATCAATTTGTTACATAATCTGGAAAATTGAACAGTAGACAGGGGTTTTGTAAACCCATCAGCTAGCTGATGCTCACTTGCAATGTATTGAACTTGTAGTTCCTTGGAAGCAACTTTTTCCCTTATGAAATGGAAATCTATTTCAACATGTTTGGTTCTTGAGTGAAAAATTGGGTTGGCTGTCATGTATGTGGCTCCCACATTATCACACAATAATAGTGGTGAAGTTGGAATCTGAATATGCAATTCATTAAGAAGTGACTTTAGCCATGTAAGTTCTGCAGTACACTCAGCAATGGCCCGATTCTCCGCTTCTGTACTAGATCTCACCACAGTGGTTTGCTTCTTAGAAGACCAACTAATTGGTGTGTTGCTTAGAAAGATAACAAAACCAGATGTTGAGTGCCTGTCATCAGTGCTTGATGCCCAATCCGCATCAGTATAGGCCGTTATACAGCAGTCATTGGTTAAAGGAATAATAATTCCCATATCTGTTGTTCCTTTCAAATAACGAAGAACCCGTTTCAAGGCTTCAAAATGTATGTCTGTCGGTGAATGCGTAAGTTGTGAGAGTTTGTTGACACAAAAACTAATATCTGGTCTTGTAAAGGCTAGATACTGAAGAGAGCCCACAATTTGTCTAAATGATGTTGGATCAGTTAATGCATTGCCATTATTTTTCACTAGGTTACTGTAAGCTGTGGTGGACAGAGGCGTCTTGACAGAATTGGAATTCACCATATTTGCTCGCTGACGCAGGTCTAAAATATAACGTGTTTGAGATAATTGTATGCCGTGTGATTTCTTTCTAAATTCAATACTCAAAAGATAGGAAGGATGTCCCAAATCACGAACGGCAAAGGCAGACTGCATTTTCTGAATAGTGTTCTCAAGTAAAAATTTCGATGCACTGAGAACAAGAATGTCATATATTGGGTTTGGTGTATTTTAAAGAAGGGCTTTTTCCATGAATGACATTAAAATTTTTTGAAATTACTTAAATATCATTTAATTCACTATATTTACAGATATGTCATTGCAAAAGTATTGGCGGTTTCGTATTTGTCACTCCATCAGCCATAATCATTAAACTTAACTATTTTGGATTGAAATGTAATAAAAATTATTTTCTAGTCCTCTTTTTTTTTTTTATCATCAAAATTTATTTTTTTAATTTTCACCCCCTCCCTCCTCCCCTCTCCTCGCCAGTTCACCTCCCTTCCTTCTCACCTCCAACCACCTCCTTCACCCCCACTCTCCAACCTCCGACCACCTCATCCACCCCCTCTCTCATGCGGGGGTCGCGTGGTGTTAAGACCCGTGCTGTTTGAGCCCCTTAAGACGTCTGGAACTTGGGTCAGATGTCTGGTTAGACATCTGGATACCTTCTCAAATGTCTGGAAATCGAAATTTTCGTGTATGAGCTCACGTCTACGCATGTGCTGCGCGCTGACAGTACGCGAACCTCGTTTTCTTCTCCTTCTCTCTCCTCTCACCCAATGCAAACCCTAACCCCACCCCTTATATAAACCCCCTCCTCTCCCTCACACTGCCCCCCACTTCCAGCCACCCCTTCCTCTACCCTCCAGCGAGTGCAGCCGAGTAAGAGCGGCGGAGAGGAGGAGCGTCGTGAGAGGAGAGGAGGAGCAGCGTGAGAAGGAGAGGAGAGAAGGCTTGCGAGCTCACGTGGGAGCTCACGGCCGGTCGGTGCGTGCGCAGGGCGGAGGAGTGCGTCGGGAAGGTCCTCCCCGACACTACTGCAGCCGGAGCAGTAGGCAAGCGGGCGCGGCGCAGCCATGCGCGGCACGAGGAGGCGAAGGTGGGTTCTGGTTCTAGGTTTTTCCCAGAATCAGACGTCTGGATCGATGTCCAGACAACGTAGCCGACGTCTGAAGGAGGTTCTAGATGACTGAGAGGTAAGCTTCGCGACACACATCTTCTTTGCGGATACGGCCATGCAGGCCGTTCCGCCGAGGCGCTGTTTCATGCCTTATTGAGAAGATTTTCGTTGACGCGTGCAGTATTCGCTTCGGGAAGGAGCGGGACACGCCCTCCCACGTAGTTCGGACGTCTGGGCGAGGCACCAGACGACAGGAAGCGTTTCCAGACGTCCAGAGAGGTTGTCAGACGTCTGGAACTGGGTCCAGACGGTCCAGCGGAGTTCCTGGACATCTGAGGAGTGGCGCAGGACTTGAGGTACGACTCTGGACTCTTTTAAGACGTCTAGAAGGTGTTCCAGATGCCTGATTTGAGTCAGAATTACTGTTTTTGACCTGTTTAGGGTTTGTTTGAGGTCCGATTTCCGCAATTGAGATACCGATGTTTCCCGTATGTCTTCCTCTACTTGTTGGAATACTTTCTATACTGTTCTGAGTAGTCTCTTGTGTTTGATCCTTGTGATAAGACCTTGTTCCGTTGCGGGTTTGGGGCTTGCTGAGGCACCTGAGCCTGCCGTTCAAGCCCCCATTACTCCTGGGTTTACTGGTAGAGTGGCTTCCTCTTAAATTAATTACAATTTAAATGCATGTGTGTAATGAATGATTAGAACCTAGGATATGGCATGAATCCTAGGACTAGAAATACTGGAATGTCTGTATTGAATGAATGAATTGCAGTCTTGAAAAAGTAGATAGAATGAGAACAATTGCCTATAAATGAATAACAGTTGCCTGCGAAATATGTAATATTTGTGTTAGTTAATTGTTGAATGTATCTTTCCTGTCGTACCGTGAAATGACATAATATGAGTTGCATGTATATAACTTGGAAATGAAAAGGTGAATGTTGGAAACATGAACTACCTGTGAGTAACCTGGATATAGAAATATGAATGATAGAATCACCAGTTGCATGTGTATAACCTGAGAATGGAAATAGAAATGATGAAACCTGATATGGAATGGCCTGAGGAATATGAGCATGAACCCCACAGGGGAATAGGAGTTAAGCTCCAGGAAATACATAGAATAGATATGGAAAATGCTTTGGGAAGTGTGCTTGCCCTTGAGTACGTGGTACCAAGGGAAGCGCATGTTACCTCTTAGTGTAGAGGGGTGCTTGCCGCCTTTCGGGTTGAGACCCGAGGTGGGTTTGACCACTTTGCACCGACTCGGTGGCCCTCGTGTACACTGTACCTGGGAGAGCTACTAGTGTAGGGAGAGAGCTAGCCACCCCACGGGGCCCGGGGTTCAGCTAGCCGCCTTACACCGACTTGTTAGGCCCACTGGGCAAACCAGGGTAGTCAGGCGAGGGTGCGTGGACTGTGGAGGGGCGAGACCCCTGTTTGGTTCTTAGGGGCTGGGCCCCTGTTACTGAGAGGGTTATGCCCTATACTGGTTCCGTGCTATACTTTGGGCGCACCCGCTAACGGAAATGACTGACCGCATGCCAGTGCGGGGTAGCTACCCGTGCGCTTATTGCGTGTGCCGTAGTCACCGTTACATCTGTCCGTGACCTTGGGGTGGTTGACTGGGTTTAGGACCACCACGGGGGACTCTCCCGGCCAAGAGAGCACCACGCGCGACTTCTACTCTTCGGAAAAGACTGCAATCAAGATCGTTCCCACGAGGAACATTCAAGATCAAGAAAGAGACTTGATAAGTAAATCAAGTGGTGAAAGAAAGAATAATTAGTTAAAGAAAGAAAGAAATTGAAAAACAACAGCTACCTGTCCACCTTTACTATTTTAGTTAGTTGGTTGCCACTCTACTCAGCATTCGCTGATTTCGTGTACTCATAACCCTTTTCAGGTCCAGGTGTTGAGCAGCCAGAGCCTACGGCTGCAGAGGGTACTGGGCCCAGTAGAGCCCAGTAGTTGTAGCTTTCTGTTGTACTCTGTTTCCTGTTGTAGTGAGTAGTTTATTACGCTTCTGTACTCTTTCATTGTGAACTTTATATTCCTGTACTCGTTTACTTTCCTACTATTGTGGTGGTGTGTACTGTAGTAGTTTACTTCTTTACTGATGTACTTTTGTTACTGTTAGTTGCTAGCATGGTGAATGTGGTTTATTTTACTGCTTTTTGGTTACTTTCTCGTTGGACGACTGGGTCTTGGGATCAGTCAAGTCGATCCGGTCTCGTGTCCTGTAAGGATTCAGGAACCAGGTCGTAACACATAGTAAACCTCTAAACATCCGGAGGTTGTTTCACAACTTCTACGTGTCTTTTATAGTGTCTCATAGTTTCAAAGAATTCTCTAAACTCTGAAGGGCCTTCACATAATTTTCGCGCATTATTCAACCCACTTAGGGACCCCCGTGTATTTTCTCTCTTCTCACAAGGAGGCTAGGCGCAAGTTTCTACTCCCTTAGTTATGTTTGCAAAGAGAGGAGGTGGTTGAGAGAAGGTTGTGGTTAAAAAGGGGGTGGAAGAGGTAGTCAGAGGTTAGAGAGTGGGGGTGGAGGAGGTGAGGAGGAAGGGAGGTGAACTGGCAAGGAGGGGGGAGGGAGGGGGTGAAAATTAAAAAAATAAAATTTGACAACAAAAATAATTTTGAGGATTAAAAAATATTTTTTTATTACATTTCAGTTCAAAATCGTTAAGTTTAATGGCTATGGCCGATGGAGTGGCAAATACAAAAACGACGCTACCTTTTCAATTGCATATCTGTAAATATAGTGAATTGAATTACATTTAAATAATTTAAAAGATTTCAGTGGCATTCACGTAAAAAATGCCATTCAATTTATTATATTTACTTAAATGTCATTTAATTTACTATATTTACAGATATGTCATTGAAAAAGTAGTACCGATTTGGTATTTATCACTCCGTCAGCCATAACCATTAAACTTAACAATTTTGGACTGAAATGTAATCAAAAATTATTTTTTACTCAATTTTTTTTTGTCAATTTTTTTAAATTTTCACCCCCTCCCTCCCCCACTCCCCTCGCCAATTCATCTCTCTTGCTCTTCACCTCCGACCACCTCCTCCACCCATACTCTCCAACCTCCAACCACCTCCCCCAACCCCTCTCTAACCACCATCTCCTCTTAATCACATCCTCTCTTCTCAAACATAACTAAGGGAGTAGAAATTTGCACCGAACCCCCTTGCGAGAAGAGAGAAAATACACGGGGGTCCCTACATAGGTTGGATAATGCGCGAAAACTATGAAAAGACCCTTCAGAGTTTAGAGAATTATTCAAAACTATGAGACACTATAAAAGACGCTTAGAAATTGAGAAATAACCCTCGGATGTTTAAAAGTCTACCATGTGACTCCTGCGTGAAAGATGAGGCAGAGGAGGTGGTCGAAGGTCAGAGAGTTGGGGTGGAGGAGGTGGTCAGAGGTGAGAAGGGATGTGAACTGTCAAGGGGAAGGGGGGAGGGAGGGGTGAAAATTAAAAAAATAAATTTGACGACAAAAAAAAATTGAGGACTAAAAAATAAATTTTTATTACATTTCAATCTAAAATCGTTAGGTTTAACGGTTATGGCTGACGGAGTGGCAAATACGAAAACGACACTACTTTTTCAATAACATATCTGTAAATATAGTGAATTAAATGTTATTTAAGTAATTTTAAAAAATTTCAATGGCATTCACGTAAAAAATCCTTTAAAGAATAGAGATGTATCTGTCTTGGAACCCATAAACCCAAGACTTAGAAGGAAATTAGTTAATATGGAAAACCAAGCCCTTGGAGCTTGCTTGACACTATATAGGGACTTATGCAATTTACAGACATGATCAGGCTTATCTAAATTAATAAATCCTTGCAGCTAAGACATATAGATATCTTTATCAAGATTATCATGCAAAAATGCATTGTGAACATCTAGTTGGTGAAGATACCATCCTTTGTTAATAGCAATAGTGAGAAGAAGCCAGACTGAAGTATGTTTAACAAGATTGAATGTATCAAAATAATCTTGTCATTCTTTTTGATGAAATCCCTTAGTTACCAATCGTGCTTTATATCTCTCTATTGATCCATATGTAAATCTTTGAATTTTATAAATCCACTTATTGCCAACAACATTCATATGCAAGTGATAAGGCACAAAACTCCATGTGCCATTTTTAATTAAGGCATTGAACTCTTCACTTATTGCACAAATCCAATTAGAACTTTTACTAGCAATGGTATATGAAGTCTTTTTGTTTATATATGCCACTCATTGATCGAGTGGGAATAGGATGCAGCCTTAGCGTAACATTGGGTAGTGCAAAAGAACCACTATCAGCTGATGTCCTTGAATATTCAAGAGATGAAGATTGAATGTTCAAGTAAATAGCTTCTGTTGTCATGGACAAAGTAGGAGTGGCCACGGTAGTGTAGGAGCTAAATTTATTGGTAGAGTGGGAGATGAATTTATTGGTGGAATAGGAGATTGATTTATTGGTGAAGTTGAATGGTCCTTATTTGAAGGAATTGTAATATGATCTATTGGTGCTGTCTGTTCAATAGTAGAATTGCTCTTACTTGGTATAGAATCTAAACATATGTTTTTGAATGGGAAAAAGTGTCCATCAAAGATAACATGACACACCAAAAGAACTTTGTTAAGAACCATGTCATAGCAAAAATAGGCTTTATGAAATTGGGAATACCCAATGAAAACATGTAGGGTGGATCTAGGCTATAGTTTGTGCTTGTTATATGGTCACAATAAAGGATAGGCTGCACACCCAATTATTTTGAAGAAATTGTAATTAGGCCTAAATTTAAAAAGCAATTCATAAGATGTATTTCTGTCAATAACTGAATAATTAAGAGCATTAATAATGCTGGCAAGTGAAAATGTAAGATCAGAATCTCATTGGTATATGACTATAAGACATTAGAGCCAAAGCCATTTCAGTAAGGTGATGATTTTTTCTTTCAGCTATCCTATTTTGTTGTGGCGTGTAGGGAGCAAAAATAGTATGAACAATGCCTTGTGCCTTCAGCCACTGATGCAATGACTATATTCTCCTCCCCAATCTGTACGGATTACTTTAATAGAAGTTTACAACTGTGTTTTTATGTACTTGTGAAATTGAAGAAAAATTTTGAAAACTTCATACTTATGAATTATAGGAAATGCCCAAGTAAATTTCATATAATTAGTCATCAATAAATGTCACTAAGTATTTATACCCATCAATATACATGATAGGAGCCATCCAAACAGCACTATGAATTAACTGGAATGGAGCAATACACTTAGAATCGGTATAGGAAAGATGAATGCGATGCATTTTGGCACGCATACATGCATCACAAAGAGAATCATTACGAGAAACTGAAGAAGATAAAATTAGCAGTTGATAACGACTTATTAAACGAAGTAAACTTGGATGGTTGACATGCCCAAGATGAGAATGCCATGTGTTGAGACACTTTTTCCATGGAGTTTGCCTATGGAGAAGACCTCTTTGGTAGCCATAGCTGATATAAGCCTTTATGTGTGCGGCCCCTAAGGAGAACTTTGTGGAATGCCTTGTCCTTAACAAACAAATTAGCTGGTGAAGTTCAAATTAGCATGAATTATCTTTTGTAAAACATGGAATAGACAATCAGGACATCGTAGAATTCCATTTAAATATAAGGGCCGCATTGGATGAAAAATAGAGGAATTACCGGTATGTGTAATGGATGAAGAATCACCATTTCCAAATTTGATAACATCTGAATTTATATACTCCTTGCTCAACTGTAGATTAGCCATATTGTCCGTTACATGATGAGTTGTAATAGAAGCTGGATACCAGAGGGTATAGTTGTCTACATTAGTTTCAGCCACCTGAGCTTGAGGTTGGGATGAAGAATCGAAAGACTCATATCGTTGATAGCATGTAAGTGCACTATGGTTAAATTGTCTGCATATTTGACATTGTACTCCTGCAACAGACCTCCCATGATTATAATAAAAATTTCCTCTACCATAGTTTTGTTGCCTACAAAAAGAAAATTTTTTGCCATAGAAGTATTGTCCACCACCTCGAACATGTCCAGATTGCCAGTTTTGTCCACGTGCTACATCACGATAGTGTCCTTGACCTCGATTAAAATTTGAAGATTTTATCATTTGATTTAGTTGTGCTTCCAGTGAAGGTCGCAAGTGTTGAAGATGTTGTTCATGTGTTAACAGGTAGCCTATTAACTCCTCAAATAAAACTAATCTACCTTTTGTTTTGAGAGAAACAACATGAGATTCATAATCAGAATTCAATCTCCTTAGGACAACAAGAACAAGATCATCATCATCCAAGGGTTTTTCTGAAGCTGCAAGATTATTTACAATTGTTTTTGCCTTTTTCACATAATCTGAAATGGATAGATCACCTCTTTTGAGAGAGTGGAGGTCATTTTTAAATTGCAACAGGTGTGATCTTGTGTGTGTGGCAAAATATCCTTCAAGATAGTCCCAAATCTGCTTTGAGGTTGTTAAATTTATAAGATAAGTACCAATATCTTATGTAACAGAAGATATAAGCCAACTTTTAACAAACTGATATTTTCTATACCATGTGATGTAGGCATCATTCACTCCCTTCGTACCATTAGATTTGGTAATCATGCGAGGAGGTGCGAAAATAATTCCATCCACAAGACTAACTAGATCATAAGCACAAAGTAGAGGCTCAAATTGAGCCTTCTATAACATATAATTAGAAGCATTCAATTTGTAAGGAACACTATGATTAATCAAGGACGTAATGCTTTGGATAAATGAAGAGATAACAATAGAACCACTTCTAAATGAAAACAAGGCCATTTAGTAAGAAAACACGACCTAATCGTAGAAATTTGGTAGGGATTTAGTTTTCCCAGAAATTACAGAACTTCAATAGCTTGACTCAGTCGAAAAACCATAAGACTAATAAAAAAGAAGATCAAACTCGACACAAATCACTCAGTAGTGGTGATAAGAAGCATCATTTGAAGATCAGCATGATTTTCTTCCTTGATCCTTTCAATCCGCCTCAATCGATCAAGAACTTGCCGAAGAACAGTGATTTGATGTACTGTATCTAATAGTTGCTGAACCTATCCAACCACTCATTGAATCAGTGCTTTGAGCATTATTAGACCCTCAACTTTGCTCCATTACTCGTTGCTTGATCGATCACTACTGCAGTTGGCCTTAATACCATGTGTGCAACACCACCTGGGAACAAAACACAGAATTTCGAAGGTGGAAAGGAGAGAATGAAATCATCCGTATTGTTCTGGTTTGTTACAGTTCTTATATAGGCTGATGACAATTACAGAAAATGCTTTATACTTAACATACTTTATTCATTGCTACTCTATATACCACTCTCACTCTTATACACATAGTTCACAATCGAGATCGCTGCAGCATAGAGGCACTCTGTTAGGGAGATCGATCCCCACGAGCCTTGCAAAGAAAGTAAGCTTTGATTTAGGTCAAAAATCAGTGTGAGAGCGAAGGTAGAGCGTCTCGCCACAATCCTTTATTGCACCAACCCCTCCCCCCCCCCCCCCCCCCCCCCCCCCCTCCTTTACCCATCAGTGAGTGAACATCGATGATCAAGAAGGTCTAGTCCATGGGTTTGAGAGGGGAAGGAAAAGGAGAGGAGGTGGGAAGAGAGAGAGATGTGACATTAGAGAGAATTTGTTGAAATCAACGAAAAGAAAATAAGATATTAATATGCTAAGTAAGTCATAAAAAATTTTTAATATTTACAAAATTTACCTTAATTAACATTATAAGGGCATAAAATTTTAAAAAATAAAAAAATAATATCATGAAAAATACCATATTGTTGACCCTCGATGTGTATGGTGAAAGAATATATAAATGGATATTATGGACATAATTAGAGGAACTCTTCACCACTGTCCGGACCCGGGTCTCGACGTCACGTCGCACTCGAGCCCGTTAAGGGAGTAAGCACGCGACGCGCCTGTCTGACGATAGCCCGAAGGCGGCAGTCGCGGAACACAGAAGCACTGCACTGATCACGTCACTGTGTCCCCTTCCTCCTCCGATCGACCGAATCCATCTCTCCTCCGAACTTTGATCTCTAGGAAAAAAGTCCTCGATTTTCACCTCCACCCTCTGGTGATGGTGGTAAAGATCCCGACTTTACGATGCAGAGGCGCCGCCACTCCTCCACCTTCCTCGGAGTAGAAACCCTAACGCCCTCCGGTTCCCGCCATCCGCAGCCGAGGAGGCGGCGGTTGGCGCCCTTTTGGCACGTCTAGATAGATGGCGGCGGGATCGCCGTTGGATCGTTCGAAGGTCGAGGTTCTCTGTAATGCCGCCGCCGGCGCAGCTGCAGGTGGTGGTTCTATGAAAAAAAGTCTGCCTTTTGACGTGTTTTTGACGTTTTATGCTTCGTTCAATTACGAATGCTTTAATCTGTTTCCTTGTCTTTTGATCACCTAATCTCGTCGAGAAAAAAAAAAAAAAAACGGAAAGAAACTTCGGTCTACGGATACACATACCCTACTTTCCCACCTGCCAATGTTTAAGTTAGCACACACGCATAGCATCCTACAACACCTATGATTCCCGTAGCAACTCGTCGTAGTCGCAACGATTGTTTGAATGCTAATGGTGGACAAGGATTGGCCCTATGTTTTCCTATGGTGCATGGGTGGACAATCAAACAACCATGGAGAGAAAATGGGAAAGGAAATACTGAGTTGTATTCGATGCCTTCTCATGGTGGGGTCACCCCTCTACATATAGAGAATCAAGACCTCAGCAATGGCTTCCCTTGCCCCTTACATGCAGGGCTCACTGGCCCTTTTGCAGCACACATGAGTGAACATAATTAATTGTAGGATAAGGCATCATGCTGTAACAACCTGGGCCCAACAAAGGACCAAAGATCAAAAAGATATACTAGATCGATTGTACACCCATATGCTACTCCTTTCAGATACAATACCTTGTCATGGACGGTCATGGGAGTTGGCCGCTTGTTAGTGGCGGCGACCTTGTCAGGATCAACCTTGATCCCACATCCTGAGACCACGTGTGCTTGAGGTAATTGATAGTGTACCCCAAACTTTCACTTGGATGGCTTGACAAAGTAATTGTGTTCACCTAGTCGCCCCAATGCCAGGCGCACATGGTCCACATGCTCCCTCCATGACTTGTTGTAGGTCAAAATGTCATTGAAGAAGATGAGGATGAAACGTAGCAAGAGGGGATGGAAGATATCATTCATGGTGGATTGGAATGTCGAAGGGGCATTGTAAAGTCCAAATGGCATTACAAGAAACTCATAATGTCCATCGTGTGTGCAAAGCCTTTCTCGTGAATGTGATCCTCCTGCATTTGGATTTGGCAATATCCAATTGGAAGATCAAGTTTGGTGAAGTATATTGCCCTTAAAGCTCGTTAATTAAGTTGTCAACTACCAAAATAGGGTATCGATCAAGGTTTAAGAAACTGGATTGGACATCGAATCGCAAAGCTCTGGTTTAGGTTCAATCTATGGTTAGACTAGTGGTTTCAATTAATTGAATCAGTGATGACATCATCATTCATATAGACCATGGAAAAGCCTTATTTTAAGCACTATTACATCAGATCTTTGAACCAAATAATAACAAACCTTATAAAATGTAATACATAAATAACCTTTGTAGATCGTATATTTATCAAAATCTAAAATGTTATAAATCAATATGCAAGTAGCAATATAAAACATTTAAAGCAACTTTATTATCAAAGTATTCAATCTTAAAGTTTGAATTTCATTGGAAACTAATTTGATAACGTGGTGGAGAAGGGGAATGAGTGGTTTTCTTTCCCTATAATATACATATAACTTAAGCAAAACTTTCAAACTATTTCGACCAAAAGGTTTGGCTTGATGAAACCAAACTGGTTCAATCGATCTAACCACAGGTTCGTCCAGTCCATGCCATTTGAATAAACCGATGAAAGGCTACTCTTGTCCCTCTGCACAAGAAAAATTAACAAAACAAAGGGTCTATGACTAGTTTATATTAACCCCTCTTCTCAGAACACCTTTACTTGTGCCCCCACCTTGTTCTTTTACAACTACAAATAGTGGTATGGCAAAATCGCTAGTTGCTATGCATCTAATTTGAGTTAGATTGCATGCATGCAACCTCTCGTTAGGGGAAGCCCTTTGGGTTCCTGGATCACCTCCATAAACTCGCGTAGGAGGTCTCTCATCTTGGCATAATCAATCTGCAGGGAGGGGTCAATCCCTTCCTCCGCCTCCTTCACACAATAATAAATAGTTGGCTTGAAATGGATGCCTCCTATAGAATCTCATCATCTATGAGTGCCCCATGTTGGAGAAGAGACCAACCAAGTTGGCTAGTCCCTGAGGCCCTATGTAGGCGAGGCACAATCGATCGAAGTCACATGATGTCTCCCCCAAGCAAGCGTATCCATTTATGGGATAGGCATCCATTTGATATGCATTCCCTTCTATGGGAATGTGAGGCTTTCCACCTCCTTGTCGTGAATGGCATCATTTGTCCCACCATTAACACATGCATAGGTCAATATAGCATTTGTCTTCTTGCACCATTGGGAACGAGGCATGGGTTAAGTTGCCAGAACCCCTTGAATCCACTATGTTGAACCCCTCCCTGAGTCGGTGAAGAGCTTTGACTTGATGAGTTCAATGTGAAAATGCACACTAGAGGGGGTTGAACAACGCTTGATAAAATATTATATACAAATATAAACTAAGTACAAAATCACCACAAGACAAATATTTTTTAGTGGAAACTCCCTTAAGTAAAAATTACCACTTAAGTTTCCCCAACTTAAAATGTTCCCGATCGCTCAAACTGATCAAATCCACTAAATCACACCACTTAAAATGAGGGTGGTATAACCTCAAGTATGACCCCTCACTGATCCTAACCGATTAAAATTCTCTCCTTTTTGGGGACAAGATGGAAATCTACGCCCTGGATACCCTTACAATAAAATAAAGAACAAAAGAAAATACAACACCTTGTAGAGTCACGAAATATAATTAAGTGTATTTAGCTTTTAAGGGTTTGGATTGCTTCCCTTTAGATGATGAGAGTGTGTGGAAGCAATAAGACGGAATGCTCTCCAAGTTATGGAGTTAAGTGTGGAGAGCTTGAATACAAAGGTTAAGTACAGTGTATGGAATTTTGCTTGAGAATGATGTAAGTGCTCTTTATGTTGTGTAATGTATAAAAAGTATTATATGTAGTGTATCTATGAAAATGAGGTCTCTAGAGATATTTATAGACATCATAGGAATCTTGTTGATAGGTTAAAATAGGTCATATAGTTGTTAGAGGTCAATCATTAATTTTGTCCAATGGATAGATTCATGAAACCAAAGAGTCAGTAGTTAGTAGTAGTTGGTCAACTACTTGACTAATTGGTCGACCACCTAATGAAGTATTGGTTGACTCCTGAAAGAGTGTTGGTTGACCAATAACACTATGGAGTGAGTGAACAAAACAGATGAATATTGGTTGACTTATCAATATATTGGTCAACCAAAATGACACATGTTGGTCAACTTAAACGTATATTTTGGTTGACTGACTAATGAATGGTTTTGGGATCAAGATCCCTAGATGTTCTTGAAATTGTGCAAAGTGGTTACAAGGTCGTCCAACCTATTTGGGTGGTCCACCATGGTCTTCCACTCTTGGTATTGGTTGACCAAAAATAGGTAGAGTCCAGGGATGAAAAGACAATTAATTTAGGCCAAGTGTTATTCAGTTGGTGACTGATAAGAATGCTACTGTTGCGGATATGTGGGATTTTCAATTAAGAATGTGGAATATACTTTTGCCTGCTGGTCTGTCAGAATCCACTTTTGCTGAAGTTCAGCAGCTGCTGCAGGGTATTCAAGACCTCTGTCCCATGGAAAATGAAGTTGAGAGGCTCTTGTGGAAGGATGGAACATTTTCAGTCAATAAGGCATACAGTAAAATGATCAGTTCGGGCTCTGACTTGTATGACATTAGTTCTGATTCCAAAATTGTTTGGAACAGCAAGTTGCCTGTGAAGATCAAATTTTTTATTTGGCTTCTTAGAAGAGAATGAATTGTTACAAAATGTTTGAGGAAAAAGTGGATTGATGATGGAGATATTGCCTGCCCACTATGTCTTGATGCTGAGGAAGATGTGTCACATTTCTTCTTTTCCTGTGCTTTTTCAAGGGAGATCTGGCAGCAGTTTAACCTCTGGATGGTGGATAGCTCTAACGTGCGTGGCTTCTGGAGTTCTTTTAGAAGTCGTTTTGATCTTGAAACGGCTGGATGGACCAAAGCTTTTGCCATTTTATGGTGTATCTGACTTAAACGAAACGGCAAGGTTTTCAAGAGCGAGAGATGTCGGGTGGAGAATGTTGTGAGGAATGTAACTTTCTTGTCTGATTTTTGGCTCAACAATTTGTAAGTCCGTACCTTTTTCATTAATATATTGCTTTGGATGATTACCAATCTCCGATAATCTTCCTTTTTCTCTTTCAAAGACAAAAAATAATTTAGGCCAAGTTCCAAGGTGATTTAATGCAAATGAACGTTGGATAATCAACATTCCTCTATTGGACGTCTACTAAGAGTGTTCGTCGAGCAATGTGTAATATTAGTTTGCCAAAGTGTGTGTGTGTGTTGAACAACCGATGTAAGTAGTATCAGTTCTCTACTTGGCTAATTGGTCTACCCATGACACCACTAATTTGTGTGAAGGCTTGAGACTTATAATTAAGTGTTCTAAAAAATTTCTAGTCCTAAGTTCAATGGCTATGAAAGTGTTTAGTGATCAATTTAATTTATTATGGGCTTTTTAACAATATCTCTAGAAGAAATAGAAAGATTAAAACTCAATACTCAAAATACAACACTTACATTAATTGACATCTTGAGAGTCTTGAGCTTTGATCTTCTTTTGCTTGTCTTAAAGCTTGAACTTCTTTTCTTCTCTTGAAATCTAACTTCTCTTTAAGCCATCTTCTTTTGGGAATCAATTCTTCTTCTTTACTTGAAATGTTAATCTTCCAAGAACAACATAATATATATATTTTGTTATCATCAAATTTGAGAACATTAATACTTGTGCACTAACACGATGATGTTCAACCTTGTCATAGCATGGTTGGAGAGTGTCTCTTTTGGCACCATGTCTTTGGGTTGCTCATCCACCTCTCGCCACCTTCGTCGTAGATTAAGAGGTGTAAGGTTTTAGCCTTGCATTGGTGGCTCAACATATAGAACTCTATCGCAATTTTAACATTGATGTTGCCTTCATTGCTCTGCCATCTTTACAGGGGCAAGCCCTTTGATTGGTGAGTTGCTCGGTTTGATATATTTCCCCTCCCCCCAGTGGATCGAGGTTATTGTCATTCCTTTCTGGACATCTCATGCCCATGTTGCAAGTTACGATCCTTAAAAATGCAAGCATGCTTGATCACTTGAGCCATGGTCTTTGGCTCAAGGATCATTACCTTGGTTTGCAACTCCTCTTGCAACCTTAAGAGAAGATCTCGGTGAGTTGCATCTTGTCCATTGTTAGGACCTGACCCTACAAGGTTTCAAAGTGAGAATAGTATACCATCATGGTCTAGTGCAACCAATAAAGTTGCCCCAGCGGGTTCTTGAAGATGCCCTTCTTGAATCGTGCCAACAACTCCTCCGAAAACTCTACCCAAGTGCATATCTACCCGCTTTGCTTCCCCTATTGGAGCCACTCAATTGCTTCTCAATCTAGATGCAAGGCCGCCAACTTCACCTACTCCCCCTCTAGCACGATGTGATAGGTAAGATAGCATTCCACCCTCTTTATCCATGTCTATGGGTTTGAACTTCCGTTTTACGTGGGAAGTTGAGCTACTGAGTTTTTGGGAGGATGGCCCCTCCATCAAAGTCCCCAGTGGTTGGTGGTTTGCTGCTCCCCTCTGTCATCTTGTCCTCTCTAGGCAAGATCTTTAGCTATCATAAGAGATGTAGTAGCTCATTCAAAGCATCGATGTGGTGTTGAAACATTCCCCTATCTCCTGCTGGAGGCAGATCATTGCACCTAGCTTCTCATCAGCCATGGCTTCTGCCTCTGTACAACTCTCAGTCAAACTTGGCTTTGACACCAAGTTGATACTCACAACAATTCCTTGTAGTTGCAAGGATCAACAGACTGGTGATGGGGGATGATAGTTGACCCTCTATTTGCCTATGGTGCGTAGGTGGACAACCAGACAGCCCTGGAGAGAAAATGGGAAAGGAGATATCGAGTTGTATTCTATGCCTACTCATGGTGGGGTCACCCCCTTCAAATAGAGAATCATGGAATGCAAGACAAAGGAGCAGTCTTGCCTTAGCAATGGTTCCCATGCCCCCTACACACAGGGCTTGCAGGCCCTTTTGCACCATACGCAGGTGAATGTAACCAACTTTAGGATAAGGCATCATGCCAGTACAACCTGGACCCAACAAAGGACAAAAGATGAAAAAGACATATTAGACTGGCCTTACACCCATACGCTACTACATACGGATATGATAGCTTGATGATATCTGTGTCTATCAACCTAGCACTGGCAACATAGTACTCATATTACGGCATTCTTGGCAAGGCTGTATTATTCATATTACAACACTTGCAACTAGCTATAGCATCGATGCTATTACACATCTGCTATAAGGCAGGTATTAGAACTTTATAGCATGAGCACTACAAGACTCCCATCATTTTTTTGAGAGGAAAAAGGGTGGTGATCCTTTAGATATCACCCAAGAATTCATTAATCAAAACGTGAGAATAAAATTACATCATGAAATTGAAAAACAATGATGGGAGTCTCTACAAGACTCCCATCATTGTTTTCAATCTCATGACATGTATATAGTTAGAAGGAACCCATCTTCCATCTCCACCCTTTAGTTTATATCATCCTCCTCCTCCATGCCTCCTCCTCCTTCTGCCCAAGCAGTAGCCTCCATTACTAGATCCAGCACTTTTTTGGGAGAAGGATTACCTTCCAAGGCAGGTATACCCACTGTTTCCTCTTCCCCACTCCTCCTTGCTTGCTTGGTGATTCCTCTTCTGCTGCATGAACACATGATTTTTCTTATCAATGTCCTTTCATTTAAAAAAGCAGTGCACTTAGCCAGGATGATTATTCTGGATGATCAATCTTTAGTTGCTAGTTCCTACTGTTGGAGCCATGACATTACTTACTGCTAAGTGATGATCTTCCTTTTTTGATGCTTGATGTGTATGGTGGCTATTGAAAATTGGTTTATTTGTATCAATGCCATACTCCATATGCACGTTGAAGAAAACTATGCTGTGCAGATCTTTGTTTGCCTTAAACCATACCCATATAATAGTAGTAGAGACATGGGTGATACCAAAGCGGAATCAGCCTGACTAGTGGTCTGAATCTAAGTAGCCTGTACCTAAGCAGCACTTTTGCATCATAACCTCGCTGCCTGTATTGTGAAGATGCCCCCCTGCTAAATGAAGCCTGCTTCTTGGTTGAAGGAACTGGACAGATAATTTTGATGCATGGATCCTCATGCCATATTTGATGACTGAAGTGTTATCCCAATGGTGTACTCTATTAGAGCTGGTCATTAATATGGATGAAGTGTTTCAGTTTATGCCAATAAAGCTTATTGAAGAAAGTGCTAAAAGTATGTCAACGTAGATGAGTGTACAATGAATTCATGTTCATATTTGTCGGCTTTCGCACATTGATCAATTCCCTGTAGTTGATCAATTGCATCTATATTTGCGTGGGCTACTGCACCAAAGTAGTCACCCTTCCCCCTTTCAGGAAAAAATTGTTATGTGATCGATGACACCGATTAATCCCAGATGGTCCCCTGTGGACTACTGAGGTGCTTCACAATCTGTTGAGTTATGTTGCCTTTTCAAGCTTTAGCTAGAATCGGAAGCTTCTGTTCAGTGGGTATGAGCTTTTGTATGAAGAACATCTATTGGTGACAGTTAAGGGGCATTGATTGTGATTTTACTCCAGCGTTATGGAAAATATGATTTTTGTGAAGTCAAGTATTGGATAAGCCCAGATGAATTTTATTTTCTTTCAATATATATATGTGTGTGTGTGTGTGTGTGTGTGTGTGTGTGTGTGTGTGTGTTCATGTTTTTGGTTTTGGGTCTTCTGGTATATGAGACTATAACTTTTAATTCAAAATCATTTGAAAATTGATCTTTTTCCTTACTCTGAGAAAATTGATCTTTCAGAAAGATAATCTAGATTATTGTGGAATAGTATCTTATAATTGTAAATTCAGTCTAAGAAGAATGGTGAAGTGATGAACACAGTCTTAATACAAGGGGTATAATCATTGTTTTTTTTTTGAAAAGTAAAAGGAAAGCTACTGGTGGTCAGTAGCCATCCAGCTCAAAACTTCATTCCACTAAAGAGCTATAGTCATTGTTTTAGATATCTAATAAATGATATCACTGCCTCAAATATTTAATAGATGATCTCATCCTTTAACATGATCTGCATTTTCTTGAAATTACTTCCAAAGCCATGATTCAAGTTCTCTGGATCGTCTTTCCAGAAGTGTTTCCGAATTTCTACAAAGAGCTTGCATTCATTTGGGAAATAAATCGTTGTTGGGTTGTACTATGCAACAGGAGCAATTGCTGCAACATTTGTGTGCCCCTTGGATGTGATCAAGACAAGATTTCAGGTCCATGGCCTCCCTCGTGCTACTGGCCGTAAAAGTATGTCATTGGCATTCCTTACATCTAAATTATTGGCAGTCTATCATATAACATATTTGCTGGGAGCATTAGTATGTACTTGCACCATTGTATTTCCATTTACTAGCTTGCCCTCTTGTACTGGAGAATTGTTAAAATATCAAATGTCTGATAGGTTATAATTCATGAATTTAAAAAAGGGGAAAAAACCACAAATTGGAGATGTTTGTAAGGTACTCCTTCCAATAACTTCAAATGAAGACCAATCCAGCAAAATGCAACTCAGGGATAAAAAATGTGATCAATATCATGAAGAAATGTCTGATAGGGCTTCTGGGCGATGTTTCAGTATCCTTTTTAGTTGTTTTTTTTTTTTTCTCTCTGAAAAGTGTATCCTTTTTAGTTGCAATCCCCCCTTTTTCGTTGATGCAGCAGGATGATCACCAAGCCTATGTGATCATCATTTTTCTCTTCAAAAAAATATCATGAGGAATACTAAAAGCCCATCATACACTTTGCAACCCCACCCCCCCAACACACACACACACAAAAGGAAAAAAACACCATATGTAGTATAGATTCTTATATGCGTTATTTCTCAGGAATTCTTCAATGTGGGAAGTTGTGAATAAAGTGAAACCTAAAGGGGAGCAATTCTATTCATGATAGCTTCACTAACTAACATGGACTCAAGAATGAAAAAAGGCAAAAAGAAGCACTTCTACTATTCAAGGATTGGTGGACTCTCATCCTAAACCCTTGTGTCATTCTTGTTTGCCGTCAAGATAGAGAATTGATTGAAAAGGGTACCTCAACATTGTTCATGAAAGTCAAATCCTCGAACAAGATAGAATCATCAGATGCCGAACCGAGCCAATGGCTAAACAAGCATTTCACACCTTTTCTTCTTTGGCTTTTCCACCACCCAAGCTCTAAGCTCAAACAGCTACATTGTGCGATCTATTAGTTGGAGGTTGCAAGTTACAACTAATAGAAAGCAAGCTAACCCATGGAGCTAAAATTGCTTCACTTGTGCTTTGTTATTTTCCTTTTACCTTCATACCTCATGTTTTCCCGCTTCACTTTGGTGGATCGAAGTCTTTGACAAGGTTCAATGGTAAAACCCAATGAAAGAGGCACACTAGGATCATACTTGTGAATTTTTTTTCAAAGACTAGCACCTATATACATCGCTTTGCACATCGAAGGATTCCCCACTTTGTGGGAATGGTTTGGTATGAGACCTTACGTCTTCCCTTTTGTGAACATAGACCATGTCGCATCTCATCTGAGACTTGCTCTTTGTGCGAAAGAGAGTTTCCTTTCTTTCAACCTCACTATCTTGAAGTTGAAGATGCTCATATCATGCATGGATGTTGATTGTTAGATACAATGGTCTACATAGACAAGAAACATCCCTTGTGATGTCCTTTATTTGAAAGTTTTTCGATTTCAATCTTTATTTCGCTCAAGTGTCATTTTAAACTTCATTCTAGTTTTTTGTTTGATTAATATTTCTATCAAAAAAAAAGGAAAAAAGGGAGATAGGCTTTCAAAAATTGGAGATAGCTTTTCAAAAAAACCATGGGAATATAGACATTTATTTTAACGGAATGAGCATGTCAATTTGATTTTGTGAATTTGGAATCTTTAACTCATTATGTGTATGTGCAATTTGCATAGATGATTGTTGAATGTTTTGGTCCATTTTACCTTATTGCAGTTATGAGTGATGTAAACGCAAGAGTAACTGTATAGCTAAATTTGGAAATCTTGTGAATTTTGGAAAAAACTAGTAGTCATATTATTAGGCATACTGATTCTATATGTTGAGAATTATGCTTTTATAAAATTTAGAAGAAATTGACCAGGGATAAATTGTCTACTTCATTTTATTCTTCATTAAGACATCTTGAAACTCAATTAGAGTACATCAGGTTTGAATAGCCTGTGGCGGGGTGTAGAGATGCAGTTAGGATATTTCTTTTGAGAGACATACAGGACCGACTGAGTGGAAAAATGAGGGAGTTGCAATTTTTTTAATTACGAGCTTCAGACTAGCATAAGAGCATAACAAAGGAAAGAAAATTACCAGATTCGTGCCATGTCAACCAAGGAGTTAGTCAGGCAACATATACTCACATCCTCACTAGCTCTCATGTTCTTTACCTGCCTAAGCAATATTTAGCCACTAGGGTGCACATGATTTTCACTGTGTAAATTTGTAGTGCTACCAGATGGTCTTATCTCATGACCTTCAGCTTGATAACAGACTCAACGGTGCTCCAGAATGTGGTGTTCCCAGAGGGTTGCTATCTTGGCCAACGTTTTGGCTTTGTAGCTACCCTTTTTACCGAAGGAAATGCTGGTATCAAGGGCTTGAAACCCATGTTGTGTTCTGCTTTTCAAGCATCCATTGGAACCTCCTTTCTCCCTGACCCTGACCTTTTGCAGTTGTGGAAGTGTTTCTATACTGCAGGATGTTGTCCCGTGCTTTTCCATTAAGGATGTTGTGAAGATTTGGAACTCATGGAGAGGGCCCTTCTTCCTCTTGATGTTGGCACGTGGAGAGAGAGAGGGCCGGTGGCTATGAAGGAGCAAGGAGGGAGTTTTGGATCTAGGAAATATTATTGCAAACTCCACTCAAAAGTAAACTTGGTGCATTGCCTCCTTTTTATAGAGAGGCAATAACAATAACAAACTTACGAAGCAAGAAACAAATCAAATCACCAAATCCTAATCTTAATTTGGACTTTCCTAAAACTCTCTAACTTGACAACTAAGGATTCAAAATATCTCTTAACTAAACTTGCCACATTGGCATCCAACACAATCCACGCACAAATAATACATCACACGCTCAACAATGAGCCAACTGGACTCGACCATGTGGCACTGCCACATGACTATTGACTACTGACGTGGCACTTGCCATGTGGCCATTATTCCCACGCTAACATGCCCCCTCTAGTCAAGGTCGGAGAAGGGCAAAGACTTGCATGAAGTGGTAGAAAGGTGCACGATTTCAAGCTTTATGATGGGCGCCTTTTCTCTGGGGAAATCTTCCCTTTTGGAGGAAAATAAAAAATCAAATAAAAGGATCCCATTAGCAAAGTACATTGACCGCGAAAGATTGTTCAATGTAGAATCTCTTTTCCTTTGAATGTTTCTCCTTTACCCACTTCTATATATTAGCCCCTTCTTGCGCCTTCAGGGCCTTTTCAAAAAATATATGGAGTTTATCTTGAGCCTTTGCGTCTGCCATATCTTCAACGCAGTGGTGGAGGAAGGTCTCTATGCCTTTTCTTCCACACTCAAGAGTTAAGTACTAGATCTTGGCATTCCTTGGCGTGCTAAAGGGTTCCACGTGCCCCTTCAACCCCTTGGTGCCATTGCTCCTATGCCTCAAAAGCCTGCCAAGTTGCTTGGGTCTTTGGGTGCGTGTAAGGTCACCTTGTCGTAGTAGAGTTGGTGTGGCGCTTCGACTCCAACTTCACGCGTTCCACAAACATGGGAGGTAGCTTCATGTGATCTTGCGTGGATATCCTTTTGTCCTCTCCTCCACGCATCAGATCAAAGGGCCCAGATGACTCGCTCTAATACCATATGAAGATTTGGAACTTGTGGAGAGGTCCTTTCTCTTGATGTTGGTGCGTGGAGAGAGAGAAAGGGCCAACAACTATGGAGGAGAAAGGGGGGAGTTTTGGAATTATGAAATATTATTGCAAACTCCACTCAAAAATAAACTTGGTGCATTGTCCCCTTTTATAGAGAGGCGATCACCATAACAAACTTACAAAACAAAAAACAAATCAAATCACTAAATCCTAATCCTTCCAACACAATCCACACACACACACACATGACATCGCGTGCCCAACAATGGGCCAATTGGACTTTGCCACATGGCACTGCCACATGGCTACTGACTGCTGACATGGCACTTACCACATGGCCTTTATTCCCACTTTAACAGATGTAATAACTGGTAAATTTGACAAAGTCAAAAGGCATGCAGCTGATAGTGCTCCAAGCTCTAAAAAAAGTACCACCCTGTTCCCTTTATCCTTGCGAAACCCAATTTTGGATACCTATTTTGCTATAGCAACTGAGAAATAACAAACACAAACATCAGTACAAGTCCAGATCATTCAGCGTAACTCCAGCTAGGAGAATGTCTTGCAATCTGACTTGTAGATTGGGTATAAACTAATCTCAGTGATCACTGCTGTCCCTAATGGTTGTATTTCTCCATGAAGAAGTCAATGTTATAGATGGCCCAAAAATATCAATGTCATCAATGATACAGGGTGCAGTGCTTGTCCCATCTTGTTCATGCTTCTTCCTGAGGACCACTTCGGGGAGTGCTCCCAATTGGCAATGCATCACCCCATTCTGCCTGTGGTCCCCCTTGGAATCACTTTACTGCACCATCCTCTCCTAACTTACAAGATAGCCTGCCGGTTGCAAAAAATTCCATCAGGTTCCATCCGTCTGTTGTGAAAGAAGACTTCGCTATGCCCTTCGAAATTTTCATGATTGTACTATTGTTAAGAATGGCAATGATGAGAAATTGAGAACCATAAATTGGTACGGTAGAAATCAAGTCAAGGTGACCACTCTCCTCTAGTCAGCGTGGTTGCAGAGGAATAGGACCTTGTTCAACGGGTAGGGAGTGTGCCCGGAAAATATTGTAAGGAAGGGGTGTTCTTTCTTTAATTTTTGGGTTCGACACTTGTGGTTGCTCTAAACTTTTACCCTCCTTTTTTTGAGGTAATATATTGGATGGATACTGATCTCCTGTAACTATGCCTTACCTTTTCGAAAAAACTAAATTGGTAGAAATCGAACTTCCATACCATCAGCAGATCACAAATTTGAGAACAAAGGATGTTGATGTTCAGTGAATGTATTATATAGTTTTTTGATTATTTGGGAAATGGTTGGCCTTCTTGTGATGGCACCAAAAATGACGCATAAACCCGGTTTCAAATGGGAAAAATTTCAGAAGCGGTGGTTCTATCTGCATCTATTTCATCATCAATGGGGACTCCCATATCAGACTTCTTCATGGCTGGCACATCATTTGCATCATCTTCAGTCATTGCAAAAATTTGCTTCTTCTACTGCAACTTTCTTGTATTCTCTTTTTTAAGAAAAAGAAAAAGAAAACCTTATCCCAATTTCCTACTTGTTTTCTTAATCAGTTCATTGACAAGCAGCTTAGCAATTGATGCATTTTTTTCCCTTGGTCAAGCAAAGGGGAGGACAGATGCATGTTCTTCCCATACTTAACCATATTCCTATCACTTTGGCATTTTTTTTGGTAAAGGTAAAGGATGATCTCTTTGGCAATGTTATATAGAGTAGATGAGCTATTGGATCCTCCTCCATGTCCAATTAGCTTATTAGTATCAAGTCTCTAGTGTAGTTCTATATCACTTTGTTTGAGTGTGGGACTTGGGCCAATATATATAGGCCTTGGAGATACTTCTTTACATGAGACAGAGGCAAGATTATAGAACACTTGGTTGTTTGGTTGCTTCTCTAGTAGAGTAGGTTGTGGCATCACAAACTTCACTTTGTTTAATACATGCCATATTAGTTTCACTATCCAACTCGGTGTTGATACAAAATCTAATCACCAAGATTTCATTACGATGCTTGCTATGGTCTATGGATTTTGTCCATGCATTGAATTCAAAGAAGGTAGCGCATGATGGGGTATGTTGAGTGTTGAATATATAACAAGGATGTGGAAATCGATAGTTGATATTTAGTCGGTGAGCTTACTGATTAAGTATAGGGTATGTGAGGGATTAATTTGCTAAGTTTTTATAATATTTATAATTCAGTGTGTGTATTGAAATTATGCACATATGTATTAATTTATTTTTTGGACATGCACATTTTGTCAATAAACAATAAGTATGGATCTAGATTACTCAAAGAAAATCCCTTGCATGTGAAATGAGTCAAAACTCATCATGATCCATATGTTTAAAGTTGAAAACAACACGGCAGCAATCACCAAATTGAATATTACCAACAAATGGAATACAACCATCATAAAAAATAAATAAAAGAGTAAAAAACTATTGACAAACACCATAATCAACTAGGACAATTGTGTTTGATGTGGAAGATTCGTTATTAGACTCTTCTGTTGTGACGGTGGAGCTTAGAAGGCGTTGAGATGGCCTTAAACTAGCCTTATCGGTGGTTTATAAGCCTAACGATGATGGGGCTTAACAACAACTATGGGTGGAGTTGAGTCAGGTGGCAGAAAGAGTCCTTGGATGTTTGTGGCTAATTGGGGGTGATTTCAATGTCACTTTGCTCTCAGAGGATAGGCCTGGTGATAGGGGAGGGAGAGATCGTGGTTTAGATGCTTTTGCGGAGTTAGTTGCTATGCATGGCCTCCTTGATGTGATTCCTAGCTCGTGTGCTTATACATGGAGGAGTTCGGCAGGCTAGATGTCTCGGATTGATAGATTGCTATCCAGTGTGGAAATGGCAGAAGTTTTTCCTTTGGTAGGAGTGCAACCTTTGGAGAGGCTATTTTCATATCATACCCTTTCGATGTGGTAGTCTAACAAGGAAAGGCAATTTGGGACGTAGTTCAAATTTGAAAGATCATGGTTTTGGAGGAGGGCCTCAGGGAGAAGGTGGAAGAGCGATGGAGATCATCTTAGCCGATGGGCTCAATTGTGACAAGGATGGAGGCTAAGTTGTGAGACCTGCTGGTATTTTTGAAGACTTACATGAAGCAGATTAGAGAGGAATGAAGTAGGAGGAAGGATGAGGCATTAGCGAACATTACAAGACTTGATAGGGAGGAGGATGAGGAAAATCTATCTAAGGCTGATTGGGTTGCTAGAGCTGCACAGTTGTGCATGGTGTAGGAGGAGGATCGTAAAGTAGGGGTGGACTGGAAGACCAATTCGAGGCAGAAGTGGTTGAAAGAGGGTGATTCTAATGCTAGATACTTCTACTTGGCAGCTTCAGGGAGAAAAGGAGGAACTGGATAAAGAAGCTTCGTGTGGATGTAGAGTTTCAAGGCAAGGAAGCTACAAGTTGAGCAGCTGCAAAGTACTACAAGGAATTCGTAGGCAGGAGGCTGGGTGGGAGGTGGAAGTGGATAGGAGTTGAGACGTCGAGACTAATGATGGAGTAGGCAGATGGCTTTATTTTACCCTTCAGCGAGGATGAGGTCCGAAGGGCGATTTGGGGGTTGAATGCAGTTGGTTAACCAAACCCTGATGGGTTTCCAGTGCACTTCTATAAGGAATTTTGGACCTTGGTTAAGGAAGATGTTATGCAGGTTGTTTCCAAGTTTGCGAATGGCAACCAAGGTTTCAATAGAATTAATAAGTTCTACATGTTCTTGCTTTTGAAGGACGAGGCAGAGGCTATTAAAGATTTTAGACCCATCGCGTTGTCAAACCCTCTGTATCTTATTGTTGCCAAGGTTTTGGCGAATATGTTGAGGGGGGTTTTGGATGGCATTGTCGCACATGTGTAGACGGCGTTTGTCCTGGGCCGTAACATACTAGATGGATTTGTCATCACCACGAAGATTCTGGCTTTTTGGAGGAGGGAGAAGAGGAAGGCATTCCTTTGGAATGTTGATTTCAGTAAGGCATATGACTCTGTCCAATGGTCATTTATTTGGGCATCTTTGGTAAAGAGGGCTTCCTCTCTCGATAAGTGGAATGGATGAAGAGATGTGTCACGAAAACATCTTTTTCAATCCTCATTAGTGGGAACCCGACGGGTGGATGGATTCTACCGAGAAGGGATGGTTGGACAAGAGCGTCCTTTGGCACCTATGTTTTTTGTTTCGGCAACAGATGCACTGGCAAGATCCGTTGGTATGATCTGTGAGGAAGGGTTTGGTCAAGGGGTCATCGATAGGGGATGGAGTGTAGATTTCGGTGCTTCAATACGTTGATAAAACTATTTTCTTTGTGGAAGGATCGAAGGTTGAAGCTCGAAGAATGCACCCTTCTAGAGTTGTTTGATGAGGCTATTGGCTTGCTGATAAACTTCTCTAAGTGCAGCTCGGAGTTACATATGGTAGAGGGTAGCTTACCCATTTCCTACCTTGGTTTCCCACTGGAGGGTGCCAATTCAAAAATGGGTGCCTTTGATTGATAGGATGGAAAGGAGCCTAGCAAGTTGGGTCTCCAAGGTTCTATCCAGAGGGGGAAGGTTGGTGGAAGGAGGGTAGTTCAATCATATAGCTACAACTAGAGCTTTGAGGATAGCTATTAAAGGTGAGCTATGCAATGTGTCTCCCCTTTATAGAGATCTTAAGAAGTGGTGTCTTCCCTATATGGAGACCTCGAGTGGGCCTTCCTCTCCTACATGGAAACTCTAGGCATGGCCTCTCACATATGCAAATTAAAACCAGACTCTCTATATGGAAATCTCAAAATCAGCTTCTTTTATATTTCTTTTGTATAAAGAACCATACAGAGGACCTTAAAGAGTAGATCTCTCTCATATGGGATTTTAGAAAGGTTCATGCTTGAATTTTTCCTCTTCCATATTTGTTAGATTCATAGAAACCATTCAACCAAGTTAGCCGAAGGAATACAATGGAAGTGGAATTCTCCCTTTCCTTCTATTTTATTATTATTTATCTGAACTCTCTCTTTCTCATTTTTGTTTCTTTTTACCCCTTTTTTCTCTTTCCCTTCTTTTTTTCTCTTAATCTTTTTTCCTTAAAGAATTCAAAATTATACTCCTCCATGAACTAGAGACCAAGCCTTGCATGTAGCAAGACTACATTTCTCATTCTATACTTGATGTGATTAGCCTGAATAGGAACAGCAGAAAAGAACTTTCTCTTGAGAATTATGAAGAATAGAGAAAATCTTTGCCTCCACGATATTCTCCTAAATTGCGCCAAGAAGAAATTACGAACATACAATGAATACCATGATGTAAAAACCATGAACCTCCACAAGAAGAAAATTATAGCGCAAACATAGAAGTGCATAAACATGGAGAAACACATAGCCTAACTTCGAATAAACAAGGCAAGAACCCTGAGAAGAAGGCTAAGAATCGCCTCCTCAAATACCTTGTTGAATAGAAATAAATGACAATGAACACAGCAAGAAGAATATCCAAATAGAACTTTATTTACATTGAAAACCCTTATGGTTTAGGGTTTTTCTTTTTTTTTTTGTGTGTGGGTATTTCTCAATTGAATAATGGGGTACAAGAGCCTTATAGGTCATCACTCTCTTCTCAAGTTCTCAATTTGACAAGGTGAGACTAGAACATACATGGATTTTGATAGGATCCATTTAGCCCAACTAACTAAACATTCATCTCTCTCAAAATAAAGTGAATATTGTCAACTCCCAAGTGTGAACTACTATCCATAGACTATTTATATGAGAAACACTTTTTTTTCATCCATTAGCCACAGATAATTGGTCCTAGGAATAGGATGTACCTAGAGTTTGTTAGTTCTGATATAATTGCGGAGAGATGTTTGAAGCAAATGCAATTCAAGTAGCAAACTTTTGCATGCTATGGAAGTGCTCCACACAAATATTCAAAGCCATTCCCACGAAAAAAAACAATTATTTCATTCATTTTACATTGATTCAGAGGGATTCATATTAACCTTCTAATGGTGATCATTTAGCTAAGTATTTTGTTGTCCCCTTTTAATTTGTGAGACTACTTGGTTTATTTTAGTAAAGTTATCTATCTTTTTTAGTTGGTTTGTGGACATCTATGTAAATTCTTCGATGGGTTCCTTTATGTATAGAAGAAACCCATCCATCAGAGAATTATTTCAGTTTGTTTCATAATATAATTGTTACTTTAAACAGGTAATATATTGGATGTTTACTGACCCTGTAGTCATCCTTCACTGTTTTTTTTTTAAAATGTGACTTTAAGTGTTTGCGTTGCTTCACTTTATGTAGTTGCATTTGATTCTACAATGTCTTACTACTAGTTTCTGTCCTCAATTTTGTTGAAGCAAGTCTCATTATCTCAAGTTTGGAGCAATTAATAAAACATGAAGGAATCAGAGGAATGTATCGTGGTCTTTCTCCTACAATTTTAGCTCTACTTCCAAATTGGGCGGTAAGAACATTTATAGATCTTTTTGGTACCCTACCCAAAAAAAATGGTGTTATTTTTTTAAGTTAAGAAATTTATATTTTTGCATGGTTACATTTTCATTCCTATATTTTGAATTGTGGAAATGTTGGTCAAAGGTGTAGTTTTGGCTTGTAGATATCTAGAACAACAAAATTCATACAAAATTGACTAGAAAACATTCATCTATTTGAAAAATATGTTGAAAGCATCCAATACTATTAAACATAAGAGTATTAAAATGTCCGGGAGGTGCTTCTATCTAACACCACTATCCTTGCACATTGATGTGGCAAAACACAAGGATCTTCATTCTTGCTTAAAACCATGCAAAAGGAACTTCCTTCGGTTCCTTTCTGAACCAGAAGAGGCAATGAGAGGTGGAAAGAGCGTGGTGTTGGAGAGGTGATCTTCGGGGGACTCTCATGGGATCTCCACAGAGTAAGGGGATTGGTTACATGTCACCGGCAAGAGGAGGTCACTTTGATCATCGTGGCAGGGATCTCCACCGTGGAGGGATGTAGGCAATATTGTCTACTTTAAGTGTTGTGGCAGGGGTCATGAGGGACTATTGCGACCCCATGTGTTGCCTTCGATGTAGTGGAGTGGGCCACGGTTGATCATTATGGCCTAAGAGTCCCTAGGCATCAGCTCCTATGTCGCCACCTCCTCCTTGCACTCCTGAGGTAGAGGTGGTGGGTCCTTGGCTTGGATGGTCGACCTACTCGGCTCTAAACTGGAGTCTGCTTGTAGGAGACATCTTGCGTGGCACCGCAACGTTGTCATTGGTAAGGAAGATGCTTTGCGAGTGGGCCTTAACAGTGGGGGAGGTTAAGGTTGCAGTTTTCACTCCATAACACCTCATCTTCAACATTATGTTGTTGGATAAGGATGCCTTATGTTTCAAGGAGATGGATGTTGGTGATGTGCGAATCCGGTGGAGGCCACTGACGCAACATGATGGGGCTTAAGGGGAAAGGCCATCAGTGAAAGAGGTTGTCTCAATTGCCATTTAGGGCATTTCCCTCCGCTTGAGAACAGTGGAGGTGGTGGAATTTGTTTGCTCTTCCTTTGCGAGATTGAAGTCATGCGCTAGTGTTAGCTTCGATAAGGGGGATCTATCCGCTATTAGAGCCGAGCTGGAGATAATTGATGGTTGTCATGTTCTAGAGAAGCTCACACTCTGCCTTAAGGGATCATCGTCAATGCTTGTAGTGAGGATGGCTACCTTTAATTATGGGAGGTAGACTTTTGTGCAAGTGGTAGGAGGAGCTCCGACAACGTTTGGGCAAATAGTGATGCATCAAATTCTGAAGGCCAAGAGTCACGCCGCAAATTCCGAGAGGGGATCGGATCTTGCGCCATAAGATCTGGAAACTAACAGGTTGCCAGCGAAATTTCCCCCTTTGGCACAAACGAGTTTTGAAGGCGAGGTGACAATGGTGTTGCTCGTTTGGACCTTAAGCAAGGGGGATCCAGATCCGTAAACGAATCCAAACGTAGTAAGTCTTCACTTAACCAACTTAGGCCCTCCTCTTCATGTGGGCTAAACTATTCCTCTCCTTTTCCAGTGGGTGGGTCCTCTTTACCCCCAATCGTTGTGATGCAAGAGTTCCACAATGTATAAGACCCCCATGCAGTGTAGGTCCCCTTACAATGGCGATGGAGAAGTAGGATCCTATCAAGGTGACGATGCCACCTTTGGAAGTCAAAGAGTGAAACCCAGGTGGTGCCTACCTCGACGTAGGTGAAAAGTATGGATGATCATGAGGTCGGTGATGCTGAAGATGGCTCATCTGTGGGGAGACTTCTAATCGGTAGGTGGAAGCCTACTCATCGTCCTAAGTGCTGCCTTCTTTTTCGTCTTCGCTAGAGCTTCCACAATCGTGCCTTAAGGGAAGTCGTGTTGCGGTCGAAGGTTGTTGCTAGATCTAATGATCGTGTAGAGGACACCGGGCTTGAGATGATGCTGCAGCAATGCCTTGAAGATGCTCTCTCATCTGGTTGCAAACGATGATGAGGTTGGCAAGAGGTTGGAGATTGCGAGGGCCACCAGCTTTCGGTAGAGTCAAGGGGAGCTTAGATGGTTGCCCCATGACAGCCATCCTATCATGGAATGTGACGACTTGAATGAATCCTCGAGGGAGGCAGCCTTGGGGCATTACATTCGTTCCTAGGGGACTGATCTAGTCCTACATCAGGAGATGATGTTGGAAGGTTGCTTGCAGTGCACCTAGAGGGAGGTGGGAGAAGGTTTTATGGAGGGGGCACCATGATTTGCTTTAGGCAGGTCAAGAGGTGTTCGTATTGGCCAGAGGGAGGACATGTTCTCAATGGAGGAAATAGTGAAAGGTTGATATGTTCTAACTGTTTGGGTGTCAAGGCGTAAAGATGACCTTCAAATGATTATATCAACGGTATATGGTCTATCAAATGATGGTGCTCAAAGCTAGTTATGGGAGGATTTGACAGAGGTGGCTGCTTGGTTTCATAGTGTTCCTTGGCTAATTGCGGGTGACTCCTAGGGAGGTCAAGGTGGTATGTTTAGTGGCATGCTTCTCCTATGATTGTCTTCCATCTCCTCATAAGAGGGGTTTCCATGTAAACCTAAGCGTTTCAGGGTGATGCTTTAATTTATTTATTCATTTTATTTCAATTATCTATTTCAACAGTTCCCTTTTTTTTCCTGGATCTTCATCCCATTGAAAAGCAAAGGCGCAATGAATATCTTCCTCAATATAGGGTCATCTATTATTGGAAACTATTTCCTTTTCCAAAAATATATACATATTGGAAACTAGTTATCTCCTATGTGCATTGCGCACACAGCAGATTCAATTGGGTTAATGACAAACCCAAGTTTGACTGAGAACAGCATGCACTTAGTGGTTAAAATTTGACCAAAAAAACCTTTGTTTAGAGATTGGTTTCTATGATGATAAGAGTAATCCTTCAATGATTAAACATAATTCCCTGAGAGATCTATACAGTATCGCCAAGCACATAGAAAATACAATTGTACGGTTGCTTGTTGATATTTCCATCCTTTAACTCCATTGACATTTTTCATGTTGTCTCTCCCATCTCATTCTTCTACAGCATAATTCTGCGAAAAGCAAAAAATTAGCCTTTCTTGGACTCAGTAAACTACCCTAAAAATTTTCAGCAACTAAACAAAGTCTGTGAACATACCAAGATCACAACATGCAAACTCAACAATTGGTATCACTCAGATCACATAAGTTAATTATGAGTTCATTTGAAAATCTAAATGTGAACTTCAAAATAGAAGATCCAGGACCAGGCAATTGAAAGAAAAAGTAACAAGCAACAAAATCTGATATGAGTGCTCCTAAAACTGGGTGGATCACAGACCCCTCACATGTTCATTGAAACTCACTATCCAATTAGCCGTGAAGAATTACAACTGTCCAATCAGGTACCTGAGCAATATTAGAGTCCTTTCTTGTTAACTGATTCTCATCTACTCCATCAAATTTTCCTCCCAATAAGCTACTTCCTTCACTCAGAAATATATTGCTAAGAGAAACTTGTAACTATGAAGTCCTAGGAGCCTCAAGACTATCAACTTGGATGTCAAAGATACAGGGCCCTTTTCTATTTTAGGAGGGAGATGATCTTGCTGGTAGAAATAGATCACATTACCTTTATCTCCTTTCCAAATTATTGGAAAGCCCGAAATCTATATCTAGGCAATTGGAGGAGGGGACTCGAGGAGGTGGTAGGGGGGAGGCATCATCAAATGGAGAGGAAGTGGCTGGAGGGGAGCAAAGGGAGAGGATGCTACTGGAGCCAATGAGGTGGTTGGACACAAGGTCATTCAGAAGTGATGGCCAATGTTTTTTCTTTTTGTGGGAAGAGGGGGATCGGCGGCAGTGACGGCAAACCTCACAATGATGGAGAGGGAGATAATGGTATTTTCAGAATTCTAACAAGGGCAAAATGGGACTTTGAAATTTTGAAGAAATGCTCCCCATGAGTTTTTTTACATAGAAAGATTTCTGCATCATTTCCAGCCCTAATTGCTACCAACAGATTCATTGGCCAAGCTTTTCCAGTTTTAGATCTGAAACAAGCCTGTCTCAATTGCTCCTTTTCCCCCAAAAAAAAGCCTGTCTCAATTGTGCAATCCTCCCTTGAAGCTTCTGCAAGCACTCTTTTGAGGAAAGGTCAATCAAGTAAACCTTGCTTTGCAGACAGTAATGATTTCACGGATAATGAACAATAGAAAAGCAAGTATTTTACTTATAAAAAAAAGAAAAAACAAGTATTTTTCTGGGGAAGATTATTGTAAGATACTTTCCATGATTTAACTTTGTCAAAAGTCTTTCGAAAATGGAAAGACAACATAGACTGGACTATAAAAACACAGTTTTCTCAATTATTTGACTTCATTTTCATTTTAGTACCTCCATTAGTACCAGCCTCAACTCTGCTGCAACATCATCGCAGAGCAACATGCTTACACTATTCATGGAGGCCATCGTCATTTGCAGCTAACACCAGTGATTCCCGTTTCCTGCATAATTGCCCGTCCCATCTCACTTCCTTCTTGCATAGCACTGTCATTGTGACCCCACTTGACCATCTCTGTGCGACCAAGTCATTATTGTGGAACTCCATCATAGTCTTTGAGCATTTCAAAACACCAGCAACATTGTCACTGCAAGACAAGTCAATAGGGTCAATCAGTGGTCTTAGCTCCAGCTTTGTCTGAAAGTCCAAGCAACACTACCTTTTCCTTGCTTGCTTTTTTTGATGCCACCATTGCCCAAGCTACCTCCACTTTCGACATGAATTATCGACCTTATTTTGGATTTTGGTGGCATGTCTTGGAGAGAGAATGATCATTAAGAGTCTTGAGAGGGTTCATTTGGAAAGTATTACAAAGATGCCTGGCTCTCCCAATTTTTCTTTGAAACCAAATTTAGAACATGGAAGAGTTTTTCAAACAAGGTCCAAAAGAAAAGATAAATTTGTAAAATTTTTGAATTTGTAGAATGCCCCAAATTTTGAGATAATTGCAGAATCAATTTGTCATGGAGAGATCTCTATGTCTGAAGCAGAAGTCAACTCATCAGCAGACAAGTTTTCCAAGCAGAGAGTAATTGATACGAGCTCCAGCATACAAACACAATTTTTTCATTTATTTTAATTTTCTTTGAAGTGGAAGTCAAAGCATTACGAGGAGAGTATTCCAAGCAAATCATAATCCATACGTGTTAGAGCATACAAACAAAATTTTTCAATGATTTTAATTTCATTCTCATATTAGTAGATCTTTTAGGTTAAACAAATTAATTGATTAGTTTGGATTTCCAAATTAGGATTTAATCAGTTTAGGATGTTTTATTTGTTCCTTGTAATAGGATTAAGATTAGTTATTTCCTTATTTCTTGCATCCCTTATTAAGGCAATATCATTGATTTAGGGAGAGTTGATTAATAAAAGTCCAAAAAGTCCTTTGGGTGTTCTCTCTTCCAACTACATTAAAATAGACCATCTATCCCCTTCTTAGGTTTAAATTTATTAATGCTCCTCTTCCTCCCTTCTCCCCCTATTTTCCAACTACCCCTTCCTCCTCAACACTTCCCTCCTACCTCAACCTCCTTTACAACCTTCCATCCAACTCCACCACCTCCTCTTCCATGACCTCCTTATCCTTACCATCCTCTTCCTCTCTAGCTTGTCCTCCCTTCGTCCCCTCCCCCACCTCCACTTGCTCTGTAGCTCGTCCTTGTTGCTCCATTTTTTCCTCCACCACTTACTCGTCTACTTATTCCTCTCCAACTCTCTTCACCTCCTTATCTCCTATCCAACACATTGTTCCTCCACCCACTCTTCCCTGACATCCACTCCTTTTCCCTTATCTCATCCTTCCACCTTCTCGCCCTCCCCAACTTCCTTTGTCCCTTACTCCATGTCCTCTGTCAACCCCTCCCTCTTTTCCCACTTCCTCCTCTACTTCTCTCCAACATATCTTACCTCACCTACCTCTCCAAATCCTTCTTTCTTCCTCTCCACTCATACCTTTGCTCCCTCCTCCATAGCTACAAATCAAAGCACCAGTTGGAAATAGTCCTTACGACTCTACAATTGTCATCACTATCATAAACTCTTCCTTTTTGTCTTATTTGATATCACAAAGCTAGAATTTAAGAGGAGGCACAAAGTAGACTACAAGCATATTAACAATTGTAGTTTTTACTAATATTAGCTTTTAGAAATTAGCTTAGAATAGATACTTTATTACACTTATCTCAATTTCTATGCTTACGGATAGAAAAAATTTAGCTATTTAAATTGTCACAATCATATAAATAAATCACATTTACATTTAGTTTATCGCTTGATTTTTTAGAATCTATTCTTATTTTATAAGAAGTCAACACCTCTTTAAAAAAGACAAAATATATATCAATATCATTAACATTAACAAGAATAAGATATTAAATAATTGTACATATCTTTAAAAAAATTAATGTAGTATTCAATATTATGAAAGGAAAAGCTTAATTAATTAAAAACTAGTGAGCTTTTATTATGTTCTAGAATTTTAGGGTTAAAATGAAATTTTGAGGGGAGGAAGGAGGGGAGAGAGTGGTGGAAGGGACCATATGGAATGCAATTAATTTTTTATTGTTTGATTTACATTCATATCGTTGAATCTTAACTTTTTTTCGTGTAAATTTGAGGCCTAAAAACATTTTTAAAATTTTTTTGAGCCACTTGCATGGGGAACCTTAGGTCGGGAGGGTAAAGCACGCCCCCCTTGGATTTGTCCATGAGTAGCACATTGTTACCATCAATGACATTATTGGTATGAATAACACACTATGGGTACATTACTTCGAATATGACATCTTTTACATCACAAATGCAATATTGGTGTCAATTATACATTATCTATACAAGTTAGATATTATTGGTATTATAAACATATATCATTAATATAACAAGCATGTCATTAGTATTAATAACACATTATTGGCATCACAAATATGTGTGTTTGGTATTAGTTATACATTAATGGTGTCATTGCACATTGTTAATATCATAATAACATTGCTAGTGTTTTTCATGAGGGCAATGGAGGGGAAGGAGGGGTAGAGGAAGGAGTTGGAGACAAGATGGAGGTAGGGGAGGAGTTTAAGAAGAGCAGGTGGAGGTGGGTGGGGAGGTGGTGGAGGGAGGAGGTTGGGAAAGGGGTTAAGGTGGGGAGGAAGTATGGTAGGCAGAAAGGAGTTAAAGATGAGTAGGTGGAGGTTGAGGAGGAAGTAATGGTGGTGGAAGATGAGGGAGGATATGAAGGAGGACAAGGTGGACGAAGTTGGGGAGGTGGTGGAGGGAGGAGGTTGGGAAAGGGGTTGAGGTGGGGAGAAAGTTTGGTAGGAGGAAAGGAGTTAAAGATGAGTAGGTGGAGGTTGAGGAGGAAGTGATGGTGGTGGAGGATGAAGGAGGACAAGATGTAGGAAGTTGGGATTGAGGTGGAGAGATGGAGCTAGGAGAGGAGGAAGGAGAAGCTAGTCAAGAACAAGTCCAAGAGGAGATGATGATGGAGGATGGGAGGGTAGAGAGTCGATGAGCTAGAGCAAAGGTGAAAATAAGGGAGAAGAGGACAAAGGAGGGAAAAGAAGATGGAGAGGGGGTTGTGGAAGTTAACTGTAAGGGAGAATGTGGGTAGAGATGGGGTAGAGGAGCTAGACAAGAGGTAAGGGAAGAGAGAGGTGAAGGTAAGTGATGAGCAAGAGAGTAGGGGAGGAGATAGTTTTGGAGGACTAGAAATAAGTTCAAAATTTGGAGAGGAACCAGAGGGGTTCTTTCCATTCATATTACACTTTTGACAATGCCAAACCATGAAAAGGAGCCTTACAATAATGTTCCCCATTTTCTTTCCTAAAACCGTGTCAGCAAATGTGTTTGTTTCCTTCGAAGAGGGCACATGAAGATTTCTATTTTTTGGAGGCATTTGCTTCAAGAGCAGGCAAGGATCTTGGAGTAAAGAGATTGCAGACATCAGTATCAGGATTCATCAAATTGCAAAAGAATTACATATGAAAAACTCCAATTGTATATATTGATTTGCTTGTGGATTAAGTTTTGCTTGGAAGCATTTGGAGCTGGAGGTGGTAATATTTTAGTTGGATTACCTTAGGGTGTGTCTGGTTGTGGGATAAACTAATCCTGGGATAAGTGCTTGGTTTAAGTGATGTTGGGGTGTGCGGTAATACGATGGGATAGGTGATAGGTATGATGTGATGGTTCTTATAGAAGTGGTTATAATATTTTCATTATATTGGAACTTGGAAAAGGTTATGGTGGAGTATTTTGTGGGATTACACAAAACCAGCTTTAATCCCCAACATATTGCATTCTCACTGTAGAGATAACCGCTTTCGACGGGATAATCCAGAGGTTTATCTTTCAATTGACCAGAGTGCAGTTGTTAACAGGGGGAATCATCATCCTAACTTTACACCAGTTTTAGGTCTAGGGGATATTGATGAATTTAATTTATGTAGAAATAACTATTAGCTTGGTTCCAACTAGTTGAGATTGCTAAATGAAATATCAAACTCGTTTAATTAAACTGATAGACCATGATAACATGTGGAAAAAGAACTATTTGTGATGTATATCTATTCTGGAAATCTGTGTTCGACATTTTTATACATATCTTTATTGGATTTCTTAGGCAAAATATGCTTTTCATAGTAACAACCTTCTTCTATTGAGATTTTGACAATACTTATTTTATATCTTTTGATGTTATGCCTTTTTTAGAGGGCATTTAATACTTTTCTTTTAGTTCTGTGATAGAATAATTTGTGGTGAACTGAACCGTAACATATGTGCATCTGGCCAGTCCTAATTCATTCTAACTGTTTTTTGCTAGTGATAATCATTGTTTCATGATGCAGGTTTATTTCACAGTTTACAATAAACTAAAAGGCCTTCTACAAACTAGTGGTTGATCCATATTCTTAACAATCTTTTTGAAGATTTTGTTAATTGTGTATAGCCTACAATTATGTATGATATGCCTTTGTAGAGGATGGAAAGAAACGGCTTTCATTTGGTGCAAACATCATAGCTGCTTCAGGTGCTGGAGCTGCAACTGCTGTTGCTACAAATCCTTTATGGGTTGTGAAGACCAGACTTCAAGTATTTTTCATGCTAGAATCTCTGTTTCTTGCACGTTTTTTTAGTTTCTGCATTGATGTATTTCTACACTTATTTGTCGTAGTAGAAAATAATCATTCTATCCTTGCTGTGCAATTTCTTACTCGCAAGTTGAGAATTGAATTTGATGATGAAATTGGTATGACATCATGATAGCAAAAACTTTAGGGTAAGGTCAAGCAGAGGCCACATCATTCTATCCTTGCTGTGCAATTTCTTACTTGCAAGGTGAGAATTGAATTTGATGATGAAATTGGTATGACATCATGATAGCAAAATCTTTAGGGTAAGGTCAAGCAGAGGCTCTTGCATTAACTGCAGGAATATGATGTCTATCACCATCAATGTTGTTGGATTTATTTTTTCCCAGCATGATCTGTAAATATTAGGGTCATTTGTATAGTTTCTAGGTTTCCATATAATCATGTACTTCAATAAACGACCAAGTTTATTTCTGATGAGAGAGGTGATTGTTGGTGTTGAGTAATTGGATAGTGTGTGAGATCCAATTACAAATGGTTTAGTCCCGCATAGTGGAGTGGGAAAAGGAGAGATGTGTGGTAGCCTATAAAAGGGCCCTTGTACCCCCCATTTATCCTCGAGAAGAAATATTATGAGATCATGCCCATTGGGACACTTCTCCCGTGATTTCCTCCTCTCTCTTTATGAAAGGGGTTTCTACGTAAACCCAAGCATGATTGTAATGCTATTGATATTGTGTGTATTTCTTATGCTTTTATAATTTAACATGATATCATAATCATTTTTGGGTTTCTTTTATCATTATTTTCATTATTATTCTTGAGTTTTCATCGTTGTTTGTGATGAGGAGTTGGATGGCATTGCCCCTGCTAGCGTTGGCTAAGGGAGTTATCAAGGAGAAGACCTTAAAGGAGGTGCAAAAGGAGAAGCTCTCCAAGTCCGAGAGGAGGCAACGGCCAGATCAACGAAGGTGCAACATCCCAAATATGCACGTGGCACTCAGATATGAAAGACGGCATGTCATCTAATCTCTAGATTGGTAGCACATTTATGCAACGGTGTGCATCTGCGTGTGGCTAGATCTACGCCATTGGCAGTGTAAAAGGCTGCAGCATGAGATTTGGTGGTGCCACCAGAGAAGGGGGAACAACGATGATGATGATGATGACCTTGGTGAAGACAACTTGGTTGAGCTAACAAGGAGGAGGTAGCACGCAGGAGAAGCCCAATGAAAGGGGGAGCTAAGCACGAGAAGATCGATGTGAGTAGGAGCATGGCGTGAGGAGATTGATGCGAGCAATGCTGCACATGGAAGAGGCCGATGAGAGGACTCGTGCGAAGAGATGATTGTGGCAAACCATGGCAACGCACTCGGCGAAGCCAGCAATGGACTTCAGCTGGGGAGGACAAATAGTTTAATCCCACGTAGTGGAGTAGGAAAATGAGAGGTGTATGGTGACCTATAAAAGGACCCTTGCACCCCTCATTTATCCTTAAGAAACATTATGAGATCACGCCCATAAGAGTGCTTCTCCCATGATTTTCTCCCCTTTTCATGAGAAAGGTTTTCACATAAATCCAAGTATTCATGATGGTGATGTTGATGTTGTGTTTATTTTATTTCGTTTTTATATTTTACCAATTTCTATACCCCCTTTTTCTAGCAACTCTAACTGTAGTGAGGTTTTTGCCTTTTCACTTCTAGTTCTAAAAGCCCACATAATGGAGGCACCTTGCGTTAATTAGCCAATAGCCAACATAATACTAGTGGGATCTTCCCTCCTCTATGAAGTGGCATCTTTTAAACACGGATCCAAATATTCAATCACATTTCATTGTGGTTTACCTACTAAATATGCACCACATCGATGTGGATGTGAAGGCTATGCAAGGATTCTCGCATGAGCATGTGTAAAGAAGCTCACATGAGCATGTGTAAAGAAGCTAGTTATGCCACTTTACTGGTAAAGTTTATCATAAAAGAGCACTTTAATAGGTGCACTCATAAAGTTATGGATACAACGATTAGAAGGAATATCCAAATCCTTTGCCTAAAGGAGATATTATGCTAGGAGAGAGCTAAGGAGATAAAAAATGCAGGTTTCAAATCATAATACTCAGGAAAGAAGAAAGATCGAAATAGGGGTGTTATTATCATCCATAAGGATTTGAAAAAGAGTGTAGTTGATTAAGAGATTTGAGTTTAGATTGTTTTGATGAAATTTGCCTTAGAAGAAGAGATTTTGAATATCATTTGGACTTATGCATCTCAAGCTGGTTTGAAGAAAAATTTGGGTGACCGCCATCACTGCTCTATCCTCTTTCTTCTTAGTCAAAGACAAAAGGGGTGGGTAAGGCCCTCAAGGCTTGGGTCTCACGAGGGGAGGTCGTTGCGGCTTTGGGCCGTGACAAGGAGATGGGAGTGGAGGTGCTGCCCCTCGACGAGAGGAAGTTCTTGGTGCTTGGCCTTCCCTCGCCCGAGAGGGAACGACTCTGCTTCGAGGTGCTCTGGATGAGGACAGGGAAGTTGAGGTGGCATAAGCCTTGCGTCCACGATGAGGCATCGTCTGAGCGATCTCCAGAACAACTGGTTCACGAGTTGATCATCATGGGGATTCCGTGGTGGTTGAGGACAGTGAAGGTGGTGCAGGTAGTGGTGGCCCCATTTGCACAGCTTTGGGAATGCATGAATGCTGGTCTTAGTGCGATACCACTGGTGGCGATGGTGGAGCCCAAGGTGGGCCTTCCCCTGTTGGAGAAGGTTGCACCTCGCCTCGGGGGATCTTCCTGGGTTGTAATGTGCACACCTCGAGAAGGATCCTCGCAAGGTGGGGCAACCGGAGCTTCGTCGAGGGGAGCGGTGCGGAGGAACTCGGCGAAGACGTGGAGGTGAAGTGTCGATGACGTGGACACGAGAGCCGATGATTCCACCCCAATCACAAAGGTGGCGCCTTTCAATGCAACGATCTCGCCACAGATGGAGGATTCGAAAGTGGAAGGGGCAATCGCAAGAGTGGGATTCATGCATGCAATTGTGCGTGAGCAACTGGAGGGGTTAAGTGCAGCACAAGTTGATTTGTCGTCACCTGGACCCGATTTTGAAGGAGGCCTCGCACCCGGATTTGGTGTTGCAGCGGATTCAGATCTACCTCATGGTAGGGATCCGGATGCTAGGGGTCGGCCCATGACTCTTGGAGACACCCCTTCGAAGCGGTTTGAAGGAGTATCAGGGAATCTTTCCCAAGATCCTTTGCTCCTGATGCTGGAGGAAGCATGCCCACAGGATGAAACTTTGGCGACCACAGACGCAACTCCGGAGTGTCAGGAGATGTGGTCGGTGGAACCGACAGTGGATGTTGGGACAGCGGCGCACATGGTGGCAGTTGGGATACCGGAGATGGGGGAGTTGCCGATGGTCACCACAGTGGCTGACGGAGTGTTGGAGAAGGCAGGGACACCTGTTGGGGTGGAGGTGCACGTTGGCGACTAAGAGGCGGAGGAGATGCCAGAGGTCAACACGAGGGTGTGGCGACCACACATTATGGTCGGATGGCGGGGCGGGGGCTACGATACAACCAGAGGTAGAGATTTCGGAAAAGCAAGCGGGGGGGTTAAATGGTGGTTGATGGGAGGGTTGCGATCCTCGCGTCAGGAGAATGGCGTGCTGGACTTGAAGGACGAGGAGGTGGGCCGAATGGTAGAGGCAGCTGGCTTTTGCCCGACCACGAGGGAGATCACTATGGTATCTCAATGAGTGGTGTTATCTTAGAATATCAGGGGTCTTAATTGTAGGTTTTAACGGAGGGGAGTGAAATTTGTGTGATAAATAAAATAAAGCAAAAATATAAATAACAAATCTCACAAAAGAATGCAAATACACAAGTATACAAGAATTTTTAGGTGGAAACCCAAACCCAGGTAAAAACCACCACCTACGTCTCTCGACTTAGGATTTCCCGATTAGCCTAGTCGATCAAATCCACTAACGTACTACTTAAACGAGGGTAGTACAACCTCTTACAACTACGTTACTTTGAACGAGGGTAGCGTACTTCAAACCTCTCCTCTTCACGAGGAGTATTTTGTCTCGCGAGGGAGACGAAAATTCGCAAGGAGAATACCCAACAAAGACAATACAACAATATCTTATAGAGCCTCAAAGTAAATGTCTTAAACTTAGCCTCCATAGGCAATGGATACTTCCTTGAGATGGAAGTGAAGTGCGCAGCGAATCGGTACTTTCGGATGAAGATTGTGTAGACATGAGAGCAATGGTACTTCTAGCACTTGATAATCTCTTATTGGACATAATATGAGTGGAAATAGTATTCTTAAGTGTGTGTAACAAAGGAAGGATCCTTTATTTTTAGATGGCTTAGGAACTTTTTGGAAGGCTATGGAAGCCTTAAGTAGTCGTTGGAAACAAATCCAAGGTTAATTAGGCCGGAATCAGGGCTATTAATGATTCTAACAGTGTTATCAAACGTCTGGATCTATTACCAGACGTTTGGGTCATCGTCTGATCTTAGGGATCGGTCATCTAATCTAGAAGGGTGGAAGATTTGTACTGAGTTAAATCAAGACGGACATCTAAAGAAGTGTTTTAAGACGTCTGGGAATCTAATCAGCCGTCTAATTTTATACGGGTTTCTTTCCTATTTTGTCTAGACCTAAATGGGGTTCTAGGCTAAGTTGATCAAACGACAGGTTGGACATCTGGTAATATGTCTGGACGTCTGGAAACAAAAATCATTGCGGGATGGATTTCCTAAGGCTCAATCGGCTATAAGGTTTGAAGGAAGTAATTAGGGTCAGATCTTAGCCTAACGTCTACTTATCAGACGTCTAGGGTTCTCTAAGGATGTCTAAAAATAAATGTTAATCAGATCAAGGGTTGATCCTCAATGATTAAGTTTGACAAGCCAATGGTTCTCTAGTTGGATGTCTGGCAAGGTCCTTAGACGTCTTCTAAGACGTCTGGACTGAGGGCTGGTCATCTGAAAATAACAGATAGAAAGCACTAAGTCTAGTCTAAGTGTTTGGACATCTGATCAGTCTGACGTCTTAAAGTCTAAGATCAGACGTCTAATGTCTAGATTGGACGTTTGATCAAGCTATCTGAAACCTATTTTGATTTTCTAAGTGTTCTAAGAGTTTGTCTAAGTATCCTAGTGTTGAGTATGTGATCTTAGGACTATGGTATGATACTTTATGGCTCTTTAACAATCATCTAGGAAATAAAATAAAGAGCAAAGACAAACAAATACAAAGTACAAGAACAGAATAGACTTCTATCATATTCTTCATCTTCTTCAAACGCGAAGCTCCTCCACGTGAAGCTCCTCCTCCATCAAGCTCCTCCAATCCATCATGGATGCGAACTTAAGCTCCTTCACACTTGTATCAATTTGCAATTATCCTAAAACTCATAAACTCAAATTACAAATGTTAAAAAATAAGTATTTTGTTATCAAAATTAACTATCGTGGTACCCTTTCACCAACATTAATGTCCCGTTCAGTAGGGTAGCGTTGGGGAGTTACTTAAGACAATGGAGGGTGGACGTGGTGCTACTTCAGGAGATGAAATTGCAGGAGTGTGATAGGAGGCTATGGAGGGAGATTGGGGGCTTATGGATGGAAGGTTTGTAGTCTCTCGACACTGTTGGCCATGTGGGAGGTCAGCTGATAGGGTGGTGTAAGGATGTATTCACTATAGAGGATTGCTTCAAGGAAAGCCATGTCATGTCTGCTAGGCCAGTTAGGCGAATAGATGGGGTCGGAATGATTGTCACTGATGTCTATTGTCCATTGAAGGCTCAGGCAAGGGAGATGATGTGGGAGGAGCTTACGACAATGGTGGTAGGGAGCCAAGATCTACCTTGGCTGATTGGAGGAAATTTCAACGTCACTCTGCAAACTGATGGTAGACCAGGTGGGCGGGGAAGACACGACCCTAGCTCTGAACACTTTGTGGATTTTGTGGCCTTGCACGGGCTTTTGGACCTAGTAGCTGCTTCCTACGCATATACTTTAGAGGAATTCGAACGGTTAGAAGTACAGGATTGACAGGTTTCTATCCAATGTTGAATTGGCAAAGGCTTACCCATTGGGTGATGTCTCTCCTATGGAAAGACCCTTTTTGGATCATACATCGCTCCTGTGGAGATCCAATGAGGGGATCTACTTTGGCACATATTTCAAATTTGATAGATTCCGGTTGATTGAGGATGGGTTCAAGGCCATGGTGGAAGAGAAGTGGAACACTATGGAGGTGGAAGGATCAGCTACAATTCGGTTGGCTAAGAAGCTGGCGGGCTTGAGAGACCATTTAAGGATTTACAAGGACATTGATTCCATCTCAGTGGCCGATAGAGAATGCAAGGTGAGGATGGCACGTGTAGTGTAGGAAGAGGATAGGAAGGTGGAGGTGGAATGGAGGACGAGATCGAGACAGAAATGGCTGCGTGAAGGAGATTCCAATACTAGGTTCTTCCACCAGGTGACCTCAGTAAGGAGGAGGAACTGGATTGAGAAGTTACAGGCAGACGGGGAATCCTTTTCTGGCAGGGATGGAGGACATGCAACCGCTTCTTACTCCAGGGGTTTCACAAGAAGGTGGGACAGAGGTGAATGGAGATGGAAAGGGGTGGATGTGAGGAGCATTATGGCCGACCAAGCAATAAGCATCACTTCAGCATTCACGACGGATGTGGTGAGGGAGGCAATGTGGGGCCATAATGCGGAGGGGTACCCAGGTCCAGATGGCTTCCCTGTCGTCTTCTTTAAGGAGTTCTGGTCTTTGGTTGAAGCGGAGGTCATGCAGATGATGGTGGAGTTTGCGACAAGTAATAGGGGATTTGATAAACTTAACAGGTTCTACCTTTTCTTGTTGCCTAAGGAGGGTGCTAAGGCTATTCAGGATTTTCGACCCATTGCCCTATCAAATGTTGTCTACCTTATTGTCGCGAAGGTCCTGGCCAACAGGCTCCATACACTCTTGGATGATTTGATTTCGCCTGTGTAGATGGCCTTTGTTCCATGGAGAGGAATCTTGGATGGTTTTGTTGTTGCCTTGGAGGCTCTTGCCTCTTAGAAGAGGGAGAAGAGGAAAGTCTTTTTGTGGAAGGTTGACTTTAGCAAGGCTTACAGCTCAGTACAGTGGGATTTTCTCTGGACCTCCCTGGTGAGGAGGGGGTTCTCTTAAAAATTTGGATAGATTGGATGAAGAGGTGTGTCACCACAACATCCTTCTCGATCTTGATTAATGGGAATCCTACGAGTGGATGGGTGCAACCTAAGAAGGTTGTCAGGCAGGGTTGCCATCTCGCCCCTATGCTTTTTGTGTTGGTAGCAGATGTACTCGTGCGGGTGACTCACAGGTCTTGTGCTAGGGAGCTGATCAAAGGATTTGGGGTTGGAAATGAGAGATATCCTGGTCTTACAATATGCGAACGACACCTTGTTCCTGATTGAGGGATCAGCCCTAGAGGCTAGGAGGATGAGGATTCTATTGGAGCTCTTTGGTGAGGCGTCGGGGCTACTAATTAGTTACCAAAAGTCAAGCTTTTTCCCTTTCAACATGTCGAGCGAGGAAGTGGAGGTGGTGGCTGGTGCACTTTGGACAGAGGTAGGTGAGCTACCATTGATATACCTGGGGCTACCTTTGTCGGATCATTGGCTTAGAATGCATGATTGGCTACCACTGCTTGAGAAGATGGAAATGAGGTTAGCAGGCTGGTCATCCAAACTTCTGTCGAGGGGAGGAAAGCTAACCCTGGTGAAGGCGATGTTGTCCTCCATGCCAACATATTTCCTATCCATTTTTAGGGTGCCAAGGCAAATTGAGAAGAAGATATCAAGGTTGATGAGAGACTTCTTCTGATCTAAGGTAGGGGCGGCAGGGAAAGGGATGAGGCTGGTGGCTTGGGAGGTCTTTCGACCGATGCAAGAGGGTGGACTGGGAGTGAGAGATGTGGAGTTCACCTGAGCCTTCTGACGAAGTGGATAGTTAGACTGGTGGGACGTGAGTAGGGTCTTTTTGGTGATGTTTTGCGCTAGTGCTATGGTTCCTTCTACTCATGGGAGTCGTTGGAAAACCCTGTTCTAGGTGCTCATTTTCTTGGTGTCTTGGCGACGGTGGCATCGAAGGTGCAGCCCTTTTTCACCCCTATCCTTGGAGTAGGTAATGCGTTCCGGCTATGGCTTGATGATTGGTAGGAGGTTGGTTCTAGCCTTTGTGATAGGTATCGACGCCTCTTTATGAGGGCGATGGACTCGAGAGCCACTGTGGAAAGTTGCTGGAACAAAGCCTGGTGTCCAACCTTTCAAAGAGGTCTCTCCGATCAAAGGTTTCTGGAGTTCCAACGGTTGCATCAGGAACTGGAGGGGTTGGCACCGGAGGTGCAGAGCGACGCCTTCTATTGGGAGGAATGGGATTTTGCTGTCGCAAAGGCATTCCACAAACTAGGTTTTGTTCGACAGAATGATGATGTTGATCTTTTGAGGGACTGCAGATTACTCTAGTTGGCGGACTACCCCCTAAAAGTCAAGATATTCTCTTGGCTTTTACGGAGGGGAAGGATTGTGATAAAGATGTGGAGAGCGAGGTGGGCCCAAACAGAGGATGTGAGATGCCCTCTTTGTGATGGGGCTGAGAAGGATATATACATGTCTTCTTCCAGTGTCCTTTTGTTGTGCAAGTCTGGCAAAAATTGGGAATTTGTTGGATATACACATGACACGGCTAGCTTGTGGTCTTCATTCTGGAGAGGAAATGCCCATGGAGGAGGAAATACTTTCCGTTCAAAGGAGAGAGCTAGGGTGCTGGCAATCCTGTGGGGAGTTTAGTTAGGGAAGAATGGTGTGCTGTTTCGGGAGGTGAGGCCCTATGTTGAGAATTGTCTCCATTTCCTCCCAGGTGGTGTTTTGGGAGTCCATTTTGTAACTGATGATGTAACACTTTGATAACTTGATGGAATGAAGTCGGGTGGTTATCATTCAGATAACCACCTTTTTGCTTTTCAAAAAAGAAAAGGGGAAAACAGAGTAATAAAGATAGGTGGTAGCAATGAAGAGTAATAATTGGAATGCAATAATCTCTATTTTTGTTATTTGGGTTTGTACTATTGTCAATGATATATATATATATATATATATATATATATATATATATATATATATATATATATATATATGAAAAGGATCCATTGAGCACAGTGCTCAGAAACTCAAAAAAAGCACCTCTTGTTGGCTGCACAATCTTGACATCACTTTTAATGAAACCGCTTGCTATTGTTTTAGTGGTTTTTATTTTTTATTTTTGTTGATTTTGAATTTTTAAATAAAACGTCTCATCACCCATCACCGACTACCACCACAATCACCCATCATAATTTTTAATTTTTGTTTGTTGCACCACCACAAACAATCCATTAGGCCATGACCACCATTACCGCCACCTTCTTCTCCATCAAAAATCTCCACCCATCATCGGCAACCCCCATTACCAGCCAACCACCCTCAACCCGCTCGCCAAGCCCACTGCCATCCTCATCTTCGTCATATTCATCTCCATCTTCACTTTCCCCTTCACTATTCACGTTAGAAAGAAGATTGCTTTCTTATTGCATTACAATTCTCAAATCCTCTTGTTGCTTACATTTTTTTTATGTCCACACTTGTATTACAATTATTACACTTTATATTATTTGTAACATAACAGTTGTATTACAACTTCTATTATGAAGTTGTTACAACTTGATAATGCTTTTGTTACAATAATTGTTTATTTAATTTTATTACATCATTTTACCTTGGTAACGTTACAACTCATACATGTTCTCAAATCCTCTTGTTGCGTACATTTTTTTATGTCCACACTTGTATTACAATTATTACACTTTGTATTATTTGTAACACGTTAAATTTATTATATAATGGATAACCACCTTATTAATTACATTGATTGTATTATAACATCATTTTACCTTGACAACGTTACAACTCGTACATGTATTCATTACAACTTACATTTATCATATTACATCCTTTAAGTTATTTGATTACAAATAAAATAAACCTATATTGCAATGGTTCATCAAAGCTTTTACAATTTTTTGTTGGTGTTTTTTGCATACGTAATGTCATTTGTATATATTAAATCATTTTATTTGATTAGAATCCTCTTTGGCATATATTTTTTTATTCTCTATAATTGTATTACAATTTCGTCTATCATGAAATTGTTACAATTTGATAATACTTTTGTTACAATAATCGTTTGCTCTATTACAAATATAAAGCTTATTTGTTACGACCATATACATATCTTCTTACAAATCTTATACAATATCGTTACAATATTTTTAATTTTTCTTTTACTTGTAACATGTGATTTTTATAATGTAAACAGTTGTATTCAAGTACTATTTTTAGTATTTATTTATACTAATTGATTTGATCGGTTGCAATCTTTTAGGAATGTTTTTCTTTTAGAGTTACGAATGGCAGTTGTTTCTTTGATTACTTCTATTTTCTACACATCGTTACAATATCACCATTGGTAAAGTTAGTGGTATTTATTCTATTCATCAGATCAAAATCCAATGGCTTGCATCGGATGCTTTTCTTGAGATGTTTTAAAACAGTGCTATCTGGATCCATCCCCTATGGGTGTGTGTGTGTGTGTGTGTGTGTGTGTATCAAAAATTGGTTAAAAGTATTCTTTTTGAAATATTAGAGTTGTAAGGGTACCAACTTTGCAGGTGTCAATGTGTTCAGATGGGTGAACTTTATATTTTCACCTGCATTTTGGATATGAGGTTTTCAGTTATATAGTCACCTTTTCCAAGTGTGACGACTGTAGGTGGCGCATGGCCATCAAATGCACCCCTTTGGTTCTGAAAATGAGTTGTCACACTATGCCCTAAATCCTTTCTTCTCTTCCTAATGTTGTTTGATATCAACAATAAAAAAAAAAAACTGATTTATTGCAATGCTGGCACCTGAATTAGAATTTAGCTGCTCATAATTCCCAATTAGTGTCACTTGACTTCTTTTTTTAACTTTTAGAAAAAGGATTCCTGTATTTGCGCAAATATTTTGGTTTTGTGCTTAATTTTATGTTTCTGCCCATTCCTTCTGCAATCATTCGTATCCGTAGACACAGGGAATGAGGTCTGGATCAGTGGTACCATATGGAAGCATCCTTTCTGCTTTGAAACGGATTGCTCAGGAAGAGGGATTTCGAGGATTGTACAGGTCTGGTACTTGTTTCTACAGCCAAGTCGTGTTTTACGCTTTCATATTATGAGATATTTGGGTTTTTATTTTTCCTTCATTTTTTGTAAACAGTGGCCTCTTGCCTTCTTTAGCTGGAGTTAGCCATGTTGCAATCCAGTTTCCGGCATATGAAAGGGCCAAAGCCTACTTGGCTAGAAGAGGTATCAAAATACTTCAGGCCCAATCTTCCATTTTCTTCTTCCTGCATCTAATTGGCCATAACCCTTAGAGCACACATCGGTGGAGGATCTTAGTAATGGAAGTGTTGCAATTTCTGCATCAACAGCTAAAATACTTGCTTCGACAATGACCTACCCTCATGAGGTATTCTCTTTTATGATTAAAACTTCTCAGTTGGCATGATCTTCTTCTTGTTCTCTTTCTTTTTGTTTCTGTGGGAGGTTGCCAGTTTGTAGGAATTGTCCACGTTAGATCTTTCATTTATTAGCTGATTTAAGGGGAGTGGATGAGATGACCATTTCGGATGCAGCCAATTGCAAAACATATCCTGGAGTTTGCAACACATTAAACGTCTCCAGTCAAACTTAGATCTTCAGGATTGTTTTTCATCAACTTAAGCACAAGATATTCTTCATTATGGTGGCCTTTCACTTGATACATGCGCACATTTTTGTAGCTGCGGTATGTCGTTCTTGAAATTTTGAGTTAAAAGCTTTTATATTCTTAAGGTTGTGCGGTCCAAACTTCAAGACCAAGGTCATGTTCCAAATGGTGGCGGCCGGTATGCAGGTGTCATAGATTGTGTGGAGAAAGTCTTCCGAGCTGAAGGCATACGTGGGTTTTATCGAGGTTGCGCAACCAACCTGCTACGAACAACACCTGCCGCTGTCATTACTTTTACCAGTTATGAGATTATTCATAAGCTCCTGTTCCAAGTATTTATTGCGGACGAGAGTCACTTGGAAACATAGAAGAAATGTCGGGAAGTAGGTTCCTGCCAAAAAGGTCAAGAAGCTTGGCGTCAACTAACAGTGTCGCTGATGCTGATTGGTACATCAAGTTTAGTTTAATCATAATCATGTGATATTGTTAGAACAGAGCTCAAGTGATGCTTGAGATGCGTGTGATATTCAATTCATTTATGTAAGAAGCAACTAATTTGATTTTCTGGCCCTTAACACGAAGGTGTTGCCTCAGAGATTTCAGGGTCTTTCTCACTCGTTTGGGAGTGATTGAAGTATGGGGCTCCCTCTTTGCTTTTGAAAATAATGATACTTTTTTTTTTTAATGTCATTGTGTTTGTATTAGAATTTTTTTCCTTGCACGTGTTCTTTTGAGGACAGAGAGAACCATCAGTCCTTGCATCTCATCAGTTTTGGGACCACATCAACCCGATTCCATTATCCAACTGCTTGAACCCAAGATTGCGAGGTAAGAATTTGTCAGGGTTAATATTTATCTGTTTTGTCGGTCCCCCGTCGGTGCTTCCAAATAGGACTAGTAATTGTTTACTTCTGTTTGGATTCTACTTCGTTTTAAAACTGGAACTTATTTGTTCCTTAAATGCTGTGATTTTGGTGTTGGTTATTCCAATAGAATCAAACTCAGGCGTACAGTTCTTTTGATGAACTCCTTCCCTCTGATAGATAATTCTTTCCGTTCATTTTCAAGTCGCAGTCCCTCTATTTATTCCTTTATTCAAATAGAAGGCTCAAAATTTGGTGTGCCATGAGTGTTGATGGATGGATGAGACGTGATTTTATAGTACTTGGTTTAGACTTGAATTATTCAAATATTGTTAATAATAGTTAAATATCATTGTGATATTTGATTTAAAATTAACCATCACGGGTAATATTTTAATTATTATTGATAATATTTGATTCAAAATTAAATATTATCGATGCAAGTTAATTTAAAATTTAAATATTATTTGTTCATGTCTAAAAATCGTTTGCTTGAAGATAAATTTATGTAAAAAGTAATAACAATAAAAAGGGAAAGTTGTATCCTTTGTCCAATCAATTATTCAAAGCCCCGAATCAACATACGGAGGTCACATGTGGAAAAAATGAATATCCAGAAAACAAAAGGAGAAACCCTAATCAAATCTTGGCCTACCTAAGTTGACCGAGAAACCTTAAGTAAACCTTGGTCAAATCCATGGATTGAAAACTCACAACTCAAGTCCAATCCACAGGCCAATATAATTTTGTATATGCTCTTATCTTCCGATATATTAATGTATGATTCTTACTTTCTTAAAACTTAAGGTTAAAAGAAGCTAAATTTTATAGGAGAATAATGTTTTCTATGATTTGAAAGAAAATTCATTTATGTATTAACATAGATATACGTTTGAAATAACCTAAGATAAACAATTTTAAAATTGGCTTGGTTGGCTAAGGAAGCCATAAGGAGCAAGTAAACCACGAACCAGGTTGAGTCGGGCATGTACAATTTTTGAGCTCAATCTTAGCCCATTGCTTGGCCAGGCAAGTTAGGCAAGCAAGGTTCCAATCCATTAGCTAAGAGGAACAACACACTGGCGCCTACATTTTCAGGGCAATGTAATACAACCTATACAGTACTAGCATGGGATGTAATAGAACTAACAACAATGGTAATAATAGCACAGTAATAACAGAGGTGGTAGAGCATCGAGGCCATTTGGTTGTACAACATCGTGCTATATTCATGAATGAGATAGCACTGGTGTACTATCTCGTATAGGGAGAGGAATGCATGAACTAGGTAAACGAGGGAATTAAGTTTAAGTTTGGCAATTTTTTGAGGATCTTAAGACCTTTCGGCTCTTTCCGAAATAGGCCTGTCCATTATGGAGAATTTTGACCATCTTACATCAACTGGAATTATTAAAATTAAACCCTTTCACAGTCACAGAATCCTCTGCATATCACACATCAATTGCATTGATATGGGAGCTGAGGTTATGGGCTCTATGGTATCGCTCCAGTTTAGTCATTCCTCTTTTCGACATGAGGGTGAGGCAGAGAGGTTCTTAATTTAAATTATTAAAGCAAAAATCTTCGCCAGTAATATCATCACAATATGTGTAATGTATTTACCAAGGAAATAGTTCCAAGGCAAAACAAGAAATGCAATCTAGAGAAATAATGGATGACCTTTCCATAATCATATCCACGGATTAACATCCAGACATTCTTTGTTGTTCAACTTAATTGATATTTATATCAGGATAACAGCGAAACAGAAAGCTAGGGAAGCAGGTGTTTAAAATAACTCTTAGTGCTTGATCAACCAAAGAATTCTTCCATGAGGCCCTGTAATTTCACAAGGAAATTTGAACGTGAAATTCAAGTGAGCATCACATAAAGCAATGACAAAAAGTGGGATTACCTGTGATATGAATTGCTCGGCGTCTGTGCGCCGAAGTGAATGCACTGAATTCCGCATGAGGGATATTGATCGATCCGCAAGCAACACCTCCCCAATGTCATCAAGAACTCTTGCTTGGATGTAAGGATCTTTGGGCGGAACCATATCCTAAGAGTAAAACTTGTCAACGTGGATTGCAAAAGATAAGCATAAATAGAAATTAGCAAGTAAACGAGCATACCACAGTCAGATCCAGATCCAACTCAGACATGTAGGACTCAATGGCAGAGCTGTGATTTTTGAAGTATTCCTCCTCATAGTGGTGGAGCTTTTCACGAATTTCTTGAGGAAGTATAGGACCAACTTTCCACCGTAAGCTCTGAATGATTTCTGCACGGTTGTACCTGCATCCCATGAGTCAACTATAAATGGTATCTGAGAAGAATGCTGATGATTACCTTTCACAAATGAAAAAAATGCCTAAACATGTTGACAAAAGTCAATTTTTCAAGGGAACAGATTTCTCTGACGATGTAACAGGATTTCTTACAAGTATGCCATGAGACAACGCTTGTTACGGATCAAAGACAAATGATGTATGACAGCACCAAAGTGGTCTTCATTTCTGGTTGTTTGTATATCCAATTGTTCATCCTCAATCCTCCTGTTCCAAAGGAGCATCATAGAGTAATAAGCAACCAGAAATCTTAAAAATACCTTTTTTTATGGGAAAAGAAATCCTGAAAATACTTGACGGATTTTCTTCGACAGGAAAAACATGGATACAAGTAATAACTCCAAGAATTGATGGAGGACAAATAATTTAGCCAAACTGATTTAGATGTGAGTTTAAATTCCAAATTAGATGATGCTGTCAATATCATCCAAGGTTGCAAATATCAGTACTCGATATTTAATCAAGGAGTTCATGGGCTGAGTATACACTATGCAGAGTAATTAGGGATCAATGATGTTCTATTTTCTTAGGCACTTGGGTAACAATAAGCATATTAACAACTATAGTTACTAGATCATACAACACATTTTAATATCTAAAGCTCTATTATTTACAAGTAATACTCAAAATTAAGATACCATCTGGAAAAAAATACTTGAAGAAATAAAAATGGATATAGATGAGGACAAATAAATGTCACAAAAAACTCCATGTAAAAGTTGTGAATCGAGGAGTGATCTATTAATCGGCATGCTATCAGGCTAGACAACTATTGGCTAAGTATCCATACTTGGTTAAATAAGTGACTGACTAGGATTCAACAAGCTTGGCTGCAAGAAGTGTAACGAACTATTCCATTGCTCTAAAGAAACTCGATGAAGAAATAGTTTCAAAATGAGGGATAGCATTATGCTTCTCAAATGCAGTTGTTTTTTTGAAATGAGGGATAGCATTGTGCTTCTCAAATGCAGTAGTTGTTCTTTTATACTCCCAAAACCCAAAAGTAGCAGCTTCTGCAGTACAGATGTTTGAATATATGTTCAAAGATTTGTCACAGAACCTTTTTTTTTTCCCCTAACTTGCATTTAAGCACACCCAATGGCAAAATTTACAAGGTCCATCTTATTGTAGATTCCCCATTTATTTATTGTGTATAAATGCTTGGGACCAGTTTTGCAATATCATGACATTATTCAAGATATAACAGAAGGTGAGGACAGGTTGGTAGAAATGAACAGATGCATTGTATTTAATCTAATAAACGATGTTGCTTAAACCCTAAGGCAAACATTCCAAAGGCATTGACATGTCTATAAGCACAGCAGAATGTTGGCCTATTATAACTTTCCAAAAAAAAAAAGAATGTTGGCCTATTAAGCATTGACATGTCCACCATGTGATTAACTCCAATTCATAAAACATGCAGTTAACTTAAGGCCTAGTTTACCGTAGGAGATATCCCCTCTTTTTAGGGGATATCCCCTGTTTACCGGAGGAGATAACTTAACCCTTGATGGGGAGGTTATCCTGGAATAAGCTAACCCATATTGCCTCACAAGTTAACTTATCCCATGAGTTATCCCTTGTTCCTCTTCGTCCTTCCATTGACCACAGTGTCTACTGCATTTCCATTGTTGCCCCTCTTCCGCACGAAGATGGATCGCCTCTGCGATCAGTTGCCTCCTACCTTCGATGGTGCTCGTGCTTGTGGAGGTTGGTCTTCCCCACGCTGGTATCCTAGTTGGGGCGAGTGCTTTATCATGCTGATGGAGGTTGGTTTGGCCTTCTTCCCCCTTCCACAAGCCCTAGTTGGGGCGAGTGCTTTGGACATGTTTGGCTTGTTGCGAGGGCCTGTTGGTAGCCTCTAGTACGACCTCAACTAGGGCCATTACTCTCCCTTTACCCGAAGGAACTCCACTGGTGAAGTTATGTCCGTGGAGGTGATGGGGCTTCAGCTTTATCTTCTTTCTCCGCGAATCTTGCTACAATTTGTCGTCAGGTTGCTTTTATGATTCGTCCTTCTCTTTTGCTTTGTTGTTGGATGCATTTGATGCCCTTTGATTCGTCATCATCTATAAATGGGGACATGCTTGCATTTTTCGTTCTTCACCCTTCTCTTGAACGGCGACCGGTGCATTTTTTTCTCGACAATTTTTTTGACGTAAAACCCTTTTATTCGTTTGTTTTCTATCTACCTTGCTGTCTCTATACAATTGTTGGTGTAGTCTCTGCTGCTATTGTTATCTTTGGCCATCGCAAGATTTTGAGGTTAGATTGCTTTTAGGTGAATTTGTGAAGTTATCTTTGGTTCACCTTGATATTATTTATTTTCCCCATTCGTTTATTTGATGCCATATATGGATGATATCTGGGTAGCAAAAGGTCGAAGTTGCTAACTTTTCATGAATCTATATATAGATTGCTTGAGTGTTGCAATCTTTTGCCTCTCTTGTGGTAGTGGTTGTTGGTTTAACAGTTCTCCTAGGTATAAAATGCTTTAATCCATAGAACTGCACTACTGATTGCTCTGCATTAGTAGAACTAAACTGAACTGATTGCTCTGCATTGGTTTACAGTCTCTGCTGCTATGCCTTAGGCCATAGAATTGAACTGATTTTGGGTGAATACAAGCATACTAAACTGCTTTACTAATTTCTTGATTTACATTATAGCTATATATGTTGGTTTATCTTTTGTTGGATGATTTCTAGAACTTTCGATTGCACTAGATGCAAGATACTAATTGCTTTGCTGGTATCTTTACAATTTAGCAGAGTATCTTGCATGTATCTTTGCATTATAGCAAAGTTTGTTTCCTTTAAAATTTATAACTGAAATGATATTTAAGGGGATTAATTGGTGTAGTTTCTTTGAAAATTGGTGTTCAATTGCCAGGCCAGGTGCTAGGAGTCATTCCAATTAGAATAGCATATACTACAATCTCATTAAACACCTTAACGAGGATCAACCATGGAAGGAGGTGTATGCCAACATCTGCTTAGTTACTCTTTTACTTACAAAAAAGAATGAGATGTTCATTCTATTATGACTGGAAGCACATATGCTTCCTTCTATTTTATGCAGAATCATTTCTAATTTTTAAACACATTAAAACTAGCTATGTTACCTTCATCATCATATTTCAAACATTATTAATTATAAGTGATGTTTCATGGGCGACCTATGGTTCAACACAATCATGCGATATTCATTCCCATCAATGCGACTTATCAAGAACTTCATACATTTGAGAACTCATAGACCTCCAGAGATCCAACAATTTACCCATGCTCCCCATCAATTTGATGTATATTCAACAAACAAAAGCTACGAAATGCAACAACCACTTTTGCAACATAACTCGATTGTCAAAATTAACTAATATAAAGGTCAAATAGAGAAACAAAAAGAAAACTTATTTAAATAAGGGATTTAGTTCAATTTTCTAATCTGGTGTACAAACTAATGACTCTCATGGAGCATCTGTAACTAGCTTTACAACACTATGGTAGCTGAAACCAAAGAGAAATGGCAAATCATATCTGGGAATGGCCAATTTGCAGGCTTACTACCAACATACTACGGAAGATGTGATGAAAATTATAAGTCACCTCTTCTATCAATGCTAATTTTCTCATGCTTTGTTGTTTTATACTAAGTTAAGAGCTCAAGATAACATGATGGCATTAATGGATGAAATTGTTGAAAATCCCAATTTAGAAGGCTACGCCATGACCATAACTTTATTTTGTATACCATATGGAAAACTAGATCTAAGATAAAATTTGAAGGCTCTAAAGAAGATAATCACTACTTGCAAGTTAGCCTCCAATATGGAACATTTTCATAATTGTCATCTACAAGAGCATAGCTATTCAATTAAATCAAGTTGACCTTCATATTGAAGTTTGAAATAACAACTAGGCGGTTGATAGTACATAAAAACTGTTTGATTATAAGACTTATACATATGCATGAACTTCTATTCATTATTCAATTGGTTTGGCACTTTATAATGATAGGGATGGTAACGTTAATCTTTACCAACTAAAGTTAATCTTCCTCTACTCTCTCATGACACCTTCACTTCCACTAGCCTCCTTTTCGCACCATTAACCACCGCTATCACCACCATTAGCTCCCAACTGCCATTTCTCACCTTCGACCGTTGCCATTGGTTTCTGCTGTCAACTTCACTATCAAAATTGTATTACTTTGAGTGGATACGAGTATACTAAACTGCATTACTGATTTTGGGTGAATACCAAGTCTATTCCTGATTTTGGGTGAATACAAGCATACTAAAGTACATTACTGGTTTCCTAATTTACATTATAGCCTATGCAAGATACTGATTGCTCTACTGGTATCTTTACAATTTAGCAAAATATCTTGCCTTAGGTCATAGAACTGCACTACTGATTGCTCTGTTGGTATCTTTAGTAGAACCGAATTGAACTAATTGCTCTGCATTGGTTTGCAGTTTTTGCTGCTATGCCTTAGGCCATTTTTACTCCTGATTTTAGGTGAATACAAGCATATTAAATTGCTTTACTGATTTCATGATTTACATAATAGCTACATATGTCGATTTATCATTAGTTGGATGATTTCTAGAACTTTAGATTGCACTGGATGTAAGATACTGATTGCTTTATTTGTATCTTTATAATTTGGCAAAGTATCTTACATTTATCTTTACATTATAGCAGAGTTTATTTCCTTTAAAATTTATAGCTGAAATGATATTTAAGGGGATTAATTGGTGTAAGGAGAAATGATTGTTTCTTTAAAAATTGGTGTTCATATGTTGCAATGTTTGAAAACTACCTCCATGATTTATTTCTTTGGTTTAATCATGTTGGGTGCATGGATGGTGATTATCTTGTCTATTATAAACACTTTGTAGGCATCAAACTTCACATAACAAGTTATTGGTTTCCACTCGTTATAGAATATCTTCTGCGTGCTTTGGCTTTTCAATGTTAGTGAAAATTGTGTCTTATAATCTGCTTGTTATGCTTCATTGTTTTTTAGAAGTTGCTAAAAATGTTACCTATCCAATTAAAAATTTGATAAAAATGCAAACCTATATGCTATCGATTCCTTATTTCTATCATTATTTTGATTAAAATTTTTTCATGCCTTTGTATGTTGCATTATGTGGGGATGGATAGAGTCCATTTCATGGATTTCAGGTTCTGATTGTCGTACATGGCTATGCAATCAGGTATGGAAATGACAATCCCCTCTCTGAATTATGTTATTCATGATATGTGTGAATTTCTTCATTTTCCGAAAATTTTCTACTACAATAACGAAACCTAGTAAACAATTCTTTTGAACTAGTCCATAAGTAACTAATATTTCATTACATTCAATAGTTATATTGTCTAACTTGTAACTAATTTCAATTCTTCTTACTAATGAAAATAAGTTCTTATAGTAATAATTGTACCCGCATAACCTACACATATTGAATGCGTGAATGCTATATAATAACCATGTGGAAATCGATTACATTAAAAGTTATTTATCTAAAATGACAATCTTTGATGAGTGATGAGGTAATTGCTAAGGTAGAAATTCATTTCCTAGGTGGTGTTGATGGATTTCGATCCTAAAATTTTGAGACGGCAAATGGCTGACGCAAGTAGGCATGTCAACCATTGTGTATATCCGTAGAGGAGATGGAGAGTTGGACATGTACAAAATTTAGTCATCGAAATCATTGTAGCAATTGCTAAAATGATTATTGAATTAGAGATGGAAGATGATGACATGAATGATGTTGACAAACAATTCTGGCAAGCAAGGTATAGACTAAACCATTGCTTGCAGGATTTACAAACATTTCAATCACATAAATAATACATATTTGGCATAGCAACATCGGATGAGTAATTATGTTATGTATGTAGGATGAATAGAAAAGGTTCAAGTAAGGGGATGGATGCTCGACAAGGTAGTAAGAAGAGATTTCCACACACAAGCAATTAGACAAGTGAAAAAGATAAGTTGCTGATAAGACTTCTCAGTAACCACTACAAGAATGACTTCATTAATGAGTCATTCACTAAAACATGATGGATTGACATTGTTCAGGAATTCAACTCTAAGAGCAATCTCACCTACAAGGACCAGTTGCAGAACCACTTCAGGTTGGGTCAATCGTAGGAAATGTCTCATCCCTTACGATGACAGTGCTTCAAATAAAGTTGGTAAAGTTTACAATTTAATTGTCATGTTTGTCAATCAGAAATGATGTTCTACGTGAAACATGTTATATAATTGTAGCTTCCAAAGCATCTTAAGAAGCTCTGTGGACGGTCATTCCCTTATTATAAGGAATTGGAGATTATTACTGGTAGCGACACTACTAGAGGAGTGAATGCTACATCCAGTCTTAGGCAAGTGGACGGAGAGGATTTTGTTGATTACGAAGGCGAAGGTGAAGTGAATTTGTCTTAACTGGATTTCTCCATGAACGAAAATGCATCAATGTCGTCGCAGGCTACCAACGAGCACCAATCGAACCAACCATGGCGCAGGTTGTTGAAGTACACGTTATGGAAAAATCCCCGTCAACAATAGGGAAGGCAAAGGCTACTGGATGCACATCTTGAAGTAGTGGGAAGTGATGTCGTAGCGTAACCTCCAATTCTGAAGGAGTTGAGAAGGTTGTGACAATGATAGATAAGCATTTGCAACTTAGCAAGAGCAAACGACTTTGTGAAGTTGAAAGAGGTGAGATTAACAAATGTGCTTATGGGTTGGTTCAATGCTACTGAATCTCAGGGTTCGTGAGAGGTCCAAAATGATTGCCTGATTGAAGGATGCATTGTTTAGAGATATCATGAGGATTTTCCTACGTGGTACTTCAGAGGATATGTTGGAGTTAATTCGGATGGTCATGAATAGGGATATGTGACAGGATGGTAGTCTGCTTGGTATGTGCTTTATGAGTGTAATGGAGGTAGTCGGTGGTTGGTCTTCTTCTGTGAAGTTCTAGTTCACCTGAGTTGTCCTCTATTGAAGGTGTCGTATCTTTGTCATTGTTGGATGTATGACGATATTTCCATTTTGTATGTTGAATTGTTTTATGATTTCCTATTACTATATCTATCATGTACTTGTATGAATAGGTACATCGTAATAAACAACTTATTCAATCTTATTATGTTTTCCGTAACTTGTTTGTTAATAAATAGAAGACTCTGGTTGTTCATTGGATAGTGATGAGGTTGGAGATGCAATAATGAGTGCCATGTTCGAAGAAACAATGCATTATGTTGTTGATGAACTAGAGCATACTACACCTATTCCGTGTGTACGTAAACACAGGTGATTTGAAGGGATTGCGGTGAGTGAATAGCATTCTAGAAGGACACCATGACCGACCAATTGATATGTTTCGAATGGAGAGTCTTCAATTCATCAAGTTATGAGACATATTACCTGTTATGAAGTACTTAAAACCCACTGAGGAGATGCATCCAACGAAGCACTCGCAATTTTCCTATATGGGGCGGGTTTGGGAGCTACAAATCGAAATATGCAAGCCCGATTCGAAAGATCGTCAAGAACAATAAATAATTACTACAAAGGAGTTGCCTGAGCCATCAAGAAGCTCCAATTTGAGTTCATTTCCTTTCCTAATCACTCCGCACTAGTTCCAGCTAAGATAAGGACGAACAAGGAACTTTACCCATATTTCAAGATAACCCCCTATAGTTCCTAATTTGGCATGGTGCGATTGTTCGTTTACGATATATCATATGTTTGTCCTTGCCAACACTATCATTGGAGGATGTCATTGGGGCAATTAATGAAACACACGTTGAGTTATGTGTGAACCCAACGGATGGTAGTAGGTATCGAAACCGGCATAGTTTGTGTTCTTTGAACGTTATGTGCATTGCATCATTGAATCTATCGATACAGTACGTTAGTAGTGGTTGGGAAGGATCTGTTGCTGACATGATGGTACTTCGATGAGCTGTTCAAGAAGATAACATTCCCGTACTACCAGGTTAGGTGTATCTAGTGGATATGCAAATACCATCAATTTCTAGCACCATATAGAAATGTCACCACATCACCGATTATAACTCAAGGGGTTCACGAAACAGATATCGAAATAAGAAAGAGTTGTTCAACCATCGTCATACGAAGATTAGGAACTACGTTGAGAGGTGTTTTGGTGTCTTGAAGAAGAGATTTCTATGTTTGAAGTATCCTTCGTTCTATTCAAATGAAGTCCACCAAGATTTCAACATTGCATGTTGTCATTCACAACTTCTCATTGAGAGATGTAGGACATGATGAATTTTATAACAAGAACATGGAAGCAACGCCGTACCAAGATCATATACTTGGTAGTCGACTAGTCCCTAGGACAAATAACCTTGGTGGCACAACTCCTGAGCCTTTGGTGACGTTACGTCAGGTGGATATACAATGAGGGAGACAAATAAGGGAGTCAATTGCCGATATCATGTAGGAGGAATTCTAAATGAGAAATGCACGTATTTGATGGGTTTTGAAGAATGTCGTAGAATTGCACCGTCTTCATTATTATGTAAAATCATATATAAATTCCATATCTAATATATGGGAATGTTATGGAGCCCATATGACATGGGAGCATGAGTTCGTTGAATATTTCTTATTCTATCTTTATATTTTCACGATTTATTCTACACCCCCATTGCCTTTGCATCATATTATTGATATTTCAGGTATGGAAACCACTCCTTACGAAGGGGGAGGCTGGTATTAAGCCGTGAATGCCTCTACTATGAACCATGCAAGCTTGTTTTTTAGAAACATAACCCAACAAATAAGGAAGCTTTAGACCGTCTATTTTACATGTGCCCTCGAGGAAAGGAAGTCAGTGTCTACACGACTACGTCCATCATCAGCTGATCCCGTCCATGGGATTAATGTACTGCACTTAATCCTTTGCATGCAGGGATGCAACCTAAAACAAGTTGCAAGATCATATTTTGCAAATTTCTCATCAATGAAGATTGAGTGCAACTTCCTGAGTCTCTTGTATGATAAGCTGGAGGTATCATACTTTTGTCCCCACAACACGATGGTGGATAATACGAAGCGAAGTTAGAACAAGTTAAGTTCGAGTTAATACAAATAAAGGCAAAAGCTGATGTATTGGAGATTGCAATGCCATGATTTGCTAGCTTGCATAAAAAACATCCATTTAACTTAGTTACAACGTCAAATGTAAAGTTTTACTTTTACCATGGGCTGTTAGCACCGTAAGCTATGAACGCATTACTTATCAGTATTTCTTTCTTATGTCTATGGACTACCATATCAGGACAACATTATATGCAAACTTGTAAGGTTCGTATTACGAAATTATTGTTCCTTCGTTGCCAAATTATGTTAGTATAGTACTTCTTACTTTAAATTTGTAACTATACAGGTATATCTATATCTCAAGGGATGTCGACACATGCAAGGCGCTGCCTTGGTGGACTTCCCTGCGAGCTTGTCTTAGAAGAAGATGGAAGAAAACTAGATGCAATCTTAGATAGACTCTGCTACAAATGCCTTTATGGAAAGAACGTAAGAGGAACATTCTCTTCTAGTATTTCATTTCTTTATAGCACGTAACAAATAACTTTATTTTAAGGATGTGATTTTCGTAAGTCTCCTCTCCAATTCAAGCCAACTCCGAAATCATGAGAGATGAAGTTAAATTTCATGGCATGCACGTATTATGATGTATGCTGCAAGCTCATACAGGAAAAGAGAAAAGGGATGGAATTGGAACAATAATATAACGCTTCTCAGGAATATATTTTTGCACTAAGAAGTATGATGTTTTGAATGATCATTTCACGAAGAATCCGTAAGATTTGCGAGATTTGCCTTCCTATACACCTAATAATTGGATACCTGAAAATTCCATGAGTTAAATGTGTACACATATAAGGGTTGATCTATGTATGGTAACATAAACATTATATGAGATATCTTATATTGAAATGAATAATGCCATTACGTTGCAACTTCTACCATGCCATTGAAATCATTTTTTAACAGTTCTGACAACTCTTTCAAATTTAGAATGGCACCAAGGGCATGGATTGAGGAAGAAGACGAATGCCTTCTAAGGACCTTGAGGAACCTGAAATTTAATGGGAAGTTCATTCATAGTTCATTCATGAGGAATGCTTGATTCATCACTAAAGAACACATGGAATTTCATTTTGAGGAAGCCATTCCAATGCATTTAATTCAAAGTTAGTGGAAGTTTCTTAGAAATATCTACAGGTTGATCATCAATCTATTGGAAGATCCTAATTAGCACTGGGACGATGCACACAATGTCATCGTTCCAGCTGATTCTATCCAATGGGATTATGTACGATATCAACTACTCAAAATTTGTCATTTAATCAACATCATGTAAAGCTTCTAATTTCTTTTCATCTCGTAGGTTAGAGTGAAGTACAAAAGGTTGCGTGATCGTCAATTCCCTTTCATGGAAATCTTCGAGGACTTGATAGATTAGGGTTGCCATGAAGATGTCTTCTGAAACTATACCGGGCCTTTCGTGGAAATCTTCAAGGACCTGATAGATTAATGTTCTTCTCTGTGTTTTTCAGCATTGTCTGTTGGTAGTTCTTCTCTATGTTGGTCGTTATTGGTACTATGTTATACTATATACCTATTTTGTAACTATGTCGTACTTGATGTCGGTAGTTATCGATGTATGTCGCTACTTATGAATGGTTAAAAAAATATTAATTGGTTAGATATTTCTATATTTGCTTCTTCTGAATTTCCTTTGTTACTACCATTTTTAAAGTTCTTTCCTACATGAAGATAATTGAATTCTGGTGTAATTTTCTTTAGTACCAATTACATATACAGGATGCATTACAAAGAGAGTTTAATTCATATAAGAAATGATGAAAGCTTCAAACACTCGAGGGAAAAGATATTATACACTTGGATGGTCCTAGTTTGACTACTTAGTGAGTAAACAAGGCAACTCCAGGAAAATGTGTTTGCATGGTTAGGATGGCTGTGTTATAGCAACCTTATGCAACACTATATTCGAGGGTAAATTGTATTTGCATGACATGGATGACTACAACGCAGCAACCCTATGCAAATCAATTTTCGAGGGATAACTGATTTAAACAATCCATTATTAATAGACTTTGCCCAATGACAAGCGTTCACTTTTAAATTAATGGAACAACCTAAGTCTATTACATTACTCAATATACGTTGCACTTTCATGGAATACTACATACCAAAATGTCACAAATTAGACAATTTTTATTTATTGATATTACCTTTTCAAAATCGTTCATCATTACATAATGGCCTTCATTTTTCCATGCAACCTCACTTTAGCAATTTTAGCAATGGGCAACCCAATCATTAAGTGTTACATTAATTGTTATATCTATATCCCTCATTTATTTCTTTTCTAATTTTCACTTTCCTCTGATTCGTTATATTTCATTTGTATGGTATTTCTTAATTTTATCATGTATCCTATGACAATATCCTTCAACACACGTAATTATTATTAAAGTTATCATGCAATTACACATAATATTTCCCTCATCAATAATTAATTATTACCTCAAATGCATTAATTACTATTAACATATTTAATAATGAATTGATAATGATTCAACAAATGGATTGAATACCATCCTAATTTTACTACTAAATTATTTCTGTAATTATTGCAATGCTTAATCTTATTTAGGTACATTAACATATTCTACCAAATTCAATTGTACTCTCTATATAATTATAAAATTATATTACCATTTCTCCTCCACATGAAATAAATATAATAAAAAATATAACCACCAACCACCTTCCCTATCAACCAACGGGCAAATTAGTCAATTCCCAACTTATTCCCCATACTAACTCCCATTCACAAGTAAACACCTACACTTTACATCGCAGGATAACCCACATTCCTATCTCCCTTCGATAAACACAAACACAGGTTATCCCCTCTTTTCAACTAACCAACTTTGGGGGCTATCCCCTATTGCAAACAAGTTATCCCAGGTTAGCTATCCCCTGTTGTAAACTAACCCTTAGGGTCAATGCCTTGCCAGTCAATGGCATTCCCAAATATTTATAAGGCAAGGAATACTTTGGGACAATTTCATCTATAAATGCCATGATGTTATCTTGAGCTCTTAATTTAGAATAAAACAAAGCATGAGAAAATTGGCATAGATAGAAGAGGTGACATATAATTTTCATCACATCTTACGTGGTATGTTGGTAGTAAGGCTGCAAACTGGCCATTACCAGATATCATATTGCCATTTCTCTTTGGTTTCAGCTACCATGGTGTTGTAAAGCTAGTTATAAATGCTCCATGAGAGTAATTAATTTGTACAATAGATCAGAAAATTGAACTAAATCCCTTATTTAGATTAATTTTCTTTTTGTTTATCTCTATTTGACCTCTATATTAGTTAATTTTGACAATCGAGTTATGTTGCAAAAGTGGTTGTTGCATTTAGTAGCTTTTGTTTGTTGAACATACACCAAATTGATGGGGAGCATGGGTAAATTATCCAGTTAAATAGAAGATGAATATAAGTTCCAACGGGTTCATGCTATGTCTTAATGCCTCCATTTCACATCGATATCCTTTACATGCAAGTACTTACGGTGCATAACTAGTTTGATGAATAGAATAGAATTCAATAGCCCTTGAATTGACTAGTTATGCCAACTCATTTATACCACTGTTGTTGGATCTCCCTGGAGGTTTATGAGTTAATGTGAAGTGGACAAATTTAAACTAACGACTGTTCTCACATGTATGTTCTTGATATACTGCATTGATGGACATGAATATCACAATGATTGTGTTGAATCATAGGTTGTCCATGAAACATTACTTATAATTAATAATGAACGAAATATGATGACGAAGGCAACATAACTAGTTTTAATATATTTAAAAATTAGAAATGATTTTGCACAAAATAGAAGCAAGGAAGCATATGTGTTTCCAGTCATAATAGAATGAACGTCTCATTCTTTGTTGTAAGTAAAAAGAATAACTCTGCAGATGTTGGCATACACCTCCTTCCATGGTTGATCCTCCTCGTTAAGGTATTTAATGAGATTGTAGTATATGCTCATTCTTATTGGAATGACTCCTAGAGTCTGGCCTGGCAATTGAACACCAATTTTCAAAGAAACCATCGTTTCTCCTTACACCAATTAATCCCCTTAAATATCATTTCGGTTATAAATTTTAAAGGAAACAAACTCTGTTATGGTGTAAAGATAAATGCAAGATATTCTGCTAAATTGTAAAGATACCAACAAAGCAATTAGTATCTTGCATCTAATGCAATCCAAAGTTCTAGAAATCATCCAACAAAAGATAAACCGACATATATAGCTATAATGTAAATCAGGAAATCAATAAAGTAGTTTAGTATGCTTGTATTCACCCAAAATCAGTTCAGTTCTATGGCCTAAGGCATAGCAATAGAGACTGTAAACCAATGCAAAGCAATCAGTTCAGTTCAGTTCTACTAATGCAGAGCAATCAGTAGTGTAGTTCTATGGACTAAGGCATTTTATACCTAAGAGAACTGTTAGACCAACAACCACTGTTACAAGAGAGGCAAAAGACTACAACACTCAAGCAATCTATATATAGATTCATGAAAAGTTAGCAACTTCGGCCTTTTGTCACCTAGATATCATCCATATATGGCATCAAATAAACGAACGGGGAAAATAAATAATATCAGGGTGAACCAAAGATAACTTGACAAATTCACCTAAAAGTAATCTAACCTCAAAATCTAGCAATGACCAAAGATAACAATAGCAGCAGAGACTACACCAACAATCGTATAGAGACACCAAGTTACATAGAAAACAAACGAATAAAAGGGTTTTACGTCAAAAAATTTGCTGAGAAAAAAGCGCACCGGTCGTCGTTCAAGAGAAGGGTGAAGAACGAAAAACGCAAGCATGTCCCCATTTATATACAACGACGAATCAAAGGGCATCAAATGCATCCAACAACAAAGCAAAAGAGGACGATCACAAAAGCAACCTCACGACAAATTGTAGCAAGATTCGCAGAGAAAGAAGATAAAGCTGAAGCCCAATCACCTCCACGGACATAACTTCACCAATGGAGTTCCTTCGGATAAAGGGAGAGTAATGGCCCTAGCCGAGGTCGTACCACAAGCTACCAACAGGGCCTTGCAACAAGCCAAACATGTACAAAGCACTTGCCCCAACTAAAGCTTCTGAAAGGGGGAAGAAGACCAACCAACCTCCATCAGCATGATAAAGCACTCGCCCCAACTAGGATACCAACGTGGGGAAGACCAACCTCCACCAACATGAGCACCATCGAAGGTGGGAGGTAACTGACTGCAGAGGCGATCCATCTTCGTGCGGAAGACGGGCAACAATGGAAATGCGGTAGACATTGTGGTCAGTGGAAGGACGAAGAGGAACGGGGGATAACTCACGGGATAAGTTAACCCGTGAGGCAACATGGGTTAGCTTATTCCAGGATAACCTCCCCATCAACGGTTAAGTTATCCCCTCCAGTAAACGGGGGATATCCCCTACAGTAAACTAGGCCTAAGGGATTTGTTTCCTATTTTGCAAAGGAGGTTGGAGGGTTGGAGGTCCCGTCTTTCATCTTGAGGGTTGGTGTTACTCTAGTCTGCTCTTACAGTTATTCCCTTATTTCTTATGTCTATTTTCTTGATGCCAATGAAGGTGGAAAAGAGAATGGAAACCATCTGCATGTGCTTTTTTGGAAGGGTATAAGGGCAGAGACTAAAGGGGTGGCCTTGGTGGCTTGGGAGTTGGGATGACATTTGCAGGCCTATCTATGAAGGCAGTCCGGGTGTTTTACAGTAAAGACCATGAACTTAGCACTCTTTTCAAAGTGGTAGTTAGGATAATGGGAGAGGAAACGGATTTGCTCTCTACATTTTTGGCAACGTGTTATGAAGAACGATTGGCGTGGAAGGACAAGTCGCTTCCGATCCATGAAGCTTCAGCTTTCTGGAAAAGTTTTGATGCAACAGGTACCCAAGTTTAGTACAGTTTTTTGAAGCAAAACTTGGGAATGTCGAACAAATCAGGTTTTGGTTCAATGATTTAACAGATATATGCGTGTTGTGTGGTTGTAGATGATGCAATCTCTGCGAGTGTAAACGATTTGGGGAACGACAGCTATATTTAGAAAAACAACTGCGTAGGAAAAGTAGGTAGCTGAGTACTCCTTGCCATCCCCCTCGTTGGAGCACACGTAACTAAATAGGTCATTATGTGCTCTGTCCTAGTAGTTAAGCTGAGTACTCCGTATGCTTGCCTGATTATTTGCCTATTGTTCTAAGAAACAAAAAAAAAAATCCCATCAAAATCCCCTGCCTAAACTTAAAAAAAGGAGAGAGAGAAAGAGAGAGAGAAAATGAAACAAAACCCTCTTGAGACTCTCCCCACCCCAAAAAAACCAAACCCTCCTTTTGACCCCTGATAACCAGAACTCTCTACCCTAACAACCAAACCCCTCACCTCACCATTGCTAACCTTACTCTACCCCCCTGATTGCCATTGACCTTGCTCTCTCCTAGTCCCCGCTGCTCCTTTCCCTCCGCTTGTCGACATTGCAACACTCTCTTTGCTCGCTACTACTGCAGTGCTACTTCCAAGTTCCAACAAAGCTCTCCAGTCCTTGCCACAACTTCCCAACCTCTTAGGATCCGTCACCCCAAGGAGATAGTTAAAGGAAATGAGATTGAGAAAGAAAATCATACACGTCATTATATAGGGAGAGGTGAGGAAAAAATATTACAAAACTCCCACTACAATATAAAAACAATAGGATAACCCTTATGATATAACGTAACATTACCCCTCAAGCTGGAGCATATATATCAACCATGCTCGACTTGTTCTTACACTTCTCAAACAAGGGGCGTGATAAAGACTTGGTGAACATGTCTGCAGTCTGCTCTGAAGAAGCTAAACAAGAGGTGTGAAGTAGAGCCTGTTGAATCAGACTTCTAGTATAGTGATAATCTACCTTCGCATGCTATGTCCATTCATAAAACATAAGGTTATTCGCGATGTATGTGTAGCTCTGTTATCACAGTATATCTCCATAGGCTCCTCAAAAGTAACATAAAAATATTTCAATAGTGACCATATCCATATCATCTCAGCAGTTGTATGTGTCATAGCATGGTACTCTGATTCGGCACTAGAACGTGACACCACGCTTTTCTTTTTACTCCCCCATGTCACCAAATTTCCTGCAACAAAGGTACAGAAACATGTAGTGGATCTCCTATCCCTAATATCACCTGCATAATCTGCATCAGAATAACCAACAACTGTCATAAGAGCTCCTCTCTGAAACAAAAGGCCTCAGCCTGAAGCCTCCTTGATATACTGCAACACCTACATCACTGCCTGCCAATGCTCACCTGCAGGCCTGTCTAGAACTGATGCCCACTACAAGACTAATATCTGACCTAGTGATAGCCAAATAAAAAAATTTTCCCACAAGCTTCCTATATGCTCTCTTATCCATTAATCTAGCAGACTCATCAAACAAGTGAACCTTTGGATCCATAGGGATATTTACTCCCTTGGACATAAGCATGCCTTCCTCCTAAAAAAAATCCAAGGCATATTTCCTTTGGGGCATAATAATTCCTTGCTTGCTCATGGCAATCTCGATATCCAAGTACCTAAGTCTCCTAAGGTCCTTCATAACAAACTGTTGTGCCAAATATTCCTTGACCTGAGATATACCAACCACGTCATCACCTGTGAGAATAAAATCAACATATACAAGTAGAACCACAACACCTCTACTGGTCTTCCTCACAAATAAGGAATGGTCAGAAGAAGACATCTACAAACCAATCATTGGCAATGCCTCTGATAAGCAATGAAACCATGCTCCGGGACTGCTTAAGGTCATAAATTGCCTTGCACAATTTGCACACGCACTCCCTTTAAATCTCAAAATCAGAAGATTGCTGCATATATATCTCCTCTTGAAGATCACCATAAAGAAAAGCATTTTTGACATCCAGCTAGTGAAGTGACCACCTATAGTGTGCTACCACAGAGATCAAAATGAGAACAGTGGAGAGCCGAGCAGCTGGTGAAAAGGTGTCAAAAAAATCTACTCCATAAGTTTAAGTGAATCATTTGGCCACAAGACGAGCCTTATGCCTAGAAAGACCCATCAGAATTGTATTTTAAGGCAAAGACCTACCTAGCTCCAACAAGATGCGCACCAAAGGGTAAAGAAGTGAGCTCCTAGGTGCCTCTGTCACGAAGAGCAGACATCTCCATTACAGCCTTCCAATGTGGATTCAGAAGTACCTGCTAATAAGACATAGGTATCTCAGAACTAGACATGGCAGTTGTAAATGCATGAAATGCAGCACCAAGAGAGAGTAGAACTTGCACTCTCAGCCACACGGTAATGGGCGCATGAGCGAGGGGCCTTCCGAATAGCAATAGGCATATCATCATCAGTACTCATGGAAATAGGACCAAGAGAAACATCTACGGGAGAAGCACTGTCAGTAATCCCAACCTCCACATCTGCTAACACTATATCTGAAGAAACATCCTCTGTGCGAGTCTCTGTACCTGTAGGAATCTCCTGAGCAGAACTAGCCTCCATGTTCTCAACATTAACTAGAGGGGACTGTGGAATAGAAGGAGGAGGCTTTGCCCTGTAAGCAACTAGTAACTGATAAGCGTGACCATTGAATGTTCTTTCATCTGCTGGTACTGGCCTAAATGTGCTAGCAAATGGCCCAGTAGCAGCAGAAATGCTACTATCTGAGAATAAACCAAACAATATAGGAGCAACTAGCATAGGAGTATACTCTAGCACACTCTGCACCTGTCTGGCAACAACAGAAAAATAGGGTACAGCTTCATGAAAGGTGACATCTGCACTAATGTAATGTTTCTGACGTAAAGGATCAAAACACCGATACCCCTTCTAAGTACAAGAATAACCAAGAAATACACATTTGATTGCTTTAAGTGCTAATTTATCTCGTCTAGGTCTAAGAAAAAGAACGAAAGCCACACACCCAAATGTCTTAGGTGAAACATCAAGCAACTCTGCATCTAGATATAACACTTGCCATGGTACCTGCTCATGAATAACTGAGAGTAGTCTATTAATGAGATAGCAAGCTGTGAGAACTGCATCTCCTCAGTAATTATGTGGCATACTATTCTAAATAAAAAGAGTTTTGGCCATATCAAGAATGTGTCTGTGCTCCATCTTTGCAACCCCATTCTGCTAAGAGGTGTGGAGATAGGAAGCTTAATGAATGATACCATGCAAACCATAGAAATCTGCCAGCCAACAAGTACAAAACTCTAATACATTATCAAATCTAACTGATTTTTAATCAACACAAACTTCTCAATAAAGGAACCTACTTCCGACATATTCTTCATGAGGAATAACCAAGACAATCAGGAGAAATTATCAACCACAATCAAATAATAACGATGTCCTTGTCTATCAGGAATCCTGCTGGAACCCTAAACATCAAGTGCACCAACTGAAAACATGAAGACGTGTGTGGTCCAGTAGCAATTGGAAAGAAAGATCTATGGTGTTTCCCAAGTTGACATGCATCACAGGAAAGCTATGTGATTAGGGACAAATGTGGAATAAGTCTACGTAATTTATCCAACAATGGATAGCCCAACCTTCTATGAAACTATAAAGCACTCCTTAAAGCAGAGCTAATCTAACAAACTACAGCCATGGGACCCTGAACATGTCGGTAAACACCTCCTTCATATCTACTACCAATAGTCTTCCCTGTCATTCAATCTTGGAAGATGCATCCAAGCTCATCAAAGATAACACGACAATTCATTTGCTTGATGATTTCACTAACAGAGAGTAAATTCATGGACAATTCCGGAATAAACAAGACACAATTGAAATGCATAGATGAGGAAACAATAACTGCCCCTTGACCGTCAATAGGGGCATGCCACCCATCAGTCACCTGCATAGTGCAACCTTGTGAAATGAATTGAATCTATCCAAAACACTGCAGATTACTAGATAAATTATTAGAAGCACCCAAGTCAATCAACCACGTCACACCAGTAGTTGGAGAAGAGTCACCGACGGTAGTTCCCAGCACAATCTCTAACTAAGAAGTTGCCATGTCCACAAAACAACACTAGCCAGATTTGATTTCTCTTAAGTACCTGCAAATCTGATTTTGATGCTACACAAGGGAATACACACCCCAAAACTGAGTTAGAAGGGGAATACACACCCCATAATCTGGACACACGCGGTCCAAAAGTACGTTAACACTCCAAAGGGGAATATTCACCCCAAAATATCATCAAAACAAGGGAATACACACCCCAAATCCAATGGAAAGGATCTGAAAATACCATCAAACCACCTCTTCGGAAGACCCTTGGCTTTAGAACTCCATCAACCACGCTCCAAAGGTCCACCAATCAGACACAAGCAATGATGTGCCCTCTCCCTACTCCCAAACACGCAGGAAGTGAGAGAGAGAGAGAGAGAGCACGAAGAAGAAGGGGTGGCGCTGGCAACGAGTGGTTTGGGTGGTGGACCAACTTGGGCTACCTAGGCGGTGACCAGCGAGGGTGCTGGCGACAGCAAGGAAACCCTGCTGCTGCCAGCAGCAACATTAGTGGCCGATGCTACCAACGACAGTGGTGGAGGCTGAAGGTAGGGTTAGGGTTACTTTGGTAGAGCCCTCAACTTGGCTCTGATACCAAGTTGAAGGAAATGAGGAATCTTATTGAAAAAAATAACCTTACACTTTTTATATAGAGAGAGATGAGGGCAAAATATTACAAGACTCTCACTACAATATAAAAATAATAGGATAGCCGTCACGATATAACATACCTGTGATCAATCAACCTACGTGGTAATATCAGTTGAGACCAATTTTAGGATTTCTTTTGATAGAGCAAGTTTAGGGTTTTTTGCTACAATGGTTTTTGGGCATTTCCATGTCTATTACAATTCCATGTTCATGCATTTTAATGTGATTATGATTCTTCTATGTCAATCAATCATGCTTATTGTTCAGTGTTCATGTCTAATGCTCATCAGTCATGCACAGGAAGTTTTGCTTTTAAATGGCTGAAATCAGTATACATTCTCCAATTTATTATTTCTATAATTTCATGTTCATATCATTGTTCATTCATTTAGAAAGTTTTATCTTTAGTTGGATGACATATAAGCATTTTTAGTATAATTATGTCAATCAATTGTGCTATGTTAATGCATTTTAGTATGATTATGTTTCTACTATGACTTTTTTCATCAATAAATTATTTTTTTTTTCCTTTAAGAGGTTACTATTCATCAACATGCATTTAGCAAGTTAGTTTTACTTCCTATTTGCTGGAAGTCAGCTTGCTAGCATCTCAGTATGATTACGTTACTAAGTATAGTACAAAATAAATATTTCTGTTGAGTTTTAGGTGCAACATGGAGGTGTGGAGGTTTCTTAGCATAACAAAAAACAGTCCACGTGAGGACTGTTCCACATTGGAACACAAAGAGAAAGATTACGATGGCTGGCGGTTGGAAGAGAGAGAGAGGGTGACCGGCGGCTAAGAGAGAGGAGAGGAGTTGAAAATGTGGAAGAAGTATCTTATTAACTCAAAAGAGAAAGGATTACAAAGGCTCTCTTTTTATAGAAGAGAGAACACATCACAATCCCTTAAAACAGTAAACAAACCAATCCTAATCTCCTAATTTTAAAAAGACCAAATCTTAACTAACAAATCAAATCTTTTAAATAAACTTACTAAAAAACCATCATACCAACTAAAACAAAACTTGCAACAAAAGCAAACCCAAAATAAGACTCAAGACACCCAAAACCGATGCCCACTTGGACCCTCTGACAGACTGCCACGTGGCCTGATTGGCTGCCACTTGGCTCTTCATTCCTGACAATTTCAAAATTACTTTATATTTTTAATTATTTAATAATTCCAAACTGCATACTCAGCCACATACCGAGTACTCACTATGCAATGACATGTCCATCCAAATACCATATAGAGCATTGATGGCAACCCCTTTTGAAGATTAAGATATTTGCTTGGTTTTTGAGAAGGGGGAGACTACCAATGAAGATTTATAGAAGGAAATTCATGCCGAATTCTGATGCTGCATGCACTTTTTGTAATGCCAAAATGAAGGATTGCCAGCAGTTGTTTTCTTGCATGTCTCGTCGCTAAGGAGGTGTGCGACTGAGCAAGTATTTCCTAGGTGGACATCCCAAGCACAAAATTTTTGGAGAATCTTTGGAGGTGGTACTTTCGGGCCAAGAGGGGAAGGGCAATACCCTTTAGCTCTTTTGTAATCGGTATGGCTACAAAGAAATGCGGTAATTTTTAGAGGGAAGCAAGTTTATGTTGAGAATATTATTTTCCAAGCACAATCTTTCAGGGAGTTGTGGGCTGTTTTATAATGGAGGTAATGCCCTTTCAGATGCTGTACACTGAGTGATTCATCTTTAATGAATTTGGAGGATCACTGGTGGGGTGCTCCTCCTTTACCTTCTCCAGAAAAAAGAAAGAAAGAAAAAGGAAAAGGGTAAAAAAAAACAAAAAAGATACAGTCAAATAGGAAGGACTGAATACATGACGAAATTTTTATAGAAGTTTAGTGTTTCAGATTAGGAAAGGTTTGAGGTGGTTTAAACATGAATAGAAGGAAAAAATAATGGCAGCTGCAGACAACAACAGACTGGCTGTAAAAATATGCCAAGGTCGTAAATCAAGTGGCTGTGGCAACAGCTAGTATAGACACCTAAACAGCCCTTTGGGAGGCTGCAGCTACAGGATAGTCATGAAAAAAAAAAAGGCAACCAAACAAGTACCAAAAAGATACCATTAAGCACAACCATCTTAATATGGAGTGAGTGAGACATGTACGGCCAAGACAAATAAGAATGAAGACAAAATCAATGTAACGAAGACCACACAGCGCTGGACAGACTAGTATTGGCCCATCTCATCTGTGGTTCCCTAGACAGATAAGAGTTCTCCTACTGCACCTTGACCTTACATATGGAAATCTTACAAAAAAATAGAGTTGGTTGTAATAGCTAAAAAGGACCTCAAACCTCACGGGGAAGCTCTAGTTTACTGCTAATAACGTAGTCCAGTGACTATCCTCCAACTAAACACCCATGCAACTCCTCCAAATACTTCTCCAATGACTGGAATTCACACTCGTTCGCTATGGTGTCAAAGCAAGGCCATTGTCATTGTGTTGGCATATAGTGCAAGTTTGTTTATATATATATCTATAGGATTCACGTCAAGATAAGCTACTTCTAGATGTCTAAAATCTTTTGCTTTTTAAGACTGATATCTAAAATTTATGAGGATTTTTTTAATTCACCTTTTCTTTGAAAGGTTCTTTTAATTCACCTTTGATTAACCAATCTGAAGGGCTGAAATACAAAATCAGAATAGGCAAGGAGAAACTGACCTAAGAAAAGATGGATGTTAGATAATTTGAAAGTAAAAGAAGCCGTTCATAAGCAAAGGACAAGGATATCTCCAGAGCGGCAACATAACAACAGCAAAGCCTTTTTTCCACTCTAAGTGGGGTCGGCTACATCGTTCTTTGCCTCCACTTAGATCCATCTTGAGTCATTTATGGGTTTAAATCAAAGAACAATATGCCAAAAGCATTTTCAATGAAAGAAATGCAAGGAATAAACAATTCCAACGGTACACAAAGCTCAAAGAAGTGACTAAACAGGACTTGAAGGCCTCTTCCCTTATCTTCCTGAATCGATCTGGTTCCTACTAACAACATTTCCAAACAGGAGGAACTTCAACAGTACAGGTTCACGCACAATTGCACAATGCTTTCACACAAACGTGAAACATCAAAATGCTATTATTGTTTTCAGCATTCCTGTTTTTTGCCAATTTATGTACTCTTTTCCATCCCTATCAGCATTTCTGCTTACGCCACTAGTTTCTGCTATTGCAACTGTTGGAGTCCAAGAGTCATGTTACTTTTGTGTCTTTTGTTATTTTTATTTCCTTGGTGGACTTGTACGTAATTCATGTGTCCCTCCTCTCTATATATAAGGGATTAGGGTTTCCTTTCGAAATAGCACGTTTCATTTCTCTGATATGGTATCAAAGTAGCAATCCTAGACCGTTGTTCAATGCCTTCCTGATTTCCATAATCTTTCTTTCTTCCACTAAAAAACAGGAATCCCTGTCATCCAACACCACTGAGGCATCATCGGACCACCCCGCTTGTGCTGCCAACCCTTGGCGTGGGCCTTATGCACAACTCTAGGCATAGCGCAGCACCGAGTGCCACATAGCACAGCAGCAACCGCGCGGCAGCACTATGCACACAGGGCCAGCACTGCACCATGCAAGGTCACCCAGCACCACACGACATTGGGTTGCATGCTGACCTAATCTGCACATGCATGCATATGCCTTCCTGCGTTCGCATATGAGCGTGAAAATGTGAAGCCTCTCCATACGATTCTTCTAAGTGATTTTCTGCCACCAAAGATGACTTTATGCTGCCTGTGATCGGCTCCTATCTTATTTTCTTCTCCAGTGGGCTGTGAATGGTCTACTGTGGTTGATGTCTCTGCCATAATGAACTGAATTCCCCCCAATCTCCTACTTGGGATCGTATCCTACTACTGCTTGGGATCGCTTCCCACTGTTATTATCATGTTTACATGCTACCTCCTTGGATGGTTCCTACTGAGATGGTTCTTTACTATGGAGACGGTTCCCTACGCTCGTCACCCTTGCTGATGTTACTGAGGTTTAGGCGAACCTGATATCTACTACTAGAAAGTTGGTGATAGACTCTGATGCATCCACTCACCTTACTAGTGAAGTCAATTCTCTATGTGAGACTAAACTAACCAAAACAGTCACTTCAGTGAAAGTGGCAAATGATACCTACTCTCATGTGGCTACAGTTGGTGATGTTCAATTCTTCTCTCGACTACAATTGTCAGACAAACATTGTGCACCCAAGTTTCCCATAAGCGTCTTATCTGTCAGCAAGCTGTGCAAGGATCTACAATGTCACATAATAATATTTGATGAGCATCACTGCTACTTCCAGGATAAACAAACCAATCAGATAATTGATGGTAGATATAAGATGGGTGGATTCTACTATCTTGATATAGCCACTCACTTTGTTGAAGCCACCTCTATCTCTACCGATACCCTACTCTGGCATCGTCACCTTAATCATCCATCCTTTGAGAAACTACATTAGATGTTTCCTGATCTGCCTTCATCTGTCAGATTTGACCATGAGGCTTGTCACTATTGCTCTACCTTTCCCCCATGTGCTGAGGAGTGCAATAAATCACCATTCCATTTGATACACTATGATGCCTGGAGGCCATCTCATGTAAGCAATGCGACAGGCCACAAATACTTTGTTGTGTCTGTTAATGACAACAATCAATCCACATGGATATTTCTCATGAAGGATGGCCTGAGATCTTGCATGTGATGAAACTTTTTTTTGCTAAAATGCAAACATCTACTCATCCATTAAGATTTTTCGTAGTGATAATGTTCCAAAATTCATGCAAAAAGAGTTGCAATCATTCTTCATTTCTAATGACACCCTACATTAGACGTCATGCGCAAATACCTCTCAACAAAAAGGGATTGCTGAGAGGATGTTGCAACACACTAGATATTGCCCAAACTCTTCTTAGGTTCATGAAGGTGCCAAAATAGTCTTAGAGAGATGTTGTACTCACTATGACCTATTTGATTAATCGAGCTCCTTCATATGTCCTGCATGGGAAGATTCCCTTTCAAGTACTTCATCCCAATGTGGATCATCCATTTGTCTTGCTACTTCATGTGTTCGAATGTACTTGCTTCGTCCATGCCTTTGAGCAGCCAGACAAGTTATGTCCACACACCCTCAAGTGCATCTTCCTTGGCTATCCTTGTACTAGTCGCTGATACATTATTACAGTTAATGTCACCTTCTTTAGGAAGGTAACTTTCTTATTTGAAGAAGAAACCAATATTGAGCTTGTACCTTACTAATTGTAGACATATCACATGCAAGACAAGGATCCACCTCCCGTTCCACTACCTACTATGCCAACCTCTCCACCAAATGATAGTCCTACCACATTATAGCAAACACAGAATCAAAGTGCGGTGGATGAGAAGGCAATTGCCCTAAGCAAGCTTGTTCAATCATGCACAATGCATCTTATCCTCATCACACTTCTACTACTCATCTAAATCCCTCGTTACAGCAATTTTCTTAAGCCTTAGTCGGTACTGTGATGCCACGTAACTACTCAAAAGCCTCTCAGGATCCTTAGTGGAAGGCTACCATGGATGCAGAAATGGAGGCACTACTCGAGGCATATAGGAGCTTGTGCCATGTCCACCTAGGGCCAAGATTGTTGACTGCAAATGGATATATACTGTGAAATACCTTGTAGATGACAATATTGATAGATACAAGGCGAGATTAATAGCCAAGTATTTCACACAAACATATTGCATGGATTACTTTGAGACTTTTTTCCCTTGTGGTGCAGGTTGCCTCCATATGCATCATCCTTTTTGTTGCCATCAACAAGAACTAGTCATTGGCAACTTGATTAAGGAAGTGCACATGTGGAACCTCCCTCCTAATTATGAGATAAAGGAGTGTGTATACAGATTGAAGGTCATATATGACCATATACAGAGCCCTTGTGCCTGATTTGACAAATTGAGTGCAAAGGTAACGACGATTGGCTTTAGGTCATCCACATCTGATAGGAAGACTAATATTGGCATTGTTGTTTTAGCTGTGTATATTGATGACATGGTTCAAATCGGAGATGATAATGAGGATTGCACTACGCCATATTTCTTGAAAGAATGTTGTTTCATGGCATAGCAACAAACAAATGATTGTTTCCCATTCCAATCCCAGGGCTGAGTATAGAGCGATGGTCCGCACTGCATGTAAGGCGATGTGGATCACTTCCTTCTTGGCTGATCAGAGGGTCCAAGTAAAGTGTCAGTTCCTATATTTTGCGACAAGTTAACTACTTATATTGCTCCCAATCTTATCTTCCATGATAGAACAAAATACATTGAGATGGATTGCCATTTCATATAGACTGTTGTAACGGATGGCAAGATTGCTACTCCTCACATATCCTCTAAACTTGATATTGCTAATACCCTTACAAAGGTTTTGACAAAGAAGCAACACTCTTTCTTATGTGACAAGTTGGATTTGATGGATATCCACACTCCAACTTGATGAAAAGTGTTAAGACTCCATGAGTCGTTACTTTTGTATCTTTTGTTATTTTTATTTCCTTGGTGGACTTATACGTAATTTCCATGTCCCTCCTCTCTATATATGAAGGGTTAGGATTTCCTTTTGAAATAAGATGCTTCATTTTCTCTAACAACACCAATATTCATCTTGGGAGAACACTGCTAGTAAAGAAGAACCAATCAGTCCTCTAACAGCTTCAGATCCATTTTGAAACAAGAAAAAGTTAAACTCCTAGGAATGAAAAAGATGTCCTACTCAAGTTCTATGTTTGAATTGCAACTAAAGGTTAACATAAATGATGATGATGATAATCAGATTTCATAAACAAGCACATAGTAATTGAAGGGGCATTTTGCATGACTGCGTGAAATGGGTTACCTGAGTAAGGTCTGCAGCTGTAAATGGTGTTCATTGCACTCTTTTATTACTTGTTCAAATGTATCATTCTACAAGAACCAAAAAAGATAACTTCAATTAATAATCTTACAAAGGACATAAAGCATAGATATGTGACTTTCATTGCATACCTAGTTGACATGTTTAATCAACAAAGCAAAAAATTTAAAAAAAACCTCTAATAATGTAAAATGCAATAGTTGTAATGGAAAGAACAGACAAACTTATACAGGTATGCAGAGCAAACAACATGCAACAAAAAGAAAGACAAAAACCAAGATGGAACTCTTTGTCCTCCTAGATGTGCAGAACAAGAAACCTCTAATTCCAAACAGAGTAGCTGATAAAGCAAATGGAAGAAATATGAAATTCAAGTGCATTTAGACTAAATGAGTGCATTCCAACTTCTGTCCATCATTCAATTAATGTTCTCTGAACAACTTTGAGAAAAATTATAGTTCTCTGAATATTATAAACTATGCTTGCTCTTTTTGATGCTGCTCCTGCTATGCATCATTTTTTCTAGTCAGGATCAACATCAAAAACTTTCTTGTAAATGTCATAGTCAAATCATTTCCCAAAGTATTTATGGTCATTCGAAACTATGTTTTTCTTTGAAAGCAACACAAAATTATTTACTTGTTAATATCTTCCTGGTTAGTGCTAATTTTTGCCTACGGGCATAACCAGGAGAACTGATACCATGCATAGGAACTTCATCTGACTGAGCCCTATAACAAGAGGGAGAAACAAGACAGACATTGTGAGAGACGTATAGTAGACTAAGTCAATTCATAGTCCATTCTGTTCTAATTAATGAATTTGTTTGGAATTGAATGGACACTCTCAGATTAATACTTCAACAATCAGTAAATGCAGTAGACAGCATTGTGGGGATGGATCCATCCACTGCCAAATTCATAACCGAATGGGGATATAACATTGTAGATATGTATCATCTAGGACTTTTAATTCAGCAGTGCATATGGCTTGCTACTTTTATCAGAAAATGCATTTACATAAGTTCAACTTGTCATTTGTTCAAAAGCATTATTAATATCTTCAAAAAAAAATTCGTTACGATTATCATAATAGGAATATCACTAATCAAAAATAATCATGTAGTGATTGGCAATGGAACTTACATTAAAAACAGTTAGTTGACCAGGTTCACAGCTTGCCAGTTCTTTCACTAACTGCGAAGCTCTCCTCCCATACATATCTATTCACACAAATAAAAGATTTGAAGCACATCTTCATTCAATAGTGCACATTTATTTTACAAGAAACACATCGGGACTGTTTCACGTCTAAGTTCAACTTAAAATTCAGATACCCATTCTAGAGAATAACCAGGCTTCCCCTACAGAAAGACAACTTTGTTTGTGTTAGTGTTATTATATGTAGGGGTGTGTTCGTTAAGTGTAGATGTGACCTGGACTTATGAAGTAATTTTCGCAAAGCCTCTCTCTATAAAAGATGCTTAAGTTTTTTCATTCCAAAAGTAAGACTATTCATTCTCTCCGTCCAACATAGTATCAAAGCATGGTGGGTCCTAGACTATTCGTGCTCTGATATCTTTCAACACCAAATAAACCCTAGGAGAGAGAATCATCTCCTCTCTCCTTGATCTGGGCTGCCAAACCTCCTAACCTCCTGATTGACGCTACCTCTTCCTCTCCAGCACTGCTGCAGGTCACCGCCAACCCTCATCTAGATCACCGTCACCCAGCCTCTAAGCATCGCCGCCAGTTGCCCTTAGAAGTCTAAGCGTCGCCGGACCTCCTGACCTCTTGATCAGTGCCACCTCCTCCCCTCTAGCGCCGCTGCAGGTCGCCGTCGGTGTCACGCCCCACAACATCAATCCGGAGATGATCAAAGTTGCGGCCACGTGGCTGACACACATTGCCTTTAGGGATCCATTATTATTTTGAAGGGGTTAATTTCTACCAAAAATTCAGTAAAGTTTCCCCTGTTTTTCGAGATTTTTCCTAAATTCCTGTACCTGCAGGAGAATCATACAAAAATACACAACATATACAATGGCAGGCACACCTCGCACCACAACAATCTCCATGTAAAATGAAGCATATAAGTATACAAGCATCCAACAATTGCGGGCACACCCCACTTAGCAACCATGCCACGAGAAAAGAAACACACACACACCTGAATATCTATATATTCGTGTCCACATCTAACATGGGTACACCGCGCTATACAGCGCATATGTCTGTAGGCCCTACGAGTATTCATATACAGTTCAATAAGTTTATATCAAAAGGAAGCCATCAAAAGTGCAACTAAAAATATGTACATCTATTTACATGGTCCTTAACAGACACCCATCTGGACCCCAAAAACATCATCTATTTCCCACCCTTTTTCTCCCTACCATTACTTACCCTAAAGTGTCCGCTACGGCGAAAAGCGACTCCATTATATCATGGAGGAGCGCCCTAGGCAAGTGCAAAGGCTCGCAAAGCGAACCTCAAGGGGCAAGAACTCTCCCACATAAAGCATCTATCGAAGATCTCTGGTGGTGTAGCACAAAGGAGTAGCTGGTGCACCCATAGGTACAACTCCGGCACACTGGGACGTGGCACGTAATGGGTTGGGTTGCATGACATTTTGTCCTGAAAAGTAGGGTGAAAGTAGAGTATGAGCCAAAAATGACTCAGTAGGGCATAATTAACATAAGAAAAAGGCAAAACACAATTTAAATTTAATTCAGGGTTTTGACAAGTGTAATTCCCTATACATCACGTCTTCTTCCTTACCCTTTTATTTCTAACGGTTCCTAGTCTCATCCGACCGGAATCGTCCCTCCTTATTTCCTTTAGCTGACTGACGAATCTTCGAATCAACCATCACGACCCCTTCCACGAGGTCCCATGATGGGATGTCCCCTAGATATCAGGTACTAACCACTAACTTCCAATAGCAAGTTCGTATTGCTGACAGTGTAAAGAATCATCACCATGTTATTAGGGTACTCTCGTAGTGAACCCAGGGAGGTTCGTGATGCGAGAAGTCTCTCCTTGCACCTCAGAGGGACCCCTCCACCCTGAATCTACCCTTCGGAATCACCCATTGTTCCTCGTAATAAAATATTGCTGGGCTAGCGGCTCACCACTCTAACTTGCGTGGAGACACTTGATAAACGTGCATGCCTCATCAGTCCCGACACCTTATTACAGGTATTTCATTATCCTATAAAGATTGGTTCGAATTCTCTTTATCTATACATCCTCCTCAACCTTCATAACATCTTCTAAACTTTTCCGAGTATCTCGGAAGCAGGCCCGAGGGTCCACTCTACCTTCTCCATTGCCAGTATTCAACCGCAGAGTCCCCTAAGGTTTGAATTCCCTTTCTCAAGGAGTCATCCCTTGGTTGCTTCGACTGTTTGCTGCTAGGCCCCTAGATCTACATGGTACTTCCCTTGATCTCGGCAAGCTACACTCACACCACTTTCCTAGATTGGCCATCACCGTCTGGCCTATCCCATTAGGGATAATGACACGTATCCCCAAGTAGCAGGGGTCTAGGCAAGCCGCCCCTGCCTCCCACATGCTCAGGTCCACTCTCCTACTTGTCCACCTGTTGGTGGGCAAGCAACGGTATTGTGGCCTATCAGCAACAAAATGTGCACCATAGACCACATGGATCCTCTAAGACCATCTAATGGTCCATCACTTGCACCCATGTGTATACAATGCCATGGGCTTCGCATCACTTGAGACGTAGTTTACCAATATTGTATCATTACTTGGCCAAATCCACAGGTATAAAAGATCGACAATTATGTACAATAAAAATTCCCTTTTTATTTTGCTTGAAAACTAACCAATGTAGTGATCAGTTTGGAAGGGAAGACCTCATAGAATTTGGCACTGTAATACGAACTCGTGCCTGATGATGAGTTCAAGTTTCGTATTTATATATTTTCATTATGCATCCAAATTCGCAATCACCGACGAGTGTCTGCAAGGATTTTCGCTAATTAAAGTATTTCTGGCGCAAGGGAAACTGTCGAAATCATTAACCGTTCGTAACTCGAAAACCACCATTTAGCAAGAAAACACGAAATGAAACGAGTAAAATGACGTGATTTGAGTTTCAAACCTCGAGTGGCGGCACATACGCTTTCTCTCTTCCCCCTCGCACACTCGCACTTACACATGGATGTGATCCCACGCAAGGTCGTGGAACCCACGGGGGTATCTTGGCTAGGCCTGAACTGGCCCAACTACGCATATCCTCGGGTTCGACATATGAACCCGGCTCTACCCACTCGGGTTCATGCATATATACATATATTTCACCGTACTGCATAGCCTAATCTAGGGAACCAGGGCAAGGAGGCTGCCCTACCTTCCCTGCAAGTCTACCTTCACTCGATCACCGTGAGGCTCCACGCTGGTCTCACCCCTGGCTTCCTGCGACCAAAGCACCCTTGGTCATGTCACGAAAGTCCCACTTCTAGATACAACTACGTACAAACTTGAAGGACAAGAGCAAGAAGAAATAGAAAGACAGGAGAGGTGGAGAAATGGCGCCCACCTCGCTCCTGCCGAGCTCGTGACAGGGGTCGACCGCGCTTCAAAACCACACGAGGGCTACACCGGCAGAGGGAAGGAGGCGGACGGCGAGGCACGAGCTGCTGCTGCTGCCGTCGCTCTAGAGAGCTGGGGCGGAGGCAGGGCGACAGTCCTAGCTCTCCTCATGCGACGCACAGGAAGGGGGCGGAGGAGGCAGCGACGCCGGCACGTCGGCACTGGCTGTAGCGCCGAGAGGGGCGGCGAGATGGGGCGGCGAGCAGGGAGCGCACCCTCAAGGAGGAGATCGCTGAGGAAAGGGAACAAGGAAGGAGATCGAGATGGAATGGGGAGGAAGGTGGTGTTGGGGAAGGAGATAAGGCTCAGGGAGGGGGGTTTCACGGGTGGGGGTACGGATCGCGGGGGCGTCACGACCTGCTTCCTCCCATTTCCTCCCCTTTTCTCCTTTCTTTTTTTTTTGTTTTAAGGAAAAAGCCTATGAGCACCGCCGCCGGCCACTAATCACCGTTGCCAATGTCCTTGCGCCCCTTCAATGGTGTGAAGGCGTCTCCTTGTACCTGAGCACCGCCGAGCAGAGCCACTGATGGCCGAAGCTCCACCCTAGCAGCAATTTCTACTGCTGCGGTGCTCTCTTCCTCATGCTGCTGGGGGCAATCATGTCTTGGATTGCTCCCGGTGGCGGATCTCTGCAAGTAGATGAAGGTAGGCTACGGTAAGGTCTATCCCGTAGCCTTCGAAGCCGATTCTACCGCTCTGTTCTGCGGGTTTGGATTTTGAAAACTCATTTTTAGATCGACTTGGTATATTAGAGTTCAGGTCAAGACTATAGCCTCTTTTAGTTCTAAGATCAAGTCAGCGACTAGCTTAACTTTTTAGATGGTCCAATGGATCACTATCAAGTTAAATGACACCCAAAATTCTCTATTACAGTCTCAGGTCTTTTGTATTTTTGTTGGTGGACATAAGAGATTAGCAATTCTAACCAAAGACCCTCCTGAAGAAGAAAAAGATGGTTATGAAAAGTGGGAACAAGATAATTATCTGATGATGAATTGGGAAATGAATATTGTTGAGCCACAGGTCACTGCCAATCTATTATACAAGAAGTCTACAAGAGATATGTAGCAGAACTTGGCAAAGAAATTCTCTTAGGAGTTTAATCATGCTAGGTTATCTGATATTTATCGTCGAATTTGATCCTCTACCCAAGGAGAGTGGACGTTGGTGGATTATTACTCAGAGATGGAAGAGCTCTTTGAGGAGTTAAATGTATTCCAACCTACATGTTGCGAGACGCAGATAGGATAGTGACAAATTTGGCAGGTCCATCGATTCTTGGATAGTTTGAATTCCAAATTCTCATTTGCTAGAGAGAATATACTTGCTTTTGATTACATTCTTGATGTGGAGACTGTATATGCTCAACTACAAAAGATTTCCTCTGATGCTATGCATTCAAGAGTTGTACCTCTTTAGTCTCCAACGCCGCTTGCTGAGCCATCTGCATTTGTTGTTCCTGGAGGTTGTGGTGCTCCAACTAAGAGAAGTTATGGGCCTGGTTATGGTAGAGGACGAGGTTGTATCTATGATCCATATGTGCACTGCCAGCGCACAAATCATCCATCTGACAGACGTAGGTCGAAGTTTGGCTTTCCCAGAAATCACTATGTTACTGCTATTGCTGTTCAGGGGGAGACTCACTCTGGTGGTCTTGCTTTATCTGAGCCAGTTCCTGTCTCTGTACCTATGTCCACCACTACTACTTCGTCATTTCCTTCACTTACTGTTGATGACTATTCTAGGCTGATGATGCTACTACGTCAGTCGCTACCAACAGAGACCTCTGCTTCTCTTGCAACCACTAGCAGTTTTGCCAACCTGGCAACTACATCGCCTTCGTCTACCTGGTTGGTTGACTTTGCCACATCCAGTCACCTAACTGGTAAGGAGGATGCGATTCTCTCTATGTGTAAGTCACAAGATGCTATATCTGTTCGACTGGCGAATGGCACATTCTCTCCAGTTGCTAGTGTTGGTGAAGTCCAATTTTCTGACAGATTTAGGCTTACTAATGTTTATTGTGCTCCAAAATTTCCTATGGGTTTGCTTTCAATATATTGTTTATGTAAAGAGCTTAAGTGTCGAGTAATATTTGACGAGCATTTTGTGCATTTTCAAGAGACCTGGATGGAAACGACGATTGGTGGGGGGATTGAGCGTGGTGGACTCTACTACATCGACTCTCCTCACCTGTTTGTTGGTGTTGTCTTTGTGTCTATGGATTTCATCCTATGGCATCGTCGTTTGGGTCATCCTTCTGCATCTAAATTGAAGAAAATGTTTCCCAAGTCATCCATTCCAACTAATTTTGATTGTGAAGCTTGTCACCTCGACAAGCATCACCATGTTTCTTTTCCTTCTAGAAACAATAAAAGATGTGATTCTCCTTTTCATGTCATTCATTGTGATATTTGGGGGCCATGCAAAGTGGTTCACTGGGGTATGTACCAGTATTTTATGGTGTTTATGGATGATTTTAATCACCTATCTTGGACTTATCTCCTACTTGATAGGTTTGAAATTCTCTCTATGATTCAAAATTTTTTTAATGAGATTTAGCATTTCTATTTCATGCCCATCAAAAATTTTCACAGTGATAACACTTTAGAATTTATGCAAAGAGAAGTTAGTGATCTCCTATCTTCAAATGGTACCCTTCACCAAACATCTCGTGCCCATACTTCTCAACAAAATGGCATCATTGAGAGAAAATTATGCCACATTCTTGATGTTTCCCAAACGATGATGTTAACCACAAATGTTCCTAAAAAATTTTTGGGGAGGTGTGGTCCTTATTGCTACATACTTGATAAATAGATTACCTTCTCATGTACTTGATGGTGCCATTCCACTCTCCTTACTGCAACCTGATACTGGTACCTTTGCATTACCACTATGCATTTTTACATGCACATGTTTTGTTCATTTGTTTGACATTCCTGATAAGTTGTCCCCTTGGTCAGTTAAGTCTATTTTTCTGGCTTATTCTAGAACCTAGAAGGGGTACAGGTGTTTTGATCTGGTGGGGAGATGATATTATGTCTATTGATGTGTCGTTTATTGGGAAAACTCCTTATTTCTCTACTGAGGGTGCTTCTCTTAAGTAATTTTCTTAGACATGTGATCGGCGTCATAAGTCATGTGTTTGTCCCTTTACCAACTATGAAAGTCGAGGAGCAAGTGGACATCCCTTAGCCCCCACCTTCATTTGCACCGGGTGATCCTCAGAGCCAAATAGATGATAGACATATTGCTCATAGAAAGGCAGCGAGATCTTGCACTTTACACCTTATGGCTAATTATATGTCTACATCAATCCAGCACTACAGAATTTTTCTACAACTCTGTCAATCTTGATAGTACCTAAGCATTATACTGAGGCAATGCAAGATAGTGGTTGAAGGCAGGCTATGTAGGTAGAGATGGATGCTCTTCTCTCCCATGTTTCATGGGAGTTAAATGTTCTTCCACTAGGGAAGAAGGTTGTGGACAGTAGATGGGTCTTCACTATGAAATATTAGCTTGATGGGTCAATTGAAAGACTTAAAGCCAAGTTGGTAGCAAAAGGATACACTCAAAATTATGGAGTGGACTATTTGACACCTTTTTTCCAATTGCTAGGTTAATCTCAGTCCGAGTAATTTTATCTATTGTTATTAACATGAGATGGCCATTGTATCAATTGGATGCAAAAATACTTTCCTTTATGGAGACTTACAAGAAGAAGTTTATATGGATCAACCACCAAACCTTGTGGTTGAAAGGGAGAAAGTATGCAGACTAAAGAAGGCTACGTATGGACTTAAGCAAAGTCCATAAGCCTAGTTTGAGTGACTAAGTACAACATATTGGTTTTCATAGATCCACCTCGAACCACTCTTTTTATTTGGAGGATGGATTCTGGTATGGTAATTCTGGCAGTATATGTTGATGATATGGTGCTCATAGGGAATGACACCAAGGGGATTCATGAGACGAAGAGCTTCTCCAAGATACCTTTGTTACCAAGGATCTTGGCAGGTTGTGCTACTTCTTGGGCCTAGAATGTGCTAGAAATTCCAAAGGAATGTCACTATCTCAGAGAAAATATGTACTTGAATTACTTGCAGAAACTGGGATGTCAGGTGCTAAGCCCTCTATGGTGCCTATGGAACTTATTCAAAGATTACGTAAAGAGGAAGATCCTATATTTGAGGATAAAGGAAGATACAAAAGTATTGTTGGCAAACTTCTTTATGTTACTGTTACTCGTTTAGACATCACATTTGCAGTTAACAAGGCAAGTCAACATATGGAGAATCCCCGATATAGTCATTGGAATGTTTTGTGCCTTACTCTTAGGTACTTAAAGGGAAATCAAGGGAAAGGATTGTTTATGAAGAACAATTGTCATCTAAATGTTCATGCATATTCTGATGCTAATTATGTAGGTAACCTGGAGGAGAGGTAGTCTACAATGAGATATGCTACTTTCTTGGGTGGCAACCTCATTACATGGAAGAGTAAGAAACAGACCGTCATATCTAGGTCTAGTGCAAAAGCTGAATACAAGGAGATGGCCCATCCTAGTTGTGAGACTATGTGGTTAGTGAATTTTATGAGAGACCTTGGCTTCACTACTTCTACTCCAGTACTAATGTTCTGTGATAATTACTTGTCAACATATATTGCTTCTAACCCTGTTTTCCATAAGCACACTAAGCATATAGAGGTGAACTGTCATTTTGTATGCAACATGGTCACTTTAGGACAGATCTCCACTCCTATGACAAGCTAGCTGATATTTTCACCAAGGCTCTATGCTAAAAGCTTCAGGAGTTTCTGTGTTCCAAGCTGGGCATGCTAGATATAAATGCTACAGCTTGAGGGGGAGTGTTAGTGTTATTATATGTAAGGGTGTGTTTGTTAAGTGTAAAAGTAACCTGGACTTATGATGTAATTTTCCCAAAGCCTCTCTATAAAAGAGGCCTAGGTTTTTTATTCCAAAAATAAGACTAGTCATTCTCTTCCTCCAATAGTTTGCTTTTTCTATTTAAAATAAATAAATAAGTGTGGAAATTAAAAGTGTGTCTAAGTGTGTATCCTGAAAGAAATTGAGTTGTTCCATGACACTAATTTAATGATGTTAAAGACATAACATCAACTCAAACTACAAAAGTATTTGCCTGGCCAATATCCTCTAAAAAAGGATACCTCACAATAATCATTTACTACATATTGTCTTTGCCCTCTAGAAAGAGGACTTTATTCCTTCTGCAACCAAATGATGCACATGATTTGCAAATCATACTGTTATCATATCTGTGCATTATCATGACAATTAAAATTTTCAAATTTTTTCAAAACAACCAACAAACAATTGTTTCTCAAGTATGATAAAAATCTAATGTTGATATAAGTAAATTATTTTTTTTGAAGCAAAAAGGAGTGTTAACAGAGGTTAACATCCGCTTCACTAAAGGAGAGCCAAATCAAAAGTTGTTACAAAGAACGTTATGCTAGTGGATAACTCCATCCATTGACACCCTCTCATGTCTAAAAATAGCCCCATTACATTCCTACCAAATACACCACAAAAGCAAGAAGGCTCTCCTCATGATCTCCCATTTGTGAAGGCATCATGTAGGCTAGGCCAAAATTCAGGTGCCGAAGAGGGCACTGTGAACCACTGCTCAGCCCTCGTCCAACAATTAGTCGTGAAAGGGCAACTGAAGAAGAGGTGGTTCACATTTGCCACTCCCTCACCACAAAGTGGGCAATCTGTAGCCACATTTGGGGCCTAACACCTTTGGTAATCCTTGGTCACCGGCCAACCACACCTCAACAGCCAAAGAAAGAGTTTAACCTTGAGAGGAACCCAAGACTTCCATATTTTCTGGCAATCTTTAGCCAAGTTGTAGTCCACATGCCTATCGTCTTACATAAAGCGAATATGAGCTTTCCTAACGAAGAAAGCATCATGTCTCCACACCTAATCGTCCCTACCTTGCCTAGGTCAAATGTCCATAATAGTTTGGAGCAAAAAAGTGAGGTCCTCAGTTCTGGCATCTAAAAGGGAGGTTGGCAACCTAGGTGACCAAGAACCGTCCACAAAGCAATTGGAAATCGACACCATAGGCTATGTCACAAAAGTGGCTAATCTAGGATAAATATCAGTAAAAATACCAGTCGGAGACCAATCATCTCTCCAAAATCTAAAATCAATGACATCCCCCAGGCGACTTCTGCAGTGGGGTCTATGAAATGACCCTTTCCTGGGGTCGTTTGGCATTTCCGGAATCCGTAGGGGCTTTCCTGCAATTTTAAACCCCCTTAGGTTTTGTCTTGAGACTTGAGAGGAAGAGAGGATAATTGCAGGGGTATCCCCGCAATTTTTTTCACCCCACCATCCCTGTTCCATGACACTGTCACCATACCTCCCTCACCGCACCCTCCCTCTCCTGCGACACCCTCACCCCCCCTCTATGCTGCTGCCCATCCCTCGCCTACACCTCCTCGCTCCATAAAAGCCCCTCCCCTTCCCCTCATTCGCTCACCACTTAGCCATCGAGCGAGAGGAGAAGGAGAGCAGAGGGCCGAGGGATCGAAGGCCAAGATCGGAGGATTCGCGAAGGGAGCAAGGAGGTGCTGCTATTGCAGCAGCTTCTGCGGCGAGAAAAGATTCAGAAAAGATTCTGTGGAATCATTTTTCCGCAGAATCAAACGTCTGGAGTAACCTCCAGATGTCGTGCCAGACGTCCGAAGGTAGTATTAAACGTCCAGTAAGGCATTTTTCTTTCCATTATTTTCCTGCCAAAGTCTTGATCGAGTACGTGCATGTGTCAAAGGTTGGGAGGTGCATTGGCACGAGGATCGAGGCGATTTCAGACATCCGGGATCATCTCCAAATGTCTCAAGGCACCCTCAAATGTCTGCACTGAGTCCTAGACGTCCGAGGACAGTGCCCCGAGCAAGGTATGCCTGTGAGTTCATTTAAGACATCTGGAGACCTTTCCCAGACGTTTGATTTCAGTCAGGATTGGTGTTTTTGGGCCTGTTCATGGCCCAAACGGTATCAGTTTTCCGCAAACAAAACATCTTTGGTTTCTGTGCGAGTTTCTCTATGTAATGGTACTTTGTCCGTGTCATTTTGAACACTTTGGACCTGCCAACCCATGTCATAGGTCTCTAGTCCGTCGAGTATACAGGACCTGTGGAGACGTCGGGAGCTACTGTACGAGCCCCCATTCCACCCAGTTACCTTGGTAGAGTGGTTCTTACTCTAATTTCGAAATTAATAAAGTGCATGCGTAAAATTAGTTAAACCTAGGATGTGAGATGAACCCTAGGAAAAAGTAAATGCATGCCTTAGAATACATCTATTCGATTGAACCCTAGGTTGTGACATGAACACTAGGGCTAGAGGAAATGCATGTGCGGAGAGATGAATGATTGAATAAATCATGAGCAGCCTATACTACTTGAAATGAACCACATTATGAATAGAAAAACAAACTCGTATTGTGATGAATATGGAAATTGAGCTGCCTGTTCTGTATGTACCAAACCAGATAAGAAAAGTTCATGCACGAACCCTTCGGGGAATGTAGAACGAGACAATAATACTGTAGTATGGAGAACCGAATGGTTCTGAAACACATCGCCACAGGCGACTGTTCGGACTTGGTTTAGGGAGGTGAGCTGGCCTTCGTGTACGTAGTACCGAAGAGAGCAACTATCCCTTTTAGAGTAGAGGAGAGCTTGCCACCCCTTGGGTGGAGACCCAGGGGTGGGTTTGGCCACTCTACGTCGACTCCTGTTAGCTCTCGCGTACGTGGTACTGAGGAGAGCTACTTAGTGTAGGGGGGAGCTAGTCGCCCCAGGGGGCCCGGGTTTAGTACTGATCACCCTACATCAACTCTTGTTAAGCCCACTGGGCAAACCGGGATAGTCAGACAAGGATACGCGGACTGTGAGGGGCGAGACCCCTATTTCTGATGGGCGAGACCCCTGTTCTGAGAAAGGCAAGGCCCTGTACTGTTTCGTGCTGTACATTTGGGCATACCCACTAGCAGAAACGACTGACCGCGTGCCAGTGTAGGGTAGCTACCCATGCGCTTATCACGTGTGTCGTAGTCACCTCTACGTCGCGACCGTGACCCTGGGATAGTAGACCAGCTGTAGGACTACCACGGGGACTCTCCGAGCCAGGAGAGTGCCACGTGTACATCCTGCATCCCAGGAAAACTACAAGCAAGATTATTCCCTTAGGGAACAGGAAGATTGAGCATTGTCATGGAACCCGATTAGAGTACTCTGATCAGCAAAACGTAATAAGATAATTGGAACTAAAAGATAATATTTTAAGCTGCTTGTCTAAATTACATTACATGTTTAGCCACTACTCTACTCAACGCTAGCTGACTCTAGATGTTATAACCTTGTACAGGTTAGGGATTCGAGCAGCAAGAGTCACAGGCTACTGAGGGTGTTGAGCCTAGTCAAGCTCAGCCGTAGTTTACTTTTGCTAGTTGCTGTAGTGGGTTCCTGTAGTTCATTTTTTTTCCAGCTATATTTATATCATATGTGTATTAGTTTTTATTGTGATGGCTGTGTTCTGTACTAGTTCTGTTGTGATGACCTGTAATATTATGGTGATTGTCGTTCTCTTGCTTTAATGTCAGTTTTATATTTGCTGCTTAGTTACAATACTTGTGTGGTTGTGGAATGAATGTGTATTCAGTTATTTTTTGCTGGACGACTGGGTCTTGGGGTTTATTGAGGCAACCCATTCTTAGGTTCTGTAGGGATTCCAAGAACGAGCCGTGACAGTCTAACTTTCCTAAGGACCTTTTGTAGACCAACCCAGAAGCAAGAAGATCCTTTAACCGCAGCTCTCCTCTCTTCCCAACTCACAACTATAGCTAAAGTACTCATATAGAATTCTCTTACATAAGGGTAGATCCAGTCCCATGAGGCAGGTGATCCATTTGGCAAGGAGCGTGTCATTCGTCTCCCTCAGGTTGAGCACCCCCAGCCTGCCAAAATCCTTGGGGCTGCAAACCTCCTTCCAAGAGACTACAGGGAGGAATATGTCATTAGAGCTTGAGGCCCAAAGAAATTGTCACCGAATGTGGTCAAGACGCTGTAGGGCAGTGTTAGGGATCCTCAGTATCGAGAGATAGTAAATCAACAATGCAAAGAGGGTAATATAAGTAAATTATATTAAAAGCATCAATAGTACTTTACTATTCGAATATCTTGATTTACATAAAAAGGTCTTCACAAAAAAGGGTAAAACCATAGAAGAAACACCATAACACACTAATTTTTATTGATTCTACAGAATAAACGGTAGTAAAACGGATTCATGTAAGACACCTACTCAAACAAGCTCTCCTAAATAGGTGAATTGGAATTAAACATAACCCGCTAGTATATGGATCCCAAAGTGGGTCTAATTGTCCCTCCTCTAAGGACCAGTATGCTTGGTTTCCTAAAACTCATGTTTTGGTTGCAAAAGCCAAGTTTCCTAAAACTCAAGTATGAGGTACTATTAAACCCCAAGTAAACCTCTCATGTTTCCTACCTTCTCCTCTTAACACCACAAAGTCACACCTATTTCAAGTAGAAAGAAAGAGGTGGTAACCCCCAAGTTAACAATCATGCAAAGTAAACAAGAAAAGGGTTAACAACATTTCCACGTTTGTGAACCCATGTATTCTAGCATCTCAAATAAAGTAGTTCTAATATATAAAACTCAATGCTCCCCCTTAAGTTGGAGTATATCATATTTAGCTTATTACGTAAAAAATAAAAGAAATCACCGCCACTTCATTGAACAAATCTTCACATAGAAGGAGTACGTAAGCAAGCTGGAGTCAAGATTGTCACATAGCCAGGTAATTAAGATGAAGACCAGAGATAAACAAAACTATGAATCAAGATGTCCCAAGTAGAGTTAATGCTTGTCAATAGATGATGATTGAAGACCATTAAAGATGATAGCAACACCCCTCCTTGTGCTTAGCTCAATTCCCTTTTTTTTGAAAGGAAGCTCAATTCCCTTATTGACGAGTTTAATGCATAATGCTTATTCTTGAGGGAGGAAAAGGGTGAAAAAATAGAAAAAAAAAGAAAAAAAGCTCAAATTGTATAACCCTTGTGTCACCTCAAAATTAAACTCTTTTACATTTCTCATGTTAGAGATAGGAAAAGGCATCTGTCTTCATGTAGAGTCTCTAACATATAAAGGACCTAAAAGAAAAGAGGTCTCTCCTTTATGAAGAGCATGTTGTAGATCTTGTCCATCCAAAGAATTCAAAGAGAAAATGTGTCTCTCATGTAAGGACATCAAACAGTAAGCCCCCTACCAACAAAGACATCAAAAAAGTGGTTATGTCAGATGGGAACTTCCATAAAGTGTAATCTCTTCCTTATAATAAGAGAAGTAATACACAACTACCTCAATGTTGAGAGTGTTAATTCTTACGGGAGGGGGTGAGATTTGCGGAATATAGATAATGTGCAGAAATAAAATAAACCAATCTCACACAGAAGATAATCACACAATTGCACAAAGTGTCTTTAGGTGGAAACCCAAATCGGATGAAAACCACCACCTAACCCTGTCGAGTTAGGATTTCCCGATCAACTAAGTCGATCAAATCCACTAACCCAGTCACTTTAAACGAGGGTGACTGAATCTCTTACAACCACGCTACAAATATGAGGGTAGCGTAACCTCAAACCCCTCATCTTCACGAGGAGTATTTTGTCCCTCGATGGAGATGAGAATTCGCAAGGTGAATACCCAACCAAAGACAATAAAATACAACATCCTATAGAGCTGCAAAGATTAAAACCTAGCTACTAAAGGAGTTAGGAAACTTCCCTTTGGTGGAAGTACATTAGCTTGGTGCAGGTGCGTGAACCACGCAACGGCACGATGATGCTCTCGAAATCGACGGCAGGAGAGCACGTGCACAGTTGGATGAAGCTCTCAAGATGTAGAACTGAAGCTTGTGAGAGCTAGATCTCTTCTAATGATCAAATGACACAAATTAATGTGGAAATAGTGTTGCTTGGTGTTCCTTGGTGTGTCTCGGTGTGTGTTGCAAGGCAAGGGTATTCCTCTATTTATAGAGGGCCTAGGAAGGCTTATGAAGGCTTTAGAAGCCTTAGTTAGCCATTGGGGATCATCCCAAGGCAAATCAAGCCACAATTAGAATCATTAATTATTCTAACAAGGTCATTAGATGTTTGGGCCAAGTATCAGACATCTAGAAACTAGATCAGATATTTAATTCTAGACGAGTTTCCTTCCTAACTTGTGTTAGACCTAAATAGGGTTCTTGTGAAAGTGGGTCAAACGATAGGTTGGACATTTTGCACTATGTCTGGACATCTGGAAACCTAAATTATTGCAGGAATGGATTTCCCGAGGCACATAGCGACTATATTATGTAGGAAAAGTGATTTTGGCTCAATCGAGGCTAACGATCACTTTATCAGACATCTGAGGTCCTCTACAGACGTCTAATAGAAGCCTAAAGGTCATTTCTCAACGATTATATTCTTTAGCTAACGTTCCAATAATTGGACATCTGACCAAGTCATCAGACGTCTGCTAAGACATCTGGACTAAGGGTCGGTCATCTGAAATCAATAGACATAAGGCTTTATGACCAGTCCTAAAAGTTTGGACATATGATTCAACATTCAGACGTCTTAAAGATCACTATCGGACGTCTAATATTAGTATTAGACGTCTGAATAGGCTGTCTAAAACCTATTTAGGTTTTTTAAGTCCTCCACAGAAAACCTAAGTATCCTAAGGTTGTGCAAGTGTTTCTAGGACTACAGTGTTGATATTTTGAGGCTCTTTAACAAATATTCTAAGACAGAAATAAAGAGCAACAAAAGAAACAAAAACAAAGTACAATGAATAAAAAAAGGAAATCTATCATATTCTTCATCTCCTTCCTTCTTCAAGCTTTTGCTCCTCGCGAAGCTCCTTCTCCTTCGTTAAGCTCCTCCAATCCGCCATGGATGCGAGCTCGAACTCCGTCTTTACGCTTGTAATCATTTGTAATCGACTTAAAAGTTAGGACTCAAAAGCAAATGTAAGATAACAAGTGTTTTGTTATCATCAAAATAAATGATTGTGATGCCCTTGCACCAACAGAGAGAACTTAAAAGGTGATGCTCCAAAAGAAGTGTGGCACTTTATATCTCTACTTTCTTTTAGTCCTCTACTATTTTTCTTTTTCCTTTTTTTTTATGAAAAAAGAAAGAGGAAGAAAGTGGGGAAATGGGCTTTCCCCACTTTCTTCCTCTTTCTTTTTCCCTTTTCCTCCATTCTTTTTTTTTCAAAAAATACAATTATTCTCCCTTTAAACTCAATCAAGTGAAATCGGATGCTCAAACACCAAGGTAGAACACAATAGACTCAAGAAAGAATAAGTGGAAAGTTATGTAGTACACAGTAACCTTCCATACTAGCGATGCCAAACAGCAACTTCAAAACATACACTAATTGTAAAATAACATAATTTTTGGATTGATTTGAGAATGAAGGAATACTTTGAACTACCATTGCAACTTCCACTACATACAGACTGAATAGCAATGCTGAAAATTCTTTGTAACGATGCAATGATTCTGACCACTTCTGCAAAACTCTTGGCCTTAATATATGAATCTTTGGGCTACTTGTAGCTCTGAAAAGGGTTGGATTAGATTGAAATTATATGATACATCGCACCCATATTAAAATAAAGTTGGAGGGGACAATCCTAAGATGTCCAAAAAGAGTTGGCAAGGAAGAGATCATGCAGAAGAAAGACACAAGATGCAAGTTTACTGATGAGTTGCGACTCATCATAGCTAAATAGCCTAAGTTAAGTTGGAAACTAGGTTAAACAATATAAAATTAACACATAGAAAGGGTTAAGTGTGGGAATTAGAGAAAAATACCTAAAACATCAATTCTGTGTTAAAAATGCATAATTAAGTCATTAAATGAGATATTCTATTAATAAATGTGAAATGGTGATCCAATTGCAAATTGAACACATAAATGAGCTTAAAAGTTCAAATCAAAAGTATAATTAACTTCTTAAATTTTCAATTAAGCTTATATAAAAACTTAGATGCATTTGGACATCATTAAGGCTTTGAAATTAAAGATTTACATTTAGGTCCTTCGTACATTACATTTCATTCATTAGAAAACCTCCTAGGACCTATTTGTAACCTATAGGGACCTTTTTGTAAGCATTAAAGGATCTATTTGTAACCATTCTAATGGGAACACCATCATGAGCCCAAACTAGCTTATTTTGACCTAGAAAAGAGAACAAAAGCTCCTACATAACCTAGAGAAGGGCATAATTCAAGGAATAACTATTCTGAGAAGAAAATAAGAAATAAAGGGTAAACCTGCAATTTTACCATTGCAGTACATCAACGGGTTTTCTCAAGGTCTAAACATAGGTCAATCGGTCCTAACCAGATAAAAAGTGAGTTAGTTCAATCAGAAAAGGGTTAATGTGCAATCTTAGAATTAAATGACTTTTTGTAACCTTAAAACAGACTCACTTAATTCAACAAGGTTCGAGTCTGGATAAAAATCAATTCAACACTCTAAAATTCATGGAAAAATATCCCCTAAGGTTTAGAACCTTCAAATTGACCTTTGGAACTTATTTTGACCTAAATAGGGGTCCTAGCTAATTATTTGCTCTAATTTGGATTTTTGTACAAAATGTCCAGTCAAACGTGGCCAAACATAAAATTCAACTTCACCATTGGATTCCTTAGGTCCAAATTAGGTTTGTACCAAAAGTTGAACCTAAGGAGAGGTCACCTTGACCTACTTTGCAAAACAGTCCACCCAATTCCATTTAGACCCCTAGCTTTTGAAAACCATTGCGAAGACCCCCCTATCTTCCTCGCCACTCTTTGCAATTAGGTCCCTCTACCATTACAGCGGAGTCCTACTCCAGCAAGGATTCGAGGAGGATTTCTCCCAAATCCCTCAGAGACTCTCTCTCAAATTTGAAAGGGAGATTCTCTGAGGAATTCTCTAGCATCTGAATGCAATCTCAAGCCTTGATTCGCACCCAATCTCTCGTGTGAACGCTCGAGAGATGTGGGTATCTCTTGAATTTCCTACTCCGACGAGGATTCTTGCGCTTGGAAGCTTGCCTTCCAAGCACAAGGACCTCTATCAGTAGCTATAAAAGGACCCCTTGTCCCTACTGCTCAGATTCAACTTGGTTTGGCCAGAGAACAACCTCCAATTTCTTCTCTTCTCCTCCGTCCAAGCGTCCAGCGAGCTCCGACGACATCTCCTCCCTCTTCTCATCGCTTTACCACAATACCAATGGCAGAGCTGTCTTTGCCACCTTCCTCCGTGTCCTGCCGTACCTGCGCTAGCGCCCAACACCCCTTCGTCGTCGCCGTTCCCTCTCCACTAGAACCTTCGTCTCCGGTGGCGGTAGGTATGCACCAGCCACTCTCCCTATCCTTTCGTCCATTAAATTAGGTTAAAAACTTTCCCCTCTCTCCTCTCTTCATTTCCCCCTTCTTTATTTCTATTTTCAACCCCTCGACACCGCAGACCACCACCGTCTTCTCCACCTTCGACAGACCACTGGCGAGGTGTCTCCGTCACCTCCACACACCCATCCACCGCGCCAGACCCCTCAAAACCTCCGCCATCGTCCACTGACCACTTTCCCCATCTCCATCGACCGCCATACCCTCCACAAACTCCCCCCGACCACACCCATCATCATGGCCACAGACCGACCTAGGCACGCATGCCTAGGCCGCCCCGCAGCTAGCCACCTACCTCAGCACCTTCGCCGAGCCACGACGAAGCTTCCTGTGTGGTCTAATGAGTCCGCAAGGCCGTATTGCTTGAAACGCAGGTCTGACCTCCGCCGCCATTAGCGCCGGCTTGAAGGAGCTCGCAAGCTCGCTCCAGGCAGTTGCGCTCCAGGTTTCCAGGTCCAAGAGGCACAGAGTTGTCTCACCAACACATCCAACCAAGTGAGTGGCTTTGCGAGGCGTCACAGTTGCAGTAATTAGCCAGAGCATCTCCTGCGGGCGTGAGCGAAGCGGGTGGGACTTTTAGTCCCACCTCAGAAAGCTTAGAGTGCAAAGTGTGGTTTAAATTGTTTTTGTGTCAGAGGCTATTCACCTCCAATCACGGGGTGAGGTCCCCTCACCCACTCACCCACCTCGTCCGCAACCCACGCTCCACGGACCTGGCTTGCCTCACTCGTTTACCGTGCACTCCTCACGCACCACCCACGCCGGTGCGCCTGGACATGGGTTCTCTTGACCCGACCCGAATACCCGATTGGCTCTGGGAGAGAGAACCTAAGAGAGAAAAGAGAGAGAGTGTACGCGGGGGAGGGTAGGGGTAGGTTTTGCACTTGTGTGTGCAGGGAAAGGAAGAAGAGGAAGCTACAGCCACATAAGCAGCTGAAAAAAAGCAAAGGGCTAAAGGCAGAAGCTGAGGAATCTAAGGAAGGAGAAGGCGCGGCCAAGCCAGAGAAAAAAAGAAGAGGCACTATAGCAGAGAGGGCACAACTGAAGAAAAGCAAAGGGCTAAAGGCAGAAGCTAAGGAAGCTAAAGAAGAAAAGGCAAAGGCAAAGCTGAAGGAAAGAAAGAAGGAAGAAGAAGGAAGGAGAAATCAAAGAAGGAGAAAGAAGGCACGATTGAAGAAGAAAGTAGAAAGAGCTAGAGGAAGAGAAAGTCAAAGCAAGAAAAAGGAAAGAAGAGACAAAGCCAAGGAAGAAGAAGGAAGGAGAAATCAAGGCAGAAGAAGAAGACAAAGAAGGAGAAAGGCACTATTGCAAGAGATGTCAGAGAAAGAAGAAAGGACTAAGGCTAAAGGCGGAAAGGCAAGGAGCTCAAAAAGCTAAGGCAGAGAAGATCCAAAGAAGAAGAACAAAGAAGAAAAGAAAGAAGAGAGAAGAATAAAGAACAAGTCAAAGAGAAGAAGCAATCAAATACTTTTTATCCAAGCTTCTCAATTTCTCTTTTATTGCCACATTTTAGTATTCATAAACTCCTGCATTATATTTTGAATTAGATTTTGGGTAACTTTAAGTGTTCAAATTCTATCTACTGAGATTAGTGAATAAATTCCATTTGCTCCCTGTGTTCGACCTCAGACTTAACATTCGAGTAATAAAATTTTATTTGTTTTGAATGCTTTTTCGACTATACTACAATGCGACCTTTTTAAAACCCGATCAAGCGTGTTAAACACATTCATTACCACTTATGGGTCTATTTGCAATTATTTTACCCCTTCATAGAGGGGTGATCCCTGCAAATTCACCGAAAGACCTTCACACACCTGCAATCTTGAGCGAACACTGTTCACGCGATGAACTCACGTGATCCTGTCCATCGATCTCTTGTTTCTCTTGATTTGTGGCTCAATTTGAATCGAACCTTCGCGCGATTTGATGCGTGTGGTCACCTTTTCACCCAGATCCCATCCAACGACCATTTTTTGATTTGGCAGCGCACGCGCTCTCTCCTCTCATCCTCACCGCCCATTCCCTTTACGCCTAAGTTCACCCGTTGATGTGTGCGTGATGCGCGTGTGTTTAGAAGAGTCATTATAGCTTGTGCTCGCAACGTCGGTTTTAAAATGAAGAAATGGACATGAGTCCGAGTGTCAATCTTAGGGAGGCGTGAAAATTGGATTTCTCTTGTCACTTAATGTCATGAAAATAACAGGTTTTTGCTTGCGAAAAGTCGTGGGTGAAAAGAGAGTGAAAGAGAGAGAGAGATTAGAGTTATAATTGTTTCATTCGCAACATGCAACTTGAACATAAAATAGGGCAAGTAACTAGATAGAGCACAACTTCATTTAACATGCAACTTTAGTTTATGATTACAACACTAGATGAATGCTTGAACATAAGTAAAGTAAAGCTTAAGATAAAGAGGGAAAGAGAAAAGGAAGACGGCGAGGCAGCCACGGTGGTGGAGAGGGGCTCCGTCGGCGGCTCGTCGGCTCCGGCGACTACAAGAGGGCTTAATGGTGGCTAGGAGTGGGGTAGAGCACTTGCAAGTGGAGTAAATGCCTCCCATGGGTGGTTGCAAGGGGTTTAAATAGGAAGAAGGGCTTTCCAAATGAAGAAGGGGTTTTAGCGATGTCTGGGACGTCGCTAAAACCCTTCCCAAAATGTTGGTGAAGGCCCTTGCCCACTGGTCGCTCACGCACGTCCGTTATTCTTCGCGCCTGATCCGCATGCGCACGTCGTAAGCTATCCGATCGAAGATCCGACGGCTGAGCTTCAGCGCGGGGTGCTGGCGTAGATTGCATGCATCATCACGCACGTCTAGTCAAGGAGCATCTGCGGGTGCCACGTCTTGCAATCGCACCCGTCCGCCTGTCGATCTACGGTCCAATTTCGCCCGCGCACGCCTTCACCTTCGATTTGTTGCGCAGTGCATTTTGATCCCGCATCGCGTGAGCGTGGGTGAGCGCTTCGACCGCTACATTGCTCTGTACGGATGGTTGCAATCGTGCGTCAGTGCTCGGCTGCTGCCGACCGTTGGATGGAGATCCAACGGTTGTGATTTGCTGCGAGCGAAGAGTGTAGCGATTGCGCTGACGATGGTGTGGCATTCTCAGCCATCCGATCGAAGATCGGATGGCTCAGATCATTCTGCGATTGATGGAGGGGGCTGGGTAAGGTGTGCGGGCGCTGATCGAGTGCCACGTGGCACCTTGTGAGCTGTTGATCGTTAGATCAACGGCCATAACTTCCTGGGTTAATTGCGGGAGCTCCGAATGTCGAATTTGGTCGATTTTGAGTCCGTTGGACTTTGTTCGTCTCTCTGAATCCATCCGTGCAGTCCGATTGCTCATCAGAGGCCTGTTTTGACATGTCCTTGTACACATGGCTGTTAATAATGTATTATAAGCAATCTTGATGTGCAATGCATGTGATGCTCCTATTCCTATTTATGATGTGTTATTTGTGCATTTTGCTTTTAAGATAAACCCCAACTGACAGATTTATCACCCCAAGATGCATTGTTATCATACCCCCATGCTAACTCCTTGCTAGTCCCTAGCAATGTTTATTCTAGCCTTTATTTCCAGTCCGAATTTAAGAAATAACTACTTAGATACTTCGTTACTTGTCAATAGGAGGAAATATACTAAGATCTTAATCTACAAAGACTAAGCAGCGCCCGGGTATCTACCAAAATACGAATCGCCTGAATCGTTGCTTTAATGTATATATATATTTTTTTTTTTTCTTTGGATTTTTTTTTTTTGAGTTAAGAGTGTGTTGGTAACTTTTTACAGCTACCCAACCCACCCAAAACTCGAACAAAACTCTAAGTGCTAAGCATCTTGGTATGAAGATTGTGATAGACTCACTCAACAATAATTTAGACAGACTTCGGGTTTCTATGCCCCTAGGAGATCGGAAAAGGAAGTGTTTGTCCTGAAGGTGTATTTGTTCAATTGATAACTTTCTCCCTACGTTTGTTTTAATTGGGGTCAACACAAGGATTTTTCCCGTGTATATCTCCTCGGCTTGCTCTACTTCCCCGCTTCTTCCTTAAGTGTTTTGGTTCTTTTTGTGCATTTACTGAGCTGGACTCTGGACAACCGACCAATGGGCTGTTACTGTTGAACGAACGAATTGGTACGCTAACGTGTTTGGTTTTAAAACCTTGTCGTTGTAGCTTGAAAGCAAAGAATTCGTGTTCAACAAATAAAATTTATACCGAAATTGAAATTCTGGGTCGAACACAGGGAGGCTACGTCGATCTATATTCGCAATTATATTTTTTTAGATTTTTTCTTGAAAAGCGAGGTGATATAATTACAATGAAGCTATCAGACTAAAAGGAAGAGAGAGAGAGAAAACATGCATTCAATATTTCAAAATGTTTATACAATAAAATCAAATAAGGATTACACTAGAAAGCAGGAAATCAGCTACACTAGAAAGTATGAAAATTTTACATTAGAAAGCTCTAAAGAAGAATGGGAGAGAGAAGTTATCCTTCTCGACGATCGCTTGGAAGACGAGCCAGACGGGACAACACCTGGACGAAGGAGGACAAAGCAGAAGAATGGGAACAGGACAGCACGTCGCCGTCGTGGGATCCACTTCAGAACAGGGACGAAAATTTGGACTTTATCTCGCGAGGAGCATCCCAGGTGTGGGACAAGCTTCTCTTGAGCTTTGGAGAGGTAGAGAAGAGAGGGAAGGGATGAGAATTTCGTGTGGAGGGGGGCTCCTTTTATAGTTGCAAGGAGTGGGGGCAAATTGGTCATTACATCTTTAAAACATTAAATACGGGGCCTTTAGTGACGAATAAAATCGTCGCTAAAGCCCCATCGTGGGCGTAGTGGGGCTGGACGCGCAGCTGCTGGCTTCCATGCGCGCTCAACGCATGTCTCAAGTTCAACGAATCTCAACGATCAGATGGCTTAAGATGCGCCTCCCACGCTCCTCAACGCGCGCCCGCTTGCGAGCGATGCCGCGTGAGGCGTGGGCTTGCAATAGCGCATCGACGCTATTGAGCACGGACGGCCGCCTGATCAAGGTCTGACAATCAATTGAAGGCGCGCTCCCTGCTCTGGATCCAGCTCGTTGCGACTCGAACTCGCATTCGCGCCTCGTTAAGGCGCGGGACCGTTGTGCTGCCTCAGCCAAAAGGTCGCGCGAATGAATTCAGGGTGCCGCATCCAAGCCGTTGGATCTTGATCCAACGGCAAAAAAGCGGCGCTCTGATTGAAGAAGAGAAGGTGCAGCGGTGCTGGGGGCCGATTGGAAGGCTGAGATGGCGCCACGTGGCGCCATCTTAGCCGTCCATCTTCTGGATGTTGTAGATGGTGCTACGGGTGTCGAATTGACTCGATTTTTGCATTGTTAGGCTGCGATCGTCGATCCGAATCCATCCGTGCGGTCAAATTTGTTGTTTGAAGTATGGATTTACACCATCTGGGCCCTTGATCTTCTAGACTTCCCTGGTCACTATCAGATGCTACAGAAACCTGATTAGGGCGATCTTGGAGTCATTGAACTCCAATCGTCGCCCTGATCACATCTGTATGGTTGGATCTTCGATCCGAGGCCCCGATAAAAGGTTTGTCCTATCCAAGCACATAAAAGGAGACAACTAACCTCCATTTTATTCAAACTACTCTAAATGCAAGATGATTCATGTTATGCAATATTTATATCATGCAATGCAATCCTATGCTTAAGAACATGCATAACTAGACATCTTAAGTAGTATAAATGTGTTTACATCAGTTACCCATGATCACTTGCTAGCCATACTCGTGCGGTGAAGTGTGGTTTATTTTGTTCTCTTTTTTTCTCCCTTTTTTTTTTGGTAGGTGACTTCACTGATCTCAAATTTAGCTAGAGGCAATGAAGAAGAGGTAGTCCCGTGGCTGGGCTCTGGACAACCTGCCAATGGACTGTTACCCACGACAACTTGCCAGCCATACCACCCTAGAGAGTTCATTAGCTACCCAATTTCTGTCAGAATCTCCAAGGAGTGAGTCTGTGCAAAAATGTGTGCAGATGCTTAGACTAAAAGTCTTTCTGAGTTAGAGGGTGAGTTGATAAGTCATATACTTATCACCTTATTTAGTTAGTGGATTAGAGTAGCTTAAGGTTGTAAGGATTTGAAGCTAAATCCATATTTTAACGGACACCAGGGCTGATTAAGCTTGAAGGCCTGAAAAGTCTAGGTGTTCAAGTTCTTTCCGTATTATTTCCCACTATTGATAAATTTCTAATGCCTAAGCTTTTTCTTCCTAAATTCAAATTTTTTTTTAGTTAATTTTAATCTATTCAGACTGATTAAATGAGCTCAGGATCATGCAATTTACCACCCCCCATGCTTAAGTTGGACAATGTCCTCATGTCCCAGGAAGCCAAACTTCTGGGTTCTTGGGCAGTATGAAAAGATATTACCTGAATCATGCAACAGGAAGCGTTGAGTAGAATATCTGATCAGTCTGAATCTTCTGGGTTGCCTCGCAGGAAGCGCTGAGTTTAACGCCTCCAGCTGGGCGGTGCTTCGTGTCATCCCTCAATGAGGGTGACACTCTCCTTTGGGGGAACCTGGGCTAGGAAGTGTTTCAATATTTGGCTATTGACTATAAAAGTATGCCCAGTGTTTGGATCAACGATTTCAACCACCCCATTGGAGTGGGGCTTGACTACCCTAAATGGTCCTGTCAACTTGGACCTGAGCTTCCCTGGAAAGAGTTTTAGGCAGGCATCGAAAAGCCAAACTTGTTGGTTAGGCTCAAAGGTCTTTCTATGGATGAGTCGGTCGTGGATGGCTTTCATTTTCTCCTTATACAGTCGACTATTCTTAAAGGCATCCCGACGAATTTCTTCGAGCTCAGAGAGTTGGAGGGTCCTCTGCGCACCGGCTAACTGAGAATCCATGTTACACTACTTGACAGCCCAGTAAGCCCGGTGTTCCAATTCAACAGGAAGGTGGCCGGCTTTGCCAAAGACCAGGCAATAAGGCGACATGCCTATCGGGGTCTTGAAAGCGATCCTGTATGCCCACCGGGCATCATCCAGTCGTGTGGACCAGTCTTTCCTGTAAGGTCTCACAGTCTTCTGTAGAATGTTCTTGATTTGTCTATTTGAGACCTCGGTCTGCCCATTTGTTTGCGGATGATACGGGGTAGCGATGCACTGGTTAACCCCGTATTTTCTAAGTAGGGCACGGAATTGGGAGTGAATAAAATGACTCCCACCATCACTGATCATGGCCTTTGGTATTCCAAACCGGGAAAAGATGTTATGCTTAACAAAGTTCATGACAGTCTTATGATCGCATCGGCAGGTGGCGACAGCTTCAATCCATTTATAAACATAGTCTACTGAGACTAGGATGTACTCAAAGCCGTTGGATGGTGGAAAGGGACCCATAAAATCAATACCCCAAACGTCGAAGATCTCGACAATCAAAATGGGTTGGAGGGGCATCATACTTTTTTTGGTCATGGTCCCCAGTGTTTGGCAGCGTGAGCAAGTCTTGGCAAAGTTGTGTGCATCCTTGAATAAGGAAGGCCAATAAAATCCGGACTACAGGACCTTCGCAGTTGTTTTCTTTCCTGAGAAGTGGCCACCACAAGCTTGGTCATGACAGAAAGATAGCACACTCTAAACTTCGTCCTCAGGGATACACCTCCTGATGGTCTGGTCGGCACAGAGGCAAAACAGCATGGGATCATCCCAGAAGTAATGCTTGGCTTCAGCCAATAACTTGTCCCGTTGCTATCTAGACCAGCTGTGCGGGGTCTGTCCTACAACCAGGTAGTTGACATAGTCAGCATACCAAGGCAGTTTCTTGTCTTGCACAGCCAAAATGTGTTCATCGGGGAAGGCGTCAGATAAAGGCAGGGAGGGTCCAATGTGGTCTGGGTGAAGTCTGGACAAGTGGTCAGCCACCACATTCTTTGATTCGGCTTTGTCACGGATTTCCAGGTCGAATTCCTGCAAGAGCAGGATCCATTTGATGAGCCTGGGTTTCACGTCCTTTATAGCCAACAGGTGCCGGATGGTTGAATGGTCAGTATAGATGGTCACATGGGATCCCAGCAGGTAAGGTCGGAACTTCTCAAGTCCGAAAACTACATCGTTTCAGGATTTTCTCCAAGTTGCTCAAACAATGGTCGAATGAATTCCCAAATACAGATAAATCATCCATAAAGACCTCCAAGTATTCACCCACCTTTTCTAAAAAAATGGCTAACATGAAATGTTGAAAGGTAGGAGGTGCGTTGCATAACCCGAACGGCATTCAACGGAATGCAAACGTGCCATACGGGCAAGTGAATGTGGTCTTCTCTTGATCTTTAGGAGCAATTGCGACTTGGTTATATCCTGAATATCCATCTCGGAAGCAAAAATACTTTTGCCCCGCCAATCTTTCAAGGATATGGTCAATGAATGGCAGGGGGAAATGATCTTTCTTGGTTGCTTCATTAAGTTTTCTATAATCAATACACACCCGCCATGCAGTGGTGGTGCGGGTGGGGATGGATTCGCCATGCTCATTGGTAACAATGGTGAGCCCGACTTTCTTTGGAACCACTTGAGTGGGGCTCACCCAAGGGCTGTCAGAGATGGGATAGATGATGTCGGCATCAAGCCACTTGATAATTTCTTTCTTAACGACCTCTCGCATATTTGGGTTTAATCGTCTCTGCATCTGGCGGGAGGGTTGTGCCTCGTCTTCCAGGCAAATCTTATGAGTGCAATAGGCGGGGTTAATTCCTCTTAAGTTTGAAATGGTCCATCCAATGGTGGCCCGATGTTCCGAAAGGGTCGCGGTTAACCGGAGTTCCTAATCCTTGGTTAGATGAAAGTTAATAATCACAGGGAAAGTCTGGTCAGGTCCCAGGAAGACATACTTGAGATTCTCAGGTAGTGGCTTTAGTTCGGGTGCAAGTGGAACAACAGTCGAAGGGAAAGGGAAAGGCGGGAGTTGATCAACATCAATTTCCTCAAATGGTGTTATTTGATGGTAATCAGCCCTACAGAGGTTCATGGGCAACGATGGTGACGGGTCAGAACAGTCGTTACAGGATTGGTGGTTTGAGACAGAACTAAGGATGAGGCATTCCTCGACCAAAGGTTCTACGGGATCATGTTCCTCAACACAATCGCAATCAAAAGGCTTGGTCGCCCGGAAGAAATCCAACTGCATTTTCTTGTCTCCGAAGGCGATTTTCATACATCCCGTGTCACAATCGATGTTCGCTTTAGCCGTAGCTAAGAAAGGTCTGCCTAAGATTATGGGTGTGTTCTGTAGTTTTTCAGGGACTTCCATGTCGAGCACCAAGAAGTCGACCGGAAAACAGAAGTCCTTGACCCGCACAATCACGTCCTCGACAACTCCCTTCTGGGTCTTCACAGATCTATCAGCCTGCTGGATGGTGACAGGCGTGGGCGTCAACTCTCCAAAACCAAATTGGTGGTACAGGGTTCTTGGAATCAGATTGATGGAAGCACCTAAGTCCAAAAGCGCTCTATCAAATGCCATGTCCCCGATATTGCAGGATATCAAGGGTGCTCCTAGGTCAGTTCGCTTGAGCGGAAGGTTGTTTGATATTACAGAACTTGCTTGCTCGAAGAGCACAACCTTTCTAGGTGCTTGAGGTCTTGGCTTACGTTTGGGTGTACAGGATCCTTTAAAAACTTGGTGTAAGCTGTTAGTTCAACCACTCATATATGATATTTTGATGATTTTACAAAATAAAGAAAATGAAATAATAAATAAAGTGTAGCATATTGTTTTCTCTCTATAATAACATATTTGCAGGATTTCAAAAAGCTTTCCAAGACGGGAGATTAAAAGCGTGAAGACGAGTAGCATAAGTATTAGGTCTTAGGCTTTTTTCATGTAAACTTTCAAATGTTGTAATTTTCATCTTATTTGAGTCTAGAAATATTGTAAAGAGCCCCCAAACATAAACTATAAATAGCTAACTTAGGCTCTCTACACTTAGGATAAATTAGAAACAAAAACCCAACACTTATACTTTTATCAGACGTCCATGACAAAGTCCAGACGTCTGATTTTCCAATATAAGACGTCTGACATGTGTATCAGACGTCTAATTTCAAAGATTTCTTCCTTTGTTCATCTCCTCATAAACATCAGTCGAAGGACTTCACTTTCAGACGTCGATAACCTTTCACAGACGTCTGATTCTTTACCCATACGTCCTCATACTTACCGTTAGACTTTGTGTAGAAAAAAAGAATTTACAAACGTCTGGACACACGTACAGACGTCTTCCTTTGAACCGTTGGCCATGATTTTCTGTGCGTATCTCTCTACGGCCACATAATCTTTTGGCAGAAGGAGGAAGAGTATTTAGGTTTACAGACGTCTGGTAATTATCTCAGACGTCCATAACGACGTCCGATCCTCTAAACCTAGAACCCTGTTTGGATCTGATGATAACAGGAACGAATGCATCATTCATTAGACGTCCAATGAAGTAATCAGACGTCTTATGATATAATATCAGACGTCCTTCTTTTGATCCAATAGAGTCAGTTAAGGATGTCCTGCAATATTAGACGACCATAGGAAAAATCAGACGTCCTGTAAGACGTCTGATCGTATAATTAGACGTCTGATGTTGCTGTCAGACTCATCATTGCCCTGATTTTGTGTGGATTTCGTCCTAAACTCTTGGGATTTGTTTCCAACGGCTAGAAGAGCTCTCCCAAGTGTTCTTGAAGGTTCCAAACTTGCCTATAAATAGACTACAACTCCTCTTAGGCAATACACACCTCTTGAGATAAAATTTCATTAGAAAAATCTCTTGCTCACTACTCTAAAGCTCCATCTTGCCCTTGTGCTGTGCTAATACTCTGATCAAAGGGCAAATCCATACTCCTGGGTCGCTCCGTTCTGCAAATCATCAGGGAGTTCTTTTCATGCTTAGTAGATAAGAAAGCAACTAAATTATTGGGGTGCTCTATAGGTGTTATTTTTACTTCTTAATTTCTGTACTTTGGGTATCCGGCCTGTCGGGTCCCTGTCTCTTCATTTTGAAGAGAGAAACCTCCGTTTAGGGATCGGAGGTGGGAATTGTAATTGAGGTACACTACCCACGTTTAAGTAGTGTGGTTAGTGGATTGATCACCTTGTGATCGAAAATCCTAAGTCAAGAGATTGGCTTAGGTGGTGGTTTTCACCCATCTTGGGTTTCCACCTAAAAATAATTGAGTATATTGTGTGATTGAATTTTTTGTATTACAATACTCTATAATTTCACTATTCACCCCCCCTCTAGTGCAATTTCATTTGGTATCAGAGCAGGTTTTCCGCCTACAGGAGTAACATCCGCGGAAAGATCACATGGAGGGGAAGGCCATTTCCACAAGCAGATTGGAGGGGCAATCCACCACTCGACCACCACTCTTCGAAGGAACCAACTACACTTACTAGAAGCTGAGAATGAAGATGTGGCTTCAAGCCAACGATTTCTCCATTTGGGAGAAATGCGAATCCGCATACGTCATTCCTGAGAAACCAGAAACAGGTTACACAGTGGAGCAAATCCATCACCTTGGACTGAATGCCAAGGCAATGAACTCACTCTACTGCGCTCTCAGCTCGGAGGAATTCAACCGCATCAGCCAATGCGAAACCGCCCACGAGATCTGGAGAACCTTGGAGGTAACTCACGAAGGTACATCTAAAGTTAAATCCTCAAAGATAAACTTGTTACCGCAGGAATTCGAAGCTTTCTCTATGAAGGAGAATGAAAAACTTGGGGACATGTACACTCGATTCACGTTACTCGTGAATAACCTCAAGTCTTTGGGAAAGACATTTATAAAGGGGGAGCTTCAAGGGAAACTCCTTCGCTCCCTTGGACCCGAGTGGGAGCAAAAGGTAACGGCAATAGAAGAAGACCTTAGCCTTCAAAGCTACTTCGGATGATGAGGTAAGTACCGATGACGAAGAATTTGTTTTATTAGCTAAAAAGTTTAAAAAGTTTCTCAGAAATAGAAGAGAGATCAAGGGAAGGAAAAGAGAAGAAGATCCTCTAATTTGCTATAATTGCAAAAAGAGAGGTCACATAAGGAAAGATTGTCCCTTACTCAAAAGGGATGATGAGAAGAAACCCAAGAAGCCTTCTAACTACAAGAAGATCTCCAAACCAAAAGGATTCAAGAAGAAGGCGTTTCAAGCAACGTGGGATGACTCCACCTCCGAAGAAGAAGAGGAGGAGGAAACAAATGAAGAAACGGCATGCTTGGGATTAATGGCAACAAATGATGGTTCTGAGTCAGAATCTGAGGAACCTGAGGTAAACTCCTATTCTTTAGATGAATTACAAGATGCCTTTGATTCATTATATGTAGATCTTAAGAAAACAAAAACCCAAAGCAAGGCTTTAAAAGAAGAAAACCTAGAAAATAAGAGATTAATCAATGATCTTGAAGAAAAGAATCTAATTCTTACAAAAGAAACCATTGCTTTAAATATGCAAATAAGAAATCTAATGATTGAGAAAGAGTCATTAACAAATGATTTGTATACAGCAATGAGTGAACAAAAATTTTTAGATAGAGAAGAATTACTCGACAAAATCCATGTGCTTGAAAAATCAAACTCCTTTAAAAAGGATGAAAATGGCTTACTTAGAGTAGAAATTAGAGCACTAGAAGATAAACTAGACATAATGAAAATAGAGATAAATCATCTCAAAGAAAAGTCAAACCAACTTCATGAGGACCTATCCAAATTTACAAAGGGGAAAGATAACTTGGACAAACTCATTGCCCATCAAAAACCTTCCTCAAGTAAATTTGGATTAGGCTTTTATGAACCTAGTCAAAGTGAGCCGAAAAAGGATCCTCCTCTAAAGGAGACCACTAGCAAATACGGATCCACTTTACAATGGATACCGAAAAGACAACTCTCACTTTGTTTTGTAGGGATGAAAGGACATCATAATGTCAAAAATTGGATATACAAAATGAAGGATGGACGACTCAAATTAGAAAGACCTATAGAAACACCAAGTCACCATCGAAGATCTTTTGTAGGAGGAAGAAGGTCTACAAGGAGGAAGACAAGGAGACCACCACCACCAAGGAGGCCGATGGGTGATGGACTCCGGATGCTCCAAACATATGACAGGAGACAAGCGCCTATTTTTGGACCTCCAACCTACGGATGGGGGAACAGTTACATTTGGCAACAACCACAAGGGCCATATTATTGGCCTTGGTAAAATAGGTAACCCTCTCTCTCCCATCTCAAATGTTTCTCTAGTTAAAGGACTAAAACATAATCTTTTAAGTGTAAGTCAAATATGTGATAAGGGCTTTAAAGTAGTGTTTACTTCTAAAATGTTTGAAATTATGCATACATTAACCAATGAAACCCTTCTTAAGGGAACTAGATTTAAAGACATTTATGTCGTAGAATTTGATAAAAATGGCACTTATGAATGTCTTGTAGCAAATGATGAGTTAAGTATATGGCATAAAAGACTAGGACATGTTCATATGAAGCTGGTTCAAAAATTAGCTAAACATGAACTAGTCCGAGGTCTTCCTAAAAGAAAATTTTTAAATGAGCTTATTTGTGATTCATGTAAATTAGGTAAGATTATAAAATCTAGTTTTAAAAGCAAAGAAGTTATATCCACATCAAGACCTTTAGAACTACTTCACCTAGATCTATTTGGACCAACAAAATATGAGAGCCTCAGTGGATGCAAATATTGCCTTGTAATTGTAGATGATTTTTCGAGGTTTTCATGGGTCTCCTTCTTGAGATCTTAAGGAGTGTTTTCCATCTTTTCTATTTTTTGTAGGAAAATTCAAACTGAAAAAGGCTACCAAATCACTCGTATCCGTAGTGATCATGGGGGCGAGTTTGAAAATTCCTTGTTTGATGATTTTTGTCAAGAGCATGGTATTGCTCATGAGTTCTCTTTTCCTCGAACACCTCCACAAAATGGGGTGGTTGAGAGAAAGAACCGTACTCTTCAAGAGTGTGCTCGAACATTGCTCATAGACTCGGGATTACCGAAGTGCTTTTGGGCTGAGGCGGTTAACACGGCTTGTTACGTGTTAAATCGCACCTTAATTCGATCCGGATTGCGAAAAACTTGTTTTGAACTATACTATGGGAAAATACCCAAAATTAGTTATTTTAAAGTTTTTGGATGTCGATGTTTTGTCTTGAATACCCACTCTAATTTAGATAAATTTGATGCCAAAGGTGAAGAAGCCATCTTTATTGGTTATTCCTCACGTAGTAAGGCATATCGGGTTTTTAACAAGACCACATTAATAGTGGAGGAAACCCTTCATGTCTCCTTCGATGAATCTCCTCATTCCTCCATTGACCGAGTCAATATGGATGATGAAGATGATTCTACTAATGATGTGTCTAACATTCCAAACTCCAATATCCATAATCTTCCAAAAGATTGGATATATCAAAGGGATCATCCCGAAAGTCAAGTCATTGGAAGTGTTTCTGATGGCGTTAAAACCTGATCTCGCTTTAGTTGCTCCTTTGGTCTCTCCGCCTTTGTATCTCAAGTTGAACCGAAGAGTGTTGAGGAAGCGTGCTCCGAAGAAACTTGGATGATGGCCATGCAGGAGGAACTCAACCAATTCCAAAGGAATGAAGTTTGGGATCTAGTACCCAAGCCTGAAGGGCAAACGGTAATAGGTACCAAATGGGTATTCCGGAACAAGTTGAATGAATCCGGTATAGTTATTCGAAACAAGGCTCGGTTGGTAGCACAAGGGTACAACCAAGAAGAAGGAATTGATTTTGATGAGACCTACGCTCCCGTAGCTCGACTCGAATCAATTCGCATGTTTCTTGCTTATGCCGCCTTTCTTGGCTTTAAACTCTTTCAAATGGACGTTAAGAGCGTGTTTCTTAACGGGTTTATTAAGGAGGAAGTTTTTGTAAAACAACCTCCTGGTTTTGAGTCTCATGATAAGCCTCATTTTGTCTACAAATTAAACAAGGCACTATATGGTCTAAAGCAAGCTCCTAGAGCTTGGTATGAAAGGCTCAAAGACTACTTGTTAAATGCAAAATTCTCAATAGGGGAAGCTGATTCCACATTATTCATTAAAAGAAAAGGAAAAGACATTTTATTAGTTCAAATATATGTAGATGATATTATATTTGGTGCTACTAATGAATCTATGTGTAGAAAGTTTTCAGAAATTATGCAGGAAGAATTCGAAATGAGTTTGATGGGTGAGCTCAAGTTTTTCTTGGGCTTGCAAATCACTCAGCTCGAAATTGGAACCTTTGTGTGTCAATCAAAACACACAAAGGAGATGCTGAAGAGATTTGATATGAACAAAAGTAAAGGGAAGAACACTCCTATGAGTGTCACAACTTCCTTAGACTTGGACGAATCAGGTACGCCCATAGATCAAAAGCTCTATCGTAGCATGATTGGATCTTTACTGTATTTAACTTCTAGTAGACCTGATATTTTGTTTAGTACCTGCTTATGCACTAGGTTTCAATCAAACCCTAAACAATCACACCTAAATGCTGTAAAATGAATATTTAGATATCTAGTTGACACATCTGATTATGGCTTATTCTACCCTAGGAGTCCACAATTCAACTTAGTTACATATAGCGATGCGGACTACGCAGGTAGCCGCACCGATAGGAAGAGTACTAGTGGGACGTGCCAATTCTTAGGCGAATCACTAGTCTCTTGGTTCTCAAAGAAACAATCTAGTGTAGCTTTATCAACTACAGAAGCTGAATACATAGCCGCCGCACTAGCATGTTCCTAAGTGCTTTGGATGAAAAATACTTTGAAGGATTTTAACTTGATATTTAATAAGATAAAAATATTATGTGACAATACTAGTGCTATCAACCTCTCGAAAAACCCCGTACATCACTCTCGCACAAAACATATTAATGTTCGACATCACTTCTTGAGAGATAATGTACTTAAGGGAGAAATCGAAGTTGAATTTATTTGTACTGAACTGCAATTAGCTGATATTTTCACTAAACCTTTGAATTATGATCGCTTTAATTATATAAGTAGGAAACTAGGCATATGTAAGCTAAGTGATATTTGAAGAATTTAGTGATTTAATGGAACCTCTTTTGTCATGAGCATAGATAGAACCTTGATTTCACAAAGTTAGAAGCCTTCATTCTCAGTTCAAACATCTAAATGCACATTCTGTCCAATAGTAGACGTCTGATTAAATCATCAGACGTCTTATACATTAAAATCCGTCGTCTAAACATCTGGGACAGACGACGATTTTATATAACAAAACAGTCATATCAGACGTCTGGTATACCACACAGACGTCTGAAGTGTCGTCCAAATGTGTTGACAGACGTCTATCTCGGAGACAGAACATGTACTGCCTGTCGGACGTCTGAATATGTGGTTAGACATCGTAGAGGTCGTCTGACAGGAAAAGCGGACGACCTTGTAACTTTAGACGAAAATCCAGGAAGGTCTGTCTGCAGAAATCAGACGTCTAATATTATATTTAGACATCTTTCTTGTCGTCTGAGGAAGAAATCAGACGACAACCTGGAGAATAAATATTTTCCTGGGCAGGATTCCTGCAGAAATCAGACGTCTAATTATATAATTAGTCGTCTCATTTGTCGTCTGATGAATAAAACAGACGTCTCCCTGAAATGGGCTAAAATCCCTCTGCAAAATCCCGACGTCTGAAGTCGTTAACAGACGTCTGATCCGGGGAAAAATCTGCGCATCGCGGCTTTTCTCTAGACGGTTTGAAATGCAAATCTCGCCAACTTCAGGGGGAGACTTGCTTCGTGACCTTGGGATATAAGATCCCCTTCGCAAAGGTCCCACTCTCCTGTCCAAAATCCCTACCCCACACAAAATCTGTGCGCCGCTCTCCCTCACACCCGACGGCCCACATCAGCAGTTTGCGAAGTTCTGCTCGCCGCCAGACGACCGTCGCGCCTCTTCGACGACTGACGGAACTGCTGCTCCTCTGCGCGCGTCCTCCCTGCCTCTCGACCACGCATTTGGAGGCTTCCCTCCTCCCGTGGGTATATCCTCTCCACTCCTAGGGCGTCTCCATGATCTTTTACCCACGACCTTGTAGCATCTTGTAGCATCTAGTTCTCCTTCTTGATTCACTTGACCTACATGTGCATTTCATATCATTATCAGCCTTAGAACCCTAACCCTCGGTCAAGAAAACCCTGTTAACCCTAGCTGCATCTTCCATGGCAAGGGTATTACCTCATGAGGTTCAAGCCGACATTTTAGTGGCTTGCATCCAAAGGTATATTGCCACAACTACATGGCAGGTTGTATTGCCTCAAGTCATACTGCCACATATTTTTTCAATGATGATTGCATTGTTTGAAACTATGTTTTGGGTGAATGTTGTTTGGTTGGTTGAATGTTCTTGTATGGTTGTTTCTTTTTTTTTTGCAGGTATTCTATCCTCAAAACACCACTCATTTTTTTCCTAAACCTAACCGCCCATTCCACCAAATATGCCTCCCCGTAGGAAGCAAGTTGAGGGATCTTCCAGTTCCTCTTCCACTTATTTGGCAGATCAATTGCGGGGTGACATCGCTAGGCAGCGATTTCGTCGTTTCGCGAATGCCAAAGTTAAATGCCCTCGTTTTATTGTTTGGAATGATTTTGCCCATTTGAACCTTCGCGAACACTTCCAAACTCTTCATCTTTTCCAATATTTTAACCGTCAATTCCACTCCGGATTGGAACTCTTGGTGTGTTCCCTGATCTTTGTCGTCTCTTTTATGCCAACATCGTTGAGGACTACAGCAACGATGAACTTGAACTCCATACCTGCCTATTTGGTCGCGAAATACACATCACATCCGAAACTATCTCCGACCTTCTAGCCATCCCCAATGAGGGAAATGATTTCAATGACATTCTGAGGCAATACGACCCAGAAATCATCAATCAAGAGTTAGTTCTCCCGGAAAAATATGTTGAAAACCTTGGCACTCTACCGTGCAAAAATCTCAAACCCCTTCCACGTCTACTCTCTCGCATTTTTGGGTGGGACCTCCTAAACAAATCGGGAGGTTTTGATTACATCTCACGCCAACACAAGGCGCTCCTTTTTGCGGCCGTTCGTTATATTCCTTTCAATTATTGCCGCCTCATTGTTCGCGTCATGAATGAGGACCATGGGGCATCACTTCCGTTTGGGTCTATTCTATCCAAAATCTTTTCATCCCATCGGATTTCCATAACTGACCAAGCAGTTGACAAGAAAATTGAGCCTTACAACCGGGCCACAGCCGCCAAGATGCATATACTTAGAGAGCATCTTGAGCCCGCCGACGAACCCATGGAAGAAGAGCCCCTTCCACCCTTTCCAGACTTCCATGAACCACGGCCCCTTCAAATAGAAGCTCCCCGCTCGAGCTTTGATGAAGCATGGGATCCAGCCACAGATTCCCTCTCCTCCGGCATCTCCCTCCTGCTACGTCGAACTGGCGAGATGTACACCTATATGGGAAGCATGCGCCACGACATCGACGAACTTAGATCAGATGTTCAAAATTTGCAGATAGGACAAGGACCCGCTCGTCGCCACCGCCGCCAAGATCAAGAAGAATAGTTTTAGTGCTTCTATTTTTCTGTCTTTTATTCTAAGTTTGTATTAAGGGGCCTTGACCCCGTACTTAATATTTTTGGGAACAAATAGCTAGTCCATGCTTAAATATTTCTATTCCTAATCAATTGTCCTTAATGCCTTGTCATCTTTTAAACATGCAATTTTACTCATGCACTCTACTTTGTAGATATCACTCTTGTTGTTTGGATCTCAACTCCCTTCAAACAACCCTTCAAGATGATATTCAAAAAGGGGGAGAAGAATGTAGGTAAGAAATTAAGGAATAATATAAAAACAACCTTCTTAAATAGATAAAGACTACCAAGTACAACCTTTAGGGGGAGGAAAGAGGAACCTACAGCTATATTTTGAAAATCATCAAAAAGGGGGAGATTGTTAGTTCAACCACTCATATATGATATTTTGATGATTTTACAAAATAAAGAAAATGAAATAATAAATAAAGTGTAGCATATTGTTTTCTCTCTATAATAACATATTTGCAGGATTTCAAAAAGCTTTCCAAGATGGGAGATTAAAAGCGTGAAGACGAGTAGCATAAGTATTAGGTCTTAGGCTTTTTTCATGTAAACTTTCAAATGTTGTAATTTTCATCTTATTTGAGTCTAGAAATATTGTAAAGAGCCCCCAAACATAAACTATAAATAGCTAACTTAGGCTCTCTACACTTAGGATAAATTAGAAACAAAAACCCAACACTTATACTTTTATCAGACGTCCATGACAAAGTCCAGACGTCTGATTTTCCAATATAAGACGTCTAACATGTGTATCAGACGTCTAATTTCAAAGATTTCTGCCTTTGTTCATCTCCTCATAAACATCAGTCGAAGGACTTCACTTTCAGACGTCGATAACCTTTCACAGACGTCTGATTCTTTACCCAGACGTCCTCATACTTACCGTTAGACTTTGTGTAGAAAAAAAGAATTTCCAGATGTCTGGACACACGTACAGACGTCTTCCTTTGAACCGTTGGCCATGATTTTCTGTGCGTATCTCTCTACGGCCACATAATCTTTTGGCAGAAGGAGGAAGAGTATTTAGGTTTACAGACATCTGGTAATTATCTCAGACGTCCATAACGACGTCCGATCCTCTAAACCTAGAACCCTGTTTGGATCTGATGATAACAGGAACGAATGCATCATTCATTAGACGTCCAATGAAGTAATCAGACGTCTTATGATATAATATCAGACGTCATTCTTTTGATCCAATAGAGTCAGTTAAGGATGTCCTGCAATATTAGACGACCATAGGAAAAATCAGACGTCCTGTAAGACGTCTGATCGTATAATTAGACGTCTGATGTTGCTGTCAGACTCATCATTGCCCTGATTTTGTGTGGATTTCGTCCTAAACTCTTGGGATTTGTTTCCAACGGCTAGAAGAGCTCTCCCAAGTGTTCTTGAAGGTTCCAAACTTGCCTATACATAGACTACAACTCCTCTTAGGCAATACACACCTCTTGAGATAAAATTCCATTAGAAAAATCTCTTGCTCACTACTCTAAAGCTCCATCTTGCCCTTGTGCTGTGCTAATACTCTGATCAAAGGGCAAATCCATACTCCTGGGTCGCTCCGTTCTGCAAATCATCAGGGAGTTCTTTTCATGCTTAGTAGATAAGAAAGCAACTAAATTATTGGGGTGCTCTATAGGTGTTATTTTTACTTCTTAATTTCTGTACTTTGGGTATCCGGCCTGTCGGGTCCCCGTCTCTTCATTTTGAAGAGAGAAACCTCCGTTTAGGGATCGGTGGTGGGAATTGTAATTGAGGTACACTACCCTCGTTTAAGTAGTGTGGTTAGTGGATTGATCACCTTGTGATCGAAAATCCTAAGTCAAGAGATTGGCTTAGGTGGTGGTTTTCACCCATCTTGGGTTTCCACCTAAAAATAATTGAGTATATTGTGTGATTGAATTTTTTGTATTACAATACTCTATAATTTCACTATTCACCCCCCCTCTAGTGCAATTTCATAAGCCACGATGTGCTTAAATGCTTCGAGGAGCAGAATATTAATCTGAACCTGCTTAAAGATCTCCAAAAGCTCCTCAGTTTCCATAACACTTTTCTTCTTCTTGATTGTCTCCAAGGCCTCAGGGTAGGGTGTCTGAACATGGATAGGATCTATTTCTGGGTCATTGGGTTTTTCCAGTGCCTCTTCTGAGTTGGGTATTTCAGCTGGTGAAGTCTCGGGAAGAGTCAGCCATTTGGGATCTTGGGTTTTGGTGCTGCTTCTCAAGGTTACCGCATTCGCAGAGGCATTGGGACCATGGGTTGATCCTTGAGAAGACGAGGATGAAGAAGCACCAAACCTAGGGGGTGTTTGTGGGGTTGGCTGGACCATGTGAGCCTGCCCGGGATTGCCCTGGAACCCTTGCGAATTGGGGCCTCTGTTAATCATGTTTGGCGGGTTCGGTTGTGGCTAGGAAGGTAGGGATCCTTGTTGTTTACAGTCCAATAGTTGGCTTAATTGTCCCTTTACTAAGGCCATTTTCTCTTGATGTTTCTGGTTCATTTCAGCCATCATCTTTATCAGGTTGTCCATTTGGTTCTGTGGGGGAGGGGCCGCCCTATCTGGATTATATGGGGGTCTAACTGGTGGTCCTTGCTGATAGGGGGCAAGTTTGGCTATTGGTTTGGCCTGGGCTGGTTCTGGAATTGAGGTGGTTTCTGGTTTGTCCAACCAAAGTTGGGGTGATTATGCCAGCCAGTGTTGTAAGTGTTGGAGAAAGGGTCAGGTTTTGCATAACCTTGGACAGCTTGTACATCTTCAAGGATAGCAGATGTCGATGGGGAGGGAAGAGAGTAATCGAGGGTTGAGGGAGCAAAGGTCCCTCCCTGGAACGTGGTCAGGGGTTGTTCTAGGTTCAGTTGGCTCAAGGGCTGGACCAGGTCAACATTGTGAGCTCCCTTTGCTAGGGAGAAGGTCTGTAACGGGTTCCTGGTCTGGTTTAGTAGTTCATCTATCTTTTTATCCACCAATTCCACTCAATCTAATTTCTTGGCAATGATATCCATGTCGACCATTCTAGAATTTGCTTGTACCTCATAAATCCCACCACGGGGTTGACTAGATCGGTTAAACTGGGTCATGGAGGCATTGTTGAGCGAATTTTCGTTCATAGACTCAAAGAGCTCAAATGCGCTCTCCTCATCTTTGTTCAGGAAGTTCCCCCCGCATGAGGCATCAACGAAGTTCCGTAGGTTGTTGTTCAGACAGTGGTAGAAGATCTGGGCCAATTGCCACCTTGGTACTTCGTGGTGTGGGCATTTCTTCAAGAGTTCATTAAATGTTTCCCACGCCTCATGGAACTGTTCCCTACCCTGGAGTATAAAGGTAGTAATGGCTCTCCTAAGGGCATTGGTCTTTCCTATGGAGAAGAATTTCTTTAGAAATGCATGCTTCAGTTCTTCCCAGGTGGTGATGGGTCTACCGAGGGTTGTAAGCCAGTGAGATGCCTTGTCTCTCAGTGAGAAGGGGAACATCTTAATCAAAACAATGTCAAGGCTAATGTTCCTAGGTTTCACAGTTCGGGCTATCCGGTCAAGATCCTCTAGGTGCTGAAAGGGATCCTCATTTGAGCTTCCATGGAAGTGGCTCTGAATCAGACTCAAAACATTTGGTTTTAGCTCAAAATCATCACCCCCTTCAGGGATCCTAAGGTGCGGCTCGACTCGAATAGTGGAAGGATTGTAAAAGTCGCGGAGGGGCCTAGGTTGGTCCTAGAATGGTGGTAGATCAGGTGGCCGTTGCCCTTGTGGGCCTTGGAAAGGTGGTAGTGGTTGCTCTTATGGGTTTTGCAACCGGTGTATGGCTTGCATGATAATGTGGATCTGTTGCTACTGAAGTCTGTGGTTTGCGTTAATCTAGGCTTGGATGATGGCCATTGTGTCTGGTGGGGGTTGGTCCTCAACCTCATCTACCCTAGGTTCAGCCATGTTTCTGGTAGAATCAAGTCGCCTGGATTCCCGTCCCAAAACAAACAACTCGGGATGCAGTGAGCATCTCCCGTGCATACACTAGAGAAGAAAAGAGGGGATGCAGAGAGCAACAGATGCGAGAAGTGTGTGTTCAACCAAGCAAACAAGACTAGTCCTTATGGTGTATTCCTTAGGGGACCTAGAAATCTCCAAAATGGTGATTAAGTCCGTAAGCACTGGACTCCCCTTCCCAAAGCTAATCTGGCCAGGTTGATTACGAGGGGATTACAGGGAAGGTTCTTCCTTTGGCTTGCGCTGTCAGTTCCATAGACCCCACAACTGCGATCGTTTGACACTGCCCCGCAGCCTAGTCACCAGATTCTACTAAGGGAATGAAAGCCAAGTGCCCAGTGAACAAAACCCCACCTCTCGAGACTTAACCCAATCCTGCCTAGGGCACGTCTACTCAGTTTTAAAATGACTAGGACAGTGCTTGTGCTAGGGTGATGTGATGAGGCGTTGATTGGGGTAGTGCCTCTTAGTTTTCCACTTTCAGTGTGTGTGCTCCTATCAAAACATAGTTTTCAAGCAAGGATTTTTTTAAGATGTAGTGTCTTTTAATGTTTTATCCTTACTTTAGTGTCTTTTAGGATTGACGTGTCTTAGTATTTTCAGACAAGTTTCAGTGGACACATCAAGTTTTGCACACAACTCGATGAAAGTAGATTTCCTTTTATTGTGTAGAGGCTCTAAAACCCTAATGTACTCATCCTAGTGATCATGCAACTTCTATTGGATGAGTCAATTTTAGGGTTGAGTGGTGTGGCCCAAGTCAATGTAAGGTGGCTTCGCAAACACCACTCAAAAAGAAAAAAGAATACTTTAAGAATCTTAGATTATTCAGAATGTTAGAGTGTATTTTTTTTTCTTGGGTGATGTGCTAAGGATGTGGATCAGGCAAACATGCACCACGCCAATTTTTTTCAGTTTTACAATTTTTTTTTTAGATTTTAAAGCAAGCAAACAACCATGGGTGAAGAAATACTCACGACCGGTCCTTGTTGCGCTTACTCCCTCGTTATCGTCACGAGTTGCACTGCTTCGCCGTCCCAGTGTCGAATTACTGCAACCATCAAGTAGGAGAGAAGTCGTTAGACGATGTGAGCATGGATGTAAAATGGAAGTGACAAAATAAATCCGTTGCCTCCTCGGCAATGATGCCAAAAACTGACGTGTGCGTGACGTGCATGTGTTTAGAAGAGTCGTTATATCTTGCGCTCGTAACGTCGGTTTTAAAATGAAGAAATGGATGTGAGTCCGAGTGTCGATCTCAAGGAGGCATGAAAATCGAATTTCTCTTGTCACTTAATGTCATGAAAATAACAAGTTTTTGCTTACGAAAAGTCGTGGGTGAAAAGCGAGAGAGAGAGAGAGAGGGAAGAGAGAGAGATTGGGGTTAGAATTGTTTTATTCGCAACATGCAACTTGAACATAAAATAGGGCAAGTAACTAGATAGAGTACAATTTCATTTAACATGCAACTTTAGTTTATGATTACAACACAAGATGAATGCTTGAACATAAGTAAAGTAAAGCTTAAGATAAAGAGGGAAAGAGAAAAGGAAGAGGATGAGGCAGCCACGGCGGTGGAGAGGGGCTCCGTCGACGGCTCGTCAGCTTCGACGACTACAAGAGGGCTTAATGGTGGCTAGGAGTGGGGTAGAGCACTTGCAAATGGAGTAAATGCCTCCCACGGGAGGTTGGAAGGGGTTTAAATAGGAAGAAGGGCTTTCCAAATGAAGAAGGGGTTTTAGTGACGTCTTCACTGACGTTTTGGGAAGGGTTTTAGCGACGTCTGAGACGTCGCTAAAACCCTTCCCAAAACGTCAGTGAAGGCCCTTACCCACCGGCTGCTCGTGCACATCCGTTCTTCTTCGAGCCTGATCTGCGTGCGTGCATTGTAAGCTGTCCGATCAAAGATCGAACGGTTGAGCTTCCGCACGAGGCGCTGGCATGGATCGCGTGCGTCATCACGTGCGTCTGGTAAAGGCACATCTACGGGTGCCACGTCTCGCAATCGCACCCATCCGCTCGCCGATCTACGGTCCAATTTCGCCCTCGCGAGCCTTTACCTTCGATTTGTTGCGCGGTGCACTTCGATCCCGCATCACGTGAACGCGGGTGAGCGCTTCGACTGCTGCGCTGCTCTGTACGGATGGTTGCAATTGTGCGTCAGTGCTTGACTGCTGCCGACCGTTGGATGGAGATCTGACGGTCATGATCTGCTGCGGGCGAAGAGTGTAGCGATGGCGTTGGCGATGGTGTGGCGTTCTCATATCATTCTGTGATTGATGGAGGGGGTTGGGGAAGGCGTGCGGGCGCTGATCCGGTGCCACGTGGCACCTTGTGAACCGTTGATCGTCAGATCAACGACCATAACTTCCTGGGTTAATTGCGGGAGCTCCAGATGTCGGATTTGGTCGATTTTGAGTCCGTTGGACTCTGTTCGTTGCTCTGAATCCATCCGTGAGGTCCGATTGCTCATCAGAGGCCTGTTTTGACATGTCCTTGTACACATGGCCGTTAATAATGTATTATAAACAATCTTAATGTGCAATGCATGTGATGCTGCTATTCCTATTTATGATGCGTTATTTGTGCATTTTGCTCTTAAGATAAACCCCAATTGACAGATTTATCACCCCAAGATGCACTGTTATCACCCGCGCGGTGCTCTAATCCACTGATCCTCCTACTTAAGCAGCTCCACAGCTGTGCGCGCGAGGGATCGCCCCTTCCTACATCTCTTAGCGATCGTTTTTCCTCTCCAGCTACTCTCCCCACCCCTCCCCATTTTCACGGCTAATGTAAACACATTTAAACCACTTAAAATGTCTATTTATGCATGTTCTTAAGCATAGGATTGCATTTCATGATATAAATATTGCATTACATGCATCATCTTGCATTTAGAGTAGTTTGAATAAAATGGAGGTTAATTGTCTCCTTTTATATGCTTGGAAAGGGCAAACATTTTGTCGGGACCTCGTATCAAAGATCCAACCGTATGGATGTGATCAGGGCGACGATTGGAGTTCAACGACTCCAAGATCGCCCTAATCAGGCATCCGTAGCATCAGATAGTGACCGGGGAACCCTAGAAGATCAAGGGCCAGGATGGTGAAAATCCACACTTCAGATGACAAATCCGACCGCACGGATGAATTCGGATCGACGATCACAGCCTAACGACACAAAAATCGAGTCAATCCGACATCCGTGGCACCATCTACAACTTCCAGAAGATGGACGGCCAAGATAGAGCCACATGGCGCCATCTCAGTCGCCCAAACGGTCGCTTCATCTTGTGAAGGCCCCGCGCCCGATCGCTCTCCACCGTTGGATCTTAATCCAACGGCTGTGGGCGCTTGCATTTAAAAACGTGCGCTCGACCATCCGCACCCCATAGCGCAGCGGTCGAGCGCGCTATCGCGAGAGCGGGGCGCGGGTTCGAGCCGTGGAGAGGGGCTGGAAGGTGCGGCGATTGGGCGCGGGTGGAGTGTCAGATGGAGATCGGACGGCCGCGCGCGCCCGATAGCGTCGACGCGCGATTGGACGCGCAATCGGTCGCCCAATCAGACGCGCGGGCAGGCGCGCAACAAGCGGGCGCGGACGCATCTTAAGCCGTCCGATCTCGCGATCGGACGGCTGAAAAGCGGCGAACGTGCGTGGCCGTTGAGCGCGCGAGCAGGCGAGGAGGCGCGCGCGAGCCGGCCACTACGCCCACGTTGGGGCTTTAGTGACGGATTTATCCGTCATTAAAGACCCCTTATTTATTGTTTTGAAGTTGTAATGTCCATTTTGCCCCCACTCCTTGCAACTATAAAAGGAGACCCCCTTCATACGAAATTCTAATCCCTTCTTTCTCCTCTCTACCCCTCCAAAGCTCAAAAGAAGCTTGTCCCACACCCAGGATGCTTTTTGTGAGATAAAGTCCAATTTTCGTTCCCCTTCGGAAGTGGATGCCGCGACGACGAGGGCGTGCTGCTCCGTTCCCGTTCTTCTGCTTCGTCCTGCTTCATTCTCCTTCATCCAAGCGTCGTCCCGTCCAGCTCGTCCTCCAAGCAATCGTCGAGGAGGATAACTTCTCTCTCCCATTCTTATTTACAGCTTTTCTAATGTAGAATTTTCCTGCTTTATAGTGTAATTGATTTTCTACTTTCTAATGTAATTTTTATTTAGTTTGATTATATAAACAATTGAAATATTGAATGCATGTTCTCTCTCTCTCTCTCTCTCTCTCTTTTAGTTTAATAGCTCCATTGTAATTATATCGCCTTGCTTAACAAAAATCCTAAAAAAATATAATTGCGAATAATCAACGAAGCCTCCATGTGTTCGACCCGGAATTCTTTTCGCTATAAATTTTTATTTGTTGAACACAAATTCTTCGCTTTCGAACTACAACGACAGGTTTTCCAAAACCAAACACGTAAGCGTAGCGATTCGCAAAACCCGTTCAACAACGGCCACCGGCTGTGAAATCCACATTCTTTCCGACACTCCTCATCGCTAAGGACTTCGTAGCACCTGAGGGTGACCTTGAACTCGACTAGAGGGTTTTCACTCCACTGGAGCATCTCCTCCCTCCTTTCTTCCTATCAATCCACCGGGTGGAGATCGAAAGGTCCCATTCTTCCTGTTAGATTAGGTTTACTATTTTTTAGATTAGCTGTAGTGTAGTTAGATAGCTTAGCAGTAGAATTTAGATATAGATTAAGATCTGATCTGCTGTGCATGCTTGTAGTGTAGCTTAGGAGTAGTTGTAGTATAGATTCCATAATTTCACCTCCTCTGATCACTTCAGATCAGAGGGGACGAATTCACCCACACACTGATCATGTTTTTCTCCCTCTACATTTTTCCATTTCACCTTCTGATTTCCTCGTGTTTTAATCCACAATTCACCCATCCATTTGGAGCCAAATCCCCATCCCATTGCTTTCAAGCTTTGAGATGAGGATTTGCGCTCAAATCCACCTAGGGGTCTCTTCACTCATGTCATTTTATTCACAAAGACCCCTAATCTAATTTTGAAAAGAATCGATTCACTTGATTTGATTTCAAGATGGATTTCAAAGTAAAATCGCAAGATTTTGGTCAAATTGGGTTTGAAGGATTTTTGATCAAATGGATTGATGTATTTGTGTTTTATTCAAACCTTGGCTGTGAGTTTGAGATGTCTTGATATTACATTCTTTCTCAAATGAGCTAGGTCTGAATTGAGTATGAACTAAGGCTTTCATGGACTTGAATGCATGGTAGAGCCAAGGAGAATCAACCTTGTTGATTGGAGGCTCTATCAAGGATTTTTATGTGGACTTGTTTATGAGGTTTTGATTTTTAACCTATGGGATTCTTAATATCCCTTAAGGTTTTTAGTATAATGGGATTCAAGTTGAATTTATTGGGTTGAATCGAACATTTTTTACTTGTTGTCTATAGCATTAGAAAGTGTTAGATCAGTAAGTTTTTGATTTGATTTGAAGTGAAAACACTAACAAGGGATTTGGATTTTGAAAAAAAAAATAAAAGAACACCTGAGAATGATTTTTATACCATATTTTTAGCCCTTGTCAGATTTGGTTTTAGAGATTTATGTGTCTGTGAATCCCAGCTAGTCATAGAAAATTGCTGCATGATGCAGCTACATTTAAATTCCAGTCAGAAAAATATTTCCTGATCAAGTTAGTTTGTATCTCTAATCAGTCTTTCTCAAGTCTGATTTGAGATATAGATGATAGTATCAGGAGATAATTTATTGATTTGGAGTTTCTGTTTTACTGCAAGAACTATTTTCTCTGAATTGTGAATACTGCAGCAAGGTTATGTGACATGTTAAGACGTCTGGGCTTTGCCTAGATCGTCTGAATTGCTTTGCAGTTGCTGCTGCAGTTGCTGTCTGCTGTTTGCTGCAGATGGTAGTTGCTGCTGTAGCTGATTGTTCTACTGCATCTATTTCTGCTAGATAGTTTGAAGTTGGGTAGTAGGCTTAGGTTTCATTATTTAGAATAGCTGGCATGTATGAAATGTTGTAGTTTACATGTACAAGCTTTCATATACCTAAAATGGAATTTTAATTACATTTGGATGGCTTGTGATTTGAATTTTAACACCTTTGTCAGCTAGCTTTTATGCCTAACTGTCCAAAAATCAAAATTAATTGAAATCCAAGTGAATTTCATGCTTAACTACTTGCATCTTTTCCATATCTTCTGTTGAGCATTTTGGAGGCAGTTTACTACCTATTAAGCCTTTAGAGTCCCATTCTAGGCCTTAGGTTCACTTAGGAAATACTCTTAAAGGCCTAAAATGTGTTAACTGTGTAAATAAATAAATAAATTAAAAAAAATAATAAATAATAAAATAAACCTTTCTTGGTGAAGATCATGTATACTCTTAAGTTCATACTAAGTTTCATGGTATTCTGAACCCCCGATTTGGTAGAACATACTAGCCGACGGTTCAATATACCATGAAACTTAATAAAAGAAATTAACTATAAAAATACCACAAACACTCCCTCTTGCTCATCTATTTCTTTCTCCCTCACCTCCTACCTCCACAAAATATATAAAACCCATAAAAAGTGAAAAAACCCTAAAAATACCTAAAAACCTATTGTATACTATGTATATACTTGTAGATATAAGGTATACAGTAAGCTATACGAGTAAATAGCGTAAATTAGATATATATTAAGTATGAATAACTTATGTATATATTATATAATGTAACTTAAGTATATAAATTAACTCAAAATGTATATAGCTTATTTTTGTAACTATTAAATAGTTATACTAATTTATATGTACTAATAAGCTATATAAATTAATAAACTCTATAAATAAGCATATTTAGTATTGATACTGTATATACGTATTTATATGTATATTATGTACATTAGGAACCCTGTACCATAATTTAATTATATATATAGAATAAATAATTAATTTATTAAGTTACTAGTTTAGTTATTAGATTAAATTAAAATAAATTAGTAATTTAAGTTAAAACTAAACTAATTTATAATGTATATTTGTGTTAATGTATATTAAGTAAATTAAGCTAATTTCACTATATTTATAATGCATTATATTAGTTATATCTAATTTATATATAAAATAGTCCAAAATAAGCTATTTAAATGTAAATAAAATTGAAAGAAAACCTGTAAAATACAATAAAAATCTTTACTAAATACTCTAATATTTATATTAATACTGTATAAGGTCAATTAGACCATACATTACCTAATTTATATGTAATTAAGAAATAAAACCTAAAATTCAGTATGTTTAAACGGGAAACTTTACCTGATTTATTTATATAATAAACATAATTAATTTTGTAAGTTAATTGTACAATTATAAAGTACTATGTAAATACTTTAATTCCCCATAATTTATTTTTAATTTATAGTAAATTATGGCCCTCAAATCAAGGACTAAAATCACGAAATCAGATTGCTGCGCTGAAATCAGATTAAACCTAGTTCTAAGCTTAAATCGAGATTAAGAGGTCTAATTAAAGAATTAGGGCGGTTCTTAGTAGAGGATTGGTCTCACCTGCCTTGGGTGCTGTGTATCCCTCGAAAAGAGCTACCCGCCAACTTTAAAATAATTTTTAAACTAAGTAAAGGTCTAATATGAGGGGTTAAGGAAAGAAAAGAAAGGAAGAGAAGTTAAGAGAAGAGTGAGGCAGAGTTGCTAAAACTAAGTGTTCAGAAAACAAAAGAGCCATAAAATAGATAGAAGAAGATATCATCTAAGTGTAAGTGTAAAATTAGAAGAAGAGGAGAATAGAAAGAGTGGGAGAGGAGGTGTATACATAAATTAGTATAGTGTAGTATGTATATATAAGTGTATACTGTAAATAATAAGTATAAGTATAGTAAGTATACGTAGTATAGATTTGTTTGAGCTATATATGTACATAAATAACCATATAGCTTTACTGACAGAATAACTCGTCACTGTAGATAGAATAAGTGTCGCTATAGACCCTGGTTTCTAACTTAGATTCTATACATAATTTTTCTGGGGTTTAGCGACGTTTTCATCTGTCGCTATAGGTATTATATATGTTACTGTATATGTTAGTATATTAAGTTAGGATAGTATAGTATATATTATTATTTATTATTGTATATATATGTAAGTATTAGTATTATAAGTTATAAAAAGATAGTATAGAGTATGTATGCATAGTGTTTGATGCTTATTTACAATTAGGTGTTTGCAAGCATTTTAATTGATTCTTTTGTATATAATTAAGCTATTATTTTATTAATTGATTATTCATTAATTCATTCATTTATGATTGTACATAAAATTGATCTTTTTGGAATTAAAGAATAATGTTGGACTTAGAGAGTGATGTATATTGTTACGACCCAGTTCTTGAATCCCTACAAGACCCGAGACCAACTCGCCTCGACTAATCCTAAGACCCAGTCGTCCAACAAGAAATAACCGAAAAGCAGGAAAATAAACCACATTCACATATACAATATAACTAAGCAGTAAAAACGTACAAGCAGTAAAGGAAAGTAAAAGCTATTAGTTCGGTACATACCACCATAACAACAGAAAAAACGGAACGAAAGCAACAATAATAGAAATAGTAGCAAAAAAGTCTAAAGCTCACTATAGCAGTAAAGAGAGTATAATAAAAAGTATTGAAACTACGGCTGGGCTCGACTGGGCCCAGCATCCTCTATAGCCGATAGCTCGGGTTGCTCAACTCCTGGACCTGAACAGTGTTATGAAAAGACGGAGTCAGCGAACGCTGAGTAGAGTGGTAACCATACTATCTAAAGCAGTAAAAGTAGTAAGTATATTTATCTTTTCAAGTTATTTAATTGTACAAGTAATTCCTTTCCACCCCATTTGGTTAACATTCAAATTTCTTTCCTGATCTTGCATGTTCCTCATGGGAACGATCTTAATTATAGTCTTTTTCGAAGAGTAGAAGGTACACGTGGTGCTCTCCTGGCCGGGAGAGTCCTCCGTGGTAGTCCTACACCCAGTCAACCACCCCGAGAACACTGACAGACATAGCGGTGACTATGGCACATGCGATAAGCGCACTGGTAGCTACCTCGCATTGACACGCGGTCAGTCATTTCCGCTAGCGAGTACACCCAAAGTACAGCACGAAATAGTATAGGGCCTAGCCCTCTCAGAAACAGGGGTCTAGTCCGTCAGAACCAAACCGGGTGGAGATCTAAAGGTCTCATTCTTCCTGTTAGATTAGGTTTACTGCTTTTTAGGTTAGCTGTAGTATAGTTAGATAGATTAGCAGTAGATTAGAATTTAGCTTAGGAGTAGGCTTAGTATAGAAATTCACATTTTCACCTCCTCTGATCACTTCAAATCAAAGGAGACGAATTCCCCCATTCATTGATCACTGTTTTCTCCCCCTACACATTTCCATTTCGCTTTCTGATTTCCTCATGTTTTAATCCACAATCCACCCATCCATTTGGAGTCAAATCTCCATCCCATTGCTTTCAAGCTTTGAGATGAGAATTTGCGCTCGAATCCACCTAGGGGTCTCTTCACTCATGTCATTTTGTTCACAAAGACCCCTAATCTAATTTTGAAAAGAATTGATTTACTTGATTTGATTTCAAGATGGATTTCAAAGTAAAATCGCAAGATTTTGGTCAAATTGGGTTTTCAAGGATTTTTTATCAAGTGGATTGATATATTTGTGTTTAATTCAAACCTTGGCTGTGAGTTTGAGATGTCTTGATATTACATTCTTCCTCAAATGAGCTAGGTCTGAATTGAGTATGAACCGAGGCTTTCATGGGCTTGAATGTATGGTAGAGCTAAGGAGAATTAACCTTGTTGATTGTAGGCTCTATCAAGGATTTTTATGTGGATTTGTTTATGAGATTTTGATTTTTAACCTATGGGATTCTTAATATCCCTTAAGGTTTTTAACACATTGGGATTCAGCTAAATTTAATGAACTGATTCCAACACTTCCTACATGCTGTCTATAGCAGTAGGAAGGTGTTAGATCAATGGTTTTTCTTCTGATTTGAAATGAAAATGTTGACAAGGGATTTTGATTCAGAGTTTAACATCCGAGAAAGATTTTTATTCATTTTCAAGCCTTGTTAGAGTTTTAAGAGGTTTTCTGATGCGTTTTGAATCCCAAATCCATCATAGTAAATTGCTGCATGATGCAGCTACATTTTAACTGAAATCAAGAAAATTATTCCTGGACTTAAATATTTTGTATCTCTGATTAGACTTTTTCAAGTCTAATATGAGATATGAATGGAGTGAATTAAGGAACTAGTTTGCTGAATTGGAGGTCCTGACCTACTGCAAATGCTTTTTTTCCTCTGATTTCTGGACACTGCAGTAAGGACCTGAGCTAAGTTAGGATGTATGGGCTTTTCCTTGGATGTCTGGAGTTGTTGCTGCAGTGCTATTGCTGTTCTGTTGAATTCCAACAGCAACACTACTGCATCTATTTCTGCTGGATGGTCTGAAGTTGGCCAGTAGGCTTAGGTTTAATTATTTAGAATAACTGACATGTATGTAATGTTGTAGTTTACATGTACAAACTTTCATGTATTTGAAATGGAATTTTAATTACATTTGGATGGCTTGTGATTTGAATTTTAACTTCTTTGTAATTAGCTTGCATGCTTAACTGTCCAAATCAAAATTAATGGAAATCCAAGTTGAATTTGATGCTTAACTACTTGCACTTTTCCATATCACATGTTGAGCACTACTGAGCCCCTTTACTGTTTATTCCAACCTTTGAACCCTCGTTTAGGCCTTAGGACTTACTTGAAAATACTCTTAAAGGCCTAAATTGTGTTAACTTTGCAAATAAATAAAAACTTTATAAAAAATACAAAAAAATAAAATAAACATGTCTTAATGAAGATCAGATATACTTTTAAGTTCATACCAAGTTTCATGGTATTCTGAACCCCTAGCTTGGTAGAACATATCAGCCGATGGTTCAATATACTATGGAACTTAATAAAAGAAATTAAATATAAAAACACCAAAAACAATCTACTCTTCTCATCTATTTCTTTCTTTCTCACCTCCTACCTCCACAAAATATATAAAACCCATAAAAAGTTGAAAAAACCCTAAAAATACCTAAAAACCCATTGTATACTATGTATATACTTGTAGATATAAGGTATATAGTAAGCTATATTTGTAAATATTGTAAAATAAATGTATATAGGGTATAAGTAACTTATGTATATATTATATAATGTAACTTAAGTATTTAAGTTAGATTAAACGGTACATAGCTTATTTATTTAACTATTTATTAATTATACTAATTTATATGTACTATAAGCTATATAAGTTAATAAACTCTATAAATAAACATATTTAGAACTGATACTATACATATGTATTTATATGTATATAATGAACATAATAAATCCTGTACCATAATTTAATTATATATACAGAATAAATAATTAATTTATTAAGTTATTAGATTAAATTAAAATAAATTAGTAATTTAAGTTAAAACTAAACTAACTTATACTGTATATTTGTAATAATGTATTTTAAGTAAATTAAGCTAATTTAATTACATTTATAATGTATTATATTAGTTGTATCTAATTTATATATAAAACAGTCCAAAAGAAGCTATTTAATTGTAAATAAAATCGAAATAAAACTTGTAAAATACAATAAAAATCTATATTAAATACTTTAATATGTATATTAATACTGTACAGGATCAATTAGACCGTCCATTAACAAATTTATACGTAATTAAGAAATAAAATCTAATAAACAGTATGAATAAACTGTAAACTTTGACTAATTTATTTATATAGTAAACGTAATTAATTTTGTAAATAAATTATATAATTATGTAGTACTATGTAAATACTTTAATATCATATAATTTAATTTTTAATTTTAATAATTTATGGCCCTCAAATGGAGAGCCAAACATTGCAAATCAGAATGTTGTGCGCTGGAAATTCAGCGCTAAACCTCTGTGGCTTAGTGCCACATTGTGCGATGTAAAGCACTTTGAGTGCTATAAGTTGTTTTTATTAGTCTGCCTTCCCAGTTGACAAGCGCTGGGCGCAAAGAAACCCCTTACTCGATCCTTTGAGCATATGTTCTAGCTATGGCATGGTTATGTGATGGTTTGTGAAATGTGTGCAGTGTGAGCCGGGGGCCCAACACTTTGTGAGGGCTTGATTAAGCTCGGTTCTGAACTTAAATCGAGATTAGTAGGCCTAATTAAAGAATTAGGGCAACACTTAGTAAGGCCATAGGAATTACTTAAGAGAGTGTAGCGCCTTAGTGTAGCAGAAGAGAGAACATAAGAGTAAAGCCTAAAAGAGGAGAGAACAGAGAAGAAAAACTAAGTGTGGGAGAAGAATGAAGAAGAAAATGTACATATATATATATATAGTATATATGTATATATATATCTAAGTATATCGTAAATATTAAGTATATGTATAGTAAGTATATGTAGTATAGATATGTTTGAGCTATATATGTACATAAATAACCATATAGCTTTACTGACAAAATAATCGTCACTGTAGATAGAGTAAGTGTCGCTATAGACCTTAGTTTCTACCTTAGATTCTGTCATAGTTTGTTTGGGGTTGAGTGACATTTATAACCGTCGCTGTATATATTATATATGTTACTGTATATTTTAGTATATTAAGTTATGTTAGTATAGTATATATTATTACGTATTATTGTGTATATATGTAAGTATTAATATTATAAGTTATAAATAGATAGTATAGAGTATATATGTATAGTGTTTGATGCTTGTTTGTAATTAGGTGTTTGCAAGCATTTTAGTTGATTCTTTTGTACAAAATTAAGCTATTATTTCATTAATTGATTATTCATTAATTCATTCATTTATGATTGTACATAAAATTGATCTTTTTGGGATTAAAGAATAATGTTGGACTTAGAGAGTGATGTATATCAATAACTGCCTCCTAGTGAACGACCTGGAATAAACCAGTAAAAATTATATAATTAAATAAAATTGATACGATAACAGTTTGTATTTGTGACATATATTGCAACAACAACGACGACGATTTTTATACAAACCGTGGTCGGTCGCTTCATATTACCTTCTCCATGCGACCTTCCAATAGTATGCATTCAAAACTTTCCCAAAATATCCATGCTTTTTTTGCTTCCACTCTTGTCATCCGAGGTCTTCCAATAACTGTCATCTTCAATGGCTTTTTACCTTCAACATCCATCGTTGTTGGACCATGCTTCCTCATACTCACCAAGGTAGAAGGCCTCTTCCATAACAAGATCACAAAAGTGGGGATGCTCTCCAATTGTGCCTCCACCCAATCCACGATACAATGTATGTATTTGGCTTTGAAGATACAGATGACACACCTTCTCAATCTTCGAAAAGAAGCAGTCACTAACTTGACAATGGGTATGCAAAGGAGCTCAGGCACAAAAATGGAGAACTGTGGCAGCTACTCTAATATGGATCAATCAAGCTATAATGGTCATTGCTAATCCCTCCACCTATACAACTGGAGGTTGCAAAAAGGAGCCTCTTCTTCTCTCCTTCAAAATATCCCAATAGCAAGATTTTTCACTTGGTTAGAGAAGAGAGACCTTATCAATAAATCTCCTTCCCTAACAATTATTCAAGCATGTTTCATTAACACCACCCTTGAAGGAGCTCGAAATCAGACATTCCACAAGCCAATCCAAATACGTATAATTGGCATTGATGGTAGGGTCAAGGAGCCACAACCTCCTTGATGCCCAAGTTTACCTCCTTTTCTGCCTCCCACAAACAGGCCCCCATCTTGGTCAAGAGAACCAACATAGCACAAACTCCCCATACACCAAACACTTCACTAGCAACATAGAATGGCAACAAAGAAGCAGTGAGCCAAAGCTCAAGCATAAGCTTTCAAGGACTACGACAATCAGAAGTGACATGTCCTCATGCCAAGCAACAAAAGCATCCAATGCTTCCAAAAGTCATGTTCCTCCTCAAAGATGAAGGTCCTAATCGTAGCTCAAAACTCTCCATATCCCACCTTCTTCTTGTTACAAGAACCCTTTCATTGTGGGCAACCCCTCATGTCCTTGCTTCCATACTCTCCTCAACTCACTAATGAATGTCATGGTAATGCGACACAAAGTTGAGTAACAAGGATGGCCTCAAGAATATCTAAGAAATTTACAATGCAAAATCTTCTTGTATAACTTGTTGTTAGTGAAAATCGTCGTTTAAGAATGTATAAAGTCATAGTATAGGACAAAAATCGCAATGACACTTAAATTTATAAAACTCGGGAAACAAAAGTGAGTCTGAGGTCATTTGCAAGGAGCAATTTGGCAAATTCAATCACTAATCACAATGAGAAAGATATGCAAAGTAATCAAAATAGAGCTTAATATAAAGCAAAATAATATCTCAATAAAATAAAGAGTGAGAGTACAAAAAGATGGGGTCAAAATGGTGGTTTGAACCACCAATTTAATCCTAACATTAAGCCCTACAATTAACTCAAATATATGAATAGTAACTGCAATCAAATGTATCCTCAATATCAAAACCAATGACAAGGCCTCAGACGTCGGGTTAAAGGCCCAAACGCCTTAACCTCAGGCCTCAGCAGAAGCCAAGGAACAGCAGCAGCAAAGACGCAAGGGTATCACAAACACAAGACACAAGGGCCTCGCAAGCGTGGGAAAAGGGGCACATTTCCCGAGGTATGAACTGTGCAAAAACCCCCTTTTCCCTCTCAGGTTTCCTTTCTTCAGAACCAAACTGGATCCAGGTAACCAGACCCAAGCCTAAACCCATGTTGCGTGAACCGCGAGCGAGGGCACGTGCGTTGGCGCTTGCATGGATCTCACCCTCATCCACTTGGAGGCAAGCAGCAGATGACACCTTTGCGTATTATACGCCTTCGCGAGCCTACGTGTTTCCGAGGTTGGATTAAAGTCCCTTCTTTTCCTTCGCGCGAAGCTCGTGTGCTATAGCCGAAGGACATGTGACAAATGGAGTTGCAATTGCTGTGGTTGCGCTCAATTGAGGACCTGGAAGGGTTCCTTGATGTATTCCCCAGGTCCTGGAAATCACAATGTGGATGGAGATGGTCGGAGAATTGCGGATGAAGTCGGAGAAGGTGGCGGTGAGGGCGGGACTCCAGTGATGTACCTGAAATGCAAAACACTGGCTAAACGTCCCAATTAGTATGCTCAGGAGGTTCATCATGTTCTAAGGAACACGATAGTGGTGGTCTTGAGGTGTATGGCAACGTATGGTGCTCGAACGGTGATGGGGAAGGTGACCGGAGGAGGTGTTCGAGGGAGTCATGGAGTGAGTGAAAGTGAAAATAGGTAGAGGGCTTTTGTGCGGGGAGGTAAGGTTGAGCTCGTGGACTTAGTGGTGTGTGGTTTTTTGCAGTGTAGCGGTCGCGTAGCTTCACTAGAGCTTCACCGACACGATGGAAGACGAAGGTGGTGTGGGTGTTGTGGTGCTCGAACTTGAGGGCTAAAGGTGTAGAAAGACTCAGGGAGGTGAGAGGAAGAGAGAGAGAGAGAGAGTAATCACGGATGAAGGGAGGGAGAATGTGGCATTGGCTATGATAGGCTTGCGTCGGAGAGGGTGAACGCCCGGTGATGAAAACAGTGAGGAGGAAGGGTTGAGGTAGCTCCTGCTTGGTCCGATGAGGAACGGAAGACGTTGGGAAGGAGGTTCCCTCTGCCTATTGTACGTGGCAAAGGGCGACAAAGAGGGAACAGAGAGTTCGCCGGAGGTGAGGTCAGAGCTGGCTGGAGAAGGAGGAGAAGAGGTTGTTTGACCTTAGAACCTAGCTAAGGAGAACAATCAAGGAATGAAGCCTCTTTATAGATTTCTAGAATGAGCTCTAAAGCTCAAAAAGATGTGTTGATTTTCTCGAAAATTGGGGAGAAAGATCCCCAAATCTCTCGTGTTCACCTGATCTTTGGGGGTCGAATCGGGTCTCAACAAGTGGTTTAATTGATTGGGAAGATCCGTGCGACCAATCGCTCCAATTTTGGAGAAGTCTGGCTTTGATTTGAGGGAGAAAATCTCCCTTGATTGCTGTTGCAGATGCATTCCTACCACCAATGGTGGCAGGGACTTGAATGCGAAGAACATGACAAAGATAGGGGGCTAAACGCAAGGAACTTGAAAGTTAGGTGCTTAAGTGTAGAAAACAAAGATTTAAGGTATTAGATTGCAAACTAAGCCAAGATGGACTCTGATTGGGTACAAATTTTGGTATTAACCTAATTTGGACCCAAGGAATCTAATGGTGGAGTTGAATTTGAGTTTTGACCACGTTTGACATGGTAATTTGCACAGAAACTCAACTCAAGGTAAAATCCCTTCTGAAATTTTATTCTAGGTCAAAATGGGTTAAGGTGGTCAAACCAAGGGTACCAAACCTCTTAGAATATTTTTTTATGAATTTTAGAAGGTTTAGATGAGTTTTATCCTAATCAGAACCTCTTCAATTTAAGTAGGTTGAGAATTAGTGTTTTATGTGTTGTTTTGGTTCTCGAAATGTGTGAAACCCCTTTTCTATCAGTGTTGATCCACTTTTTGATTTTTGAGCTCATTTGACCTTTATTTAACTCATGAGTGACCCCGTGGTTAATCTGTGTTTGTGATGAGCTGATAAAATTACAGAATTAACCCTTATTTCCCGTTCTTTTCTCAAATCAGAAAAATGCGGGGTTATGACCCTCAGATGATTAGGTAAGAACTTTTATCAATTAAACCTGACTAAATGTGGCTAGTTATGGCTCATAATGGTGTTTCCATCATAACTCTATGGTTTTATTTCTAATTCTAGTCCACATCATTACCTTTTCGAAGCACTAAATATCTCACCATAGCTTTTGTAACTTTGTAGGTGTTTGTTTAAGAACATTTCTATTTCAAAGTCAATGCTTACATTATTTTTCTTTACATCTCCTTAGATATTTAACAAAGTATACATAAACCACAAATCAAGTTTTTAGACAAATAGCCAAGGAGATTTTAATCACCGAGCAAATTTTTTCATTGCATGTAACACTATTCAATCCACACAAATTAAATGAATAACCTCGATATTCATAGCTTTTGCACTTTGACTACTTTTCCCATCCAGAATTTTAGTTGTTAAGTTCACCACAATCAATATTTTGGTGGAAAACCCTCCATAGCTTTCTTTTTTCAAAGTCATGTGCCTTCTTTGACCTTTTCAAAGCGCCTAGAACTAAGGCAAGTTCATCCTTTTCAAGTTGAATAAAATTTCAGTTAATTAAAGCAAGATCCACTCCTCAACTCACACTTAATGAAGAGGACAACCTAGTTCATTAGTTCATGACAAATGCAAGAACTTCCAAGGTGGAAACTTTAAATTTTTAGAAGTTCATGAGCTGAAATCCCTTTCTCAGGCAACATGGAAAGGACAACTTTCTCTCGGTAGCAAAACATCACAAGTTAAAAACCTTAAATTTCTCATCTTGAGGGTTTTACATTTCTAGATATAAAAAATCTACAGTAACAACATCCTCAACCGTAGAGTTGTGAAGCAACAAGTGCCATTTTGATTACCCATCTTTCTTTTTTCTACTAAAATTTAACACCTGAACATCCACCACTAACAGCAGACATCAGTGGCTCTCAAAAGCATTACTTCTTCCATGGAAGAGGAACCTAGAGGGGTTTTCCTCTTTCCACTCCTCCCACCTCCCCACTCACACTGCTCTTCCTCCTCCCTCCTCAATCCTATCTTCTTTTCATCATCTTCCTCGTCCCACGAATACTTCCTAGTTTCTCTTTGCAACATTCCCACTATTTTTACTCAACGAGGAAGGGCTGCTGTGGCCCCTTACTCCAGAAGGCAGCTGATCAATGAATTGCCAGCTTGAATAGAGAGACCTTGGAGACTCCTCCAGGTGTTACTACGTGTTCAAAAGAACCCACAAACAGATCTTAATATGAAATCGTGACAATGCAAAGAAACATCTCACCTCCCCTATTCAACACAACGCCGATCCAGCAAACCCAACAACGCAATTCACGTTGCAATCCCAACCAAACCAGACACTGCACTGTCATTAGTTCCCAACATTCTTCCTCCGAACTATACCCCCTTAGATCCAAAGCTACCTCTCAATTCGTGGCAGACCACCATGGAACATGGAAAACTCGAAACTTCCCAAATCACCAATTAAAACCTATCTGCGAGCACATGAGAAAGATGGGATTCTATTCACCTTTGCTTCAAATGGATGAGATCGCGGGGGGGAAAAGAAAAGAAAAAAATCCAAAATGCGGTAATCAACTTTAATCGACGGTCGGTGACGAGGACGGAGGGGGCAAGGATGCGGGTTAATTGCTACACTGTCGTGGGAGGCCCAAGGTAAAGAACTGGTAGGGAACGAGAGACAAGGTGTGGCGGTGGAGTCATTACGAGGAGGCTAATACCATCGGTATTGGTCGGGTGGAGTCGCAGCAACCCACACAACGGTTGTAGAGGTTAGGGGTGCTTGCGGGGTACCGTCGTGGGTAGATAAAAGCAATCAAATTATGTTGGGTTCATGGAAGAAGAACGATGCCAAGGAAATCAATTCTTGGCTTTCATTCAATGTCTGGCACCCATAAATTTGATATCAGAGAAATTAGCACTAATTTTTTTATTACAGATAAAATTTTCTACATGTTTTCACATTATTAATAATTTTTATTTGCCACATTGTTACAGGATCTAATGACATTTTATGTAAATACTAAAAATATTATATCTTATTCCATCATATAATTTGTATGTTCACATTGTGCATCTCTTCTCTCACATTCTCTCTACTCTCACTCACACCTCCTCTCTCTCCCTCCCACCCCATCTCTTTGTTGCCTCCTCTCAATCTCTCCTGCTCCTCCTCCCCCATCTCTCTCTCATGGCTCCTCTCTCTCCCCCCCATCTCTCTCCCTCTCATAGCTCTCTCTTGGTGATCACACTCTTCCACAATGACTGTCGGTCACATCTCCTTCCCTCCCATGTTGTATCCCTCTACTTCCCCGATCTCCTCTCCCCTTCGTTCCCTCCCCCAACCCCACCTTTCTCCCTCCCCTCCTTCAAACCCTTTTCCCTTGATGATGATGATGAGGAGGCAAAACCATGGCAGTAACAACAATGGATGTGATGTGTTTTTGGTGGATGCTTTTGGCAATAGAGTAGAATGGGGGTCCAACGAAAGTGATAATAGACTTTTCAAAAAAAAAAAAAAACATAAGTGATAAGAGGATGTATTGGGTGGTTCTTGGTTAGTTATTGGAGTTGTATGGTGTGCTAATAGTTGTTTCAATAATGGAAGTCAACTCGTTATAAATGGCAAACAAAATTACAACATCACAAATGATTCTTCAAGTAAGATGATCTCTTTTGTCTATTTTTTGTGAAATTACTGGAGTCAGTATCACAAAGGCAATGGTATTTTCATAGCAGGACTTGAGGTCTTCAAGTAAGATCTCTTTTATTTGAAACTAAATATATGAAGTAGCTCAAGCTCTCCAACACAGCGAAATGCTACACTCCTCTGGGGAGATCATGAATTACGTTACTATGGATGCATACAAGGTCGGAGAATTTTCATTCTACATGCATCAAACATGGACGACAAGCCTCCAGCTTTGAATTGCTTTAGTTGTCCTATACAATGTTGTGGGGCTTGCCTCACTTGCTATGATAATGCTCATTGTTCTATGTAGCACACCACTTGCCAAACTTCACCATGAGTTTCAAATTGAATTTATGAGAGCACATGATGAGAGGCTCAAAACTATGACGTAAGCTCCTGTGAACATGAAGGTGTTGAAGCTCTATGCGTGGGAGATCCATTTCAATGTGGTAATAGAAGAATTAAGGAAACTAGAGATCAAATGGTTGTCAGCATTTCAATTGAAAAGGGCCTATAATAATTTCTTCCACAAAGTGTAAGTAGGGTCAAGTCTACTTCTCTTTAATCTTATAACTCGTGCAAAGCACGGGGGCTACAAATTAGTTATATTATATAAGCTTCTTCCACACCAACCATACTGTACACTACTCTTACAAGACTTCAACCCAATAGGATCCCCTCCTCTAGGCAAATCTTCCTCATTCTTGCAACAACATTCATGGGAATGGAAATTGGTTTCTGCCCATAACCAAAACAAGCCGGTCCTGCCATATATGCTCAAAACCTAAACGCCCCTACCATCCTACCAAAGTGCTAGTAGCCTTGACCAGTCCTAGTCAATAAGATCTCTACGGTAATTTGGTGGAGACATATGCAACAGTTCCACATGTCCCACCACCAAGGACTGACGTGGATGCATATGTGGCAATGTGTATCAACAACTCCCACCCTGAAAATGCATGTCGTCCTCAAGCACCCAATCCAGGAACTATTGATGCAAGGCTTGGTAGTCTTCCCAAGTCGTAGTCGCTTCATCACCACCTGTCCATAGGACCAACACCTCAGTTGTTGGCGTGTCACCCCGGCAGACGATGCAACGACCAATGATATAGTCTAGATATGGACCCTGATCATCACGCGGAGGCCAATCAAATGGTGGGGTGGGTTGAAGAGGTATTCGACCATGATGTAACTTATTCCACAGCTCGTTGGAAGTTCAAGCTCATAAGAGACTTCACTGATACAACAGATGATTGGGAAGTGATAGGGGCAAAAAATGCCATCGGACTTAAAACTCCGCGAAGTGCCCAACAAGAGGGATCCAACATGCCTACACCAGGAAAGGCTCGAATACAGGCGGGTCTAGGGTATTCGACCTGCCTAAGGAGTCGGTGCCAAATGCTAACAAGAAGACGGCAAAAAAAGTCCAATACGGCCATGCCCTCAATAAATGATGGCATGGCCACCGCAATTAATAACCTGACAACATATATACCTTGGCAATGGGCGTATCCAGTCAGAAGATCTTGCAAAAGGACTGATCCTAGCACTATAAATAAGTAAGAGAAACCCTAGAGGCCCTAGCTCAGGCAATTCGAGAGAGAAAGAGAGATTACATTCTTATTCCTTAACAGTGCATATTTGGGAGCATCACCCTTCCCCCAGACGTACACCCTTTTGCGGTGGAACTAGGTAAACAATCCTTCTATCTCTGTGTGGTTGCTTTAATTGTTGAGTCATACCCTCCGATCACTTAGGAGGTCTGATCAATTGGCGTCGTCTGTGGTAAGGCGATTATCAGTTGATAAAGTTTCCTAGTTCTCAGAGTCCTCCCAACGTCTCCTACGACTCGCAACTCCTCCCACGCCAGCCCTGAGAAAGCACCGGCTCAGGTTGAATCCAGTGTCTTGGTGTCCAAGAGACACCCTTAGCTAGCCAGGCCAAGCAAGGAGAAGTAGGGAGTCCCTGGCCAACTGCTGGAGGACCTTGAGCATGACCCTCTCCTGGAAATGCAGGCGAGGGAGGAGTAGTATCAAGCTAGGCTGGTGGCTCTTAGGGCTAAACAGCTTTCGATCACGGAGAAACTCCTAGAGATTAAGCAAATTCGGGAGTTTGGCAAAACCCCCCCAGAGGAGCCCCGCCAGTCAAGCCTCGAAGATGAGTAGCAATGGTGGAGTTGTACCGTGGAATATGAGAACACTCGCCTGCATGAACAACACAAAAAACTAAAATGAGAGCTTAATAGCCAGAAAGAGGAACCTCCTCCTGACCCACCTAAAGTTCCCTGCCCACCTTCGTCGAAAGAGCACTCAGGGGCACAACCCCTGGTGACCAGCAGCGGAGGCTCGATCCCTGAGATCGTTTGCCATGTCACTAGGGCAATGTGGGGTATACACCTGTTAAGACCCATGCTGTATGAGCCTTTTAAGACGTTTAGAACTTGGGTCAGACGTCTAGACACCTTCCTAGACGTCTGGAAATCGAAAAAATTTGAATACGAACTCGCGTCTGCACGCATGCTGAGCGCAAACAATACCCCCTTTGTTTTTCTTCTCTTCTCTCTCCTTCCACCCCTGACGAAACCCTAAATCCACACCTTATATAAGCCCCCCCTCCTCTCCCTCACACCACCCCCACTTCCAGCCACTTTCCTCCTTCCTCCAGCAAGAGCAGCGAGCGAGAACGGCGGAGAGGAGCAGTGTGAGAGGAGAGGAGCAGCGTGAGGAAGAGAGGAGAGCAAGCTTGCGAGCTCGCGTAGGAGCTCGCCGATGAGCTCACGGCCGGTCGGCGCATGCACAAGGCGGAGGAGTGCATCGGGGAAGTCCTCCCCGACACTGCTGCAGCCGGAGCAACAGGTGAGAGGGCGCAGCACGACCACGTGCGGCGCAAGAGGGCAGAAGCAGGTGCTGGATCTGGGTTTTTCCAAGAATCAGACATCTCGAGCGACGTAGCTAACGTCTGGAGGAGGTTCCAGATACTGAGAGGTAGGCTTCGCGTATGTACATCTTCTTTGCAAATACGGCCGTTCCGTCGAGGCGCTATTTCCTGCATTTTTGAGAGGATTTCGGTTGATTTGCGCTGGTGTTGCTTTGGGAAGGCACGGAACACGCCCTCCCATGCAGTTCGGACGTCTAGGTGAGGCACCAGACGATGGGAAGCGCTTCCAGACATCCGAAGAGGTGATCGGACGTCTGGAACTAGGTCTAGACGGTCCAGCAGAGTTCCTGGATGTCTGAGTAGTAGCATGAGACTTGAGGTATGGCTTTAGACTCTTTTAAGACATCTAGAAGGTGTTCCAGATGTCTAATTTGAGTCAGAATCATTATTTTTGACCCGTTTAGGGTCCATTTGAGGTCCGATTTCCGCAATTAAGATACCGATGTCTTCTGTATGATTTCCTCTACTTGTTAGAAGAATTTCTATACTGTTCTAAGTATTCTTTTGTAATTGATCCTTGTGATAGGACTTTTTTCCGTTGCGAGTTCGAGGCTTGCTGAGACACGTGAACCTGCCGTTCAAGCCCCCATTACTCCTGGGTTTACTGGTAGAGTGGCTTCCCCTTAATTTAATTGGAACTCAAATGCATGTGTGGAATGAATGATTAGAGTCTAGGATATGGCATGAATCCTAGGACAAAAAACACTTGAAATGTCTGTAATGGATGATTGAATTGCAGTCTTGAATGGGTAGAAAGAATGATGACAATTGCCGGTACATGAATAACAGATGCCTGCAAAATATGTAGTATTTGTGTTAGTCAACTGTTGAAGTAACTTTCCTGTCGTACCCGTGAAATGACGTAATACGAGCTGCATGTATATAATTTGAAACTGGAAAGGTGAATGTTGGAAACACGAGCTATCTGTGAATAAACCGAATATGGAATAGAATTACAAATTGCATGTGTATAACCTGAGAATGGAAATAGAAATGATGAAACCTGGTATGGAATAGCCTGAGGAATATGAGCATGAACCCTACAGAAAATTAGATGTGAGTGGGAAAGTGAGCTGGCCCTTGAGTACGGAGTACCAAGGAGAGCGAATGTCCCCCTGTTTAGTGCAGAACGGAGCTAACCACCCATGGGTTGGGACCCGGGGTTAGGATTGGCCACTTCTTACCGACTTTTTGGCCCCCGTGTACACTGTACCGGGGAGAGCTACTAGTGTAGGGAGAGAGCTAGCCACCCCACGGGGCCTGAGTTTCAGCTAGCCGCCCTACACCGACTTGTTAGGCCCACTGGGAAAACCAGGGTTGTCAGGCGAGGGTGCGCGGACTGTGGAGGGGCGAGACCCCTGTTGGGTTCTTAGGGGCTAGACCCCTATTACTGGCAGGGCTATGCCCTATACTGGTTTCGTGCTGTGCTTTAGGCACACTCGCTAACGGAAACGACTGACCGCGTGCCAGTGCGGGGTAGCTACCCGTGCGTTTATCTCGCGTATCGTAGTCACCGTTACATCTATCCATGACCTTGGAGTGGTTGACTGGGTGTAGGACCACCACGAGGGACTCTCCCGGCCAGAGAGCACCACGTGCGACTTCTACTCTTCGGAAAAGACTGCAATCAAGATCGTTCCCACGAGGAACATTCGAGATCAAGAAAGAGACCTGATAAATAAACCAAGGGGTGAAAGAAAGAATAATTAGTTAAAGAAAGAAAGAAATTGAAAAACAACAGCTACATGTCCACCTTTACTGCTTTAGTTAGTTGGTTGCCACTCTACTCAGTATTCGCTGACTTCGTGTACTTATAGCCCTTTTCAAGTCCAGGTATTGAGCAGCCAGAGCCTACGGCTGCAGAGGGTACTGGGCCTAGTTGAGTCCAATAGTTGTAGCTTTCTGTTGTACTCCTTTTCCAGTTGTAGTGAGTAGTTTATTGCACTTCTGTACTCTTTCATTTTGAACATTATATTCATGTATCCGTTTTTTTTTCTACTGTTGTGGTGGAGTGTACTGTAGTAGTTTTACTTCTTTACTGCTGTACTTTTGTTACTGTTAGTTGCTTAGCATTGTGAATGTGGTTTACTTTCTTGCTTTTTTGTTACTTTCTCGTTGGACGACTGGGTCTTGGGATCAGTCGAGTCGGTTCGGTCTCGTGTCCTGTAGGGATTCAGGAACCAGGTCGTAACAAGATGATATCAGAGCAAGGTCGTCCCGAGAAGTGAACCAACTAGCTTGAGAATAACCAATTCACGTGCTTGTAACTAGAGTAACCACCACAATGTACCTTTTGACATCTGTTGTGAAGTTCTTTTACTGAATGTTAGTTAGATTTGATGTCTTCCTTTTCTGTGTTCGTGTCTCCTTGCAGGAGATGCCTCAACGTGGAGCCATTAAGGCGGGTCGCGGACGTGGCCGTGGATGGGGTCGGAGGGGCGGACGAGTTGAGCCCGACGTTTCGGTGGACCAGCCACTACTTCCGAGCATTTAGGCCCAGGACCTCGCCCAGCTGATACTAGAGATCGTACGAGAAGAGCTCCACCCGCCTCCACGGGCGCCTCTCCCTGGGGCTGCGGAGGGGGAGTCCTCTGTGGGACCGCGAGACAGACACAGTGCTGGACGTGGGGGAGGGGGTGGTCCTCCACCGCCCCCATCGTCCTCTGACACTTCCGAACACGAGCCCTCCCTGCCTGGAGGCGTACCAGTTTCCCCACTTCAGCGCCATTACGAGCTTTTTGGACAGTTCCGGAAGCTGAAGCCCCCCTCCTTCAAGGGGGATGAGGACCCGACGCCTTTGTGAGGCCCAGTGCATCTCCGTGGGGAGCCCCGGTATCATTTGTGAAGAAGAAGGATGGTACCCTACGCCTTTGTGTGAATTACAGATAGCTGAATAGGGTCACCATCAAGAACAGGTATCCGCTGCCGAGGATTGACGACTTGTTTGACCAGTTGCGAGGTGCCACGGTTTTCTCCAAGATAGACTTGAGGTCTGGCTACCACCAGTTGAGGATCAAGGAGGCCGACGTCTCCAAGACAGTTTTCCGCACCCGGTACGGACACTATGAGTTTTTGGTCATGCCGTTTGGGCTGACCAATGCCCCCGTTGCTTTCATGGACTTGATGAACCGGGTGTTCAGACCGTATCTGGATCAGTTCGTGGTGGTATTTATTGATGATGTGCTCATCTACTTGCGGGATCAGGCGCAGCACGGACAACACTTGCGGATGGTTTTGGACACATTGAGATGACGTAGGCTGTGGCCAAGTACAACAAGTGCGAGTTCTGGTTGAGGGAGGTGACCTTCTTAGGTCATGTGATTTCAGGGAATGTCTTGGTTGTGGACCCAGCCAAGGTTGAGGCAGTGCTCAGGTGGGAGAGACCGCGTACAGTGATAGAGATCCACAATTTCTTAGGGCTGGCAGGCTACTACCTGCGGTTTATCAAGGGTTTCTCGCAGATTGCACGTCCTATGACATAGTTGACCCGGAAGGACGTGCCCTTTTCTTAGATAGACGCTTGTGAGGCATGTTTTCAGGAGCTGAAGGAGAGGTTAACTTCGGCTCTCGAGCTTACCATCCCAGACAGCAGTGGCGGGTTCATTGTGTACACGGACACCTCTTTGCAGGGGTTAGGGGGTGTGCTCATGCAACGGGATCACATTGTCTCATACGCTTCGCGGGAACTGAAGCCCCATGAGCATAGCTACCCTACCCATGACCTAGAGCTGGCAGCTGTCGTCTTCGCGCTGAAGACTTGGAGGCACTACCTATACGGTGAGACTTTTGAGATTTTCACAGATCATAAGAGCCTCAGGTACTTATTTGATAAGAAGGAGCTCAACATGAGACAGAGACGTTAGTTAGAGCTCCTGAAGGACTGTTACTGCAGCATCTCCTACCATCCCGGGAAGGCCAACGTGGTGGCTGATGCCTTGAGCCGGAAGGCGCCCGCCCACTTGGCCAGTTTACAGGCATAAAGTTGGAGACTCATGGAGGAGATGGGTAGCTGGCGACCCTTAGAGTTACTGGGGCACTGTGGGGCAGTGACTGTGACATGACAGACGAGGCTAGAGCTGATAGACTGCATCATCACAGGACAGATGGTAGACTTGTACCTGCAGACGTTGCGTGACAGAGTACTGTCAGGGGACCCTGGAGACTTCTCATTTACTGACGAGGTATTGCGCATAAGGGGACGTTCGTGCGTTCCCAGGGACGAGGAGCTGTTGAGAGAGCTCCTAACTGAGGCACACGGTTCTAGGTTCACCATACATCCCGGGAACACAAAGATGTATCATGATCTGAGACGTGACTTTTGGTGAAGGGGAATGAAGCGGGATGTAGGTGAGTTCGTACAATAGTGTTTGGTGTGTCAGCGGGTGAAGGTCGAGCATCAGAGGCCTGCAGAGCCATTGCAGCCACTTCCAATGCTAGAGTGGAAGTGGGAGAGCATCACCATGGACTTGGTGGTGGGCTTGCCCGTTATCCAGTGAGGACATGACGCAGTCTGGGTGATTGTAGACAGATTGACAAAGACGACACGTTTCTTGCCGATCCGAGTCACCTTGGGACTCGCATAGTTGGTAGAGAGGTATATCCGTGACGTGGTACATCTGCACGAAGTTCCACGGGAGCTTGTATCAGACCGGGATACTCGTTTTACGTCCCAGTTTTGGGCTGAGTTTCAACAGGCCTTAGGGATGTGGTTGAGGTTCAGCATGGCATACCACCCCCAGATAGACGGACAATCGAAGCGCATGATACAGATGCTTGAGGACCTTTTGCGTGCTTGTGTACTGGACTGAAGGGGCTCTTAGGAGGAGCACTTGCCCCTGGCAGAGTTTGCCTATAATAACAACTACCACTCGAGAATCGGCATGGCACCCTACGAGGCTCTGTACGGACGAAGGTGTACTGCACCCTTGAGTTGGGTTGAGGTGGGGACCAAGTAAGAGGTTGGCCCCAGGCTGATCCAGCAGAGTCAGGAGGTGGTTGAGAAAATACACAGATGACTTCGTACTGTTAGGAGCAGACAGAAGAGCTATGCCGATCGGAAGCACAGAGAGGTGCAATTTAAGGTTGGGGATCATGTCTTCCTTTGTGTTTCGCCCATGAAGGGCCTGCAGCGTTTTAGGGTGAAAGGGAAGCTCGCACCGAGGTTTGTGGGGCCCTTTGAGGTCTTGGAGAGGGTTGGATCCATTGCTTACAGGCTTGTCCTTCCTCCCCAGCTTTCTGGTGTGCACGACGTGTTCCACGTGTCCAACCTCAGGAAGTACGTCGCCGATCCCAGTCACGTTTTGAGCCACGAGAGTGTCGAGGTGGGTGACGACCTGACCTACCCCAAGCGACCAATGCAGATACTAGACAGATTCGTCCGGAGATTGAGACGGAAGCAGGTACCCCTGGTGAGGGTCTTATGGAGGAGCTAGAGGTACGAGGAGGCTACCTGGGAGCCTGAGGCGGCGATGCGAGAGTGGTACCCAGAGCTTTTTGAGGGTACGTCTTTTCGGACCGGCTTCGGTCCTCTTTGAGTTTGTTATGCGTATGTTGTTCTTTTTCCGCACCCTAGCTAGCTCAAGTTTCGGGGACGAAACTTCCTTTGAGTTTGTTATGATGTTAAGACCTGTGCTGTCTGAGCCTTTTAAGACGGCTGGACACCTTCCCAAATGTCTGGAAATCAAAAAAATTTGAGTACAAACTCGCGTCTGCGCGCAGACAGTACCCCCTTCGTTTTTCTCCTCTCTCCTTCTGCCCCCGACGAAACCCTAAACCCACACCTTATATAAGCCCCCCTCCTCTCCCTCTCACCACCCCCACTTCCAGCCACTTTCCTCCTTCCTTCAGCAAGAGCAGCGAGCGAGAACGGTGGAGAGAAGGAGCAACGTGAGAGGAGAGGAGCAGCGTGAGGAAGAAAGGAGAGCAAGCTTGCGAGCTTGCGTAGGAGCTCGCCGGTGAGCTCATGGCCGGTCGTTGCATGCATAAGGCAGAGGAGTGCGTCAGGGAAGTCCTCCCCAACACTGCTGCAGCCGGAGTAGTAAGCGAGAGGGCGCGGCGCAGCCATGCACGCCGCGAGAGGGCAGAAGTAGGTGCTGGTTGTGGGTTTTTCCCAGAATCAGACGTCTAGAGCGACGTCCAGACGACGTAGCTAACGTCTGGAGGAGGTTCCAGACGACTGAGAAGTAGGCTTCGCGTACGTACATCTTCTTTGCGGATACGGCCATGCAGGTCGTTCCGTCGAGGCACTATTTCCTACCTTTTTGAGAGGATTTCAGTTGATTTGCACAGGTGTTGCTTCGGGAAGGCGCGGGACATGCCCTCCCACGCACTTTGGATGTCTGGGCGAGGCACCAGACGACGGGAAGCGCTTCCAAACATCCGGAGACGTGATCAGACGTCTGGAACTGGGTCCAGATGGTCCAGCGGAGTTCCTGGACATCTGAGGAGTAGCGCAGGACTTGAGGTATGGCTCTGGACTCTTTTAAGACATCTGGAATGTGCTCCAGACGTCTAATTTGAGTCAGAATCATTGTTTTTGACTCGTTTAGGGTCCATTTGAGGTTCGATTTCCGCAATTAAGATACCGATGTCTTCCATATGAATTCCTCTACTTATTAGAAGACTTTCTATACTGTTCTGAGTATTCTCTTGTGATTGATCCTTGTGATAGGACTTGTTTCCGTTGCGGATTCGGGGCTTGCTGAGACACGTGAGCCTGTTGTTCAAGCCCCCATTACTCATGGGCTTACTGGTAGAGTGGCTTCCCCTTAATTTAATTGAAATTCAAATGCATGTGTGGAATGAATGATTAGAACCTAGGATATGGCATGAATCCTAGAATAAGAAACACTTGAAATGTTTGTAATGGATGATTGAATTGCAGTCTTGAATGGGTAGATTGAATGATGACAATTGCCGGTACATGAATAACAGATGCCTGCGAAATATGTAGTATTTGTGTTAGTTAACTGTTGAATGTAACTTTCCTGTCATACCCGTGAAATGACGTAATATGAGCTGCATGTATATAATTTGAAACTGGAAAGGTGAATGTTGGAAACACGAGCTATCTGTGAATAAATCGAATATGGAATAGAATTACAAATTGCATGTGTATCACCTTTTATTGAAGAGGTGATGACGGCCCCTTTCCAAAGGAATTCAAGCAACCCGTCATGGCCCAATATGACAGAATGGTAGACCCCAACAGCTTTGTTGGGAGTTACTGTCATATCATGCTGGTGCATGGCTGCAATTCCCTGGTTGGAGGGGATGAGATATTCATGATGTAAGAAATTGCGGAATTAAAATAGACAATCTCACAATAGGCACAAGTATTTTTAGGTGGAAACCCAAATCGGGTGAAAACCACCACCTAACCGTCTCGAGTTAGGATTTCCCGATTGACCTAGTCGATAAAATCCACTAAACCCAGTCACTTAAACGAGGGTGATTGAACCTCAATTACAACCACACTACTCAGACCGAGGGTAGTGTTCCTCAAAGCCCCTTCTCTTCACAAGAAGGAATTTGTCTCGCGAAGGAGACGAGAATTCGCAAAGCGAATACCCAACCAAAGACAATACAAAGTACAATAATCCTATAGAGCCTCAAATATATAATCCTAGCTTCTATAGGAGTTAGGAAACTTCCCTTTGATGGAAGTGCGTCGAAGTGTCGATGCAGATGAATGAACCACGCTTTGGCACAATAGCGCTCTCGTAACGTCAGTGGGAGAGCGGGTGTACAGCAAGACGAAGCTCTTAGGTGAAGAGAGTGCTTGTAGAGTTAGAGCTTCTGTTATTTGATCTTCTACTTTTTTGATGCAAGTAAGTGGAAATATTCTAGCAAAGGTGTGTCTTGGGTGTATCTTCAAGCCAAGGGGTCCACCTCTATTTATAGAGGCCCTAGGAAGGCTTTGGAAGGCCTTGGAAGGCTTCCATAGCTGTTGGGTGCAAGGCCCAAGAGAATCAGGCCGAAGTCAGAATTAATCATGATTCTGACAGGGTCATCAGATGTCTGGTCCTGGCATCAGACATCTGGAAAACTCGTTTAAGACGTGTGGGAACTAAGTCAGACATCTGATTTTAGGCGAGTTTCCTTCCTGACTTTAATCAGATCTAAACAGGGTTCTAGTGTATGTCCATCAGACGACACACAGGACGTCTGGCATAAGGTCTGGACGTCTGGAAACCTATTTTTCTGTGGAAATGGATTCCCAAGGGAGTATAACGGCTAGAAAATCTCTGAGAAGAGATTTTGGGTTAGCCGAGGCAAAATGGTCATGTATCAGACGTCTGGGGTCCTCTACGGATGTCTGATATGAGGCTAATGGTCATTTCTTCAATGTTTGCTAAGGGAGCTAACAGTCCACTAATAGAACGTCTAGCAAAGGCATCAGACGTCTCCTAAGACGTCTGGACTAAGGTCTGAATGTCTGATTTCATCAGACAGAACTAAATAAGTCCAGCCTAAATAATTGCACGTCTGAGTCAACAGTCAGACGTCTTAAAAGTTTTTATCAGACGTCTGAAATTCAGATTAGACATCTGAAAAGGTTGTCTAAACCCTATTTTGATTTTCTAAGTTCTCTATAAAAAACCTAAGTATCCTAGGATAGTGCAAGTGTTTCTAGGACTACTTTAAGGGTTCTTTGAGGCTCTTTAACATAAGATCTAAGACAGAAATAAAGAGCACAATAACGAAACAAAAATACATAGAACAAGATAAAATGAAATTTATCATATTCGTCATCTCCTTCCTTCTTCAAGCTTTTGCTCCTCGCGAAGCTCCTCCGCCTCTGTCAAGCTCCTCCAATCCATCATAGATGCGAGCTCGAACTTCCATCTAAACACTTGTCTCTATTTGCAATTTGACCTGAAAACTAAAACTCAAATGCAAAAGTTAAAAGACACGTGTTTTGTTATCATCAAAATAAACGATCGTGGTGCTTTAGCACCAACAATGGCTTCCCTGACGAAGTGTTCTGTCGAGTATTCCCGTCCTACCTGTCCGACATGGGCCATGAGAAATTTAATGAATTGCCGGTTAGATAGATCACATGCTTTCAAGAGTTGGCAAACAAATTATGCCAATATTTTGCCAAGCAGTAGAGGGTTAGAGACAACCCTAAAAAGATGTCAGAGATCCGACAGTGGAAGAACGAATCTTTCCAATCCTACCTGGATCAGTTCAAGGTCCAGTACTTCAAATGTAAGTGGCCTCAAGATGCCATCGCCATACAATACTTCAAGTTAGGACTCCTGACTCAAAGGTTTTGGTATGACATTGATGATTTTCCCCTTAGAGATATAGTGGAGCTTTAGGACAGAGCTACAAGGTTCGCAGAGCTGGATGACACTTTCCGCTCCAGCAGCCGGCTGGCAAAGGGATACAGAGACAATGCTTGCCCGGTCGAGAAGAAGTAGACCATGGTAGATTCCGCCCCTATCTCCATCTGCAGAGGCAGCCACTTCAACAAGCGCAAAGCTAGCTTCCTAGAGCAGAGGAATGATCGGCCAACTAAGGGCCGAAACAGTGGACCCCGCTAGCCTAGGCGAGATTACTTCGAAGAATACACTCCCTTGATTGTGAAGCAAGCGGACATGTTGGAGGAGGTATGGTCTACAGATAAAGAACTACTACCCCCGCCCAAGCCGATGAAGAAGGCCGACTTCTGGCCCTATTGCAAATACCATAAGGTCGGGGGGGCATGCCACTGAAAATTGTTGGGATCTACAAGACCAGATCGAGTCCCAGATCTAGTATGGAAATTTGGCCCATTTCGTCAGGCGGAATGAGAGTCAGGATAAGGGCAAAGGGCCCATGGAGGGCCCAGAAGACTATCACAAGGAAAAGCTTCAGCAGTTCCGTGGGGTTAGCATGGTCCTCATCAAAAGCTGAGAGCCCAATAGCGCCGTAACCCGCTGCCTTGGACAGATGGTATCCCCCTGCTTTGCTCGGCTGATTACCACCGCCAGGTCTTGGCGGCTATGCCTAGCTTACCCCAAAACACTCACCACCCGCCCTTCATAGGTGCAGAGGTTGAAGTGATTTTCGAGGTCAACGTTGCCTCGGACTAACAACTCACCCCCTTCGGGCAGGCAACTCATAGCTCATTCCCCACCCTCCAGTGGGGCAAGAGAGGTCCCATTAAGCAGGCGGCCTCTAAGCTATTTGCCTCCCTGCCAAATCCGATAGAGCACACTGACCTGCTGCTGGTGACGCTCCTGCTAAGGGGACAACAGCAACCCTAACTCCTAGTGGACAAGGGTAGCACCGTTGATGTCCTCTTCTCTAAGATGCTACTCTGGTTGGGTTTCACAGAAGAGCACCTCTCCCTGTCAACTCACTCGGTTGTAGGATTCAGCAACCATAACATGATGCCAAAAGGAGAAATCAGCCTCCCCTTGTCCGTCTGCGATTCGCCAGCGACTTCTAGACTACAACCACACTACTTTGGGACTTCAGCACCTCCTCGCTTGCCGACATCTCGACAAGTTTGTCGATAGCCACACCCAAGCGAACACGCTCTTCCTCAAGGACCGCCTCATAGCCCTCCACCATCGAAGAGCGCTTGGCCCTTGTAACCTGCACCTCCTCCTTCAAAGAGAGGATGTTGGTGCAAGAAGTTTGCAGGTGCTTGGATAAGCTTTGCAGAACCACGACTTTAGTCTTGTAAGCTCCAATAAGGCTATCCTTCAGCCTCTCGCCTTGGGCGGTGATTCACCTTAAAGCCTTCCGGGCCTTCCTCAACTTCTCTTGCCAGGAGACTTGGCGAGTCATTTGCTGCTGCAACTACATCTGACGAAGGGCGTCCTCTGCTTTCTTCTCCACCTACTCTCAGGCGGCAAACACCTCCTCCACACAGTGAGCAAAGTCGCACTACTCCGCCCTGGCCGTCACAACTCACTTCATGGCCATCTCAACCGCTCCAGAAGACCTGCCAGGCCCAGCAATGCTAGCAAGAGCATTGCCTCGGGGAACAAAGGTTGTCCCCAGAAGCTCCACCCGCTCACAACTAGGGGCAGACATAAAAGAAATCCTTCCAAAAGGATAAGTGAAGGGCAAAATGAGGCAAGGCTTACCGCTCGAAGGCAATAGTAGAACACGTGGTTCAGGTGCATGCCTCCCGATCGAGAGGTGACCCAAGAGATAGTGCCGTCCAAATGATGGATGGGCTGCCTCTCCACGGTAAGCCCCCCTCCATAACCATTGGACCCCGCAAGACTACCAGCTGGGATTGGGACTACCTGACCAGTTATAGTCCCAAAGCTGACGGCTTCCAAAATAGATCCCTTGATAGATCCGACCGTCCGCCCTATCATCCCAGGCCCTCCTCTGCCCAAAGGGTACCACCGGCACTCTCGTCCCCATCGAGCTCTGCCTATAGTGTGGCTGCATGAAAATGCTCCCACTAAGGAAGTCCCTGGTCACGGCCAGCTCCTGCACCAACTTAGAAAAGGTGTTGACTGGCTTAGACAGGTTACTGGACATACTAGCGCTGCCTGAAGGAGCCTTCTTAGCTGCAGCGGCAGGCAAAGAGTCAAGGACGACACACCCCTCTTGTGGCCCAAGCGGATCTAAGGGGGCACGCGAATCCACCGAGGCATCCCCCACTTTAGCCCAACTAGAACTTTCACGAGCGAACGGTGATGGCTGAACATCCCTTGGACCCCTCTTTGGGCACTTGAGAGGGGTCTCCACCTTCTCCACGCTCCCCCCCCCCCCCCCCCCCCCCCCCCCCCCCCCCCTCCACCTCCTTCCTCTTGGGCTCCTTGGAGGAAGAGGGCTGGCTTCCCTCGCTCCACTCCACGGGCCTTTCCTCCCCCCAATGTGACCAGTGCTAAGAGGAACTATTGCCTCACAGCCTGGGAATGTCCGGTCACGCAAATCGGTCAAAAGCTGCAAACAAGCAACAGAGTTATCAAGCCATTAAGTAACGAGCAAAGGGGTGTACGCGTTCTACAGCTTCCACCTCCTCCCTACTTACATGGCGTGGGATACGAATCTGCAACCCACCATAAAGTCGCCTGGATGTCTTCCCACTTGAGATCCAAGCGGGAAATTGGCTCAAATTCAACAATCCTATTGGTGTTCACCTGAGCAGCCAGGTCAAGTTCCTCAGGCCTCAGTGGTAGGTCCTTATCAAATAGACCTTGTCAAGTATACAAGACGCCGTGACCCTCTACAAGGACAAAAAAAAAATGGCGGTCCTGCCCCTTCAAACTGTCAGGCAGGTCAACTATACGGTATTTGGTATGCTGGTTGTACAATGTATAGGTACCAAACGAGGGTTTCCCCTTCTTGACCTTGAGGGGCATGAGTCCAAAAAGCAAGCGGAACAAGCCTGGCGAGGGACAATCCACAAATGAAAACAAATGGTAGTAACGGCATTCAACACCGGCCAACAATTCAAGCTGAGTTGAGAAGGGGCCAAGCGGTAGTAAATAAGAAATGAGCATAAGAAGGGGTTACAGGGAATCCAAACGCCATATTTAATAGCATATTTACAGATAATGAATGAGTCCTTAGACATGTCCAAGCATAGGCGGGTTTGCGATCCGCAAGGGTGGAACGGAACTTTGTCGAGTCCGTACTCACTTAAAAACATCTTAATAGCGAAATGACTATGAAAGTTGGAATCAAAGGTATAAAGCTCCCTCATCTCAGGAGAGATGCTGAACGAAGACAAGGACTTACCCTTGCCTACGAGTCCAGACATCGTGAATAGCATCTCGACACTCGCTGGAAAAAGGAGCTCTGAGACAACATCTCCTTGTGCTTCGCTTGAGCAGAAAGGCTCCAGACCACTAATAAAGAGCACTCGCTAAGGGACAAGTGGGGCATTTACTATGCCCACACCCCCTATTTATAAGCCTCATACTAGGTGGTTCCCCTTTGCAGTGCACGGGTTTGAAAAAGCAAAATATCGCCGTATCGGTGAGAATTTCAAAAAATACTCCTTTAAGGCAAGAACACCTCGATAATCATTACTGACATTTAATGCATACGAGCACGTATCTTGCACAGTAGTAATACCTGTCACATCCCTATCAAGTGCGGTATTGTAGGCCTTAAAGCCTAATCATGATGACAATTAAAGTCGATCTTGTCAAACAACAAGACAAAATTTAAATCCTTCAGTAACTGGCCATTACTCGTGACAATACAATAGACAGACACACCTTACACCGCCTCCTAACGTCGACAAAACAACAGGCGAATATGCCTCAAGCCACCTCTTAAGGCTGGTAGAAATACAGGCAAATACGCCTCCATCCTCCTTTTAAGGACAGCAGCACACCAGGTGAACACGCCTGAAGCCACCTCTTAAGGTTGGGCAACATAATAAGCGAACGCGCCTTTCATCACCTCTTAAGGCTGACAGACAAAGCGGGTGTCCACGACCCCCTCGTTAGCAAACCCACCTCTTTAAGAGTCACCTCTCCAAAGACAGCGACACCAAAGCCGTCGTAGCTGCTCAAAATTGCAAATCCCACTCCATAACAAATGCTCCTCTGCTTAAACAAACAAGTCGAGGCACCATTTAGGGCATTGCCTATCGCGAAGTTTTACCACTACACTTATTCTCTCAGCAAGCATCCACTAGTTAGAAAGTAAGGGGCATATGATGAGGGGCAAAAATGCCCTCGGACTTAAAACTTCGCGAAGAGCCCAACAAGAGGGATCCAACCCGCCTACACCAGGAAAGACCCAGATACAGGCAGGTCCGGGGGACTCAACCCACTTAAGGATCCAACATCGACCGCTAATAAGAAGACGACGAAAAAAGTCCAATACAGCCATGCCCTCAATAAGTGATGGCATGGCTACCACAATTAATAACCTAACAACATACATACCCTAGCAACGGGTGTATCCAATTAGAAGATCTTGCAAAAGGACTGATACCATCACTATAAACAAGGAAGAGAGGCCCTCGAGGCCTTGGCTCAAGCAATTCAAGAGAGAAAGAGAGATTGTATTCTTGTTCCTTAATAGTGCATATTTGGGAGCACCGTCCTCCCCCAGACGTACACCCTTTCACGGTGGAATTGGGTAAACAATCCTCCTGTCTCTGTGTCATTGCTTTAATTGTTGAGTCAGACCTCTGATCACTTAGGAGGTCCGATCAGGAAGGGGTCATAATATTTTGGCGATAGCTTGTTATGTGTGCGCTTAGTGAGGATGGTTGATTGGAATGGTAAGAGATGAAAGTAGACTTGCTGGCCAACCTCGTAAGTCACTTCCCCGTTGATGAGGGAAGAAAATTTCCCTCGCAAAATAAGCCCAATCGACTTAGGAATAGACCAACTGAGCCTACTTGGACCCTACCAACGCAAAAATGCGAAGAGGCACGACCCACTCAGTAGTTACAAGTCCATGCCATAACTCGCCATTATTCCTCATTGTCCATCAATAACTTCCAATTATTGTGGTGGTTACACCTTCAAATGTGTAACCCTCACAATTTGTACTCTATAAATTAGCACCTACTTCCACATAGAAGGGGACACACCCAATGAGGGCAAGCCAAGGCTCTACAGCCTACCACATCTTATATTTTCCCCACATATATTAGATATTGAGGGTTAGATCCCCTCCGCAGACATGCACTCCATGAGGTGGAATGGGCCAATAATCGCCTGTGTTCATGTGATTGCTTGCTCATTTTTATTTGCTCATGACTACATTACGTTTTCGATGCATACAAATTCTTTGATGGCCCTTGGTGGCCTCAACGACGGCCTTCGAGGCTTATTAAATGGCGTCATCTGTGGGAAATGGCAACTAAAAGCCAAACTCCGTGACAACTATTCCCAAGCCAGTGATCTTGATGGTGGGCCCTGATACCATACCCCACCATCTCCATTACCATCAAAGATTTCAATGGGTTGACAAAAATTTCTTTGATGCCCTAAGATAGTGGGCAACAAAGTGACCCTATCATGGAATGATGAAAGGGCATGGCCTCTTGAACTCCTCTCGTTGGCATGCTTCGCCTAAGAGCTCCAACCATTAGCTCCTCTCACCAGTCAGGAGGTCCACCTGGCCATCCTTGGCTATAGCTTGCGCCAGATGTCCTACCCCCTAGCCTTGGGTGTCAACAAAGGCCTCCTGTGGTCGACTGGCCACTTCACCAGCAAGAGCTCCTCCCGCCAACAAGCTTGCCTTCATCCATGAAGTCCACAACCTGAGGGTGCACCACCTCCCGTTAGGATCCCTGCTTGAGGTTCATGGGGGATGTCCATCAGCCACTGCATGTTGGATTTACTTTTGATAAGGGAGGTAACACCATTTCTTCTATTACAAATCCACTAGAAGTGGCCATGGAGGAACCACTCCGCCAGAAGTCCCCTTTGTGACAGGAGTCTGCAGGTGGCAAGGGTTGTGCCCCAACAAGCTCCACCCGCCATGTCAGGTATATTTAGGGCACCGACTGGCACACCCCTCCCCACCTCTAATGGGTGTCGACCATCCCAACCTCTCTGTCCCAACTTCCCTCCAGCCAATGCTCCTCTCAACCAACACTTTTTCCGCCAAAGTTCATCCCTCTTTCCGGATCTCCCAAGTGACGAGGGTCACCCGACTCCGGGTCGAGGTTTACATGCAACCCGCTCCATTAACGATTGAGCGTCAGCTATTGCACCTTATGGCCAGCTGGTCATCGCTTGCTACAGGTGTTGACCAAGCGTCAAAGCAACCTGGTGCCTCACAATAGAGGCAGGACAAATGGGAAGCTGGCAGGGCCCCTTAGCCTTGGTTGCCGGCTAAGGCAACCCATGGCCAACTAGTCTGACTGAGGTTGTGACCGCCTAATGGAGTTGGCTCCTTCATCTCGTTGGTCCCTTGTCCTCTAGCAGTTGGGTATTGCCTAACCCTCAAGCCTAGCTGAAGTTAAGCGTCGGCTCTCTCATCCCATCTCCCGGCTCACCTTCCTCCGCCTACCGTCAATCAATTGCAGCATGGGCCGAGCCGCCGATGTACAGGATGCTGATAGTCAGTGGTGGCAAGATCAAATGTGCACAAACAACAAATTAAGATCCTTCAACTGGCTACCAAGAGGGAAGGTAAAGGGCTCAACATCTGACTATGTGACTTTGCGTGCAAACGTCTTTTTGCTATAGTCATTGATTCCATTAAATGGCTCAATTTAAGCCTATGCTATTAAAAAAAAAAAGGAGAGAGAAAAGGATGACAAAAGTGGCAGCCAACTGCCCCCCTTGAGAGGTCTTACATGGGAGCTTCCTTCTCCTCTAAACTTAAGCACACACCTCCCAACTAGACACCTCCGGCAGGAGCTCCACCTGCCTAAAGGCACCGGTTGGCCACAAGGAATCCAGCTATCCCTTTCTCCACCTACCATGAGCGCTTGCTCATCAATAACCAAACGATGCTCCATACATTTCCCTCCAAAAAAAAAAAAAAAAAGATAAGTAAAATCTTTCTATTTTCATAAAATAAATGTTTGTATTTAAAAAATTTATATTATCTCTATATCACCTATTTCCCCACCTGCCTACAAATTGGTACAAGTCGGGATTGAAAAACCCCCTCGTGTTCCCAACGAGCACGCGCCACCTGCACAAGGTAGGCTACCAGCAGGTACCTCAACTAGAGCAGACCCCGGACCCCCCATGAGCATCGCCAACGTGCAAGAAACCTTGGCATCCTACTGTGGGCTACCTCTTAAGGACACAGGGAGTGCCTGGGTATTCCAGTCTCGCCAGTGCAGACGGTGGGTCAAGATCGAGTTCAAAGTCAAGAACTAAATTCCCCACTTCCATTGCGAATTATATTTTTCTAATCACCTCTCTTTTTGCAGGGGAATTCGCAAAAACCCATCCCAAGAGGCAACTAAGAATAATGAAGTAGCTACCCCCAGCACTACCGAACGATAGCTGCTGGAGGCAAGGATAACCTCTGTGCAAGGGCAAAAAAGAGAAGTTTACTCTCGCAGTCGACACAGCCAGATCACGAGAGTGGGAGCAACTGATAAGGGAAGAAAATTGCCCTCACAAAATAAGCCCAATTGACTCATGAATAGACCAGCCAAACCCACTTGGACTTGGCCCGCACGGGAATGTGAAGAGGCGTGGTCCACCTAGCGGTTACAAGTCCATGCCATAATTTGCCATCATTCCTTATTATCTATCAATAACTTTCCATTATTATGGTGGTTACACCTTCGAATGTGTAGCCCCCCACCATTTGTACTTTATAAATTAGCTCCTACTTCCACATGGAAGGGGACACACTCAATGGGGGCAGGCCAAAGGTCTACAGCCTACCACATCTTGTATTTTCCCCCACATATATTAGATGTTGAGGGTTATATCCCCTCACCAGACATACATCCCTTAAGATGGAGCTGGGTTAACAATGGCCTGTGTTAATGTGATTGCTTGCTCATTTTTATTTTTCTGTGGCTACGTTATATTTCCTACACTTACAAATTCCTTGATGGCCCTTGGCAAACTCTGAGGCCCATCACCTGTGATGGGGACTTGTGAAGCACTGCATCCAATCGTGTGCGAAGTAGTCGCTCACGGAGTTCATGGAGAATGGCATCTCATGCCATCAAAGTACGTGCAACCTCAAGAGATCGGGCCTCGCCGTGAACATAGTTGTAGATTGTGGGAGGGGGGTAGCTGTAAATGGACTCAAAGGGGGTCATACCAATGGTAGAGTGGCACCGGGTATTAAAGGAATACTCCATCTAGGATAGCCAATGGACCCATGAATGGGGGGGTGATCGGTGCAGAAGCACTGAAGGTACGTGCCGATGCTCTAGTTGACTTTTGTTTAGTTGTTTGTTTGCAGGTGGTAGAGGGAGGAAAATTGGAGTTGAGACCCATGGAGCTTGAATAACTCCTTCCATAAGTGGCCGGTGAAAATCACATCCCTATTGATCGCCGACGATGGCCAGTGGAAGGCCACGGAGCTTGACCACCATGTCAAAAAAATTTCGTGCTTCCTCTACTAATATGGCCATTATAAAGGTACATATTCGATTGTAGAAAGTTTTCTATCATGTGTTTCTTATATCAAGATCTCCCTCTCTACGAGCAATGCTTGCAGAATGAATATCGTAGCTTGCTTTTCCTGTCTGTTCAATTTGATTCCTTGCTCACACTTCATTAATGGAAATATAATGGAATAAAAATATCAACTCACCCATTCCTTTCGTGCTAGTTTCTTTTTTTTTGTCCTGAAAAGGGAACTTCGTCATGGTTGTAGGAACCCATTTGCTCTTCCCCCCACCCCCAACACGTGTGTTCGCCAATCTTGTTTTATCCTTGCAATCTTTCAGAGGTCAATTGTTTCATAACCCCTAAAGCTACTTTGCTAAAGTTAATTGCATGTGAATTCCTCTTAATTTGCATAGGTGAAATTTGAAATATACATTATTAATAAATTATCTACGTTAAATAACATAAGAAGTTGGTCACAATTATCAACAAACTATAAACATGTTGTAATTTGTGGTAAGTTATTTCTGTAGCTACTAGCTACGATGATCAGGTGATATTCAAATGGCTAATCTGCTATGGGCATGGCAAACAACCACACTAGTGGTAAGATAACGTGGTAGCTGTTAGCTCCAAATGACGGTTCTTGTAGATTGGGAACTCAAGTTGGATCCAACTCATGGTCCACCATCAAAAGGGGAAGCCCTGCCTGGCTCGAGTACAAGTCCAAAGGGAAGGAAAAAGCAAACAACCGCACTAGTGAACGTAGCAATTAATTACCAAGTTCACTCCAAAATGGGAATTACATCTTGGGAGAGATGGGTATCTCTCAATTCCACTAGTTTTCTAGGTGTACAAGGGACTGAATACAAATGATTGGACCGAATGAGATGCTCCTAGGCTGAATTTAATGCAGGTTGAGATCAAATTGAATAATAGGAATCGAATGTTTTTCTCTTGGATATCACTTGACAAAAGTTGATTAGATTAGATCAGATCAGATCAATACCTTGTTACCAGGGGCTTGGTTGACCTCATTGTAGCGGTTGGTCTCTCACAATGGTGTTGTCAAGGCCACCATTACAAGTCACGTCTTATCACGGTTCCGTCGTTCTACGCACACAATGTTCTGGTAGGCGGAGAGAGCATACTTGACCCTCGCGATGTCTCATTGTCTACACTGTCCGTTGTATTGTGGATTAGCTGAACCTCTCAAGGTTCGAACCTTGTGGTGCTTGGGCCCCTATCTGGTCGAAACTGCCATTCTCGTTCAAGGTGGCAGCCTAGCCATCCCTTGCAGTTTGGGAGCTCGGTCTCACGCTCGAAGTGGCGCCAATTTGCTCCAAGGGGTTCCACTAATTTTTCAAACCATACTTGGGAAAAACTTGAGTTGGTTGGCCAACTTCATAAAAATGAGACGCATCCTAGTTAATTGAAGTTTACTATAGAAAATAATGGCTAATTTGGTGAGCAGGATGGATTTGATGGGTTGACTTTTTTGCAGGAGGGTTAACATGTTTCTATTTAGGAACTTCCAGTGCCCTAATAAACCCTTCCGGGTTAAGTTATTTTATGGGTGAGGTGAATTGGAGGTTATCAGTTGACGTAAAGGATTCACACTGATCAGATGATCAGAATAAATTTTAGCTCCATTCGTGGCAGTTTTCCAATCAAATACAATACATCCTAAGTCCTGGTACCTGACTGATCTTTTAAGAATCTGTTGAGTCAACTGGACTGAACTGAACAATGGGCATATTTTCTGTCTTTCCTGCTTGCTATCCTAATTTGACAAATTCGTGAATCCAACCACTAAGTAGTTTTCTTTTGAAAGGGCATCGCTAAGTAATTTATTAGTCCTTGTCTTTTGTGAAGCTTTTCGATATATCAAGTCATTTCTGAGTTTCTATTCCACAGTCATATCTCTTATCTTTGGAATGAAAATTTGCAGATAAAGTGATATAATATAAGTTTCTTGCATAAATCCTGATGTCTCCTAGACATGAGTTAGTTGGAAGGAACTCTGTTATCAATGGTGTTTCTAATGCTCTATAATGATACAGGAAAGCATAAAGGATATTGCAAAAGAAGAAAACATACTCTCTGTAAGAAAAGAAAGCAAATATACATGTGGAACAACTCCTAGAGCAATACATCAAACATGCCGAACAACTCCAACGTACATGGGCTGAATTCATCTTTAAGTCTAACTGCAAAAAATGAAGCTGAATTTGTATTTTGCCCACAGTGGCAAAAAGGCACAACAACCTTCAAGAGCATATAACGGGATTCTTCTGAATTCAAGGTAGTGCTACCTGTTGAATGAGCATTTCTTTTTCATTGCAAAAGATTTAGGTATTTGAGACTAAGCTGGTATAAAAGCCAAATGATGTGTATCTTGGAGATCCCCTTTCAAATCCAACCAACAAAAAAATTACAGGCAGCTACCATAAGAAGCCTTTCTTCTTCTTAGTCTGGCCCGCATGGTCATCAACATTACATTGGGAATTATTGACTTTAGCAGAGTCATTCAGATTCTCGGTTGGAGGATGCACCGGACGGTCAAGGGTTGCCAGATGGTCAGAGGTTTCAACGTCAGTTGTAATGGGTTGATCTTCATGTTTTTTATTTGTCTTGTCTGGAACACTACTTGCTGCCTTTGATTTTGTGTGGCAGGACAGGAATCTCTTCAAATGCCGAAGATACTCGGGGTAAACCTCCAGGTTGCAGTGCCCTCCACCTTCCAGCCAAAGTGGCTCGTGTTTCACCTTGCTGAGTTCCCAGAGTTGCTTGCCGTGACTCCAATTTACAACTTCATCAGCTGTACCCTGCAAACAGGAGGTTCACAGCTCTTCTGATATAAAAACATAAAAAAGAAAGGTTTACAACTGCATCTCGCATGCAACGAACAATATGTCGACTAGACTGTCTCCATTTTTATAAAAGTCAAGTGTCACGCACTCAAAACAAGAAAACACAATCATAGGAAATTTATGACAATATCTCCAAACATTCACACTAAGACAGAAAATGACCAGGCAACAACATCTAGGAATATATTGCACCCAAGAAAATGCATTTTTTTTTGAAAGGGGTAAGGGTTCAATAATTAGGAAAGCTCAGAACAGCAGTCTAGATTATGCAAAATAATATAATTCATTATGTGGATTGCATGTTCCTGAAATTTTATGAAAAGGCAAAGGAAGAAAAATTGTCATAATGCAATGGCTACAATTGCATCATGTGATGAGTAGACTACGTAGAGAAATAGGTAATCCAAAAATCAAGTAAAAAGATGATAGGATTTCTCAACTTACATGAATGACTAGGACAGGACAATTCACAAGATTAATTTTGTCAATATTCTGCAAGAAACAAAGTTAATCAAAACATTCGTTATTCATCAAAGAGACCAAGCAATACAATGTTAAGAGCAGAGATGCCACCTTATATATGTCAAACCAGAATGTTCGCTTTACAGGGTAAAGAACTCGCAAGCCCGAGAGAATAGCACTATGCAGAACAACAGCTTTCAAGTTTGTCAGACGAGAAGCTAAATCAACAGTAGGTCCGCTACCAACAGATTGGCCATATAGAATTATATCTTCTTCCAACACGCCATATGTATCTCTGAGACACTGATATATGGCATCAATGTCTGCATAGGTATTACACTCAGAGGGCTGTTTCATGAAGAAATGACTAATATGATGTCAATCCCAAAGTGGAGAATTAAAGTGCCGTTCCTCAAAATTAACACAGTAATATGTCAATTACTATGTGAAAAGGTTTATGAAAATAGAAGCAACTTATTTTTTGAATGGAAAATAAAAGCAAATTACATGAAATTAAACAGACTTTGCGTGCTTACTAGCACATACCTTTCCTGTTGATTGCCCATAGCCAGAGTAGTCATATCTGCACAGCAACTAGAATATGTCATTCAAAGTTAGACTAGGATTTTAGTCTGGCAAATATGGAACACATCACATCATTTACTGTGTGAACACATGTTTCAAAGGTAGACTGTGACAGGACAAAGAAAGACAATTCACACACTACAACAAAACCATTCTACTTTTGTCTATTCAAGAGGTTTCATTTGCTTAGAATATGATTACTGTCTTGTGCCAAGCAGATACTTTTGAATGTGTGAAGCATACAGCAAATAAGCAATTTTTGCCAGAAATAGAAGGACCAAAATCACATTGTAAAATTCAAAACAAATTTATTATCTACTAATCTGAATATAAAATTCAAAACAAGTTTATTATGTCAGTTGGTGCAAGAAAATCATGACAAACAAATGATATTACATGGGAGAAATTGAGGCCTTTCTGTTTCTCATCTTACAACTTACAGACTACAGATCTTAAAGGTGTTTTACACTAGGCTTTGTATTTGAGAAATCAGATCATAAGAGATCTATAAATTTCTAAAAGAGTTCGCAACTTTCATTTACTCAATAAATACACAGCAATACCAGTCTGCAGCTCTTCCACACAAAACTCTTCCCATGTTGTCACACTGAAACTTGATAGAAGACCAGTTCACGAGCAGCAGCAAATATTTATATACTTGGATGATAAGTTATGGTTCCAGAAAAGTTTGAAGCTTCTCATCACAGCATAACCTTGTCCTTCTGAAATTGCTTGTAAGGGATCAAAGGGGCCTTGCAAAGAAATCTCTCTTTTTTTTTATGAGTGGATGATTGCTGGTACTGGGTTCCTTAGTCATGCTCTTACAATAACAAAAGTTAAAGCAAGTGCAGAGTTCTCATTCTATGTTACACGCATGCATGCATGCAAATATGGCTTTTTTTATGAAAGAGTCCAAGTATGTTATATCCCGTGTATATAAATGCTAAAACTGGCATAATTATACCCTGTATATAAATGCCATAACTGGTATAATCACCTTCATACTGTTATTTTTGGCCCTTCCAATGTGACTCTTCTTGCAAACTTGTACTCAATTGGCATATTTATTTGAGGGTTCAAATCAAACCATGGTAGAATCACACAGTTGATTCTAAGATGACTAACATGAACTACATCATGCCACATCATTGAGACCCACAAGCTAGCAATTAAAAAGAATGTGCTTATGCTATCCTCCCTATGACAGATTTAACCAGTTTCCTCGATGTGGATCCACAATCCATATCATTATTTTTCAGTCATGATGCCCATGAACATAAACCACACAATTTGGAAAAACAATGCCATCAATAACTCTTGCATTTACCGCCTTCTCTTTGGTTAGGATTATAGGATGAGAAATTGGGAAAGACCAGATAAGTGTCAGAAGTAAACAACAAAGCATGATCCTACTCCTGTCCGCTGACAGTTATGTTTGAATAGTCTAACTAGCTGGTGTTGCATATCCAAGCAACATTCCTTCTTTGACCACCTACCAAAGTGTGGAAATCATCTGGTCTGGGTGCAAGCCACCATCAGCACTCCAAACTCTCCAAAAGCATAGCAAACATAAGCTTTCATTTCCTTCTCTGTCATTACGACAAGCCCATCCGACAAGCTCACCACAGTTATTTTGGTGGAGATCACACAAAGGATACCCAAAGAATTAGTTACAAAGCTCATTTCCACTAACCGTCCAACAAATTCATCTAGGTGATGCTTGTTTAGCAGAAAAAGGCTATTTATTCCACATTTGGTTAGCTTAATTCCAGACTTGGCCAATCCTGGAAGTAAACCCTCAATTCCGGAGTAAACTTATTTCACCTCAAAGGTGAAATTAGTTTACTCCTTGCAACAATTCCCTTATTCTTCACTTAATTCCTTGAAGTGACATACGATGACTCAAACAACAAAACCTCACAATTTTATTCCACTTTTTAGCAATTCCTCAAACTCCACCATAGAGAACTCGATAGTCAACTCAAAAACCTTTCGCCAGTCTACGTACACGTTAACTCCGACTATGATCCTCAAGTCTCATAGAGGAGAACTACATTTCTTGCAACTTGCAAGAGCTGCATGATTTAACTCTCTCAAAGTCTATCTTCCATTACAAACTACTGTTATTCATATTCTCTTCACACTCATGCACAACAAAAACCACCACAACATACCCCGAAAAGGGCATCCATCACCAGGAGAAGCCTAAAGACAGACCGCCCCCACAACCCCTCCCATCTCTCCCAAAATCTTCACCTTCCCATCCAAAGCCAAAACCAATCCAATCAACACACAGAAGATACACGCATTCTAATGGCTGCAGAAGCGAACTCCGCGACGATCGTATTTCCACTATTTATGGCCATCTTTAGTCCTCATCGGACACGATAACATCGATTATCTTTCGTGCATGTGCGGATCGCACCGACCAGGGAGATTGCGGATTGTGGAAAAGGAGAAGCAAAAAAAGGGGGGAAAATTTTCAGAGGGAAGCGTCGGGAGATGACGAACCCCATGAGATTGACGCGGAGATGGACGCTGAGCTCGAGGAACAACTGGAAGAGTTGGCCGAGATCGGCAGCGTTGCCGTGGGAGTAGAGGAGCGTGGCCTTGGCCTTTGGGTTCCTCACGTACACCGCCACGACGTCGTGGCCCCTCCTCGTCCTGAGCCTCACCACGTCCACCTCGCACCTCCTCCTCGATGATCCCGTCACCACCGCCGTCACCTCCGGTATGCTCACCTCCCCCGTGGTCTCGTTCGCCACCAGCTGGTACGAGGGCGGGTTAGGGGGGAAGAACGCCAGCCTGGCGGCGATCGCCGACGCCACGCCGCCCATCGCTCATGGCACCTCCCAGGGGGTCATGCGGCGGGGTGGGGTGGAGGCGGTGAGCGGAGGGCGCAGGACGAGATCTGAGCGGGGAAGGTGGCGAGGAGGAGGAGGAGGTGATGGTGGGGTGGAGGTGTCGTGGGGCCCGCGAAGGGAGGGAGCGAAAGGGATCCGAGCTGGGGCCCACATGGACGAGTGGAGATCCACCTAAGGTGACCTGGATGGGGATCCGTTGGGGAGTCCTGGGGATTTTGGATCAGGTTTTGTCTCTTCGCTGCGGATTAGACTGGCGTTTATATGGCAAATTTGGGTCATTTCCCATCTTAAATAATCTCTGGATTTGATGGCTGCGCTGGTTAGCTTCATGGAGGGTTGACTTTTTTCTCGCCGAAGTTATTGGATTTGATGGATGCGTTGTTCATTAGAATTTTTTTTTTAATGGTTGTTTTCAGATTATCAATATTACCTCAAAACACGCCCTTAGCCGGGGGGGGGGGGGGAGGTTGCGGGGAGGATTAGTGGGTGGATTTTTCCCTGATATTTTTGTTATATATTTTTTTTCATTAAATCACCCTAACCGTTCCTACTTTCAATATTAAAGAAAAATTCACTGATATGTAACATAAAAACTTTGTAAAGAGGAGATATCTTGATATTATGTGTAACCTTAGATAATTTTGTTGGAGGTGTTTACGTGAATAAAGGATAAAATGGGAATAAGTTGAGGACGGAAACTTAAGGCATTTATTTGGAAATGGGAGATGAAAAGAGTGAAAAGTTCTCAAAATACAACTATACCTAGTGGTTATATTGGTTAGTAAATTTTTCCTCTTTTTGAGGACAAAGGGAAAGGGAAGGGTAAATACGGAAAGAATGTAAGGTGTAGAGGAAGGGTTGTAAGGGATTAGGACACAGGATAACTCATCCCTTATCCATACATAGGTTTAAGAAAATCCAAATTTAAGGTAAAATTTGGGTTTTCTTATTCCCCTTCATAAACATAGGATATCCCGTAAAATCGTGGAATATCCCACGACATAAATAGACCCATAATATTTTATCTCACATCCAAATAGACCCTTGAGAAAATAAAAGAAACTTCCCAGATATTTTTGTCATTTTCCTCATCTAATGTTAGAGATCACAAATAGAGATAAGATATAAGGAGTGTAGAATCGATTTCTTTTTTTTATAAAAAGTTATTATTTGGATTTTCTTCCCCCAGGTAGATTGCATGTATGATTTTCTAGAGAAGGTGAATAATTTATAAATTTTGATCCTTTGATATTAATGCATATCCACTTTTACTTAGGTCTACTACTTGTAGTCGCCTAAGATTCTCATCATCTACCTTCTTTTTTCTTGTTAAAGAAAAATATATGCTTAATTGAATTTCTTTCAAAGGGGTTTAACAACTCCTTTCACCTTTGTATATCAAAATAATCTCTCATTTGGCTTGTTGAAATCTTCTAGAAAAGTAAAAGTTGTCACAACTATTTGCAAGGGCCACAAGTTACCTTGTCCTAATTGATACTTATCATTTTCAATCCATATTGTATTATTTGCTACATAAAATAGATGCATAAAGAGCAAAAAGTAAAAACTCATCAAAAAAAAATGGTAGGTGTTGACATCAAGAAATGTGTTGTTGTCATTTCTATCCATTAATCAAATATTTGAGTATAATATGAGTAAAAGTAAAGAATGGGTAATTACTTAGCAAGAAAAATATAAAAGAGGTGGAAACTAATATATTCTTTAGTTTATTTCCAATCCCTAACTTAATATTGCACTCTTTGATTCTTCCTATCGCTACTTAGACTTTATGTTTGAGTTAATTATGGCATATGCATTCTATTCTAATCAACCTTTGACCTCTAACTCTTTTCTAAGAGTTGTTGCATTGACTAACTCTTTCCTCGAGGGTTTGTAAGAAACCATATTAAACTCTTACAAATCCCAACAATAACCCTAATCATTTCCTAAAACATCCTATAATACAATTAATCAAGCCTGTCGATCCAACACCAAATCCAAGTATTCCTATACCATAACTCTCTAAGTTTGGTAACTCAAGAGATAGTCAACACAAATCATGAATATATAGACAATATCACAAATCATAGTCCTTTGACAACTATTTATAATATGTGTCAAAACTTGAAGTGTCTTCCAAGCAAACAACTTACTAAAGCTAGCAAGTTTAATAGTTCCTTGGAAGTTTCAAAGAGGACACCTCTTATCGCAACCCAGTAGAGGGCTATGAGAATCCCTTTTATCTTCCAATCACCATCCCTTCTTGATCCAACTTATATGACTAATTATGGATAATGAGGCAAAATGTTATGACCCGAACTCGGCTCCACATGGAATTTGGGGTTGAATCGTAAAAAGATAATATCAGAGCAAGGTCGTCCCGAGAAATAAATCAAATGGCCTGGAAATAACCATTCATGTGAATGTAGCTACGATAGCAATCACAACGTGTTATCTTGATTTTTCGCTCTTGAGTCTTGTATTAGTCCTGATCAATAATGATCTTTGTTTCCCTTCATCTCCCTGTAGGAGATGCTTCATCGTTTAGCTCGTGTTACGAACGCGTGCCCCGGACGTATTTTAAGACGTCTGGGATGGTTTACAGACGTCTGAAAAACCGTTATCTTCCACACGCGCAAGTCGTCTGCGCGCCTGCGCGCGCAGACCGCATATTCGCCTTTCCTCCCTTCACGGCTGCAGATTCCCCTACCGCGAATCCTTCTCTCTCCTCTCCCAGCGACCTTAAAAAGGGCACGCCTCCCCTCCCGTCTCCACCGTCTCCTTCCTCTTCTCCTCCTGTGCGCGAGAGCGAGCGAGCGCGAGGGCTGCAGCGGCAGCCGCAGTGAGCGCGGAGGAGGTGCGGCGTGCGAGGGCGGAGCTCTGCCGGGAGGGCGAGCTCGGCGGAGGGCACAGGGGGCGCGGAACGACGCCGAGAGGGACCTGCTGCGGTCTGAGCAGCAAACGCGCGAGGTACGACGCAGGCGGCACGAGCAGAGTCCGGGTCGCGCCCTGATTCTGGAAAAATTTCCAGAATCAGACGTCTGGGTTGATAGGCAGACGGCGAGGACGACGTCTGGTAGCTCATACAGACGTCTGAAAGGTTAGTATTCCGCTTTCTTCTTCCTTCCTGATGACTGACCGTACTGAGGGAGGGAGTTGGCTGTGCGCAGGCTCGCTGATTCGCCATCCTTTGCGAATTAGACGTCTGGAAGTTGTACCAGACGGCTTGAGTGACCTCCAGACGTCCGGGGTGATCATCGGACGTCTAGGAGATAGGCCAGACGTTCCCGCAAACTTCTGGACGTCTGGGAAACCACGCTGAACAGGTAATTCTCTGATCCACTTTTTAAGACGTCTGGAATAAGTTCCAGACGTCTGGAATAAGTTCCAGACGTCTGATTTTGCACAGTATCGTCTTTTTCAACCCGTTTAGGGCCCGTTCGAGCTCCATTTTCCGCGATTCGAGTTGCGTTCTTTTCAGAATTAATTCCTCTACCCGTCTACAGTAGCTATACACTGTTTTGAGACACTCCTTGTGTTTGATCCTTGTGATAGGACCTCGTTCAGTTACAGTCTTGGGAGTCGCGGAGGCACGCGGGATTCCCAATCACGCCCCCATTACTCCCGTTGAACCTGGTAGAGTGGCTTAAGTTTATTATTAAAATCTGTTAAAGTATGGAACCATAACTAGAATCTAGGACATTGCATGAATCCTAGGAATGAGAAATGCATGGAATGATAGCTCCTAGGTGATGCATGAATCCTAGGGCTGGAAAACTAGTTGTATGCTAGATCCTAGGATGTGGCATGAATCCTAGGATGGAAAAACTAGTGGAATGTATAATACTGCAGTCTTGGAAAAATGGAAAGGAACATAAAGCTGCCTGTGAATTGAATTAACAGCTGCCTGTTGTGAATAGATAACGTGGTTGAGAACATGGATTGTAAGAATGTGAAACTGGAAAGTGAAACCTGGATGTTTGAGTAAAAAGGATGGAACCCTACGGGGAAGTAGGAGTAGAACTCCTGGAAGGTGAATGGAATAGTTTTGGGGAAGTGAGCTGGCCCTTGAGTACGGAGTACCAAGGAGAGCGACTGTCCCCCTGTTTAGTGCAGAGCGGAGCTAGCCGCCCCAGGGACCCGGGGTTAGGACTGGCCACTCTGTACCGACTTGTTGGCCCTCGTGTACGTAGTACCGAGGAGAGCTAGTAGTGTTAGGAGAGTACTAGCTACCCCACGGGCCCCGGGGTTCTGCTAGCCTCCTTCACCAACTTGTTAGGCCCACTAGGGCAAACCAGGGTAGTCAGGCGAGGGTGCGCGGACTGTGGAGGGGCAAGGCCTCGGTTTGGTTGCTGTGGAGGGGTTGGACCCCTGTTACTGAGAGGGCTCTGCCCTGGTTCCGTGCTGTGCTTTGGGCGCACCCGTTAACGGAAACGACTGACCGCGTGCCAGTGCGGGCTAGCTACCTGTGCGTTTATCGCGCGTGCCGTAGTCACCGTTACGTCTGTCAGTGACCTTGGGGTGGTTGACTGAGGGTAGGATCACCACGGGGGACTCTCCCGGCCAGGAGAGCACCACGTGCTACTTCTACTTTTGGAAAAGACTGCAATCAAGATCGTTCCCACGAGGACATTCGAGATCAAGTAAAGGATCTGAGAAATAAATGAAATAGTGAGAATATTGAAAGATGTGAATAAAGGAAGTAATAGAACATAACAGCTACTGTACACTCTACTGTTGTCTTTAGTTAGTTTGCCACTCTACTCAGCGTTTTGCTGACGTGTTACACTCGTTACCTTTTTCAGGACCAGGTGTTGAGCAGCCAGGGTCAGCGGCTGCAGAGGACGCTGGGCCGAGTAGGATCCAGTAGAGTTTACCACAGTCTTTTGTACCTCTTTTGTTTCTGTTATAGTGAGTAGTTCTTGTTTTCGCTGTACTTTCTTTACCTGCAGTTCTTGTTATATGATAAATGTTGTTCTACTGTTGTGGCGGTATCTACTGTAGTAGTTTCTTTCCTTACTGCTGTACTTCCTTACTGTTAGTTATATTCATGTTGAATGTGGTTTATTTTACTGCTCTTTTGGTTACTTTCTCGTTGGACGACTAGGTCTTGGGATTAGTCGAGTCGGTCCGATTCTCGTGTCTCGTAGGGACTCGGGAACCGGGTCGTTACAGCTCGCAAGGTCAGCAGAGGGCGTGGTCGCAGGGGCAAACGTGTCGAACCTGAGGCATGGGTCACTTCACCCCTCCTTCAGGGCATCTAGGTCCAGGACCTCACTCAGTTGATTCGGGACATCATACGTGAGGAGTTTCAGCACCCGCCGCCTCCTCCTGAGGATGTGGAGGGGAGTCTTTTATGAGACAGGGGAGTCGCCACAGTGCTGGGTAAGCTGGTGGGGGTGGGGATGACCCTCTGCCACCCCCACCTCCTTCACACACTACTGAGTAGGAGTCCTCCCTACCGGGGGATGTACCTGTGCCCTTATTACGGCTTCACCATGAGCTGTTTGCACAATTCCGGAAGCTGAAGCCCCCTCCCTTAAAGGGGAGGAGAGCCCGTCTGAGGAATAGGATTGGTTGAAGCAGATGGAGAAGATCTTTGACACGCTACACCCTCTTGCATAGTACCGCATGGCCTTTGCCACGTACCAGTTGGAGAGTGCTGCCCACAGGTGGTGGCAGGCGGTTTAAGGTCAAGAGGGGAGAGAGCCATCCTAGGACCGATTTGTGGCTCTTTTCTGTGAGCAGTACTTTCTGCAGACGTGGCAGGACCAGAGGAGGCGAGAGTTCTACACTCTCCGCTAGGGGGCGATGACAATTAGCGCGTACTGCACATGTTTCCTGGAGCTGTCATGCTTCGCCCCGTCTGTTGCGACTATAGAAGAGGAGCATCTATGGAGGTTCACTGAGGGTCTTCAGCCTGCTATACAGGGGTATGTGAAGCCCCTAAAGCTACCCACTTTCTTTCGCGTGGTCGAGGCACGAGACGATTTTGTGTAATTACCTGCACCAAAACCCTGCCCAGCTACTAGCAAGGGATAGATCAAGGTAGGAGGTCGTGTCCCACTCTGCTACCAGTGTGGCCAGCTGGGCCACATAAGAAGGGAATACCTGTATAGGGCAAGAGCATACCAGATGTTCCTCACATCGAGCGTAGGAGGCTGATCTAGCAGTCGTGGCTACCAGGCTCGAGGAGGAGGACAGCAGTCGCGAGGAGGGTACCGGCCAATTGCTACACACCCGACCCAGAGCGTGGTTGCCTCTTCTGCACCTAAAGCTGAGGGGCGTGTCAACGCTCTGACTCACAAAGATGCCAAAGCTTCAGGTTTAGTTGTGGCAGGTACTGTTACAGTTGCGGCAGATTAGTTTACGTGCTTTTTTATTCTGGTGCCACACACTTTTTTGTCTCCACGAGTTTTGCCGTTAGCTTGGGGCCGAACAGTACAATATTAGAGGATCCATTCTTGATTAGAGGTCTAGGAGGACGGTTGTTTGTCGCAGATGAGGTCTTCACAAACTGTGAGGTCATGATAGGGGGACACAATCTCCCTGCCGACCTGATTGTGATCCAGATGGAGGATTTTGGCATGATCTTGGGGATGGATTGGTTGTCTTCCTATCACTCCCTGGTAGACTTTTTTGGGAGAAAGATTGTCTTCTCCATTCTTGAGTTAACTCCTTTTGAGTTCCATGGCCAGCCAGTGGACGGAGGATTTAGGTGCATTCCCGCGCTTCGAGCAGCGAAGCTACTGAGCTAGGGGTGTGAGGGCTTTTTGGCTTGTGTTGTGCTAGAGCCTAGCCCAGCAGCTGACCAAGGAGTGTTCTAGTAGTCTGCGAGTACCCCGACATCTTCCCGGAGGAGCTACTAAGACTACCACCTGAGCTTGAGATCGAGTTTGAGGTCTCATTGATACCGGGGACTAGCCCTATCTATACTGCACCATACAGGATTGCACCACTTGAGCTGCAGGAGCTCAAGTCTCAATTGCAGGATTTGTTAGAGAAGGGCTTTGTGAGGCCTAGTGCATCCCCCTGAGGGGCCCTTGTTTTGTTTGTGAAGAGAAAGGATAGCACACTTTGGTTCTATGTTGATTACAGGCAGCTGAATCGGGTCACCATCATGAACAAATATCTGTTGCCCCGCATCGACAACCTCTTTAACCAGTTGAGAGATGACATGGTGTTCTCCAAGATAGACTTGAGGTCGGGTTACCACCAGTTGAGGATCAGGGAGATGGACGTCTCCAAGACAGCTTTCTGAACGCGGTATGGACACTACGAGTTTTTAGTCATGCCGTTTGGGTTGACCAATGCCCTCGCTGCTTTCATGGATTTGATGAACCGCATCTTCAGGCCCTACTTGGACTAGTTTGTGGTGGTTTTTATCGATGATGTGTTAGTGTACTTCCATGATCAGTCTCAGCATGAGCAGCATTTACACATGGTTATGGACGCCTTGAGGTGGCGCAAGCTGTACGCCAAGTACAGCAAGTGCGAGTTTTGGCTGAGGCAGGTTACCTTCTTAGGTCATGTAATCTTTGGGGACAGGATAGCTGTGGATCTGGCCAAAGTTGAGGCCATGCTCAGGTGGGAGAGGCCATGCACAGTGACAGAGATACGCAGTTTCTTAGGGTTAGCAAGCTACTACCGACGATTTATTAGAGGTTTCTCCTAGATTGCGCGTCCTATGACATAGTTGACTAGGAAGGACGTGCCTTTCACGTGGACCGACAAGTGTGAGGTGTGTTTCCAGGAGTTGAAGGGGAAGCTGACTTCAGCTCTTGTGCTCACCATTCTAGACAGCAGTGGCGGGTTTGTGGTTTACACTGACGCCTCGTTCCAGGGGTTGGGTGGTGTGCTCATGCAGTGGGGCCACGTTGTCGCTTACGCATCATGGTAGCTAAAGCCCCATGAGCATAACTGGCGTGCAGTTGTGCGTGTGTGTTAAGAAGTGTCGTTATAGTCGCACTTGCAATGCCGATTTTAAAGTAAATATAAGGAGGTGAGTCCGAGTGTCGGTCTCAGGGAGGCGTGAAAATCGAATTTTTCGTATCACTTGTTGTCACGGAAAGCGCAGAGTTTTGCTTGCGGAGGTGCAAAACAAAAGCGAGCGAGAGATAGAGATAGAGATTAGGGTTAGAGTGTTTCTTGTTTGATTATGCAACTTAAACAGAAATTAAAGTAACAATTGAACAGAAAATAACTTCATTAATCATGCACTTTTAGTTCATAGCTTACAACATTAAATACATGCTCAAACAAAAGTAATGGAAAGCTTAAAAGAGAGAGAGAGAAGAGGGAGAGCGACGAGGCAGCCACGACGGTGAAGGAGGCTCCGTCGGCAGCTCGTCGTCTCCGGCGATTACAAGAGTGCCTAAAACTAGCTAAGAGAGGGGTGGAGTAGTTGCAAAGGAAGTGAATGCCTTGAATGAGTGGTTGGAGGGGGTTTAAATAGGGTTAAGGGCTTTCTAAAAGAAGAAGGGGCTTTAGCGATGTCTGGAACGTCGCTAAAACGACTCCAAAAGCGTCGGTGAAGCCCCCCAGCCCACCGGTCAACCGCGCGCGTTGTTCTTCTTCGCGCTCAATCCGCAGCCGCTGCGTGAGAGCCGTCCGATCGAAGCTCAGACGGCTGAGATCTCTTCTTGGCTGCGCTTGGATCGCTCCTCGGGGGCACGTGTGCGCGCGCGTCGTCGCCCGACGTGCTCGCACGCGTGGGCGCGCCGCGTGGCGCGATCTCGACCGCCCGTTGCTGATTGGGCAGCCCAATTTCACCGCGCGCATCCTTCATCTTTGATTTCACGCACCGCGTGGCTCGAACCCGCGTCGCGTGCGTGCGGGTGTGCGCGCTAACCGTTGCGCCACGCCCACACTTTGTCGCGGCGATTGCGGGCGAGCGCATGAGTCTCGGCCGTCCGATCGAAGATCAACGGCTGAGATCTGATCTCGGCTGGATGAAGAGGTGGCGTGCGGTGGAGTGGAGGCGACGTGCCGTAATGAGGGCCGTTGATCTCCCAAGAAGTTCTGACCGTTGATCTCCAGATTAACGGTCAGAACTTCTTGGGCCCATTGTAGGAGCTCCGGATGTCTGATTTGGCCGATCTTGAGTTCGTTGGACTCCGTTCGTCGTTCTGAATCCATCCGTGCGGTCCAATTGCTCATCTGAGACTTGCTTTGACAAGTGCTTACACAAATGGCCATTAATACAGTTTTATAAGCAATCTTGGTACATGATGCATGCAATGCTCCCATTCTACTTATGTTGTGCCTTTTATTCTTAAGATGGGCCATATTCAACATAATTATCACCCCCTTGTATAGTGTTATCATACCCCCATGCAAGGTTTATTCTAGCCTTTATTTCCTTTCAGAATTTAAGAAGTAATTGCTTAGACACTTCGTCACTTGTCAATAGGAGGAAATATACCAAGATCTTAATCTCCAAAGACTAAGCAGCGCTCGGGTGTCTGCCAAAATACGAATCGCCCAAATCCTTGCTTTAATGTATATAACTATACATATGTATATGTATATATATATTTGTTTTTAGAATTTTTTTCGGAATTCGGTGTGGGTTGGTAACTTTTTACGGCTACCCAACCCGCCCAAAGCTCGGTCAAAACCCTAAGTGCTAAGAATCTTGGTGTGAATGTTGTGATAGACTCACTTAACGGTAACTTAGACAGACTTCGGGTTTCTACGCCTCTAGGTGACCGGAAAAGGAAATAAATTTGCCTGAAGGTGTATTTGTTCGATTGGTAGCTTTCTCCCTACCTTTGTTTTAATTGGGGTCAACACAAGGATTTTTCCAGTGTATATCTTCCCATCTTGTACTACTTCCCCCGCTTCTTCCTTAAGTGTTTTGGTTCTTTTTGTGCAGTTATTGAGCTGGGCTCTAGACAACCGACCAATGGACTGTTACCCACGATCACTTGCCAACCATACTTGTGCAGTAGAGTGTGGTTTATTTTCTTTTCTTCTCCTTTTTTTTTTACATGTAGGTGACTTCCCTGATCTCAAATGTACCTAGAGGCAATGAAGAAGAAATGATCTGTGGCTGGGTTCTGGACAACCTGCCAATGGGCTGTTACCCACGACAACTTGCCAGCCATACCACCCTAGAGAGTTCATTAGCTACCCAATTTCTATCAAAATTTTCGAGAAGTCAGTCTGTGCAAAAATGTGTGCAGATGCTTAGACTCAAAGTTTTTCTGAGTTAGAGGGTGAGTTGATAAGTCGTATACTTATCACCTCATTTAGAAGGTGGATTAGAATGGCTTAAGGTTGCAAGGATTCAAAGCTAAATCCATATTTTAACGGACACCAGGGCTGATTAAGCCTGAAGGCCTGAAAAGTCTAAGTGTTTAAGTTCTTTTTGTATTATTTCCCACTATTGACAAGTTTTTAATGCCTAAGTTTTCTTCCTAAATTCAAAATTTTTTTTTATTTGATTCAGACTGATTAAATGAGCTCAGGATTATGTAATTTATCACCCCCCATACTTAAGTTGGACAATGTCCTCATTGGCAAATACATGGATGCATATGGGTTCAAAAAGATAGTACCTGAGTGACGTAAAATACCGGATTAGTCTGAATCCTCTGGGTTGCCTCCCAGGAAGCGCTGAGTTTAATGCCTCCAGCTAGGCGGTGCTCCGTGTCAGCCCTCAACGAGGGTGACACTCTCCTTTGGGGGAACCTGGGCCAGGAAATGCTTCAATCGTTAACCATTAACTATAAAAGTGTGCCTATTGTTAGGATCAGCGATTTCAACTGCCCCATTAGAGTAGGGCTTAACCACCTGAAATGGTCCTGTCCATTTGGACCTGAGTTTCCCCGGGAAGAGTTTTAGGCGGGCGTCAAACAGCCAGACTTGCTGGTTAGGCTCAAAGGTTTTTCTATGAATGAGTCGGTCGTGGACGGCTTTCATTTTCTCCTTATACAGTCGACTATTTTCAAAAGCATCCCGACCAATTTCTTCGAGCTCAGATAATTGGAGCATCCTCTGCGCACCGGCTAACTGGGGATTCATGTTATATTGCTTGACAGCCCAGTAAGCCCAGTGTTCCAATTCGACAAGAAGATGGCAGGCTTTGCCAAAGACCAGGCGATAAGGCGACATGCCTATCGAGGTCTTGAAAGCGGTCCTGTATGCCCACAGGGCGTCATCAAGTCGTATGGACCAGTCTTTCCTGTCAGGTCTCACAGTCTTCTGTAAAATGCTCTTGATTTGTCTATTTGAGACCTCGGCCTGCCCGTTTATTTGCGGATGATACGGGGTAGCAATGCGGTGGTTCACCCCGTATTTTCTAAGTAGGGCACGGAATTAGGAATGAATAAAATGGCTTCCACCATCACTGATCATGGCCTTGGGTATTCCAAACCGGGAAAAGATGTTCTTCTTAACAAAATCCATGACAGTCCTGTGATCGCATCGGCGGGTGGCGACGGCTTCAATCCATTTAGAAACATAGTCGACTGAAACTAGAATGTACTCGAAGCCGTTGGATGGTGAAAAGGGGCCCATAAAATCGATACCCCAAACGTCGAAGATTTCGACAATCAAAATGGGCTGAAGGGGCATCATATCTTTCTTGGTCATGGTCCCCAGCGTTTGGCAGCGTGAGCAAGTCTTGGCAAAGTTGTGTGCATCCTTAAATAGGGACGACCAGTAAAATCCAAACTGCAAAACTTTTGCAGCTGTTTTCTTTCCAGAGAAGTAGCCACCACAAGCCTGGTCATGACAGAAGGAAAGCACACTCTGAACTTCGTCTTCGGGGATACACCTCCTAATGATCTGGTCAGCACAAAGGCGAAACAGCATGGGATCATCCCAGAAATAGTGCTTGGCCTCAGCTAAGAACCTGTCCCATTGCTGTCTGGACCAGCTGTGCGGGGTTTGTCCTACAACCAGGTAGTTGACGTAGTCAGCATACCATGGCATTTTCTTGTCTTGCACAGCCAGGATGTGTTCATCAGGGAAGGCGTCAGATAGAGGTAGGGAGGGTCCAATGTGGTCTGGATGAAGTCTAGACAAGTGGTCAGCCACCACATTCTTCGATCCGGCCTTGTCTTGGATTTCCAGGTCAAATTCCTGCAAAAGCAGGATCCATCTGATGAGCCTGGGCTTTGCATCCTTCTTGGCCAACAGGTGCCAGATGGCTGAATGGTCAATGTAAATAGTCACGTGGGATCCCGGCAAGTACGATCGGAACTTTTCAAGTCCAAAGACTACAGCGAGCAACTCTTTCTCTGTGACTGCATAATTACGTTGGGCCTCGTCCAACATTTTGCTCGCGTAGTAGATCACCACGGGCTTCTTGTCTTACCTTTGTCCCAAGACAGCGCCTATGGCAAAATCTGATGCATCACGCATAATCTCAAAGTCCTGGGACCAGTCTGGGGGTTGAAGTACAGGTGCGGTGGAGACTAAGTCCCGGAGGGTGTGATAAGCCTGGATGCAATCAGAAGACATGTGGAATATGGCGTCGTTGGCTAGAAGGTCAGTCAAGGGTTTGGAAAGCTTGGAAAAGTCTTTAATGAACCTTCGGTAGAAGCCAACATGTCCTAGGAAGGAGCGAATCTGTTGGACCGAGCTAGGTGGAGGAAGTTTAGAAGTTAAATCAACCTTAGCCCGATCTACCTCGATGCCCCTATGCGATACGATATGACCGAGGACAATTCCTTCTTGAACCATAAAATGGCTCTTTTCCCAACTTAACACCAGGTTAACCTCGATACATCATTTCAGGATTTTCTCCAAGTTGCTCAGACAATGGTCAAATGAATTCCCGAATACAGAGAAATCATCCATAAAGACCTCTAAGTATTCACCCACCATTTCTAAAAAAATGGCTAGCATGCAACGCTGGAAGGTCGCAGGTGCATTGCATAACCCGAACGGCATTCGACGGAATGCAAATGTGCCATACGGGCAAGTGAATGTGGTCTTTTCCTGATCTTCCAGAGCAATTGCGACTTGGTTATATCCTAAATATCCATCCAAGTAGCAAAAATACTTCTCCCCTGCCAATCTTTCAAAGATTTGGTCAATGAATGGCAAGGGGAAATGATCCTTCTTAGTGGCTTCATTGAGCTTCCTATAATCAATACACACCCACCATGCGGTGGTGGTGTGGGTGGGGATGGATTCGCCATGATCATTGGTGACAACGGTGAGCCCAGCTTTCTTGGGAACCACTTGAGTGGGGCTCACCTAGGGGCTATCGGAGATAGGGTAGATGATGTCGACATCAAGCCACTTGATAATTTCTTTTTTAACGACCTCCCGCTTGTTTGGGTTTAAATGTCTCTGCATCTGGCGGGAAGGTCGGGCCCTGTCTTCCAGGTAAATCTTATGGGTGCAATAGGTGGGGCTAATTCCTCTTAAGTCCGAAATGGTCCATCCAATGGCGGCCCAATGTTCTGAAAGGGTCACAGTCAACCTGAGTTCTTGATCCTTAGTTAGATGAGAATTAATAATCATTGGGAAGGTTTGGTCAGGTCCCAGGAAGACATACTTGAGATTTTCGAGCAATGGTTTAAGTTCAGGTGCGGGTGGAACCACAGTCGATGGGAAGGGAAAGGGCGGGAGTTGATCAACATCGATCTCCTCAAATGATGTCGTGTGATGGTACTCAGCCTTACAGAGGTCCACGAGTAATGATGGTAACGGGTCAGCATAGTAACTATGGGTTTGGTGGTCTGATACAGAACTGAGGATGAGGCATTCCTCGATCAGAGTTTCCACGAGATCATGTTCCTCAACGCAATCGCAATCAAAAGACTTTGTCGCCCGGAAGATATCCAATTGCATTTTCCTGTCCCCGAAGGCGATTTCCATACATCCCATGTCGCAATCAATGTTTGCCTTAGCCGTAGCTAAGAAAGGTCTGCCTAAGATTATGGGTGCGTTCTGTAATTTTTCAGGGACTTCCATGTCGAGCACCAAAAAGTCGACCAGGAAATAGAAGTCCTTGACACGTACAATCACGTCCTCGACAACCCCCTTCAGGGTTTTCACTGATCTATCAGCCAGCTGGATGGTGACAGGGGTTGGTGTCAGCTCGCCAAAACCAAATTGGTGGTACAAGGTTGTTGGAATCAGATTGATAGAAGTACCTAGGTCCAGGAGCGCTCTATCAAATGTCATGTCCCCGATACTGCAGGAAATCAGGGGCGCTCCTGGGTCAGTTCGCTTGAGTGGAAGGTTGCTTGATATTACGGGACTTGCTTGTTCAGAGAGCACAACCTTCCTAGGTGCTTGAGGTCTCGGGTTACGCTTGGGTGTATAGGCATCCTTTAAAAACTTGGCGTAAGCAGGGATGTGTTTGACGGCTTCAAGGAGCGGAATATTAATCTGCACTTGCTTAAAGATTTCCAACAGCTTCTCAGTTTCCACAACATTCTTCTTTTTCTTGATTGTTTCCAAGGCCTCAAGGTAGGGTGTCTGGATGTGGATTTGTTCTATTTTTGGGTCCTTGGTTGGTGCCTTTTCTGAGTCAGGTATTTCAGTGGGTGAAGTCTCAGGGAGAGTCGGCCATTTGGCATCCTGGGTTTTGGTGCCGCTTCTCAAGGTCATTGCATTCGCAGAGGCATTGGGACCATGGGTTGATCCTTGAGAAGACGAGGACGAGGAAGCACCAAACCCAGGAGGTGTTTGCGGGGCTGGCTGGACCATGTGAGCCTGCCCGGGGTTGCTTTGGAACCCTTGCGAATTGGGGCCTTTGTTAATTATGTTTCGCGGGTTCGGTTGTGGTTGGGAAGGTAGGGATCCTTGTTGTTTACAGTCCAAGAGTTGGCTTAACTGTCCCTTTACCAAGGCCATTTCCTCCTGATGTTTCTGGTTCATGTCAGCCATCATCTTTATTAGGGTATCCATTTAGTTTTGTTGGGGAGGGACCGCCCTATTCTAGTTATATTGGGGTCTAACTAGTGGTCCTTGCTGATAGGGGGCAAGTGTGGCTGCTGGTTTGGCCTGGGCTGGTTTTGGAATTGCGGTGGTTTCTAGTTTGTCCAACCAAAGTTGGGGTGGTTACGCCAGCCAGTGTTGTAAGTGTTGGAGAAAGGGTCTGGTTTAGCATAACCTTGGACAGCTTGCACATCTTCAAGGATAGCCGATGTTGATGGAGAGGGAAGGGAGTAATTAAGGGTTGAGGGAGCAAAGTCCCTCCCTAGAACGTGGTCAGGGGTTGTTCCAGGTTCAATTGGGTTAAGGGCTGGACCAGGTCAATATTATGCGTTCCTTTTGCTAGGGAGAAAGTCTGTAAGGGGTTCTTGGTCTGGTTCAGTAGCTCATCAATCTTTTTATCCACCAATTCCACTCGATCCAATTTCTTGACAATGATGTCCATGTCAACCATTCCAAAATTTGCTTGCACCTCATAAATCCTGCCACGGGGTTGACTGGACCTGTTAAACTGGTTCATGAAGGCATTGTTGAGCAAATTCTTGCTCATAGACTCAAAGAGCTCAAACGCACTCTCCTCGTCTTTGTTCAGGAAGTTTCCCCCGCATGAGGCATCGACGAAGTTCCGTAGGTTGCTGTCCAGACCGTGGTAGAAGATCTGGGCCAATTGCCACCTTGGTACTTCGTGGTGTGGGCATTTCCTCAAAAGTTCATTAAATCTTTCCCATGCCTCATGAAATTGTTCCCTACCCTGGAGTGTAAAGGTAGTGATAGCTCTTCTGAGGGCATTGGTCTTTCCTATGGGGAAGAATTTCTTTAAAAATGCATGCCTCAGTTCTTCCTAGGTGGTGATGGGTCTACCTAGGGTTCTAAGCTAATGAGAAGCCTTGTCTCTTAATGAGAAGGGAAACATCTTGATTAGAACAATGTCAAGGCTAATGTTCCTAGGTTTCACAGTTCGTGCTATGCGGTCAAGATCCTCTAGGTGCTGAAAGGGGTCCTCATTTGAGCTTCCATGAAAGTGGCTCTGGATCAGACTTAAGACATTCGGTTTCAGCTCAAAATCATCTCCCCCCTCGGAGATCCTAAGGTGTGGTTCGACTCTAATAGCAGAGGGATTATAGAAATCATGGAGGGGCCTTGGCTGATCCTGAAATGGTGGTATATCAAGTGGTGGTTGCCCTGGTATGTCTTGGAAAGGTGGTGGTGGTTGTTCTTGTGGGTTCTGTAACCGTTGTATGGCTTGCATGATGGTGTGGATTTGTTGTTGCTGAAGCCGGTGGTTAGTATTAATTTGGGCTTGGATGATGGCCATAGCGTCTGGTGGGGGTTGATCCTCAGCCTCATCTACCCTAGGTTCAGCCATGTTTCCAACAGAATTACGTCGCCTAGATTCCTGCCCCAAAACACACAACTCGGGATGCAGTGAGCGTCTCCCATGCATACACTAGAGAAGAACAGGAGGGGATGCGGAGGGCGACAGATGCGAGAAATGTGTTTCAATCAAGCACACAAGCCTAGTCCTTATGGTGTATTCCTTAGGAGACCTAGAAATCTCAAAAAGGGTGATTAAGTCCGTAAGCACTGGACTCCCCTTCCCAAGGCTAATCTGGCCAGGTTGATTACGAGGGGATTGCAGGGAAGGTTCTTCCTTTGGCTTGCGCCTCCGGTTCCGTAGACCCCACAACCGCGGTCGTTTGACACTGCCCTGCAGCCTAGTCACCAGATTCTACTAAGGGAATGAAAGCCAAGTGCCCAGCAAACAAAACCTCGCCTTTCGAGACTTAACTCAGTCCTGCTTATGGCACGTCTACTCAGTTTTAAAGGGCTAGGATAGTGCTCATGCTAGGGTTATGTGATGAGGAGTTGATTGGGGTGGTGACTCTTAATTTTCCACTTTCAAGGTATGTGCTTCTAGCAAAACATGGTTTCCAAGCAAGGATTTTTTTATGATGTGGTGTCTTTTAGTGTTTCATCCTTACTTTAGTACTTTTTAGGGTTGACGTGTCTTAATGTTTTCAAACAAGTTTCAATAGGCACGTCAAGTTCTACACACAACTCGGTGAAAGTAGATTTCCTTTTATTCTGTAGACTCTAAAACCCTAATGTACTCATCTTAATGATCATGTAGCTTCTATTAGATGAGTCGATTTTAGGGTTGAGTGGTGCGGCCCAGGTCAACTCACGGTGGCTTTGCAAACACCACTCAAAAAAAGAAAAGAACACTCCAAGAATTTATTCAGAATGTTAAAGTGTACATTTTTTTTTGTGGGGTGATGTGTTAAGGATGTGGGTCAAGCAATCATACACCACGCCAATTTTTTTTCAATTTTTATAATTTTTTTCAGTTTTTTTTTTCACGCAAGCAAATAATCATAAGAGAAGAATTACTCACTATCGGTCCTCGTAGCGCCTACTTCCTTGCTACCGTCGTAGGATGCGTCGCTTCACCGTCCACACGTCGAATTCCTGCAACCATCAAGTAAAAAGGAAAATAGGGCATTAGACGATGTGAGAATGAATGTGGAATGGAGGTGACAAAATAAATCCGTTGCCTCCCCGACAACGGCGCCAAAAACTAACGTGCGGTTGTGCGAGTGTGTTAAGAAGTGTCGTTATAGTCGCTCTTGCAATGTCGGTTTTAAAGTAAATAAACGGAGGTGAGTCCGAGTGTCGGTCTCAGGGAGGCGTTAAAATCGGATTTTTCTTATCACTTGTTGTCACGGAAAGCACGAAGTTTTGCTTGCGGAGGTGCGGTTGAAAAGCGAGAGAGATATTAGGGTTAGAGTGTTTCTTGTTTGATTATGCAACTTAAACAGAAATTAAAGTAACAACTGAATAGAAAATAACTTCATTAATCATGCACTTTTAGTTCATAGCTTACAACATTAAATACATGCTCAAACAAAAGTAATGGAAAGCTTAAAAGAGAGAGAGAGAAGAGGGAGAGCGACGAGGCAGCCACGGCGGTGGAGGAGGCTCCGTCGGCAGCTCGTCGTCTCCGACGTTTACAAGAGGGCCTAAAACTAGCTAAGAGAGGGGTGGAGTAGTTGCAAGGGAAGTGAATGCCTTGAATGAGTGGTTAGAGGGGGTTTAAATAGGGTTAAGGGCTTTCTAAAAGAAGAAGGGCCTTTAGCGACGTCCGGAACGTCGCTAAAACCACTCCAAAAGCGTCGGTGAAGCCCTCCAGCCCGCCGGTCAACCGCGCGTGTCGTTCTTCTTCGCGCTCAATCCACGGCTGCTGCGTGAGAGCCGTCCGATCAAAGATCGGACGGCTGAGATCTCTTCTTGGCTGCGCTTGGATCGAGTCTCGGGCACGCGTGCGCGCGCGCGTGGGCACTCACGATCTGTGGGCGCGCGTGGCACGATCTCGGCCGCCCGCTGCTAATCGGGCGGCCCAATTTCGCCGTGTGTGTCCTTCGTCTTTGATTTCACGCACCGCACAGCTCGAACCCGCGTCGGGTGCGTGCTGGCGTGCACGCTAACCGTTGCGCCACGCCCGCGCTTTGTCGCGGCGATTGCGGGCGAGTGCACGAGTCTTGGCCGTTCGATCGAAGATCGACAACTGAGATCTGATCTCGACTGGATGAAGAGGTGGCGTGCGGTGGAGCGGGGGTGACGTGGCACAATGAGGGCCGTTGATCTCTAGATCAACGGTCAGAACTTCTTGGGCCCATTGTAGGAGCTCCGGATGTCGGATTTGGCTGATCTTGAGTTCGTTGGACTCCGTTCGTCGTTCTGAATCCATTCGTGCGGTCCGATTGCTCATCTGACGCTTGCTTTGACAAGTGCTTACACAAATGGCCATTAATACGGTTTTATAAGCGATCTTAGTACATGATGCATGCAATGCTCCCATTCTACTTATGTTGTGCCTTTTATTCTTAAGATGTGCCATATTCAACATAATTATCACCCCCTTGTGCAGTGTTATCAATAACTACCCCACTCACAACTTGGAACTGGCAGCTATCGTCTTTACCTTGAAGACGTGGAGGCTGACGTTCGCTGGACACGTTTGCGTAAAATCGTTCATTGTAGTGTGCTTACGACATCAATTTTAAATAAAGAATCGGAGGTGAGTCCGAGTGTCGAACACAGGGAGGCAATTATTAGATCAAATACTCGCTTTCGTGTCACATAAATATCGCTTTGATTTGCTTGCAAAAGGAGAGAACGAGAAAGAGAGAGGGAGAGAGAGAGAGAGATAAAGAGAGAGGGGGAATAAGGTTAGAGAATCATGATGAGAATAATATATCAAAGATGTGTTCTATTAATTATCAAATGTTATGATGCACAAAATATAGATGAATGCTTCAAATGAAAAACATGTACTACACTATCACATAAAATCAAACAAAGACAAGGAAGGAGACGGTGTCGAGGCAGCCACGGTGGTGGAGGAGCTTCTGTCGATGGCTCAGCGACTTCAAGACCTTGCTTGGAGCTCTAGAAATTGGTGGTATCTCTTGGGTAGATGATTAGCAAAAGTGGAGGGGGGTAGGCCCTTTTGTAATGGAGGGAGAAGGCCAAAAATCGTCCTCGTGTCAACAGTGACAGCTATAAGCGTCACTAAAGACCCACTGCATGCGTCGCCCTTACCCCTGCCCTTGCTCCTTCGATGCCCCAGCTGCCTCCGTGCACCTTGCCACGTGTGCATGCGCTATGCCGCGTTGTGCTTGCGCTGTCGCTGCTCCTCGCGCGTGCGCATGCCTTGTTGTGCTGCGCCTCAAGCACCAAATTGAGGGGGCAGCCGGTTTCGAACCCGCGCCCTCTCTTTGAGAGGGGTTCTAACAATCGATGAGCCAAGGCCGCTCTTTATCACAAAGAAGACTTATGGGCGCACGGTGGAAAAGATCTCTCAGCCGTTGGATCAAGATCCAACAGCTGAGAGTGGTTGATGCCTTGATGAAGAGTGGGTGATGGCCGGTGTTGGGCAGCCTAGATGGCGCCATCTGGGTCATCCATTTTCTTTCTGTTGTAGGAGATGCCACGGTGCTTGGATCGCGATGATTTCCACGTTGCCGGACTACAATCGTTGCTCCGGATCCGTCTGTATGGTCAAATTTTTCATCCGAGGTCTGTAAGAATGTCACATTGCCCCTTGGCCATTAATCTTTCTCGAGCTTGCTGTGGGAGCTACGGAAGCCGGATCGAAGTGATTTCGAGTCCGTTGGACTCCGTTCGTCGATCCAGATCCATCTGTACGGTCCGATCGCTCATCTGAGACCTGTTTCAAAATGGACTTTTGCACATGGTCATTAAACATTCATTCTAAGCGATTAAAATGTAAATGTCATATAATATGCATTCAATGCTCCCAAGCACATTATAATCTGACATTATCGCATAAGTATCCTCGAAATTGACTCTAATTGATGTTATTAACACTTGTAATTGTAGAGTCATCAGAGGCACTACTTATACTGTGAGACTTTTGAGATCTTCATGGATCATAAGAGCCTCAAGTACCTATTTGATCAGAAGGAGTTCAACATGAGACAGAGGCGTTGGTTGGAGCTCCTAAAGGACTATGACTACAGCATCTCTTATCATCCGGGGAAGGCCAACGTGGTGGCTGACGCCTTGAGCCGGAAGGCGCTCGCCCTTTTGGGTATCTTACAAGCACGGAGTTGGCAGCTCATGCAGGTGGTTGGCAGTTGGTAACCCCAGGAGCCACGTGGACACTGTGGGGCAGTGACAGTGACGAGGTAGGCACGACTTGAGCTCTTATGTCGCATCATTGTTGGGTAGATGACTAATCCGTATCTGCAGATGCTGTGGGACAGGGTACTGACGGGAGACCCAGGAGACTTCACTTTCACTGATGAGATCTTGCGCATGAGGGGGCATTTGTGCGTCCCTAAAGATGAGGAGTTGTTGAGGGAGCTTTTGGCAGAGGCACACAGGTCCAGGTTCACTATACATCCCAGGAACACCAACATGTACCATGATTTGCGATGTGACTTCTAGTGGAAGGGGATGAAGCGGGATGTTGGGGAGTTTGTGCAGCAATGCTTGATATGCCAGTAGGTGAAGGCCGAGCATCAAAGGCCTGCAGGACCTTTACAACCACTTCTTGTGCCAGAGTAGAAGTAGGAGAGTCATTATGGATCTAGAAGTAGGGTTACCAGTTACGCAGCGAGGACACGATGCCATTTGGGTCATAATGTTAATGAAGACGGCACAGTTTTTGCCGATTTGAGTCACCTTTGGACCAGCACAATTAGCAAAGCGCTACATCAGGGATGTGGTGCATCTCCACGGAGTTCCCCGCAAGATCATATCCGATAGAAATACCCATTTCACTTCCTAGTTCTGGGGAGAGTTCCAGCAGGCTTTGGGGACTCACTTGAGGTTCAACACTGCCTACCATCCCTAGACCGATGGACAGTCAGAGCGCACCATCCAAATACTTGAGGACCTTCTGTGTGCCTGTGTACTAGATTGGAGGAGCTCTTAGGAGGAGCATTTGCCCCTACCAAAGTTTGCATACAACAACAGATATCATTCGAGTATTAGAATGGCACCTTATGAGGCATTATATGGGCGGAAGTGTATGGCTCCCCTTAGTTGGGTCGAGGTTGGGACCAAGTAGGAGGTTGGTCCTAAGTTGATCCGCTAGAGTCAGGAGGTGATAAAGCAGATTCACAGGCGACTCCGTACTATCAGGTGCAGGCAGAAGAGTTATGCTGACAGAAAGCTTCGAGAGGTACAGTTTGAAATTGAAGATCATGTCTTCTTCCGTGTTTCGCCCATGGAGTGCTTACAGTGATTTGGGGTGAAAGGGAAGCTCGCACCGAGATTTGTCGGACCTTTGAAAGTCTTGGAGCGGGTATGACCCGTTGCTTACCGGCTTGCCCTTCCACCCCAGTTGTCAGGAGTACACGATGTGTTCCATGTGTCCAACCTGAGAAGGTACATCGCCGATCCCAACAACATTTTGAGCCACGAGAGCATCGAGGTGGGAGATGACCTCACCTACATAGAGAGGCCAGTACAGATTTTAGATAGAGCCGTCGAGAGATTGAGACGGAAGAAGGTGCTACTGATGAAGGTCTTGTGGAGGAGCCAATGGCACGAGGAGGCAACATAGGAGCCTGAGGTAGCGATATGGGATCGACACCCGGAACTCTTTGATGATGCATATTTTCTACCCGGCTTTGATCCTCTTTAACGTCATGTTTCTTTTTGCATCCTGGTTTAGATTAAGTTTCGGGGACGAAACTTCCTTTAAGTTTGTAATGTTGAAATGACCCTCCCCAGGGGTCCCTATGGATTCCTGGGTTTTTTCAGGGTGTTATGGAAATTTTAACACCCCCAAATCTTGTTCTTTGGGCTTCGTGGGGAAAAATAAGTTCTGCAGGGCCAAATCCGCAAATTTTCTGACCCGACCTTACTCCCACGACACCTAAAACCCTACCTGGCACCCTTAAACCCCCGGTAAACCCCATTCACCCACATTTCTCCCTCGGGTGGCGTGCCCTACCTTCTTCCCATTTCCAACAGTGAGAGACATAGAGAATGAGAGGCCGACAAGAGAAGGTAGGAGAGGGAGGTGCTACAGGCGCGGACCATGAGGTGCTACGGCGCAGCAGACGAGGCGCAGGCACTAGGGCTGCGACAAGGCGCGACACTGTGTGCGAGGCCATGTGGAGCGCACTACCCATGGGGAGCGGGCGAAACCTATGGCCATCGAATGTCCGCAACACCCTACGGACAGTCGAGGGACCTTGCAGACAGGAAGGACGAGCTCCGAACGTTCGAAGATACGGGAGTCACGAGGCGCAGCCTGCTCGTTGTGTCTGCGACGAGTATGGCTCGAGGCACAAGCTTGCGTTGGGAAGCAGCACTCGCGCAAGGGAGGCTGCAAGGGGAATTGTGCATGTGCAACACTCGAGGTGCTTCACGACATCTGAGGGTGGTGCCATACGTCTGGATAGAGTCTCGAATGGCTGGGAGTAGCAGCAGATGTCAGAAGAGGAGCAGGGACACTAAGTGGGACTCCGTGTGAGTTTAAGACATTCGGGACGCACTATGGACGTCTGATAGTGGTGAGAGGCGTGCTCCTACTACAGACAAGCAGCCGGTCCAGCCAGACCAAAACTTGTTTGGTCTGGTTCAAGTGAGCCAAGACCTTTCCGAGGCCGGTTTGAGGTCCGTTCAATCTCCGAACCTCACAAGTAAGGTATCATTAGAAAGCTAGTGAAATTTCCTACGTTTTGACACCTGTTTCATTACATTTTTTGCATCTGATAACCAACTGAAAAATCAGGTTTAAGCATCTGATGCCCGTTGGGACTTTGGTTGACACAGGTCTCCAATTTGGGGTGCGTACAGGGCCTGCAAAGGCATCTGGATCAATCACTCATGCCCTCATATCTCTCGTACCCCTAAGTAGAGTGGTCCTTCTCATCCCAGTGTGTTTGGTCTTCATTAAATGCATGCTATGTGTAGTTAATTAATCAAGTACCAAGAGTTTTATGAATGTGCCTAATGAATGAAACAGATGGTTGCTTGGACTTACAAGTGGATTAACATGCACGCATGTCCTAAGTTTAAATGGATAAACTCTACCCTTGAGTTACATGGGTGACTGCTTAATGTTTGACGTGAAGAAATGTTAACCCTAATGGTTGAGATTAAAGTCTTATGATGACGCAACAATTGTCTATTCCATGCTAAATATTAATTATGGCTTGTGATGCATGAAATCTCTGATGCTTGAATAGAATTTAAGGGATTATGAACGCTCTTAGTAACAACTAGAAAATAACTTATCTATCATGGTATAAACTCTGATAACACCTAATGTGAGGCACGACTATTGTTTGGACTCTAGTTTGGGGGCAAGCTGGCCCTTGTGTACGCTTGTACCAAGGAGAGCTATTCACCCCTTGTATAGGGAGAGAGCTAGCCTTCCCTTGGGTTGGGACCCAGGGTAGGAATGGCCTCTGTAATGTCCCAAAATCTGGACTCCGAGTCATTTCAAAGTGGTTCGGGTCAATTTGGACTCGGAAACCTGGTTGTGGTTTGGTGCTGATGTCAGCACCTCCTTAAATTACCATAAAACACGTATTTCGAATAAAACTTGTGTCAAATGTTGTCAAAAGTGTGTCATATGTGATACCATTGGATTCCTCTCATCGCAAGCTTTCCGACGACACTTTTTTCACATGATTTTGAGGTATATAGCTCAAGATATGGCCAAAATAATGAAAAAGGACCTAAATGTAAGGTGGACCCAACCCTAGGGGTATTTTAGGTATTTCACCCTACTAATTCTAATCTCAACCGCCCCTAAGGCCTATAAAAGAGCCCCCTTGGGTCCTTGGGTCGTCATTAGCCTCTAAGCCTCTCAATTAAGAGAGGAAAAAAGGAGGAAAATTTTGGATTTTCCTTTCAAAATTAAAAAATTTTCTTTTCTAGGACTTGGTTGTAATTCTGCAAAATGCAGGCTTCCCACCGCAATTTTTGCGAAGGCACGAGCGCAAGTGTGCAGGCATGCGTAGGTGTGTGCACAGGTGCGTCAGGCGACTCATGCAAGGGAGGTTTGGTCCAACTCTAGACCCCTTCGCACTGTTTTGACCAATTCGAGGCCTTCCCGACGTCAGTTTTCAACAAATAAGGTACCGTTGGAATCGTATCGTCGCGTACTACATGTTGGTATGATTTATTTTTATTTTTGAGTATTTTATTCTTAGTGAAAAATTAGAAATGTAATTAGGTATTTCCGACCCTATTTTTGGTCCGTTAGAATTAGGTCTGGCCCTGGTGCATGCACAGACTTCGAGGCAGGCGTGGATATTGCCCCTAGGCCCTATGCATGTGGTTTGGAGTCACCATGACCCTCCGATGACATCAAGTAGAGTAGTCTCTCTCATTTTCCGTATAGTTTATTTACATAGTGATTTTCTTTGCATATTGCACAGTTTAGCATGCGTTCTTACCTCTTGCTAAGATTGGATCTGTTTGTGTATTTATTATTGCTTTGGGTACTGGAATATTAAATATATTGATGAAAATCAAGTTGACTTGGAATGTGAATAACCATAGTAATATTGTTAACTGCCGGATTAAAAGGAGTTAATGACAAATTATTTGATAATTTTCATGAAATGAATTATAAAATAATTAAGCTTATTGAATATAGTCTTAACATCGCATGTGAGAAATAAATTTCTATTTTGAGTAAAACTGACATCATCAAGATGGTTAAATAATAAATTGATTGGAACCCCGATTTGAAATTGAGAATTTCCGGGAAACAGGTAAGTTGAAAGATACTGTGAAAAATTGTAAATTCTAGAATTAATAATGTGAAATTATTAAGGATGGTTGAATGGATGAAAATGAAAGATATAGTTATGTGAAAATGATTAAACAATCAGTACGATGGATATGTCGGGAAAAATAAAAGGAATAAATAACTTGTTTTTCAACCCCGCTACTTGTCGAGTTTTCGGTCGTAGCTTTAGGTCATTTCAGACCAGGTTTAAGGGCTTATTTAGGGAGTTGCTGGCCTCCCTATGACTCTTTAGTTAGGCTTAGCGGCCAACTGGGATAGCGGATTCGCAAGGCTCGAGGTTTGGAGTAGTTTTTTCGGCTAGTAGGTGGGTCATTGGTTGTCTATGGCTCAGCATACATAGCGCATGTATGTGTTCACACCATACAATGTAGCCACCACCCCTTTCCGCCATGACCCCAAGGTGATGGAAAGTAGCGACTCGATGGGTATAAGTGGTCTTCTCAGCTAGGAGGGTGGTTTATACCAGTCTTGCACTGCAAGAAGTTACACGAAATCGTCTAATGCCCTGAGACGTCGATTGATAATTTGTGAACTATAATAAATTGCGCTTCCAATAGACGAAACGAAATCGGATAACGAGATGCTTAATAAATGGATTAATAGTATCCATTTTCTCTTATTCTTGGTCACTGTTACATTCTTCTATTGTTATTTCTACTCTATTCAGTTTTTATTGACGTGTTTTTGGGTTCCGTACTCAGGTATACTTGGCAGTGCGTAAGGAGATTTCTGTTGTACATCTTCTTGAACTTAGATACTGTGGTAAATCTTTCGGTTAGTATTCAATTCTTATTCCTTTAAATTTTTGTAATATGAATTGTTTGTTGGCTATGTTTATATTTTATGATTATGTATTGGGTGACTGCGATCTTGTGGGTGTTTATGCTAGTGTTAGCACATAGCGACTCGGGTCTTGCCGGTTGGTAGGGCTCGGGTCGTCACAGCCTCCCTACACCAACTTCTGTTAGGCCTATTAGGTCAACTAAGATAGTCGGGAGAGGGTAAGAAGACTAGTGAGGGGCGCAGCCCCTATTCTATTCTATGTTGTACGACTTAAAGTGTACCTATTAGCAGAAAAGACTGACCGCGTGCCAATGCAGGGTAGCTTCCCGTGCGTTTATCACGCGTGCCGTAGTTACCGCTACATCGTGACCATGACCCCAGGGTGGTAGATCGGGTGTAGGACAAACACAAGGTGGTCTCTCGGCTAGGAGAATACCACATGCACGTTCTATAGGAAAATTGCAACAAGATCGTTACGTTAGGGGACATGTGAACCAAGAGAAAATGAGACCTTTGCTAGAATAACTGAAATCACAAAACAACTAGTATTTTGAAATAGAAATAAAACATGGAAGTACTGAAATGCTTATTATAGCCTGAAATGTTCACTGCTTTCCTCAGTAAAATTGTGTTAGATGAATGTACGTTGCCACTTTACTTAGCTTGTTGCTGACGACTATCACTTGTGTCCAGGACAAGGAAGTGAGTAGCTGGTACCAATGGCTGTAGAGGGAGTTGAGCCTAGTCGAGCCTAGCCTCAGCTTGTTTCCATTTTTGTTTCTTCTGTAGTGGGACTTTTTCCTTCTGTTGTCGTGAGTATCCATGCTTGGAACTTGTAGTTCTGTTTCCATTTTTCTATTATGGGTGTGACGGGTATGTTGAGAACCTTTCTTTTCTCTTGTGGTACTGGTACATTTACAGTCTATTTTACAGCTTTCTGTCCTTTATTTAATATTTTTAGCTATGTTGCATGTGTGAAATGATTCCTTTTGGTATATTTCTCGTTGGACGACTGGGTCTTGGGTTAGTCAAGGTGATCCGACCCCAAATTCCACGTGGAGCCAGGTTCGGGTCGTAACACAAAACAACAAAAAATGGAAAAACTAAAGCTCATTAGTAAAGAAATTGGTAAAGAGAGAAAAGTTAGGTCAAAACAGCAAACCCAATGAACTCAAGAATGGGTCAGCTTAAGACTTAACAGGAGCAAAGAAATTGGTAAAGAGAGAAAAGTTAGGTTAAAACAGCAAACCCAATGAACTCAAGAATGGGTCAACTTAAGACTTAACAGGAGCAAAGAAATTGGTAAAGAGAGAAAAGTTAGGTCAAAACAGCAAACCCAATGAACTCAAGAATGGGTCCAATTAAGACTTAACAGGAGCAATTCCAAAACAAGAGAACTAGGCTTGCACTGGCAAAACCTTGGCTGGTTCTCTAGCAAAAGCAACTGTTACGACTCGATTTTCGAATCCCTACAAGACACGAGAATCGGAATGACTCGACTGATCCCAAGACCCAGTCGTCCAACAAGAAAGTAACCAAAAAGTATTAAATTAAACCACATTCACCATGCAAGCAACTAACAGAAACAAAAGTACAGCAGTAAAGAAAAGAACTACTACAGTACACACCACCACAACAGTAGAGAATTAAAAACAGGTACAGAAATATGAAGTTTACAAAAAGAGTACAAAGGTGTAACAGAATACTCACTACTACAGAAAAATGGGCACAACAAAAGTACAACTACTGGGTTTTACTAGGTCCAGCACCCTCCACAGCCGTAGGCTCTGGCTACTCAACACCTGGTCCTGAAAAAGGTGACAAATATGACACGTCAGCGAAACACTGAGTAGAGTGGCAACCAGCTAGCTAAGAAAGACAGTAAAGGTAGACAAGTAGCTGTTGTTTTTAATTTCTTTCTTTATTTATCTATTTACTCTTTCTTGGTTTATTTCTCAGGTCTTTCTCTTGATCTCGAATGTTCCTCGTAGGAACGATCATGATTGCAGTCTTTTCTGAAAAGTAGAAATAGCACGTGATGCTCTCCTGGCCGAGAGAGTCCCCCGTGGTGGTCCTACCCTCAGTCAACCACCCTAAGGTCGCTGACAGACGTAACGGTGAATACGGTACGCACGATAAATGCACGGGTAGTTACCCCACACTGGCACGCGGTCAGTCGTTTCCGTTAACGGGTGCGCCCAAAGCACAGCACGGAACCAATATAGAGCAGAGCCCTCTCAGTAACAGGGGTCCATCCCTTCCACAGTAACCAAACAGGGGTCTTGCCCCTCCACAGTCCGCGCATCCTCACCTGACTACCCTGGTTTGCCCAATGGGCCTAACAAGTCGGTGTAGGACGGCTAGCTGAACCCCGGACCCCGTGGGGTGGCTAGCTCCCTCCCTACACTAGTAGCTCTCCCCAGTACGGTGTACGCGAGGGCCAAAAAGTCGGTACGAAGTGGCCAGACCTAACCCCGGGTCCCTAGGGCAGCTAGCTCCACTCTGCACTAAACAGGGGGACAGTCGCTCTCCTTGGTACTTCGTACTCAAGGGCCAGCTCACTTCCCCATCCACTTTCCCAATTCCATTATATTTATTTTTCAGGAGCTCTACTCCTAATTCCTCGTAGGGTTCATGCTCATATTTCTCAGGCCAAGCCATACTAGGTTTCATCATTTCAGTTTTATTCGCATATAGCACGTGTTTCCAACATTTAATCTTTCTTTTCCAATTTATATACAAGCAGCTCGAATTTAGTTTCCAAACAACAGGAATTACATGTAGCTGTTACTAGCAACAGTACTCTACATTTCACAGGCAGCTGTTATCCAATTACAGGCAATTATCATTATTCTATCTACTTATCTAAGACTGCAATTCAGGCATTCAAGACATTCATTTTAGTGTTTCTATTCCTAGGATTCATGCCACACCCTAGGATCTATCATTTAATCTAGTTTTCAGGTCCTAGGATTCATGCCATACCCTAGGATCTATCATTCAATCTAGTTTTCAGGTCCTAGGATTCATGCTATACCCTAGGATCTATCATTTGTTTCAGAGATGTATTAATGTTTGTAATTAACTAAGGGGAGCCACTCTACCCGCAAAAATCGGGAGTAATGGAGGCGTGATTGGCAGGTCCACGTCCCTCCACAACCCCCAAAGCCGCAACAGAACGAGGTCCTAACACAAGGATCAATCACAAGGAACCACTCAGAACAGGATACAAGTATTTCAAACAAGTAGAGGAACTGATTCTGAGAAGAACGAAATCTTAAACGTGGAAATCGGACCTCGAACGGACCCTAAACGGGTCAAAAACGACAACTCTGACTCAAATCAGATGTCTGGAACACCTTCCAGATGTCTTAAAAAGTGGTCCAGGTCTTACCTCACTCTGCGCTGCTCTTCAGACGTCCAGGGATTCTGTTGAACGGTCTAGACCTAGTTCTAGACGTTCGACCACCTCTCCGGACGTCTGGAGACGCTTTCCGTCATCTAGTAACTTGCCCAGATGTCTGAACTGCGTGGGAGGGCGTGTCCCCGTACCTTCCCGAAATGAATCCTGCACGCGCAACGAAATCTTCCTCAACACGACACGTCTCAGAACCTTGGCGGAACAGCCTGCATGGCCGTATCCGCAAAAAGAGGTATAGGAGGAAATACGTACCTCTCAGTCGTCTGGAGCTCCCTCCAGACGTCACCTACGTCGTCTGGATGTAGGTCTAGACGTTTGATTCTGGGAAAAATTCCCAGAATCAGAACCTCCTTCGTCTTCTTCCCTCTGCGCGCGGCCGCGCCGCGCTCGTCCGCCCACTGCTTGAGCTGCAATAGCACCGGGGGAACCTCCCCAGCACAACACTCCTCTGCGCACCCGCTGGGCGGCCTCAAGCTGCTCCGGCGAGCTCTCTCCCTCAAGGCACGCGTGCTCTCTCTCCTCTTCCTTCTTGCTGCACCTCTCCTCTCCGCCACTGCACCCGGCAGCAGCGACGGTTCGCTCTCGCGCTCGCACTGGAGGAAGGAGGAGACGGGTGGATGTGGGTGGCGTAAGGGAGAGGAGGATATAAGTAGGCATGGGGGGGGAAGGAGCTGCAGGTCGGCGGGTTTTTAGTCTACGCGCGGCTCGCGCACAGACTCGCGATCGTACGCACGCAAAAATTTATTTTCGAACGTCTGGACCAACTCCCAGACGTCTTAAAGTATTTGATGCCTCGGGTCTTAACAGCAACCGACCAGGATCCTTGGGTGACAGAACTAGCCAAAAAGCCATAGATGTAGTCAACCAAGGAACCTGAGCAAAGTGAAGCAAGTTCACTCTGTAATTCCCTATTGGAGGGGGTGAGATTTGCGTAATACGAACAATAAAGTGGAAATTATAATATTAATCACACAAAAAACAACAAACACAAGTGCACAAGCATTTTTAGGTGGAAACTCAAACCTGGGTAAAAACCACCACCTAAGTCTCTGGACTTAGGATTTCCCGATCGATCGAGTTGATCAAATCCACTGAGTCATTTAAATGAGGGTGACTCAACCTCTTACAACTACGCTACTATGTACGAGGGTAGCATTCCTCAAAACCCCCCTCTTCACGATGAGTATTTAGTCTAGCGAAGGAGATGAGAATTTGCAAAGCGAATACCCAACCAATGATTATAAACTACAATAATCCTATAGAGCCACAAAGTAAATAATTAAATCTAGCTACTATTGGAAAATGATCTTCCCTTTGGTGGAAGTGTGTTGGCTTGGCAACATGGGTGCGTGATCCATGCAAAGCATGACGACACTCTCGTATTTGACGGCGGGAGAGCACGTGCACAACAAATGTGGTGCTCTCTAAAGTGGGCTAGAGGATCTCAGAGAGCAACAACACTTCTAAATGGTCTTCTTCTCTAGGACACAATGTGAGTGAAAGTGGTAATGCTTGATGTGTCTTGAGTGTTTCTAAGTGTATGTAACAAGGGAGGGCTCCCCCTCTATTTATAAATGGCTTAGGAAGGCTTTGGAAGACCTTGGAAGGGTTATATAGCCGTTGGGAACAAACCCAAGGCAGATTAGGTCGGAATCTGGGTCATTAATGATTCTAATAGGGTAATCAGACATCTGGCTCTAATATTAGATGTCTGGTAAACAAGTATAAGACGTCTGGAAATAAGATTAGACATCTAATACTAAACGATTTCCTTCTTGACTTGGTTTAGACCTAAACAGGGTTCTTGTGTAAGTTGGTCAAACGACTTGTCGGATGTCTGGTACTAGTTCTGGATGTCTAGAAACCTAGATTACTGAGGGAATGGATTTCCCGTGGCACAAACAACTATATTATTGATGATATGTGATTTTGGCTTAAACGAGGCCTAACGTTTATTTATCAGATATCTGAGGTCCTCTATGGACATCTGATAGAAGATTAAAGGTTAATCCTCAACGATTATATTTCTACGCCAACGTTCCACTAATTAGACGTCTAGCAATGTCATCAGACGTATGACTAAGGGCTGGACGTCTAAACATGGCAGACAGAGAGTGGTTTCCAACCTAAGTGTTTTTGGATGTCTGATCAAACAGTCAGACGTCTTAAAGTCAAGGATCAGACATCTGATGTTGAGATTGGACGTCTAATTAGGTTATCTGATGCCTACTTTGATTTTCTAAGTTCTCTAAGAGTTGTCTAAGTATCCTAAGATTGAGTAAGTGTTCCTAGGACTGCTGTATTATTACTTTGAGGCTCTTTAACATATTATCTAGAAAAAAAAAGAGTAAAGAACAAAAACAACAATTACGGAGTACAAGACAAAAGAACACCTATCATATTCTTCTGTCTTCTAGCTCTCGCTCTACGCGAAGCTCCTTCTCCTCCAACGAGCTCCTCCAATCCACCATGGATGCGAGCTCTTCACACTTGTATCCATTTGCAATTGACTTAAAATCTTGGATTCAAAAGTAAATGTTAAATACAAGTGTTTTGTTATCATTAAAATTACTTATCGTGGTGCCCTTACACCAACACACTCAAGTCACCCAGTGGAAAATACCACGCTGCTCAATATCCAAGTAGGGCACCATGTCCAACCACCAAGACAACGAATCCCAAGCAACGTTGACACAAGAGGAGAAATGATGTAGAGACAAAGTGGGACCTCGAGAAGTAGAGAAAATGATTACACTCCCCAAAAAAACCAATGATTACACATGATAATTTGGATGTTAAACTCCTATAAAAAGGGTTCATGGTGTGCAGAAAAAGGGTAATCACTAACATTGTATAAAAAAGAAATTATAGTGTATTTTTGAGAGTTAAATCTCCTCCCCCACGTTATATCATATAAGTGGAATTTGATTACCAATCTTATATATCTTGTGCGATTAGTTGTTATACTTTTATGTGGATTTCTATAGAGCTCGATCATCTGGCATCATTGAAGGGAATCTTGGATGCTTGTCGGTTGAAAAGGGAAAGGAAGAGAGAATGGGAGAAAGAAGGGACGAGGAGGAAGAGAGAAAAAGACAAGGAGAGAGAGGGAAGAACGTGAGATGAGAAAATGAGAGAAAAGGAAAAAAAGAGAGGGGAGGGAGAGGTGTAGGGACTTGATATTTTTTTGGTGTGAGATGTGCGTTAGCAAAGTTGAAAAGGAAAGATAAAGAAAGAGTTGAGGTGGAAGTTGATTGAGTTGTTTTTAATTGATTTTGTGTAAGAATGTTACATGAGTTCAAATATATATGTTATCTATATATTATATTAGAAACATATGTGTAAGAAAAACTTATATTATGAGTGGATCTATTTATAACTTACATGGAGGTGCATACATTGCTTATAAGTAATTATATATTGGTACTTATGTAAGCATATGTTGGAGTGTGTGGGATATATTTATATATACATGTTTGGAAGTGTACTTGGGTACGCGAGAGGGTGAATATGAGTGTTGGTAAAGTATGCAGGAGCATACAAATAACGCGTGCATGTAAATTTTGGTAATCAATTATTTTGGTGTTGGGATTTTCGTATCAAATAGGTGACGGAGTACATGGCGCCTCAGGATCGTTGGGACACACTCCTGAGCTTGGACCTCGTGACCTACGAGAGACTTAGATTGAAGGTCGGTTATGGATCGAGCAAGCTTTGAATACACGTGTTTTTAGGTAAACTGCCTTCCATCTTACTTTTATGTATTTTAGATTGTCGAATTTTCATCTTTCCCTTGTTGATTTGGAAGTCAATTCATATACCTATTAAGTTAATAACCTTGTAAATTTCTCTAATTAACAAATTGAGAGTTACTTGCTTAACTAAAAATGTCTGATAATTATTTTGAGACAAGTTGTTGAAATAAGATATTATTTAACCTTAGAACTTAGAAAATAAATATGGGAATTCTTGCTTTGTTTTGATAAAAGTAAAAGGAATTTATTTGCTTATAGATGGACAAATTACATGAAATATAAGTTGCTGTGAAATTGATAATTGGTGATCATGTTCTACCGGTGGATATTTTTTTTAATTGAAAATTTTGTATGAAAGATATCTAGAAAATAAAATATTAATTATGAATTATTGTAATATCGCTTTCTTGTATTAGAAAGAGGTAAATGTGGAAATAGAATAGAGGTGTCAGAAATGTCTAAAAATAAAATATACTAAGTTAGGGAGTAACATGCCTCCTTGGTACCTTAGTTAAGACATGTAACACCTTATATATCACTAGGGCTAGTGCATGGTTAAAAATAAATTAAGTAATAGTGGATTAACGAGTAGGGATGATCTCACTTTGTGGATGCAAAGATTATTTTTGAGTACAAGCTTTCTTTTGTAGGGAGCTATATGTCACGTCATGATTAAGATGAGAGATGGCAAGGCATGTCGAGTTGGTCACCTGATGTGCATCGTTAAATCTCACCTCAAGTTTTGACAACTAGGGTTAACAGAAAATTTTCAAAAAATAAATTTATATTTTAAGGAAACACGAGAAATGAAAGGAAGTATAATTATATTATTTAAATAAACAATTATGGGATTGTCCTTCCCTTTACAATTTCCTAGATCGATGCTGTTACTCATTTTTATTTGACACTTTATTGAGCTCTTTAGCTTACATTGTTCCCCGTTGACTTCCGACCACGAGTTAGCAGGTCTGCGAGGCTCTCCAGTTGATACAGTAATTCTTTACGTTAAGGTAGTGTTGTTTTTGTAGTATTTCATTTTTGCTACACTTTTTCTCAAAGGTGATGTGTTTCCATCTTGAAAGGAAGTCATTTCAGCTTGTACTACACTTTACTTTAGTTATTTCCCTTGCACTACTATTCTATTTGTGCTTTAGCTTATGTATGGAAATGAATAATTTTTTTTATTTCTTTAATCTTTGCACTATTATTGCTTGGTTGTTATGTGTATACTTTTTGTTGTGCAACGACATGACGATCCAAGTTAGTCTAGAATGTTATAACTCGATCCCTCGAGGCCAAGTTGTTACAAGGCTAAACACTGCGATTGGCTGGTCTTTGACCACCGTTCCCTACTCTAAAGTCGCCTCCTCTTGCTCCTTTATTGTCGCCTACTCTTTCTAAATTGCTTGATTCGTGAGGGCATGAGCCTCCCTCTCCATGGTGGACTCTAGTAGGGTGGAGTCTAGATCTACCAAGGTGAGAGTGTGCATGCCACTCTCAATAACCACTACCGAAGTCATGTGAGTTACCTCTAGCTTGGGAGCTTCATGCAAAGCCTCCTCCTGGGTAAGGGACCTTGCTTTAGAGGTAGTGCCTGCTTGCTTCTTAGTTGGTTGTTCTCTCTTGCCAAAAGTAGAGCCCAATCCCCTCTTTTTCTTCAACTACTCCTCGGGCTTCATAGTCATGAAGGCCATGAAACTTGCAAAGATAGAATAAAGTTAGATCAGCATGATAAACCCAAGAGAATAAGCTCTTGAGCACTCATTGGTGCCTAGATAGTCATCCGCAAACCATGGCAAGATCCGCCAAATGTCCTTCGATGCAAGCTTCTATTGGACTAAGACTCCAAAACCTTCCAAGGTATCCATCTCATCTTTGAGTTGTGAGCTGAGGGTAGTTGGACATCTCGTTTAGGAGGACCCTACTAGCTATTTAGAACACGAAGGGGCTTGCCATTGTTTACAATAAAGAAATGAAAATCATGCCCCTTTAGGGTATTCGGTGGATCTACAAGCTGGTAGCCCGATTTCTCGCCAGAAAGGTGTATGTCTCAGTCGATGGATGACCTTTCTTCATTTTCCAAGAAAACGAGGTAAAGAGCTGTTGGAAAAGATCTAGTCGGGGCTCTATCCTAAGGTTAAGATAGACTGCCACAAAGGCATTAAGAATCGGCCAACAATTCAATCCAAGTTGGGACGAGGTGATATTATAAAAAGAATGGAAGGCTACAATGAAGGGATTGAATGGGATACAAAGCTCATTCTCTATGGCATATTTGGAAATAATAAATTCATTGATCTAGCTGAGCTTGCATAACCTCAACTGGTCCCCCACTACAGTATACTTGACCCCGCTTAGGCTGTGTCTCATAAGAAATCTCCTTATCTCCTCTTCACTACGGATTGAAAAAGGAAAATTGTATAAGGCGACAATCTCGTCGCTTACCTACCCAGAATAAGAGTTCTTATCTTAGTTGATTGACAACATTATTAAATCTAGTTGGAGGGAGCTTGCTTCAATTAAGCCAAAGAATGCAGGGCCAGTAGCGCAATCACTCCGACGCCGAGAGTAAAATTCATTACTACCCTCATGTTCCGACCCAAACTCAGTGATGCGAAAATACGCTAATTTGTAATTAAGATTTTCAAATTATTGTAACACACGAATTCGCAAACGCTTTTAAATTTATAACCTAAATAGTGAAAGTATCTAGGGTCATCCAAGGAGGTAAATTGTTGCAAATTCAGATCTCTTACTTGAAAAATAGGAAATCAACTTTCTTTTTGATATTTTTTAATATAAGATTTTTTTGAAATTTTTAAATAATAGGCGATTATGCAAATGAACGCAAGTAATAATTACACCTAGATGCTAATGCTACTACCTAAGTGACACAAAAAAGCCTCTCTCTAAGAATACTCTAGGCACGTGGAGGCCTAGGGTAATTAAAGAAATGAAGTGAAAAAGTGTTAGAAGTAATAATTAGCAAAGATGTAACAAAAATGAAAAGAAGGCAACTTTGATTGAATAGAATTATGTTTTACAAAAACATGTAGAGGAATGCTTCTACTCTAAATTGCAAAATACAAAAGGAGTAAAACACAAATCCTCTTGATATATTGGTGAAGAAGAGAGGCTTATTGCTCTAAGCCTAGCTGCTCCTTGGCTTGAAAAGATCTTCTTTTCATTCCTTGGAAAGCTCCTCCAAGTTGCTATCGTCCTCTTTGGAAAGCCCTAAGGGGGCGCGTGCCTTGGCTGCTCCAAGGTGGATGCTCTCCACCTCAAATGTCTCCTCCAAGGGTGGGCGTGTACCACCCTCAAGATCCTCCTCCTAGGGTAGGCATGTACCCTAGATCTTCTTCCTTTGCCTAGCGATCCTCCTTGTTGCCCTTGGCTTGGAGCAAGGAAGAAGGGAAGAAGAAGAAGGCACCAAGGAGGCAAGGGATAGCCTCCTTAATCTTCTTCTTTCCTCTCCATCCTATGGTCGACTATATGGTATGCGTAGGTAGAAAATTATGCAGCCAAAATGGGGGGTGTTGGTCTTTTTATAGGAGTGGAAGGGGGTTAAGGGTAGTTAATGGATGGAGGGCTAGGATGGGTTGTAGAGGGTGGTTAGGAGATCCTAGGGTTGATAATGGGTAGCGCCAAAATGGGGGGATGCTTGGAATTTGGCGCCAACCCTAGGTGGGGACTAAGGTTAAGGATTGATGGTGGTAGGGTTAGGTGGTGTGTAGGGTATGTGTAGGGTTAGGATGGTGTTGTAGGGTGGTGGTTGGTGAATGGAGGGTAGACATAAGGTGGCGCCAAAAGGAGGGATGTATGGAGTGGTGGTTATGGTGGGGTTAAGTTGTTTTGGTGCCACTTTAGGATGGTTAAGGGAGAGGGTTAGGTGGCGCCAACCCCAGGGTTCTAGAAGGTGGGTAGGTGTAGGGTAGGGATGGCCTTATAAGGTGGTGGTTATGTGGTGGATGGCTAAGGGTAATTGGCGCCAAGTTTAGGAGGGTTAAAGGTGGCACCACTAGATGGATGGTGGAGATAGGTTAAGGGGGAATGTGTAGGGTGGATGATGGGGCTTCAAGTTGGCTCCACCTTGAAGGGATGTGAAGGCTTTTTTGGCACCAACTGGAAGTGGGTTAAGGTGGTGGTTATGGGTAGTTTTGGAGGGAAAATTAGGTGGCCTTTGGTGGTGGTGGTGTGAAGGGTCATGAGGGTTGGTGGCGCCAACTAGGAGTGGACTAGTTAGCTTGCTTAAGTGGTGGACTTGGAGTAGTGGTTAGGGTGAAGTTAGGTTAGGGTTTAAATGGATGCCCATAGAGGTGGAGCTGGTTAGGGTTTAAATGGATGGCCATAGAGATGGAGCTGGTTTTGAGCATAGCTAAGCTAGCTTAACTAATGCTTGAGTAGAAGAAGAGGTAGGAAGGATTAGGGTTTAGGGAGGAGGAGCTGAGGGAGAAGCCTTGATCTACCCTGAAGCTTGTGGGAGCTATCATTTGCTGAAGAAGTCCTTGTAGGAGCTCAACTACTCTACTTCAGCTAGCTAGTTCTTTACTAGCTACTGAATTGAGTAGGTCGAGCTGGGTTGAGCTGGTATCAACTATTCTGGAGCTGGGGGGAAGCTGGTTGTGGACTTCTCTGCTGAGCTAGCTTAGCTGGCTAAAAACTAGCAGCTAAGCAAGTTGATTGGAGCTCCAGTGAGCTAAGAGGAGCTAGGTGGAGCTTGAAAGAACTGAGTTGGAGTTGGAATGAACTCATGTCAACTCAGTTGAGCTAGCTAGGGCTCCCAATGAACTAATTGGAGCTAAGATGAGCTACACTCGACCAAGTTGAGTTGAATCTGAGCTAAGTTGAGCTGATGCCAACTTAGTGAAGCTAGTTAGAGCTCCCAGTGAACTAAATGAAGCTGGGATGAACTAGACTCAATCAAGTTGAGCTGTATCTGAGCTAGGTTTAGTTAGGATGAGCTGCCCTGAGCTGCCAACCAGCAGGATGAGCTGAATGGAGCTAAGTGGAGCTAACCTTAGCCCAGGTAAGCGAGTATCCAGCTATGTGGAGCTGGATCTGGCTAAGTCCCAACTGAAATGAGCTTCTTCTCCACCATTTATCTTCACGAGTGTCATGGTTTTAGGGTTCTGCTTATTTGTTTTAACCCTAATACTCAAATAAACATGTTAAAAATAACAAAACAATGCAATGTATGCCTAACCTATGTGATGCCTAAATGCAACCCAAACTACTGTTTGCATAGTTATCATCATCAGCCATAACTAGCTTTATTTAGTCATATTCCATCATTAAATGCTCCTACATAACTGCCAAAGAGCCCTAATTCATTGCAAATCCATTCTGAGGGAAATATAGTAAACCAGGGTTAAAATTGTAATTTTACCATCATATCAGGAATGCAAAATAATCGTGGGTTTCTCCCGAGGTTAATTAAGGGTCAAATGATCTTAAGAGTCTAACAAGTGGGTTAGTACAAACAGAAATGAGTTTTCACGTGTTTTGAGAATTAAATGACTTCCGAAATCCTAAAAACAGACTCGCTTAATCTACTGAGGTTCTGGTCAAGATAAAATTTACCTAAGCCCTCTAAAATTCATAGAAAAGTATCCTTTAGGATTTGGTACTTTCAATTTGGCCATCAGAACCTGTCTTGACCCAAAATAGAGTCTCAGACAGATATTTGCCATAATTTGGATTTTTGCATAAATTACCCATACAAACAATGTCAAAACCTAAATCTAACTTCACCATTGGATTCCTTGGGTCCAAATTAGGTTTGTACCAAAATTTGGGCCCAATCTGAGATCATCTTGACCTAGTTTGCAATTTGATCCTATCTGATTCTTTTATCTCACACTCATGCCCCTAACTTTTGAATTCCTAACAAATAGGCCCCCATATTTGTTGTCTTCTTCATGAATAGGTCCCTATCGTCATGAAATCCTATTCCTACAACTCCGCCAACCTTAATTTGGCAAGATCTCCATAATTTCTTGACGAATCCCTCTCAAAATTGAAAGGGAAACTCGTCAAGTAATTGTCTTCCTTTTCAGCTAGATCCAAAGCTTCAGATCTCGCCCAAATCCTCATGTGAATCCTTCAAAGGAGTGGGTCTCCTATTCCAACAACATTCCAAGCTTAGAAAGCTTTCTTCCCAAGCTCTAATCACCCTCTCACTGCCTATATAAGACTCCTCAGGGCAGACCGTGCCTCTCAGCTAGGTTTAAGGCCACAAAACCCTCTTCCACTCCCACAGCCGGCTCCAACCTATGCTTCGGCGAGCCTCCTCAATCCCGTTCTTCTGGCCCTCAGATGATCAAATCGAGTGACCCGTCTTCTTCCATATCTTCCTCCGCCTCTCGCTGGCCAAAGTGAAGGCATCCAGACCTCTCCTTCCTCGTTGTCTCCCTCATCGGAGAGCTTCTCATCTCCGGTGCGGCCAATCAAAGCCGGCACCAATTCCTCATCCCCATTGTCCTTTAGTTAGGTTAACACCCTTCTCTCTCCTTCTACTCTATCCCCTACTCTTTATTCTCCAAATCCAACCACCAACGACACCGAACGCCTTCATCTCCTCCATCTCCGGCGACCACTCCGGCGAGGGTTCCCGCCCGCTACACACAACCATCCTCCTCGCCAACTATTCCACAAGCTCCACCAGCTCACGCCCTACAAAACCCCTATCCTATTCCACCCTATTGCCCATCCAAACACCCCGACAACCAAACCCACCTTCACACGTTGTACTCGACTCCGACCGGCCACTACACGCCCTCTCACAACATGCCACGACCACCACCGAATTCGTCGTCGACCGGCAACGCTTCTGAATGACTTTAATGAGGTTGAAAGACCGTGTTTTTGGTTTCAGGCTCACGACCCTCTGCACCATGAACGGAGCTGCTTCGAGCGAGTTCCAGCAGTGCCCATGAGGTCCCAACTCCAGGGATATGCCCTGGGGGATGCGGTTTAGCCTCAGGAAGCCTCCCAGGCATCCAATTGAAGCTGCCAGGGTGCACTCACGCTCCAATTGAGGAAGGAGTACCTACAGCTATGTATGCAAGAAAGAACGATGTGGGATAGTCCTACATCGTGAGTTTACGAAGCAACTGCCCGGTACAAGTTGATTCAGTCTCCCGACCCGGTTGCCCAAGACACCAGGGGCCAGGTCCATGCTTCACGAAACCATGCGCGCCTCGCCCGCGATGCATGCCCATGGGTTTGGCCAATGCTGAAAATCCGATAACCCGATTATGGATCCGATTAGTGTTTGGCTTTGAGAAACGAGGAAGGAAGGACGAGAGAGAGAGGGTAGGGGGTTTTTGCCCTTTGTTGTGTTCTCTCAACACTTAGTCGTGAGCAGGTTGGTTTCTCCTTGTGTTGTGAAGAAGGACAGGTACTGTAGTTGAGACTTATTTAAGCCGTCTGATCTGAGGCTTGTTCATCTGATAGAGTGCACTGTGCACTTGGCTTGCGTGGAATAAACGGGGTTTAGGCACTGTTCAATTATTTAGATTATTCAATAATTAGTATATACATGTATCCAAGCTAATAATTGGTGATTCAAATCACCATTATTTTACCTTAGCTTTCTTTTTGCCATGCATACATATTGTTAAACTCATGCTTTACATTGATTATCATTTCTAAGTAATTTATTGGCTTATTTCTTATGCTTATTTACTTGTTAATCAAGATTAGCAATTGAATTCCATATTTGCTTCCAGTGAACGACCTCGGACTTCCATTCGAGTATAAATTCTATTTATTTTTAACGCTGATTCAATCTATACTACAACGCATCGATTTTAAAATCCGATTCAGAGCGACTACTAATCCTAAGAGTTAGGTTTGTTTTAGGACATAAGAATGATGATAAACTGGCATTTATCACCTGGGTTCTCATGGAACTCAAGGTTAGATTGCCTCGACTAACCCATGACCTAGTCGTCCATCAAGAAATATAACAAAAAGTAAATCAATCCATGTATGCAACATAGTTGATCATTAATTAAAAGACAGAAAGAAAGACTATAATCGTAAACAACGTCACAAGAGAAAAGTTCTCAACATAGCTATCACAACCACAATGAAAAGACAAAAACATAATTACTAGTCTCAGGCATGGAAATTCATGACAACGAGAAGAAATAAGTCACGCTACAGCAGATACGAAAAGGATAACTCACTAAGGCTAGGCTCGACTAGGCCAAGCTCCCTCTACAGCCGGGGGTACTGGCTGTTCACCTCCTTGACCTGAACAAAAGTGGTAGTCGTCAGTAAAAGCTAAGTAGAGTGACAAGCAAAAAATCAACTAATGCAATCTAATTTAAAAGCAGTAAATATTTCAGGCAATAGTAAACATTCACACATTTCCATATTTTGTTTCCATTTCTAGGTACTAACTGTTTAGTGTTTCGAATATTCTAACAAAGGGTCTCGTTATTTCTTGGTTCACATGTTCCCTAACGGAACAATCTTGCTGTAGTTTTTCCCACGATGTAGAATGTGCCGTGGTACTCTCCTGGCCGAGAGAACACCCTACGTTTGTCCTACACCCGGTCTACCATCCTGGGGTCATGGTCGCAACTTAGCGGTGAATACAACGCATGTGATAAACACACGGGAAGCTACCCCACACTTGCACGCGGTTAGTCCTTTCCACTAACGGATACGCTCTAAGTTGTACAACACAGAATAGAATAGGGGTCACGTCCCTCACCAGTCTGCGTACTCTCGCCCAACCATCCCGATTGACCCAGTGGACGTAATAAGAGTCGATGTAGGGAGGCCATTCCTACCCTGGGTCCCAACCCAAGGGAAGGCTAGCTCTCTCCCTACACAAGGGATGAGTAGCTCTTCGATACGTGCATACCTGAGGGCCACCTCACTCCCATCAGAACAACACCTGGCCATTTAGGCACTTACAAAAGTACTCCTCATAGGAACACTCCACTATATACAGTCTGTTAATTTTCCAATTCAACAATTTGATCATAGAGGTAACTACCATGCACAACTCAATCGCTACTACTTAGAGAGACAAGAACCTACCCATCATAAGAATCCTTTATAGTTAACGGTAAAGTTTCTGGCCTTTAGTATTAACATCCCATTTATATTTCCAAAATCAATACATGTTTAACAAATAGAATTAAATATGTAATTATGCACAATACGGTAGCAAGCATGGTACGAGCTATCCAGAGATCAGAACTTATGGGAAAAAGCGCCAGCCAACAACAATTTATCACGCACGTATTGCCAAGATGATAAATTAATATAGAAGAGGAAAGAAAAATAAAGAAAAGACATACTAACTTGGCAACTACTTGGAAACATGCAACCACATAGCTATACGTTAGTAAATGAGAAATACGACAGACCCCAAATCACAAGTTAACATGCGGTGATACATGACAATGAATGAAATAGGAAATATGATAGTGAAAATCTCACACAGAGCTAAAACTAATTAACTAGCTTAATATCGCATATTTAGACAAGTTGAGGAAAAGGACCCACTCTACCTAGGGGTGCAAGAGAAATGGGGGCATGGGTAGCTTGCTCGTTCCTCCAATAACTGTTGCTCCCTCCCTCGATACTCGTGCCAATCTCAATTGGGTTCCTAACATATTTATGAGTTCACGAGAAATTAGACAACCTCGTTTTGAGCTTTAATGGAATGTTTCAGTACCCACAAGTACTCCAACAGTAAAAGAAATGATGCCTAAAAAAATAAACTTGATACCTTTCTAACGAGTATTTGCTCGTGTGAATCCAAGGTTGTTTGAGCCTCGAATCGGCTCGAAACGAAACCCACGCACCGCCTCGCAAGCAAACGCACCTGCAGATGCAAAACAGCTCTAAAACCCGCCTCGGCAAACAGGCCACACACTACGTGCAATACAGGGCCCGTGCCTTTCCCCTCCTCACGCCGCGTACACCGAAACCTCAATCCATGCAAGGCTACCTCGGCACGCGTGCAGCTCAAAGTTCGCTACACCAGTCCACAGTCTCGCGATCCCACGCGCTAGCTCCCTCGGGAAGCTGTGTCTGGTTTCCCCCTCCCACCTTTCCCACCTTGTCCCTTGATGAGAAATTGAGGAGGGAGAGAAAGAGCGTAAGGGAAGCCTTGGGTGCTTCCCCCTCCGGAACCGCGTGTACGCAGCAAAGGGGTGGGGTCTGCACCTCCCTCTCATCCTCTTTCCTGCTCACACAACTCACAAGGATGCATGCCGCTTTCTCTCCTGAGGTGGTGGAATGGTGCCGCTCGAGGCAACGTGAAAAATGAGGATGCTGCGGAAAATGAGGGTGGGGGCTTTTAGGGTTCGTAAAGAGAAGGTGGGACTGATAAAATATAGGGGATGACCCTGGATTTTGGCTTTGTTTACAGGTTCTAACGTAAGAAACCCAGCGGCGAAAAAATTGTTAGAAACCCTCAGATGTCCATTTCAACTGGTGAAATTTTACTGAAGCTATTATGGGGTCATTTTAACATAACAAACTTAAAGAAAGTTCCGTCCCCAAAACTTAAGCTAAACTAGGATGCAAAAATGAATAAGACGTGCACATAACAAACTTAAAGAAGATTAAGGTCGATCAGAAAATTCGTACCCCCAAAGAGTTCTGAGTACTGGTCCCGAATCGCCGCCTCAGGCTCCCACGTCGCCTCCTCATGTTGCTGGCTCCTCCACAGGACCTTCACCAATGGCACCTCCTTCTGTCTCAAAGTCTTAACAGCTCTATCCAAAATCTATATTGGCCTCTCGGGGTAGGACAGGTCATCACCCACCTCAATGCTCGCGTGGCTCAAAATGTGGCTGGGATTGGCGACGTACCTTCTCAGGTTGGGCACATGGAACACGTTGTGTATACTTGACAGCTAGGGTGGAAGGGCAAGTCAGTAAGCAACGAGTCCCACCAGCTCTAAGACCTCAAAAAGTCCTACAGATCTCAGTGCGAGCTTTCCTTTCACCCCAAACCGCTGTAAATCCTTCATGGGTGAAACACGGAGGAAGACATGATCTCCAATCTCGAACTGTACCTTTTAATGCTTTCTATCAGCATAGCTCTTCTTCCTGCTCCTAATGGTACAGAGTCGCCTGAGAATCTACTCTATCACCTCCTGACTCTGGCAGATCAACTTAAGACCAACCTTCCACTTGGTCCCAACCTCGACCCACCTCAGGGGAGCCATACACTTCCGCCCATACAATGCCTCATAAGGTGCCATGCTAATACTTGAATGATAGCTGTTGTTGTATGCAAATTCTGCTAAGGGCAAGTGCTCCTCCCAGGAACCTCTCCAGTCTAGTACACAGGCGCGCAGAAGATCCTCAAGTGTCTGGATGGTGCGCTTTGACTGTCCGTCAATCTAGGGATGGTAAGCAGTGCTGAACCTCAAGTGAGTCCCTAAACCCTGTTGGAACTCTCCCCAGAACTGGGAAGTGAAACGAGTATCTCTATCGGATATGATCTCGTGGGGAACTCCGTGAAGACGCACCACATCCCTGATATAGCACTCTGCTAATTGTGCTAGCCCAAAGGTGACTCAAATTGGCAAAAACTGCGTCATCTTCGTCAACTTGTCCATAATGATCCAAATGGCATCGTGTCCCCACCGCGTAACTGGTAACCCCACTAACAAATCCATAGTGACACTCTCCCACTTCCACTCTGGCACAGGAAGTGGCTGTAAAGGACTTGCAGGCCTCTGGTGCTCATCCTTTACCTGCTGGCATTCCAAGCACTACTGCACAAACTTCCCAACATCCCGCTTCATCCCCTTTCACCAGAAGTCGCGTTGAAAATCGTGGTACTTTTTAGTGTTCCTGGGATATATAGTGAACCTAGACCCATGTGCCTCTACCAAAAGCTCCCTCAACTACCCCTCATCCCTAGGGACGCACAAACGCCCCCTCATGTGCAAGATCTCATCAGTGAAAGTGAATTCTCCGAGGTCTCCTGTTAATACCCTATCCCGCAGAGCCTGCAAATATGAATCAGCCATCTACCCAGCAATGATGTGATCTAAGAGCTCAGGTCGTGTCTGCCTTATCATTGTCGTTGCCCTACAGTGTCCACGTAGCCCTTGAGGTCGCCAACTGCCCACCTCCTGCATGAGATGCCAACTTTGTGCCTGTAAACTAGCCAGGTGGGCGGTTGTCTTTCGGCTCAAGGTGTAAAGCACCACGTTGGCCTTCCCCAGATGATGAGAGATGCTGCAGTCGTAGTCCTTCAGGAGTTCTAACCAACACCTCTGTCTCACATTGAGCTCCTTCTAATCAAACAGATACTTGAGGCTCTTATGATCCGTGAAGATCTTAAAAGTCTCACCGTATAGGTAGTGTCCCCACATCTTCAAAGCAAAGACAACAGTTGCTAGGTCCAAGTCATGAGTGGGGTAGTTATGCTTATGGGGCTTTAGTTGTTGCGATGCGTAAGCGACAACGTAGCCCCACTGCATGAGCACACCACCCAACCCTTGCAATGAGGCATTAGTGTAAACCATAAACCCGCCACTGCTGTCTAGAATGGTGAGCATAGGAGCTGAAGTTAGCTTCCCCTTCAACTCCTGAAAACACACCTCACACTTGTTCATCCAAGTGAAAGGCACGTCCTTCCTAGTCATCTGTGTCATAGGACGTACAATATGGGAAAAACCTCTAATAAATCACCGGTAGTAGCCTGCTAGCCCCAAGAAACTATGTATCTCTGTCACTGTGCGTGGCCTCTCCCACCTGAGCACGACCTCAATCTTAAGTAGTAGCCTGCTAGCCCCAAGAAACTGTGTATCTCTGTCACTGTGCGTGGCCTCTCCCACCTGAGCACGGCCTCAATCTTAGCTAGATCCATAGCTATCCTGTCTCCCAAGACCACATGACCCAAGAAAGTAACCTGCCTCAGCCAAAACTCACACTTGCTGTATTTGGCATACAGCCTGCGTCGCCTCAAAGTGTCCAGGACCATGTGTAAATGCTCCTCATGTTGGGATTGATCTCGGGAGTATATTAGCACATCATCGATAAAAACCACCACAAACTGGTCCAGGTAGGGCCTGAAGTCGTAGTTCCTCAGATCCATGAAAGCAGCAGGGGCATTGGTCAGGCCAAACGGCATGACCAAAAACTTGTAGTGTCCATACCACGTCTAGAAAGTTGTCTTGGAGACGTCTGTCTCCTTAATCCTCAACTGGTGGTAACCCGACCTCAAGTCTATCTTGGAGAACACCGTGGCGTCTCTCAACTAGTCAAAGAGGTCGTTAATGCGGGGCAATGGATATTTGTTCTTGATGGTGACCCGGTTCAGCTGCCTGTAGTCAACACAGAGCCAAAGTGTGCCATCTTCTTCTTCACAAACAAAACAGGGGCCCCTCGGGGGGATGCACTAGGCCTCAAAAAGCTCTTCTCTAACAAATCCTGCAGCTAAGACTTGAAATCACGTAGCTCAAGTGGTGACATCCTGTACTGTGCAGTAGAGATGGGGTTGGTCCCCAGTATCAATGAGATCTTGAACTCAATCTCACGCTCAGGTGGTAGTCCTGGTAACCCCTCAGGAAAGAGATCGGGGTACTCGCAGACTACTAGAACACTCCGTAGGTTAGCTGCTGGGCTAGGCTCTGCTACAACACAAGCCACAAAGCCCTTACACCATTGGCTTAGTAGCTTCGCTACCCGAAGCACAGAAATACATCTAAATCCTCCGTCCATTGACTGACCATGGAACTCAAAAGGAGGCAACTCAGGAATGGAGAAGACATTCTTCCTCCCAAAACAGTCCACTAGGGTGTGATAAGAAGACAGCCAATCCATTCCTAGAATCACTCTGAAATCCTCCATCTGGATCACAATCAGGTATGTGGGGAGATTGTGTCCCCCTATCGTGACCTCACAATCAGTGAAGACCTCCTTTGGGACAAAACAATTATCCTCTTGGACCTCTAATCAGGAATGAATCCTCTAATAGTGTACTGTTTAGCCCCAAATTGACAACAAAACTTGTGGAGACAAAAGAATGTGTGGTACCAGAATCAAATAGCACGTAAACTAATCTGCCGAAAAATGTAACCATACCTGCCACAACTGAACCTGAAGCTCTGGCGTCTCTGTTAGTCAGGGAGTTGATGCGTCCCTCAACCCTAGGTGCAGAAGAGGCAGCCATGCTCTGGGTTGGGCGAGTAGTGGCTGGTTGGTACCCACCTCGTGACTACTGTCCTCCTCGAGCCTGGTAGCCATGATCGCTAGCCCGGCCTCTTGCGCTTGGTGCGGGGAGCATCTGGTATGCTCCTACCCTATACGAGAAGTCCCTCCTCATGTGGCATGGCTGGCTACACTGGTAGCGGAGTAAGGCATGACCTCCTCCCTCAGTCTGTCCTTGCTGGTAGCTAAGTGGGGGTTTGGTGCAGGCAACTGACCCTTGTCTGGGGCCTCCAAAGGTCACTGGTGGCCCCACAGAGCAGGGCGCCTCCCCCATAGGTACAGTGTGCCTCCTCTCCTGATGGTTCTGAGAGTGATCAAGTTGGTAGGGCCTCTTCCGACCTCCTCCATCGGTGTCTCACGCATTCGGGTTGGTCTCCTCGTAGGTCATCATTGCCTTGATCACGTGGAAGAATGTAGGTAGCTTCAAGGGCTTCACATACCCCCGTATAACAGGCCAGAGACCTTCAATGAACCTCCATAGGCGCTCCTCTGTAGTCGCAGCAGACGGGGCAAAGCATGACAGCTCTAGGAAACGTGTGCGGAATGCACTAACTGTCATTGCCCCTTGGTAGAGAGTGTGGAACTCCCACCTCCTTTGGTCTTGCCATGTCTGGGGAAAATACTGTTCGCATAAAAGAGCCACAAACTGGTTCCAGGATGGCTCTCCCCCCTCTTGACCTCAAACTGCCCACCACCACCTGTGCGTGACACTCTGCAACCGGTACATGGCAAAGGCCACACGGCACTCTGTAGGAGGGTGGAGTGTGTTAAAGATCTTCTCCATCTGCTCCAACCAATCCTCTGCCTCAAATGGGCTCTGCTCCCCCTAAAAGGAGGGGGGGCTTCAGCTTCCGGAACTATGTGAAGAGCTCGTGATGAAGCCATAGCAAGGGCACGGATACATCCCCTAGTAGAGAGGACTCCTGCTCAGTAGTGTCTGAAGGAGGTGGGGGTGGTGGAGGGTTACCCCTCCCCCTCTAGCTCGCTCGGCACTACAGTGACTCCCCTATCTCACGGAAGACTCCCTCCACATCCTCAGGAGGAGGTAGCAGCTGCTAAAACTCCACCCGTACGATGTCCCCAATCAGCTGAGTGAGGTCCTGGGCCTGGATGCCCTGAAGGAGGGGGAGGACGACCCCTGCCTTAGGTCCACACGTCCGTCTTTGCGACCACGCCCTCGACCATCCCCACGAGCTGCACGACGAGGCATCTCCTATAGGGATATGAAAGAAAACAAAGATCATTATTGACACAAGACCAATACAAGACTCAAGAGTGGAAATCAAGATAACACGTTGTGATGGCTACCGTAGCTACATTCACATGAGTGGTTACTTCCAAGGTGTTTGATTTATTTCTTAGAATGACTTTGTTCTGATACCATCTTGTTACGACCCAAACCCAACTGCTTGTGGAACCTGGGGCTGGATCGCTTTAACTAACCAAAGACCCAGTCGTCCATTGAGAAATATACCAAAAAGTACATCAATCCACGCATGCAACATAGCTAAATCATTAATTAAAAGACAGAAAGCTGAATAGTAGACTGTAATCGTAAACAGCGTCACAAGAGAAAAGCAAAGTTCTCAACATATCCATCACAACCACAATGACAAGACAGAAATAGAATTACTAGTCTTAAGCATGGAAATTCATGACAATGGGAGGAAATAAGTCACGCTACAGCAGATATGAAAAGGATAACTCACTAGGGTTCGGCTAGACTAGACCCAGGTCCCTCTGTAGCTGGGGGTACTGGCTGCTCGCCTCTATGACCTGAACACAACTGGTAGTCATTAGCAAAAGCTGAGTAGAGTGACAAGCAAAAAATCAACTAATGCAATCTAATTTAAAAGCAATAAACATTTCAGGCAATTGTAAATATTCACACATTTCCATATTTTGTTTCCATTTCTAGGTACTAGCTATTTAGTGTTTTGAATATTCTAACAAAGAGTCTCATTATTTCTTGGTTCACATGTTCCCCAACGGAATGATCTTATTGTAGTTTTCCCCACGATGCAGAACATGCACGTGGTACTCTCCTGACCAAGAGAACACCCCGCGTTTCTCCTACACTCGGTCTACCACCTTAAGGTCATGGTCTCAACGTAGCGGTGACTTCGGCACACGCGATAAACGCACCGGAAGCTACCCTGCACTAGCACGTGGTCAGTCCTTTTCGCTAAGGGGTACGTTCTAGGTTGTACAGCACATAATAGAACAGGGGCCGCACCCCTCGCCAGTCTACATACCCTCACCCGACAATCTCGGTTGGCCCAGTGGGCCTAACAGGAGTTGGTGTAGGGAGGTCATCCCTACCCTTGGTCCCAACCCAAGGGAAGGCTAGCTCTCTCCTTACACAAAAGGTGAGTAGCTCTCCTTGGTACGTGCATACCCGAGGGCCACCTCACTCCCACCAGAACAACACCTGGCCATCTAGGTGCTTACAAAAGTACTCCTCATAGGAACACTCCACTATATATAGTCTGTTAATTTTCCAATTCAACAATTTGATCATAGAGGTAACTACCATGCACAACTCAATCCTACTGCTTAGAGAGACAAGAACCTACCCATCATAAGAATCCTTTATAGTTAACGGCAAAGTTTCTGACCTTTAGTGTTAACATCCCATTCATATTTCCAAAATTAATACATGTTTAACAAATAGAATTAAATATGTAATCATGCACACTATGGCAGTAAGCATGGTACGAGCTATCTAGAGATCAAAACTTATGGAAAAAAGGGCCATCCAACAGCAATTTATCTATCCAGATTCAGGTCTCATGTTTCATAATTCATTTGTCATCCATATACAGGCAGCTCGTGATTTCATAGTTCAATTATCAATAACATACAACTGGTGGTTTCATAGGCAATTATTCATTAAATACAGGCAGCTCATATTCTAATAGGCAACTCGTAATTATAACACAGGCATTTGCTAATAATTTATCTTAACCACACATGCAAGTAAACAGTACAGTACAAATAGGCTCATTCATTTATCTACCCTAAGGTTCATTCCACATCCTAGAGTTCAATTCGGCTATTTCAACCAAGCACATTCTTATTTAAGTATTCATAACTGAATTAAATCACTTTATCGAGTATCACGGGAGGAATGGGGGCCTGTGCCCCAGATCTCGTCCTCTCCGCGGGCTTCGAACATGCCATAGGCTGGTAACCTATACCAGTGACCAATGTACATTAGACAGCTCAAAATAATAGGTACTCAACACGAATACGTAAAGGAACTCGAGTAGAAAACAACGGTACTTTGTTTGTGGAAATCCGATTCCGTTTGGGCCTCAAACAAGCCAAAAAAGTGGTTTCTGATCAAAATCAGACGTCTGGGACTAATCCCAGACATCCCTAGGATCATGAAGCGTGATAGGCCGACAACCAGTCCATCCCTAGGATCACATCAAAATCCTCCATCTGTATCACAATTAGGTCAGTGGGGAGGCCGTGTCCACCTATACTGACCTTGCAGTCCATGTAGATCTCCTCAGCTACAAACAACTGGCCACTTGGGCCTCTTATCACAAACAGATCCTCTAACAGTACACTGTCTTGCCCCAAACTAACAGCAAAACTCGTAGCAACGAAAGAGTGCGTGGCACCGGAATCAAAACGTACATACACTAATCTTCCAGAAACAGTAACCATACCTGCCACCACTGAAACTGAAGCCCTGGCGTCTCTATGTGTCAGAGCGTTGATACGCCCCTCAGTTCTCAGTGCAGACGAAGCCGCTACACTCTGGGTCGGGCGAGCAGTCGTTGACTAGTACCCTTCTTGTGACTGCTGCCCTCCCCTACGCGCCTGGTGATCACGACCACTAGCCGACCTCCAACACTCGGTGCGGGGAGCATCTGCTATGCTCCGGCTTTAAATCGGCAGTCCCTCCTGATGTGGCCCGGCTGGCCACACTGGTAGCAAAGGGGAACACGACCTCCTCCCTCAGTAGGTCCCTGCTAGCGGTTGGCTGGGGGTCCGTGTTGCCAACTGGCCCCTGTCTGGGGCCCCCAAAGGCCACTGATGGCCCCGCAAAATGAGACGGCTCTCCTACAGGTGTCGTGTGCCTCCTCTCCCGATGGCCCTGAGAGTACTCTGGCTGGTAGGGCCTCTTCCGTCTACTGTCAGTGTCTCGCACATCCGGGTTGGTCCCCTCGTAGGTCATGGCTGCCTCAACCACTCGTAAGGAAGTGGGCAGCTTCAGGGTTTGACATACCCCCGAATAGCAGGTCAGAACCCCTCAGTAAACCTCCACAGGCGCTCCTCCTCCGTAGACACAGCTGTCGAGGCAAAACGTGACAGCTCTAGAAAACGTGTGCGGTACGCGCTAATAGACATCGTCCCCTGGGGGAGTGTGTGGAACTCCCACCTTCTTTGGTCCTGCCAGGTCTGCGGAAAGTACTGCTTGCAGAAGAGAGTCTCAAATTGGTCCCACGTCGACTCTCTCCCCTCCTAGCCTCTGACTGCCCTCCACCACCTGTGTGCTACGCTCTCTAGCTGGTATGTGGCAAAAGACACGCGGCACTCCACGGGAGGGCGAAGGGTATCGAACACCTTCTCTATCTGCTCCAACCAGTCCTCTACCTCAGACGAGCCCTCATCCCCCTTGAAGGAGGGGGGCTTCAGTTTTCGAAACTGTCCGAAAAGCTCGTGGTACAGCTGCAGTGGGGGAACGGGCACACCTCCAGGCAAGGAGAGCTCGTGCTCGGAAGTGTCGGAGTGTGGTAGGGGTGGTGGAGGACCACCCCTCCCCCTTCTGCTAGTCTGGCACTGCGATGGTCTCTCTGTCTCATCGAGAACTCCCCCTCCACGTCCTCAGGGAGAGGTGGCCGTGGAGGTTGGTGGAGCTCCTCTCGTACGATGTCTCTAATCAGCTGGGCGAGATCCTGGGCCTAAACGCCCGGGAGAAGAGGTGGGTCAACGGGTACCTCAAGTCTGGCACATTCGCCCCTCCGACCTTGTCCACGACCGCGATCACGGCCCGCCTCGAGAACTCCCTGATGAGGCATCTCCTTGCATCGAGAAAAGACTCGAAACGAATATCAAACGATACGTTGTGGTGGCTATCCTAGTTATATGCACGTGAGTGGTTATTCTCAAGTCAATTGGTTCATTTCTTGGGACAACCTTGCTCTGATACCATCTTGTTACGACCTAGTTCCCGGATCCCTAAAGGACCTGAGACCGGCTCGCCTCGACTAATCCCAAGACCTAGTCGTCAAACAAGAAATAACCAAAAGCAGGAAAATAAACCACATTCACACATGCAATGTAATTAAGTAGAAGAAATGTACAAAGCAGTAAAGAAAATAGAACTGTTGTCTCAGTACATACCACCATAACAATAACAATGACAATAACAACGGAAAGCAGAAAGGAAACAGAAGTAGCAGAACAGTAACTAAGTGTCCATTACTTACTACAACAGTAGAGAAAAAGAAAGTGCTGGAGAAAGACTACGGTTGAACTCGACTGGGCCCAGCACCCTCTGCAGTCGGAAACTTGGGCAGCTCAACTCCTGGTCCTGGACAGTGTTATGAAAAGACAGAGTCAGCGAATACTGAGTAGAGTGGTATTTATATTATCTAAGTACAAAACAATAAGAAAAAACAACAGGTTTAATTCTCATTTCTATTTATCTGTTTTATATGTTTCCATTTCACCCATATCTCAAAGTATCCAGATATTTCTCGATCTTGCATGTTCCTCGTAGGAACGATCTTGATTGCAGTCTTTTCCGTAGAGTAGAAGGTACACGTGGTGCTCTCCTGGCTGGGAGAGTCCCCCGTGATAGTCCTACACCCAGTCAACCACCTCGAGGTCACTGTCAAGACGTAACGGTGACTACGGGACGCGTGATAAGCACACGGGTAGCTACCCCGCACTAACACGCAGTTAGTCATTTCTGTTAGCGGGTACGCCCAAAGTACAGCACGGAACAGTATAGGGCATTGCCCTCTCAGAACAGGGGTCTCGCCCCTTTATAGTCCGCGCACCCTCGTATGACTACCCCGGTTTGCCTAGAGGGACTAACAAGTCAGTGTAGGGTGGCTAGCTGAACCCCGAGCCCTGTGAGGTGGCTAGCTCCCTCCCTACACTAGTAGCTTACCTCGGTACCACGTACGCGAGGGCCAACAGGAGTCGATGTAGAGTGGCCAATCCTAACCCCGGTCTCAACCTAAGGGAGGCTAGCTTCGCTCTACACAAAAAGGGGACATTTGCTCTCCTTGGTACCACGTACTCAAGGGCCAACACACTTCCCGTCTACATTCCAGATTCCGTTTATCCATAGGAGTTCTACTCCTAATTCTCTGTAGGGTTCATGCTCATGTTCGCCTCATCTATCCAGATTCAGGTCTCATGTTTCATAATTCATTTGTCATCCATATACAGGCAGCTCATGATTTCATAGTTCAATTATCAATAACATACAACTTGTGGTTTTATAGGCAATTATTCATTAAATACAGGCAGCTTATATTCTAACAGGCAACTCGTAATTATAATGCAGGCATTTGCTAGTAATTTATCTTAACCACGCATGCAAGTAAACAGTACAGTACAAACAGGCTCATTCATTTCTCTACCCTAGGGTTCATTCCACATCCTAGAGTTCCATTAGGCTATTTCAACCAAGCACGTTCTTATTTAAATATTGATAAATGAATTAAACCACACTACCGGGTATCACGGGAGGAATGGGGGCCTGTGTCGTATATCTCGTCGTCTCCACAGGTCCTGAACAAGCCACCGGCTGGTAACCTATACCAGCAACCAATGTACATTAGACAAGCTCAAAACAATAGGTACTCAACACGAATATGTAAAGGAACTCGAATAGAAAACAACGGTACTTCGTTTGTGGAAATCCGATTCTGTTTGGGCCTCAAACAGGGCAAAAATGTGGTTTCTGATCAAAATCAGATATCTGGGACTAATCCCAGACGTCTTAAAAGACCTCAAAACTCACTTTGTGTCTCCTGCAGCTGATCAGACGTCCAGACCTATGCGACCGTCTGAAGACAGTTCCAGACGTCGAACAATATCTCCGGTCATCTGGAAGCACCTCTGGACGTCTGCTTATGTGATTAGACATCCAAAAGCGCCTGGAAAAGTGTCCCACGTGCCTTCCCAAAGCTGCACCTACGCACGCAAACGCAAGCGCGGTCAGCCAACAACGCCTCTTGCGCTGAGATCTTCTACATGGGAGAAATCAGCGTAGGAATGTACATACCTCACGCGATACGTGCTCTCAAACGACCGGCCTTAGCTCCGGACGTCCAGGTCCCTCATCAATCGTCTGGATGTCACGCCAAACGTCTGATACTGGAAAACTTCCAGTATTAAAACCTGCTCGCAGCTCGCTCTGCTCGTGCCTCCTCCCGCAGCGGCAACTCCAGCCGCTGCAGGAGTTTGGATAGCTCCTCGCCGATGTCCTCCATGCACGCATGCACCCATCGCCGACCGTGCGAGCTCCGCCGAGCTCCCGAAGGTCTTCCGACCTTCCATGCTCTCCTCCTTCCTCTCCCTCGCTCGCCCTCCACTTGCCTCTCTCATCCGCCCTCGCCACTGTTGCACAAGAAATCTGAAGGTGGTGATGGCTGGTGGTGTGAGGAGAGGGGAAAGAGGGGTATAAATAGGAGGGTGTAGGGTTTAGGTTTTGGGGGGAAATGAGGAAGAGAGAGAGGGGTATAAATAGGCTGGTGATCGTGAGGTGTCTTCATCACCGTTCGTCAGCCATTGAAGCAGCTGAAGAGGAAATGAAAAAGTAGATGTTCATAGGGACCTATATGCAAGGAAAGATAAGGACCCAGATGAAAGGAAAGGATTCAAATGCAGTGAATTCCAAGGACCAAAATGCAAACAGAGGCTTTTAAGGTTAATTTGAATTATTTTCTTTTCTAACTTTTTATATATATTTATAATTTAGCTAAATATTATATTAAAGCCTTGTATTCACATTTTTGACCCATTTATTTATATTTATTTACTTATTAACTTACTTAAGTTATTTAAGACTTAGATCTTAAGTTATACTTAAGTTAAATAAGATATTAATTAGGCAATTAATTAATGGTATTTTGAATCCATTTATTAATTAAGTTATTAATAATATTAATTGGCTTATAATTTATTATTTTTAACTTATTTTAAGGTCCTTTAATGATTTGTCCCTTATTACATAATTAACCCTTATATATACATATACCTAGCTAATTAATTAGGGAAACTAGTTAATTAGAGGTAATTAGAAGCCATGATGAGCCTCTCATTAAAGAAGCCACACCACATACTCCTAATGCTCTATCCTAAACATGATTGAGATGGGGATGAAAGCAAAGCATAATCAATTGATCAATAAGGAACTAAATAAAGGAAAAGCAATACATTAATGGTTGACCTAAAACTCTCTTATTTCTTTGATCTATGATTATCCAGTATATTAGTTACTTTTTTTCCTATTTCATATTTTGTTACCCATTTATTTCCCTTTGTTCTACTCATCCTCTACTTTAGGTAACTATCTACTCCTAATTTTAACTTTTACAGCCTATAAATATGTCTATCACATTTATTAACTATTGAGACTATCTCTATGCTCTCTTTTCTAAAGCTTTTAAGTAGTTTTATCTTTTACAGATTATCAATACTCTAATGGCCCACCTTCCTAGGGTCCATTAACTATCGAGTGTAGTAATAGGCTCTCTTAAACCTATTAAGACTTGTGAGTTACTGGCATACTTTAATTGTACCACAAACTAGTCTTACTAGCCCTACTAACTTGACCCAAGTCTGTTTACTATAATTATCCAAGTCTAGGCTCAAGATCTTCAAATATAGGCCATGGCTACTCAACTGTTCTCATTGATCATTGTCTTCTAACATGATTTTGTGATGAAATGTGTTGTCTTGGACTCACTTCTAAGAAGAAGCTCATTAGAATTAGCTATTCTTACTATTCCTTAGAAGTTTTCAACTATAAGACCCTCGGGTGTTATCACTTTGACAAAGTGATATGGCCAAACCAGATGGTGTCACCTCCATTAATCCAAAACCCAAGGTTGAACACAATTCACCAAATGTATGTACTGTCCATATCATACATGTGATACTAGTGTGTGTCTTCACCAAGAAATTGGAGACCTTTACACCATTCATTTTCTGGCTACTTACGATCACATTATTAATCATTAGTTGCAAAGTCATGTCTTGGCCTTGCCAAGGACTTATCTTAAGTGCATTTTTGTTCAACTCTATGGTTCCTACTTAGACTAGGATAGAGAAATACTAAAAGACCTAGCCAGTTACTAATGGGAACACTATCATGAGCCATAACTAGCTCAATTTAGTCATTCTCAAGGAATAAATGCTCCTACATAACTGACAGAAGGCCATAATTCACTACATAATCATTCTGAGAGAAATATAAGAAAATAGGAGTAAAACTGCATTTTTAATAGCATATCTCAATTGCAGTACAATCACGAGTCTTCCCAGGGGGTAATTAAGGGTCAAATGGCCTTAAATGTCCAACAAGTGGGTTAGTACAGACAGAAAAGGGTTTTCGCGTGTTTTGAGAATTAAATGACTTCTAAAACCCTAAAAATAGACCCGCTTAATTAACTGAGGTTCTGGTCAAGATAAAATTCACCTAAATCCTCTAAAATTCATATAAAAATATTCTCTAGGGTTTGGTACCTCCAATTTGACCATCAGAATCCGTCTTGACGCAAAATAGTCTCAAACTGACATTTGCCCTAATTTAAGTTTTTGCATAAATTACCCAGTCAAACTTGGTCAAAATCAAAATCCAACTTCACCATAGGATTCTTTAGGTCCAAATTAGGTTTTTACCAAAATTTGGGCCTAATCTAAGATCATCTTGACCAAGTTTGCATTTTGGTCTAGTTAGACTCTTTCTATTTCATTCAGACCCTTAACTTTTGAACTCCTTACAAATAGCCTCCCAACTTCTTTGTCTTCTTCACAGAAAGGTCCCTGTCTCCATGAATCCTATTCCTACAACTCCAACGACCTTTGATTGAAGAGAACTCCTCTATTCAATCAATCCGTTCCAAAATTGGAAGGGAGATTCCTTGAGAAGTCCTCTTCCCATTGAATCCGTCCATAAACCCTAAAACATTCCCAATCTCTCATGCGAACACATGAGAGATTTGGGTATCCTATTCTGATGAACATCCCAAGCTTGGAAGCTTGGCTTCCAAGCTCAAACCGACCTCTAGACCCCTATAAAAGGATCCCCAGGGCACGGTCGTGCTCTTCAGCTAGGTTTGGGGCAAAAAACATCTTTCTAACCCTACCTCTGGCCCCTCTCTGACCAAGCTCCGGCGGTCCTCTTCGTCTCCTTCATCCGCAACCCCAACCGTCAAATTGGAGGCACAACTATTCTCCCATCCTTCCTCCGACGGTGGCCGTCTAAAGCTCCGTCGTCCCAGACCTCTGTCTTCGCCGCCGTCTCCCTTCGGAGAAGTTCTCTTCCACAGCGCTGGCCAATCAAAGCCGGTGTCCTCCTTCCCCTTTCGTCCCTAATACTAGGTCCTTTAACTCCCTCTTCCCCTCTACTTCCTCTTCCTTTCTTCTATCATTCAATTCGACCTCCGCTATCGCTGTTCATCCTCATCTCCTCCATCTCCGGCGACCACTCCGGCGAGGACTTCCTCTCACTACACAACTTCATCCTCCTCGTCGACAAGTCCCCGACCTCCGCCACATCCACCCGCACAAAAGCCCTAACATCTCCCCTCCTATTGCTCATCCTAACACCCCAACAACCGACCCACTGTTCTCTGACCTCCACCGCTTTCGACACACCTCTCCACGCCTCGCCTCACCACTAAACCACCGCAACTACATTCGCCAACGTCTGGTAAATCTCCTGAGCAAGTTTAATTTGGCCATGAGGCCGTTTTACGTGTTTTTCAGGTTTCGCCAGAGCTTCGCCATCGTCGCTACCCCGTTCCTCGTGTTCCTGGCCATGCAAGCCCCAGCTGCTGCTCTAGGCGGCGCGGACTCATTTCAGGAGGGTTTTTGGGTTCTGGATTGGAGACACCAAGCACAGAACATGCCCAATTGGACGAGGTTTCCCCTGTAGGTGCTGCTTAGAGACGTAAGCGAAGAAGGTCTGGGACTTTAGTCCCACATCGTTAGTTGATGAGCAAAAGCTATGGAATGAATTGAAAAAGTGCAATAGGCTCTTCCCCTCCTAGCCACAAGGTGAGGTCCCATTACAACCTCACTCACCCGACCCACCTAAGCCTCACTCCTTGATCACTACACTACGCCGGTGACCTTGGACCCGGGTACGCGGATCCTTTGATTACCCGATAACCCGATGTGCATGGCCTTGGGAGGGCGAAACCTAAGAGGAGAGAAAGAGAGAGAGCGCGGGTTAGGGGGGTTTTGCTCTCTACGATACTTAGTCGCTGGAGGAATTGCTTCCCTTGTGCGTAAGAAGAAAGAAGAGGAGAAGGAAGAAGGTTCGTGCATGAATAGAAAGCAGAGAAGGAAAGAAGAGAGTAGTTGAAGAAGAAAAGCTAAAGAAGAAAGAACAGTCCGCACAAGAAGAGAAGAAGAAAAGTACTGTAGAATTTGATGTTTAAGACGTCTGATCCTACCAGCAGACGTCTGATTTGAGGCTTGATACTTAGAATTACTGTTGAGATATTGAATGCTTGATATATATGCTTAGAGAATAATTGGTGATTTAAATCACCATTATTTTAGCTCCTCCACCTTTTTATTGCCTCAAAATACATGAGAATTCATTGAATATCTAAAGTGACATATTAGTATTTATTGAATATCATATTGTGGTTTAAATTCTTGTGCTCATTTGCATTATTGAGATTAGTATGTGAATTTTTATTTGCTTCCTTTATTCAACCTTGTACTTTCATTTGAATAATAAATATTATTTGTTTTTGCATTGATTCGATCTATACTCCAACGCGACGATTTTAAAACCCATTTCAGAGTGACTAACAGTTACATGTACCAACAAAGCTGGGTACTAGCATTTCAACCATAGTTGACTAGGTGCACACTTCCCCATGCTCCTAGGATTTCAAGTTATTGCTCTTTTTTATTAATTTTAGAATCTTTACCTCGGGACTTGTGACACATAGATGTTGGTTGCAGAAACTAAAGTCCTATTTTTCACAACTAAAAGGAATTTTATGATCAAGATACTGCCTAGTTGTGCATCCTTTACGAGTTGTTTGATTATGTAACATGTACATGAATTAGATGTGTCCCTTCCATTTATTTGGATAACTAAATTTAAAGTTCATATATGTGTTACATTGGTCCCATTCGTGCTTTTAGAGTTATTCACAGGAAGGCCAAATTAGATAAGTGAGGATAGTGGATTAACTATATAGAATAGTTCTAAATAGTGGATACAAGATTGAAATGTGTATGTGAACATTATTAACTCATTGTCATGATCATAGTTCTCAATCTTGGAGGAGATAACTTTCAAATTACTCATAAAATACTATCACTTGATTGAGTTCCCAATGGAAAAAATTCCATAGGGAATAAAGATCCTGGAATTGCCATGCGGGCATGATAAAAAAGTTGATCAATAAATTTAGGACCATGGAAGTCCTCTTTCCAATGTATCTTAGTGTAGACATTGGTATATCTCCTCGAGCTAACAACCTTGTGGCCATTAGGAACCATAACATGAAATTGGATTGGAACATTATTTTTCAACCCTGATTTTGTAACTATTAGGATCAAAGAAATCATCCAAGGTGTCTAAGTCAATTAATAGAGTGGTAAGTAACCCTTTAATAAGTCCTTTGATAAGGTGTAAATTTACATGCATAGTAAAATTATCATCAGTCACATTAATGGAATGAGAGAGCATCTTGGGTAAGTAATCAACACCAACGAAAATAAAATTAGTTACCCTTAGCTAGTAATCTTCCTCCATCTAATCTCCTTGATCTTCTAGAACTAAATGAATGGTAACAAGTATTTTACATCCATAGTCCTTAGACCATTTATTCCTACATTAGAGACAAAGGTCATTCTTTGCAAAATCTTCATACTGAGATTGGATTAATCTCTTCAACTATTGATTGACTCCTTCGTGGAGACGAAGGGTCCAACTCAAAGGGTGATCAAACTCCCTATAATAAGTAGTCCGACAGAGCAATTGCACAAATGGCACAAGAGTTGGTTACGAAGTTCCATCTTAAGAGGTGTATGTCTGGGGGGAGGATAAGACTCCTAACTATACATTGAATTCACTAGAGTTTTAAAGGATATACAATCGTTCAATTTCTCTCCAATTGCTTGGGGGAGGGCTAACATGCCTTCCCACCTATATATATATTGTGCTGTGATGGAGCTCCCATTGATATCTTCTAAGTGGATCAAGCTCGGGCTCCTAGTAGGATCTCCTAAGCAGATCGCACTTCCAGCAAGATTTTTTGGGCAGATACGCTGTCGGGTCATTAATGGCAGCTACCAGTGTTAGCATTTATTGACAACACAGGCCTGCTGTACTTTTCGTTGCACCTCCAATGGATAGGTTCCTCTGATTCCGGTTGTGCCCCGCCTGCTTGTGTGCAGGCCAGTTGGACTACTTAGCTAGCTGCGCAGGGGGTTCTCTGGGATGTAGGTAGGCTGGATCTTCAAACCTGCCTTTATCCGAGGTTATTTGGGTTGGATCCTTAGTTTTGGGCCTATCGCAGGGTTTCGGGTTCGAAAGCATTTTTTGCCTCTCATCAACTACTGATTGTGACTTTGAGGTTGGTAACAAAGGCTTAGTAGGCTAAAGTGAAATCGGTAGAAAGCATTCTTTATTATGGGCTAAATGATTTCCTCTTGGATTGAAATTTAGCTTCTTAAAGATGAGGAAGCTCCACAGCTTGCAATAAGGTTCCTATATGAAAAGAGCATACCTCAAATATAATGTTCTCATGTAACTCACTTAAGAAAGTCCCCAATAGATGTGCTTCAGGAATTTCTTTAGTTTTATTAGATAATCATTCAAAATTCCTTGACATAATCAACTAATAAGCCATTTTCTTTTTCAATTTGTTAAGAGCTCCCCAAGGATCTTTCGAGATATCAAGATTAAATGGGTCTATAAATTCATAATGAATGCGTTCCAATCTAATTTATCTTTGGTATAATATCATTGATGTGCATTACCATTCAAATGAAATAAAGTAAGAAGCAATTTCTAAGTAGGTATGCTAGAAAATGCAAAATATTACTTGACTTAATATTTCTTGGTCATTAGATTAATGAATCCATGGTGCAAAAATTCTAATATCTTCCTTTGGTTTGCAAAATGGAACACTATTTAGGCATCTTTAGTTGATCTCTATGATGGTTAGGAGAGTTGCATGCATTGTCTTTAATCTACAAGATCTATTGCTTAAACTATATAACATGGTTGATCGTATCTAAAAGAAGCTACTTCATAGAGCCTCAATTTCCTTGCATGACATTGTAGTAAATGGGCTTGATGATGGCTCAAGCACCACTTTGTTAGATGTAGAATCGGAAGAAAAAGAAGCCTAGGCTTTCCTTTTAGAATGAGTAACAACCAGCTTGGAGGAGAAAGAGAAAAGAAAGGAATTGGCTATTGGTCGGAAAAAGAGGAAAGGAGAGTTTAAAAACGATTTGCCCGCCATTCAACTTAACACCTCTTGCTATTATTGTTAATTATTTATTAAAAAGGATTACTGCAAGTTGGGTCACTTTACTTTACTTTTTTTTCTTTTTTTTTTGTTAAAATAGCTTAATTAACTAACTTTCCTTTATTAACAACTAGTATTGAACCCAAATGAACTATCATTTTATAATGAGAAATTTAATTAATCATTAATCTTGCTCCAACAAGAGACCGACATCTTTATCAACAAAAATATGATTTTTGAGTAATGTTGGTTTCAAAATAATTTGATTGCAAATATTATTTAATAATAATATTATTTGTAAGCATGCATGAATAAATCCAATTTTTTAAGGGTTAAAGTGACAAAAATTTCAAAGAGAATTAAAAAATATGTAGATGCATATGTATATGAACCTATCCTTATTAAAAAAAAAGGTAAAAAGTAAGAAAACGTAGATGGTAACATAAAAAGTAATGCAGAAGATTTTAAGAGTCTTGTTCCCGTACTTTATGTAATGTTGTGAATGTGGATTCACTTGATAATTGATATTCAATGTAAAGAAACAAAAGAATGTAAGATTACGTGGTGCGGTCCACCACATTCAAAAAAATTACCACACCAATTTAATCTAAAACGCACAGGTGATAAATAACTTTGTACCAATAATAAACTATTTTACACCGGTGATAAATTATTTTAGGTGATTTTGCACCCGTGCAAAATGATTTTACAACGGTGATAAATTATTCTAAGGTGTCTTTGCATCGATACAATCTCATTTTGTATCAGTGCAAAATATTCCAAGGGTGGTTTCACTTGTGCAAAGTGATTTTGTATCCGTGCAAAGTGATTTTGATCTATGGGTTTAGGATTTAGGGTTTAGGATTTGGTTTCTGGAAAGTAATTTCACCTATGAGAAAATTTTCCACCTTAAAGTTTGGGGTTGTCTTTAGAGTTTAGGGTTTAATTTTGCTAAACCTTAAATTCTAAACCCTAAGCCTTAAAGTGGAAAGATCACCTTTCAAGTGTTAAAATCACTTAACATAGGTGAAGAAGCACTTGAAATTTAATTCTGCACTGGTACAATCTTACTTTGCACCGGTGTAATCTTACTTTGAACTATTTTGTACCGGTGCAAAGTAAGATTATACTGGTGCAAAATGGTTCCGAAGGTGATTTGAGTGATTTGCATCCGTACAAAAGTGGTTTGTTGTTTGTTTCAACAGTGGTTGACCTCATCATGTGTTAATACTTTTTTTGCATAAAAAGGAGATATATCGAATGAGGACTACATTCAGACTGCTATGCATCAACTTTTGTGTTACCATCTACGTTTCCTAACCTATATCCTAAAAAAAAATATGGGCTCTGCTATTGATAGAGAGGGAAAGAAATCGATCGTTGATGGCTAAGATCTCCTAAGGATGATGGTGTGTATGTCATTTGTATACATTTTTCATTATTCTAACATAGAAACGCCAATATACTAATGTGAAAGATATGTATTATGGGTGTTACGACTCGATCTCAGCTCTCTACGGTACCTGAGAATGGCCCGCCTCAACTAAATCTCAAGACCCAATCGTCCAACGAGAAATAACCAAATGCACAAATTATTCTACATCCATACATGCAATGTAACTAAGTAGAAAATAGATAATAGACAATAATGGAAAATAGAACAGAAGTCTCAAAGGTACTACATGCCATAAGTGGAAAAGTACGTTTACTGACATAGCAATCACACTAAAGTAGAGAGAGACGTAACAGAACATGCACTAATATACTAAAGATACTTATTACTAACAAAAAGGGGCCTCTGAAATCGAAAAAGAGCAAGTACAACTATAGCTGGGCTCGACTGGGCCTAGCACTCTCTGCAGTCGGTGGTGCTGGTTGCTCAACTCTTTGACCTAAACATGGTTACATATATCTGTGGTCAGCTAATGCTGAGTAGAGTTGTGTATACGTAATTTAAATGCAATTAAACGTAAAGGGAAAAACAGCTAACTAATCATACAATTTGCCAGTTATTTATTATCATCTGTGTTCGTCTTTAACAACTATGTGTTTCTGATTCAGTTATTTTAGTAAGAGTCTACAACATTTCTTAATCCACTTGTTCCCTAAGGTAACGACCTTGATGCAGTTTTCCCGCAACGTAGGATATACGCATGTCACTCCCCTTGCTGGGAGAGTGCCCCCGTGGTAGTCCTACACCCGGTATACCACCCCAGGGTCATAGTCGAGACATAGCGGTGACTACGGCACGCACGATAAGCGCACGGGTAGTTACCCTGCATTGGCACGCGATCAGTCGTTTCCACTAATGGGTACGCTAAAACGTACAGCATAGAACATAACAGGGGCCACACCTTCAACAATCTGCGTACTCTCGCCCGGCTATCCCTGTTTGCCTAGTAGGCCTAATAGGAGTCGATGTAGGGAGGCCAATCCAACCCTGGGTCCCAACCCAAAGGTGGCTAGCACTCTCCCTACACAAAAGTGGCAATAGCTCTCCTCGGTACCACGTACACGAGGGTCAGCTCACTTTCCGTACCCAAGTCTGAACAACCAACCGACACATCCATAGGCAACATGTCCCATCATATATCAGATATCTGTTTCAGTATATTTTGAGTTCCTTTCTTAGTTCCCTTGGCTGTCCTACACTCGGCCTACCACCCTGGGGTCATAATCGAGACGTAGCAGTGACTACGGTATGCGTGATAAGCGCATGGGTAGCTACCTCGCACTGGCATGCAATCAATCGTTTCTGCTAGCGGGTACGCTCAAATGTATAGCACAGAACAAAACAGGGACCACACCTCTTAACAGTCTGCGTACCCTCGCTTGCCTATTCCGGTTTGCCCAGTAGGCCTAACAGGAGTCAGTGTATGGAGGCCAATCCAACCCTGGGTCCCAACCCAAAGATGGATAGCACTCTCCCTACACAAAAAGTGACAGTAACTCTCCTCGGTATCACGTACACGAGGGCCAGCTCATTTTCTGTACCCAAGTTTGAACAACCAATTGACACGTCCGTAGGCAACATGTCTCATCATACATCAGATATCTGTTTCGGTATACTTTGAGTTCCTTTCCTAGTTCCCCGTAGGGTTCATGCATAGTATTTATCTTATTTCATTTCATGGCATGCATCTCTATCACATACTGATTTCTAATTCGTACAACAGGCAGCTCATAAATTAACAGTGTAAACCATCATTAACAGGATAAGTGATCATCATATCATTTAAAGCATTCCAGTTCTCACAGTAGAGAATTTAACAACATGCATTGTCAGGTTTTATAACAAGCGAGGTTCATGCGTTGAATACAAACATTCACATTCTCAATCCTAGGGTTCATTTCATAACCTAGGTTTCAAGTAGATATTTCTAATTTAACATGCACTTTACTGATTCAAACCACAGAAGCAGAGATGACCACTCTACCAAGGTATACGGGTGGTATGGGGGCTTATACAATGGATCCCGACGTCTCCGTGGGTCCTATGTGCACTACGGACTAGAGACCTATAATGTTGACCAATATGTCAAACCAACTCAAAATAGCATAGACACGACACTAACACGTAGGGAATTCCGAAAGAAAACTAATGGTACTTTGTTTGCGTAAAACCGACTCCGTTTGAGCCTTGAATTAGCCCAAAAACATGCACCTTGACCAAAATCAGACGTCTGGGGTGAGTCCCAGATGTCTTAAACTAGCGCAGAAGCTCACTTTGATTTCCTGCGTTTGTACCCGTCGTCTGCTACCCCTCACAGCCGTCTAAGGGGGTCTCCAGACTTCTAACACTGCTCTCGGTCGTTTGGAAGAGCAGTCAAACGTTTGACATTGCTTCTAGACATCCTAAAATACCTCAAATGTCGTGCCATGTGCCTTTTCAACTCCCTCATACTTGCACATGCACGTGCGGCCACAATGACACCTCAACACAACCGTACTTCGAATGCATGCTCGTGCAGAGTACGTACCTTGCCATTCTGCGTGCTATCGGATGTCCTGAGCTCTCTCCTGACGTCCGATAACCCCTCCAGACGTTTGGCGAGTGTTGCAGACGTCTAATAATGCGGAAATATCTACGTGCAGAGCCTCCTTGAGGAGCTCTTCTCCTAGTGAGGGCCCCCTCCTCACCCGCGGAGCTGTAGCAGCTTCTCTCCTTGTTGCCCTCCCTCTCCCACGCTCTCCTGCTGCCCCCTTTCTCTCCTCCCACGCGTGCTCCTTCGGCTCCCCTCCTCTCCTCCCCCGCCCATGGTTGCAAGGGAAGGGAAGGAGATGGACGGCGGTGGGGGCAAATGGAGGAGTGCCCTCCGTGCTCCTCCTCTCGCACTCCCCGCTCCCTCTCCCACCCTCTCTCTTCCTCTCCTCCATGCTCCACCCGTTGCCAGCTACAAAAAGGGTGGAGTGGAGGTGGCGTCGATGGAGGAGTGGAGTGGGGGGGGGGGGTTATAAAGAAGGGCTTAGGGTTTCAAAGGGTGTGTGTGTGTGAGTGGGTTGAGTAGGTGTGAGGTGTGGGGCTGGGTTAATTGTGACCTTGGCCCTGTAAAATCCTTCCGTTCTCGCATAGTCTATAGAGTAAATCCCAAGGGGTTTAAAATTGCATTAACACCCCTAAAATTCTGAAAAATTTCTAAATGACCCTTGGGAGGGGTCATATCAATTTCCAACATGTATTTATAAATATAATTTATCCATGTATATATCATGTTTACTCCTACAGTAGCATATTCGCAACCTTTTATGTAATACACATATTGTTCATTGCACATGAACGATGTGAGATACATCTTTAATTCAATATAATATAAGAAAAGACTAAAGTAGGGAGGGGAAGATATGCTACTTGTAAGGGTTTGTGCAGACTATGATTTATCTTGTAAAGTTCCTTTTAATCTGTGATATACCACATAAAGCTCGTAGTCACATATGGAGTAGCACAACGAGGGAGGAGGCATTTGGAGCTTTTGATTTGTATTAGGAGCAACATGATGGAGGCACTTGGAGCAACACAATGGAGGAGAAAACCCTGATGTAGGATCAATGAGATAGAAGAAGAAAAGAAACAACCGAAATAGAGAGTGTCCCATCTATAACAGCATGACAAAGTAGAAAAGAAATCAAAATAGATAAAATAACTATAATACAATAAACAACACATTCACGATGCTTCAATTAATTTATTAATTTTTAACCTGCATGTTGTTATGGGAGAGTAAAAGTTAATCATATGAAAGTTTAACATGATTTTAAATCAGTGCATCTTAGTTTTCGATCGATGGAAAATCAACACACCACGCGTTGCAAAATGTATTGCTTAGTAGGGTTGTAAAAAAAACTGAACCTGCTTAACTTGACTCAAATTCGACTCGATTAATGGACCTGAACCTGACTTGAACCTATTTACATTAAATGGGTTTAAACTCGTTTTACTCATTTATTAAACGGGTTGGGTTCGAGTTTACCCTCACGAATCTGCATAACATGATAAACCTGATTAATGGGAAAAAAATCCCCACTTTTAACTCATTTAACTTATTTTAACCTCACTGTTTACTCATTTAACCCGTTATTAAATGGGTTAAATAGGTTGGGTCGGATTTGGTGAGTGTAAACGAGCTATTTTCGGGTTAGAGTATATAATCACATTTAATAAACGGGTTGGATTCGACCTGACCCATTTATAGACATATTTAGTCTAAATGGGTCGGGTCCAATTCGACCTGACCAGACCCATTTGACAGTTCTATTACCTGGTGCATTTTTTTATTTTCGATCGATGAAAAATAAAAAATACAAATTAAAAATCAAAATATATTGCATCTTGTAAAATATATTATCCAATATACTTTAATTTCCAATCAATATCTTAAATTATATTTATACTATTTAATTATATATATATATTATTTCATATTTTTATAGAAATATATTCAATATTAATTTTTAAAAGAAAAAATTAACAATGAACATAAAATTCAAAATCAATAATACGTAATAGAAAAAAATATAAGAGAGAGAAAAGGATGATACTGATGATGAGAGACAGTTAAAAGCAATCAAAGAAAAGGAAAAACGAAAAATAAATAAAATAATATTTCATAATACATGCCTTCCCGCAGTGATTTTTATTGAAAAAGAGAAAAATCACCGGACAATCGTTGTCATTCGATCTATTCCAACGCTCCTTCGGCTATCCGTTCCTCCTCCTCCTCCTCCTCCCTCGTTTCCCCCTAACCACACTCGCTGCCCAATGCCTCCGCTCTCCGCCTTCTCTCCCTCTTCCCACCTCCCACCTCTCTCCTCCTCCTCTTCCACCTCCAAATCCCACCTCGTCCCTCCCGCTTTCGCCGCCCGCAAGGACCGTGGGAACACCACCCCCAACCCCTCGCGGCCTCCCCCCTCCGTCCTCATCCCTCACCCCCCCTGGACGCGCTCCCCCCTCCCCGTCTCCAGCGATGACCTCTTCGACCTCTCCGTCAAGAAGAACTCCACGAAACGCGAACCGAAGGACTCCCACCTCAACTCGAAGGTCCGCGGCGGGAGGAGCCGCTACGCCGTGCGCCGCATCGTCCAGAGCATTGCCAAGCTCCGCGAGATCGATCCCGAAGCTATCGCGGATGCCGACGACGAGGAGCAGGAGGGTTGGGTCGCGCGGGAGTCGGGCGTCAGGGTTCCGTGGGTGCGCCCCGAGAGGCTGGCGGTGTTCCGGAGGACGAAGAAGGAGAGGGAGGTGACTGCGGCGGAGATGACACTGGAGAAGGGGTTGCTGGAGAGGCTGAGGGGGGAGGCGAGGAAGATGAGGAAGTGGATCAAGGCGAAGAAGCGCGGGGTGACGGACGAGGTGGTGGAGGGGATCAGGAAGACGTGGAAAGAGAGCGAGCTCGCCATGGTTAAGGTCGTCGAGCCGCAGAGCCGCAACATGGATCGTGCCAGGGAGATCGTCGAGGTGAGTGGGGGGTGGTTCTGATGCATCCATAATGTTGCAGTATTAGTCCATGTTCATGCTTTAGGTTCGCTTGTTGAAGGATCTCAAGTGTTAAATTGGGTTATCCTTGATTTTTAGTTAGATCGATTTGCATTGATCTTTTATTTTTGCTCTTAAACTCTGGAAACATGCATGAAGCGCCTGCTCACCGTCTCATTGGCTTAATTCTCATCAGCTTTTTACGTGCGCTATTTCCTCACCAACCACCAGGCAAAGACTTGTGAATTTCACAACACTGAGAAAAAAGAAAAAAATGTACGTGTTGTCGGCTCTGCTGTTTGTGGTTTTTCTTTCTTCAAAGAAATGGAGGAAGCTCGATAGTGCACCCTGCTTAGAAGACCGAAACGGATTAATCTTTACCCGGTTGTCGATTCCATGGCCTCCCAACTGCTTGAGATTGTTGTAATCTTGTCCTCCTTTGTCGCCTGATTGGTGCTTTAAGCTCCAGGAGGCAGGTTGATGTTTTCCGGCTACCGTACTTAGGCGAGTGTCATGTCAATGAAATCTCATCTGGTTTTGATCGTTGGAATTTGCATCCCTATGCTGGTGCATTTGACCAAAGATTCGCCACCTTGAGGACTTCGAATCCTAAACATGGAAGCATGGTCTAAAAAAAGAAGCGCTTTGAGGTGAGGCAAAGCATTTTTACCCCGAGGCAACTGCCTCAGTCTGCCTTCAGTGAGGCTCCGCTTCGGTTAGTGAGGAAATGACGTGCAGCATTCAAAATGACTATTTTCTCTTACAACCATGTGGCTCACCATATAGTTACAGCCTGACATGAAAAATGCAACATATTCAACTATTTTTTGCAATGCCAATTAAATTGTTCGCAATTAAACTTGGAAAAAACTAACTAGCCTATGCTACTGATGGTACACATTCTTATTTCACTAGTTTAACCAGCTGGGGTATTAATGCATTAAATTATAGATCTCTTAATCTTTTTAACGTTGTTTAATGAAAATATTCATAAATTGAAAGGAAGATTCCTTGCTAATACATTTCACCACTCATTATGTGTTGAAGTTTTTGAAAATTTATCATGTTGAAGTAAAGATTGTATATCCTGCCCTTCTGTTTATATGCTTTATACCACAATAACATCAACTTTTAGTGCTCAAAACAATAATATCAAAATTTCCTCTACTTTTGCACATTTTGATTTTAAAACCAAATAAATTTCATATTTGCTAATAAAAAACTGTATTAGTCCAGCTTGAAGGTGAAACTTATTGACAATTTCCTCTGCTTTAGTGGAATAAATAGGCATGGAAACCTTTTTCTTCTATTGCTTTTGCACCATTAGCAGAAAAGAAGCACATATTTACATCTAATTTCTAATTTTCCCGCCTTTCAAAAAATTTCTAATTTTTCTCCTCAGAATTGAGGCATATGCCTCACCTCAATAGCAGAAAACTGTCTCGTTTCCCCTCATGTTTTTTAAGAACTTGTATGGAAGAATGTTTGGTGCTTGCTATCAATTCCTTGAGTACTTAAACACACACACATGCGCATATGTGCGCACACGCAAGACGCATGTTTTCTTGATTTTGCTCCACTACACTATGTTTTGTGTTGTACCTCTTCCTCCACTTCGTTACCCACTTTGTGTTGTTCCATAGTTAGCTACATACTATAGCTTGTACCTCCACTTTGCTACCAGGTACAAAGCTTAGTATCATGTTGCACCTTCGATCTTCGGGAAAGTCGTTCATCAAATATAATAGAGGTTCATTCTTCTCGTCCACCACATTTCTTATATCTTTGTCCTCTACATTGGATGTATGTTGTTTGTGTTAGAGTTAGTGGTTTTATTATATGTAAGGGTGCATATGTTAAGTTTGAAAGTGGCCTGAACTGACGATGTAATTTTTCCAAAGCCTCTATCTATAAAAGAGGCCTAGGGTTTTCATTCTCGAACAAGGCATTTCATTCTCTCTCTCTCCAATATGGTATCGGAGTAAGGTGAATCCTAGACTCTTCGCATTATGGTATCTTTCTCCATCAAAATCAACCTTAGGAGAGAGAATCATCTCCTCTCTCTCTCTCTCCCCCTGATCAGCGTTGCCGACCCCTCCTGGCCCTTTGATCGACACTGCCACCTCCTCTGTTGCTGATCAGTGTCGCTGCTTGCTGATTTGCGCCGTTGCAGTCGCCGCCAGCTGATCTGCTTCACTGCAGTCGGCACCAGCACCTCATGGAATTCTGATCAGTGTCTCCCACCGCTGATCGGCACCGCCAGTCATTCCTGTCAGTCCTCCAATGCTGTGAAAGGCGCTTCCTTGCGCCTGAGCGCTGCCGCAACAACGAGATCAACTGCTGCGGTGCTCTCTTCTTCATGCTGCTAGGGGCAATTGTGACCTAGGTTGCTCCTGGTGGCGGATCTTTGCAAACAGATGAATGTAGGCTATGGTATGGTCTATCCCATAGCCCGTGGAGTGAGTTCTACTGCCCTGATTTGTGGATTTGGGTTCTGAAAATCTGTTTTCAGATCTGTAAGTGCTTGGTATATCAGCTTTTGGGTCAAGACTATGGCCTCCTCTAGTTCCGAGACCAAGCCGGTGACTACCTTGGCTTCCTTGATGGTCCGAGGGACCACTATCAAGTTAAATGGTGCCCATAATTACTGCTTATGGTCTCAGGCATTCTGTATTTTTGTTGGTGGACACAAAAGATTGGTGATTCTGACTAAGGACCTTCCTGAAGAAGATGACTAAGAAAAGTGGGAACAAGATAATTATCTAGTGATGAACTAGGTAATGAATAGTATTGAGTCACATATCGGTGCCAATCTATTATACAGGAAGACAACAAGGGATATGTGGTAGAGTTTGGCCAAGAAATTCCCTCAAAAGTCTAATCATGCTAGGTTATTTGATATTTATCGTCGCATTTGGTCCTCTGCCCAAGGAGAGTGCACGTTGGTGGATTATTACTCAGAGATGGAAGGGATCTTTAAGGAGCTTAATATTTTCCCACCTATGTGCTGCAAGACACGGCCAGGCAGAGACAGACTTGGCAAGTCTATCGGTTCCTGGATGGTCTTAATTCTAGATTCTCATCTACTAGAGAAAATATACTTGCTCTTGATAACATTCTTGATATGGAGACTGTATATGGTTGTCTATAGAAGATTTCCTCTGATATTGTGCATCCAGGTGTTGTATCTCTTCAGTCTTTGACTCCACCTGTTGAGGCATCTGCATTTGCTATATCTGGAGGTCGTGGTACTCCAACTTGGAGAGGCCGTGGACCTGGTTGTGGTAGAGGACGAGGTCGTATCTATGATCCCTTTGTGCACTGCTAGCGCGCAAATTGTCCATCTAACATATGCTGGTTGAAGTTTGGCTATCTTAGAAATTGCTTTGTTACTACTGTTGCTGTTTAAGGGGAGACTTCGGTGCTCCTCCTTTGTCTGAGCTAGATCCTATCTTTATACCTATGTCTACCACTACTGCTTCACTTTTTCCTTCGCTCACCACTGATGATTATTCTAGACTGATGATTGAAAGAGCGATCTTCGTTTTCGATAAAAAATTTAACATAAAATGATGTGTCGTTATAGTTCGTTGCGTGGTAGAAAATCACTTTTCAAAAATATTTAATATTCAAACTCTAACCACGAAAATAGTTAGGTCGTCTCTACAGGGAGGAATTAGCCTATTAAATTGTGAATGGTGTCTCGTTTATTTGGGAAACTTAATGGGTGTGTATGTTAATTCGTGCAATTCTTTTTCTACATAAGTTCTCATTTTAAACAATTAATTAATAATGTAAGGGTGTGCATGCAAAATCACCACAATGGAAGCACGTGAATCATGATCTTAGTATTGACAAATATCATCAATATAAATCAAAATTGAATCCGTTCCCTATAGGCAATATTCCATACTTGATTAGTTAAGAGATAAATGCACTATTCGCTATTTAAATAAACATGAGGGATGTTCATGCAAATCCGTCTGAATATAATAATTGGATAAATAAATGAACATTGCATTTCACAATGGTATTATGCGTAAATATTAATTAGGCATTTCCAGTAGCAAAACAAGGGATGTTCTCCTCTTTGCTTGCATGCGCGAAGGAGGGCTTCGTTGGAGGAGATGCGCTGGGGTAAGGTCATTCGGAGCGAGGCCTTTGCATTGATGTTGATCTCGCGGCGGGAGGCAGCTAGCGGAGGTGCAGCTCGCCGGCGGCGGCTTTTGCGTGCACGTGCGTGGATTGCTGTGGCTCGCGTGGAGGCGTGGAAGGGATTGGCGTGTTGCGTGGAGATCCCTGATGGCGTTGGCGGTGAAGATGGTGGTCGACGGTGGTGGCTGTGTGGAGGGGGGGTGGTGAAGGCTTTGGGTTCCTTCGCGTGGAGCTGCAGGCGGGTTGAAGAAGAGGAAAAAGAAGAAGGGTTGGCGGTGGATGCGGGCGTGCGTGGAGATGGAGCGGCTGTTGGCTGCGGTCTGTGGTGGCTGTAAGTGGCATGGTGGACTGCGGTTTGGGTGCGTGGATGATGGGTGGTTTGCTCTGTGAAGGAGAAGAGGCGGATGGTGTTGGCACTGTGGATGGCTTGTTGCGGTGAGGGGCGTGTGGTGTTGATGGCGTTGGTGGTACATGTGTGCGCTTTGTCACCACGCACACCACAACAGGCGAAGGGTGGAGGAGTACGTTCTAGCCACGGTGCACGCTGAGTTCATGGTGTGTGCTTGTTCCATGGTGGTCGAGATGGAGAAGAGTTCCCCGCCAGGGGGAAGGGAAGATGAGCCCGCTCCTGGAAGATAGAGCCTTTTTTTTTTAAAATCTTGTCTGTTTCCCTCCGACGAAACCTCTGTTACCACTTGTAAAGATTGCGAGTGGTTAGAATGGCGGATACGCATTGGTCGAACTTTATCAGACGTTTGACTTCATCATCAGATGTCTTAAAAATGTAAAGTCAAGGCATTTGTCCTGGCAATTCCCAGACGTCCATCCTTAGCTCCAGACGTCTTATATAGGCAAAATGACATTTGATTCTTATACCTAGCCTGCATCTAACCATATAGAATATATGAACATATCATGCGTTATTAAACATAAAATTGACGCACAAGATTATATGCAGACTAAGATGAATTACTGTATAACTCCTAACCAATTAGAAACTATGAATAGATAATTAAAGAGTACTTAGACCCAATAATAATCCACTAAAGTGGACTTATCAATGATGCTATTATGTTAGCCTTTGCCGATAGAGAGATCTGCTTCTGTTGCAGCTACTAGTAGTTCTGCCAACTTGATGACTACATAGTCTTCGTTTACCTGGTTGGTTGACTCTAACGCTTCTAGTCATAACTGGTAAGAAGGATGCTATTCTATCTATGCATACGACACATGGTGTTACATTTGTCCAATTGGCGAATGACTCTTACTCTCCAGTTATTGGTGTTGGTGAAGTTCTTTTTTCTAACAGATTTAGGCTCACTGATGTTATATCTCCTTTTAGTATATTATTTATGTAAAGAGCTTAAGTGTTAGGTGATATTTGATGAGCATATTGTGTATTTTTAGGACACCCGAACGGGAACGATGATTGGTGGGGGGATTGAGCATGGTGGACTCTACTACATCAACATTCGTTTGTTTGCTAGTGCTGTTTCTGTGTCTACGAATCTTATCCTATGGCATCGTCGCTTGGGCCATCCTTCATCTGGATTGAAGAAAATGTTTCCTGAGATGTCTATTCCAAATAATTTTGATTATAAAGGTTGTCATCTTGGTAAGCATCACCGTGTTTCTTTTCTGTCTAGAAACAATAAAAGATGTGATTTTCCTTTTCATATCATTCATTGTGATATTTGGGGGCCTTGCAAAGTTGTTCACTGGGATATGTATTGGTATTTTGTGGTGTTTGTGGATGATTTTAATCACCTTGCTTGGACTTATCTTCTGTATGATAGATTTGAAATTTCCTAATTTTTTAATGAGATTCAGAATTTCTATTCTATGCGCATTAAAATCTTTCGCAGTGCTAATGCATTGGAATTTATGTAAAGAGAAGTTAGTGATTTTCTGTCTCCCAATGGTATACTACACCAAACATCCTATGCCTATACTTCTCAACAAAATGATATTGCTGAAAGAAAATTTCACCACCTTCTTGATGTTCCTCGAACCATGATGCTAGCCAGAAATGTTTCTAAAATTTTTTGGGGAGATGTGGTCCTTACAACCACATATTTGATAAATAGACTACCTTCTTCTATACTTGGAGCTACTCCACTCTCCTTACCACAATTTGATGCATTGCCACTGCACATTTTTGGATGCACATGCTTTGTTCATTTGTTTGATGTATCTGATAAGTTGCTCCCTCAGTCAGTTAAATGTGTATTATTCTAGAATCCAGAATGGGTATAGGTGTTTTGATTAGTGGGGAGATGGTATCATGTGTTTGCTGATGTGTCTTTTATTGAGAAGACTCCTTATCTCTATTGAGGGTGCTTCTCTTGACTGGTTTTCTCAGACACATGATCATCGTCATAAGTACTCTATGTCTGTCCCTTTACCGACTATGTAGGTTGAGGAGTAGGTAAACATCCCTCAGTCTCCACCTTCATTAGTACCAGGTGATCTTCAGAGCTAAATAGATGACAGACCTATTGCTCATAGAAAGGTGGTGAGATCCTGTGCTTTACATGCTATGGATAATTATATGTCTACCAACCATCTTAGTCCAGCACTACAAACATTTTCTATAGCTCTTTTAGCTTGGTGGTACCCAAGCATCATACTGAGGCTAGGCATGACCGTGGTTGGTGACAGGATATGTAGGTGGGGATGGATGCCTCTCTCGTGGTACATGGGAATTAACTGTTCCTCCACCAGGGAAGAAGGTTGTGAACTGTAGATGGGTCTTTATTGTGAAATATCAGCCTGATGGATCAATTGAAAGACTTAAAGCCAGGTTGGTAGCCAAAGGCTATACTCAAACTTATGGAGTGGATTATTTTGACACCTTCTCTAGTTGCCAGGTTGAACCCAGTCTGAGTAATTTTATCTATTGCAGGTAACATGAGATGACCATTGTATCAGTTGGATGTTGAAAATGCTTTCCTTTATGGAGACTTACAAGAAGAAGTTCATATGGCTCAACCACTAGGCTTTGTGGTTGAAGGGGGGAAGGTATGCAGACTGAAGAAGGTTATATACGAGTTCAAGCAAAGTCCACGAGCCTGGTTTGAACGAATGAGTACCGTCATTTAGTAGATCGATTTTCGTAGATCCACCTCACACCACTCTATTTTTATTCGATGGATGGATTTTGGTATGGTAATTGTTGCAGTAGATGTTGATGGTATGGTGCTTACATGAAATAACACTAAGCGCATTCATGAGACAAAAATATTTCTCCAGGACACCTTTGTTACCAAGGATCTTGGTAGATTGTGCTATTTTTTGGGTATAGAATGTGCTAGAAATTCTAGAGGAATGTCACTATCTCAGAGAAAATATGTACTTGAATTAGTTGTAGAAACTGGGATGTTAGGTGCTAAGTCGTCTATGGTGCCCGCGAAACCCATTTAGAGATTATGTGAAGAGGAAGATCCTTTGTTGGAGGATAAAGGGAGATATAGAAGCATAGTTGACAAACTCCTTTATACCATTGTTACTCGTCCAGACATCACCTTTATAGTTAACAAAGCAAGTCAACATATGGAGAGTCCCTGATATAGCCACTGGAATGCAATATGCCTTATTCTTTGGTATTTGAAGGGAAGCTCAGGAAAAGGATTGTTTATGAAAAGCAATAGCCATCCGAATTTTCATGCATACTCTGATGCTGATCATGCAGGTAGCCTGGAGGACAGAAAGTCTACAACGGGGTATGCTACTTTCTTAGATGGCAACCTCGTCACATGGAAAAGCAAGAAAAAATTTGTAGTGCCCAGGTCTAGTGTAGAAGCTGAATATAGGGTGATGGCCCATACTAGTCGTGAGGTTATGTAGTTAGTGAATTTTATGAAAGATCTTGGTTTCACTACTTCTACTTCAGTGCCAATGTTATGTGACAATCGCTCAGCAACATTCATTGCTTCGAATCTTGTCTTCCATGAGCATAATAAGCATATAGAGGTGGACTGCCATTTTGTATGTGACATGATTACTTTAGGCTAGATTTGCACTCCTATGACAGCATCCGAACAACAGCTAGCTGATATTTTCACCAAGGCTCTACCCTGGAAGCGTCATGAGTTTTTATGTTGCAAGCTGGGCATGCTAGATATATATGCTTTAGCTTAAGTGAGAGTGTTAGTGATTTTATTATATGTAAGGGTGCGTATGTTAAGTTTGAAAGTAGCCTGGACTTATGATGTAATTTTTCCAAAGCCTTTCTCTATAAAAGAGGCTTAGGATTTTTATTCTCTAATTTGACGTTTCATTCTCTCTCCCTTCAACAGTTTGAAACTCTCTCTCTCCTTCTTTCTCTCTCTCTACACACACATACACGTACATGTATATACTTAAACATACATATCCATTGCATATACATATAATTATTTGAGCCAAACTCATTCGAACACACATGGTTCCTTAAATGACAAATCCAACCATAAGGATAAAAAGTTTATTAGTTGACTAGGTTACATATGAAATTTCATCGGAAATAAAAATAGATTTGATGATCATCGTAACGAAAAAGTTGTAAAAACATTACTTTGTAAATTACAAATTACGTTTTGTAAATTACAAGCCACTTTTCGTAAACTACTTAAAGACTTTGTAAAATACATAACAGATTCATAAAATATATAATGTCTTTTTGTAATGGGTTCAAATAAGTTATTTGAGCCTAGGCTCACTATAGTTTTCCTATGTGTGTGTGGGTGTGCGTGCTCGTGCACGTGTGTGTGCGTGTGCGCTCGTGCACACACACTTTTTGCTTTATTTGTGGAGCATATGAATTTCCTAGAATGTATACCGGCCAAAAAAAGGGAATGAAGAAATAAGAATAGGAATTCTAATACCATTGGAAGAAGGGACACCGGTGGAAGTTTCACTACCAGTTAAGCATTTCAATAGTGTGATCGTGCGATAAGGCACGACCATTGATGGGAAGGGGCCAAGATGGTGCCTATCGCTACACCACATTACACTTGGTTCTATACATTTATGGATCCCACCCCCTGTACAGTGGTTCTAGAATGTTGGAGGGATTAATCCCGACTCTTGATCCCCTCTTAGTCGCATGGATCTTTCCTCCTTTTGGTGGAGGAGTGAAGCCTCAATAAACACTAGTTGAGAGCAAGAGGAAAGCATTCTCATTTTTCACTTTTTGAGTATAGGGAAGGGATATTTAGATTTGACTGCTGTTGTGTTGATATCTTGTAAGGTTGGGTGTAACAGACCAAATTCGTCCTTTTCCTGCAACTAACTCCTAGCTCTTGTAAGTATGAGTTGAAGGAGACGAAGACAAGCTTCACTCGCCATTTTGCTTCTCTACAAAACATATCCTTTATTCCTTTTACTTTGCTTCTGTAATTCAAATAGTTTCAACTTTCCACACTAGGTCCTTGTAATTTCTTGGGCCTAGTAGTCTCCTGAGGTTCTCTTTAAGGGCAAGAGCATAAGGTCCTTGGTTGCTACATGTTTGTCTTCTACGCAAGGTTGCAAAAATTAGGAGTTGGTATTCAATCAGGGTGGCTGCCGACTATAGACTAGAGTATGTGATATGCAGTATACAGGGGATTAATTAGTAATTTTTTAATATTTAACAATTCAAAAAAAAAAAACACACACACACACACAAAGTTATGTTTTTTTATGGAAATTATGTATTCATGTATTAATATTACTTATCTTGCACAATTTCCTAATGAAGTTCTTAAAGAAATAATGAAGAAGAACATAAAGCATGTTCCACTCTTTAACATTAACAATAACAATTAAAGCATTATCAACAATTCAATATGTGGGCACTACAGATGATTCATGCATGGATCTCGGCAAATCACTTTGCCATTGACCCAGCTAACATTAAAGGTTGCTCTAATTGTTTGTACAAAGGACTGCAAGACCAGTAATTTGACTAGAAACAAAATGATTTCATAACCTTGAGCATATGTAGAACGTTGAGGAGCTTAGAACACCAATTCACATCGAGGACTGATTGCACTTGCATCTATCTCCTTGCATCCTCCATGGGGTTGACTCCTACCTGCTTTGACTTTGCACAATTTATTTATTGTTAGATTTGACACTTCTCAGAGCAAAGCACCCCAATCTGAAGCTTTTCTCTCCACACTTCTCCAAACCCATACTTGCCAGCAAAAGAATTTCATTTGCTATGTGTCCAAAGAGCCTGCAGTTGTGGTGTATGTCCCATCTAAACTCTGTTCATGAGCCACCTGTTGTCCCTGCTAATGTATTTGCCATCAGAAGGAAAGACCAATACTATTGCATTGAGGAAGATGGATGTGAGAATCATCACTTTTTTGCACTCCCTTGTAAGGAGGATGTGGAAGGAGGCTGGACTTGATTGACAATTTTTGTGGGTCTTATGGGGGAGGATGTTTCTTAGATTCACTGGTCTAGTTCCACTCCAAGAAGGAGAGACCTGTGCCTCTGGCTTTTCTTTGGCCCATTTGAGAAGTTCTTTGTGCTATTGGAGGGAGAGAGGTGAAGTAGTTTTCTGTTCCTCAAGACCCTATGCTGAGTAATTTCAAGGGCGAGATCGTGTATTGGGTCTTTGGGTGGCAGTTGTAACCTTATCTTTGTTATACTTCTTTTGGTAAATTAAAATATGCAGATGAGTACTTTTAAAAGAAGAAAAGAAAAGCGGATGAGTAATCTTGAGTACTCATCTTGTCTCCTTTCAAAAATGAAATGCCAAAGCACAATGTGCAAGTAAACAACCATGGCCTGGTTGCCTCCTTGACCTGAAGTGAGGTCCCGGCTACCATTATGCAACAAGGACAACAAGGCCGTTATGGTGCACTTCCTGACCTCATGTTACCCAGATGGCAAGGAAATCATATTTTATTGTTCACCACAAGAAACACCAACATATTCATATTGTGAATTTTTGAATACAAAGGAGGAAACCTCTTTCTTCTTCTACCTGTTAATAATTTCATGAGCTATAACAAAATCACCCTTTAGATGTCTCCTCCTAATGGATACAATGGGTAGTGGATCCACCAAACTATTTTATTGTGGTAAGCATTTTGGGCAAAGATTAATTAAACTGCATTCTTGAAAGCAAATAATTTGAGATTTTTGATGTCCTTTGCACAATCCCCCCCGGTTTTTTTGAGAAGTAGCATTGTCCTTTCCTGGAATAAAGAACATGAAAGAGTGACTACAAAGTTCAGACATCCAACTCACCAGTTCTCAATGAAATGCCTCTGCAACTGCAAACTTCTTCCTCTGCACCAGATTCCAGAATTCCTTAAAAAAAAGCACTGGAAATCTAGTAAATTATGGTGCATCCTTCACATTTAGAGCTTTAATTACTACCTCCATTTCTTCTAGGAAAAATGGTCGACCAAAGACTATGCAGAGTATCATTTGTCATTCCTACTTGGAACAGTCTTTTTACCCTACATTTCTTATTAGTAGCCCCTTATGTAGGAAATCAACTGCCCCCTTGAGCTTCCAAACTATTGAAAAATATTGCTTCTCTGGAACTGTCCAGTAAATCAAACCACATGTATGCTGAAGCTTTTCTTTCAATGTTTAACAAATACAGATTTCCTAAACTCAAAATAAAACCCACACTTTTCCTGATGCTTCCTGCCCATGTCACAACTTCAACCACCCATTTTATCCCTCTCCCGGAGCACCATCTTCTGCCCATGCTTCTCAATTTACTAAGATGTGAATACATGTGGCGTTTATGGCTTGAACTATGGCTTGAACTACCCACACTTAAGCCACTTGACCGGAGCATAACAAGCAAAAGCACCCATACTGGTATTCCCCAATTGAGTGAAGCCATGTCAAACCTTATATGTTGCATGATATATGTAAGAATTCCAATGAGCCTAAGGCTTAAATTGCTTATTTGAGCCAAAACATTTTTTGCAAATGCAAATTCAAATTTTACAGAGTTTATCAACTATTTTACAAATTACTTTACAGAATATTTTACAAAATGTCTACTTGAAAGAATATCATGACATTTTTTCCCTTGAGGTGAGTATCACAAGTTCTATTCTTGATGAGATTTCACAAACAATGTATTTAAGTAGTAAATCTTCTATCTACACCGTTGGATTTCTCATGTAAGGTTAAGATTGATCAAATATCATGTTAGATCCTTAAACAAATTTGAGTTTTAGTCTCATGGGTAGAATCCTCTCTCTCTCCCTCTACACACACACACACACACACACACACACACAAACACACGCAAGCATGTACGTATGTAATGTTTGTCTGTCTTTCTGTCTGTCTCTCTGTTTGTATATGCATGCGTGCATGTGCATGTTATTTGCTAAGGAGATGTGGTTACCTTTTTTTGCATGTGATCACCTTGGACTAATTGGGTTCTTTGCTGCTTCACTAAACATGCAGGCAAAAACTGGAGGCTTGGTTGTTTGGAGCAAGAAAGACACCCTTGTTGTATACAGAGGAAGTAATTTTCAGACAGCTTCAAAAGCAGGATGTAGTGCAGCTACAGAAGCGTACAGAATCTGTTCCCCATCTGAAGATTTTCTTGGGAATTATGGTGATATGGTTTCTTCTACTAGTAAATTCGGCAGGAGTGCAATATTAGATAAGGATGAAGAATCTGAGCCTTCTAGAATGTTTAAGAACATAGAATCTGTAAGTGGTACTCTTTACGAGAGAGAAGCTGACAGATTATTGGATGGGTTGGGTCCACGTTTTATTGACTGGTGGATGAGGAAGCCATTGCCTGTTGATGCTGACCTGCTTCCAGAGGTTGTTCCTGATTTTAAGCCTCCCATCAGGCGCTGCCCTCCTCATGTTAGACCTACTTTAATGGATGATGAATTGACATACTTGAGGAAGCTTGCCCACCCTTTACCAACACATTTCGCACTTGGTATTTTCTCTTTAATATTTCATGCACAGCCACTTGGCCATCATTCTTGATTTCCTATGTTCTGTTGCATATTTAATGTTTTGATGGCATTAGCTGTCATTCACTATCAGCTTTCTTCTATTTTTTGATTTATACCAATCGTTAGCTTTTTTTTCAGGCTTCTCATGGTTGTACCTTTTCTACTTTTATGGAAGGGACAAACAATAAACTGCAAGGTTTGGCTGCTGCCATCATAAAACTGTGGGAGAGAAGTCTTATTGCAAAGATTGCTGTAAAGAGGGGAATTCCTAATACGAATAATGAAATCATGGCCTCCGAGCTCAAGGCAAGTTTTTTGTCTACTTGTGGTTCTATAGCAGCTCAGAAAACCAATTGGTAGCAAAGGCTGGAAAAGCTCCTTGCTTGTTATTTTCATAATCACAGATGGATAGACAGCATCTTAAGATGGAGTAGATAGAGAATTCTATACTTTTGTAGCTTGAAAAAAGAAGAATCTTGTAATCAAGACCACTCACCAACAACTGCTATGCTGGTACTCTTAGGCTTTTATCTACACGTACTGGGAATCAATCAACTATGATTGCATCTGCAAATAAAGATGAAGCTACCGTTCATGATCTTAGTTGCAGGCTACCTTAGATACCTCTCACAGTGGCTATTCTCAATAAAAAACTAGCTCCTGATTGTTGCAACTTGCAAATGTATTTCCGTTGTTAGATTAGTACAAGATCTTGCTTTCTTTGAGTGGAATCATGGAAGAAAACTTTTTTCTTTCCCCTTTTTTGTGTGTGTGGGTCCTTTAGGACTTAGGAGCTAAGATGCTTGTTTTAAATAACTGAAATGTGGAGTATGTCTGATGAGCAACCCTTTCCTTGTTGATCTTCCAAGAAGAATAGGAGTAGGCAGGAAGATTACATGGTGGAATCACATGTGGAGTTATTTTTGCCACTGTTTGATCAAGCACTGGCCTGGAATGGAGAGATGCCATAGGGTTCACATAGAATGGTTCCATTGCATTACATAAGGACTAGGTTTTTCTTTTTGTTGGGGTGGGGGGCTGGGGTGAAGTTGGACACTCAAATATCAATGTTCAAATTCCTTCATCTACTGTTCTTAAGATGACTCGTAGTTGCTCATAGTTCTGATATTTGGTTTCCTGATCCGAAGATGAGCTTACTAATGTCAACATAATTTTCAGCATTTGACTGGTGGAACATTGATCTTACGCAACAAGTTTTATATCATTCTTTATCGAGGCAAGGATTTTCTTTCTCCAAGTGTAGCAAATTCAATTAATGAAAGAGAAATTGGACTCAGAAATCTGCAATTTGCGGAGGAACAATCACGTCAAAGGACAGCTGAATTATTAAGTGCAAGTGAAGACATGCAATGTGGTTTTAGTGTTGTTGGAACTTTTATGGAATTCCAAGACATCCAGGCAAACTACAGTTCCCACCAAAATCAGATTTCAGAGATGAAGATCAAAATGGAGGCTCAAAAAGTGAGACTAGAAAAAGAGCTGGGAAAACAGAAACATCAGCTTTCCATAGTAAGATGACAATTTGTGCTATGTTGTCTTTTCAGAAGAAAAAAAAACGTGTTATGTTGTTCTATGTGTCTCGCTGATGCATTCTTGTGCTCAGGTGTCATGTTTGCTTGTGAAGCTATTTCACATAGAACGCATTCTTTCAAACAAAATTCCAAGGTCACTCTTATACGAAACTAGCTTTTGGCGCCATGCTTTGCATGGGATTAATCATATATTTTATACTGTAGGATTTGTTTACGTATGTTCAACATGCGTAATGAGTCCTATATTCAGTATGGAAAATTTAAATAACTATTTTTTAGAATAGTTAAAGAACTGATGACGTTTAATAATTTTTGTATTGTATATCGTAATAATATAAGGCATGTACATGGAAAGTAAACATTACTATTTTTCTATAAGAAAATCTAATTTTATGCTTAAAGATGCATAGGTCATTAAGACTGATTCATGTGTTAAATATTTTTTTCTAACTGAGGCCCTTGATTTTTACAACAAAAGAAGCTTTCAAAATAATAAACTCAAAAGCTGAGGCACTTGATTTTAAAGTGGACGATAACACTTAAATATACCAAATATAATTAGATCATGGATATTAGTCTTATTCCAAAAATAAAAGTCATCGTTATCAACATATTGTAAGACGGATGTTATTGTAGCCACTTGACGTACAATAAAAATTTACACATCTGATCTAATTGCAAAAGCTATAATATCTTTATGTTTAAAATGTATCCACCCATTAATAATATATATCATATACCACATATATGAAGAGTTTACTCTTCATGATGAAAAATGTGTAAAAGGTATATTATTAGTATTTTCAGAGATGCCAAATCAAATAATCTCATAACGTTAATAGAAAAATTTCCATATTTGAAGATCACATATTATGTATCACTCTTGAGGATTCTACATAACTTCCCATTAAAAGTTTAAAATTATTGGGAAATTTTGAATCATCAAATTAGTGATCACAGTTAAGTTCCTATGCCTGAATTGCTCATTATTTATAATTATAGAATTTCGTTGTCTATAGTGACTGCTAAAATCACATATCTGCTGGCTATTATCTTTATATCTATCACACACACACACACACACACACACACACTTCGTTTGCAGCATATTTTGGCATTGAAGAAGGTAGCCCTAAAGGATGAACTATATAGAGGTAGCCCAGTGCACTTAATCATGCTCTGTAAGAGACTCTCTCACCCTGCAATTTTTTCGATGTGAAAGCATTCTGAGAGCAAATGGTGTTATTTGAAAGCTTACCCTATTCACTGTAATGGAGGCAAACTAAAGCACACATATTCTCATGGTTTTCTGTTAATAATGGCTTGATGAACTTATCTGGAAGTAGTTGTTGCTAAGTATTTGTTATTGTTCATTTTACAGATGAGATTGAAAATAGAGAAATCAGAAAAAAGCTTGGCAGAGCTTAGTCTTCATTGGAGGCCTTCTGTACCACCAACAGACCGAGAACTGCTTACAGAAGAGGAACGACAAAAATTTCGAAAGATTGGACTAAAAATGAATGAGGTTTTGTTGTTAGGTACATATTTCCATTTTCATTTTTTCTGATTTCAGAATACTATCACCTAAAGCTCAATCAGGATATTATTTCTGTTTGGTTTTTCCCCACTGGATTGGTGTGATGCATTAAAATTCTCAAACATAGAATACTGGGGTTTATGTTGTTTGACCAGTTTGGACCTTTTCATATCAGTTGAATCTGGCTGGTTATGATATTTATTAGCAATAAAGAAACCTGCAGCAAGTTTAGGTTTGGGTAGTCATTACTCTGAAAAGATATGCTACTTTATAATGAGTATGCCTGTTTCCCCACACATCACATGGTGAGTCTGATGATAACATTTTGTCCTGCACTCATTTGGTCCTATGCAGTATTCATTTACAACATGTGCAGAAAACTGGAATTCCATGCCGAGTTTATGTACATGCTGCTCAATTCGGCATAATTGGAATCAAGTATTTGTATGTGTCCTATACTCGGCGATGAGAAGTCTTAGGCTGATCACTTGCTCGATTGCGCAAGTACTTGGCTGGATATGCTCCTCATGTTTGATAAATAAATTAAGGATAAACCTCTCATCGGAAAGAAAAGGGATAAAGTGTGGGAGGTCAATAGCTACAACAAAGAAGCTGAGCAATTTACAGAGACTTAAACTAAGAATAAAAAGGAATATAGCCTCGTGAACCAGCATGGCAGCATCATTAGTCATTTGAATTCGTCATGCTCATTGGTGGTTAGAGGGTTGAGCATGTAGCTCACATAGAAAGTAGCTGTTTAGCTTGAAGATATTCAGAAATGAGTTTAGGATTCATTGATCACCGGATCATGCCAGGATTTGATCATGTCAGGTTTGGTGAATCGTAGGTTGTCCCACCTCACCTGTGAGGAATTTTGTGGATGAGAAGCAATAGAAAATCCAAAACCTTAGGGCTTCTCCCATAGTTTTTCCTTTCACTTGAGAAGAATTTTTCATGTACATTAAGGTGTCCTTGATGCTGCATTTATATTTTAAACATGGTACTGGAGCATGCAGATTATTGGGATTACTTTTCGAAGTTTGGGTTATGTACGTTTATATGATGTTTTGGCAAAATCTCATGCATTTCTTTCCCAATGTTTTGATGAAGATTCTTGTCATCATCTTTCCATGCAAAGATCAAGTTCCTTCTTTGGATCATGGGGGACTCTTGGAATTATTTCTCAAAGTTCATACCCAATTTTTTTATGGAGTTGAGATATGAGTTTCATTCAAGATGTTTGCAATTTCTCCTTGGTGTGAGTTTGCTGATATGTTCTTTGAACTAATGTTTGATTCTATGCAGCTCTGTTGATTGCCAATGCCCAATGGTACCTTTGTTTCATTATATTCCGTTTATTAGATGCATTGTGAAATCAACTGTCATTATAACGACTTTGCTTTCTTCCAGATGTCAGCTAGAATTTATTCTTGTTGTAAACTGATAAGATAAGTGATCTTGAGCTGAGTTGGACAATAGCACATATCTGCAAATCAATCTTCGGTGGTTTGGCTGCAGTAAGGGAAGCCAGGATGAGGAAATGTGGCTGTCTGGTATTCGGTGTTGCAGCTATCACCATGCTGTATGGACATCGTGTGTCTCTGAATTAGGTTCATGTGCGGTACAGTGATATTGATAGCATCTATGTCGTATCAAGATGCAATGACAATTGCTGCCATCTTCTTTCTTGGATGGCTATTGAGTCTGCACAATCTGCAGCAGCACCAATATGGATTTTTTGTTTTCACCAGAAGATTTAGAGAGAAATTTGCTGCATCGGTGCATGGGTGTAGTGAAAAATGGGTAAGGGTTCTCGCATAAGGAACGTATGTAAGTAAAGAAGTTAGTTTTGCTATCTTGCCGCCCTGATGTACTCTAAAATGAGCAATGGTTTCATATGAGGAACACGTGTGAGTAAAAAAGCTGGTTCTGTCACTTTGTCATCGAAGTGTGTCACAGAAGAAGTTGATATTTGGTAGGTGAAATATTGGTACTTTGACTGGCAAGCTCATGGAGATTATGGATATAATGATAAGGAGAATGATTCAAATTCTTTTCATTTAAGAGACTAAGTGGATAGGAGAAAAAGCAATGGAAATTGAGAGAACAAGTTTCAAATTGTGATACTTTAGAAGGGATAAAGGTAGAAATGAAGTTGGTATTATTATTCATAAGGATTTGAAGGAAAGCGTGGCTGAGGTTAAGAAGGTGAGCAATTGAATTATTTTGATAGAATTAGTTTTAGAAAAAGTGATCTTGAATGTCATTTAAGTTTATGCACTTCAAGTTGGTTTAGAGGAAAGAATAAAGAAATAATTATGGGGGAGCTTGATGTAATAATTTAAGGAATCCTATAAAGAGATGATTTTCTTAGGTGGAGATTTAAATGGACATGTGAAAAAAGATCCTTTAGAGTATGTAGGAGTGCATGAAAATTATGGTTTTGGTGATAGGAATGAAGAAGAGAAAACTTTCATTGATTTTATAATGGCTTATGATATTTTCATAGCAAATACCTTCTTCGAAAAATGAGGAGCATTTGATTACTTACAAAAGTAGTTTAACAAAAACATAGATTGATTACTTTGCTTTAAGAAAAAGAAATTATTTATGCTTTAAAGATTGCATGATTATTTTAAGGGAGCGTTTAACTGCTCAACATCGTCTTTTAGCGTTGGACATGCATATGAAGAAGTCAAAGATGAGAAAATTATTGTTTAAGAATATGAGAATTAAATGATGGAATCTTAAGAAAAAGCAAGAGAGATTCAAAAAGAAAATGATGCAACAAGCGACTTGGGATTTTGATGGAAGTGCTGATGACTTGGGGGTAATTATGGCAAATTGTATTAGAAGGGTGGCAAAGGAGATGTTAGGCATGTAGGAGAAGTTCCAAAATAAAAGGAGGCTTGGTGGTAGAGTGAGGAAGTACATGAGAAGCTTATGGTTAAAGAGTTTGTTTTAAAGCCTTATATCGAGATAAGAGCGATGAAAATATGAAAAATTATAAAAGAATAAAGAAAAAAGTAAAAAAAGTAGTTAGTGAAGCAAAAGTAAAAGCTTGGGAGCATATTTATAAGAAACTTGATTCTAATGAAGGTGAAAAAGATATCTTCAAGTTAGCTAAAGCAAGAGAGTGGAAAACAAAGGACCTTACGCATGTAAGGTGCATCAAGGATAAAGAAGGAAGTATGCTTATAGCTACTGAGGATATAAAGACAAGAAGGAAAAATGATTTTCATAAGATTTTTAATGGAAATCAAAAAACTAATATCATCTTTAAGGGAATTAGCCAATTTAGAAGATTACGTGAATTGGGTAAGCTATCGAAAGATACAAAAGAAAGTAGTGGATGCTTTAAAGATGATGAAAATTGGGAGGGTGTTAGGCTTGATGATATTCCTATAGATGTTTGGAGAGTGATGGGAGAAGAGGGTATAATTTGGTTCACAAAATTTTTTAATACTATTTGGAGAGGTAAGAAGATGCCAGAGGAATGGAGGAAAAGTTTTGTGATACCTTTATACAAGAACAAAGGAGATGTACAAAATTGTTCAAACCATAGAGACATTAAATTGATGAGTTATATGATGAAGCTTTGGGAGAGGATAGTTGAAAAAAAGCTGAGGCAAGTCTTCATATAATTGAAAATTAATTTGAATTTATGTTAGTTAAGGCAATACCCCTCCTAAGATGTATGATGGAGATCTACAGAGTCAATAAGAAGGATTTACATATGATCTTTATTGATTTGGAGAAGGCCTATGACTTTGTCCCAAGAGATATTTTATGGAGAATTTTGGAGAAGTGACATGTATGAGCTTTATATATCAACCTCATAAAGGATATATACTATGGAGTTGCGGCTTGCGTAAGGACTAAGGATGGATTGACGGACTATTTTGATATCACCATTGGTTTGCATCAAGGATCAACTTTAAGCCCTTACCTCTTTACCTTGGTCGTGGATGAGTTGACAAAGCATATTCAAAATGAGGTGTCATGGTATATGCTTTTTACAGATGACATTGTGTTGGTTGATGAGATAAGAGATAGAGTGAATAGAAAACTTGAGCTTTGGAGAGAAGCCCTAGAAGCAAAAGGCTTATGCCTAAGCAGGACAAAGATTAAGTATATGGAATGCAAGTTTAGTAGTAGAGGGAACTATGAAGGGATGCATATAAAAATTGAAGAAGAGTGAATTCCAATTAGAGGTATTTTTAAGTACTTGGGATCCATTTTTCAACAAGATGGTGAAATTGATGGAGATGTTACACAGAATTAATGTAGGATGGTTGAAATGGAGGGGAGCATCTGGTATTTTCTGTGATAAGAGGGTTTCTTTAAAAATTAAAGGAAAGTATTGTTGAGCAGCTATAAAACCTGCCATACTGTATGGTTCTGAATGTTTAGCTGTCAACTATATGTATGTGCAAAAGATGTCTATGACAGAAATAAAGATATAAAGATGGGTGTGTGGTTATACAAAAAAGGACTGTATTTCAAATGAGATTATTTGAGAAAAGGTTAGAGTGGTACTGATATAGGATAAAATGAGAGACGTCTAAGGTGGTTTGGACATTTGTAAAGAAGGCTACTAAATGTCCCGGTTAAGAGATGCGAGGAGTTGGGAGTTGAATTCACTAAAAGGGGCCGAAGAAGATCAAAGAAGTGTTGGAAGAAAATTATTAACTATGATCTCAATTATTTCAATTTAAGTCTAGCAATGACTCAAAATAGATCTAGGTGGAGGTGAAAAATCTATATAGCCGACCCTACTTAGCGTAGGAAAAGATTTGGTTGTTGTTGTTGTAGACAAGGGCTACCTCCAGGCTCTATTAATCTCCATTGCAATAGAAAAGAGGAGAGAGCATATTTTGGTCTTCAATTGATGGAAAAGTTGGAATTGGAATTGTCAGTTAAAATGGTAGAATCCCATCAGTCTGATTTTGTGGAGTCCTGTGGAATCAAGTTACGTTACTTCCCATGATTTTTGCTCAGCCAGATGTGCAAATGTTTCTTAATCTTTGGTTAATATTTGCCATGAGATTCACAGTTATTCCTAGTTATTGAAAGGATCTGGAAAGGTTATGAGCACAGAACCAGAAAGTGTGAAGAGAATTATTGAGATTTTTGATCCATGAAAGATAGCGGCTACAGCTGTAACCCTCTTCGCTTTCGTGATGCATATAGCTTTCTATAATAAGAGTGTGCTTTTACTTCCATCAAGTTTGCTTATGGGATTTATCGTACTTATTCTTTCCTTATGTGTTGGCCATGGTATGAACAAGTGTTGTGGTTTGCAATCGAAAAGAGGAGGCTGCTGTTTGATATTGCCATTTCAAGAATTGCGAAGGTGTCCAAGAACTTTTGAAGTTACAGGAATTGCTCCAATTTTATTCTTCGGAAGTCCCTGCAAAGTGCAAACCCTGCCAGAGTCAAGCTTTTGAATAAAAAACTGTCTTAAAGGTTCGGAATGTGTACAGTTCTTGATTTTGAAGAAGTTAAAGAGGTAGCACACAGGTTTCTTATTGCAGATCTGTCTACTGATTTTGGAGTTGCATGTTGATTCTGCTAGAGTATTAGGAAAGAGTCATTGTTTAGTTAAGTTAGTCTATTTAGTTAAGCTTGAAAGTCCTGGGTCTTGTTTTAGCATTCCTGTTTCTATTTTTTATTTTTATTGGATTTACAATTTAATTTGTTAACCCAACTCTCTATATAAAAAGGATTAGAGTTCCTATTTTCAATAATATAAGAGAGGCATTTACTTTCTCCACAAATCTAATGATTCTGGCAAATTGCACAATTGGCTAGAGGATTTGCCTTTTAGTAATTTTGTTTAGAGATTTCAATTATTTGTTTTGAGTCCATTTTAATATGACTTTTTCCTGATTGAGTTGGTGATTTGCCTGGGGTCTGAGTTCCATGTCTCACTTGGTTGAGTTTAAGGATAGCCTTTCTCCTATTGTCTACATTTTGGTGTCCAATTTCCTAAGGAAAAGTTATCCTTTTCATATTGGAAGTATGGAAGATAATTTCTTGGTGGGGCGTTGGAGAATTAGGGAAGGGTTTTAGATTAGTTAAGTTAGGTTAATTAGTTTGTTTTGGTGTTCCTGCCATCTTTTTTTATTTTGTTGGTACTTGATTTGATTAAGATTTGAGTTGATTGAGTTTGTTTCCAAATTAGTTAGTGTCATTAGGATATTATCATTATAATCCCCTCAGATATAAAGAGAGGTTGATTTCTCTTCTATCAATATAATGGCTCTCTCTTACTCTTCCATATGGTATTAAAGTAGGTTTAGCCTTGGGACCTATCCTCTACTCCCTACTTAGAGGCGTCGTCGGCCCCTCTCCCTACTTTGAGGCACGCGCCGCCTCCTCTTTGCCTGCCTACGACTTGCGCCGCCTTTGTCTTCTCATCTTTTCTCTCTTAACTGCTCTCTTTCTCTGCCTCATTGGATCCATTGCTACCACCAGCTTTGCCTTCCTTATCGGGGCCACCTACACCATTGCCTCCCCTCTCTCTCACTGCATCCGCCCATAACAGCCAAACTTGACCGATTTCGATCATGTCTGGCCATTGCGACACCAGCTTTGACTCCTTGTGTGTCATTGGTCACCTCTTCTTACCTCTGCTTCGACTGTGTGCTTTGCCCAACCAACTACTACCTTTGTTGGTTCACGCAATCGTCTGCCTGTCAGTTCTCACTCTCCCGGATGAAGACTCCATGTGTCTTGATGGCCGAAGCAGAATCCTCGATTGTGACTTTGGAGGCCAAGAACTTGGCCTCTGTGTTGGTTTAGGGAATCGTGATTAAGCTATCAGGTTCCTCGAACTATTTAATTTGATCCCGTGCCTTTCACATCTTCATGGGAGGACATGATAAATTGCATGTTTTGACAGAGAGTTCTTGACTCCATAGATGGCGCCAAATACAAGTGGAAGGACAACTTGTCATAAATTGGCTGATGAACAACATCGACTAATCAATTGCAGCCAATATACTTTACAAGGAGTTTGCGAAGGAGATCTAGTTTATGCTTGAGAAGAGGTATTCCCAGAAGATGAGCAGTTCCCACCTGCCTGATATCTACTGGAAGATTTGGAATACTAATGACATAATCTTGGTTAAGTATTTCACGACCCTCGAAGGCTAATTCAAGGAACTTGTTGTTTATCAGCCTACCTGCTGCGATAAGCAAGTCATCCAATGTGGGCAGTGGTAGGCATACAAATTTCTACATGGCATTAGTTCTTGGTACCACTTACTAGATTATCTTTGTTGACATGGTGTTGGATCTGGAGATGATCTGTAGTTGTCGTCAGAAGATAGAGATCGAGGAGCCACCTTCTATTGCTCCAACTATGACTCTTGACACTTCTACCCTCATGGCTCTTGGAGGGAGAGGTGGCTGTTTGGGTGGCTCTGTTGGACGTAGATAAGGATGCAAACACGTCTTCTCCCCGTACATTCATTGCAAACGGACAGATCACCCATCTAAAAAGTATTAGGAGATATTTGGTAAGCTTACATGGGATAACAAGTTGACCACTACAGAGACATTGGTGCCTAAGTCTTTTGCCTAGCCCTTCACCCCTACCCAAATGGATTGTCTCTATAACCTCTTGAAGGGCGAAGGTTCATTCACTTCTACTATTGTAGTTGCGACAACCATGGATGCTGTAACAGGATTCATGGCACATCTTGCACCTACCTTGAGGAATTCTCCTAGACCCTCAACTCATCTTTTGGTTGATGATGACGACTTCGATGACTGGTGGGGAAATTGAGCAACATGTTCATTCCTCTTTTGCTTTCCTGTTTGCTATCTTCTACTTGAATGCCTCTCTCTAGTTTTTTTTCCTCTTCTAAGGGAGAAGGGTTCTCAACTAGTGTAAGACGACTATTGCTACTTTTGCTTGTTGATTACTCCTACCTAAAGGTCTCTTCAAATTTTTTTCTAACTCTTAGTGAGTTAGGTTTTCCACTGATGAGAGATGAGTCAGATGACTATTTACTTTCCTGATTGCTTGATTGCTTGCCTGCCTATTTCAGCTTGAGGATTACATCCGTAAGGGGGAGTCCTAGTTTTGTTATACTCCTGCAAGTTAGGTGTACGTACTCTTGCAAGTTAGGCATTGTACGCTCCAACTTGGTGGGGGGAGGGGGGGAATGTTAGAAAATTAGGAAAGAGTTTTAGATTGGTTAATTTAGGTTAATTTGTTTGTTTTGGTACTCCTGCTATCTCTTTCTATTTTGTTGGGACTTGATTTGATTAGAGTAGGATTATGATTACCATTGTAATCCCCTCTGTATAAAGAGTTGATTTCTCTTCTATCAATATAACAAGTCTATCTATTTCTCTTCCACATGGAGCATAGTTGTTGTATGAAAGATACCCATCTTAAGGTCCCCCATATGAGACTCAGTCTTTAAGGTCCCCATGTGAGAGGAATCCATGTTCATTGTGGTTCCATGTGACCCACTCATTGTCAAGGAGACATTTTTTCATGAAAAAAAGTGAGATCAACGGTTAAATCATCAATGGGAGATTTTTTTGATGCTTAACAATATTGGATGAGAGTTGAGTGTGGATTTTAGGGGAAGTGACGTGCAATTCAATTTTCAAGTGAGGGGTAAAGAAAGCCATGTGTAGTTTTAGGGATCACATGCATGAAATGCATGCTTAAATTGGGGGGGGGGGGGGGGGGGGGGGGTGTTGCCATGTTGGGATGTAGCTTTTTATTGGGTAACTGGACATCGGGTGGGGAATCTTGGAACCTATAGGCGGTAATAGGATTTTTGTAATGCAAAATCTGCCATTTTTTCACATATCCTATATTTTTTTGGGATGAGAGTTTGCATGGGCCTGGTTTATTGTTGTCATTTTCTCAAGGAGAATAAGAAGTCCTATGAGCTACTGGAGGAAGCTTTATGGATATGATGCAAATGTGTAGAAGCTTGCATTGTTCTTTTTTGAATCTCCAAAATGTCATTGTGTTACAAGAACAATCAATAAGTAGAGGTTGGAAAATCGGAGAATGAGCGAGAGGGGGAGCGAGAAGGGGAGCACGGGGAGGGAGGTAGGTGGGTGGGAGAGGGTTGACTCTGGCTGGACGGCGATGAGGAGGTCGCGGAGGGGAGTGGAGCTGGTGAGGTGTTTCAAGTGCCTCGGGAGGGGGCATGTGGCGGCGGGCTGTAGAGAGCCGGTGAGGTGCCTGCGGTGTGGTGGTCTTGGACATCGGCGGTCGGGCTGCAGGCTCTGTGGGACGGGTGGCGGGGCTTCTTTGAGGAGGGCGAGGATAGTATCACCTCCCCTGGAGGGGGTGCCTTTCGTGGAGGTTGAGGCGCTGTGGTCGGAGGAGATCGGGACCTTGGAGGGGAGGTTGGCGTCAGCTATGGTGGCGGTGTGCTGGAAGGGGAGGTGGATGTGGGGGACCTGAGAAGGGCGGTCGCGTCGTTCTTGGGGATTGGCTGGGGGACCTTTGGTGTAGCTTCCCTCAGGAGTGGCTGCTTGTTGCTACTGGGGCTTGGACAGGAGCTGCGATGCCTGGCCTTCAAGGAGCTGCGGTGTGGCCGGGGTGTGGTGAGGTGTTCGACTCGGTTTCCGAATCTCTACAGGACACGAGACCGGCCCGACTCGACTGATTCCAAGACCCAGTTGTCCAACGAGAAATAACCAAAAAGCAGGAAAATAAACCACATTCATTATGCTAAGCAACTAACAGTAAAAGAGTACAGTAGTAAAGAAAGTAAAAACTGCTACAGTACATATCACCACCACAACAATAAACAGTAGCAAGATACAGAAACGTAAAGGTATAGAAAAGTAGAGATACAGAACGTAAAGTATAGGAGTCTGAACTTACTAATACAAAAGTACAACAAAAGAAGCTACTGCTACTGGGCTCTACTGGGTCCAGCACCCTCTGCAGCCTGAGACTTGGGCTGCTTAACACCTGGACCTGAAAAGGGGTTATGAGTACACGACGTCAGCGAATGCTAAGTAAAGTGGCAACCAACTAAAGCAGTAAAAGTGGACAGGTAGCTGTGGTTTTTCAATTAATTTAACTAATTATTCCTTTTCACCACTTGATTTATTTATCAGATCTCTTTCTTGATCTAGAATGTTTCTCGTGGGAACGATCTTGATTGCAGTCTTTTTCGAAGAGTAGAAGTCGCACGCGGTGCTCACCTGGCTGGGAGAGTTCCCCGTGGTGGTCCTACACCCAGTTAACCACCCCAAGGTCACGGACAGACATAACGGTGACTACGGCACGCGCGATAAGAGCACGGGTAGCTACCCCGTACTAGCACGCGGTCAGTCGTTTCCGTTAACGGGTGCGCCTAAGTACAACACGGAACAGTATAGGGTCTAGCCCTCTCAGTAACAGGGGTCTAGCCCCCAAGAACCAAACAGGGGTCTCACCCTTTTACAGTTTGCACACCCTCGCTTAACTACCCTGGTTTGCCTAGTGGGCCTAACAAATCGGTGTAGGGTGGCTAGTTGAACCCCGGACCCCGTGGGGTGGCTAGCTCCTCCCTACACTAGTAGCTCTCTCTGGTACAGTGTACGCGAGAGCCACGAAGTCAGTGCAAAGTGGCCAAACCCACCTGGGGTCTTAACCCGAAGGCGACAAGCTCCCCTCTACACTAAGAGGGAACATGCGCTCCCCTTGGTACCACGTACTCAAGGGCTAGCACGCTTCCCGTCACATTTCCAGATCCATTTCATATATTTTTAAGAGCTCTACTCCTAATTTCCCGTAGTGTTCATCCTCATTTCTCATGTCATTCCGTACTGGGTTTCATCATCCACATTTCCATTCTCAGGTTATATATGTGCAGTTCGTATTTCTATTATTCACGTTTCCATTCTCAGGGTATACACATGCATCTCGTATTTCTATTATTCACGTTTCTATTCTCAAGGTATACACATGCAGCTCGTATTTCCATTATTCACGTTTCCATTCTCAGGTTATACACATACAGCTCGTATTCTAGTACTTAACATATACAGCAGGTAAGGTTATATGCAACTGTTTTATTAGCACAGTTAATTCATATTTCACAGGCAGCTCTTGTTCATTAACAAGCAATTGTTTTCTATCTACTCATTCAATACTGCAAAACACGCATACAGACATTTCAATTGTTTCTCTTCTTAAGATTCATGGCACATCCTAGGTTTTGCTCATTCATTCCACACATGCATTTAGGTTTATAATTAAATTTGGGAGAAGCCAATCTACCAGTCAACGTAGGAGTATTGGGGGCTTGAACGGCAGGCTCACGTGCCTCAGCAAGTCCCAAACCCGTAAGGGAATGAAATCCTATAACAACGAACAATCACAAGAGAACTTTTAGAGCAATATAGAAAGCTTTTTAACCAGTAGAGGAACTCACAAGGAAAACGTCGGTATCTTATTTGGGTAAAAAACAGGGTTATTGACTCAAATTAGACGTCTGGAACAACTTCCAGACGTCTTAAAAGTGTCCAGAAGCACACCTTAAGCTCTACGTCCACCCCAGACGTCCAGGAACCCTTCTGGACCGTCTGGACCCAGCTCCAGTCGTCTGACCTCCTCTCCGGACGTTTGGAAGTGCTTCTAGCCGTTTGGTAAGTCGCTCAGACGTTTGAAATGCGTGGGAGGGCGTGTCCTGCGCCTTCCCGAAGCAAATCCTGCATGCCACCAGCAAATCTTTTCAAAATGGCCATGCGAAGAGTAGCATGGTCGTATCCGCAAAGAGAACGTACCTTCGCGAAGACCTCTTTTCAGATGTTTGGAATTGCCTCCAGACGTCCGCATTGTCATCTCGACGTCGGATTTTGGGAAAAACTCAGAACCAGAACCTGCTCGCACTCGCTCCTGCTGCGTGCGGCCGCGGCTTGCCTCCTCGCCTGCAGCTCTGGCTGCAGCAGTGTCTGGGATGACTTCCCCGACGCACTCCTCCCGTACGCGTCACTCCGGCGGTGCGCCTTCCGGTGAGCTCTCACACGAGCTCGTGACCACAACTCTTCTCCTCGTCGTCGCTCTCACGCCCACTTGTTCGCATTGGCTCTCTCCCTGGAGTGGAGAAGAAGAGAGGAAGGTGGCTGGTGTGGGGAGAACGAGAGTGGGGGAAGGGGTTTATAAGGTTGGTGGGTTAGGGTTTGCTGGAGGCAGGGAGAGAGAGAAGGGAAGGAAAAAGATAAGGTACTGTCTGCGCGTAGCCCGCGCGCAGACACAAGCTCGTACCCAAAAATTTTGATTTCCAGACATCTGGGAAGGTGTCCAGATGTCTTACCAGACGTCTGACCGACAGTCCAGACGACTTAAAAGGCTCAGGACAGAACGGATCTTAACATCATAACAAATTTAGAGGAAGTTTCGTCCTCGAAACTTGAGCTAGCTAGGGTGCAGAAAAGAAATATATACGCAGAACAAACTTAAAGAGGACCGAAGCCGGTTCGGAAAGATGTACCCTCAAAAAGCTTCGAGTATCGCTCTCACATCGCCGCCTCAGGCTTCCAGGTAGCCTCCTCGTACCTCTGGCTCCTTCACAAAACCTTTACCAGGGGTACCTGCTTCCGTCTCAAACTCTGGACGGCTCTGTCTAGTATCTGCACTGGTCGCTCGGGGTAGGTCAGGTCGTTACCTACTTCGACACTCTCGTGGCTCAGAATGTGACTGAGATCGGCGATGTACTTCCTGAGGTTGGACACGTGGAACACGTTGTGCACACCAGAAAGTTGGGGAGGATGGGCAAGCTTGTAAGCAACGGGTCCTACCCGCTCCAGGACCTTAAAGAGCCCCACAAACCTCGGTGTGAGCTTCTTTTTCACCTTAAACCGCTGCAGGCCCTTCATGGGTGAAACGCGAAGAAAGACGTGATCCCCAACCTCGAACTGTACCTCTCTGTGCTTCTGATCGGCATAACTCTTCGGTCTGCTCTTGACGGTGTGAAGTTGTCTGTGAATCTGCTTAATCACCTCCTGACTCTGCCGGATCAGCCTGGGGCCAACCTCCCACTTGGTCCCCATCTCAACCCATCTCAAGGGCGCAGTACACCTCTATCCGTACAGAGCCTCGTAGGGTGCCATGCCGATGCTCGAGTGATAACTGTTATTATATGCATACTCTGTTAGGGGCAAGTGCTCCTCCCAAGAGCCCCTTCAGTCCAGTACATAGGCACGTAAAAGGTCCTCAAGTGTCTGTATCGTGCGTTCTGACTGTCCGTCCGTCTGGGGGTGGTACGCCGTACTGAACCTCAATCGTGTCCCCAAAGCCTGCTGAAACTAAGCCGAAAACTGGGACGTAAAATGGGTATCCCGGTCGGATACAATCTCACGCGGAACTCCGTGCAGACGTACCATGTCACAAATATACCTCTTTGACAACTGCGCTGGTCCCAAAGTGACTCGGATCGGCAAGAAGCGTGCCGTCTTCGTCAATCTGTCTACAATCACCCAGACTGCGTCGTGTCCTCACTGGGTAACGGGCAAGCCCACCACCAAGTCCATGATGATACTCTCCCACTTCCACTCTGGCATGGGAAGTGGCTGCAACGGTCCTGCATGCCTCTGATGTTTGGCCTTCACCTGCTGGCACACCAAAAACTGCTGCACGAACTTACCTACATCCTGCTTCATCCCTTTCCACCAAAAGTCACGTCTCAGATCATGATACATCTTTGTGTTCCTGGGATGTATGGTGAACCTGGACCCGTGTGCCTCAGTCAGGAGCTCTCTCAACAACTCGTCTCTGGGAACGCACAAACGTTCCCTTATGTGCAGTACCTCTCCTGTAAAGGGGAAGTCTCCTGGGTCCCCCGACAGTACTCTCTCGCAACGGCTGCAGGTACGTGTCTGTCATCTGTCATGTGATGATGCGGTCTATCAGCTCTGGTCTCGTCTGCCGTGTCACTCTCATTGCCTTACAATGCCCCTGTAACTCTAGAGGTCGTTAACTACCCAACTCCTCCATAAGCCTCTAACTCTGTGCCTGTAAACTGGCCGAGCGGGCGGGCGCCTTCCGGCTCAAGGTGTCAGCCACCATGTTGGCCTTCCCCGGATGGTACAAGATGCTGCAGTAATAGTCCTTCAGGAGCTTTAACCGTCTCTATCTCATGTTAAGGTCATTCTGATCAAACAGGTACCTGAGGTTCTTATGATTTGTGAATATTTCAAAAGTCTCACCGTACAGGTAGTACCTCCATGTCTTCAGCACGAAGACAACAGCTGCCAGCTCTAAGTCATGGGGAGGGTAGCTATGCTTATGGGACTTCAGTTGCCGCGAAGCGTAAGCGACAACGTGATCCTGCTGCATGAGCACACCCCCTAACTTCTGCAACGAAACGTCTGTGTAAACGAAACCGTTACTGCTGTCTGGGATGATAAGCACAGGAGCCAAAGTCAGCCTCTCCTTCAACTCCTGAAAACACGCCTCACAAGCGTCTGTCCAAGCAAATGGCACGTTCTTCCGGGTCAACTGAGTCATAGGATGTGCAATCTGCGAGAAACCCTTGATAAACTGCCGGTAGTAACCTGTCAGTCCCAAGAAATTGTGGATCTCTGTCACTGTACGTGGTCTCTCACCTGAGCACTGCCTTTACCTTGACTGGGTCTACAGCCAAGCCATTCCCTGAAATCACATGACTTAAGGTCACTTGCCTCAACCAAAACTTGCACTTGCTGTAATTGGTATACAGCCTACGTTGTCTCAACGTGTCCAAAACCATCGGCAAGTGTTGTCTGTGCTGCGCCTGATCTTGCGAGTAAAAGAGCACATCATCAATAAATACCACCACAAACTGATCCAGGTAAGGTCTGAACACCCGGTTCATCAAATCCATGAAGGCAGCGGGAGCGTTGGTCAGCCCAAACAGCATTACCAAAAACTTGTAGTGTCTGTACCGGGTGCGGAAAGCTGTCTTGGAGACGTCAGTCTCCCTGATCCTCAATTGGTGGTAGTCAGATCTCAAATCTATCTTGGAGAACACCGTAGCACCTCGCAACTGGTCAAACAAATCATCGATCCTCGGCAGCGGATACCTGTTCTTGATGGTGACCCTATTCAACTGTCTGTAGGCCACACAAAGGCGTAGGGTATCATCCTTTTTCTTCACAAATAACACCGGGGCTCCCCACGTAGACGCACTGGGCCTCACAAAGCTCTTCTCCAATAAGTCCTGCAACTGGGACTTGAGCTCTCGCAGCTCAAGTGGTGCCATCCTGTAAGGTGCTGTAGAAATGGGGCTGTCCTCGGTATCAGCGAGATCTCAAACTCGATCTCTCGCTTGGGCGGTAGTCTTGGCAACTCCTCTGGAAACACGTCAGGGTACTCTCTGACTACCGGGATGCTCTGAAAGTCTGCCACGGGGCTGGGCTCTGCCATTACACAAGTCAGAAAGCCCTTACACCCCTGGTTTAAAAGTCTCGCCGCCCGGAGTGCAGAAATACACCTGAAGCCTCTGTCCACCGGCTGTCCGTGAAACTCAAAAGAAGGCATCTCTGATATGGAGAAGACGATCTTCCTCTCAAAATAGTCCACCAAAGCGTGGTAAGCGGATAGCCAATCCATCCCCAGAATCACGCTAAAGCCTTCCATCGGTATAATAATCAGGTCAGCGGGGAGGCTGTGTCCCTCAACACTGACCTCACAGTCTGTGTAGACCTCCACAGCTACAAACAACTGGCCACCTGGGTCTCTGATCACAACGGATCCCCTAGTAGAGTGCTATCGGACCCCATAGTAGCGATAAACTTGTGAAGCAAGAAAATACGTCGTACTAGAAGTAAGGAATATGTACTCCAAAAAGACCAAAACTTTTAACCATACTCGTCACCGCAGAAACTGAAGCTATGATGTCTCCGTGAGTCAAGACGTCGCGACACCCCTCAGTCCTGGGGGTGGATAAAATAGCCAAGCCCGGGGCGGAGCTAGTGACAGCTGGCCGGTATCCTCCCTGTGACGGCTGCCCTCCCTCATGCACCTGGAACCCACGACCACCCGATTGGCCTCTAGTGCTTGGTGCGGTGAGCATCTGCTGCGCTCTAGCCCTAGACGGGTAGTCCCTCCTGAAGTGGCCCGGTTGGCCACATTGGTAGCAGAGGGGGACTCGACTCCCTTCCTCGATAGGTCCCTGCTGACGGCTGGGTAGGGGTCCAATGCTGACAGCTGGCCCATGTCGGGGGCCCTCAGAGGCTACTGACGGCCCCGCAAAACGAGACGACTCTCCTGCTGGTGCCGCGTGCCTCCTTTGAGCTCTTTTGACTCGCCAGGTGCTACGACACTGCCATCCCACGAAAGATTCCCCCTCGTACCCTCGGGAGGGAGATAAGGGGGCGGCGGAGTAGGCGGAAGCTGAAATTATTCTCGAACGACCTCGCGGATCAACTGGACGAGGTCCTGGGACTGTACGCTCAAGAGGAGAGAAGGGATAGCACAAAATCCAAGCTCAGCTCGCCTGCCCCTTCGGTCTCGTCCACGGCCACGTCCACGACCTGTCTCGGGAACCCTCTGATGAGGCATCTCCTGCATGGAGACGCGAAAAACGGAGCAAAGGGATGTCATCTCTAACGACCATTCAGCAAAAGAATCCTCAGAACAGAGGTTAAAAGGTATGTTGTGGTGGTTACTCTAGTTACAAGCACGTGAATTGGTTATTATCCAGTTAGTTGGTTTATTTCTCGGGACGACCTTTCTCTGATACCATCTTGTTACGACCCGATTCCCGAATCCTTACAGGACACGAGATCAGCCCGACTCGACTGATCCCAAGACCCAGTCAACTAACGAGAAATAACCAAAAAGAAGGAAAATAAATCACATTTACTATACTAAGCAACTAACAGTAAAAGAGTACAGTAGTAAAGAAAGTAAAAACTGCTACATTACATATCACCACCACAACAATAAACAGTAGTAAGGTACAGAACCGTAAAGGTACAGAAAAGTAAAGATACAGAACGTAAAGTACAGGAGTCTGAACTTACTACTATAAAAGAAGTACAACAAAAGAAGCTACTGCTACTGGGTTCTACTGGGCCTAGCACCCTCTGCAGCCTGAGACTCGGGTTGCTCAACACCTGGACCTAAAAAGGGGTTATGAATACACGACGTCAGCGAATGCTGAGTAGAGTGGCAATCAACTAACTAAAGCAGTAGAAGTGGATAGGTAGCTGTGGTTTTTCAATTACTTTAACTAATTATTCCTTTTCACCACTTGATTTATTTATCGGATCTCTTTCTTGATCTTGAATGTTCCTCTTGGGAACAATCTTGATTGCAGTCTTTTCCGAAGAGTAGAAGTCGCACGCAGTGCTCTCCTGGCTGGGAGAGTCCCCCGTGGTGGTCCTATACCCAGTCAACCACCCTAAGGTCATGGACAGACGTAGCGGTGACTACGGCACGCGCGATAAGCGCACGGTAGCTACCCTGCACTGACACGCGGTCAGTCGTTTCCGTTAATGGGTGCGCCTAAGTACAGCACGGAACAGTATAGGGCTTAGCCCTCTCAGTAACAAGGGTTTAGCCCCCAAGAACCAAACAGGGGTCTCGCCCCTCCACAGTCTGCGCACCCTCGCCTGACTACCCTGGTTTGCCCAGTGGGCCTAACAAGTCGGTGTAGGGTGGCTAGCTGAACCCTGGGTCCCGTGGGGTGGCTAGCTCTTTCCATACACTAGTAGCTCTTCCCGGTACAGTGTACGCGAGGGCCACGAAGTCGGTGCAAAGTGACCAAACTCACCTCGGGTCTCAACCCGAAGGCGGCAAGCTCCCCTCTACACTAAGAGGGAACATACGCTCCCCTTGGTACCACGTACTCAAGGACTAGCACACTTCCTGTCACATTTCCAGATCCATTCCACATATTTCCAAGAGCTCTACTCCTAATTTCCCGTAGTGTTCATCCTCATTTCTCATGTCATTCCATACCGGGTTTCATCATCCACATTTCCATTCTCAGGTTATATATGTGTAGTTCGTATTTCTATTATTCACGTTTCCATTCTCAGGGTATACACATGCATCTCGTATTTCTATTATTCACGTGTCCATTCTCAAGGTATACACATGCAGCTCGTATTTCTATTATTCATGTTTTCATTCTCAGGGTATACACATGCAGCTTGTATTTCCATTATTCACGTTTCCATTCTCAGGTTATACACATACAGCTCGTATTCTAGTACTTAACATATACAACAGGTAAGGTTATATGCAACTGTTTTATTAGTACAGTTAATTCATATTTCACAGGCAGCTCTTGTTCATTAACAAGCAATTATTTTCTATCTACTCATTCAATACTGCAAAACACGCATACAGACATTTCAATTGTTTCTCGTCTTAGGATTCATGACACATCTTAGGTTCTGCTCATTCATTCTACACATGCATTCAGGTTTATAATTAAATTTAGGAGAAGCCACTCTATCAGTCAACGTAGGAGTATTGGGGGTTCGAATGGCAGGCTCACGTGCCTCAGCAAGTCCCGAACCCGCAACGAAACGAAATCGTATAACAAGGAACAATCACAAGAGAACTTTCAGAACAGTATAGAAAGCCTTTTAACCAGTAGAGGAACTCACAAGGAAAACGTCGGTATCTTATTTGCATAAAACAGACCTCAAACGAATCCTAAATGGGTAAAAATAGGGTTACTGACTTAAATTAGACGTCTGGAACAACTTCCATACGTCTTAAAAGTGTCCAGAAACGTACCTCAAGCTCTGCGTCCACCCCAGACGTCCAGGAACCCTTCTGGACCGTCTGGACCCAGCTCTAGTCGTCCGACCTCCTCTCCGGACGTCTGGAAGTGTTTCCTGCCATCTGGTAAGTCGCCCAGATGTCTGAAATGCGTGGGAGGATGTGTCCTGTGCCTTCCCGAAGCAAATCCTGCAAGCCACTAGCAAATCTTTTCAAAATGGCCACGCGAAGAGTAGCTACGGAGCGGCCTGCATGGCCGTATCCGCAAAGAGATCGTACCTTCGCGAAGACCTCTTTTCAGACGTTTGAAACCGCCTCCAGACATCCGCACCGTCGTTTGGACGTCACTCCAGACGTCTAATTTTGGGAAAAACCCAGAACCAGAACCTGTTTGCACTCGCTCTCGCCGCGCACGGCCGCGGCTCGCCTCCTCGCCTGCAGCTCCGACTGTAGCAGTGTTGGGGATGACTTCCCCATGCACTCCTCCCGCACGCGCCGCTCTTGCGGTGCGCCTTCCGGTGAGGTCCCACACGAGCTCACGACCACAACTCTTCTTGTCGCCACTCTCGCGCCCACTTGCTCGTGCTGGCTCTCTCGCTGGAGTGGAGAAGAAGAGAGGAAGGTGGCTGGTGTGGGGAGAACGAGATGGGGAAGGGGTTTATAAGGTTGGTGGGTTAGGGTTTGCTGGAGGTGGGGAGAGAGAGAAGGGAAGGAAAAAGAGAAGGTACTGTCTACGCACAGCTGGCGCACAGACGCGAGTTCGTACCAAAAAATTTTGACTTCCAGACGTTTGGGAAGGTATCTAGACGTCTTACCAGACGTCTGATCGACAGTCCAGACGTCTTAAAATGCTCAGGACGGAACGGGTCTTAACATGAGGTGGCGATGGTCGGTGAGGTCGGATGGCGCTATGGAGGAGCGACTACCGGTTGGCGTGAGGCAGAGGGTGCTGATTGAGGGGGTCCCTCTCTTCCTCTGTACAGTGGAGGTGGCGGCGGTAGTGGTCGCTCCATTTGTGAGGCTTCGAAGCTGCGAGGGCTTGGGTCTGAGATCGGTGGACCTTTCGAGGTTCGGGGCGTGGGTGGAGATGAAGCCGGGGAAGCAGCTGGCGGAGGTGGTCCTCAGATGGGGTAGTTGCTCCTGGTTGGTTCGGGTCTCGCGGGGATCCGGAAGACCTAGGTCTTTCGCTGAGGCGGTGGTTGGCGGTGGTGCTTGGTGGCGGAGGTGGCAGGCGAACGGACGAGGGGTGGGTTGCTTTTGGGAAGTCCGAAGGTCGTGGTGAGGATGGCGCGGCTGTTGCGATCCCTGCGGCGCGATCTGAGGCAGACGAGAGGGCGAGGGTTTCGGAGGATGGTGCGGGATTTGCGGAGGAGGCAGTGGAGTCTGCGGCGCTGAGGGTGGCAGACTCTGCTGAGGTGAATCGGGTTCTTGTGGAGTGCTGTCATGGCGGATCCGGGTCAGGCAGGTTGGATTCGATAGTGGGGAGCAGTGGCTTTGGAGGGGTACACGGTTTGAGCCCCGCTTCACGTGAAGATCTGGGACGGTCCTCCTGCGAAGGTCGCGGTCTGGGGGCTGTGGATGCGTGCCATTGTCACGACCTCGACCGGACTGATTGGGTAGCGATGTGTGATGCGGATGGCGAGGTGGGGCGCGTGTGGAGGTGGAGGCCGAGGAAGCCGATACCGCAGCCACTCACATACAGGCCGCGGTGGTCCTATTGTTGGGGGCGGGCTACGACCGCTCCGACTAGGAGCGAGGTTGGGGTTGGCTAGTGTCGGAGGTTGGTGGAGTTGGGCGTTGTTTCGCCCACCGGTGGGCAGGGGGAGGTGTCAACGGTGGGCTTGGTAGGAGGCGGAGGTGAGGCGAGGGCTGAGGTGGGGGTTGATGTTGGAGAGGTCAGGCAGCTGGTGGTGGGAGCTGGAGGTTCTAGGGCGATGGAGGGTGCAGCGGAGGTGGGAGGGGCTGGTGAGGTGGAGGTGCAGCCTTTGTAGGGGTTGACTCGTAGGGGGGCAGGCGCTGGAGGTGGTTAGGGCAGATACTGTGGAACAGGGTGGACCGGGGGGCAACGCTGTGAGGGGGTTGCTCGGTAGGCTTGTGGAAGTGGAGGGAGAGGTTGACAGGGTGGTTGCGGAGGTGGGGTTCAGGTGTACTATGCGAGGAGTTTCCCGAGGTTCTCCATGACTAAGGTCCTGTCATGGAATGTGAGGGGATTGAATGACCCCTCAAGGCGGACAGCTTTGCGTGGGTATATTCAGAGGTGGGATCCTGAGGTGGTGTTTCTCCAGGAGACAAAATGGGGGAGCTGTGATAGGAGACTGTGGAAGGAGGTGGGGGGGAGCGGTTTTGAGGAGTTCTTGGCCCTGGTTGCGGTTGGAAGTGCGGGTGGAATTGTTGTTGGAAGGACGATGTTTTCTCCTTGCTGGACTCGATGGTCGGGTTCCATGTTACTGTCAGGTTACAGAGACGTCGGGACAATCTATGCATGCTCTTCTCCTCGGTTTACGGTCCGACGGAGGGAGGAGGCATGCCCTGTGGGAGGATCTGGGTTAGGTTGCGGCAGTGTATCAGGGGATGCCGTGGTTGATCCGAGGTGATTTTAATGTCACTTTGTTGGCGGAGGATAGACCAGATGGCCGTGGGGAGGTGGACCAAGGTTCTGAGGCTTTTGCGGGATTTGTTGCGGAGCAGGGGCTGGTTGACATGCCACCCTCATTCTGTCACTTCACCTGGAGGAGCTCTGGAGGACAGCGGTCCCGGATTGATAGATTTTTCGTCTCGACGAGGACGGCAGAGTTGTTCCCTGTGGCGGAGGTTAGACCCCTGGAGCGGCCGTTCTCGGATCACACCCCCATGTTGTGGGTGACGAATGAGGGTTGGAGACATGGAGCGTATTTTAAGTTCGACAGGGCCTGGCTCCTTGAAGAGGGGTTTAGGGGGCTGGTAGAGGAGCGGTGGAGGTCGGTTCACGCGGATGGCTCGGCGGCTGTCAGATTGGAAGCTAAACTGCGAGACTTGAGGTCCTTCCTCAAGGTCCATAAGAAGCAGATTAAGGAGGAGCGTGGGAAGAGGAAAGATGAAGCTCTCAGTGAGATTGCACGGCTGGACTTGGTTGAGGATGTTGGTCTTCTTTCTGATGTTGACAGGGTAAGCAGAGCGAAGCAATTACAGGTGATACAAGAGGAAGACCGGAAGGTGGAGATGGAGTGGAAGGTGAGATCCAGGCAGAGGTGGCTCAAGGAAGGTGATTCTAACACTCGATTTTTTCATATGGCTGCATCAGGAAGGAGGAGGAGGAACTGGATCGATAGGTTGGTGGTGGATGGGGAGGAGTTTGTGGGAAGAGAGGCGGTGGGTGGGGTGGCTGCGAGGTACTTTAGAGAGTTTACCGGGAGAAAACATGGGGGAAGGTGGAGGTGGTTGGGGTCCGAGGTGCCACGGATCGGGGATATAGAAGCTGGTTTCTTGACGGGTTCGTTTGAGGAAGATGAGGTTCACAAGGCAATCTGGGGGCTGAATGTTGATGGATGTCCAGGTCCGGATGGTTTTCCGGTTGCCTTCTATAAGGAGTTCTGGTCGGTGGTGGAGGATGTAATGCAAGTCTTGCAAGAGTTTAGAGATGGAAATGCGGGCTTCAACAGATTGAACAAGTTCTACATGTTCCTGTTGCTGAAGGAGGGTGCTGAGGAGATCCAGGAGTACAGACCGATAGCCCTCTCGAATGCTATCTACCTGATTGTGGCTAAGCTCTTGGCGAATAGGCTGAGGAGGACCTTGGCTAGGATTGTGGATCCGGTGCAGACGACTTTTATCCCCAACAGAAATATTTTGGAAGGGTATGTGATGGCCTCGGAGATCCTGTCGTTTTGGAAGAGGAGTAGGAGGAAGGCTTTCTTGTGGAAAGTCGATTTCAGTAAGTTTTATGATTCAGTGCAGTGGTCTTTCCTTTGAGCGTCCTTGATGAAGAAGGGTTTTCCACCGGTGTGGATTGACTGGATGAAGAGGTGTGTCACCACAACGTCTTTCTCGGTCCTTATCAATGGAAATCCGGCAGGGGGTTGGATTCAACCGAGAAGGGGAGTGAGGCAGAGGTGTCCTTTGTCTCCGATGCTCTTTGTTATTGCAGTAGATGCACTTGCGAGGGTGGCTAAGAAATCGTGTGAGAGGAACTTGGTGAGGGGTTTCTCTTTGAGAGATGGGACGAGTATACTGTTACTGCAGTATGCGGATGATACGATTTTTTTCATTAAAGGCAGGGAAGAGAAAGCTAGGAGGATGCAGATCTTGCTTTTCTTGTTTGGTGAAGCTTTAGGTCTGCAGATTAACCTGTCTAAATCAGAATTTGGCCCTTTCAATTTGATAGAGGCGGAGGCAAGGGGGTGTAGCTTGGGTCTTGGCACAGAGCAGGTGAAGCTACCGATCAGATACTTGGGTCTGCCATTGACGGATGGTAGGATTTTGGTGAAGGACTGGGCTCCCCTGGTGGAGAGACTGGAGGGGAGGTTGGCGTCCAGGCTTTTGTCGAGGGGTGAAAGGCTGGTCTTGCTCAAGGCGGTTCTGGCGGCAATGCCGTCGTATTTCACCTTTGTCCTGAGGTTGCCCTGACAAGTTGTCTTGAGGATAGAGAGGCTTATGAGGAACTTCTTCTGGTCCAATCAGGGGACGAATGGACCTGGTGCTAGGTTGGTAGCATGGGAGGAGGTTTACAGACCAGCGGAGGAGGGGGGGCTTGGGGTGAGGGACCTGGGGAGATCTAATGACAGCTTGTTGGTGAAGTGGGTTGGGAGCCTCTTGGAGTGTAGGGAGGATTTGGTGGGCAGGGTGTTTAGGACGGCTTATGGTGGCCCGTTGCGTTGGGATCTCCTGATATCTTCGCCGATGGATGCTTCTCATTTCTTGAAAGGTTTGTCGGTGGTGGCTCTTAGGGTGCAGAATTGTTTTGTACTGGTGATAGGGACGGGAGAGATCTTCAGGTTCTGGCAGGATGATTGGACAGGGCAAGGTGTGCTCGCTAGAAGATTTCCGAGACTATTTGCTATGTCCCAAAGCAAAGAGGCGTTTGTGGCCGAAGTTTGGGAAGGTGGGTGGTGCCCATCCTTTGCAGGGAACCTTTCAGATGCGAGAACTCACGATTTCCAGAGACTGCTTGAAGAATTAGAAGGTCTATAGCCGGCTTCTAGAAATGATATGTTTGGATGGAATGAAGGTGAATTCTCGGTGGGGGCTGCATACAGGAGATTGTTCAGCGGAGACTCCACAGGTGACTTGGGTCTGGTGAGAGATTGCAGATAGGTTTGGAAGGCCGCGTGTCCATTGAAGGTTAAGATTTTTGTTTGGTTGCTTACGAGGAGGAGATTCATGACTAAGGTTTGGAGGGCGAGATGGGCTCCTGGGGAGAGTAAGGTTTGCCCATTGTGCGGAGATGAGGAGGAAGAGGTTGACCACCTTCTCTTCACCTGGCTATTTGTCGTGCAGGTCTGGAGCTGGGTGGGAGCGGGGTGGTGGAATTTCCGGTCTTTTGATGGGTTTTGGTGCAGTTTCAGAGGTGGAGGGGGTAATGCTGGGCAGAATGTTTTCTGTACGAAGAAGGAGAGGGTCAGACCGTTGGTGGTCTTATGGAGCATTTGATTGGGCAGGAATGCTATGGTCTTCAGAGGCCAGAGACCTTATGTGGAGAATTTTATGGAGTCTGTTACTATTTTGTTTAATCTTTGGAGTGAGTCCTTGTGACTGAGGGGCCTTGGGGTTTGCCCTTTGTATTGACGGAAGCCGTTGATTCTCTCTTTAATATATTTGGGTAGTTATCATGCTGGATAACTATTCTTTACTTTTTCAAAAAATAAAAAACAATCAACAAGTAGAATTTATAAAAGAAAAGTGCTTTCATGCATTTGTATCCTTCTCATTCAGCTGTACTTCGTTTTAGTTACAGAGTGCTTTCTAAATATGGCATGCTTTTTGCAAATCTCGTCACTAGTACCGTTCCACAACTTCTTTGTCAAACCAAACAAAAAATTATATGCTTCTTATTTTGGTAATTAATTATATTCCGTGAATATTCAGGGAAACGTGGAATATATGATGGTGTAATTGGAAACATACACCTACACTGGCGACATAGGGAGCTTGTGAAGGTGGTCACCGTGCAAAAAGGTTTTTCCCAGGTTATCCATACTGCACAACTCCTTGAAAATGAGACTGGTGGGATATTGGTTGCCCTAGAGAAGTATAAATCAGGTCATGCAATAATTATCTTCCGTGGAAAGAATTATGTGCAACCTCCAAAGCTTATTGCAGAAAATCTTCCAACTAAAAGGGAAGCATTACAAAGGTCCATTGAGGTGCAACGGCGAGGGGTAAGATCCTATTGTTATTTCTCAATATAGCGATATTTAAATTGCCATTGAAGTTGTCATTTGTTTAGTGTGTCTTCTGTATTCTAATGTTTGGAACTGTTTGTCCACAATGTCCAGTCATTGAAGTTTTTTGCTCGCCAGAGAGAAGAATCAATACTGGCTTTAGAAAGGAAAATAGTGAGTTTCCTCTCTTATTTGCTATAACTTGTCCTTAGTCACTCCCGTGTTTTTTAACCGTTGAAATGCTTTATTGCAGATACGTTGTTATTTAGAAGCATACAATCAGGTGCCAAGGATGTGTTGGAATTATATTTCATTTCATGTGTCCTAACACTAACAAATTCCTATGTTAGATTTATTTACCGTTTGTCACTTTCTTGGTGGTCATTTACAACATACTGTGATAACTATCCATTAGGAACTAGATTAATGTCACTTTAATATGCAAGAATATGTGTCCTCTTTGCTTCAACCAAATGCCTACTTCTAAACTTGGGCATTAGCTTGGATATCCTATGACCTCATGGATATCCAACTCCGTGGGATGGGCTTAGGTAGGCTTACTCGGGTTGACACTTGAGAGAGAAATCTTGGATTTCAAGAGATACTAGCTGAGAACTTTATTATTGAAGACTTAGGTCCGTTTTGGCATTCCTTAGTTTCGAGGACACCTGGAACAAAGGGTGTGTTGTATTATCCTGTAGGAAAAAATATGCAATGGACTTGCTTCTGGACACCGGTATGTTGGTTGTCAAATGAGCATTTGTTCCTGTTAGCATACATTGTGTGGTCTTTTTTGTTTTTCTTATTGAAAGGGCTGAGTTTTTGTCCCTTAGGGACATTCTTATACTTCGGACTCTACGGTCTCTCTCTATATAAGAGAGTCCTAGGGTTTCTAATGAAATCAAGTCATTTCAATTAATTTGGTATCAGAGCACGGTCCTAGATCGTGGCTCTAGGTATCCCACCCCTCACAACCTCCAAAACCTTAACCACAAAACCCTAATCACTTCTCTCTCCCTCATGAGTGATAACGGCTCTTGGAGGAGCTCCGGTGACGTGCTGCAGCACGTGCGGCGGTGTGGCGGCGCGGGTGAGCCTGTTGCATCGTCAGCGATGCTCAGGCGGAGCTTGTGGTGGTGTTGCGGCGAGCTTGGAGGCTCTCTTAGCCTTCAACGGTAGTGCTGCAGCGTCTAGGTTGATAGCGGTGGCACCGCAGTGGCTTTGGGGCCTTTCTTAGCCACCAGCGGCGGCGCTGTAGCACCGAGGGTCCCTCGCAGCGGTGCTGCAATGCTCTTGGAGGCCAATCTAGCCTCCGGCGGTGCAGCAACAGCTTGGTGGACCTGCGGCGGTGCTACAGGCGATTGGCGACGGCGCAACAGTAGCGAGGGTTGTTTGTTGGGCCTGCAACGTTGTGCTGCAGGTGGTGCTAGTCCATAGCAGCCACGCAGCGGCCTCCGGTAGCGTCGCTACAGTGATTTGTGGTGGCGGTTGGTGGCTCAGGTCGATAGGGAGGTGGCACGCAGTGATCTGATTGCTGTGCAGCGATTGTGAGGGGTTTTTTTGCCCTGATCTAGGAACGTGAGTTCGTAATGCATGCCTGAATCTGTTTGATTTCAGATTGTGGATGATTTCGTGGTGATAGAAGCTTGATCAAGGCTTTCGGATTGCAAAAAATAGCTTCAGACGATCAGTCAGAAGTATCTTCGGGCTCTGTTTCCGACACCAAGGTACTCAAGAATCCTTTCTTTGGTCCCGTTAAGTTGGATGAGACCAACTACCCGCGGTGGTCCCAGACCTTTCTTATGACCTGTCAGAGGTCATAAAAAGAGCTATATTTTTACGGATCCAGAGCTTGAGAATAAGACGGGCATAAATGCTAATTGGGATAGCAACAATGTCATGGTTTGTGCATGGCTGATGCAGACGGTTATTCCCCGCATAGGGGATGAGATCATGTACTACACTACTGCAAAGGTGTGGGAGTCCTTGCGTGATACCTATTCACATGCCAAGAACTCTGCACGAGTTTTTCAAGTCTTCTATGACCTTTTCATCTGCGTTAGGAGGGACACATGCTGTCACAGTATTACTCCCTCATGAAGGGAATGTTGGAGAGGCACTACTACTTACCAGGGTGTGCCTGTGAATCCTGGAGGAGTTTTAGGAGACAATTGGCTGTTTCTCTTTTCTTGGCTAGCCTTAGACCTGAGTATGCAGCAGCCAGAGATTAGATCCTCACTGCTCATGAGCTTCCTACCCTGGAGGAAGCATATAGTAGACTCAGCAGAGTTATAGTATGCACTCCTACTCCTGACACTGTTGCTCGGTCGTCTGCATTAGTTGCGATCCATGGACGTGGCAGGGGTTCTACTTACGCTGCACGTGGTCGTGGATGTGGACGTTCTTCTGATACACGTACCAGGGCTCCATGTACTTATCGTGTCATGGTCACGTTGAGGCTACATGCTGGCAGAAGCATGGTAGGCCACCGGTGGCCAATTAGGCAGTTGAGATCTTCGATGCAGTTCTTCCTACTTCTGATATTAGTTCCTTGAGCACTGAAATTGAGAACTTGCTGCAACAGATTGCTCAGTTGACTTAGGTGTCCTCTCAGATTTCAGACACTGTAGATGTGGCTTCCTTTTCAGAGACATCTGCGACTGGTATGTCGTTACTTTTTTCACCTGGTGAGTGGTTGATTGATTCTGGTGCATCCAAGCACCTATGTGGTGACCAAGGCTCTTTCTCTCAGTTAACGCCTGTTACACCTGCTAGGACAGTACATGTGGTTGATGGGAGACACTTGCCACTTGTTGGCAAAGGAGATATGCCTTTATCTCCTACTTTGAAACTTGCAGATGTCTATTACGTGCCTGATTTTCCTTTCAGTTTATTGTATGTTAGCAGCATCACTAGAGATTTGAATTGCCGAGCTATTTTTGATGTGTCCTCTTGTGTCTTGTAGGACAAATTCATTGAGAAGACGATTGGTGGACGGCATGAGGAACATGGGGTGTACCGTTTGAGCCGTAATACTTTTGCTGCTTCTACTACCCAGAGCCTTGCTCTTGCTGGATCTCCTCTCCAGTGGCACCATCGCCTTGGCCATCTACCCATTCATCATCTCAGACGTGTTCTACCGTACATCCCCTCCACTACTGCTCACCTGTGATGCTTGTCAGCTTGGCAAGCACCACAGAGCTAGTTTTTCCAGTTCTACTTCTGTTTCATCTAATGCTGCATTTCATTTGATTCATATGGACATGTGGGGTCCTAATCGTACTCATGATCAACTTGGGAACAAATATTATCTTGTTTTAGTTGATAACTTTTCTAGTGTTTCTTGGATGTTTCTCGTGAAAAATAAGTCTGATGTAGGACAAATTATTGAGAACTTTGTCAAAGAAATAAAAACTCAGCATTATTGTTTGGTGAAGTGCTTTCGTTCTGATAATGCCTTGGAATTTTGTACTTTACGTTTGTGTAATTTCTTTTCTAGTTGTGGCATTATTCATGAGACATGTCATCCTCTCAGCAAAATGGTGTTGCTGAGAGGAAACATCGCCATGTTCTTGATGTTCGCACTTTGTTGATTCATCATTCTGTCCCTTCTCTCTATTGAGGTGATGCTGTTTTGGCTGTTTGTTTTTTGATTAATCGGATGCTTAATGCTACATTGCATGAACAAATTCCTTTTTAGGTCATGTATCCTAATCGTTCCTTGTTTCACGTCACCCCTCGAGCTTTTGATTGTGTTGCCTTTGTCCATTTGTTGGGATCCGGTTGGGATAAACTAACACCGAGAGCAATTAAGTGTGCTTTTCTTGGGTATATCCAGACACAAAAGGGGTATTGTTGTTTCGATTTGCTTCTCGACACTATGTTTCAGCGGATGTTACCTTTCATGAGGCTGTACCTTCCTTTTCTGTGACAGCTACCGAGATGCCCCCCAAGGGTGATATGGCGCCTATGCCATATTCTCCCATTCGGGAGCTTTTCTGAGATTCCCGCCCCCACCACACCGCCATCAACTCTTGCTACGCATCCCTTTCCACACCTGAGCCACTTTAGACATATGTTTGCCCTCATACTACCTATAAGGGACCCTCATCTTTGCTTTCACCATCGGCTTCTAAGGTGAGTCCTTTAGACACTGACGTATGTTTGCCATGTGATGGTCATAGGGACAGGACATATGATGTGTTAGGTGATGATCTTGACCTTCCGACAACCATTCGGAAGCGACCACATGCTTGTACTACTTATCTTACGGCGGAGGCACTTGCTACTGATACTTTAGCTCCTGGATTTGATGGAGTTACTTAGGTGTTAGCTACTACGCAGATTCCAACTACTTATCATGAGGCCATGCTTGAACAAAAATGGCGGGCAGCCATGGAGGATGAGATGGTCGCTCTCCGAGGCTGTGGGACTTGGGAGTTTACACTTTCTAATGGTGCTGCACTCGTTGGTTGTCGATGGGTATTTAGTGTGAAGTTCAATCTTGATGGTGGTGTTGTTAGGTACAAAACCCGCCTCGTGGCAAAAGGGTTCACCCAGACTTATGGGTTGGACTTCTTTGACACTTCCCCAATAGCCAGACTTCCCACAATCCGGGTGTTGATTGCAGTGGCAGTTTAGTTAGATTGGCTCTTGCACTAGCTAGAGGTGAAGAATGCCTTCCTTTATGGTGATCTCCAAGAGGAAGTCTATATGCAGTAGCCACCTGGCTTTGAGAGTTAGGAGTGTGTATGCCGATTACGTAAGGCTATATATGGCCTTAAATAGAGTCCCAGAGCCTGGTTTCAGATATTATCACAGGTTGTAGAGGCAGCTAGATTCAGGAGATCGGCAACTGATTTTTTACTTTTTGTCAGGACTAGATGAAGTGCTGTGTACTTGTTTACGTTGATTTGATCATCACAGGGGACGATGTGCATGGTATTGCTGAGGTTAAGCACATCCTAGCAGAACAGTTTGTCGTGAAGGACCTGAGGGTTTTACGGTATTTCCTTGGTATTGAGGTTGCTCGCAGTAAGGAGGGTGTGGTCTTGTCTCAGCGAAAGTATGCTTCAGATATCTTGCAAGAGATTGGTATGCTTGGGGCTAAGGAGGCCAATATTCCTATGGATCCCAAGATGCTACTCTATGATGAGGATGCACAGGTGGTGGACAGCAGACGGTATAGATTGCTTGTGGGCAAGCTGCTGTAACTTACCATCACGAGGCCAGATATCTCCTTTGTAGTTGGGTGACTGAGTCAATTCATGGCCAAGACAACACATCAACATTGGAATGCAGCATTGATGGTGCTTAGATATGTAAAGAAGGCTCCTAGGAAGGGTCTCTTCTTCTGAAAGGGGTCCTCTATGACGTTGGTTGGCTACTCAGATGCAGACTATGCTGGGTACCGTGTGGATCGTAAATCCACTACTAGGTTCTGCATCTTCTTAGCAGGAAATTTGATCACGTGGAGGAGCAAGAAACATGGCACAATTGTAAGATCCAGAGTCGAGTCTGAGTACAGAGCTATGGCTCTGACGACTGTTGAGATGATGTGGATCAGATCCTTGCTTATTGACCTACATGTGCAGTTTTCTAACCCTATTGAGATGCGATTAGATAATAGAGCAACCACCTTCATTGCCAACAACCCAACATTTCACAAGAGAATAAAGTATGTTGAGGTTGACTGTCATTATATCAGGGACATTATCCAGAAGGGATTGCAATATACCACTTTTGTTGCATCTGAGGAGCAGACTGCACATATCTTCACCAAGCCCTTGACCAGATCTTTATTTGATTCTTGTATATCCAAGCTGAGCATGATAGATATCTATGTTCCAGCTTAAGGGGAAGTGTTAGCATATGTTGTGTGGTCTTTTTTGTTTTTCTTATAAAAATGGCTATGAGTGTTTTGTCCCTAAGGTGCATTCTTGTATTTTTTACTCTACGGTCTCTCTCTATATATAAGAGAGTCTTAGGGTTTCTAATGAAATTAAGTCATTTCAACCAATTGTTCCTATGGATCTTAGAGCACAATTGTATAATGACAGTGCAACCCTTGATAATACTCATCGATTTAAAACACTTGTAGAAACTCCTAGACTTGACTATCATGAGTCTAGATCATTGGTAGTTGGGAAGCTTAATCAATTTATGGATAAGCAATAGGATGCCACTGGAATGTTTCTCAGACATTTTATGACCATTTGAACCTGGCACACTCATTTAATGTTGTGCTATATACTGATGTGTACCATGCTAGGTTTCCGACTTTATTTCTTGGCAATCGGGAGAGTTGGTGCAACAAGAACTCAGTGGTTATCTTTTAATCTAGTGCTAAGTCAAAGTATTGGACATGGTACACAATGCAATCGTGATGATGAAGATTTCTTTTTGGCCAGCATATTTTTGTTTCTTGAGCCATGGAGATGAGTTGTCATGCATTATAAAGCAATCTTATATCTTGCAAACAATCCATTATTTCGTGAGATATAGAAAAGGTGATGATTATACCAGAGACTTAATATTGCTAGCACGTAGAGGTTTCTAGTATATAGAGGTGAATTGTCATTATACCAGACTTGATAAAGGGGATTTTTCATATCACTCATTTTTTACATGGGATAAGAGAACATGCATATTCACCAAGAAACATTCCGAGACATCCTTCAATAGATGCTTCTCAAGGCCTATGCATGATTGATATCTATACTCAAACTTAAATGGAAGAATTAGACTATCATTTCTTTATTTTTTTTACATATTATGAGAGCATGTTTTCTAAATCCCCTATACAATAAGGATTAATATTTCATGAAAGAATATGCACTTATTTCTTCTATCTTACTCATGTTTTTGACTAATTCACTTTCTAGAAACTATTTTGGTTTTGTGAATCCATTTTTCGAAAAAATAAAATGGTTTCTTTTAGAATACTACCTTTGTTATTTTCATGTGTTTCTTGTTATTTTTATTTTCTTAGTGGACTCATATGTAATTTCTCCATATCTTCTCTCTATATAAGAGATGCTAGTGTTTTTTTTTTCTTGAATAGGAAGCTTCATTTTCTTTAACATAGTATCAAAGTAATGTTCCTAGGCTAGTGCTCGATACTTTCTTAATTCCCATCATCTTTCTTTCTTCTACTAAATTTCCTATTCTTGAGGAATCCTTGGAGTTCGCATCTCGAATCTCCAATTATAGGAAATCTCCAAGTGTGCACGCACTAGATTCTCCAATGCCACCATTGCCACTGCTGCCACTTGCCTTCATTGTGAGATTATCGGCATAGTCGACATCATTGATCGTGGGGATGATCGCCGATGTGAGACTGTTGCTTCTCGAACCAGGCCACTTTTGCATGCCGTCGTGCATGCGCATGCGTATGTGTGCATGCAAAGTCTCCTCGCATGTTCATCCTCTATGATTCTTGAGTATGCATCTCCATCGAAGATGATTTCTTGCTACCTGTGATTCATTCTTTCCTTATTTCCTACTGTGGTGAGCTTTGAATGCTCTGTTATGGTTGATACCTTTGCATCATGATGAACTGGACTGTCCTATCCACTGCTTGAGATTGTTTTACTATTGCTTGGGAGTTGGGATCATCTCTTATTGTTATCATTGTATCTATCTACTGTAGCCTTTGATGGCTCTTACTTGGTTTGCTTTCTACTACGAATACTTTGGTGACATACGAGGACAATCCCTATGCTCTCGTCGCCCTCACTGGTGTTACCGACATCTAGGCGAATTTGACTTCTACGGCAGTTGGATAGTAGGTGATATAATCTAGTGCTTCCACTCATCTTACTGTTGTGGTTAGCTTTCTAGTTGATACTAAACCAGCAAGAAGAGTTAGTTATGTCGAAGTGGCGAATGGGACTTATTCTCCTGTGACTTCAGTCGGTGATGTTTAGTTCTCTCAACTATAGTTAGCGAATGTACATTGTGTACTAGAGTTTCCTATGAACCTCTTGTCTGTCAGCAAATTGTGCAAAGATCTGAAGTGTCACATGGTATTTGGCGAGCATCATTTTTGCTTCAAAGATAAAAAGAGTAACTGGGTTATTGGTGTTGGATACGAGAAGAATGACCATTACTACCTGACATACCCACTTTGCTGGGATCCCCTATTTTGGCATCGTTTTGGTCATCCATCCTTTGAAAAGTTGTGTTAGATGTTTCTTGATTTGTCTACCTCTATTAAATTTGATTGCGAGGCTTGTCAACTGGGTAAGTATCATTGCTTTACCTTCATGAATTGAGGAGTGCAGTACCTCACCTAATACGCTTTGACATCTGGGAATTGTCTAGTGTGAGCAGTACATTAGGTTACAAATTCTTTGTAGTATTTGTTGATGACTATAGTCGCTCTACATGGATATTTCTTATGGACTGGTTCGAGATCGTCACTGTGGTGAAGCGCTTCTTTGCAGAAGTGCCTAATGTCTATTCCTCGTCTATTCAGATTTTTCCAAGTAATCAGATATCGTGATATATCGCCGATATGTCACATTATTACCAATAGGGCCTATATCAATACCCATGGAATATCGTTATTTCATGATATCTATATATATAGATGATATATTAGTGGTATCGGTGATATCACAGATATTGGCAAGAATTGTGGTACAAATATTCCATATATTGGTGGATATATCTTCGATATAGGGATACATTACATAGAAATGTTACTATTATCAAATCATTGGTGCTCTTTGGTCTTGTTGCCCTCTTACTCTTGACAAAAGCTAAGATATCCGATTTCAGCATAAATTTTTTATTGAAATAATCATTATATTTATGATTTGAGTTTTTAAAGTTAATTTTTAGATAAACTCTTATTTTGTGAATTTTAAGATTTTAAATGTTAATATTGATATTGTATTGAAAGTCAAAAAGGTGATATATTGCTGATATCGGAGAATTTTGGGGAATCACTCAAATGGTCGAAAATGACTCCAAATGCTACAATTTGATGAAATTAATATTTTAATAACTAATACATGCATGAAGAAATACCTACAAGACTAAAATTATAAATTTTGAATGAAAACATAATATAAATGTGTTATTGGCGATGTTTATTTGGTTATGGGAAACGATCTTAAGTAGTTGTAGTTGCCTTATGCTTGTGAAAAATTCTTATCTTGAGGAGAAGATAAATTTGGGATGGGGTATTCAAATAGGTAGAGGGGGGGAAGTGCATTATACTTAGTTCTTCCACTAGTCATTAGAGTTGTTGACATTAACTAAGCATGAGTTGAAGCTTCTGAGCTAGTTGTAAAAAAAAATAAAAAACAAGGGTTCAGAACATACCACTGATCTGATTATGCAAATGGCTAAAGAATGGGCAAAATATCACCTATATCCTTGACATATTGTCGATGTATGGGAAAAATTATAAAGGCACCCATCGATATTTGGGGATATTGGTCGTTACCTCTTGATATTGGTGATAGATCGCTCGATACATGGGAAAAATAATATTAACCCGTATCGAATCTTCCATGTTGACGATATCTCCGATATGTGATATAACGACAATCTATCATCGATATATCGTGATATTTAATTTCTTAGTGAATATTTTTACCTTTTTAAGTCTTAATCTCAACCTTAAACATGCGTTATTGTTTATGTTAAGTTTGATTTCTTTATTTATTGGATAGATTAACGTTCTTTACATACTATATTTGTCAAATAATGAAATAATCTTCAATCTAGTCATAACTTTACGATTCTAAATCTCATCTCAAACTATATTTGTTGTTAGGGATGAGCATTGGGTTGAGCCCTTGTAGGTTGGGCTCGACCCGATTGAAGGCCATTTAATAAATGGGTTGAAAAGGCAGCTCAAGATTCGATACAAAATAATTTTTTTTGACCCAAGCCTGGCCTAGCCAGAGAAAAAAGGCCTCAAGCTAGGTCGGGCTGACCCGTTTATTTGTGATCTCGTTATTTATTTCATTGATGCCTGCAATGTAATATGTAAATAGGAGATTCACTCGATAATTATTTTTAAAGTATGGGCAATGATATGATTTGGTACAAGTAAAAGAAAACTTGTAAAGGATAATTACCATTTTCAATTATGTAAATGACAGGATTATTGTATTTGCCTTTTGTGTAGATTAAAAGATCTTTAAGTTCTCGTGAGTGCAGACGTAACTAAAATGATTCAGCTACTTGCCTTGCAAATATTTTGGTTGAATACTTTACATATATAGCATATGCCAAGACAACTGAATGTAATCAAGTAGGAGGAAACTACAATAAAAAATTAATTACTCATCTTATGTGTTCGTATTTAGTTCGAACTTAGACGTCCATACTTTTCTATGGCAAGAAATCAATGGTTCATATTTAGTTCGAATGGAATCATAAGATTGCACAACTTGCAGATGTAGGGAGTATCATGATTCTAAGATTTGTTGGTGGAAAGTAACAAAAGCAATCCATGTTTATTTAATGTGTAAAATATCATGCATATATGATATGTATTTTGATATATACTATGAATATATATACATGTATGATATATACTGATGTAATTTCGCTAATAGGCTAGGCCTTAGGTCGACCTCATAAATGGGCCACATGGGCCAGGCTGGGTTTGGGCCACCTTGACCTAAGGCTTAGCTCATTTAATAAATGGGTTATATTTATAACCAAGCTTGGCCTAAGTTAATTTTGGGCTTAGGCTTAGGCTGGCCCAATTGGGTCAGGTCGACCCGACCCGACCCGACCCAATGCTCATCCTTATTTGTTGTTCATTTTGAAGTTTATTAAGAAGATTTTTTGATTACTGGATAGATTAAGGTTTTCTACCTATCCTATTATTCAAATAATAAATTGATATATAGTTTGGATTTTAATCTTTCTCCGATCATTTCCTATCTACATTGTCACTTACAATTTATGATTTTGATCCTTATAGACATTTCTTCTTTTATGTAGTTGTTAAAATTGTAATTTCATAAAATTTGTGATATTTTTATCTATTTTAAATTATTTTGAGTCATTTCCATGAAATATTGGGATATCGACGATATATCGGTGATGTATCCTCATATACCCCCATTTTGAGTTGTTGATACGGCATTGATATTGATATCTGAAATCTTGAATTTTTTGCAATGATAATGCTCTCGAGTTCATGCGAAACTAAGGTCTTGTAGTCCTTTGTCTTTAATGGCACCTTATATCAAATGTCGTGCGCATATCTCTCGCAGCAAAATTGAGTTGCTGGAATGAACCTAAGGCACATCTTAGATATTGTTGGAACTCTTGCTATCTTTATGAAGGCGCCAAAGTAGTTTTGGACAAATGTTGTACTTTGCATAGGGAGATTCTCTTTTAGCTACCACCTACTGATGTGGATTGTCTTACTGCTGCATGCGTTTGGTTGTACTTATTTTGTACATGCCTTTGGATAGCTGGACAAGTTATCTCCATGAGCCATTAAATGTGTCTTCCTTAGCTATTCTCGTAGTCAGAAGAGATACCGATGCTATGACCCGAATAGTCATTGGTACATTGTTACTATTGATATTACCTTCTTTAAGAAGGTTCCATTTATCCCTGAAGAAGGAATCAATATTGAACTTGTACCACTGAAGGTTTATCATAGACGTGACAATGGGCCTTTGTCTATTCTGCTTCTTCTTATACCTGCTTCTCTACTAGACGATAATCCCTTTGACTTGCATTCTACTACACCACTACTGGTGTAGAGGCAGAGTGAGGTGGATGAAAGGCCGATTGCTCTAAGGAAGTCAACTCGTTCCTGCACATTACATCCCATCTCTTATTACACTTCTACTGCATTCCTCGATCCTCCTTTATCATAGTTCTCTAAAGCCTTACTTAGTATAGTGGTGCTATATAATTGCATGGAGGCTTCTCATAATCCACAATGGAAGGTTGTTATGGATGTAGAGATGGGGGTGCTTACTACTTGAGGCATATGAGAGCTTGTATCATGTCCGCATAGAGCTTAGATTGTTGACTACAAATGGGTATATACCGTGAAATATCTTGCAGATGGCAGTTTTAATTCATTCAAGGTTAGATTAATGGCCAAGGACTTCACACAAACATATGACAGACTACTCTTAAGACATTTTCCCTTGTGGCACATGTTAATTCTAGACATGGCATTCTCTCTATTGCGATCAACAGAAACTAGCTATTATTTCAGTTGGATATCAAGAATACCTTCCTCAATGGTGACTTAACTAAGTATACATGCAGCAATCTCTTGGTTATGAGGTTGAGGGGGAGTGTATATAGATTGAAGAAGGCTATATACGGTCTCAAATGGAGTCCTTGTGCCTGGTTTGACAAGTTTAGAGATGACTAAGATTGGCTTTAGGCGATCCACGTGATATCACTCCATCGTTATTAAGGTGGCTACCTCTGGCATTGCTATACTAGCTGTATACGTTGATGATATGGTTTTAACAAGAGATGACGGTGTTGGCATTCAAGAAGTGAAGATTTTCCTACAAAAGGTCCTTGTTACAAGACCTAAGAGAACCATGGTACTTTCTAGGGATAGAGGTAGTTAGAAAGGTGTGGCCTAACACACTTTGAGCAAAAATATGTTTCGAAGATTCTTGAGGATGCAAGACTTCTTGGCACCAAGTCTTCTTCTGTTCCTATTAAGTAGAAAGGGAAATATGGAGAGGTTGAAGACCCTCCATTTGAGGATATTTATCGGTATAGGAGCATTTAGGCAAGCTATTATATCTGACTATCACTCGCTACATGTTAGTTTTGCTGTCGGCAGGATAAGTCAATATATGGACAAACCATGCTTCTGGCATGATTTTGCCTCATCTTGAAATATCTCAAAAGGTCTCTAGGGAGAGGACTTTACTACAAGAATAATGGGTGCCTAGAGATGTATTCCTATTTTGATGTAGACTATTGCTGGATTTATTGATGTACTACTAGTTATGTCATATTTTTTGGAGGCAATCTTGTTTCATTATGTTCAAGAAGCAAACGGTTGCTCATTCTTGTGCTGAAGTTGAGTATAGGGCAATGGCTCAGACTGCTTGTAAGGTGATGTGGACCACTCCTTGGTTGATCTTGGGACCCATGTGAAGAGTCCTGTTTCTATGTTTTGTGACAACAAGTCAACTACTTATATTGCATCCACCAATCTTGTTTTCCATGAGAGGATGAAGCACATTGAGATAGATTACCACTTTATACAGAGTGCAGCGATGGAAGGCAAGATTGCTACTCGTCACATATCTTCTGAGCTTCAATTTATTGATATTTTCAAAAAGACCTTGTCAAAGAAATTTATTCCTATGTGACGAGTAAGGATTGATGGATATTTGCATTCCCACTTGGGAGAGTGTTTGAATACTAGTTTTATATTATTTTCATTTGTTTCTTGCTATTTTTATTTTCTTAGTAGATTCATATTTAATTTCTCCATCCTTTCTCTTTATATAAGAGGTTAGGATTTTCTTTTCGAATGAGAAGCTTCATTTTCACCGCCAGTTAAAAAAAAAAAAAGAATATCTTTGAATATGTCTCTTCCCATTTCCGACTTCAACTCAATCAAGTAGAAATGCTAACCCCACCCATTACTAGTGTTAATATGGGTTTGTAGAGTTTGACGAGGGTTGGTTGGAGTGGGATTCCATTGATAATACGTCTTTTTTTTGGTGTGGCTTTAGGGTTTTTGGAATTTTTGTTTGTAGGAAAGGAGATCATTGTCTATTCTCTAAATTTAACTTTTGACAAGTAGTCTTTACTTGTATGACAAGGACCTTGACGCTTGGATGGAGAATGCGATGCCCACGACTATATTAACCTTTTAGGTCTTGTTTGTTTCGTGGGATTGGAAATTTCGTGCTTGGGATTGTGTGTCAATCTTGGGATTGGAAGGTGTGGTTGTTTTTGGTATTTGTCAAAACCCAGTGTTACAGTGAGTAATCCCACGTTTGGCAAGATTAGAGTGTTTGTTTGCATGGATTGGAAACGTAGAATAGGTAATAATTAATAAAATCATCGGTGTATTGAGATAATCCGTCGGTGGAAAGTAATAAACATCCAAATCAATTGACTGGTGCATAGCGAAAGTCCACTGCTGGAACGTTATTAGACACTGGTGGATTTGAAGGGTGAATGGGTGCGCGGACTTGAAAAAATATAAAATACATCGGTGGATTTGAAGAGTTGGTATATAAGGCCAACTTCAAAAAACGTAACCGTCACTTGCATAAGCATTCCATCGGTGGAGACAACGCTGTTGCTACCTCTCGAAGCCTCATTTCCTTCATTGAGCTTGCAAGCTTCTTCGTAAATGGCAATGGATGCAAGCAGCAAGAAACCCAGGTACTGTACTAAGAACGGGTGGCTTAATGTTGGTTTGGAAAGAACAGTGGTCTTGTGTGTAGCGTTTTTTATGATTGTTGTAGGGTTTGAAGATGTTACTTTCTAAGCAGGATGAAGAGGTGGAAAGTTCTCCGTGGAGAGTGTGGGTTTACTTGTAGTAAACAGAAGGTGTTTAGGCATCCGATGGAATTTAATTGTGAATCATTTGTTTGTAGTAATGCACCGGTGGACTTTACGATGGAACCAGTATGGTTGTGGAATCCATTGGTATGATGCAATTGAGAACTCAATTCATGGGAGAATCCATCGATTGATTTCACTGGTTGATCTTCAAAATCAACCGGTTGATTGTACTTTTACATGGGATGAATATAATGATAATGCACTGGTGGATTTTCATTGACCAACTTTGTGGATTGTAGAAATCAACTAGTGGGAAGCCATTTTCCATCGGTGGAGAATGGTTATGAATCGTTGAAATGTAGAAACCCACCGGTGGATTTTCATTGACCAACTTTGTGGATTGTAGAAATCAACCGGTGGGAAGTCATTGTCCACCGGTGGAGAATGGTTATGAAGCGGTGAAATGAAGAAAATCACCGGTGGATTTTCATTCCCTAACTTTGTGAATTGTAGAAATCAACTGGTGGGAAGTCAGTGTTCACTGGTGGAGAATGGTTATAAAGTTGTGAAATGAAGAAAATCATTGGTGGATTTTCATTACCCAACTTTGTGGATTGTAGAAATCAACCGGTGGGAAGTCATTGTCCACTGGTGGAGAATGGTTATAAAACAGTGAAATGAAGAAAATCATTGGTGGATTTTCATTGCCCAACTTTGTGGATTGTAGAAATCAACCGGTGGGAAGTCATTGTCCACCGGTGGAGAATGGTTATAAAGCGATGAAATGAAGAAAATGATTGGTGGATTTTCATTGCCCAACGGTGGAAAAAGGCAATGCACTGATGGAAGGTAGATATCAACCAATGGATTGTCATGGTCCACCGGTGGGGAAAAGTAATGCACCGGTGGTTTTTAAAAATTAATCGGTGGTTTTTGATTGTCCACCAGTGAAATGGTAATGCACCGGTTGATTTGTACAATCCACCGGGTGAGAAGGAAAATGTCTGTATATAGAACATCAATCCTCTAGTTAATTATGGATAATCCATCGGTGGGTTTTTGAGGCTAGGCCATCTTGTTGATGTTTTATAGGGAGACCAACCATAAGTGCACGTTGCTGTCTATTAAGAAGGCACTTAAGCTGGTTAGGGATGATGTGAAGGAGTTTGGGAAGACTCCTTTCGCTGAAATCGTTAACGAGAAGTTATTCCCTCAATTGAAGGACAGGAAATTGTATGGATTGCTGGTTGACGCATACAATATTGATAGGAAGGAGTTTGTGCTTGGAGAACTCAGGTTGAAACTTACTTGCGATAACGTAGAGAAGATGATAGGCATGAGGAATGAATGTAGGAAGTTGGTCCTCATTGATGGGAAGAAGAATCCCAATGAGAGACCTAAGATTTAGACGGATAACTTCTCGAGCTTTAAGCAAAGGTTAGGAATTTGGCGTAGAAACTACAACAATTCAATCAAGTCGGGAAGAAGGGGAAGAAAAAAAAGGATGAAGGGGATGAGAGGAAGGCATAAGTTGAAAAAAAGACAGTTGGTTCTCAGGACCATTGGATCGTTCCTTTTCCATATGGAGACCAAGCCATCATCACATCGCTCTTCAAGACGGTTGAAGATTTGGAGTCCCTTCCTACAACTGGGTTGAGTTCGTTCATGACTTCCTCCACGAAGGGCTTCAAGAGAATAAGCTGAAGGAGCAAGCCCATTTGAAAGGTTGCGCGTTGTTGTTGCCAATGTGGGCAACAGAGATGTTTAGGGTGGTGGACGAAATGAGGATGCACAACTTGTCGTTGAAAGATACAACCACGAGAAGACCTTCATCCAGAGAGTTAGTAGTGTTGGTCTTCAATTGATGGTAGAAATAAAGGATAAGCTTAGGGAGAGACCATTTGGGAAAGAGTTCTATGAAATGGACAGAAAGTGATGTGCTTCAGCATTGGGCACAACAGTAGATGAAGTAAGACAAGAAGAGGGTGAACAGCTTAAATCAGAGAGAACTGGTGAGGAAAGCGACATGGCTACTGATGGGGGAGCAAATGAATCGGGAAGATCAGCTGATTCAGAGATGGTAATGGTGGAGGAGACATATTTGGAAAATATGAAAAAAGAATTGAAGATGATGAGGACGGATAATATTTGGTTACGAGTTATGAAACTCATTGAAGAGGAGGCCCTTCGGGGAGAGGAGATGATGGAAGCTTTCTTGGCTTGTTTGGGTGAGGATACGCTGGGAGGTGGGGATGCTTTGGAAGGTAGGGAGCAGCTGAGGTCAGGGGAGAGAGAGGAGATGAACATGGAGGGGGATGTTAAGGATGATGGGGGTGAAGGAGAATGCACCGGTGGAGGTCGGGGAGAGAGAGATGTTGAGGAGCAGCACCTCGAGGAAGGAGGATGTAAGGAGGTCGAAGAAGAGCTTCCTTCCACTTTGACTGACCATGGGGAAGGAGGATCTGAACCAACTTTTCAGGTGTGTGCTTACCATCTAAATTTTAATATAGATGGTAAGGCGACCGGTGTTTCTATGAACTGCAATCAATCGGTTGGGTTTGTAAATCAACCGGTTGGTTTTATGAAACAACCGGTGTGTTTTATGAATCAACCCGTGTGTTTTATGAAGCAACTGATTGGTTTTATGAATGAATCGGTTGATTAGTAGTTGTTGGCTTTGTTGGTTATAAGAATCAACCGGTTGGGTTGGTGAATCAATTGGTTGGTTTTATGGAATATCCAGTGTGTTTTACGAATCAATCGGTTAGTTTCATGAATCAACCAGTTGATTGTTATTACGTGTTGACTCTGTTGGTTAAAAGAATAAATTGGTTAGTTCTTAGACTCAACCAACTAGTTTAGACAATCAACCAGTTGATTCAAGCAAAAACCAATCGGTCGAATGTAAAAATCCACTGGTTGATTGTAGGTTTATTTGGAAAGTCAACCGGTATATTCCTTATAACATCCGTACTTTCGAAGTGTATTTTCCATCGATTGCCTTATATTAAGTTGGTTGTAGGATGATCCATTTGTCGGGGCTGTTTAGGGCGAGGGGGAGAAGGGTGTAGACATGGAAGATAAAAGGAAGTGCCAAAGAAGCTCATCTTAAGACGACCTACAAAGCAAGTGGCACAGAGACCTCTGCCCAAGGTCATGCAACCGAAGAAAAGGACATTTAGGAAGATTTTTGGAGGTCTATTTTGTAACTTCTGATGTAATCCTTTTTTGAGGTTGAATGAACATGGGTGGTTTTCTCTTGGATAATCGCCCTTTGCCTTTTAAAAAAAAAAGGACATTTAGGAAGATTGTGAACCTTGATAAGGAAATGTTGAAGTGTCAGGGTTGGAGAAATTAATGGTTGATCGATTGACCGAGTTGCGCAAACCAAGAGATCAAGTGATATGGAGAATAGGAACAAAGGCTGTTGAGCGGAAATCAATGCAAAATGTCCTTTTAATTAGTGGGTTCACGGATGGTGAGGTTAATAAAGGCAGAAAATTCGTTTACTAGTGATCCACTTGTATGTGTAACGTTTTAGTACTATGTTACAAGTCCTCGATGCAATTATTGAAGTATTGAAGGACAAGCTTGTGGACGATGGAGTAAGGACAAGGACTTTTGTCTTTGACGTAAATTTTTTTGTTTATGTTGAGTATAAGAACATGGAACAAATTGATGAGTATATCAGGGCTGTTGGAGATCTGTGGGCTACTTGTAAGTACATTGTGATACCAATGTGCTTGTGAGATGTGTCTCATTGGACCCTTGTCGTTGTCGATATTGCCCACAAGATTATGACCCCTTACAATAGCGATGTTAAGTACTACTCAGATAGAACACACAACAATGCACTGTTGCTCGTAAGTGTTTGCTCCTTCGAATTTTGGTTGACTGTTACTTTAGGACAAATTTAACCATTGTTTTGACGTACGTGTTAGTTTGATTTGATGCCTTGACTATTGGAAAGAGACTTGGAGAATGACGGTTGGCAAGAACACCAATCCACCAACGCACCGCAGCAAGGAAGCTCTAGCAATGATTGTGGAATATTCGTCGCATGGTGCATTGAATGCTTGCTGCGGGGTTTGCATTCGATCGATGTGGTGAAACAAGACGTGCACAAATATAGGGCTTTGTTATGGCTATGATATTGAAGTATAGGTTCACACACAACAACAACCAAGCCTTTTCCCACACTAAGTGGGGTTGGCTATATGGATTCTTTGCCTCCGCACAGATCGATTTTCAGCCATTTCAGGACTTAAATTAAAGTAATTAAGGTCATACTTAATAGTTTCCTTCCAACACTTGTGTGGTCTTCGCCCTCTCTTAGCGGGTTCAGCCTCCAACTTCTCGCACCTCCTAATTGGAGCATCTAGTGACCTTCTTTGTAAATATCCAAATCACCTTAGATGTGTCTCTCTCATTTTATCATCTATCGGTGCCACCCTAACCTTTTTTCTATTAATCTCATTTGAAATACGGTCATTTCTTGTATGACCACACATCCATCTTAATATCTTCATTTATGCTACAGACATCTTTTGTACATGCCTATAGTTTATAGCCCAGTATTCAGAATCGTACATGGTTGGTCTTATCGCAACTCGACAGTATTTTCCTTTGACTTTTAAAGGAACCCTCTTATCACAGAGGACACCAGATACACCCCTCCATTTCAACCACCCTGCATTAATTCTATGTGTAACATTTCCAATTCCACCATCATGTTGGAAAATGGATCCCAAGTACTTAAAAACATCTTTCATTGGAATGCACTCTTCTCTAATTTTTATATCAATCCCTTCATTGTTCCCTTTACTACTAAACTTGCATTTCATATACTCAGTCTTCGTCCTACTTATGCATAATCGTTTATCTTCTAGGGCTTTTCTCCAAAGCTCAAGTTTTCTGTTCACTCCATCTCGTCTCATCAACCAACACAATGTCATCAGTAAAAAGTATACATCAAGGCACCTCAACTTGGATATGCTTCGTCAACTCATCCATGACCAAGGCAAAAAGATAAGGGCTTAAAGTCGAACCTTGATGCAGACCAATGGTGATATCAAAGTAGTTCGTCAAATTATCCTTAGTCTTTACACAAACTGCTGCTCTATAGTACATATCTTTTATGAAGTTGATATATATAACTGGCACTTATCTCTTCTCCAAAATTCTCTACAAGATATCTCTTGGGACAGAATCATAGGCCTTTTCCAACTCAATAAAAATCATATGTAAATCCTTTTTCTTGACTTTGTATGTCTCCATCATACGTCTCAAGAGATATATTGCCTCAATAGTAGACCGGCCTGGCATAAAGTCAAACTGATTTTCAGTTACCATAGAGACTTGCCTCACCATTCTTTCAATTATTCTCTCTCAAAGTTTCATCATATGACTCATCAACTTAATACCTCTATAGTTGGAACAATCTTGTATGTCACCCTTGTTCTTGTATAAAGTTACCGCAAAACTTTTCCTCCATTCCTCTGGCATCTTCTTGCCTCTCCACACAGTACTAAATAAATTTATGAGCCAAGTTATACCCCATTCTCCCGTCATTCTCCAAATGTTTATAGGAATATCATCAGGTCCAACAACCCTTCCACTTTTTATCATTTTCAAAGCCTCGTCTACTTTCTTTTGTATCCTTCGATAACTTGCCCGATTTACAAAATCTTCTGAGTTGGCTAACTCCCCTAAGATGATATCATTATTTTATTTTTCATTAAAAAGCTTATGAAAATATGTTTTCCATTTTGTCTTTATATCCTCAGTAGCTATAAGCACCCTTCCTTCCTCATCCTTGATGCATCTTACATGTATAAGGTCCTTTGCTTTCCCCTTTCTTGCTTTAGCTAACTTGAAGATATCTTTTTCACCTTTTTTAGAATCAAGTTTCTTATAAAAATGCTCCCAAGTTTTTGCTTTTGCTTCACTAATTATATTCTTTACTTCTTTCTTTGCTCTTTTGTAGTTTTCCATATTTTCATCGGTCTTATCTCGATATAAGGCTTTAAAGCAGGCTCTTTTAATTTTAAGCTTTTCCTACACTTCCTTACTCCACCACCAAGCTTCCTTTTGTCCTGGAACACCTCCTTTAGACACGTCTAACACCTCCTTTGCCACCTTCCTAATACAGTTTGCCATATTTAACCACATTTCATCAGCACTACCATTAAGATCCGACGTCTTTTGTTGCATCATCTTCTCTTTAAATCTCATTTGCTCTTTCTTAAGATTCTACCATTTAATTCTCAAATTCTTAGATACTAATTTTCTCTTCTTTGCCTTCTTCAAATGAACATCGAACATCAAAAGACGATGTTGAGCAGTTAAACTCTTCCTTGGAATAATCTTGCAATCTTTACAAGATAAACGATCTCTTTTTCTCAAAGCAAAGTAATCGATCTGCATTCATGTTAAGCAACTTTTATAGGTAATCAAATGCTCTTCTCATTTTTTGAAGAAGGTATTTACTATGAAAAGATCATAAGCCATAGTAAAATCAAAGAAAGTCTTCCCTTCATTTTTAACACCAAAATCATGATTTTCATGTACTCTTGCATACTCTAAAGCATCTTTTCTCACATGCCCATTTAAATCTCCACCCAAGAAAATCATCTCTCTGTAGGATTTCTTGAATTATCATATTAAGCTCCCCCCAAAATTTGTTCTTTATTCTTTCCTCTAGACCAATTTGAGGTGCATAAACTGAAATAACATTCAAGATCTCTTCTTCTAAGACTAATTTTATCAAAGTAATTCGATCACCCAATCTCTTACTTCAACCACACTCCTTCAAATCCTTATGAATTATAATGCCCACGCTGTTTCTAAATTTGTCCCTTCCTGAATACCATAGTTTGAAACCTGTTCTCTCGATTTTTTTTGCTTTTTCTCCAACCCACTTAGTCTCTTGAAGGTAAAGAATTTGAATTCTTCTCCTTACCATTGTATCCATAATCTCCATGAGCTTGCTGGTCAAAGTACCAATATTCCAACTACTGAATCTCAACATTCTTTGTGACATACTTCGATGGCGAAGTGGTGGAACTAGCTTCTTTACTGGCATGCGTTCCTCATGTGAGAACCTTTGCTCATTTTGGACTACATCCAGGCGGCGATGTAGTGGAACTAACTTCTTTACTCACATGCGTTCCTCATGCGAGAACCCTTGCTCATTTTGGACTACATCTGGACGGCGATGTAGCGAAACTAACTTCTCCTTGATGTGAATATGTTGACATATGCGAAACCTCGTATGTGTTGTATGATATATTATACGTTATTGTTTATGTTAATATATCTATATGCATGAGTTTTGCATGTTAATCCGCACCTCTTGAGAGTGATTTCCCACTGGAGAAATTCATAAATTAATTGGTGTGTTGAGAATGATTTCCCTTTGGTGTATTTTTGTGTTGTCAATGATTTCCCACTAGTGTTTTGAAAAAAATGCACTGGTGTTTGTGTTGAGAATGATTTCCCACCGGTAGAATTCTAAGATGCACCGATGTTTTTTGTGTTGAGAATGATTTCCTACTGGTGGGATTATAAAATACATCGGTGTTTTTGTGTTGAGAATGATTTTCCACCGGTGGAATTATAAATTGAATCAGTGTTTTTGTGTTGAGAATGATTTCCATTGGTGGATTTCTAAAATGCACAGTGTTTTTTTTTGTTGAGAATAATTTCCACCATTGGATTTCTAAAATGCATCGATGTTTTTGTGTTGAGAATGATTTTCCACCGGTGGATTTCTAAAATGGACTGATGTTTTGTGTTGAGAATGATTTTCCACTTACACCAATGTTTTTTGTGTTGAGAATGAATTTCCACTGGTGGGATTATAAAATGCACCGGTGTTGTGGGATTATAAAATGCACTGTTGTTATTGTGTTGAGAATGATTTCCCATCGATGGATTTCTAAAATGCATCGGTGTGTTTGACTTCTCATTTATTTCACACCGATGTATTATGGAAACTCAACCGGTGTGTTTGCCTTGCAAAATGGTATCCCAAGTATAAAACGAACGTTCAATTGGTGTAGTATTTAACAGCCAATCACAAATCAACCCTTGTTATATATAAACTCAACCGATTGTGTTTGCCTTCACAATTAATTATGTGGAAAGAAGTCAATGTACAGATCCTATTACATGTAATGTTCTTAACAAGAGATTTCACAAATAAATACATCGATACATGAAGTTGACAAAGCATCTTCAAAAATCAATGTTGAGTTATATGTAATGGGTGCTTTTTATTATGTTGTAAGGTGGAGTATACCTGTAATTCCCTCTCTAGTGCATTTCTCAATATAAAGAGGCCCAGGGTCTCTCTAAATGAATTAATTCTTTTCGGTCCTAACATGGTATCAGAGTAGCGGTCCTAGACTGGGGCTTTGGTATCTCACCATACCCTAGCCTCCCTTCCCTCCCACCAAAACCCTAACCCTTCACCTCTTAAAGGCGCCGCTAGCCACCTAGGCTAGCAGCATCGTCGTAGCAAGGCCACCTTAGCCTCCCAGCCACCAACAGCAGTGCCGTCGCCACCGGCCAATCCGGCCTCTGTAGAGCAGAAGCGCCGCCGCAGATTGGTCTAGACCTGCAGCAGCGTCGCCGCAGGGCCTTGCAGCACCACCGTAGGGCCTTGCAGCGCATCTGTGTCGCCATCGGTGGTGTAGCCCTCTAGCGCCACCGCCCGGGCCCTCTGATCAGCCCAACGTCGTTGCCAAGGCTTCTCTAAGTGGTCCAACACCGTGAAGAGCACCGCTAGGGCCTCTTTTATGCCCTAGCGTGTGCAAAACTTGTTGGAAGGTGTTCTGTTGGTCTGGAATCCGAATTTTTTAGATCTCATGATTTGATTTTCATATGCTAGATTTGTGATTCTTTGTGGATCTCGACTCCGTATATTATGGTGGATTAGAAAGACACTGTGACTTGGTGGGAAGAATTCTATCACAAGCACTCCACATGCAGGGGACATCAATTAAGTTGGACGGATCCAACTTCTTACTTTGGTCTACCTCTTTCTCTCGGTTTGTTGGGTCCCACAGGAAGAAATATATCTTGACTGATGCTCTTTTCAAATCCTTTGGTATTGTTCACCAAACTACTTATGTTCACACCTTCCAACAAAATGGGGTTGCTGAACGTAAGCTTCGACACTTGATGTAGCCCATTCTATCGTGTTTCACATGAATGTTCCCTCTCTATTTTGGGCCGATTATGTTCTTACTGCTACTTATCTGGCGAACAGAGTTTGCTCCTCTATCTTAGGGTGTAAAACTCCATATTCTTTGTTGTTTCCTAGTAATGATATTTTTCTATTACTCCTGTAGTATTTAGCTGTGTTTTGTCCTTTTGCATAAAGTGGATAAGATTTCTCCTCGGTCTGTGATGTGTGTGTTTAGGCTATTCCAGGACCCAGAAGGGTACAGATGCTATGACCCTGTTTTACGAAGATTTTATGTTTCTGCTGATGTTACCTTTTTTGAGGAGATAGCATATTACAAAAAACAGGGCGAGGAACCTACTGAGTAATTACATGAGGTTCCCCTTTCTATGTCTACTGAGCCACCACAGTCCACTGAGCCACCTATACTCAGGACTACTCAACTTGATCCAGGTTCTTTTCCGTATCATCCTGAGATTCTTGATATGGATACCTTAAACACTCCAACACAAGACCCAGGATATTCCTTAGGTGGATGAACCATTGCGTATTGTTTCTGCTTAGTCCCCACTAGCTGCTGATGATTTGTCTGAGGACCAGGTAACTCCTGCTACTGAGGACACTACTCTGGACCTTCCTATTGTACAAAGGAAGGCTCCATGTTTTTGTACCAAATACTTTGTCTCAGTTTGTCACTTGATAGCCTACCTACAGTTGGACACTAGTTTTCCCTAGCCATTGATAGCGTATAGGTACCTCGAGATCATCATGAGGCCTTTTGAGATCCATCTTGGACATTGGCAATGGAAGAGGAGATGGAAGCTTTACAATCCTGTGGCACTTGGAACCTTGTTGATCTACCCTCAGGAGCTATAGTTGTGGGGTGTAGATGAGTGTTCACCCTTAAATGCCGTCCTAATGGCACTGTGGATTGGTACAAGGCGCGCTTGGTGGCCAAAGGATATACCCATACATTCGATGTTGACTACTTTGGGACCTTTTCCCTGGTAGCTCGTTTTAATTCTATTCGGATATTGCTATTCTTTCTATCAAGAGACATTGGATTGTTCATTGCTGGATATAAAAAATGCCTTCTTATATGGCGATTTGGAGGAGGAAGTCTACATGAAGCAACCACCCGGCTTCCCTACTTAGGGGGAGTGTCAGAAGGTGTGTAGACTAAAGAAAGCTATCTATGGACTAAAACAAAGTCTTAGAGCTTGTTTTGAGAGATTAACAGGATGGTCCAAGATTATGACTCCACTAGTCCTTCGGCCGGTCATTCTATTTTACATTACATAAACAGACAGGCTTCGTTATACTTATGGTGTATGTGGATGGCATGCTTTTAACTGGTAGTGCTAGGTAGGGCATAGAGGAAATGAAGATGCTACAATCACAGTTTGTTACCAAGGATTTAGGCCCTATCAACTTCCTTGGTATTGAGGTGCAACACACTGGAGGACTTGTGCTTTCTTAGCGTAAGTATGTTCTTGACATGCTGAGACATGGGTGTACTAGGGTGCAAACCGGCATATGTGCCCATGGACATGCCCTTGCTTATTGTAGATGATGACAACCCACTATTGCAAGATGTCACTAGATACCGTGTAATGATTGGTAAACTACTGTATCTGACTGTTACTTGTCCTGACATTGCCTTTGTAGTTGGAAGATTGAGTCAATTTATACAGTCACTAAGGAAAATCCATTGGGATGGTGTTTTCTAGATTCTTAGATACTTGAAAATTGCACCTGGGAAATGACTCCTTTTCAAAGACAATGGGCACTTGGATGTGTGTGGATACTCTGATGCAAACTATGCAGGTGCTCATGACGATAGGAAGTCTACTACAGGATACTGCACATTTGTCGAAGGAAATCTAGTTACATGGAGGAGTAAGAAACATGTAGTGGTATCTATATCTAATGCTGAATCAGAATATAGAGCCATGTCTCAGACTACTTGTGAGTTACTTTGAGTTTGTTCCATTCTGGAAGACTTTGGTGTGCAGGTGCTTGATTCTATTCCGATGCACCGTGACAACAAAGCTACTGCATTTATTGTAAATAATCCTATTTTTTATGAGATGACCAAGCATATTGAAGGGGATTGTCACTTCATCAAAGAGGTTATCCTACCTAAGAAGATTTCTGCACTTTACATAAGCACTGAAGACCAGCTGGTAGATATCTTCACTAAAGCACTTCCCAAGAAGAGATTACATTATATTTGTTCCAAGCTAAGTATGTTTAATGTCTATGCTCTAACTTGAGGGGGAGTGTTGAGTTATATGTAATGGGTGCTTTTTATTATATTGTAAGGTGAAGGGGTATACCTGTAATTCCCTCTTTGGTACCTCTCTCTATATAAAGAGGCCCAGGGTCTCTCTAAATGAATTAATTCTTTTTAGTCATAACAATCGATCTTCAAATTTGTGCAAGTATTTTAATTGAAAAGTAGCATCCTTCATGGAGTTCAACAAATAAGATTACTTGAGAAAAAAATTCATAATTAAGAAGCATAGGAAGCTATAAAGATAACAAACGAAACATTAAAGGCAAAAGGAACTTCAATAAAGGCAAACGCAATAACGAAAGGAAATTTCATAGAAATTAGGTACAAAACAAAATAAGATTGAAGTAAATCAATGTCTATAATCCGCTCACAGTGCATGTGCAAGTTGGTCCCTTAAGAATTCACCCGCTCGAACAACATCCATGACGTCATCACACACCTTCGTATCACCTATATCCTCATTTGGAAGTGCATTGTAGAAGATCTTGTCCTCGACATTCCAACGGTGTATCATGTTGTGGATGATACAACAAGCCATTACGATAAGGCATTGGTTCTTGAAACTGTAAAACGGTAGAGAATCAAGTATCTTTACAGAATCAAGTATCTTGAAACGTTTCTTAAGGACTCCATCGACGACATTGCATAGTTGAACGTGTCGGTGGTTGTACAACTCCTTGTAGTTTCGATATTTGTTTGTTCGATTGCGATACTTTGGGAAGTGATATGCTACTCCCCGAAATGGAGCGAGGAAAGAGTCAGTGTTTACGTAATCAATTTCCATAAGAAACCTACGTCTACTTGGGACATTCAGTCCATTTCTAATTGCTCATTGTAGCACCCTCATGTACGCAGCAGACCCTTCCCAGCTAGTACCGACATACACAAATTCGAGGTTGTAGTCGATTGCAGCAATGATGTTTTGACTTGTCCAACCCTTACGATTCCTGAATCGAGTCTAATCTGTTGTTGCCATCGTCGCTTGAATGTGACATCCGTCTATTGCTCCGACATCCTATGCAAAATTTTATAAACGTACAAATTGATTGGCTATTAACAATACTCAAATTAAAAATGCGACGAAGAGGAATAAAATATTCTTTCGATTATGATCGAGTACCTAGAAGAAAGGGAAAAACTTCCGATTCTCCCTAATGTGTTCAGGCACGTCGGAATGATTGCTTGGCATCTAGATAAACCGTTGCTTCAAAGAGACCAACGCTTGCAATAAGTTATTAAAGTATCTATCTCCCTCGAGTGTTGGAAGCATTCAATGAGATGCTTGTTTGAGGTTGCTTGAGAAACAGGAAAATTGCTAATTGTTCATTTACAATTACCCCCTACGAATCGCGTAGATCAGTTGCTTCCTTTAGGTACTTTGAAAGCGCTATGAAGGCTATCTTGCTCAGCCTCAACTCATTTTGACAGCGACTCGGATGGCCCTCGATTAACTCACGAAGCTAGTCGTGTCCAGATAAAGTGCTGTCATTTTGTTGATGTTGACGTACAGGCCATTCAATACATGAGTAATACACTATTACAAGTGGTATAGCAACATCTATAACAGATAGTTGATTGTCCTCTGTATTAGAATCCTCAAAGGACAATGATTAATTTTCTCCGGAAGTCATACCTGTTTGAGCAATGTTGAAATATATGAAATTTAAAGTAATGTTATATATGTAAGGATATCCAAATGATATAATATAAAATGATTGCCATCTAACTAATTGAACAATGACCTATAGGAGCATGGAAATATAAACTCTACGATGACCACGAAAATAAATATACACAACCAATAAAAGTTCTACGCATAGTAATTTGCGTAGCACATATACTACAAGAAACTACGAAGATAAAGTGAAATCCACCTAAATTCCTACCAGCAGGGATAGACGAGTACTGATTCATCCAATTATATCAAAACCCATAATCACTGTGGACGTGCCTCCGTAAGAAGGCTCCCAACTCTGCATCTGAGTGCGAAACTTCCTTGAAAATTGTCCTCCAATTGGAATTTGTGAAAACATCTGCCAATGCAAGAAGATCGTCGGGAGTGATTTTCGGCACCCGCGTGTGCAAATCTGCAAGCACTTGCGGATCTCATTGGCTGATTGGTCTACCTTTGGTGTCGGACTTACATGATGCTTAACCAAGGTCCTCAACTCCGTGAACTCATCGGGCAACGATGATGCCGATCCACTTGCTGTGGTGCCCACCTTCTTCCTACATTTCCCGTCACGTGATGCTCCTCCAGAAGGACGCTTAGACCCTTGTGTCTCAAATACTGAAGGACTTCCATGCATTTCAGGAGGGTTATTGGAAGGTGCTGTGGGATAAGTATTGTGGGCAAATAAAGTAGGACCCGTGTATGGAGCATGGAGGTAGGTCCACATCTCATCTGGCATTGTATTCTGAAATGATGTCAAGCCACCCCCGTTACCAATGTTCAATGTGGCTTGTGGGTCAACATAAGTATTAGTGTCTTGAACAACGTCCTCGTTGTGCTTGTCAATTGTCACGTTAACTTGTTCTTGGACATTGGATGACATTGCATGCTCACCAGTTACTGTTTCTTTCTCAACGATTTTGTGAACACCATCAAAGAAGATGAAAGGCTTATCATGCAGTTCTACAAATTCGGGTGGGAGCTACACACATTCAAATTGATACATTTAATCTTAACAAAATGTAGATTTCTATAATTGTTATGCCTGCGAAATTGTTATTTACCTCATTCAAAATAGATGGTAACGGTGCTACTAGGCAACCTGTGCGAGGGTCCATTCCCCAACCACTCCTGCTTAACAAATCTAAAATACAAAATGTGTTTTCTCTTGAGCTCCTTCCATCGATTGAGCATTTGATTGTTGGTGTACTGCAAGTCCATTGCTACAACAAGTTCCTTATCAATGTCATTCCACGCCATCTTCGTGTATGACCCTTTTACCCAGTGACCTATGTGGTAGTGCTTGTCCAAAATCTTTAGCGACTCGTAAGTTGTCCAATGATTCCATTTTTTAGCCTTCTTCGGAGCGGATGTTGAAGGTTGAGATGACAACATTCTATAAGGGGAAGTGGTGGATTCTCACAAAAATGAGATTACTGCAGTACTCTACTTGGTAAGAAATGCATGAGTGTGTTCCCTCTTTAAAAATTTCCATTAAATCGGTTGAGAGTAGAAATATACCGGTGTATCTACATAATCAATCGGTGGAAACATGATAACCCACCGGTGTATCCCTATAAATCAACTGGTGTGTTTTCGATCAACAGGTTGAAGTCGAAAATACACTGGTGGATCTACATAATCAACCGGTGGAAACATTATAACCCATCGGTGTATTCCTATAAATCAACCAATGTGTTTTCAATCAATAGATTGAACTCGAAAATACACCAGTGGATCTACATAATCAACTGGTGGAAACATGATAACCCATCGGTGTATTCCTATAAATCAATCAGTGTTTTTTATCACTAGGTTGAACTCGGAAATACATTGGTGGATCTCTAAAATCAATTCAAGGATTGCTTGAGGAATCAACCGGTGTATTTCCCTAAATAAATCGATGTGTTCCACTCAATCGGTTGATGGAAGAAACACAACGATGGATCTACATAATCAACCGGTGGATTTATGAAGATCCACCAATGTATTTCCCACAATCCACAGGTGTGTTTCCATTCAGTCGGTTGAAACTGGAAACATAGCGGTGGATGAACTAAATAAACCAGTGGATTTTTGAAAACACATCGGTGTTTCCCACAATCAGTCGATGTGTTTCCCTCAGTCTTAGAAAATGCACTGGTTTCTTGCAACTCTCATCCAGTTTATTTCGATAATCAACATGTATTTCTCACAAAACACAGTGGTGGGATATTATTCAAGATTGGTGATAAGTAACAATCGCACAATTGTAATCAACAAACATGAACATATAGGGGTACCTTCATTGTAGATGATGAACACACATGTGGACCAATCTCCACGTGAAGGCCTTCTCCAATGCGATTGTAGGAGATAGCCACGCATAACCCATATTACGAAGAGAAGCATCGAATCAAACCTCAACAAAGGGTCATTTACCTTTGGTATTTGATGCTTCCTCCTCTCCTTTCAATAAGGATAAGAAAACCACGAGAAGCACAAAACAATATCTTATGGCTGAAGTCTTTATATAGCCGCTATGCGACCTCCTTGCCATTAATCTCCTTTAACTTCCAAGTGTAATGTCGGATGCATGGGAGCAGTAGTTGGAAGTCTTTGTCAGATGACAATCCACAGAGCAGCCACTTCCCAACAACATAGTCATACATCCATCGGGAAGATGGGAAACGTACAACCTTCTCTAACACAACCCCCGCTAGGGTTTTAGCCTAAACGAACACGGTGGGTACAACGAACTACAAAACATAGCCTCACCTTAAAAGCCGAATATGGTTCAGCATTAACCAACTTCAACTCACCTTTTTGATGTAACAACCCGACATAGCTTCGACTCCATAGCAATCCACCGATGGATTTGCCCCTGCCACCTCCAGCTACGACCAAAAGCACGACCAACCATATTCCAATAGCCTCCTAGCTTGACAACGCCAACCCTCCTTTTCGCCATTACTCTACTCCAACCACCACTACATGTGCTAATGGGAGACATTGTGGGCATCGATAGGCACACCGCTTCCAATCTCGACCTCCTCGATAACTCCAACCCCGTGGGATAGAGCGTGGGATGAAACCATCCCACCCCCCTTGGTGGGATCAACATGGGTTTATGCTCACTATCCCGTTGTTCCATCATGCTGGGTTTAACCCTCCCAAACTGGGGATCAAACGACCAAACCCGCAAAAAAAACAAGGCCTTAAGGAGGAAACGATGTGAAAAAATAGGGTATTTCAATGCAGTGAGAACATTATGTCTTTAAATGGGGGAGATTCTAGCATCCTCAAAAATAGTATCACATTGAAAACTTACGACCCTAAGTAATGTGATTGCCTTGAGTCATTATCCCAAACCAAACAAGTTATCAGGGTGAATTTTTCTTAATTAGGATCTAAAGCAAGTGGATGAAGCTCAGTGCAGCAGTAAGTTGATTGGACTGGGCTTGGACCTTAAAATCAATGGGCCATTTGAACTTTAATAGCTGTATATACAAAGACATCTGGGGTGGCAGGGGGGCATGTGCCCTTCTTTTAAAGGTTTTCCATGCAATTAGGGTGGAAAAATTTTGAAGCTGCCTCTCTAGATTTCATTTTTACATTGAAAAAAAACTAAGTTTTAAGGTTATGAATGTAAAAAGAACAAAAAATTAATTCTATCCAATCTGTCTCCTCTCTCGCCAATCTCATTATCATAGGTCTCTCTCTGTTTCTCTCTCAATGACTCCCAACCCCTATAATATTAAAACATTATTAAAGCATCTTATCTCTTAATCGATTAAGCTTTTCCTCTCATAGGTATATTATTGTGGGCTCTTTCTTTCACCAGTCTTTCTTTACAATCTACAGGTATCTTTTTTTTGCTGAGTAATTACATTTATCTTTTTGTTAAAGATTTGTGTGATTATTTAATGATATTTGGTTTTTGCTAATGTTAATTATATATTTATTTCTTGTTGATCCATGCTTTTTCTTTTTAGTTGGGCGCTGAGTTATAAAATAACAAGTTAAGAAACACCCAAATGTAATTTATTAGTGTGACGATCACTTAAATGACTACTTTTTTGATATTCATAACCATAAGCATAGGAATTAGGATAATTACAATTCAATTTAACTAAATTTTAAAAGCTAATTACTGGAAGAAAGTATAATTGTCGATATGTTTTCGATCTATTTTGTGTCCCCTTTTAAAATTTTTTTTCTGGATGTGTATGTACGACTCTGACCTGGCCGACACTGGGCCTACCTATTTCCTTCACTTGGTTTGCCAGGAAAGTTCTGTATTGCTGTAACTTAAGAGCATTGCAATGGCTCAGAGTTCTCTGTTTTCTGGTTGAGCCATGTAATAAGCCTATGTTCACCAGTAACCCTTCAGCCATGTGAAGATGGTGGCTTTCCAGAATGAATCATCAACGAACCCCTTCAATTCAGTAGCAAAAGCATCTGAGAAACATGAAATGGAGTCGCAAGGTTTATTTTGGAAATACTTAAAAGCACCTTGCATGGCTTGTCTAATGTTTTTTTAACTTGTGGGCTCTGTAGGTTGAGGTTACAGCATGTTGTGTAACCCTACATAACCCACTGCTTGTTATGTTCCCTAACTGCATCACTTCCTGAACTCCCTTGAGTCTTCTTTCTAGGTGTCTCACCTGATGAATGCCCCTCTCGTCTTCTGCCTTTTTGATCTCTGATTGACCTCCCAAACTGTCTTTTGGGCAAAGTAAATGAGATAGGAGTGATTAGGTTAATATATTCGAGTCATTACATTAGTTATGTTGGGCAACATTATCGTATATAAATGTATACAGAAAAATCAAAAACCCCCATCACTTGTTGGGTCACAAGGTCATTTTACAACTACCATGCATACCTCTTCTCTTTCTGGGGAAAAAAAAAACAATAAACTACACAACCCACTTCTATGTCTATCTAACTACGACAGATTGTATCCACGAATGATTCCCCATCATATCAGCTGTCCAGAGCACTTACTATTAATGATCAAAATGATAAATCTCCCTGTCCAAACATCTCCATAAAATCTTCTCTATCTACTGAATGAATTCTAATTTTGTAATTTGCTTTTTTAAGGTCATTCATGAGTTAATGGTGTTGGGTTTGAGTGCCCCTTGATCAGGGTGGGTTGGAGCAACATACACCCTTGTCTAGTAATCATCCGATTGACAATTACTTAGAATGGTCAAGTTCAAAAGCTTTGAGAAACTATTGGTTTGTGGGGACGTGTTACCTCCAGCCATCTTTGTCCTTGTGAGTATAGCGTGCAAAGAAAAGGTTGAGATGCCTATCTAATGCTTGTCACTGTAGATAGGAAATTACAAATGGTTATGGCCAACAGGGCATCTTGTCCAATTGCAGAACAAGCAATCTGTTGTCATGCAGGTACTTGGCTATCTCATGCTTTTCCTCTATTTATCTGTAGCTTTTATCTGCCTTGTCTTCTTCGAAAGGTGGATGCTTGGACATAACAGGGGAGAGCAAAGTCCAGCTCATGCTTGGCCCTATTTATCTATTTATTTATTTTAATTCTCAAACATGGATGAGGATGAGAGTGGTTCTTGGCCAGAAAAGTTCAATACTCGCACCATTCTTACCATGGTTGAATGGTGACTATTTAAATATTCAGCTGAAGCAGGACATCATCTTAGGTGGTTAGATAATATCTTAGGTGGACATCACCTTAAAGTTTATAGGGATGGTCATTATGACCAGTAAAACTATGGGAGGCTAATATAATCTTGACAAAATTAGAGTGCTGGTTTTACTTATCCTCATCTGATTTGGGAGTTAAGCCTGTGTCCTTAACCTAAACTTGTTTGCGGTTGCAGAAAAACCTGGAGGTGAAGATGAAGAGTTTGGATCCTGGACAACCATCGGATGGCAACTATCTTCACTAAAAATGCTGATAGATGCTCTAAACCTCAAATTCACAAGACAAATGATGGGTGCATTCCAAGGCGAAGACATCCCAACCAGATCAGAATGGTGTTTCTACCTTCATCTTTCGATGCATTCATCATGTCTATCACAAACTCACCATGCTGACATATTTTCTTTTGCAGATGCTGACCATCAAGCGGGAGAGTATTCCCATTTGTTTTTTTCTCAAGAAAAGCTAACGTGAGTATCTCATCACATGATGCGTTCCAGATTGATTTGAGCACTCTGACCACAAAGGTACACCCAATCACTTGCTAATCAGCATTGTCACTGCAAGGCAGCAGGGGCTTAATTGCTTGCCTGTGTTCCTTTCTAGCAATGTCCTACTAAGTGGTCAATTTTGGTTGTATTCAAGCTGTTATTTCCCCCATTTCTTTTATCCATGTTGCATATATTCTGCCATTGCAAGCTACAGATATGAGAGATGTGCTTTCAACAAACCGTCTACAGCACAAGTTAAATATGTTTATTTCTTCGTATATACATATTCTCAAATCTCGCAGTATATGCTATTGGCTTACATATCAATGGATGTTCTCTTTTTTCTTTGATCAGTTTACATTTGCTGTAATTTTCTTCCCAGAGTACGCAATTTATGTCATTCGTCTGATATTTCTGACTTTGTTTTAATTGTTACTCGTAGCCTCGTATCTGTCCACGAAGCATCTCTTCTTGGTCTTCTTATTCTTGGCTTGGACATGGCTCAGTAATTAGTAAAAATATTGCAAGAAGTTAGCAAAAGTATTATAATCTTCTTGAATGCTTGATAATCAAACGTGCTTTCCTATTCTTATATCGTTGGTAGACCGACATTGGAGGTCCAATGTTCTACCTCACAAAGCTTGTATTTTTAGAAATCCATTCCCATAGGCACCCCTATAAAACATAGATAAATCGCGAAATAACTAAGAACAGATGAAAATAGAGAAATAATTAAAATGGCAACTATTTTATAATTCTGACGTATCAGAGCATGTTACAATAGCATTTTGTAAAAGGAAAAGAAGAGAACATAACGTCTGATCGTCTAGAAATCATAATAGAATCGCCAATCCTTGGTTCGAGAGGGGGAGAGAATTGAGAGACAAAGGGAAAACAGAGGGGTTAACCGCGAAGATACAAAAGCAAGAGAAGCTTGTCTGTCACAAAAGAGAGAGAATGCAAGGTTGATGATGTAATAAACCAGCCTCACATAGAGCTTGTTTATATTGTCCCTCTTTTTTAAAAGCTACTTTTTCAATTACACGGCGTGTAATTTGAGGGGAAACAAAGAGATCTAATTTCATTTCTTTCATGTTGTAAAAACTAACAGACGAACTTTGTCAAAGAGAATTTGCATTTTCTTTAATTTCGTTTTCTTAATTTTTTCTTTGACTCTAAAATCACTTTCATTTCATTTTCTATGCACAAACATCCCCTTAATTCTTACACATATACGAACCATATAAAGGTGGACTCTTACACTGTGTTTATTCAGGTGTTGAGTATTTACTACAAGTCAAGCTCTTACGTCTGATGTCATGGCAAAGCCTCCCTGTCAAAACAATTCCAGTGCATCTCCTTTCATACGCAAGCGTTACAAACTAGTCCTTCAAGAATGCTAGTTTGCCGGAGATGTTATGGATGATAAAAGACAATAGCCTCAACAAGATCTTGGATAAAACAAATTCTTACATTGCAACTGTAAGTGTTTATTTTATGACTTATTATTAAGCATTTATTTGTTCAGATTGAATTCTATTAGCAAATCACATGTCAACATCGATTAAAATAAGCATTACATGATTTTGTATATGGATTAGTATAATAGATGAATCATCCATCTGCCATATCCATCAAAACTTATTCAATTTTCACATTAATACAAAGAGATGTCAGAATTAGCGATTCTCTTTCTATGACTTGTGGAGAGGAGTATTGTGTTCAATAAAGCGGAAGTGTATCGAAGCGTCTGATTACGATCATGCAAACATCTTTGCCTTTCGTTCTCCTTTTGACGTGATAGGACTCCTTGATGACGAGGAGCACAAAAGATACATAGGGTCCTGAGTTCTTTTTCTTGTGGCAAAGTTTAACTCCATTGCTGGGGAGAAGCATATTATATTTGAATGTAGTCCTACGAGGGCAAGGGAAAAGGGAAGACATCACGTCCTTGAAGAGGGCAACTCAAGTGCCCCACAAAGGTGGGGGTAACAAACTAATACAACACCACAAGTAGACACCAACAAATAAAACAAAAACTAAAAAAAAGATAAATGAAGCATCCTATTTCATATGCTTTTAGACTTTCACTCCATGCTGTTGAAGACAAGGTCAACAATCTGTGCGAGTTAGGAAGGAATCGGTAACCTAAGATTGGAGTAGACCTGATTATGATAAGTTTGGGTCCAAGTGTAGCCCCGATGTAAGAAGAAAATCCACGAGGGCGGAAGACAATACCCAAGCACATCTTTGCTATAAACTACACTTTTAACCTTTGTGCTTGACCTCCATCATGTAGCTTGCTTAAATGAGGAGTCTCCCTCCTTTCAACAAATAAGGAGCACCAAATAGGCCAGGGTGGCTACCCTTTGGAAGAGTATCGACGACCGAGGTAGGGATAGACTTGGAGACACAGAGAGGTCCAATGATGAAGAAGAGAGGTGGTTCAGCTGTTGAAATAAATAGATATAAAAAATAAATAAATAAAAATATATACATTTTCAATATTTTTGAATATATCAAAAATATTAAATCAAGTAAGTCAAATATAATTTGGTAAGATCTAAAATAAAATAAGTAACAAATAGCATGCAATAGTATAAATAAATAAAATGAAGAAATGTTAGAGATTACTTCGATCGAAGTATCTATTAAGAATTTCTCTTAGAGAAGGTATCACTTCCAACAATACCGGTGTGTTGGGGTCTGATGAACTCCTTTCAGGATATGATGATTCACCTCTAAGATTTGGCGCGCTTCGATCTTGGATGTTCTCGAAAATCACCTCAAGAGAATGAAGCCGATGCAATTTAGTTTCCAACCAAAATTTCGATTGATCTACCAATTTAATGGTTTGATCAATCAAAAACTTCTCGTGGATCTCTCGATCTCCTTGTGTAAGATCGACAAAAGTAATTAGATATTTTTCTATCAATCTCATGTCGAACGAATGTACCAAGAAAGAGAGACAATAATGAGAGAGAGGGGGGAGAGTAGAGAGAGCTTTTCTGCTCTTGTTGTGTGTCAAATGAGAGCCTCATTGTGACCCTTATATAGAGTCCACGACCAAATGTTTATGAAAATTTTTATTTTATGGAAATATGGGAATTGATCGTCCAATTAAGTCAATTGATCGATCAAAGTTAACTTTTTGGTCAACCAAATTAATTGATCGATCGAACTTAACTCATTGATCAATCAAAATAATTGATCGATCAATCATGGTTAAGATCGTGAGATTAAAAATCCGTAGCAAAAGAATTTAAATTTCAAGTTCTAAATTGATTCTCACCTGAATTGGAGCTGAAGTCGGGCTAGTTTGAGGCGTGCACGTGTGTGCATGGTCCTTAACTCCACTTCTCACTCTTTGCTATATAAATCATAGGAGTCAGAAACCTTTTACACCTACTAAGAGCTTTGTCCACTTTCAGGACTACAAATCTTTTCCAAATATCACTGATTTTAACATAAATTCTCACATCATCATATAATAATTACATCCGATTGATGTAATCAGATTCTTAAATTCAACATTAGCAACAAGTCAAGTTGGGGCAGAGGTAGGAAGCATTAATTGCCACGATGAGGTAGACGGAGCAAGAAGATGGCACCCCCGCTGGGCCTGGGTTCAAGTAATCTTTTTCCTTCTTATTGTAACTTCGGTAATCTTATATTGACAATGGAGGTGCTTCTCTACACGCCTATCATGCATCGCAATATTTCCATCTACTTAAATGTTAGAGGCCCAAATTTTGTTCTATCATGCAACTGCCACCTCTCAGTTCCCTCCCAAGATTCTCCTGATTTAGGATCAATCGATTATATATATTTTTTCCCTTGAGAGGTAAATATACATGTTATTTGTATTCCATAAGTTGGTAGAGATCCTCGAGCGATCTAAATATTATAGAATGAGCCAAAAAAGGAGCATTTGAGCATAAAAAAATTGGGGACACGCGTTTATATATATATATATATATATATATATATATATATATATATATATATATATACCAGTTAATTGAACCCAAGCAATACTGCAGAATATATAGCAAATTAATTTATTTCAATCAAAGACACTACTCCATATAATTTAATATTTCAACATACGAAATGCATTTTTATTTTATTTTATTTTCTTACCTTTTGAATTCATATTTACGTGTAAATAATATACGAACAATGCAAATTTCATCATATTTATTTAATATCCATTTTTGCCTTGAAGTGCAAACTTTAAAGTCCAATTTACCCAACTAAATTTTGATAATAATACAGTAGTTTGAATAGTATATGTTATATATGTCAATGAGTAGGAAATTTATACAATGAAGCATTATATAACAAACTTTCTTGATCAAATTGCATATATAGAAATGATAAATTCATGTTACCACTTGACTACCTTTTCAGCAATAACAGGACTCCAACCCACATACGTACGGGGTTGCTTCGGCATATGTGTGCATACATAGAGATAAAGAGAGCGTAATTTTGATAATTAAATCTTATACATTTACATATTTTCTTTATATATTTTTGAGCAATATACATTTTGACGGATGTATTCGTATGTAATGAGTGATCCTTAAAATCAACGATTACACATGGATTATGTATTTATTTTGTAAATATGGGTTGATATCTAAAAATAGAGAGCTTCGGAATGGATTCATATGCTAACGGTGTGAATGGGATTAATTTGTATGTTAAATGAGAATATAATCATTACTATATATGCATGGAAAATTAAAATAACTTCAAATGCTATTTATGCTGGAATTAGGTTTCCATACATCAAAATTCGTAATATCTTAGAAAAAGAAAAAAGGATGGGTGGATATTTTAATTTGTAGGGATGGACCTGGTGAGGAGTGGTTATGGGAACCTATCATGATTCATGAAGTGAAAGAGAGAAGGAGAGGGTGCGTGTAGGAATAATGGAGGTAGCACCCTCCTTTGGCTATAATATAGATGTTGCACTTACTCCATTAAAGCGACAATTAGCAAGATGATCAATGTTCCCCACCCAAATATGGAAGCTTCCCAACAGGTTTGACTCCTCTTTTTGGCCAGTTAAGGCTGCATCCCACAAGTCACAGACCTAACTTTGGCTCTATGGCCTAAATTGTACACATATATAGGTAAGCCAAGAAATATTGCCCCCTCACTACCATGAATTCAGCATTTTGCCAATAAGCAAATTACTTGGACAAACTACCTTTTTCACCCCGTAATTCCATCGGATAACCACCTCTAACTGACTTACGTGATGTCTAAATTAATCAAGCTATAAATCACACCCAGTTGAAAAAGTTGTTCACTTCTAGTTTTAGTTAACAAAGGGGTGAGAGAGCCAGGGATCGATGCAACCGACCGCAAACTTATCCATAACCGCTTACGATTATATCTGTTTCAAAAAGGGAAATGAGATTTACCTTTTTTTTTTTTTTAAGTTAAAAGAAAATTTTACATAAGTTTTCCTAAGTTACTTTGATATTACACTAGAACCCTTAATTTCTCGATAGTAGCATGAATGCTTTCGAAATCACATGTATGTCTTTTGAAAGAGTGTGCATTAAATATTAATGAATTTTTATAACAGGAAACTTATATTCTGAATCTTTTATTTTTTATTATTTTTAGGTCCTCCTCACTCGTTACCCTCCTACCTCCCCTTCTTCGATTGGCACTTTCGTTTTCCTCGTGATGAAACGAAACGAAAATAGAATTCAAATGCCAAAAACAGCGATCGAATGAGATCCAACTGACCGTGAAAATCAACCAAACCAATTGGGATCAAATTCTGCATCATACATGAGCGCTCTCTTAATCTTTCTGCACCTTCAGAGGACCCATACGGCCACTCTATCGTCGTCAGAAAATTTTCCATATTCCATCCTTCAACGACAAAGGAAGACGTACGTATGCCTTCCAGAAGATGAGTTGCACCGACGCCGCTTTCTCTCTTCTCCGGTGAACAAGAACTTGCGACGCCTCTACGTATCTCCTCCCTCAACGTGTCTTTTTCTAACCTCCATGGTGAATCTGATGCGATCGAGAAACCTCTCGCATCGCTGGTGGTGCTTCCCAGTTGTGGTGGGGGTCGGGTAGCTGTTGCCTTGTCTCCTCCTTCAAGCTCCTCCTCTTCCGTGCTAATATCGGGAACCCAAGAGTTCTAGCGTACGTAATATCCAAGGAATTGAGGAGCACTTATGTAAAAACCCCCTTTTTAAAGTTTTGAAGCCTTGAGAGGTAGCACCTTGGTGGAGCGAAGGATTGCTTGGACAATGTGGGCAACGGAGCCCCTTCCTATATGGACATATAGGATTTACATATATAGAGTGGGAATCCAAAAATAGAATAGGTGCTTATAATAGACCTAATGAAAAGAGTTGTTTGCATCGCATCAGTAATAGAAATCTTTCTATCAATATTTACCGAAAGGAAGGATGATCTTATAATAGACCTAATATAATACGGATGTGATGTACCAGACGAGTGTAGCAATGATTGAGGGTTGACTGGGGATGTTACACTACCGTATGATTAGTCTTATCAACCTCAACTTAGGATGTCTATGATTGTTAGTCATTTCATAGTAGCTCTAGAAGACGAGCCCCGTAATGGATGATGCTATATGACGGTTCCCTCCATCTTGGATGCATGGGTCAAAGTGAGTTGCCACAAAAAACCCTACATTGAAATGTTGCATCTAGATGTTTAAAGGGGATAGAATAGATAGAGAGATATGAAAGAGTGAGTCCATGTCATAGGAAATAGCATTGTCTAGGAGAGAATCAGGTGCTTCCATATGTACTTAGGTAATTAAGAGTATGGTTAGGGTGTGCTTGGGACATGATGAGATCCCTGATATTAGTACAAGAGGGAGGCAAATTGCGCATGCAAGTAAAAACGATCACACAAAAGAATATCAATACTAAATTTAGAAAGGAAGTATTTGCAAAAATTTTTTTATCTAGATCTTTCAAATTAAGATTTTACCTTTCAAACCAAATGAGAATCAGTAGCAATAAAGCATACAAATCCCTTTTCCTGGACAACCCCTAAGGAGAGGTTTGTCCCTCTCAAAGAGAGAAGGGATGACCTATACCCCAGGCACCCAAAATGCAAAAAATAAATTATAAGAAAACAATAAACTTATAAAGCCTTAAGAAGGATATAGCAATTAGCTTAAGATTTAGAGTACTCTCTTTTTAAACATAATTGAAAGTAGGAAGAGTAAACATGAAGGCATGCATTGAGTGTTTAGGGTCAAATTCTACCCAATAGAGTCGTTGGAAATTGAATTGGAATTCAATTAATCATGAAATTTGCAAATAAACAAATGTTGTTAAACACAAAAATACAATCATTTACAAAATTTTTGAACTCTTGAAATAAATAGAAATAGGTATAGCGGGAGTCTGAATTATCCTCAAGGAACCAAATTATCTAAATTATTAATTACTAATCTAAATTAACTTTTTTGGATTTTGAAATCTTTTAGATTTTTTTTGAAATTTATGAGGAATAAAAATTAATTCTAAACTAATAAAATAAAATTTCAAAAAAATGAAAAATTAATCTACGATTTAACTACGAACTGCAAACAATTAAACTACTCGTTAAACTAAAGAAAATAAAAGCAAATTACCAAGACAAAATTTTATTAATATAATATAATATCAAAATTACACCCCGAGAGAGAGTAGAGTAGAGGGAAATAGAGAGAGAAAAGAGTAAGGGAAGAGTCTTGGTGCGGTGGTAATGAGTGGAGAATGGTGGAGAGGTGGTGCTTTGGTGGAGATTCCCATGCCAGAGAGGGAGAGAGAGAGAGAGTAATAATTTAAATCATTCAAGAGAGGAGTTTTGGAGGGTATTTATAACCCTTTGAATCCTAAAATTATTGACACGAGGATCAATTTCGTGCTCCCCTCTTTTTGGCAATTTTGCATAGTAAAAAACACTTTCAATTTACTTAGGATTGGGAATAAAGCCTTGATTTTCCCATTAGAATATACCTCCAGCATTCTTTCCTTCTTTCCACTCGTTGTAGCAGTCCAATGGGCCTAATTGGGCCCAATTCTTACCGCTGGCTTGCGTTGAATGAGAGGGGAAGAGAGACAACATTTCTTAGCGAAATCTCTCTATTTTTTATTAATACACTCGTCTCAGCGACATCTCCCTAATTTTTTTAAGTTGACTCTTTTTCTTCCCTCATTTCTTTTCCTCTCCATTTCTTTCTCACTACTGTACATAAGCATTAATTTTGATTTTTTTTCTCTACGATCAACATCCTCGTTCTATGTCCTTTCATTTGAGATTAATATTGGATATATTCTTCTCTTATTTTCTCTCTCCTACATCAAAAATTAAAGATTATTTTCTAATTTATAAAAATATAAAATAAAAATTCAAAAGATACTCAAAAAATAGCAAAAAGTTGTCAAGAAATTATACAAAATTGTGATGTTATTAGCAATAATGTGAGCTAGAATGGGTATAAATATAAATATGAATAACTGACTGTTTCAAATGTCCACTCAAAAAATTAGATATTCGGAAGTAAAGCTTCACGTTTGAATCATCGTGAAAGTATGCATCTCAAGTTAAGAAAAAGATGTTTGATTTAAGGTGTCAATGTTCTAATCCAAGGTTCAACAACAAAAGTTGAGCAAGTTAATGAAGTCAAAATAGGAGGTCCACATATGTCCAGTCACAAATTTAGATGTCTAGGAATGACGTTTTAGATGCTTGAGGTACTATTTAGACATCAAGTTCAATACTTGAAGTTAGTTTAGGTTAATTAAGCAAAGTGAGTCTAAAGATGTTTGAAACATAGGTCTAGACATTAAAAGAGATGATTTGGATGCCTAAAAAAGAGAGTAGACATTTTATTTTTGGCAAAGATCAAATCAAGTGTTATTAACTTATGATCTCATATGAACATTGATAATTAAGAGATGAATGTCGTTAATAAAAAAGATGAACGTTGAATTTAATTAATCATCCATTAGACATCTAGAAGTAAATGTAAACATTTAAAAATATCTCAAGATTTAAAAAGTAGTTCATAGGTATAAACTTATGAGTTATGAAGTCAAGTAAGAAATAGAATTTTAATTTTGTGATAGGGCTACAAAATTGACATCTAGAATATCAAGATAGATGTATGAAATTCTTTGAAAATTAAGCCATTGAGATATTCGAGGAAGAAAGTTTTGGAAGATGTATGAATGAGTTTCAAAAGTTATTTTGGAATTCTCTCTCAAGGTCTTTTACAATTTAAGTAAGAATAAAATAAAAAGAACAAAAGATACATAGATTTCTTTTTGACTTTTTTTGTATCTTTATAGCATGCATAGATTTTTTATTTTATGCATCCTTGCTTGTATGCTTCTTTTTTCGCTTTTGATTAACCTATTGTTCGGGCGAAATCGTCGTTATTTAAGGAATGCATCGTAGTATAGGATAAGATCACTCAAATCATTTAAATTTATAAACTTAGATTCAGAAAATAGAGTCTGAGATCGTCCACGCAACATTATGCAGGAGAATAGAGGGTGTCGAAGATTTTCTCCATTTGTTCCAGCCAATCTTCTGCCTCAGATGGACTTTCATCCCCCTTGAAAGAGGGGGGTTTCAGCTTCCTGAATTGGTTGAAGGCCTCATGGTGTAGCCGCAGTAGAGAAAGGGATGCACCTCCAGGTAAGGAAGGCTCGTGCCCCGAAGTGTCTGAAGGGGGCGGTAGAGGATCACCCCCTCCCCCTACAGCTTGTCTAGTGCCGTGGCGGCTTGCCTACTCCATGGAAGATTCCCCCTCCGCATCTCCAGGAAGGGAAGGCTGATGGAGTTCCTCTCGGATAAGATTCCAGATCAGTTGGGCGAGGTCTGGGGCCTGGATGCTCGGGAGGAGAGGTGGAGCGGCTCTATCTTTGGCCATCGCTCATTCTCCCCTGTGACCACGTGCTCGGCCACGACCACGACCACGTCCGGGTCCTGACTCAATAGCTCCCTAGCGAGGCATTTCCTACTCAAAGATCGAGGAGGAACGAGATTATTGGTGCCTATTTGACCAAAGAGGAGACGTGATACTCGGACACAATAACCAAGAGAAAAGTTGTGATTGCTATCTTAGTTACATGTACAAATGTGGTGTTTTCCAGACTACTTGGTTCATTTCTCGAGACGACCTTGCTCTGATACCATCTTGTCACGACCCGGTCTCAAATCCCGACAGGATCTGTTACGAACGAGTGCCCCAGACGTCTTTTAAGACGTCTGGGAGGTGGCCCAGACGTCTACCCAGACGTCTGGTATCACATCCAGACGTCTGACCAGACGTCTGGGATCGTTTCCAGACGTCTGTAAAACAGTTATTTTTCGCACCAGAGATTCGTTTGCGCGCCTGTGCGTGCAGACCCGCGATTCCTCTCTCTCTCTCTCTCTTTTTCCCTCTTTCTCTGTGGCTGCAGACCTGCCGCGCTCTCTCCCTCCTCCTCGCGCGGCCTTAAAAGGCCACGCCTCCCCTCCTGTTGTCTCCACCGTCCCCCTCCTCTTCTCCTTCCTGTGCGAGAGAGCGAGCGAGCGCGAGGGCGGCAGCGGCGGCCGCAGTGAGCGCGGAGGAGGTGCGGCGTGCGAGGGCGGAGCTCTGCCGTGAGGGTGAGCTCGCCGGAGCGGCTTGGCCGGCCGGCGGAGGGCACAGGAGGCGCGGAACGACGCGGAGAGGGACCTGCTGCGGTCTGAGCAGCAGACGCGCGAGGTGCGACGCGGGCGGCGTCGCGAGCGGATGCCGAGTGGTGCCCTGTTCTGGAAAAATTTCCAGAATCAGACGTCTGGGTTGATAGCCAGACGGCGAGGGAGACGTCTGTAAGATCACACAGACGTCTGAAAGGTGAGTAGTCCGCTTTGTTCTTCCTTCCTGTCGACTGACCGAACTGAGGGAGGGAGTTGGCTGTGCGCAGGCTCGGTGGTTCGCCATCCAACGCGAATCAGACGTCTGGCTGTTGTACCAGACGGCTGGAGCGACCTCCAGACGTCCGGTATGACCATCGGACGTCTTGGAGATAGGCAAGACGTCCCCTCAGACTTCTGGATGTCTGGGAAACCACGCTGAGCAGGTAATTCTCTGATCCACTTTTTAAGACGTCTGGAAGAAGTTCCAGACGTCTGATTTTACACAGTGTCATCGTTTTCGACCCGTTTAGGGCCCGTTCGGGTTCCGTTTTCCGCGATTCTAGTTGCGTTCTTTTCAGAATTAATTCCTCTACCCATCTACAATAGCTATACACTGTTTTGAGACTTTCCTTGTGTTTGATCCTTGTGATAGGACCTCGTTCAGTTGCAGTCTTGGGAGTCGTGGAGGCACGCGGGATTCTCGATGACGCCCCCATTACTCCCGTTGTACCTGGTAGAGTGGCTTTAAGTTATTAATAAAATCTGTTAAATTATGAAACCATAAATAGAACCTAGGACATTGCATGAACCCTAGGAATGAGAAATAGATGGAATGATAGCTCCTAGGTGTTGCATGAATCCTAGGACTGGAAAACTAGATTGTATGATAGATCCTAGGATATGGCATGAATCCTAGGATGGGAAAACTAGTGGAATGTATAATACCGCAGTCTTGGAAAATGGAAAGCGATATAAAGCTGCATGTAATTTGAATTAACAGTTGCCTGTTGTGAATAGATAACGTGGTCGAGAACATGGATTGTAAGAATGTGAAACTGGAAAGTGAAACCTGGATGTTTGAGTAAAAAGGATGGAACCCTACGGGGAAGTAGGAGTAGAACTCCTGGAAAGTGAATGGAATAGTTTTGGGGAAGTGAGCTGGCCCTTGAGTACGGAGTACCAAGGAGAGCGACTGTCCCCCTATTTAGTGCAGAGCGGAGCCAGCCGCCCCAGGGACCCGGGGTTAGGACTGGCCACTTTGTACCGACTTGCTGGCCCTCGCGTACGTAGTACCGAGGAGAGCTACTAGTGTAGGGAGGTACTAGCTACCCCACGGGTCCCGGGGTTCTGCTAGCCTCCCACACCGACTTGTTAGGCCCGCTGGGGCAAACTAGGGTAGTCAGGCGAGGGTGCGTGGACTGTGGAGGGGCAAGGCCCCGGTTTGGTTACTGTGGAGGGGTTGGACCCCTGTTACTGAGAGGGCTCTGCCCTGGACTGGTTCCGTGCTGTGCTTTGGGCGCAGCCGTTAACGGAAACGACTGACCGCGTGCCAGTACAGGTTAGCTACCTGTGCGTTTATCGCGCGTGCCGTAGTCACCGTTACGTCTGTCAGTGACCTTGGGGTGGTTGACTGAGGGTAGGATCACCACGGGGGACTCTCCCGGCCAGGAGAGCACCACGTGCTACTTCTACTTTTTGGAAAAGACTGCAATCAAGATCGTTCCCACGAGGAACATTCGAGATCAAGTAAAAGATCTGAGAAATAAATGAAATAGTGAGACAATTGAAAGATGTAAATAAAGAAAGTAATAGAACATAACAGCTACTGTACACTCTACTGTTGTCTTTAGTTTTAGTTGCCACTCTACTCAGCGTTTTGCTGACGTGTTACACTCGTTACCTTTTTCAGGACCAGGTGTTGAGCAGCCAGGGTCAGCGGCTGCAGAGGACGCTGGGCCGAGTAGGGTCCAGTAGAGTTACTATTGTCTTTTGTACCTCTTTGTTTCCGTTATAGTGAGTAGTTCTTGTTTCCGCTGTACTTTTCTTTACCTGCAGTTCATGTTATATGATAAATGTTGTTCTACTGTTGTGGTGGTATATACTGTAGTAGTTTCTTTCCTTACTGCTGTACTTTCTTACTGTTAGTTATATTCATGCTGAATGGGGTTTATTTTACTGCTCTTTTGGTTACTTCCTCGTTGGACGACTAGGTCTTGGGATTAGTCGAATCGGTCCGGTTCTCGTGTCTCGTAGGGACTCGGGAACCGGGTCGTTACAAGATGGTATCAGAGCAAGGTCGTCCTGAGAAGTGAATCAACTGACTGGAAAATAACCAATTCATATGTCTATAACTAGAGTAGCCACCACAACATATCTCTTGACATGAACTCTTAGACGTTTTCGTTAGGTACTGTTCCGTACTGACGTATTTCGTTGTTTCGCGTCTCCTTGTAGGAGATGCCTCGTCGTGGAACTAGGAAGGTGGGCCACGGCGCGGCCGAGGTCGGGGCCCGAGGGACAAATGTGTCGGGCTTGGAGTACATACTACCCCTCCTCTTCTCCTGAGCATACCGTCTCCGGACCTCGTCCAACTAATTCGAGAGGTGGTTCGTGAAGAATTTCAGCTTCCATCCACATCGCCACCCCCTCCTCGCCCTTCCAAGCGTACGACAGGGGAGTTGGTGGTGGAACGAGATTTCCGCTGTCACACTAGGCATGTTAGGAGAACTCAAAGGAGACATGTGGCATCCGCAGGAGAGCCGTCACGATTTGCAGGGCCATCAGTGGCCTTTGGAGGCCCTCGACAGGGGCCAGTCGCCAGCACCGGACCCCCACCTAGTCGACAGCAGGGACTCACTGAGGCCGGGAGTCGGGTTCCCCTCTGCTACCAGTGTGGCCAGCCGGGCCACGTCAGGAGGGACTGCCCATCTAGGGTAGGAGGTCAGCAGATACTTCCCGTGCAGAGCACTGGAGGGCATGCAGGAGGCCGCGGTTCCCAGGCGCGAGGAGGACAGCAGTCGCGAGGAGGGTACCGGCCAGCACCTACCAGTCCGACGCAGAGTGTGGCTGCTTCGTCCGCACCTAGAACTGAGGGGCGTATCAACGCCCTAACACACAGGGACACCAGAGCTTCGGGATCGGTGGTAGCAGGTATGGTTTCAGTTTCTGGCAGACTCGTTTACACGCTTTTCGATTCCGGCGCTACACACTCGTTTGTCGCAGCCAGTTTCGCAGTTAGTTTGGACTAGGATTATACACTGTTAGAAAATCCGTTCGTAATCAGAGGTCCGAGTGGTCAGCTGTTTATAGCTAAGGAGGTGTACACGGATTGCGAGGTCAGCGTTGGAGGACATAGCCTGCCTGCTGACCTGATTATGATCAAGATGGAGGACTTTGGTGTGATTCTGGGGATGGATTGGCTGTCCGCTTACCACGCCTTGGTGGACTGTTTTGAGAGGAAGATCGTCTTCTCCATTCCAGAGATACCTTCTTTCGAGTTTCACGGACAGCCAGTGGACGGAGGTTTCAGGTGCATATCGGCACTTCGGGCGACGAGACTTTTGAGCCAGGGATGTGAGGGCTTCCTAGCCTGTGTGGTGGCAGAGCCCAGCCCTGTGGCAGACTTCCAGAGCATCCCGGTGGTCAGAGAGTACCCTGACGTGTTTCCAGACGAGTTACCAAGACTACCGCCTGAGCGTGAGATCGAGTTTGAGATCTCACTAGTACCAGGGACCATCCCCATCTCCACCGCGCCATACAGGATGGCACCGCTTGAGCTGCGAGAGCTCAAGTCTCAGCTGCAGGACCTTCTGGAGAAAGGTTTCGTGAGGCCCAGTGCGTCTCCCTGGGGAGCCCCGGTACTGTTTGTGAAGAAGAAGGATGGGACCCTACGTCTTTGTGTGGACTACCGACAGCTGAACAGGGTCACCATCAAGAACAGATATCCGCTGCCGAGGATCGACAATTTGTTTGACCAGTTGTGGGGTGCCACGGTGTTTTCCAAGATAGACTTGAGGTCTGGATACCGCCAGTTGAGGATCAGGGAGACCGACGTCTCCAAGACAGCTTTCCGCACCCGGTACGGACACTACGAGTTTTTGGTCATGCCGTTTGGGCTGACCAATGCCCCCGCTGCTTTCATGGACCTGATGAACCGGGTGTTTAGACTGTACTTGGACCAGTTCGTGGTGGTTTTCATAGATGATGTACTCATCTATTCTAGAGATCGGACACAGCACGGACAACACTTGCGGATCGTTCTGGACACTCTGAGACGACGCAGGCTGTACGCCAAATACAGCAAGTGTGAGTTCTGGTTGAGGGAGGTGACCTTCTTGGGTCATGTGATCTCTGGTAACGGCCTGGCGGTGGACCCCGCCAAGGTCGAGGCAGTGCTCAGGTGGGAGAGACCGCGTTCAGTCACTGAGATTCGCAGTTTCCTGGGACTAGCAGGTTACTACAGACGGTTCATCAGAGGATTTTCGCAGATTGCACGTCCTATGACACAGTTGACCCGGAAGGACGTGCCTTTCGCTTGGACAGATGCCTGTGAGGCGTGTTTTCTGGAGCTGAAGGAGAGGTTGACCTCGGCTCCCGTGTTCACCATTCCTGACAGTAGTGGTGGGTTCGTTGTGTACACGGACGCTTCCTTGCAGGGGTTAGGAGGTGTGCTCATGCAGAGGGGTCATGTTGTCGCTTACGCTTCGCGGCAACTGAAGCCCCATGAGCATACCTACCCTACCCACGACCTAGGGTTGGCAACTGTTGTCTTCGCACTGAAGACCTGGAGGCACTACTTGTACGGTGAGACCTTCGAGATTTTTACAAATCACAAGAGCCTCAGATATCTTTTTGACCAGAAGGAGCTCAACATGAGACAGAGACGTTGGTTGGAGCTCCTGAAGGACTACGACTGCAGCATCTCCTACCACCCGGGAAAGGCCAATGTGGTGGCTGACGCCTTGAGCCGTAAGGCGCCCGCACGCTTGGCCAGTCTACAATTACAGAGTTGGAGCCTCTTGGAGGAGGTGGGCAGTTGGCGACCTCTAGAGTTACGAGGGTACTGTGGGGCAGTGACGGTGACACGGCAGACCAGGCCAGAGCTGATAGACCGTATCATCACAGGACAGATGGCCGATCCGTACTTGCAATCTTTGCGCGGCAGAGTACTACCAGGAGACCCAGGGTACTTGTCTTTCACAGACCAGGTGCTACGTTTGAGGGGACGGTTGTACGTTCCCAGAGACGAGGAGCTGTTGAGAGAGCTCCTGACTGAGGCACACGGTTCCAGATTCACCATACATCCCGGGAACACGAAAATGTACCACGACTTGAGACGCGAGTTTTGGTGGAGAGGGATGAAGCGGGATGTGGGTGAGTTCGTGCAACAGTGCTTAGTGTGCCAGCAGGTGAAAGCCGAGCATCAGAGGCCTGCAGGGCCGCGTCAGCCGCTTCCAGTGCCAGAGTGGAAGTGGGAGAGCATCACCATGGACTTGGTGGTGGGCTTACCTGTTACCCAGCGGGGACACGACGCAGTCTGGGTAATAGTGGATAGACTGACGAAGACGACGCGTTTCTTGCCGATCCGAGTCACTTTGGGACCAGCACAGTTGGCAGAGAGGTATATCCGTGATGTGGTACGACTACACGGAGTTCCGCGGGAGATCGTATCCGACCAGGATACCCGCTTTACATCCCAGTTTTGGGCTGAGTTTCAGCAGGCCTTGGGGACGAGGTTGAGGTTTAGCACGGCTTACCACCCCCAGACGGACGGACAGTCTGAGCGCACGATACAGACACTTGAGGACCTTTTGCGTGCCTGTGTACTGGACTAGAGGGGCTCTTGGGAGGAGCACCTGCCCCTGGCGGAGTTTGCATACAACAACAGTTATCACTCGAGCATCGGCATGGCTCCCTACGAGGCTCTGTACGGACGGAAGTGTACGGCACCCTTGAGTTGGGTTGAGGTGGGGACCAAGTGGGAGGTTGGCCCCAGGTTGATCCGGCAGAGTCAGGAGGTAGTTGAGCAGATCCACAGACGACATCGCATTGTCAGGAGCAGACAGAAGAGCTACGCGGATCGGAGACGCAGAGAGGTGCAGTTTGAGGTTGGGGACCACGTCTTCCTTCGTGTTTCGCCCATGAAGGGCCTACAGCGGTTTGGGGTGAGAGGGAAACTCGCGTCGAGGTTCGTAGGGCCCTTTGAGGTCCTGGAGCGGGTTGGACCCGTTGCTTAAAGACTTGCCCTTCCCCCCAGCTTTCTGGTGTGCACGACGTGTTCCACGTGTCCAACCTCAGGAAGTACGTAGCCGATTCCAGTCACGTACTGAGTCACGAGAGCGTCGAGGTGAGCGACGACCTGACCTACCCCGAGTGGCCAGTGCAGATCCTAGACCGAGCCGTCCGCAGTTTGAGACGAAAGCAAGTACCCCTTGTAAAGGTTTTGTGGAGGAGCCAGCGGTACGAGGAGGCTACCTGGGAGCCTGAGGCGGCAATGCGGGAGCGGTACCCGGAGCTTTTCGCGGGTACGTCTTTTCGGACCGGCTTCGGTCCTCTTTGAGTTTGTTATGGTTTTTTGGACATCTTTTCCCCGCACCCTAGTTGGCGCAAGTTTCGGGGATGAAACTTCCTTTGAATTTGTTATATTGTTACGAACGGGTGCCCCATACGTCTTTTAAGACGTCTGGGAGGTGGCCCAGACGTCTGGTATCACATCCAGACGTCTGACCAGACGTCTGGGATTGTTTCCAGACGTCTGTAAAACAGTTATTTTTCGCACCAGAGATTCGTCTGCACGCCTTTGCGCGCAGACCCGCGATTCCTCTCTCTCTCTCTTTTTCCCTCTCTCTCTGCGGCTGCAGACCTGCCGCACTCTCTCTCCCTCCTCCTCGCGCGGCGTTAAAAGGCCACACCTCCCCTCCTGTCGTCTCCATCGTCCCCTTCCTCTTCTCCTTCCTGTGCGCGAGAGCAAGCGAGCGCGAGGGCGGCAGAGGCGGCCGCAGTGAGTGCGGAGGAGGTGCGGTGTGCGAGGGCGGAGCTTTGCTGTGAGGGCGAGCTCGCCGGAGCGGCTTGGCCGGCCGGTGGAGGGCGCAGGAGGCGCGGAACGACGCGGAGAGGGACCTGCTGCGGTCTGAGCAGCAGACGCGCGAGGTGCGACGCGGGCGGCGTCGCGAGCGGAGGCCGAGTGGTGCCCTGTTCTGGAAAAATTTCCAGAATCAGACGTCTGGGTTGATAGCCAGACGGCGAGGGAGACGTCTGTAAGATCACACAGACGTCTGAAAGGTGAGTAGTCCGCTTTGTTCTTCCTTCCTGTCGACTGACCGTACTGAGGGAGGGAGTTGGCTATGCGCAGGCTCGGTGGTTCGCCATCCAACGCGAATCAGACGTCTGGCTGTTGTACCAGACGGCTGGAGCGACCTCCAGACGTCCGGTATGACCATCGGACGTCTGGGAGATAGGCAAGACGTCCCCTCAGACTTCTGGACGTTTGGGAAACCACGCTAAGCAGGTAATTCTCTGATCCACTTTTTAAGACGTCTGGAAGAAGTTCCAGACGTCTGATTTTACACAGTGTCATCGTTTTCGACCCGTTTAGGGCCCGTTCGGGTTCCGTTTTCCGCGATTCTAGTTGCGTTCTTTTCAGAATTAATTCCTCTACCCATCTACAGTAGCTATACACTGTTTTGAGACTTTCCTTGTGTTTGATCCTTGTGATAGGACCTCGTTCAGTTGCAGTCTTGGGAGTCGCGGAGGCACGCGGGATTCTCGATGACGCCCCCATTACTCCCGTTGTACCTGGTAGAGTGGCTTTAAGTTATTAATAAAATCTGTTAAATTATGAAACCATAAATAGAACCTAGGACATTGCATGAACCCTAGGAATGAGAAATAGATGGAATGATAGCTCCTAGGTGTTGCATGAATCCTAGGACTGGAAAACTAGATTGTATGATAGATCCTAGGATATGGCATGAATCCTAGGATGGGAAAACTAGTGGAATGTATAATACCGCAGTCTTGGAAAATGGAAAGCGATATAAAGCTGCATGTAATTTGAATTAACAGCTGCCTGTTGTGAATAGATAACGTGGTCGAGAACATGGATTGTAAGAATGTGAAACTGGAAAGTGAAACCTGGATGTTTGAGTAAAAAGGATGGAACCCTACGGGGAAGTAGGAGTAGAACTCCTGGAAAGTGAATGGAATAGTTTTGGGGAAGTGAGCTGGCCCTTGAGTACGGAGTACCAAGGAGAGCGACTGTCCCCCTATTTAGTGCAGAGCGGAGCCAGCCGCCCCAGGGACCCGGGGTTAGGACTGGCCACTTTGTACCGACTTGCTGGCCCTCGCGTACGTAGTACCGAGGAGAGCTACTAGTGTAGGGAGGTACTAGCTACCCCACGGGCCCCGGGGTTCTGCTAGCCTCCCACACCGACTTGTTAGGCCCGCTGGGGCAAACTAGGGTAGTCAGGCGAGGGTGCGTGGACTGTGGAGGGGCAAGGCCCCGGTTTGGTTACTGTGGAGGGGTTGGACCCCTGTTACTGAGAGGGCTCTGCCCTGGACTGGTTCCGTGCTGTGCTTTGGGCGCAGCCGTTAACGGAAACGACTGACCGCGTGCCAGTACAGGTTAGCTACCTGTGCGTTTATCGCGCGTGCCGTAGTCACCGTTACGTCTGTCAGTGACCTTGGGGTGGTTGACTGAGGGTAGGATCACCACGGGGGACTCTCCCGGCCAGGAGAGCACCACGTGCTACTTCTACTTTTTGGAAAAGACTGCAATCAAGATCGTTCCCACGAGGAACATTCGAGATCAAGTAAAAGATCTGAGAAATAAATGAAATAGTGAGACAATTGAAAGATGTAAATAAAGAAAGTAATAGAACATAACAGCTACTGTACACTCTACTGTTGTCTTTAGTTTTAGTTGCCACTCTACTCAGCGTTTTGCTGACGTGTTACACTCGTTACCTTTTTCAGGACCAGGTGTTGAGCAGCCAGGGTCAGCGGCTGCAGAGGATGCTGGGCCGAGTAGGGTCCAGTAGAGTTACTACTGTCTTTTGTACCTCTTTGTTTCCGTTATAGTGAGTAGTTCTTGTTTCCGCTGTACTTTTCTTTACCTGCAGTTCATGTTATATGATAAATGTTGTTCTACTGTTGTGGTGGTATATACTGTAGTAGTTTCTTTCCTTACTGCTGTACTTTCTTACTGTTAGTTATATTCATGCTGAATGGGGTTTATTTTACTGCTCTTTTGGTTACTTCCTCGTTGGACGACTAGGTCTTAGGATTAGTCGAGTCGGTCCGGTTCTCGTGTCTCGAAGGGACTCGGGAACCGGGTCGTTACAGGATCTGAGACTGGCTTGCTTTGGTTTATCCCAAGATCTAGTTGTTCAACAAGAAATAACCAAGTAATATTCAACAAACCACACAAGTACAGTAATTAAACAAAAAGAAAGTTTCAACAGGTGGAAAGAGAATAGTGATATTACAACCATCACATCAAAGAGTACATGTAACAGAATACAAACTATAAAACTCACTAGCAGGCAGTGGAACTAAAACTAGGCTCGACCAGGCCCAGCTTCCTCAGCAGCCGGTGGCTCGGGCTGCTCAAATCCTTGACCTGTACAGAATATATTTGACTGGAGTCAGCTAAAGCTGAGTAGAGTGGTGGCTAAGAATTAACACTCATTAACATAAGGTTTTCCATCTTCTAATTATATTATACATGTGGGTGAGTAGAGATCTCTAATTAGGATTTGTTAATTAATCATCTGGTTCCCTATAGGAACGATTTTGCTTGCAGCTTCCCATAATCTAGGATGCCCATGTGGCACTCTCCTGGCCAGGGGAGTCCCACCGTGGTAGTCCTATACTCGGTCTACTACCCTGAGGTCACGGTCGTGACGTAGCGGTGACTACGGCACACGTGATAAGCGTGCGGGTAGCTACCCCACACTGGCACGCAGTCAGTCGTTTCCGCTAGCGGGTACGCCTCAACGTACAGTACAAAACAGTGTAGGGCCTTGCCCTCTCAGAACAGAGCAGGGGTCTTGCCCCTCCTCAGTTTGCGTACCCTCGTCCGACTACCCCGGTTTGCCCAACGGGCTGACGAGAGTCGGTGTATCGTGGCCATGCCTAGCCCCGGGCCCCCTGGGGTGGATAGCTCCCCCCTACACTAAGTTGCTCACTTCGGTAACACATACACGAGGGTCAGTAAGAGTCATCGTAGAGTGGTCAAACCCACCCCGGGTCCCAACCCAAGGGTGGCAAGCTCCCCTCTATACTACATGGGATAGTTGCTCTCTTCGGTACTTCGTACACGAAGGTCAGTTTACCTCCCTTAGCAGCTGTCCATAGGCAGCAAATTCCCAGAACCATCTGGTTCTTCGAGGTACGATGTTCATGTTTACATTTCCTCGGGGGGTTTATACAGGAATTTCTTTGTCACATCCGGGTTGGAATGTTCAGGTCAACAGCTCAATTTTCATTTTATTATAGTAGGGGTCCATTTTAGCAGAAAAACAGACAGTTTTCGATTACTCAATTATTCACATGTCGTAGGGGTCCATTTTAGCTAAAAACAGGCAGCTCTTGATTACACAATCATTCACATGCAGTTTCTTCTGACCCTAGTGTTCATGCCAAGACCTAGGGTTCAAGAATCTATTCTCGAATATATGTTTAATCCATCCTAGGGTTCATCTCAAGTCCTAGGATTACTTACTCGTATGTATTAAATTTGAGATTTAAGGTTGTAACCACTCTACCTGGGTAACCGGGTGGAACGGGGGCTTGTACAGTGGCTCCTGACATCTCCACAGTTCCCATACTCCCGACGGACTGGAGACCTAAACACGAATTGATGGGCCAAAATTTTCAAAAGGATGTAAACAAGGTATCGTTATACAAAGAAACTTGTATGGAAAACAGAGACGGTTCGTTTGCGTAAAAGCGATAATAATAGGGCCTTACACGACCCCAAAACACACTATCTGACGGAAATCAGACGTCTGGGAAAGGTCCCAGATGTCTTAAAACAGTTCTCAGGGATACCACTCTTGGTGTTCCGCTATCAGACGTCTGAAACTCAAATCCAACGTCCAAGGACTTTGTCAGACGTCTGGGAGTGCTTCCGGACGTCTGAAATTGCCTCGGCTACGCTCCCGCCCTCTGACACATACGTACGCTGTCAGGACTTGTTAGAGAAGAAAAGTACGGAAAGTAGATCTCTATCAGACGTCTTGCCATACCTTCGGACGTCTGGTGAGACATCTGGGTGTTTCTCTGGCCGCCTAATTCCGCGGAAAAAATGACTTCCGCAGAATCGCCCTGGCTCTCCTTGCCTGCAGGTGCTGCAGCAGAACGCTGCTGCAGCCTTCGCCCTCGCGCTTCCTCTCGCTCGGCCCTTCGCTCTTCACTCTGCTGTCACTCACTCTCAGCTGCGGAATGGCAACGAAGGGGATGGGGAAGAGGTGTATAAAGGGAGAGGAGGTGAGGGGAGAGGAGAGGCGACAATGGGCGAGGAGTGGCATCGCGGTGACGTGCGGTGAGACGCGGTGAGGGAGGAAGCATGGCGCTCGTACGTTGCGTGCTAAAAGTATTTCCAGACGTCTGGTGGACAACCTAGACGTCCTGACAGACGTCTGATGAACATCCCAGACGTCTTAAATGGCCAAGGGGTGGTGGGTCGTTTCAGTTGAAGAGGATCAGTATTGGAAGAGGAAGAGATAGAGGGACTCAGTGAGAGAGATGGTGGGCGAAGGGCTCCAGTTGTGAAAGACCGGAGCTGTAGAAGATGATGACGACGGTGATATGGAGATGATGAATAAGAGGCAAAGGGTGGTAGTTCTTTGGCAGGCGATGATCGCATGGATGAGGGGAGGATAATGTGCTGGCCAGTGTAAAGACCCGTTTTGTTCTGAGCCCTTTAAGACATCTGGATCCCTTCCCAGATTCTGATAATTGAAAATTTGTACGTAGCTTCCCATCTACGCACTGGCTGCGCGCAGGCTACCCCTTCTTTCTTTCTCTCTTTCTTCTCTCCCCCACCAGAACCCTAGCGCACTCCCTATATAACCCCTCTCCCCCCTTCCTCTTTTCCCCACTCCACCACAACCACCTTCCTTCCTCTCCACTGCAGCGAGAGGGGCGAGCGCGAGAGAGGGCGCGAGAGCGAGCGATGAGGAGGAGAGGCGGCGTGTTAAGACCCGTGCTGTTTAAGCCTTTTAAAATGTTTGGACTGAGGGTCAGACGTCTGGGACATCTGGACTCATTCCCAGACGTCCGAAAATCGAAAATCTTGGGTACGAACTCGCGTCTGCGTGCGTGCTGTGGCGTAGCTGACATCCTCTATAGTTTTATTATTCCGTCGTAGTATAGTATAGAGGGAGGTGATTACCAGTTTAATACAATTTGTTACTCGGAAATAAAGAGTTCCCGAGGTCGAACTCAGGGAGCAAGTTGTATTCTAGGGGTACAAGTTTCTTTTACAAAAATAAAGAAAGAGAGAGAGAGAGAATTTGTTGGCCTCTTTCTTCTTCTCTTCTTTTCTCTTTGCCTATCTTCTTCTGCTTGACTCTTCTGCTTTATCTGCAGCAGTAGTGATGCTTTTCTTCTTCTTTCAGTTCTTGTTTCTGCTCGTCTCTTTCTTTTTCTTCTCCCTTGCGGTCCTGTTCTTCTTCTTCTTCTTTCTTTCTTCTTTTCCTTTCTTCAGACCTTCTTCTTCTCGTGTTCTTCTTCTTCTTTCAGTTCTTGTCTTGGCCTCTCTGCGTTCTCCTCTTCCTCGCCTTCCTTCTCCTTCTTTGCCTTCAGGACGTCGTCTGATTTTCCAATCAGACGACTTAAATTGCAGCTGCTACAGTGCCGCTCGGTGATCCTCCTTCCTTCAGCTTTCGTCTTCTTCCACGGTTCTTCTTCACCTGTGCCTGCACACTTACACAGCTTGATCAGAGAGGGGAAAAACCTATCTCTACCCTCCCCCGCGTCTCTCTCTCACAGAATCCGCTCATGGGATAGCTCTCCCAGAGCTGCCGGGTAGCTGGGTACGGGTCGCGCCCGGGTCCAGGCCCACCGGCGTGCGTGGTAGGCGAGGAGTGCAGGTCAGTCTAAGTCGGGTCGGGCCAGGTCCGCGGGGCGTGAGCGCGGAAGAGACCGGGTAACCGGGCGGGTGAAGGGGACCTCACCCCGTGTGTTGAGGCAATAAGCCTCCAGCACTTTTTCGCTTTATATCGCTGCGTTCCTTCAGAGCCTTCCGAGGTGGGACTAAATGTCCCACCCCAATTTCGCGCCTGCGCGGAGGAAGCAGCCGGTAATCGCAGCGTTACGCGAGACCTTCGCGCGAGGGCTTCGACTCGACTGCAGCCTGGTGCTTCGCGAAGGCGCCTTGCGCTGTCTGGGAGCGTAACCTGGGCGTGACTCACCTGGGGCAGCAGGTGAAGAAGCTGCTTTGCTTCAGCAATGGCGGCGACGAGCGCAGGTACCTGCCCACAGAAAAACGGCCTCTCGGCCCAATCAGAAACGCGGAGGACCTTCGCCGTGGCACGGCGAAGGTGGTCGGGGGGTGTACAGGTGATGGTCGGCCCGGATAGGTTGTTAATATGATATTTTTATCGTTGAAATGTGTATGGTGGTTAACCTAATTCAGACCTAACCATCTCTTTACAAAATTTTTAACCTGGCCTAATTGATTTTATCTTGTCACTTTTAGGCCCAGGGTCGAACTCAGGGAAGTGGGGTTCAAGTCGAGTTTCTACGTTTTCCTTAAAACGCGTCTCTTCCGTTCGTTTATTCTGTTTTTGGTATTTTTCTTATTTAGGTTTTTTTTTTGGTAATCCTTGTTCTTGAGGCACACCCTCAAAAATTGTGTCCTTGGCTTTTAGCCAAAACAGAGTTCCAAAACACGCCTTGCTACTCGCAAGACGAAGTACCTGCAAATCAAAGATTATCTTTTCACTTTTATACCTTTTTTTTTTATCTTTTTACTAAGAAGGAAGCTAACAGATAGAAAGTAAATATAGTAGCTATAGATATATATTTATATGTAGTATATATATAAAGGGGTGGGGGTGGAGGTGACGATGGAGTGTAGCACTATGTCGAGTCAGCCGACGTCTAGAGAGACGCAACCAACACGACTAGGTGCCGCGTGGAGTGTGGATGGAGGATGGATGTGTCCACGCTTTCTGTACACGCTGTATCGCAGAATATCAGCAACTGGTGCAAATATTCCCGCGATATAGCGTATAGTAAATAACGTGAAAATATATGTACATATGTATGTATATAAATGTATAAGTATATATGTATAGATATATACATATATATATATATATATATATATATAGGTGTATATATATATATATATATATATATGTATGTATGTATATATGTATATAGCTATGTATATATGTATATAAGTATATATATATAATACTATATAGATATATATATATATATGTATATAAGTATATATGTATCTAGATATATATGTATATATATATGTGTATATGTATAAGTATATAGATATGTATATATATATATATATGTATATGAGTATGTGTATATATATATATATATATATTATATATGTATATGTATATATATATTATATTATATGTATGTATACATAACTATATAGATATACTATGTATATATAAGTATATATATATAGATATATGTATATATATATATATATGTATATATGTTACTATGAGTGTGTGTGTGTGTGTGTGTCGGTGAATGGGTGTGTGTGTGTTGCTGTAAGTAAAAGAGAGAGAGAGAGAGAGAGAGATAGAGAATACGTGAGAGAGAGAGAGCGGCAGACAGAGAGGGAGCGGGCGGGAGAGATCGGCGAAGAGAGAGAGCGGGCGAAGGAGTGATCGCGGACGCGCGAGTTAAGGCGTCTGCTCGCGGTGGCGGACGTCTGACGTCGCGGTGTACCGCGCCTTCGCGCAGTGGACGTGAGACGTCTCCTGCAGACCGGGTGCGAGGACGGAGAGCGGGCGATGGCGCGCTCGGAGAAGGCGGCGGGGAGTCTGCAGTCGGTCGCAGAGGGTTGCAGAGGTTGGCAGGGGGTGGCGAGAAGGCCTGGCCGGCCGCTGCAGTGCGCGCAGCGACCGGTCGCGGGTGGAATGGCAGAGGCGACAGAGCAGAGGACTGAGCGGAGAAGTGCTCTGCAGGCGCGCGCGGAGAGCTGAGCGCCTGCGGGGAAGGTCGCGGAGGTGCGAGGGGAGGTTCTGCAGTGGTCGCGGAGGGTCGCGGGGGTCGGCGCGAGGCCGTAGCCGGCCGCTGCAGTGCGCGCAGCGGCCTGCTGCGGCTGCAACTGCGGCGTGGACAGAACGGAGACGGAGGCGGGGAACGGGCCTGCAGGCGCGCGCGGAGGGTTGCGCGCCTGCGGGGAAGGTCGCGGAGGAGGCGGGGGTGCTGCTGCTGCTGCTGTCGCCGCTGGGCTGCTGCTGCTGCTGCTTCAAGCTTCGGACCTTGAAGCGGCAGCAATGGCGTGGAGATGCAAACGAAGAGAAAAGAACACACCACGCCCACCGGCTCGTTGAAGAGCTGGGCGGTGGTGCTCCCACTGTGGTGGTGTGCACCACAGTGGGTTCTCCTGCTCGTCGGGTGCCTCCTCGACGGAGGGCCGGCGTATGGGAGGGGAGAACGGGCGAGGAAGGTGGTGGACTGCAGCGTGGCGATTTTTCAGCAGCTGCCGCAGCTGCGTATTGCAGCAACGTCCCTACCTTTTTTGTCGCGAGGAAGAGCTGCGGCTTTATAGAGGAGGAGAGCATGGCGGGGCATGCGGGGAATGGGGGAGAATGGCAGCTGCAGGGAGAGGTGCGGGAAGGACAGCAGGGAGAGGCGCGCGAAGGACAAGCCGCATGGCGTTGCATGCAGCTGCGGGAGGAACTTCAACCGCGGGAAGAAGAAGAAAAGATGAAAATAAAAATAGAGAAGGGACTTTTGCAAAGAAACACTTGAAGAAAAATGTAAAAATGCAAGCCATTTATTCCATTCTCTTCTCCTCTCAATTAAATGCATGCATGCAAGCGTTTTTACAAATGCAACTACAGGATTATAATATACATAGTTAATGCTAGAAAATAGCATAAGAAGGCGTTCTTATAGGCGTGTTTTGAGGTGCAAACAGCAGGCGGCGGGGCGGAGCCTAAGGGCTGCCATAGGTCGGACTGTGGGTCGGGAGATGGGTTTGTTCGGTGGAGTTGCAGGGGGTGAGTTGGGGGAAGTGGAGGGGCGGAAATGGATCAGGGTGAGGAGGCGGAGATTATGTGCAGGTCGGCGAGCCGTGTGGGATGCTGGAGTGATGGAAGCGGCTCGCCGGAGGATGGCCGGAGGCGGAGAAGGTGAGGGCGATTGGTCGGAATCGAGGGCGACAGTAGATGTTTAAAGTGAGGAAAAGGAAGAGGGGAGGAAGAGGAGGAGTTCTATCTACTTAGCAGGACGAGGAGGGGCCGGAGTGGGCGACAGTCGTATTGACTGTCGCCGGAGAAGAAGATGCCCGGGGGAAGGGGCGGCGGCGAGCAGAGGGCCGGAGAGGCGCCAGCTGGGTGCGGCGTGGCGCGGGAAGAGCAGGGGAAAAAGTCTCTGCTGCTGGTATTGCGGCAGAGCGAAGAGGAGGAGGAGGAAGAACCACCGGAGCTGGTGGGCGTCTGCCGGAGTGAGAAGAGAGGAAAGTTGGGGGTTTTCTCCGTCAGATCCAAGTTGGGAAGAACGGTGGAGCGACGGGGGTATTTATAGGGACCGAATCAGGGAGGAAGGCGGAGGGAGACGACGTGTCTCCCTCGCCGGAGGATGCCGGAGATGGAAACCCATACCGTCCGTGCGTTCGCATGGCCGGTATGGTGGGTTACAGCGACCAGGGGGGTGTCCCTGCGACGGCTGACGATGCAGGGCACCCCCGGTTTACTTGCTAGACTCTCCCCCTCACCCTGCGCGGCGCCATGCTCTGCGCAAGGTCGCCGGAGCATGGTGCTGGCAGGTTTTGCAGGGAGGACCTGAACGCAAAGAACGAAGGAGAGTTAGGGGCCAAAATGCGAGGGTTCAAAAATTGAGGGCCAAAAAGTAAATATATGAGGACCAAAGTGTAAAGTTGGTCAAGAAGGTTTCTTCTTAGGCTCAAGTTTTTATACATGACTAATTAGGACCTAAGGAATCTGATGGTGAATTTTATTTCTATATTAAACCTTGTTTGACTGGTCAATTTACGCAAAAACCCAAATTAAGTTATTAATTGGGTATGGTTCTCAATGTAGGTCAAGATGGGTTCCTAAGGTCAAATTGAAGGTTCTAAACCCTAGAGATTATTTTTCTATGAATTTTAGAGGGTTTATTCCATTTTTTATTTTCCTTGAACCTCGTGAATTGAAGTGGGTTTGTTTTAGGGTTACAGATTATTATTTAGTTCCTTGGAATTGCTGTAGCCCTTGCCAGATCATCTCATCCACTTTTATTCTTATTAGGTTGCTTTGACCTATGTTTGGACCCTGAATTACCCTGTATGCAGATTATACTGGTAAAATTGCATTTTTACCCCTTATGACTTGTTTTCTCCTTAAACTCAGAATTCTCTGAGTTAAGCCTTTCCTTGAGTTATGTAGGAGCTTTTATCCTTTGTATTGGGTCAAAATGAGCTAGTTATGGCTCATGATGAGGTTCTCATCATACCCCCATGCCTAGCTTTTGCTAGTCCCTTAGCAAAAACTTAAGGTTTCAACTCTTGTTCTAGACCATGAAGTTCTTAATAGCTTTAGATAAGTGCTTTTTCATTTGAGCTCAGATTAGGTTAGAATGCTGACCATAGGCCTAAAAGGTACTCTAGTACCAATCAAGATCCAAATCTGTCTAGCCTTAGCCTCAGTCCTTAGCAAAGGTTTTTAAGGCCCACAAGAACTAACCTAAGGTTTATTGGACTTTGTGGTTAAAGCACCCGTGCTTGAAATGATTTTAGCCCTGGCTCAGTTCGCAGTGCGTTTTGTAAGAGAGAGATAGAAAGTTATTTTATTTGGAGAGTTTTCTCTCTCTTTTTTTTTTTTTTTTAGTTCTAGCCTAGGATTGGCTTTTCAACACGGTCTGTATCAGATTCCTTGCTCCCATCATCAATCCTCAAGGGTTCCTGGCGATCGATGCATTTAGATAGCACCGCCCATGGCAACCCCCGGAACCCTGGCTATTGAGATTTCGAGATAATCCCCTCCATGGTGTTCCGTGGCTGAATTCAGACCCTGGCAATTGACACTTCGAGATAATGCCATCCATGGAATCTGAACCAGCAGAGTGCTTACATGCCCCCAGTAGGATATGTAAATATCCTAAGAGACAAGCACCGAGGAGATGATATTTTGTTACGCATCTTCGAGGGGATTTCCCGTCTCTCCGCGCTGGGAACTCGTCCAAATCAACTTGTGTTGATCGGCCGCTCCTATTCTAGGTGTTCTTTTCAGAATTTTGCGACGCTTCTGCGTGATTCTGATTTTTACGCTTACTGAACCAGGCTGTGTGTGAGGTTAGGGTGCTTAGGTTACTGAGTCCCGTAAACCAAAAATTAGTTAACGAGGCCAAATACTTCCTAAGTCTTAGACCTAATACTTCAGCTTTTCATTTTCCTCAACCTCTTGAGGAGTGTCCAGATCTTAATGGGTACTAATAGTCTATTCAAGAATGCCTAAGGTTTGCATTCTTACTAATCTCATTGTGCACTTTTCAGTTATTTTCTTGAATGAGGTCTAGAACTTAGGTTAATTCCTTAGTTCCTTACTAATGACTATCACTTTTTTCTCATAATTTTGCGCTCCTTTTTCATTTTGTTTCTTTTCGCCTTCTCCTTCACAAAATTTCCTTCTCTCTTATTCTTTTTCGAAAATTTTTAATTTTTATGGTGTTTTTGGCATATGTGAATTTTTTTGTTTGAAACCTTTTCTTACCAGTTTTGCACTTTCGTACCCCCCCATGCCTAAGATTTGCAATGTCCTCATTGTAACCTAGGGGGTTTTTATTTAGCTTAGTTCATTCCTTAAGACAGAAATTTGGATGCGTGAATGGGTCGGGTTGAATTTTTGCGGACGATTTCTAATCCCAGATGCAAGCATCTGAGGTGGGGTCGGCTGTCTACAAGGGTGAACCTTAAGTGCAAAAAGGTGTCAGAAAAAGTTTTTGATTTTTAGGAAATGACGGGTTGCCTCCCGTTAAGCGCTGAGTTTTATGCCATCGGCTGGGCGCAATAAGCTCAAGGGGAATGGAGGATATAAGATGCTTCAGCCAAATCAGTAGAAGTTACATCAATGAACGGCTTTAGTCTCTGACCGTTCACGATGAAAGGTTCAGAATCGTGGCTGAGTGGACTGATTTCGATTGCTCCATTTCCAAAAACCTGTCGGACCAAATATGGTCCGACCCACTTGGATCTCAGTTTTCCTGGGAAGAGTTTTAGTCGGGCATCAAAGAGTAGGACCTTCTGACCAGGATGAAAGATCTTTCTCGAGATGTGTTTGTCGTGGAAGGCTTTAACCCGCTCCTTGTAGATTTGCGAGTTCTCGTACGCGTCTAGGCGTAATTCATCGATCTCGCTGATTTGGAGTTTTCTGTGGGTCCCAGCCTTGGAAATATCTAGATTACAGTTCCGTACTGCCCAATAGGCTTTATGCTCCAGTTCTACAGGAAGGTGGCATGCCTTTCCGTACACCAGTCTAAAGGGAGACATGCCCAATTGGGTCTTGTGGGCAGTCCTATAGGCCCACAATGCTTCCGGAAGTCGGGACGACCAGTCCTTCCTGTCAGGTCGAACAGTGACTTGCAGGATTTTCTTGATCTCCCGATTAGACTGCTCAGCTAGACCATTAGTTTGGGGGTGGTAAGGAGTAGAGATTCGGTGAGACACCCCGTATTTGGTCATCAGAGACCTAAACAGAGCATTTGTGAAATGGGTCCCCCCATCAGAGATTATTGAACGAGGAATCCCGAACCTTGAGAAAATGTTTTGATGAATGAATTTGAGAACGATTTTGTGATCACAGGTTCGGGTCGGTATGGCTTCGATCCATTTGGACACGTAGTCCACAGCCAACAGAATGTATTCGAAACCATCCGAAACAGGAAAGGGGCCCATAAAATCAATCCCCCAAACATCAAAGATTTCGCATACTAGAATCGGTTGCATAGGCATCATGTCGCGATGGCTCATGTTGCCCAAAGTTTGGCAACGACTGCATGCCTTGCAGTGATTGTATGCGTCTTTGAACAGTGTGGGCCAGTAAAAGCCGCACTGGAGGACTTTTGATGCGGTTTTATGCCCGGCGAAATGGCCACCGCATGCCTGGTCATGGCAGAAAGGGAGGATATTGTTGAATTCCTCTTCCGGGACACATCTCCGGATGATCTGATCGGCACCTATGCGGAAGAGGTACGGGTCTTCCCAAATGTAATACTTGGCATCGGAGCGTAATTTGTCCTTCTTGGCCTTCGGCCAATCGGACGGGATCTGATGAGATGCCAAGTAATTTACTACATTAGCAAACCATGGAAGGCTAGTACCAATAGCCAGTAGGTGCTCATCGGGAAAATGTTCAGTGATGGGTCCGGAAGGGTCAATTATTTCAGAAGGAAGACGGGACAAGTGATCAGCTACCACATTTTGCTTTCTCGCTTTGTCGCGAATCTCAAGGTCAAATTCTTGCAACAGCAAGATCCATCGGATTAATCGAGGTTTCGCATCCTTCTTTGCAAGGAGATGCCTCACAGCTGTGTGATCCGAGTATATGATGACACGGGAACCCAGAAGGTACGATCTGAACTTTTCTAGGGCAAATACTACAGCTAGCAGCTCTTTCTCAGTAACCGTATAGTTACGCTGAGCCTCATTGAGTGTTTTGCTGGCGTAGTAAATGACCACAGGCTTCCCGTCAATTTTCTGCCCCAAAACCGCTCCTACAGCGAAGTCGGATGCATCGCACATGATCTCAAAGGGTTGAGACCAATCAGGGGACTGTAGGATCGGGGCTTGGGTGACTCGATCACGCAGGATTTCAAATGCTTGAGTGCATTCCTTGGAAATTGCGAAAGGAACATCCTTGGAGAGAAGAGTGGTTAGGGGGCGCGCGATTTTTGAAAAATCAGGGATAAATCGTCGATAAAAATAGACATGCCCTAAAATGGAATGGATGTCCCTGATCGAGCTAGGCATAGAAAGGTGAGAAATCAGATTAATCTTAGCTCGATCCACTTGGATACCTTTTTCCGAAATTGAGTGTCCCAGGACAATTCCCTCAGGCACCATGAAATGGCTCCTTTCCCAGGAAAGAACCAAATTCACATCGATGCACCACCTGAGTATCTGGACCAAGTGCTGGAGGCAATCGTCGAATGATGCTCAGAAAACTGAAAAGTCATCCATGAAGACTTCCAGATAATCACCTACCATATCTGAGAATATGGCAAGCATGCATCGCGGAAAAGTAGCGGGTGCATTGCAAAGACCGAAAGGCATCCTTCGGAAAGCGTATGTTCCGAAGGGGCAGGTGAACGTGGTCTTTTCTTGGTCCTCAGGATGGATTGCCACCTGGTTATAACCGGAGTACCCGTCAAGAAAGCAGAAGAACCTATTTCCCGCAAGTTTTTCGAGAATTTGATCAATGAAGGGTAGTGGGAAATGATCCTTCTTTGTGGAGCAATTGAGTCGGCGGTAATCTATACAGACTCTCCACGAGTTGGCTAATCAGGTAGGAATGATTTCTCCGGTCTCAGTCGTTATAGTGGTGAGTCCTGCCTTCTTGGGCACAACCTGAATTGGGCTCACCCAACGACTATCGGAGATCGGGTAGATGATTCCGGCATCTAACCACTTGACGATCTCCTTTTTCACGACCTCCTGCAGATTGGGGTTTAAGCGTCTCTGCATTTCACGAGAAGGTCGTGTGCCCTCTTCTGAATAGATATGATGAGTACAATAAGAGGGACTTATTCCAGTCAAATCATCGAGAGTCCACCCGATGGCTCTGCGATGTTGCTGGAGGACAACAATCAGATGGGATTCCCGTTCAGGACTGAGGTTGGAATTGATAATCACAGGAAGGGTCTGATTAGAACCTAAAAAGATGTATTTCAAGTGAGCAGGAAGGGGTTTCAGTTCGAGGATGGGGTTATCAGCAGCAGCGGGTGGTTCAGTATAGATGTGAGGTTCAAGGGTGGGAGTTACTGGGTTATTCATATCTGGATTCAACTCCTCTGTTTGCGGGTCAAGATCCTTCTGTGGTTGATGAGGCATAATCGAGTCATTCTGGAAGTGTGATTCATCAACCAAGGTCCTGATGTCACAAATTTGTTCGATGACGCTGCAATTAATTCCTTGTTGGGCCTTAAATATATCAATTTTCAGTGTTTGATCTCCAAACTTAAGCTCTATTTGGCCCTCCTCACAGCTGATGTTGGCTCTAGCAGTAGCCAAGAAAGGTCTCCCTAGAATGATTGGTGTATCCCTAGAGTTCTCAGGTGCGTCCATATCTTGGACTATAAAGTCCACTGGGAAATAGAAATCCCGCACTCTTACGATAACATCCTCGAGAATCCCTTTTGGTGACTTTATAGATCTATCTGCTAATTGTAATGTCACCTCGGTTGGTTTTAGCTTAGATTCTTCTAGATGGTCAAGTAAGGATGTGGGTATCAGGTTTATGGATGCACCCATGTCTAACAATGCTCTATCAAATTGGGTACCACCTATCTTGCAGGAAATCAGGGGAGTACCAGGATCTTTTGCCTTGGGTGGGAGTCTACTGAGGATTACAGAGCTGGCTTGCTCTGACAGAACAATTGGGCTCCCTCCCTTGGTTCGCGGCTTACGCTGGGGTGTACATATATTCTTTAGAAATCGTGCGTAAGCTGGTACGTGGCGGATTGCATCCATCAAGGGGATGTTTATGTGGACCTGCTCAAAGAGCTTGACCAGGTCCTCCTCAGGGGCCACGGGTTTGGTGGTCTTCTTTCCCTTGGTCAAGGCCTCGGGAAACGGGATCTTGGTTGGTTCTTCTAGGATAGGTCCAGGTTGTGGATCTGGGACAGTGGTATCTTGGATAACTATCCTAGGGTCATGGTTATCAGGCTTGGAGTGGTTTGGATAATGCGGGTCTTGAGTTGTTTTACCACTACGTGTTGTTACAGAATTTAATCCGGCCTGATTTTGGTTTGGGTTTTGTAAGAGGGGTGGCTGCTGCTGAAATCCCGCATAAGAAGTTGAAGCTTCCATCTCGTCTGGAGATGGAGCAGTAGGGGTCTGATAAATCCATTGTGCGTGGCCTAAATTTGGATTCATAACACGCTTCTGGGTTGGCACGTTATTCGGGTTAGGAAGAGGTTGGGAAGGGAGTGTGCCTGGCTGGCGAGAATTTTCCAACTGGGCCAGTTGAGTTTTAACCTCTGTAAGTTCGTCCTTGTGCTGTTTTTGAATAGCCGCATTCGTTCTTTGAATGTCAGCCAGAGTCTGAAGGATTAGGGACATTTGATCCTGATTTGGCCCTGATGGATAAGTAGGGTTGGGCCGAGGCTGAGGCGGCTGGTAATGCCTAGAGGGCTGTGGGCGGGACTGAAAAGGTGGTCTTTGGGTTTGGGAATTTCCCGCCCACTGAAAATTGGGATGGTTTCGCCATCCAGGGTTGTAAGTGTTGGAGAATGGGTCGTTCTGGATGGCGTTGAGGTCCTCGCAGGTCTGATGAACCTCTTGAGAATCAGGGAAAGGGGAAATGGAGTTCCCTGGGCTGCTGTAGAAAGGATCGGATGATCCTCCGATCCGAGAATCAGATGAGGATGGATATGGATCCATCCTAGGGGAAGATCGGTGAAGGATGTTTTGCACAGTCTCCTGTGTGGGAGGAGGTTGTGCGAAGGAGTTACGCGCGGAGGTGGCTCGCTGCAAGTGCTGAGTCAGCTCATCCACCTTCTTCTCAATGATTGAGACCTTGTCCAATCGACTGGCCATTAATTCCAGGTCGACTGATGCGGACAGGCCCTGCGTCTCATGTGCTCCCTTAAGATTCGTCGCTGCGCGGGTATTCGTCCTGTCGAATAGTCCCATGGAGTCATTGTTGATGGAGTTCTCGCACATGTTTTCGAGAATCTCTCATACGGTGTCTTCATGTTAACCCATGATGTTTCCTCCGCAAGTTGCATTGACGAAAAGGCGGACGTCCTCACGGAGTCCCTGGTAAAAAGATTGGACTTGTTCCCATTTAGGAACTCCGTGATGGGGGCACTTTCTCATGAGATCCTGAAAACGATCCCATGCCTCATGGAGAGGTTCTCCTGATTGTTGAGTGAAGTGTGTAATCTGATGGCGCAAGGCGTTGGTCCGACCAACGGGAAAAAACTTTTTCAAAAACTCGGATTGAAGTTCTTCCCAAGTGTTGATTGGCTGGGTCTGAGTTTGATACCAATGGGCGGCCTTGTCCATAAGAGAAAAGGAGAACATCTTCATGAGAAGAATATCCCGATTTTGCGCATCTGATCCAAAAGTGTGCGCCAGATGCTTTAGCTGTTTGATGTGCTGGAAGGGATCTTCAGAATTAAGCCCATGGAATTTAGGTATAGCATGGATCATGTTGGGCTTTAATTCAGAATCAGGTCCTCCAGTCGGGATTCTGACTCGAGGCTCAATGGCCACCGCAGCAGGATTGTAGTGGTCCCACATCATAGGACGCTGTGGTGTGTGCACGAAGTTTTGGAAGAGGTCATTGAGTCGCTGGAGCTGGTGTTCCAGATTATTTTCTTCCTCAACTGGCTGAGCCATGATGGGGGAAGAAGAAGAACTTGGTTCTGAATCAGAAGAGAGAATAATGTGAGGGTGTTGCTGCACAAACACGGGCGTCGAGGCTTGGCCTTGACGAGAGCGAATTTCTAAAGGAGGTCTTAAGGGTGGTCTTAAGGACCTCCTTCCGTACATGCACTGTTGGAAGAGGTAAGTTTAGAAGGTGCTGGACTCAATCAAGACACCCACAAATGTGTTGGGTGACTATAGAGGTGCGGGGCAAATGGACCCCTTGATCAGAAAGATCGTCCACCTGAGAATTACCTGGGCAGCCAGAGAGGGAGAGTCCCGCAAAGACCCCTACACGGTAGAGCGTCCCCACGGGTTACAGGGTTTCCCCCACCTGACCTCTCTTGTCACTGCAGTTCCAGGTAGACCAGAATGGGGATCTTGACCTCTTAAGTCTACCAATTTTTATTTTAAGATCAGGGTGCTTAAGGTTTCACTTGAACTTTAGTCTTTTAAGTGCCAAGAGTGACCTAATTTAAGGTTGGTTGACCCAAGGGGTCAACTTTACCTCTTGTTTTCTTTGAGAGCTTTTAGGTCCTATCTTTTAGGGTTCAAGTGTTTAGAGAGCCAATTGTTTTAGGTTTTCTTTGAATAGGTATTTTCAGACAAGGGCTTGGGCATACTTCATTTGGTTTTCTCAATTCTTGCTTAAGGAGTGTGTCTCTAAATCCCTAGTGTTGGATTCTAGGTTGGCTCTACTTGGTCCAGTTAATTCGTTGTTGGGTAATTAGGGCTCAAGCAAGAATGTGTTAGCCCTTAAATACCCTTAATAGTGTGCAGGAGTAATGAGTTGAAAACATGCAACTCTTTATGGTTACTAAGTATGGAAGACAGGTTAGCCCTATATTGCTTGTTCTTTTCCTCTTTAGAGTTTAGGGGTTAATAGCAAGAGGAAAAAAAAAAAATTTACCTGTCCTCGGAGTGGTTGTCATGCGGTTGCTTGTTTTCTTGATTTCCTGTAGTTTTCTGCACAAAAGAGAGGAGATTATCAGAAACTAAAAAGAAACAGGAATGTTTACCTCTAGAATAGCCATCGCTCCCCGGCAACGGCGCCAAAAACTGGCGTAGCTGACTTCCTCTATAGTTTTATTATTCCGTCGTAGTATAGTATAGAGGGAGGTGATTACCAGTTTAATACAATTTGTTACTCAAAAATAAAGAGTTCCCAAGGTCGAACTCAGGGAGCAAGTTGTATTCTAGGGGTACAAGTTTCTTTTACAAAAATAAAGAAAGAGAGAGAGAGAATTTGTTGGCTTCTTTCTTCTTCTCTTCTTTTCTCTTTGCCTATCTTCTTCTGCTTGACTCTTCTGCTTTATCTGCAGCAGTAGTGATGCTTTTCTTCTTCTTTCAGTTCTTGTTTCTGCTCGTCTCTTTCTTTTTCTTCTCCCTTGCGGTCCTGTTCTTCTTCTTCTTTCTTTCTTCTTTTCCTTTCTTCAGACCTTCTTCTTCTCGTGTTCTTCTTCTTCTTTCAGTTCTTGTCTTGGCCTCTCTGCGTTCTCCTCTGCCTCGCCTTCCTTCTCCTTCTTTGCCTTCAGGACGTCGTCTGATTTTCCAATCAGACGACTTAAACTGCAGCTGCTACAGTGCCGCTCGGTGATCCTCCTTCCTTCAGCTTTCGTCTTCTTCCACGGTTCTTCTTCACCTGTGCCTGCACACTTACACAGCTTGATCAGAGAGGGGAAAAACCTATCTCTACCCTCCCCCGCGTCTCTCTCTCACAGAATCCGTTCATGGGATAGCTCTCCCAGAGCTGCCGGGTAGCCGGGTACGGGTCGCGCCCGGGTCCAGGCCCACCGGCGTGCGTGGTGGGCGAGGAGTGCAGGTCAGTCTAAGTCGGGTCGGGCCAGGTCCGCGGGGCGTGAGCGCGGAAGAGGCCGGGTAACCGGGCGGGTGAAGGGGACCTCACCCCGTGTGCTGAGGCAATAAGCCTCCAGCACTTTTTCGCTTTATACCGCTGCGTTCCTTCAGAGCCTTCCGAGGTGGGACTAAATGTCCCACCCCAATTTCGCGCCTGCGCGGAGGAAGCAGCCGGTAATCGCAGCGTTACGCGAGACCTTCGCGCGAGGGCTTCGACTCGACTGCAGCCTGGTGCTTCGCGAAGGCGCCTTGCGCTGTCTGGGAGCGTAACCTGGGCGTGACTCACCTGGGGCAGCAGGTGAAGAAGCTGCTTTGCTTCAACAATGGCGGCGACGAGCGCAGGTACCTGCCCACAGAAAAACGGCCTCTCGGCCCAATCAGAAATGCGGAGGACCTTCGTCGTGGCACGGCGAAGGTGGTCGGGGGGTGTGCAGGCGGCGGGGCGGAGCCTAAGGGCTGCCCTAGGTCGGAATGTGGGTCGGGAGATGGGTTTGTTCGGTGGAGTTGCAGGGGGTGATTTGGGGGAAGTGGAGGGGCGGAAATGGATCAGGGTGAGGAGGCGGAGATTATGTGCAGGTAGGCGAGCCGTGTGGGATGCTGGAGTGATGGAAGCGGCTCGCTGGAGGATGGCCGGAGGCGGAGAAGGTGAGGGTGATTGGTCGGAATCGAGGGCGACAGTAGATGTTTAAAGTGAGGAAATTGAAGAGGGGAGGAAGAGGAGGAGTTCTATCTACTTAGCAGGACGAGGAGGGGCCGGAGCGGGCGACAGTCGTATCGACTGTCGCCGGAGAAGAAGATGCCCGGGGGAAGGGGCGGCGGCGAGCAGAGGGCCGGAGAGGCGCCAGCTGGGTGCGGCGTGGCGCGGGAAGAGCAGGGGAAAAAGTCTCTGCTGCTGGTATTGCGGCAGAGCGAAGAGGAGGAGGAGGAAGAACCGCCGGAGCTGGTGGGCGTCTGCCGGAGTAAGAAGAGAGGAAAGTTGGGGGTTTTCTCCGTCAGATCCAAGCTGGGAAGAACGGTGGAGCGACGGGGGTATTTATAGGGACCGAATCAGGGAGGAAGGCGGAGGGAGACGACGTGTCTCCCTCGCCGGAGGACGCCGGAGATGGAAACCCATACCGTCCATGCGTTCGCATGGCCGGTATGGTGGGTTACAGCGACCAGGGGGTGTCCCTGCGACGGCTGACGACGCAGGGCACCCCCGGTTTACTTGCCAGACTCTCCCCCTCACCCTGCGCGGCGCCATGCTCCGCGCAAGGTCGCCGGAGCATGGTGCTGGCAGGTTTTGCAGGGAGGACCTGAACGCAAAGAACGAAGGAGAGTTAGGGGCCAAAATGCGAGGGTTCAAAAGTTGAGGGCCAAAAAGTAAATATCTGAGGACCAAAGTGTAAAGTTGGTTAAGAAGGTTTCTTCTTAGGCTCAAGTTTTTATACATGACTAATTAGGACCTAAGGAATCTGATGGTGAATTTTATTTCTAGATTAAACTTTGTTTGACGGGTGAATTTACGTAAAAACCCAAATTAAGTTATTAATTGGGTATGGTTCTCAATGTAGGTCAAGATGGGTTCCTAAGGTCAAATTGAAGGTTCTAAACCCTAGAGATTATTTTTCTATGAATTTTAGAGGGTTTATTCCATTTTTTCTTTGCCTTGAACCTCGTGAATTGAAGTGGGTTTGTTTTAGGGTTACAGATTATTATTTAGTTCCTTGGAATTGCTGTAGCCCTTGCCAGATCATCTCATCCCACTTTTATTCTTATTAGGTTGCTTTGACCTATGTTTGGACCCTGAATTACCCTGTATGCAGATTATACTGGTAAAATTGCATTTTTACCCCTTATGACTTGTTTTCTCCTTAAACTCAGAATTCTCTGAGTTAAGCCTTTCCTTGAGTTATGTAGGAGCTTTTATCCTTTGTATTGGGTCAAAATGAGCTAGTTATGGCTCATGATGAGGTTCTCATCATGCTGCGCGTAGACAGTACCCTCCTCTTTCCCTCCTCTCTCTCTTCCGCCCCAGCAAAACCCTAAACACCCACCTTATATAAACCCCTCCTCCACCTTCGTTTCCCCCACTTCCCAGCCGCCTTCCTCCTTCCCTCTAGCGAGAGCGACAGAGCAAGTGAGAGCGCGGGAGTGGCGTGAGAAGGAGAGGAGGAGCAGTGTGAGTAGGAGAGGAGTTAAGCTTGTGATCTCGCGTGGGAGCTCACCGGTGAGCGCACGGCCGGAGCTGCAGGCGAGAGGACGCGGTGGGGCCACGCGCAGCGCGAGAGGGCGGAAGCAGGTTCTAGTTCTGGGTTCTTCCCAAAATCAGATGTCTGGAGCGACGTCCAGATGACGTAGCCGACGTCTGGAGGAGGGTCCTGATGTCTGTGAAGGAAGTCTTGCAAAGGTACGTCCCTTTGCGGATACAGCCATGTAGGCCGCTTCGTCGATGCACCTTTTGCATGCCCGATTTGAGAAGATCGGATATCTGCATGCAGGATTCACTTTGAGAAGGCGCGGACATGCCCTCCCACGCATTTCAGACGTCTGGGCGACCTACCAGACGACGGGAACTGCTTCTAGATGTCTGTCGAACGTCTGGAACTGGGTCCAGACAGTCCAGAGGAGTTCCTGGACGTCTGAGAATTGGCATAGGGCTTGAGGTATGGCACTGGACACTTTTAAGAAGTCTGGAAGTTGTTCCAGACGTTTGATTTGAGTCAGAAACAATGTTTTTGACCAGTTTAGGATCCGTTTGAAGTCCGTTTTCCGCAAATAAGATACCGATGTTTTCCATATGATTTCCTCTACTTGATAGAAGACTTTCTATACTGTTCTGAGTATTCTCTTGTGATTGATCCTTATGATAGGAGCTCGTTCCATTGCAGGTTCGGGGCTTGCTGAGGTACGTGAGCCTGCTGTTTAAGCCCCCACTATTCCTGGGTTTACTGGTAGAGTGGCTTCTCCTACTTATAATACAAACTTGAATGCATGTGTGGAATGAGTGATTAGAACCTAGGATATGGTATGAATCCTAAGACTAGAAATACTGGAATGTCTGTATTAAATGAATGGATTACAGTCTTGAATGAGTAAATAGAATGATAACAATTTCCTGTAAATGAATAACAATTGCCTGCGAAATATGTAGTCTTGTGCTAGTTAACTGTTGTATATAACTTTCTTGTCGCACATGTGAAATGACATAATTTGAGCTGCATGTATATAAATTGGAAATGGAAAGGTGAATGTTGGAAGCATGAGCTACCTGTGAATAACCTAAATATGGAAATGTGAACAATAGAATTGCAAGTTGTATGTGTATAACCTGAGAATGGAAATAGAAATGATGAAACCTGGTATGGAATGACATGTGGAATATGAGCATGAACCCTACGAGGAATTAGGAGTAGAGCTCCTGTAAATAAATGGAATGGAACTGGGAATGTGAGTGGGGAAGTGAGTTGGCTCTTGAGTACGGAGTACCAAGGAGAGCGACTGTCCCTCTTGTTTGGTGTAGAGTGGAGCTAGCTGCCCTTGAGTTGGGACCTGGGGATAGGATTGGCCACTCTGTACTGACTTCTTGGCCCTCACATGCACAATACTAGGGAGAGCTACGAGTGTAGGGAGAGAGCTAGCCACCCCACGGGGCCCGGGGTTCAGCTAGCCACCCTACACCGACTTGTTAGGCCCACTGGGTAAACCAGGGTAGTCAGGTGTGGGTGTGCGGATTGATAAGTCGATTTTCGCTTTCGAATAATGTGATTAAGATGATCTATCGTTTTAGTAACAAAGTGGTGGAAAATCACTTAACAAAATAATTACAATAAAAATTACCACTCACAGAAGAGTGGGTCGTGTCCAGAGGGAGGCAATGATGCAATAAAATCTCAATTATTTCGTATTCTTCCAATCAAGTGCGAAATCCCTAATCAACTTCGACATGAAATGTGATGGAAAGAAGATGCACAATAACTCAAAAATATAAGGGTATATGTGTACTTTTTCCTCACTGAAATATTCAATAAATATGTGATGATTTTATGTATTTTCAATTGACATGTATTAGAGAAAATTTGTGCACATTTTAATCCCAAAACCAATGTTAAAACATGTGAATATCAATAATCGCGTAATTATCAGAAAGCATGAGTATGCAGTCACAATTTCACCACAATAAAATAATCATAAATTAAAATTGATTTTGGTGGCAATGGCATAAAATGTAATTTTTAATTAACACTAAAACAGGGGATTTTACCTCTCTCCTCCTTGCACATTGGAGAGAGGTTCAATCGAGGAGAGACTCCTACAGGAGGTTGGCTAAAGCGAGGCCGTCGTGGTGGTGGCAACGGTGCGTCGCGAGATGGCCTGAGCCAGCATGCTGGAGGAGAGGAGTGGCGGCGGTGGAGGAGCTGCTGCTGCCGCGTGTGCTGCAGGCTCAAGGAGAGAAACACGTGCGGGTGCTAGAGGTGCTGTAGATGCACAGAGACACGGAGGCGTGGGCGCTGGGCGCTCTGCAGAGCGCGTAGGCGCGTGCGGAGGTGCGGTGCTGCTGGGTGCGCAACGAGGTGTGGCGCTGTAGTGGTGCTGGATGAAGCAGAGGTGGGCGTTGCAGGGGCTTAAGCTCATTGCTGGAAGTGCGAGCGGGTGCGTGTAGCTGGAGGCGCATGCGCATTGCTGGAGCGCGCGGAGGTGGGCGCGCTGAGGTGGGCTTGCTGGAGAAGTTGATGAGGCGCGGGTTCTGCTGTTGAAGGCGCGTGCGAGCGTGGTCTGATGGAACGGGGGGCGCTGGGGGGTTGCAGCGAGCAGCTGGCGTGCTCGCGGGCAGATGGCGCGCACTAGCACTTGGCTAGGCTGAAGGCTGCTGCGGTGGGGAGCAGGCAAGTGTGTGCAGCAGCTGAGAGCTGCGCGTGGAAGTGGAGTGGTTTTTTGGTTCCTTTTGGTGGAGTGGAGGAAAAACAGAGAACGGGGGAAGAAGGTGAAGGTGGTGCTGTAGGAGTTTCAGATGTCTGGGAACATTCCCAAACGTCTTAATGGACGGGGGCGTGAAGTTGCAGCAGCTGCAGTGGTGGATGTTAGCGATGACGGTGAGGGGTGCACGTTGAGGTGCTCACAGTAATGCAAACGAGCTCCAGATGGCGATGTGGCCTATCACACCACACGCCCACGGTGGTGGAGGCTCGTCACCACGGTTGAGGCCGGTGGTGGTGGAGTGAATGAGAGGTCAACTCTCTGCACAGTGGTAGGTCGGGGATGGTGGCCTTTGCCGCATGGCAACTCTCCCCCCTTTTGTAGCCACGGCCATCATTTCAAATTCAAAATGCCGTAACGTAAATGTGATGCGCAGGAGGAGGCAGAGCCGAAGCCGGAGGAGTTACCAGTGCAAAAGAGAAAAAAAAAGAATAAAATATTATGGTTATTTATGCATAAGCCCTTAACTTCTTTGTTAAATTAAAACAATGCATGCAATGCACTTAATTGGTTAACTAATTAAATGAATGCAATTCTAAATTAATTCTAAATGAATTTAGTTATGAATGCAATGCATGAATTATGCAATTAAATTAGAAATATGAATTAATCTATTTACATCCTAATTTATGATAAATAAATGTTAGAATTAACTTAATGTCTAGGCACTTAAATACTTAGATAGCCCACAAATATGGGCTAATCAAATACCCCCATGCCTAGTTTTTGCTAGTCCCTAGCAAATCCAAGCAAAACCTAGCACTCTAAGTAGATTAGCTGACCCAATCGGTCTTCCTTTAAAAATATATTAAGTTTAGACTTTAGACCTAAGGTTCCCAAGTAGTTGTTAAGTTACAGACTAGGTCGGTTAAAGACGAGTTGCAGACAGAAGTTTCCCTGATTTCTAACTCTACCCTAAGGTTTATTGATCCTTGAGATTAAAGCATCCATGCATGTGCATTGGTCTGAGTTATTTGAGTTAAAGGAAAAGAGGATTTTTTTTTGAATAATATATATATATATTCATTTTTTTTTGTTTGATTCCTCTAAATCTAACCTCCGATAAGCTATTAACAAGGTCTGTGTCGAATTCATTGTCCCCATTACCATACCTCGAAGGGTGCCTGGCTTTCGATGCTTCGAGATAGCATCGCCCATAGTGACCCCAAGAACTCCTGGCAATCGACACTTCGAGATAGTATCGCCCATGGATTTCTAAAGCGAATTCAGGCTTGTGGCAATTGGCACTTCGAGAAAGGGCCGCCCATGGTACCTGAACTGCACAATGCGCTTACATGCCCCCAATAGGATAGATATTTATAAGAGACAAGCACCGAGGAGGTAATATGTTATCATCGCATCCTCAAGGTGAGTATATACTCCACCTCTCCTACGATGGGAACTCTTCCAATCAAATTTTCTTTTCAAGCCTCTCCTAAGTCAAAACTAAGAGAACCAAATCTCTTTTAAGAAAGGAATTAAGTTGATTACTTACAAGACCAAGTGTGTGAAATTTGGATGCTTGGGTTACAAGGACCTGTAAACCAAAAGGTAGAACAAGACTCCAGGTACTATCCCAACCTTTTAACTCAATCCCTAGCTTTCCTTCCTCAACCTCTTGAGGAATGGTCCACATCTTAACTCCTACTTAAGTTTTTAAGTCCACAAAGGACTCTAAAGGTCTAAAACTAGTAGCTCATTTAGCTTCTAAAGTTCGACCCTAGAATCAACTTAGTCTAACTTAGAGTTCTGATTTGCTTAAGAATGCAGGACCTAGCCAGTTAAGCTCAAAACTTTTATTTATTTATTATTATTTTATTTTATTATTATTATTATGCAATATGAATGCAAAATGTGGACATGATATAAACAAAAATGCCTCAAGTCCTCTCCCCCATGCTTGGTTCAAACAATGTCCTCATTGAAAACAAAAATAGTTAAAGGAAGATATTACCTAAGGCGGAGAATGGTAGGAGCTAAGGCTTCTCAAGAGTGACCTCGTCAACGAGATGGCCATCTAAAGCAATGTATGGTTTTAACCGTTGACCGTTGATGATAAAGGGAGTTGCTGAAGAGGAAGGGTTTTTAATCTCCACAGCTCCATGCGGAAACACTTTAGTGATTATGTAAGGCCCATCCTAACGAGATTTTAACTTCCCAGGAAAAAGCTTAAGTCTGGAATTGAAAAGTCAGACTTGTTGGTTGGGCTCAAAGGTCTTTCGAAGTATATACTTATCATGCAAGACCTTAGTTCTTTCTTTGTAAGCTTGAGAGGTGTTATAAGCATCATTCCTCAGCTCCTCAAGCTCACTTAATTCCAAAAATTGTGCCTTACTCGCCTTCTTTAAATCCATGTTAACACTTCGAATAGCCCAAAGTGCCTTATGTTCCAACTTAACAGGTAAATGGCACGCTTTCCCATACACAATCCGAAAGGGAGAAGTACCCATAGGGGTCTTATAGGCCATTCGATATGCCCACAAAGCATCATCGAGCTTTTGGGACCAGTCTTTCCTATCAGGTCTAACGGTCTTTTCCAAAATATTTTTTGTCTCCCTATTCAACACTTCAACCTGGCCACTCGTCTGAGGATGGTAAGGGGTAGCGACCTTGTGAGTCACTCCCAGACTCCTGATTAGCCGATTGAAGTGGTGGTTTTGGAAATGAGGTCCCCCATCACTCCCCGTTTCTGTTTCTGTACTTTATTCTACTTTACTGTTGTGGTGGTGATATGTATTGTTAGCAGCTTTTATTTCCTTTACTGCTTGTACTCTTTTACAGTTAGTTACTTAGCATAGTGAATGTGGTTTACTTTCCTACTTTTTGATTATTTGTTGTTGGATGACTGGGTCTTGGGATTAGGCAAGTCGAGCCGGTCTCGGGTCCTGTAGGGATTCAGGAATTGGGTCGTAACAAGATGGTATCAGAGCAAGGTCGTCCCAAGAAATGAACCAACTAGCTTGAGAATAACCAATTCACGTGCATGTAACTAGAGTAACCACCACAACGTACTGCTTGACATTTGTTCTGAGTTTCTTTCGCTGAAGTCCGTTAGAGTTGACTTCTTTTTGTGTTCTGTCTTCCTCGTCTCCTTGCAGGAGATGCCTCGATGTGGAGTCCTTGAGGCGGGCCGTGGACGTGGCCGTGGACGAAGTCGGAGGGGCGGACGTGCCAAGCCCGAGGTGCCAGTTGACCAGCCACTTCTCTCGGGCATTCAGGCCCAAGACCTCGCTCAGTTGATACAAGACATAGTACGAGAGGAGCTCCACCTGCCTCCACGGGCGCCTCTCCTTGGGGACGTATAGGGGGAATCCTTTGTGGGGCCGAGTGACCGACGCAGCGCTAGACGAGGGGGAGGGGGTGGTCCTCCACTGCCCCCACCGCACTCTGACACTTCTGAGCACGAGCCCTCCCTGCCTGGAGGCGTGCCCGTTCCCCCACTATAGCTACACTATGAGCTTTTCGTACAGTTCCGGATGCTAAGGCCCCCCTCCTTCAAGAGGGATGAGGACCCATCTGAGGCAGAGGACTGGCTGGAGCAGATTGAGAAGGTGTTTGACACCCTTCGCTTCCCTGCGGAGTGCCACGTGGCCTTTGCCACGTACCAAATGGAGAGTGCAGCACACAGGTGGTGGAGGGTAGTCAGAGGTCAGGAGAGGGGAGAGCCGACGTGGGACCGGTTCGTGACCCTCTTCTGTGAGCAGTACTTCCTGCAGACTTGGCAGGACTAGAGGAGGCAGGAGTTCCACACTCTCCGCCAGGGGACGATGACTGTTAGCGTGTACCGCACGCACTTCCTGGAGCTATCACGTTTTGTTGCGACAACTGTAGCTACTGAGGAGAAGTGCCTGTAGAGGTTCACTGAGGGGCTCTGGCCTGCCATTCGGGGGTATGTCAAACCCCTGAAGCTGCCCACCTTCTCGAGAGTGGTGGATGCAGCTATGACGTACGAGGAGACCAACCCGATCGCACGAGACATTGATAGCGGACGAAAGAGACCCTACCAGCCAGAGTACTCACAGGGTTGATGGGAGAGGAGGCATACGGCGCTCGCAGGAGAGTCGTCACATTTTGTGGGGCCGTCAGTGGCCTTTGGGGGCCCCCGAAAGGGGCTAGCTATCAGCAATGGACCCTCGCCCAACCGTTAGCAGGGACTTACTGAGGGAGGGAGCCGAGTCCCCCTCTGCTACCAGTGTGGCCAGCCGGGCCACATCAGGAGGGACTGCCTGTCTAGGGTTGGAGCACAGCAGATGCTCCCCGCATCGAGCACTGGAGGCCGAGCAAGTGGTCGTGGTTCCTAGGCGCGTGGGGGAGGACAGCAGTCACGGGTAGGGTACTAGCTAGCGGCTACCTGTTCGACGCAGAGTGTGGCTGCTTCTGCTGCACCGAGAGCTAAGGGGCGTATCAATGCCCTGACACACAGAGATGCCAGGGCGTCAGGTTCAGTGGTGGCAGGTATGGTTACAGTTTCCGGCAGATTAGTTTACGTACCTTTTGATTCCGGCACCACACACTCGTTTGTTGCTGCGAGTTTTGCTGTCAGTTTGGGACATGATTGCGTGTTGTTAGAGGATCCATTTGTGATCAAAGGTCCAGGTGGTCAGCTGTTTGTAGCTGAGGAGGTCTACATAGACTGTGAGGTCAGTATTGAGGGATACAGCCTCCCTGCTGACCTGATCGTGATACCGATGGAGGATTTTGGCGTGATTCTGTGGATGGATTGGTTTTTCGCTTACCATACCTTGGTGGACTGTTTTGAGAGGAAGATCGTCTTCTCCATACCGGAGATGCCTTCCTTTGAGTTTCACGGACAGCCAGTGGACGGAGGTTTCAGGTGCATTTCTGCACTTCAGGCAGCAAGAGTTTTGGGCCAGGGGTGTGAGGGATTTCTGACTTGTGTAGTGGTAGAGCCTAGCCCCGTGGCAGACTTTCAGAGCATCCCAGTGGTCAGAGAGTACCCCGCCGTGTTTCCAGAGGAGCTGCCAGGACTACCGCCTGAGCGTGAGATCGAGTTTGAGATCTCACTGGTACCGGGGACCAGCCCCATTTCTACGGCACTGTACTGGATGGCACCACTTGAGTTGCGAGATCTCAAGTCACAATTGCTGGACCTGTTGGAGAAGGGCTTTGTGAGGACTAGTGCATCCCCATGGGGAGCCCCGGTGTTATTTGTGAAGAAGGATGGTATCCTGTGCCTCTGTGTCGACTACAGACAACTGAATAGGGTCACCATCAAGAACAGGTATCCGCTACCGAGGATTGTTGATCTGTTTGACCAGTTGCGAGGTGCCACGGTATTCTCCAAGGTAGATCTGAGATCAACTTACCACCAGTTGAGGATCAGGGAGACCGACGTCTCCAAGACAACTTTCCGCACTCGGTACGGATACTACGAGTTTTTGGTCATGCCGTTTGGGTTGACCAACACCCCCTCTGCCTTTATGGATTTGATGAATAGGGTGTTCAGACCATATCTAGATCAGTTTGTGGTGGTATTTATTGATGACGTGATCGTTTACTCGCGGGATCAGGCACAGCATGGACAACACTTGCGGATGGTTCCGGACACTTTGAGACGGCGTAGGCTGTATGCTAAATACAACAAGTGTGAGTTTTGGTTGAGACAGGTGACTTTCTTGGGCCACATGATTTCAGGGGATGGCTTGGTTGTGGATTCAGCCAAAGTTGAGGCAGTACTCAGGTGGGAGAGGCCACGTACAGTAACATAAATACACAGTTTCTTGGGACTGGCAGGTTACTACCGGTGGTTTATGAGGGGTTTCTCGCAGATTACGCATCCTATGACTCAGTTGACCCAGAAGGATGTGCCCTTTGCTTGGACAGACGCTTGTGAGGCATGTTTCCAGGAGTTGAAGGAGAGGCCGACTTCGGCTCCTGTGTTTGCCATTCCAGATAACAGTGGCGGTTTTGTGGTCTATACGGACCCTTCGTTGCAGGGGTTAGGGGGTGTGCTCATGCAGCGGGGTCACGTTGTCGCTTATGCTTCGCAGCAACTGAAGTCCCATGAGCATAGCTACCCTACCCATGACTTAGAGTTGGCAGCTGTTGTCTTCGCGCTGAAGACATGGAGGCACTACCTTTATGGTGAGACCTTTGAGATTTTCACGGATCATAAGAGCCTCTGGTACTTGTTTAATCAGAAGGAGCTTAACATGAGATAGAGACGGTTAGAGCTCCTGAAGGACTATGACTACAGCATCCCTACCATTCGGGGAAGGCCAACATGGTGGCTAACGCCTTGAGTCGGAAGGCGCCCACCCACTTGGCTAGTTTACTGGCACAGAGTTGGAGACTTATGGAGGTGTTGGGCAGTTGGCGACCCCTAAAGTTACAGGGGATTATGTGGCAGTGACAATGACATGGCAGACGAGACCAGAGCTGATAGACCGCATCATCACAGGACAGATGACAGATCCGTACCTACAGTCGTTGTGAGACAGAGTACTATCAGGTAGCCCTGGAGACTTCTCTTTTACAGACGAGGTGCTGCGCATGAGGGGACATTTGTGCGTTCCCAAGGACGAGGAGTTGTTGGGAGAGCTCCTGACTGAGGCGCACGGGTCCAGGTTCACCATACATCCTGGGAACACGAAGATGTATCATGATCTAAGACGTGACTTTTGATGGAGAGGGATGAAGCGGGATGTAGGTGAGTTCGTGCAACAGTGCTTGGTGTGCCAGCAGGTGAAGGCCGAGCATCAGAGGCCTGTAGGGCCGTTGCAGCCACTTCCTATGCCAGAGTTGAAGTGGGAGAGCATCACCATGGACTTGGTGGTAGGCTTATCCGTTACCCAGTGAGGACATGACGCAGTCTGGGTGATCGTAGATAGATTGACGAAGACGGCATGTTTCTTGCCGATCCGAGTCACCTTGGGACCAGCGCAGTTGGTAGAGAGGTATATTCGTGACGTGGTATGTCTGCACGGAGTTCCACGTGAGATTGTATCCGACCGAGATACCCGTTTTACTTCCCTATTTTGGGCTGAGTTTCAGCAGGCCTTGGGGACACGGTTGAGGTTCAGTACGGCGTACCACCCCATACGGATGGACAGTCAGAACGCACGATACAGACACTTGAGGACCTTTTATGCGCCTATGTATTAGACTGGAGGGGCTCTTGGGAGGAGCACTTACCCTTGGCAGAGTTTGCATATAATAACAGCTATCACTCGAGTATCGGCATGGCACCCTACGAGGCTCTATACGGATGGAGGTGTACTGTACCCTTGAGTTGGGTTGAGGTGTGGACCAAGTGGGAGGTTGGCCCCAGGCAGATCCGACAGAGTCAGGAGGTGATAGAGTAGATTCACAGACGACTTCGCACTATCAGGAGCAGACAGAAGGGTTATGCCGATCAGAAGCGTAGAGAGGTGCAGTTCGAGGTTGGGGATCACGTCTTTCTTCGCGTTTCGCCCATGAAGGGCCTATAGCGTTTTGGGGTGTAAGGGAAGCTTTCGCTAAGGTTTGTGGGTCCCTTTGAGCTCCTGGAGTGGGTAGGACCCGTTACTTACCGGCTTGCCCTCCCTCCCCAGCCTTCTGGTTGCACTACGTGTTCCACGTGTCCAACCTCAGGAAGTACGTCGCCGATCCCAATCACGTTCTGAGCCATGAGAGTGTCGAGGTGTGTGATGACCTGACCTACCCCGAGAGACCAGTGCAGATACTAGACAGAGCCATCCAAAGTTTGAGACGGAAGCAGGTACCCCTGGTGAAGGTCTTGTGGAGGAGGCAGCGGTACGAGGAGGCTACCTAGGAGCCTGAGGTGGCGATGCGAGAGTGGTACTTGGAGCTTTTCTTGGGTACGTCTTTTCAGATCGGCTTCGGTCCTCTTTAAGTTTGTTATGCGTGTATTTTTCCCTTTTCATACCCTAGCTAGCTCAAGTTTCGGGGATGAAACTGTTGGTGCTAGAGCATCACGATCATTTGTTTTGATGATAACAAAACACGTGTTATTTAACATTTGCACTTGGAGTCTTAGATTTCAAGTCAATTGCAAATGGAGACGTGATTAGACAGAGTTCAAGCTCGCATCCAGGACAGATTGGAAGAGCTTGATGGAGAACAGAAGAGATTCGCGAGGAGAGATATATTGAAGAAGGAAGGAGATGAAGAATAGGATAGATTTCCTTTTCGTATACTCGCTGTATTTTTCGTTTCTTTTGTTGCTTTTTATCTTTGTTACTTAGATTCATGTTAAAGAGCCTCAAAGTACCCTAATAGTAGTCCTAAGAACTCCGGCACAACCCTGGGATAGTTAGGTTTTCTGTAGAGAACTTAGAAAACCAATATAGGGTTAAAACAGCATTTCCAGACGTCTAATTCCAAAATCAGACGTCAGATAATGTGTTTTAAGACGTCTGACTATTGATTCAGACGTCTGATAACATTTAGGTTGACATAGTTAGTTCTGCCTGATGAAATTCGACGTCCAGACCTTAGACCAGACGTCTTAGGAGACGTCTGATGACTTTGCCAGACGTCCAATTAGTGGACCGTTAGCTGTCTTAGCATACACTCAAGATATGACCGTTAGAGCCTTATCAGACGTCCTTAAGCCTTTCCAGACGTCTGATAAATGACCGTTTTTCCTCGGCTGATCCAAAATCTCTTCTTAGAGATTTTCTAGCCATTGCACTCTCTTGAAAATCCATTCCCACTGAAAAAATAGGTTTCCAGACGTCCAGACATAGTGCCAGACGTCCTGTATGTCGTTTGATGGACTTGCGCTAGAACCCTATTTAGATCTGATTCAAGTCAGGAAGAGACCCGCCCAAAATCAGACGTCTGACCTTATTTTTAGATGTCTTAAAGTGGTCTTCCAGACGTCTGATGCCAGAATTAGACGTCTGATTACCCTGTCAATGCAATCATTGTCCCTGATTTCGGCCTGATTCTCTTGGACTTTGCACCCAACGGCTATGGAAGCTTTCCTAAGCCTTCCAAAGCCTTCCTAAGGCCTCTATAAATAGAGGGGAGCCTTTGCTCACCAACACACACCCAAGTAACATACTTTCCACTCTTTTGTATCCAAAAAGAAGCCCTTTCTCTCCAAGCTCGAGCTCTACATCTTGAGAGCATCAAGTCTTTGCACACCCGCTCTCCTGCCGTAGTTCACGAAAGCGACGTTACGCCGTCGCGTGGTTCACGCACCCGCGTCATCGATCCGACGCACTCCTTGCAAAGGGGAGTTTCCTAATTCCTATAGAAGCTAGGTTTAAAATTACTTTGTTGGCTCTATAGGATTATTTGTTATCTTTGTTATTTGGTTGGGTATTCGCTTTGCGAATTCCCGTCTCCTTCGTGGGACAAAATCCTACTCGTGAAGAGAAGGGGTTGAGGAACGCTACCCTCGCACTTGTAGCATGGTTGTAATTGAGGTTGAATCACCCTCGTTCAAAGTGATTCGTTTAGTGGATTTGATCAACTTGGTTGATCGGAAAATCCCAACTCGAGATGGTTAGGTGGTGATTTTCACCCGGTTTGGGTTTCCACCTAAAAATTATTGTGTACATTGTGTGTTTGTTTATTTTGTGAGATTAGTATTTTTTCAATTCCGCATTTTTTACGTCACGCTGATCTCACCCCCTCTGAGTAGGGAATTACAGAAACTTCCTTTAAGTTTGTTATGATGTAAAGTCCCATTCTGTTCTGAGCCCTTTAAGAGGTCTGGACCCCTTCCTAGACGTCTGATAATTGAAAATTTGTATGTAGCTTCACGTTTACGCGCAGGCTGTGCGCAGGCTGCCCCTTTTTTCTTTGTCTCTCTCTTCTCTCCCCCACGAGAACCCTAGCGCACTCCCTATATAACCCCTCTCCCCCCTTCCTCTTTTCCCCACTCCACTACAGCCACCTTCCTCTCCACTGCAACAAGAGGGGTGAGCGCGAGAGAGGGTGCGAGAGCGAGTGACAAGGAGGAGAGGTGGTGTGAGGAGGGGAAGAAGTGGTTGAGCTCGTGAGCTCGTGGGAGCTCGCCGGAGGACACACGGCCGGAGCGGCACGTGCGGGAGGAGAAGCGCGTCAGGGGAGACATCCCCGACACTTTGCTGCCGCCGGAGCTGCAGGCGAGGAGGAGAGGCCGCGGCTGCGCATGGCGAGGAGGAGTAGGAAGTCGTTCTGGTTTTGGAATTTTCCTAGAATCAGACATTTGGCGTGTCGTCCAGACGACGGGTTGGACGTCTAGTGACGAGATCGAACGTTTGAAAGCAGAACTTCGCGAAGGTACATTCCTCTTGCGGTTACCACCATGTAGGCCGCACCGCAGCTACGATTTGCATGGCTAAATATAGGTGATTCTCCTGTCGCGTGCAGGGATAGCTTCGGGAAGGCACGGGGCATGTCCTCCCATGCGTTTCGGACATCCAGACAGCTTATCAGACGACCGGAAGCACTTCTAGACGACTGGAGGAGAGGTCGAACATCTAGAGTTGGGTCAAGATGGTCAAGAAGGGGTTCTAGACGTCTGAAGTTGATGCAGGAACCTGAGGTGAGACTCTGGTTACTTTTAAGACGTCTGGACCTTGTGCCAGACGTCTGATTTAGGTCTGCAGTCCTGTTTTGACCTGTTTAGGGTCCGTTTGAGGTCTGTTTTACGCAAACAAGATATCGGTGGATTCCTTGCATGTTCCTCTACTTGTTAGAAGGCCTTTTATACTATTCTGAATATTCTGTTGTGTTATGTTCCTTGGTATAGGATTTCGATCTGTTGCGTGTTCAGGGCCTACAGAGGCACGTGAGCTTGCCGTTCGAGCCCTCAATACTCCTGGATTGTCTGGTAGAGTGGTTTCCCTTGTTTTAATTATAAATCATAACTGCATATGTGAAATTGGATAACTAGAAGCCTAGGATGTGGCATGACTCCTAGGACGAGAAGTACTTGCATTGTTTGTATGTGTATTTGAGATTGCAGTCATAAATGAATGCATAGAAATGGAAATAACTGCCTGTTAATAAATATGAGTTGCCTGTGAATATGAAATGCCTATGCTAGTTAAATGGTTACCTGTGACATTACTTGTTGTATATGTTAAATGATGGAAATACAAGCTGCATGTGTATAATATGAGAATGGAAATGTAAATGATGAAACCTGGTATGGAACAACATGGTGAATACGAGCATGAACCCTACGAGGAATTAGGAGTAGAGCTCCTGTGGGTAAATGGAATGGATCTAGAAATGTGAGTGAGAAGTGTGCTAGCCCTTGAGAACGTGGTACCAAGGAGAGCAACTGTTCCCTGTTTAGTGTAGAGCGGAGCTAGCCGCCCTTGGGTTGGGACTCGGGGTTAGGATTGGCCACTCTACACCTACTAGTGTAAGGAGAGAGCTAGCCACCCCATGGGGCCTGAGGTTCAGCTAGCCACCCTACATCGATTTGTTACGCACACTAGGCAAATCGGGGTAGTCAGATGAGGGTGCGCGGACTGTAGAGGGGCAAGACCCCTGTTTGGTTTTGAGGGGCTAGACCCCTGTTATTGAGAGGGTTTGGTCTTATACTGTTCTGTGCTGTACTTTGGGTGTACCTGTTAGTGGAAAGACTGGCCACGTGCCAATGCGGGGTAGCTACCCGTGCGCTTATCGCGTGTGCCGTAGTCATCGCTACGTCTATCCGTGACCTCGGGGTGGTTGACTGGGTGTAGGATCACCACGGGAGACTCTCCTAGCCAGGAGAGCACCACATGTGCCTTCTACTCTTCGGAAAAGATTGCAATCAAGATCGTTCCCACGACGAACATGCAAGATCAAGAAAGAGATTTTAAAAGAAAACCAATGGATGAAAGGGAATGACTTGTAAAATATAATAATTGGAAAAGATAGATTACCTGTTAGGTTTTACTGCTTTAGTTAGTTTGGTTACCGCTCTACTCAATGTTCGCTGACTCCGTTTACTCATAACCCCTTTCTGGTCTAGGTGTTGAGCAGCCCGAGTCATCGGCTATAGAGGGTGCTGGGCCCAGTCGAGCTCAACAGTAGTTCCTGTTGTGGTTGTACTTTCTTTTTGCTAGTAAGTAAGACTATTGTTACTGTTTCTGTTTCTATACTTTATTCTATTTTACTGTTGTGGTGGTGATATCTACTGTTAGCAGCTTTTATTTTGTTTACCGCTTGTACTCTTTTACTGTTAGTTACTTAGCATAGTGAATGTGGTTTACTTTTCTGCTTTTTGGTTATTTCTTGTTGGACGACTGGGTCTTGGGATTAGTCGTATCGAGTAGGTCTTGGGTCCTGTAGGGATTCGGGAACCAGGTCGTAACAACCAGTTTGACCATTGGCTGGCTCAATGAAGAGGATGGAGGAGCTCGCCGGAGATGAAGGTGCGGACAACTAAAGGGGGAGAATATGAGGGATTTTCGACGTTAAACTTTGCTAAAGAGCTCGGAGTCATGAGAGGATCCTATTTAAAGGCCTTAGGATGGCTTCCAAGATTGGAAATACGCTTCATGAGCTCGAAAATTTAGGGATGAAAAATCCCTAATTTTGCGATCCTTTGCATGAAGGATCTAGGACAAATCAAGGTTCAATACCTAGTCCAATCGGTAGAGAATATCTCAAGGATTCTCTCTTTCAATTTTGGAAAGGTTTGATTGAGAATCGAGCGAGAAGTCCTCGTTCGAATCTCAACGGAGCTGCTGGGTTCACATCAATGGCAGAAGGGACCGTTTTGCAAGAAACGATGACAACATTAGGGACCTTATTGCAAATATTTGAAAAGTTAGGGGTTTAATTGAGAGAAATAGAGTTTAAATGGACTAAAATGCAAACTAAGTCAAGATGGACTCTGATTGAGCCCAAATTTTGTTACAAATATAATTTGGATCCAAGAAATCTGATGGTGAAGTAGGATTTTAGTTTTAACCAAGTTTGCCGAGGTAATTTACATAGAAACCCAGATTAGGGTAGAATTCCGTTTGAGACTTTGTTTGAGGTCAAAATGGGTTCTAAAGGTTAAATCCAAGATACCAAACCTCAAGGAATATTTTTGTATGAATTTTAGAAGGTTTAGATAAATTTTATCCTGACCATAACCTCTGTAATTTAAGTGGGTCTGAAATTAGGGTTTTGGGTGCTGTATTTGTTCTCAAAATATGTGAAACCCTATTTTTATCTGCATGGACCCATTTATTGCTCTTTTATGCTTAATTGACCTTCAATTAACCCCTGACAAATTTCGTGGTTATTCTGTGTTCATGATATGCTGTTAAAATTACATAATTAACCCTACTTTCTTATTATCTTCTCAAAATAGAATAATGTGGAGTTGTAACTCTCAGATGATTATGTAGGAGGATTTACCTTTCAATGCTGAATAAAAGTGGCTAGTTAGGGCCTATGATGGTGTTCCCATCACCTACCTAACTTGTTAGTCTCGAACAAGAATATATATAAAGTAATATTTGTTCGTCATTATCAAAAACTAAATCTAAATGATTAGGTCATTAACCATCCTATGCCCTCTCTAGGTACTTGAGGGCCCTTTATATTGCTCATTAGCCACCCACAAGACATGAAGAGAATGAATTAAGTGCATTTACACATAGGTGGTTAAAATCTAGGTGGATACATCGCTGCATATGATGATAATGATGACCAACAATATTTTCCTTAGAGTGCCATCATTTTTTGAGGTTGATAGGCACGACCTTCACTTAATGTCTATCCATATTCTAAGGAGATCGTTACTTTAGATGTCCTCATGCTTGAACACCAAGTTCATCTAGATCCTTGACTGATACGATTGTTTGTTCGTGGTTTTCAAAAAGGTATGTTGTAGTATGTTGCAAAAAACAATGATCAATTTAATTTATTACTCGAAAATTAAAAATGTTCCGAGGTCGAACTTAGGGAGCAATCTTGATTCTAGAAGCATAAAAATCACAATCCACCATAATGTACTGCTTTACAAAAAAATAAAGGAATGGTAGAGAATATGAGTGGAATTAATCTCTCTCTTTATTCTTTTCTCTTCTTCTTTGCCTTCTCTCTGTCCTCAGACGTCTGATTCTGGGAAGTAGACGTCTTAAATAGCATTTTCTACAATGCTCGTTTCCTTCTTTTGTTTCCTTTCTCTTTGGCTGCTACTGCTTCTTCTCCTTAGCTTTTTCTTCTTCTCTTCTTTTCTTCCCTGCTTGGTCTTCTTAGCTTCTTCTTCTTCTTTTCTGTTGAGCTGTGCCTCTTCCTTCTTTTTCTTCCTTTCTTTCTGCACTGTGCCTTTGCTTTCTCTCTTTCTTCTCTCCCTGCTTTAGCTCCTTGGTGCATCTAAGTCTCAGCTGCGCCTCTTGCTTCTTTCTCCCTTCTCTGTCTACCTCAGCTTCTTTGCAGCTACAGTGCCATCTTCTTCCTCGACCTTGCCTTAGCTTTTAAGTTGCGCCTTCCTGTTCCCTGCACACACACACTAAAGTGCAAAACCTATCCCTCTACCCTCCCCTGCGTCTTTCTTGCTCTATTTCCCTCTTTAGTACGCTCTCCCAGAGCCGGGTATTCGGGTCAGTTGCGTGCCTAGGTCTAGGTGCACTAGTGTGGGTGTGGTGCACGAGGAGTGCACGGATAGGTTAGTTGGGTCGGGTGCCAGGTCTGTGGGGGAGTGTCACAGATGAGGCGTGGTAAGTGAGGGTGAAGGACCTCACCCCTGTGTGTCTTGAGGCAACCAGAAGAGAGCAGAAAAATAATTTAGGGCACTTACCACTCTCTTGCATTTACGATGTGGGACTAAAAGTCCTACCCGCTTCTAGCAGGCGCCTGCAGCAGGTCGTCGCCCAATCGCAGAGGCTGCAGTTGCCTTGGCCTCCAATTGATGGGAAGGATTTGTTCCCGAAGGGTGCCTGCACGTCAGGGACCTAGGATCCTAATGCCTGGGGCCAAAGAAGAGGCTTGTGAGCTTCTTCAAGCTTGCTCCAACGGCGGTCAAGGCCCTATACCTGTCAACACAGGAAACGGCCTCACGACCTTGTTAGATCACTCAGGAAGCTTCACCGTGACACAGTGAAGGTGGCCCGGTGGTCGGCGTGGCGTAGGGTGGCCTGGGCATGCGTGCCTAGGTCACCCTGTGGCTATGCAGGTGGGTGTGTTTGGGGGGTGTGTTGGGAGTGTGTGGCGATGAATGGGAAGAGAGGTTATGATCAGTGAGTCATGGAGGAGCTTGTGGGGTGTCTGGCAAGGCCTGTGGAGGTGTGACGTGGTGGATGCGCCTCATCGGTGGGCTGCCGGAGATGGAGATGATGGCGGTGGTCTGTGGTGTCGAGGTGTCGAAGATGCAAAACAAGAGAGGTGAAATGAAGAGGGGAGAGAGAAGAGTTGTCACCTACTTAACAGACGAGAGGAGGGAGGAGGTGGTTGGCACATATCTGCCGAAGCTAGAGACGAAGATACCGAGGGGAAGATACAGCGATGAAGAAGAGGGATTGGGGGGCGCCTGCTGGTACGGCAAGGCGCGGCGGACGACGGTGGAGGTACTCCTGCCACTGGTATGGTGGTAGGGCAACGAGAGAGGAAGAGGAGGGTCACCGGAGCCTGCGGGGGAATGGCCGGAGGAGGAGGAGACTAAATTGGAGGGATTTCTTCGGCCAAATCAAGCGTGAAGGAAGTTACAGGGGTTGTCGTTCCTTAAATAGGTGTCGGCCGAGAGAGAATTGTGAGGAGGTGGGGATACCTCACCGGAGGTATGGCCGAAATGAGACCCATACCTCTCAAGCGTTTGCATGAGAGGTATGGTGGTTGATAATGCATGGGAGCCAGCCCATGCTGCAGGAGACGACGTAGGGAGTCTCCCTTTCAAATCTGGGGCAGACTCCCCATGCGTGTGCGGCGCCATCCGCCGTGCAAAGTTGCTGGAGGTATGGCCTGCGTAGGCAGGTGGCAAAAGGACCTGTTTGAAGAAGATGACGGGAAAGGTAGGGGGGTCCCCACAAGGCTTCAAAATGCTAAGGGTCAAAAAGTAATTGTTGAGGGCCATTTTGCAGAATGGGTCAAGGCGACCTTTTCTTAGGTCCAAATTTTGGTATAAACCTAATTTGGACCTAAGGAATCCAATAGTGAGGTTAGATTTCAGGTTTGACCATGTTTGACTAGATATTTTATACAAAAACCTAAATTAGGTTAAAAATTGGGCATGGTTCTCAATCTAGGTCAAGATAGGTTCCAATGGCCAAATTGAAGGTTTAAGCCATAGGGGATATTTTTTTCATGAATTTTAGAGGGTTTAATTGATTATTATCTTGCCTGGAACTTTGTGAATTAAAGTGGGTTTGTTTTAGGGTTATTGAATGTCATTTAATACCTAGATTTTGTCATAACCATTTCCTGATCAAACCATCCCACCTTTTCTCTTATTAAGTTCATTTGACCTGTGTCTAGACCCTTAGAAATCTCGTTCATGCACTGCAATGGTAAAATTACAGTTTTACCCCTTGTGTATTACTTTATTCTCAGATTTGTAATTCCCTGATTTAGGCTTTCCCTTAGGTTTTGTAGGAGCTTTTGTTCAATCTATTAGATCAAAAATGTGCTAGTTAGGATTCATGATGAGGTTCTTATCATACCCCCCTGCCTATCTTTTGCTAGTCCCTTAGCAAATATTTAAGGTTTTAACCTCTACTCCAGACCATGAATTCATTTCATCAAATTTGATAGGTGCTTTTTTCTCTTGTCTCCTTGATTAGGTCAGAATGCCAACCATGGGACTAAAAGGTACTTTAGTACCAACCAAGATCCAGATCTGTCTAGCTTTAACCTTAGTCTTTAGTAAAGGTTTTTAAGGCCCACAGTAACTACCCTAAAGTTTATTTGAATTCGTGGTTAAAGCACCCGTGCTTGAGACATTTTTAGCCTTGGTTCAGTTTGCAGTGTGTTTTGTAAGAGAGAGACAGAGGATTTATTTGTTTGGAGAGTTTTCTCTCTCTTTTTAATTCTAGCTTAGGATTGGCTTTACAACACGGTCTGTATTGGATTCCTTGTCCCCATCATCAATCCTCAAAGGTCCCTGGCAATCGATGCTTCGAGATAGCACCGCCCATGGTAACCCCCAGAACGCTGGCTTTCGAGATTTCGAGATAATCCCATCCATGGTATTCCGTGGCTGAATTCAGACCCTGGCAATTGATATTTTGTGATAATGCCATCCATGGAATCTGAACCAGCAGAGTGCTTACATGCCCCCAGTAGGATATGCAAATATCCTAGGGGACAAGCACCGAGGAGATGATATGTTGTTACGCATATTAGAGGGGAATTTCCCACCTCTTCGCGTCGGGAACTCGTCCAAATCAACTTGTGTTGATCGATCGCTCCTAATCTAGGTGACATTTTCAGAGTATTTGAAATGCTTCTGCGTGATTTTGATATTTATACTTGCTAAACCAGACTGTGTGTGTGAATTTTGGTGCTTAGGTTACCGAGTCCCGTAAATCGAAGGTCAGTTAACGAGGCCGAATACTCCCTAAGCCTTATACCTAATACTTAAACTTTTCATTTTCCTCAACCTCTTGAGGAATATCTAGATCTTAACGGATACTAAGAGTCTAGCCAAGAATGTCTAAGGTTCGCGTTCTTACTAATCTTGTTGTGCACTTTCTCTTTACTTTTCTTTAAAGTGGTCTAGAACTTTGGTTAATTCCTTAATTTTTTACTAATGACTATCCCTTTTTCTTTTTTTTTTATTTTTTATTTTGTGTTCCTTTTTAATGTTCTGCTCTTTTCCTCCTTTTGTGAAGCTTACCGGCACTTTCTTTCCTCCTCTAATTTTTTTTTTTGTTGAAACCTTTTCTTGTTTTGACTTTTCATTGCACTTTCATACCCCCCGCATGCCTAAGGTTTGCAATGTCCTCATTGTACATTAGGTGGGTTTTTATTTGACTTGGTTCATGCATTAGGACAGATATTAAGTGAGTGGATGGGTCGAGGTGAGTGTTGCGAACGATTTCTAATATCAGGTACGAGTATCTAAGGTGAAGTCGGCTGTCCTAAGGAATGAACCTAAAGTGCAAAGAAATTTCAAAGAAAAAAAATGGTTTCAATTTTCAAAAAGAATGACGGGCTGCCTCCCGTTAAGCGCTGAATTTTACGCCATCGGTTGGGTGCAATTAGTTCAGGGAGAATGGGGGATAAATGATGACTCAGCTAAATCTATATTGGTTACGTCAATGAACGGTTTGAGTCTCTGGCTATTCACGACGAAAGGTTCAGAATCGTGGCTGAGCGGACCGATCTCGACGGCTCCATTTCCAAAAATCTGTCGGACAAGATATGATTCGACCCACTTGGATCGCAGTTTTCCAGGAAACAATTTATGTCGGGCATCGAAGAGTAGGACCTTCTAATCAGGGTGGAAGATCTTTCTAGATATATGCTTGTCATGAAAGGCTTTAACCCACTCTTTATAGATTCGTGAGTTTTCATACGCATCATGGCGTAATTCATCAATCCCGCTTATTTGAAGCTTTCTGTGGGTTCTAGCCTTAGAAAGATCTAGGTTGCAGTTCCGTGCTGCCTAATAGGCTTTATACTCCAGTTCGACAGCAAGGTGACATGCTTTCCCGTACACCAGTTTAAAAGGAGACATGCTTAATTGGGTTTTGCGGGCGGTCCTATAAGCCCACAAAGCTTCTGTAAGTCGGGATGACCAGTCCTTCCTGTCAAGTTGAACAGTAACCTGCAGGATTTTCTTGGTCTCTCGATTTGATAGCTCAGCTAGACCATTAGTCTGGGGGTGATAAGGAGTAGAGATTCGGTGTGACACCCCGTATTTGGTCATCAGTAACCTGAACTGAGTGTTGGTAAAATGGGTCCCACCATCGGAGATGATAGCACGAGGAATCCCAAACCGTGAGAAGATATTCTGATGAATGAATTTGATGACGATCTTGTGATCACAGATTCGGGTCGGAATGGCTTCGATCCAATTGGACGCGTAGTCAACAGCGAGTAGAATGTACTCGAAGCCATCCGAGATAGGGAAGGGGCCCATAAAATCAATCCCTCAAATATCGAAAATCTCGCATACGAGATAGGGAAGGCATCATGTCGCGATGGCTCATGTTGCCCAAAGTTTAGCAACGACTGCATGCCTTACAGTGACTGTATGCGTCCTTGAAGATAGTGGGCTAGTAAAAGCCACACTGGAGGATTTTTGATGCGGTTTTATGTGCAAAAAAATGGCCACGGCATGCCTGGTCATGGCAGAAAGAGAGTATGTCATTGAATTCGACCTCCAGGACACATTGCTGGATAATTTGGTCAGCACCTATGCGGAATAAGTACGGGTCTTCCCAGATGTATTACTTGGCATCAGAGCGCAACTTGTCTTTCTTGGCCTTCGGCCAATCAGACGGGATCTGGTGTGATGCCAAGTAGTTTACTATATCAGCAAATCATGGAAGCCCAATACCAATAGTCAAGAGGTGCTCATCAGGAAAATGCTCCATGATGGGTCAAGAAGGGTCGATGATCTCAGAAGGAAGGCGAGACAAGTGGTCAGCTACCATGTTTTGTTTTCCTGCCTTGTCGCGAATCTCGAGGTCGAATTCTTGCAACAGCAAGATCCATCGGATTAATCGAGGCTTCGCATCCTTCTTTGCAAGGAGATGCCCCACAATTGTGTGATCCGGGTAGATTATGACGTGGGAACCCAGGAGATAAGATTTGAATTTTTAAAGGAAAAATACTACAGCTAGCAGCTCTTTCTCCGTAACTGTGTAGTTACGCTGAGCCTCATCAAGTGTCTTGCTAGCGTAGTAGATGACCACGGGTTTCCCGTCAATCTTTTGCCCTAGAATCGCTCCTACAGCGAGGTCAGGTGCATCGCACATGATCTCAAAGGGTTGAGACCAATTAGGGGACTGCAGGATCGGGGCTTGGGTGACTCGGTCACGAAGGATCTCAAAAGCTTGAGTGCATTTCTTAGAAATCTCAAAGGGCACATCCTTAGAGAGAAGAGTGGTCAGGGGGCACGTAATTTTTGAGAACTCAGGGATGAAACGACGGTAAAAATCGATGTGCCTCAAAAAAGGTCGGATGTCCCTGATCGAGCTAGGCATAGGAAGTTTAGAAATTAGGTTAACCTTGGCTCGATCCACCTGGATGCCTCTCTCAGAAATTAAGTGTCCCAGGACGATCCCCTCAGGCACCATAAAGTGGCTCTTTTCCCAGGAAAGAATCGGATTTACATCAATGCATCGCCTGAGTATATGAACCAAGTGCTGGAGGCAATCGTCAAATGATGCCCCAAAAATTGAGAAGTCATCCATGAAGACTTCCAGATAATCACCTACCATAGTAGAGAATATGGCAAGCATGCACCGCTGAAAAGTTGCAAGTGCATTGCAGAGACCGAAAGGCATCCTCCGGAACGCGTAAGTCTCGAAGGGGCAGGTGAATGTGATCTTTTCTTGGTCCTCTGGATGAATCGCCACTTGGTTGTAACTGGAGTACCCGTCAAGAAAGTAGAAGAATCTATTTCTCGCTAGTTTTTTGAGAATTTGATCAATAAACGATAGTGGAAAATGATCCTTCTTCGTGGAGGAATTGAGTCTTCGGTAATCTATGCAGACTCTCCACGAGTTGGCTATACGGGTAGGTATGACCTCTCCGGTTTCAGTCGTGATGGTGGTGAGCCCTGCCTTCTTAGGCACAACCTGGATTGGGCTCACCCAGCGACTGTCGGAGATCGGGTAGATGATCCCTGCATCTAACCACTTAATGATCTCCTTTTTCACGACTTCCTGCAGATTGGGGTTTAGACGTCTCTGCATCTCACGTGAAGGTCATGCGCCCTCTTTGGAATAGATGCGATGTGTGCAATAAGAGGGATTTATTTCAATCAAATCATCGAGAGTCCAACCAATGGCTCTGCGATGTTGCTGGAGAACAGCAATCGGACGGGATTCCTGGTCAAGTGTGAGTTTGGTGTTTATAATCACCGGAACTGTCTGATTGAAACCCAAAAAGACATATCTCAAATGATCGGGAAGGGGCTTGAGTTCAAGAACAGGGTTATCAGCAGCAGCAAGTGGTTCAGAGTGGGTGTGGGGTACAAGGGTAGGAGTTATGGGTTTGTCTAGATCAAGTTCTGACTCCTCTAATTGCGATTTTAGATCTTGTGGTTGATGAGGGATAATCATGTTGTCCTCAATTTGTGGTTCATCAACCACGGCTCTGATGTCACAAATTTGCTCTATCACACTACAATTAATCACTTGTTGGGCCTTAAAGATATCAATCTTGAGAGTCTAATTCCCAAATTTCAGCTCTATCTGGCCCTCTTCACAACTTATGTTGGCCCTTGCAGTGGCCAGAAAAGGTCTCCCTAGTATGATTGGTGTATCCCTTGGATTCTCAGGTGCATCCATGTCTAGAACTATGAAATCTACAGGGAAGTAGAAATCCTGCACCCTAACAATAACGTCTTCAAGAATTCCCTTAGGTGACTTGATAGATCAATCGGCTAATTACAATGTCACCTCAGTTGGTTTTAGTTCAGATTCTTCTAGGTGGTTAAGCAGGGATGTGGGTATCAGGTTTATAGTGGCACCTAGGTCTAATAATGCTCTATCAAACTAGGTTTCACCAATCTTACATGAAATCAGGGGAGTGCCTGGGTCTATTGCCTTGGGTGGGAGTTTACTCAGGATCACAGAGTTAGCTTGCTCTGATAGTACAATCGGACTCCCACTCTTGGTTCGCGGCTTACGCTGGGGTGTACACACATTTTTCAAGAATTGTGCATAAGCCGATATGTGGCAGCTTGCATCCATCAAGGGAATGTTTATTTGGACATGCTCAAAGAGCTTGATCAAGTCCTCCTCAAGAGCTACGGGTTTAGTTATCCTCTTTCCCTTGGTCAAGGCCTCGGGAAATGGAACCTTGGTTGGTTCCTCTAGGATAGGTCCAGGTTTTTGATCTGAGATAGGGATAGGAACATCCTGGATAACTGTCCTAAGGTTTGGGTCACTACCAGGCTTGGAGTGGTTTGGATAGGGTGGATCTTGGGTTGCTTTACCACTATGGGTTGTTACCGAATTTAGTCCTGCCTGGTTCTGGTTGGGGGTTGGTAAGATGGGCTACTGCTGTTGGTAACCCGCATAGGAGGTTGATACTTCCATCCCGTCAAGTGTGTAGATTCCCTACCAGGAGGAGGTGACGTAATAATTGCGGAAATAAATATAAACAATCTCACAAAATAGACAATCACACAAGTACACAAGTATTTTTAGGTCGAAACCCAAACCGGGTGAAAACCACCACCAACCCTCTCGAGTTAGGATTTTCCGGTCAACCAAGTTGATCAAAATCCACTAAACGAATCACTTTAAACGAGGGTGATTCAACCTCAAATACAACCATGCTACAAGTGCGAGGGTAGCGTTCCTCAACCCCTTCTCTTCACGAGAAGGATTTTGTCCCTCGAAGGAGACGGGAATTCGCAAAGCGAATACCCAACCAAAATAACAAAGATAAAAGAACAATAATCCTATAGAGCCAACAAAGTAATTTTAAACCTAGCTTCTATAGGAATTAGGAAACTCCCCTTTGAAAGGAGTGCGTCGGCGACGCGTATGCGTGAACAACACGACGGCGCTACGTTGCTCTCGTGAACTACGACGGGAGAGCGGGTGCGCAAAGCTTGATGCTCTCAAGATGAAGAATTAGAGCTTGGAGAGCAGGAGAGTCCTTTTGGACACAAAAGAGTGTGAAAGTGTGTAGCTAGGTGTGTCCTGGTGTGTATTGGTGTGTAAAGGCTCCCCTCTATTTATAGAGGCCTTAGGAAAGCTTTGGAAGGCTTAGAAAAGCTTCCATAGCCGTTGGGTACAAAGCCCAAGTGAATCAACCCGAAATCAGAAACAATCATTACACTGACAGGCTTATCAGAAGTCTAATTATGGCATCAGACGTCTGGAAGACCACTTTAAGACGTCTGATTTCAAGGTCAGACGTCTGATTTCGTGCGGGTTCCTTCCTGACTTGAATCAGATCTAAACAAGGTTCTTGTGCAAGTCCATCAGACGACATACAGGACGTCTGGCACTATGTCTGGACGTCTGGAAACCTACTTTTTCGTGGGAATGGATTTGCAACGGCTAAAAAATCTCTGAGAAGAGATTTTCCGGTCAGTGAAGGCAAAACGGTCAATTATCAGACGTTTGGAAAGGCCTAACGACGTCTGATAAGGCTCTAACGGTCATATCCTCGAGTGTTTGCTAAGAGAGCCAACGGTCCACTAATTGGATGTCTGGCAAAGTCATCAGACGTCTCCTAAGATGTCTGGTCTAAGGTCTGGATGTCTGATTTCATCAGACAGAACTAACTATGTCCAGCCTAAATGTTATCAAACGTCTGAATCAACAGTCAGACGTCTTAAAACATATTATCAGATGTCTGATTTGGGAATTAGACGTCTGGAAGTGCTGTTTGAACCCTATATTGGTTTTCTAAGTTCTCTACAGAAAACCTAAGTATCCTAGGGTTGTGCCGGTGTCCCTAGGACTACTGTTAGGGTACTTTGAGGCTCTTTAACATAATGTTCTAAGGAAATAAAGAGCAAGAAAAAATAAAGACAAGAGTACAAGAAAGAGATAAACAGAATTCTATCCTATTCTTCTTGTCCTTCCATCTTCAATCTATCGCTTCTCGCGAATCTTCTCTATTCTCCGTCAAGCTCCTCCAATCCGTCCTGGATACGAGCTCGAATTTCGTCTAATCACGTATCCATTTGCAATTGGCCTGAAATCTAAGACTCCAACTGCAAATGTTAAATAACACGTGTTTTGTTATCATCAAAATAAATGATCGTGGTGCTCTAGCACCAATAAAGTGATGGAGCGGAAAGGGCCTGACAGATCAAGTGTGCTTGGCTTGGGTTTGGGTTCATAACGCGCTACTGGGTCGGCACGCTATTCGGGTTAAGCAGAGGTTGAGAAGGAAGTGTGCCTGGTTGGTGAGAATTTGCCAACTGGGCAAGTTGGTTGCGGCCTCTATGATTTCGTCCTTATGTTGTTTCTGGATAGCTGCATTCGTTCTTTGAATGTTAGCCAGAGTTTGGAGGATAAGGGACATTTGGTCTTGATTGGGCCCGGATGGATAAGTGGGGTTGGGCTGAGGATGAGGCAACTGATAAGGACGAGGAGCTTGTGGATGGGGCAGAAAGGGTGGTCTTGGATTCTGAGAATTTCCTGCCCACTGGAAATTTGGATGGTTTCGCCATCCAGGGTTGTAGGTGTTGGAAAATGTGTCATTCTGGATGGCGTTGAGGTCCTCGCAGGTCTGAGGAGCCTTAGGAAAGTCAGAGAATGGGGAAGTAGGGTTCCCCCGGCAAGAATAGAAAGGATCAGAGGTTCCTCCGGTCTTGGAGTCAGATGGGGGAGGATATGAGTCCATCCCAGGAGATGGTCGGTGAAAAATGTTTTGCACAGTTTCCCGTGCAGGAGGTGGCTGTGCGAAGGAGTTCTGCGCAGAGGTGGCTCGCTGCAAGTGCTGAGTCAGCTCTTCCACCTTCTCAATAATTGAGACCTTGTCCAACCGACTGTCTATTAATTCCAAGTCGACTGATGCAGATAGGCCCTGCATTTTATGTGCTCCCCTAAGGTTTGTCGTTGCGCGGGTATTCGTCCGGTCGAATAATCCCATGAAGTCATTGTTGATGGAGTTCTCGCACATATTCTTGAGAATTTCCCACACGGTGTCTTCATGTTGACCCATGATATTCCCTCTGCAAGTTGCATTGACGAACAATCTAATATCTTCACGGAGTCCCTGGTAAAAGGATTGGACTTGTTCCCATTTAGGAACTCCGTGATGGGGGCACTTTCTCATGTGATCCTGGAATCGATCCCATGCCTCATGAAGAGGTTCTTTCGTCTGCTGCATGAAGTGAGTAATCTGATGGCGCAAGGCGTTTGTCCGATCAACGGGAATGAACTTCTTCAGAAACTCGGACTGAAGTTCTTCCTAAGTGTTGATCGGGCGGGTCTGTGTCTGATACCAATGAGCCACCTTGTCCATAAGGAAGAAAGAGAACATCTTCATGAGTAAGATATCCCGATTCTGCGCATTTAGCCCGAAGGTCTAGGACAGATGCTTAAGCTGTTTGATATGCTGGAAGGGATTTTCAGAGTTAAGCCCATAGAATTTGGGTATGGCATGAATCATGTTGGGCTTTAATTCGGAATCAGGTCCTCCAGTCGGGATTCTAACTCGAGGCTCAATTGCTACCGCAGCGGGATTATAGTGATCTCACATCACGGGGTGCTGCGGTGGGTTCATGAAGTTTTGGAAGAGATCATTAAGACGCTGGAGCTGATGCTCAAGATTATTCTCTTCTTCAACAGGATGAGCCATGATGGAAGAAGGGGAACTAGGTTCAGAATCAGAAGAGAGGTCCATGTGGAGTGGTTGTCGCACAAATAAGGGTACCGAGACTTGGCCTCGGGGAGAGTGGATTTCTAGAGGAGGTTTCAAGGACCTTCTACCGAACATGCACTGATGGATTGGATGAGGTTAGAAGGTATTGGACCCAATCAAGACACCCAAAATATGTTGGGTAACTATAGAGGTTTGGGGAGGATGATACCCCTTGATCAGAAGGTCGTCCACCTAAGAATTACCTGGGCAGCTAGAGAGGGTGAGTCCCGCGAAGACCCCTACATGGTAGAGCGCCCCCACGGGTTACAGGGTTTCCCCTACCTGACCTCTCTTGTCATTGAGATTCTAGGTAGACCAGAATGGGGACCTTGACCTCTTAAGTCTACCACTTTTAATTAAGATCAAGGTGCTTAGGGTTTCACTTGAACTTTAAACCTTTTGTTGTGCAAGAGACCTAATTTGAAGGTTGGTTAATCCAAGGGATCAACTTCACCTATTAGTTCCTGTGAGAGCTTATTAGGTCCTTTCTTTTAGTGTTCAAGTGAATTAAGAGTCGGATTGCTTAGGTTTCTCTTAATAGGTCTTTTCAAGCAATGGTTTAGGCACACCTCTTTTTGAAATTTTCAGTTTTTTATTAGAAGATGTGTCTCTAAAACCCTAGCTTATAATCCTAAATTGGCTCTAGTTGGTCCAGTTAGTTGCCTCAAGATTGGGTAACTAGGGCTCAAGCAAGAAGGTTTTAGCCCTAGTTACCTTAAGTGGATATGCAAATAAAATATGTTGAAATTTAAAAGCAGGCAACTCTGTGAATTACTATGTATAGGAAACAGGTAACCCTAGACTGATTTTTCTTTTCTTTTTCCGCTTTAGAATTTAAGGGGCTTAAGAGAGAGAGAGAGGATTGAGGGTTACCTGTCCCTTGGCGTGGTTGTTGTGCGGCTGCTTGTTCCTTCTTGCTTTCCTTTACTGCACAACAGAAGAGAGATCAAGTCAGTATGCAATCAGAAATTGTGATTTTTTAGCTTCTAAAATGCCCGTTGCTCCTCGGCAATGGCGCCAAAAACTGATACGATCGTTTGTTCGCGGTTTTCAAAAAGGTATGTTGTAGTATGTTGCGAAAAACGGTGATCAATTTAATTTATTACTCGAAAATTAAAAATGTTCCGAAGTCGAACTCAGGAATCAATCTTGATTCTAGAAGCATAAAAATCACAATCCACCATAATGTACTACTTTACAAAAAAAAAAAGGAATGGTAGAGAATAAGAGTGGAATTAATCGCTCTCTTTCTTCTTTTCTCTCCTTCTTTGCCTTCTCTCTATCCTCAGACGTCTGATTCTGGGAATTAGACGTCTTAAATAGCATTTGCTACAGTGCTCGTTTCCTTCTTTTTCTTCCTTCCTCTTTGGCTGCTACTACTTCTTCTCCTTGGCTTTTTCTTCTTCTCTGCTTTTCTTCCCTGCTTGGCCTTCTTAGCTTCTTCTTCTCTGTTGAGCTGCGTCTCTTCCTTCTTCTTTTTCTTCCTTTCTTTCTGCACTGTGCCTTTGCTTTCTCTCTTTCTTCTCTCCCTACTTTAGCTCCTTGGTGCGGCTAAGTCTCAGCTGTGCCTCTTGCTTCTTTCTCCCTTCTCTTTCTACCTCAGCTTCTCTGCGGCTACAGTGCCATCTTCTTCCTCGACCTTGCCTTAGCTTTTAAGCTGTGTCTTCCTGTTCCCTGCACACACACACTGAAGAGCAAAACCTATCCCTCTACCCTCCCTCGCGTCTTTCTCGCTCTATTTCCCTATTCGGTACGCTCTCCCAGAGCCGGGTAATCGGGTCGGTTGCGTGCCCGGGTCCAGGCGCATCGGCGTGGGTGTGGTGCGCGAGGAGTGCATCGATAGGTTAGTCGGGTTGGGTGCCAGGTCCGTGGGGGTGTCACGGACGAAGCGTGGTAAGTGAGGGTGAGGGACCTCACCCCTGTGTGTCTTTAGGCAACCAGAAGAAAGCAGAAAAATAATTTAAGGCACTCACTGCTCTCTTGCGTTTACGAGGTGGGACTAAAAGTCCCACCTGCTTCTTGCACGTGCCCGCAGCAGGTCGTCGCCCAGTCGCAGAGGCTGCAGCTGCCTTGGCGTCTAATTGATGGGCGGGATTTGTTCGCAAAGGGTGCCCACGCGTCAAGGACCTGGGATCCTGATGCCTGGGGCCAAAGAAGAGGCTTGCGAGCTTCTTCAAGCTTGCTCCAATGGCGGTCAAGGCCCTGTACCTGTTGACACGGAAAACGACCTCACGGCCTTGTCAGATCACTCAGGAAGCTTCGCCGTGGCATGGCGAAGGTGGCCTGGTGGTTGGCGTGGCGTAAGGTGTCCTGGGCGTGCGCGCCTAGGTCACCCTGTGGTTGTGCAGGTGGGTGTGTTTGGGGGGTGTGTTGGGAGTGTGTGGCGGTGAATGGGAAGAGGGGTTATGATCATTGAGTCATTGTGGAGCTTGTGGGGTGTCTGGCGAGACATGTGGAGGTGTGACGTGGTGGATGCGCCTCACCGGTGGGCTGCTGGAGATGAAGAAGATGGCGGTGGTCTATGGTGTCGAGGGGTCGAAGAAGCAAAATAAGAGAGGGGAAATGAAGAGGGGAGAGAGAAGAAGAGTTGTCACCTACTTAAGAGACGAGAGGAGGGAGGAGGCGGTCGGCACGTATCTGCCGACGTCGGAGACGAAGATACCGAGGGGAAGATAAGGCGATGAAGAAGAGGGACTGGAGGGCGCCTGCTAGTACGGCAAGGCGCGGCGGACGACGACGGAGGTACTCCTGCCACTGGTTTGGTGGTAGGGTGACGAGAGAGGAGGAGGGTCGCCGGAGCCTGCAGGCGAATGGCCGGAGGAGGAGGAGACGAAATTGGAGGGATTTCTTTGGCCAAATTATTCTTGAAGGAAGTGGCAGGGGTTGTGTAACGACTCGGTTCCCGAGTCCCTACGAGACACGAGAACCGGACCGACTCGACTAATCCCAAGGCCTAGTCGTCCAACGAGGAAGTAACCAAAAGACAGTAAAATAAACCACATTCAGCATGAATATAACTAACAGTAAGAAAGTACAGCAGTAAGGAAAGAAACTACTACAGTAGGTACCACCACAACAGTAAAACAGCAAGAACTGCAGGTAAAGAAGGTACAACGGAAACAAAAACTACTCACTAGAACAGAAACAAAAAGGGGTACAAAAGCTGTGGTAACTCTACTGGACCCTACTCGGCCCAGCGTCCTCTGCAGCCGCCGACCCTGGCTGCTCAACACCTGGTCCTGAAAAAGGTAACGAGTGTAACACGTCAGCAAAACGCTGAGTAGAGTGGCAAACTAACTAAAGGAAACAGTAGAGTGTACAGTAGCTGTTATGTTCTATTACTTCCTTTATTCACATCTTTCAATTTTTCTCACTATTTCATTTATTTCTCAGATCCTTTACTTGATCTCGAATGTCCTCGTGGGAACGATCTTGATTGCAGTCTTTTCCAAAAGTAGAAGTAGCACGTGGTGCTCTCCTGGCCGGGAGAGTCCCCCGTGGTGATCCTACCCTCAGTCAACCACCCCAAGGTCACTGACAGACGTAACGGTGACTACGGCAGGCGCGATAAATGCACAGGTAGCTAGCCCGCACTGGCACGCGGTCAGTCGTTTCCGTTAACGGGTGCGCCCAAAGCACAGCACGGAACCAGGGCAGAGCCCTCTCAGTAACAGGGGTCCAACCCCTCCACAGTAACCAAACCGGGGCCTTGCCCCTCCACAGTACGCGCACCCTCGCCTGACTACCCTGGTTTGCCCTAGTGGGCCTAACAAGTCGGTGAAGGAGGCTAGCAGAACCCCGGGGCCCGTGGGGTAGCTAGTACTCTCCTAACACTACTAGCTCTCCTCGGTACTACGTACACGAGGGCCAACAAGTCGGTACAGAGCGGCCAATCCTAACCCCGGGTCCCTGGGGCGGCTGGCCCCACTCTGCACTAAACAGGTACAGGTACTTCCCTTGGTACTGCGTACCCAAGAGACAGTACAAACTACATCTCAGTTCCATTCCTTTTTCTTTCCAGGAGTTCCACTCCTAATTCCCTGTAGGGTTCCAGCTCTTTATCTCAGAACATCATATGTTTCACTTTCCAGATTCACATTCTCAAAACCCATGATCTCAAACATGTTTCTTTATTCATAACAGGCAGCTGTTAATTAAATTTACAGGCAGCTTTATGTATTCCTTTCCAATTTTCTAAGACTGCAGTAATATACATTCCACTAGTTTTTCCACCCTAGGATTCATGCCATATCCTAGGATCTATCATACAATCTAGTTTTCCGACCCTAGGATTCATGCAACACCTAGGAGCTATCATTCCATATATTTCTCATTCCTAGGATTCATGCAATGCCCTAGGTTCTAGTTATGGTTCCATACTTTAACAGATTTTATTAATACTTAAAGCCACTCTACCAGGTACAACGGGAGTAATGGGGGCGTGATCGGGAATCCCGCGTGCCTCCGCGACTCTCAAGAATGCAACCGAACGAGGTCCTATCACAAGGATCAAACACAAGGAGTGTCTCAGAACAGTGTATAGCTACTGTAGGCGGGTAGAAGGATTAATTCTGAAACGAACGCAACTCGAATCGCGGAAAACGGAGCCCAAACGGGCCCTAAACGGGTCGAGAAAGACGATACTGTGCAAAATCAGACGTCTGGAACTCCTTCCAGACGTCTTAAACGGTGGATCAGAGAATTACCTATTAAGCTTGGTTCCCCGGACGTCCAGAAGTCTGTAGGGACGTCTTTCCTATACCCCAGACGTCCGATGATCCACACGGACGTCTGTAGATCACTCCCGCCGTCTGGTACAACTTCCAGACGTTTGATTCGCAAAGGATGGCGAATCAGCGAACCTGCGCACAGCCAACCCCCCCTCCCTCAGTACGGTCAGTCGACAAGAAGGAAGAAGAAAGCGGAAACTCACCTTTCAGACGTCTGTATGATCTTACAGACGTCGACCTTACCGTCTGGCTATCAACCCAGACGTCTGATTCTGGAAATTTTTCCAGAATCAGAACCCTGCTCGGCCTCTGCTCGCGACGCCGCCCGCGTCGCACCTCGCGCGTCTGCTGCTCAGCCCGCAGCAGGTCCCTCTCCGCGTCGCTCCGCGCCCTCCGCCGGCCGGCCAAGCCGCTCCGGCGAGCTCGCCCTCACGGCAGAGCCCCGCCCTCGCACGCCGCAGCTCCTCCGCGCTCACTGCGGCTGCCGCTGCCGCCCTCGCGTCCGCTCGCTCTCGCGCACAGGAAGGAGAAGAAGGAGGAGACGGTGGAGACGGGAGGGGAGGCGCGCCCTTTTAAGGCCGCGCGAGGAGGAGAGAGAAGGCGGTCGCAGCGCGCCTGCAGCCGCAGAGAGAGAGAGAGGAATCGCAGGTCTGCGCGCACAGGCGCGCAGACGAATCTCCCGTGCGAACATAACTGTTCTCCAGACGTCTGTAAACTATCCCGGACGTCTGGTCAGACGTCTGGATGTGATCCCAGACGTCTGGTCAGACGTCTGGGCCACCTCCCAGACGTCTTAAAAGGCGTCTGGGGCACGCGCTCGTTACAATATAACAAACTCAAAGGAAGTTTCGTCCCCGAAGCTTGCGCCAACTAGGGTGCGGGAAAAAGATGTCTAAATAACCATAACAAACTCAAAGAGGACCGAAGCCGATCCGAAAAGACGTACCCGCGAAAAGCTCCGGGTACCGCTCCCGCATTGCCGCCTCAGGCTCCCAGGTAGCCTCCTCGTACCGCTGGCTCCTCCACAAAACCTTTACCAGGGGTACTTGCTTTCGTCTCATCCTGCGGACGGCTCGGTCTATGATCTGCACTGGCCGCTCGGGGTAGGTCAGGTCGTCGCTCACCTCGACGCTCTCGTGACTCAGTACGTGGCTGGGATCGGCTACGTACTTCCTGAGATTGGACACGTGGAATATGTCGTGCACACCAGAAAGCTGCGGGGGAAGGGCAAGTCTGTAAGCAATGGGTCCAACCCGCTCCAGGACCTCAAAGGGCCCCACGAACCTCGGCGCGAGCTTCCCTCTCACCCCAAACCGCTGTAGGCCCTTCATGGGCGAAACACGAAGGAAGACGTGGTCCCCAACCTCGAACTGCACCTCTCTGCGCCTGCGACCTGCGTAGCTCTTCTGTCTGCTCCTGACAGTGCGGAGTCGTCTGTGGATCTGCTCAACTACCTCCTGACTCTGCCGGATCAACCTGGGGCCAACCTCCCACTTGGTCCCCACCTCAACCCAACTCAAGGGTGCCGTGCATTTCCGTCCGTACAGAGCCTCGTAGGGAGCCATGCCGATGCTCGAGTGATAACTGTTGTTGTATGCAAACTCCGCCAGGGGCTGGTGCTCCTCCCAAGAGCCCCTCCAGTCTAGTACACAGGCACGCAAAAGGTCCTCAAGTGTCTGTATCGTGCGTTCCGACTGTCCGTCCGTCTGGGGGTGGTAAGCCGTGCTAAACCTCAACCTCGTCCCCAAAGCCTGCTGAAACTCAGCCCAAAACTGGGACGTAAAGCGGGTATCCCGGTCGGATACGATCTCCCGCGGAACTCCGTGTAGTCGCACTACATCACGGATATACCTCTCTGCCAACTGTGCTGGTCCCAAAGTGACTCGGATCGGCAAGAATCGTGCCGTTTTCGTCAATCTATCCACTATTACCCAGACTGCGTCGTGTCCTCGCTGGGTAACAGGTAAGCCCACCACCAAGTCCATGGTGATGCTCTCCCACTTCCACTCTGGCACTGGAAGCGGCTGAAGCGGCCCTGCAGGCCTCTGATGCTCGGCTTTCACCTGCTGGCACACTAAGCACCGCTGCACGAACTCACCCACATCCCACTTCATCCCTCTCCACCAGAACTCGCGTCTCAAGTCATGGTACATTTTCGTGTTTCCGGGATGTATGGTGAATCTGGAACCGTGTGCCTCAGTCAGGAGCTCTCTCAACAGCTCCTCGTCTCTGGGGACGCACAACCGTCAACTCAAGCGTAACACCTGGTCTGTGAAAGAGAAGTCCCCTGGGTCCCCTGATAGTACTCTGTCGCGCGAAGACTGCAAGTACGGATCGGCCATCTGTCCCGTGATGATGCGGTCTATCAACTCTGGCCTGGTCTGCCGTGTCACCGTCACTGCCCCACAGTACCCTCGTAGCTCTAGAGGTCGCCAACTGCCCACCTCCTCCAAAAGGCTCCAACTCTGTAACTGTAGACTGGCCAAGCGTGCGGGCGCCTTACGGCTCAAGGCGTCAGCCACCACATTGGCCTTTCCCGGGTGGTAGGAGATGCTGCAGTCGTAGTCCTTCAGGAGCTCCAACCAACGTCTCTGTCTCATGTTGAGCTCCTTCTGGTCAAAAAGATATCTGAGGCTCTTGTGATCTGTAAAAATCTCGAAGGTCTCACCGTACAAGTAGTGCCTCCATGTCTTCAGCGCGAAGACAACAGCTGCCAACTCTAGATCGTGGGTAGGGTAGGTATGCTCATGGGGCTTCAGTTGCCGCGAAGCGTAAGCGACCACGTGACCCCTCTGCATGAGCACACCTCCTAACCCCTGCAAGGAAGCGTCCGTGTACACAACGAACCCGCCACTACTGTCAGGGATGGTGAGCACGGGAGCCGAGGTCAACCTCTCCTTCAGCTCCAGAAAACACGCCTCACAGGCGTCTGTCCAAGCGAAAGGCACATCCTTCCGGGTCAACTATGTCATAGGACGTGCAATCTGCGAAAACCCTCTGATGAACCGTCTGTAGTAACCTGCCAGTCCCAAGAAACTGCGAATCTCAGTGACTGAACGCGGTCTCTCCCACCTGAGCACTGCCTCGACCTTGGCGGGATCCACCGCCAGGCCGTCTCTAGAGATCACATGACCCAAAAAGGTCACCTCCCTTAACCAGAACTCGCACTTGCTGTATTTGGCGTACAGCCTGCGTCGTCTCAGAGTGTCCAGAACCATCCGCAAGTGCTGTCCGTGCTTCGTCCGATCTCTAGAATAGATGAGTACGTCATCTATGAAAACCACCACAAACTGGTCCAAGTACGGTCTAGACACCCGGTTCATCAGGTCCATGAAAGCAGCGGGGGCATTGGTCAGCCCAAACGGCATGACCAAAAACTCGTAGTGTCCGTACCGGGTGCGGAAAGCTGTCTTGGAGACGTCGGTCTCCCTGATCCTCAACTGGCGGTATCCAGACCTCAAGTCTATCTTGGAAAACACCGTGGCACCCCACAACTGGTCAAACAAATTGTCGATCCTCGGCAGCGGATATCTGTTCTTGATGGTGACCCTGTTCAGCTGTCGGTAGTCCACACAAAGACGTAGGGTCCCATCCTTCTTCTTCACAAACAGTACCGGGGCTCCCCAGGGAGACGCACTGGGCCTCACGAAACCCTTCTCCTAAAGGTCCTGCAACTGAGACTTGAGCTCTCGCAGCTCAAGCGGTGCCATTCTGTATGGCGCGGTGGAGATGGGGCTGGTCCCTGGTAATAGTGAGATCTCAAACTCGATCTCACGCTCGGGCGGTAGTCCTGGTAACTCGTCTGGAAACACGTCGGGGTACTCTCTGACCACCGGGATGCTCTGGAAGTCCGCCACGGGGCTGTGCTCTGCCACCACACAAGCTAGGAAGCCCTCACACCCCTGGCTCAAAAGTCTCGCCGCCCGAAGTGCCGAAATGCACCTGAAACCTCCGTCCACTGGCTGCCCGTGAAACTCGAAAGGAGGCAACTCCGGAATGGAGAAGACAATCTTCCTCTCAAAACAGTCTACCAAGGCGTGGTAAGCGGACAGCCAATCCATCCCCAGAATCACTCCAAAGTCCTCCATCTGTATCATAATCAGGTCAGCTGGCAGGCTATGTCCCCCGATGCTGACCCCGTAACCCGTGTACACCTCCTCAGCTACAAACAGCTGACCACTCGGACCTCTGATTACGAACGGATTCTCTAACAGTGTATAATCCTGGTCCAAACTAACTACGAAACTGGCTGCGACAAACGAGTGCGTAGCGCCGGAATCGAAAAGCGTGTAAACGAGTCTGCCAGAAACTGAAACCATACCTGCTACCACGGATCCCGATGCTCTGGCGTCCCTGTGTGTTAGGGCGTTGATACGCCCCTCAGCTCTAGGTGCGGACGAAGCAGCCACACTCTGCGTCGGACGGGTAGGTGCTGGCCGGTACCCTCCTCGCGACTGTTGTCCTCCTCCTCGTGCCTGGGAACCGCGGCCTCCTGCGCGCCCTCCAGTGCTCTGCGCGGGAAGTATCTGCTGACCTCCTGCCCTAGATGGGCAGTCCCTCCTGACGTGGCCCGGCTGGCCACACTGGTAGCAGAGGGGAACCCGACTCCCGCCCTCAGTGAGTCCCTGCTGTCGGCTAGGCGGGGGTCCGGTGCTGGCGACTGGCCCCTGTCGAGGGCCCCCAAAGGCCACTGATGGCCCTGCACAACGTGACGGCTCTCCTGCGAACGCCACGTGTCTCCGTTGAGTTCTCCTAACACGCCTGGTGTGGTGGCGGAAATCTCGTTCCACCACTAACTCCCCTGTCGTACGCTCGGAAGGGGGAGGGGGTGGCGACGTGGGTGGAAGCTGAAATTCTTCTCGAACCACCTCTCGAATTAGTTGGACGAGGTCCTTAGACGGTATACTCAAGAGAAGAGAAGGGGTAGTATGTATTCCAAGCCCGACACATCTGTCCCCCGGGCCCTGACCTCGGCCGTGCCTGCGGCCCACCCTCCTAGCTCCACGACGCGGCATCTCCTACAATGGAGATGCGAAACAAAATGGAAACGTCAAAACAGACGGTACCTAACAAAACTTCTAAGAGCTCATGTCAAGAGATATGTTGTGGTGGCTACTCTAGCTATAAACATGTGAATTGGTTATTTTCCAGTCAGTTGATTCACTTCTCGGGACGACCTTGCTCTGATACCATCTTGTAACGACCCGGTTCCCGAGTCCCTACGAGACACGAGAACCGGACCGACTCGACTAATCCCAAGACCTAGTCGTCCAACGAGGAAGTAACCAAAAGACAGTAAAATAAACCACATTCAGCATGAATATAACTAACAGTAAGAAAGTACAGCAGTAAGGAAAGAAACTACTACAGTAGGTACCACCACAACAGTAAAACAGCAAGAACTGCAGGTAAAGAAGGTACAGCGGAAACAAAAACTACTCACTAGAACAGAAACAAAAAGGGGTACAAAAGCTGTGGTAACTCTACTGGACCCTACTCGGCCCAGCGTCCTCTGCAGCCGCCGACCCTGGCTGCTCAACACCTGGTCCTAAAAAAGGTAACGAGTGTAACACGTCAGCAAAACGCTGAGTAGAGTGAAACTAACTAAAGGAAACAGTAGAGTGTACAGTAGCTGTTATGTTCTATTACTTCCTTTATTCACATCTTTCAATTTTTCTCACTATTTCATTTATTTCTCAGATCCTTTACTTGATCTCGAATGTCCTCGTGGGAACGATCTTGATTGCAGTCTTTTCCAAAAGTAGAAGTAGCACGTGGTGCTCTCCTGGCCGGGAGAGTCCCCCGTGGTGATCCTACCCTCAGTCAACCACCCCAAGGTCACTGACAGACGTAACGGTGACTACGGCAGGCGCGATAAACGCACAGGTAGCTAGCCCGCACTGGCACGCGGTCAGTCGTTTCCGTTAACGGGTGCGCCCAAAGCACAGCACGGAACCAGGGCAGAGCCCTCTCAGTAACAGGGGTCCAACCCCTCCACAGTAACCAAACCGGGGCCTTGCCCCTCCACAGTACGCGCACCCTCGCCTGACTACCCTGGTTTGCCCTAGTGGGCCTAACAAGTCGGTGAAGGAGGCTAGCAGAACCCCGGGGCCCGTGGGGTAGCTAGTACTCTCCTAACACTACTAGCTCTCCTCGGTACTACGTACACGAGGGCCAACAAGTCGGTACAGAGCGGCCAATCCTAACCCCGGGTCCCTGGGGCGGCTGGCCCCACTCTGCACTAAACAGGTACAGGTACTTCCCTTGGTACTGCGTACCCAAGAGACAGTACAAACTACATCTCAGTTCCATTCCTTTTTCTTTCCAGGAGTTCCACTCCTAATTCCCCGTAGGGTTCCAGCTCTTTATCTCAGAACATCATATGTTTCACTTTCCAGATTCACATTCTCAAAACCCATGATCTCAAACATGTTTCTTTATTCATAATAGGCAGCTGTTAATTAAATTTACAGGCAGCTTTATGTATTCCTTTCCAATTTTCCAAGACTGCAGTAATATACATTCCACTAGTTTTTCCACCCTAGGATTCATGCCATATCCTAGGATCTATCATACAATCTAGTTTTCCAGCCCTAGGATTCATGCAACACCTAGGAGCTATCATTCCATATATTTCTCATTCCTAGGATTCATGCAATGCCCTAGGTTCTAGTTATGGTTCCATACTTTAACAGATTTTATTAATACTTAAAGCCACTCTACCAGGTACAACGGGAGTAATGGGGGCATGATCGGGAATCCCGCGTGCCTCCGCGACTCTCAAGACTGCAACCGAACGAGGTCCTATCACAAGGATCAAACACAAGGAGTGTCTCAGAACAGTGTATAGCTACTGTAGGCGGGTAGAAGAATTAATTCTGAAACGAACGCAACTCGAATCGCAGAAAACGGAGCCCAAACGGGCCCTAAACGGGTCGAGAAAGACGATACTGTGCAAAATCAGACGTCTGGAACTCCTTCCAGACGTCTTAAACGGTGGATCAGATAATTACCTGTTAAGCTTGGTTCCCCGGACGTCCAGAAGTCTGTAGGGACGTCTTTCCTATACCCCAGACGTCCGATGATCCACACGGACGTCTGTAGATCACTCCCGCCGTCTGGTACAACTTCCAGACGTCTGATTCGCAAAGGATGGCGAATCAACGAACCTGCGCATAGCCAACCCCCCCTCCCTCAGTATGGTCAGTCGACAAGAAGGAAGAAGAAAGCGGAAACTCACCTTTCAGACGTCTGTATGATCTTACAGACGTCGACCTTGCCGTCTGGCTATCAACCCAGATGTCTGATTCTGGAAATTTTTCCAGAATCAGAACCCTGCTCGGCCTCTGCTCGCGACGCCGCCCGCGTCGCACCTCGCGCGTCTGCTGCTCAGCCCGCAGCAGGTCCCTCTCCGCGTCGCTCCGCGCCCCCTGTGCCCTCCGCCGGCCGGCCAAGCCGCTCCGGCGAGGTCGCCCTCACGGCAAAGCCCCGCGCTCCTCCGCGCTCACTGCGGCTGCCGCTGCCGCCCTCGCGTCCGCTCGCTCTCGCGCACAGGAAGGAGAAGAAGGAGGAGACGGTGGAGACGGGAGGGGAGGCGCGCCCTTTTCAGGCCGCGCGAGGAGGAGAGAGAAGGCGGTCGCAGCGCGCCTGCAGCCGCAAAGAGAGAGAGAGAGAGGAATCGCAGGTCTGCGCGCACAGGCGCGCAGACGAATCTCCCGTGCGAACATAACTGTTCTCCAGACGTCTGTAAACTATCCCGGACGTCTGGTCAGACGTCTGGATGTGATCCCAGACGTCTGGTCAGACGTCTGGGCCACCTCCCAGACGTCTTAAAAGGCGTCTGGGGCACGCGCTCGTTACAGGTTGCCGCCTTAAATAGGTGTCAGCTGAGAGAGAATCGCGAGGAGGAGGGGATACCTCGCTGGAGGTATGGCCAGAATGAGACCCATACCTCTCGAGCGTTCCCACAAGAGGTATGGTGGCCAACAGGGCATGGGAGCTGGCCTATGCTACAGGGGCGTTGCAGGGAGTCTCCCTTTCAAAACTAGGGCTGACTCCCCATGCGTGTGCGGTGCCATCCTCTGCGCAAAGTCGCCGGAGGCATGGCCTGCACAAGCGGGTGGCAGAGGGACCCGTTTGAAGAAGACGACGGGAAAGGTAGGGGGATCCCTGCAAGGCTTCAAAAAGTTAAGGGTCAAAAAGTAATTATTGAGGACCAATTTACAAAATAGGTCAAGGCGACCTTTTCTTAGGTCCAAATTTTGGTATAAACCTAATTTTGACCTAAGGAATCCAATGGTGTGGTTGGATTTTATTTTTGACCATGTTTGACCAGACATTTTACACAAAAACCTAAACTAGGTCAAAAATTGGGTATGGTTCTCAATCTAGGTCAAGATACGTTTTAATGGACAAATTGAAGGTTCTAAACTCTACGGGATATTTTTTCATGAATTTTAGAGGGTTTAATTGATTCTTATCTCTCCTAAAACTTTGTGAATTAAAGTGGATTTGTTTTAGGGTTACAGAATGTCATTTTATTCCCAGATTTTGTCATAACCCTTTCTTGATCAAACCATCCTACTTTTTCTCTTATTAAGTCCATTTGACCTATGTCTAGACCCTTAGAAATCCCGTTCATGCATTGCAATAGTAAAATTGCAGTTTTACCCCTTGTATATTGTTTTATTCTCAGATTTGCAATTCCCTGATTTAGGCTTTCCCTTAGGTTTTGTAGGAGCTTTTGTTCAATTTATTAGGTCAAAAATGTTCTAGTTAGGGTTCATGATGAGGTTCTCATCATTGACACATCCTAGAAGTGCTAGTTTCTAATTCTATATTAATTCTGAATCTCGACACAAGCCTCACATACGACTCAAGAGAGGGGATGGTGTGAATCTCATATAGACCTCGACTTGAAGTTCAATTCTTTTGGGAAGAGGCCAAGGCTCAACCCTATTAAATTTCAGGGGGCATTCTTCATTCAAAAAACACAATCATAGATTATCCTCTCGTTTAACCCTCTTTCAAGGATAACCCACATTACTTTATTGGAATTTTTAGCTTAATTTCATAGATGCAATGAAAATAAGCCTTTAAGGCTCTCTAGTTAACCTAACAATGACCATTTTAAAGCTCAATCTTTCTTCTATCAAGTACTTTTATTTAGACATAGGCATCATATTGGGTTGAGCTAATCCTTTAGTTATCTATTAAAGTTTTTGAGTTTAGCCCATCAATTTCAAAGTCTAACCCTCCGCATTATAATCAGGTTAGCTTTGCTTGTTTTCATGCGAGGCTTCAAATTAGAAATCCGGGCATGCTCATAGATTTATTGGCCCACCTACCTATGAAGTTCAACCAACCTATTAAACCTATAGTTAGCTAATCCATTTATGTATGCAGATGTGTTTTCATGAGCCCATTTAATCTAGAAGATGCCAAATTTTCCTTTCAAATTATAGATCCTCAGCTGTTTACCTAGACTTCATGTACTTGGTTAACTGCCAAATCATTCTTTAAGATGACCATATTGAAATGAAAAAATTATATTCAAGTATAATATATGTAAAACTAACATAAGTGATAAGTGGCCCTTTTTCTAGATGTATTGATCCCAATGATTAGATCTTAAGAAAGCCATGATCACATGCATTTTAGTGGTTTTAGGATGAGGAGAGCAAGGGAGAACAATCAAGCATGGGGAAAGAGATGATTTTTTTACTAGATTCAACCCAATTTAATGTGCATTCTAAGAGGAAACCTAACCCTCGATTGCATTATGCGCAATAAGTGGTTGCAAGGAGGATGACCTCTCTTTCTCTCTCAATACAAGGATCAAAATTACACTAATCTCTAACGACCTTTGATTCTAGCCACAACCTCCTTTTATAGATACATGAGTGAAACTCCTAGTAGGGTAGTTGATGAGAGACTCAACATGGCTCTTAATTACCCCTAATTAACTAGTTTTCCTAGTTGATTAGATAAGAATATGCATTATTAAGGGTTAATTATAATAAAGGGATTAAATACTAAGGACCTTTAAAATAACATAAAAATACTAAATTAATTATCTATTATTCATAATTATAATTTAATTACTAATTTGGACTCAAATGCTAAATATTTAGGTAGTTAATTAATATCTTAATTAACATAGTAATATTTTACCCTAAGTATGTAACTTAATTAACTTAATCATTTAATTAAATAAAGCTAAAAAGGGAAAAAACATAAATTCAAGGCATGAATATATTATTTACCAATTTATAATAACATATAAAAAGATGAAAAAGAAATAAATTAAAATAAGCTTTAAATGCCTCTATTTACGTTTAGGTCCTTAGGTTTTTATTCAATTGAGTTCTTTTATTAATTATAGGTCCCTAATTTTTCTTATACTTTGGTCCCTATGTACATCGTCTTCTTCCTCTTCTCCTTCCCCAGCATTGGATGACTGACGTCTGCCGGTCACCATGACACCTGATCACTGCACATCCGACGTTGGAATGCCTTCGTTTCTACTCTGGAGCTTAAGCTCACCACCACCAACTCATCCGACGGTCTAGATTTGTCCCTAATCCTATTTTCCCTGGGCATTTAAGCTCACCGGTGTCGAAGACAACATCGGTCGTTAGGATGTATCTACCCTATTTCCCATTCAGGTTCAACCCTCTTCTTCACCACTGATACCTATAAATACTTTCCTACCCCTTTGATGCAAGAAGTCAACTCCCTTCCCTCTTCCCCACACCAAGTTGACAATAGGCTATTCGTCCTCAACTCCGGCGACCTCCTGACCCTCCCTCGAAGCGCCTTCGGCAAAGGCGATCGTCTCCCTCATCTCCTCTTCCTCTCCTGCAGCTGTGACAGGGCATGGGAGTGCCGCCACCATCCTTCTTCTTCGCTTCTTTTCTTGCCGGAGCTCTTCCCACAACCCTCTGATTTCTTCCTCCATCATGATCCTTTCGACGGAGATCTCTTTCCCTCCTTTGTCTAGGTAGTAGTAGACTAGCTAGGATTTAGTTTAGCTTAGTTAGGTAGTTAGTTAGTGTAATGTTAGCTTAGTTTCAGATCATCTTCCCTGACTCCGGTGAGGCCAAGTCTAGCCTTAGCAAACCTTGTTTCATTGTTTCCTCCATCTGATCATCCTCCCTACCTCTCCATGATTTCATCTCACCTTCTTTCACTCCATTCTATCACATACTTCGCCTAATTCACATACACCTCCACCGTCGACTTCCGCTATCTATGGCGGAGGCACTCTAGCGTAGAACACATCCACCAGGGGCCCTTCATCACTTCTACACCACTTCCGGGCCCCGATCCACATCTCAATTGGCCTAATTAACATATATACATATAATGCCTAATCTCACCTCAACCTCTTAAGCCCGTTGTTAATGGCGGCTCAGGAGGAGTTTTTATCACCTAAACACTCACTCATAAGTATCACAAGACTCAACTGAGTCTTTTCCCTCACTCAATTGAGTGACAGGATCAATCTGGAGTTCATGCGAACTCAAAATCTTTTCTAAATGAATTCATGATAAATTCTTTTAATTAATCATTGTTTGGAGTAATTGAAGCACTTCTGAGGTTCCTTGTGACCTCAGGAGACTCTTGAGTACATTCTTGATAAGTTTCGTAGAGATCTGATATCCAAACACCTATTCCTAAGTTCACCGAAGGTCCAGCGAACTTCGACAACCCAACTTTGAGCTTTAGCCATCAGAACTTCTTGAGAAGTTCCACAACACTTCAATAAAGCCTAAGGATCAAGAATTTCTGCTTAGACTTATGTTTAATTGATTCTACCTGTCTGTTAGAATTCGTCTTCTCCAACTCCGACGGTGTTGGCTTAGCCTTTGAGATTCTAAGCTATTAAATAGGTTCAGAAGCATTCTTAGAACCTATAGAAGTCATTCTAAGTCTTAATTAAGTCTAGAGACTGCTAAATTCCTCTACCGAACACAGCCACTTTGGACTTCAGGCGGCGATGCCTGAAAGCACTCCTAGTCTCATCAAAACATGAATTTTGTGTGTTAGATCAATTCTTGAGGTCAAATTGAGTTAGATTAAGCTTTTAATTTGATCATAGGAGTTCTAAATGCAAAAGCCAACTCTCAAGCTTTCTAGGTCAAACCTGGAGTGAATTCGAGGTCTGGAAGCTTGAATCTCTGATTTAATGGGCTGATCAAGTTTCTGGAACAAATTAGAGATCAGTTAGAGTGATTTTATTGTGTTTTATTGAGGATTAATTGTGATTTAATTTATGACGCAGTTTGGGTTGTTATTGTAAACCAAGCTATTCTTCAGGTTTCTATTGAGATTTAAAGCTAAATATTGCCCAAATCTATTATTTTCAACTTTCTAAATCTGTTCAGATCTTCTCTTGAGGTTATTATCTCTCTGATGGACAAGTTTGAGCTCAAATCCGAGCTCTGAATTCTGAACACGAAGCTGTTGAGCTTTTGAACTCTTTTTAGCACTCCTTGATACCACTTTTTCCTCTAAATCATGCGAAGTTTCTATCTAAAGTGTTACATACCCTCAATTGAGGGCACTCTCTCCTCTGTAGGTCGTTAGACTTGAGAATCTCTCTTTGGAAGCATTTCCAGGCACATGCAAATAGTGCTTATTTCTGAGATTCCCTACTAGGAGGGGGTGACGTAATAATTGCGGAAATAAATATAAACAATCTCACAAAATAGACAATCACACAAGTACACAAGTATTTTTTAGGTGGAAACCCAAACCGGGTGAAAACCACCACCTAACCCTCTCGAGTTAGGATTTTCCGATCAACCAAGTTAATCAAAATCCACTAAATGAATCACTTTAAATGAGGGTGATTCAACCTCAAATACAACCACGCTATAAGTGCGAGGGTAGCGTTCCTCAACCCCTTCTCTTCACGAGAAGGATTTTGTCCCTCGAAGGAGACGGGAATTCGCAAAGCGAATACCCAACCAAATAACAAAGATAAAATAACAATAATCCTATAGAGCTAACAAAGTAATTTTAAACCTAGCTTCTATAGGAATTAGGAAACTCCCCTTTGAAAGGAGTGCGTCGGCGACGCGGATGCGTGAACAACACGACGGCGCTACGTCGCTCTCGTGAACTACGGTGAGAGAGCGGGTGCGCAAAGCTTGATGCTCTCAAGATGTAGAACTAGAGCTTGGAGAGCAAGAGAGTCTTTTTGGACACAAAAGAGTGTGAAAGTGTGTGGCTAGGTGTGTCTTGTGTTTCTTGGTGTGTATTTGTGTTGCAAAGGTTCCCCTCTATTTATAGAGGCCTTAGGAAGGCTTTGGAAGGCTTAGGAAATGTTCCATAGCCGTTGGGTGCAAAGTCCAAGTGAATCAGGCCGAAATCAGGAACAATGATTGCACTGACAGGGCAATCAGACGTCTAATTATGGCATCAGACGTCTGGAAGTCCACTTTAAGAGGTCTGATTTCAAGGTCAGACGTCTGATTTCATGCGGGTTCCTTCCTGACTTGAATCAGATCTAAACAGGGTTCTTGTGCAAGTCCATCAGACGACATACAGGACGTCTGGCACTATGTCTGGACGTCTAGAAACCTACTTTTTCGTGGGAATGGATTTGCAATGGCTAGAAAATCTCTGAGAAGAGATTTTCGGGTCAGTCGAGGCAAAACGGTCAATTATCAGACGTCTGGAAGGGCTTAAGGACGTCTGATAAGGCTCTAACGGTCATATCCTCGAGTGTATGCTAAGAGAGCCAACGGTCCACTAATTGGACGTTTGGCAAAGTCATCAAACATCTCCTAAGACGTCTGGTCTAAGGTCTGGACGTTTGATTTCATCAGACAGAACTAACTTGTCCAGCCTAAATGTTATCAGACGCTGAATCAACAGTCAGACGTCTTAAAACATTTTATCAGACGTCTGATTTTGGAATTAGACGTCTGGAAACTCTGTTTGAACCCTATATTGGTTTTCTAAGTTCTCTACAGAAAACCTAAGTATCCTAGGGTTGTGCGAGTGTTCGTAGGACTACTGTTAGGGTACTTTGAGGCTCTTTAATATAATTTTCTAAGGAAATAAAGAACAAGAAAATAAAGACAAAAGTACATGAAATGAATAAAATGGAATTCTATCCTATTCTTTTTGTCCTTCCATCTTCAATCTATCACTCCTCGCGAATCCCCTCTGTTCTCCATCAAACTCCTCCAATCCGTCCTGGATGCGAGCTCGAATTCCGTCTAATCACGTCTACATTTGCAATTGACCTGAAATCTAAGACTCCAAGTGCAAATGTTAAATAACACGTGTTTTGTTATCATCAAAACAAATGATCGTGGTGCTCTAGCACCAACAATTTCCTCTCTGAATCTTGGGATCAATCTTGATCCAAACACCAAATTTGTGTTAAAATCTTATGTAGGATCCTTAGAGCTTTCCATCGAGCTCTGGATCGCTCAATTTGAGCATCTGAGATGCTGGGAATCAAGACTTGAAGATTGGCAGATGAGAGAAGAGGAGCGGGCGATTTAAGTCCCACATCAGTGGAACGCAGGCGAATGCTATGGTATAATATGGTTTTGTGAACCCAGTGCTTCAATCGACAGCGTTGGGCGCACAAAACTGAACCTTAACCTGACCTCTTGAGCCGATTGAGTGCGTGCGTGCATGTGCATGTGTGTGTGTGCTCGGGTGGGTGAGCGAGCTTGTTGGGCCTGTGATGGGCCTGAGACTATGCATTGGGCTACAATGAATTAAAATCCACGTAAAATAAACTCGTCCCAGCTTAGTAGGGTCTAGTCTCACCCCTCTGGTGTGCTACATATCCCTGAAAGGCTGAGCCGCCCATTAAAAGTATAATTTTTGATAAGTGAAAGGGTTAATGGGTTAAGGTAAGCGCGAATTTGTCTAAGTGTGGAGAATGTGAGTGCACAGTAAGGGAGAGAATTAAGTTAAGAAAAGATTAAAAGAGTTCGTGAGATCAAGAAGAGCTTAAGTGAAGAGAAGAGATAGAGAAGGCAAGAGTAGAAATTAAAGAAAGTAAGAGAGAGAGAGCATAAAAGAAGAAGCGAAATAAAGAAAAGAAATGGATGAATTGAGATAAAATAAATGAATAAGTAAACAAATCTAACATCCAATAACATCATGAGAAGTCTATTTTTTACTTTTAAGTATTCTAACTTTTTTTTCACATGTCTGATTAAAGGCTCAAGCTGCTGAATTACTTAATTTGAGCTTTAATTGTTGTAAAAGACATTCTAGACTCTTGTAAATCTTCTTATGCCTTAGATTTTGTAAGTATTTATAATAAGCATGTTACTACTTGGTTTTAATTGATGAATCTTCTTATATATTTGTTCTATTGAATGTAATATTACTTGTTTTAGTTGTTTAATCTCTTATGCATTATTCATATGCTAAACATATATTAATTATTAATTTGATTGATTAAATAGTTAGTAATTATGATTTAGGAATTAATAGTGAATTAAGTTCACTATTATGTCTTTCAGTTAACGATTTGGATTCAACCAGTTAAATAAAATTATAAAATTTAAAATATTAGGTTAATCCTATACTACATTCACGACACTAATTCAAATTAACCTAAGTTACTTCTAATGCACTTAATTAAAACTAATAACCTTAATTACCAGCCAATCCCTTAATTGATACTAAGGATAATTTCCTAATTATTTGATTCCTATCCAACAACTTGAGCTTTCAATTCAATGTTAAATCAATGTATGAGGTTGTTATGGGGGCATGTGTCCTTTTAGATGATGTGGTGAGACCATTGTAATGTGTACCAAATGATAGAATTATTTTCATATATAAATCAAAATCAAATGATTTTCTATATAATCCCAAGAACAATGTAATCATCATATTGTCAACCAAAACAAAAACGGAAAAGGAAAATGATGGAAGAATACCTGAATCCATCACAATGAAAGACTTGAGGAGATCACGGAGATTCTCTGGAGCCGTGGGGTTTGCTTCTCCAATGAAAGGTGGTAGTGATGGTGCTTCCAGACGATTCAGAAAGCGAGAGTGGAGGAAAACTGAATGGGAGGTCGTTGTTAGCGTAGTCCTTAGGTTCTGTCATGGGCCATTTATATATTTCTATGATGGGATGTAGAAAATCAAATGATTACTTCGCTCTCACCCCTCTAGGGAACATATTCGCAAAATATGAAATGATAATTTCACTCATCACAAGATTATATTTCCTCTAAGATTTCTATGTATTAAATCTCATATTCTAATGAGATATGAATTGCTAATTTTTATAATTTGATCACTTTAATGATCGTAAATGTGATATCTAATGTATGTATATATATAATGTATAATTTCATAATAATGATATATGTATGTTCGCATAAGATTAAGAAAATCAATTAAAAGAAATAATAAAAAATTATGGACACAAAACAAAGATTGAGGCAGATAAATTAGGCATGAAGCTCCTTTGTATGGTTTGTTTGATTCTTTCTTTCAAAATCCACGTGAAAGATCAACATGATTTCTATCTTTCTTTTTGACTTTTATTTAATTATGAATCCTTACGTGTGAGGTGCACCTAATTGACTAAACAAGATATCTATGGGTTGAGAGGGTTAGTCACGTGATGATATGCATCTTATGGGATTCTTTGAAAGATCCTTGTTGGTTGGCTGGGCCACCCTCCACGATCAAGTCCGATAGGCTAAGTCTAGGGGTTTTGATCCTTTAAGCTTCTTTATCTTACATACAACCATATCATACAAATATCAAATGTAAAAGGCATGCCACTACTGATCCATTACTCGTGAGGTCCCTTAAGGGTCCACCTAATTGATCACATTGTTACCTTTCCTCCATCTAATTGGGTGGGACAATCTAGTAGCCCATTGCCCCTTTTGTTCTCGAGGCCTACCCTCTCCTAAGCAAGCCTACATGTTGTTTGCATGATACTCGAGGTTTCTTCTCTCGTCAACAAGTACCTTAATGTTATGGTATTCGTTACATGATTGGTTAATGGAATTAGGCTAAAATTTAACAAAATTAGGTTTGAATTTGGAATTTGACATCTAAGTCCAAGCCCATTGTTAGTGAGGTTCACTTGATCCACTTACTATCGGATCTAATTCTTAATGTCGTACCCAAAACCAATCCAATGAGATTAAAAGAACCAGATTCGTTCGAGACTTACATCGTTTTGCAATGGAAACCAACCTGTATAATTTGTGGGTCCCTACAAGAGGTTGTTACATCGACAGGCTTGGAGAATAGCCTATTTTTCATCAAACGTTTCGGCTACATATGTCCCCTGAGGCAGGCAAACATCATAAATCTACAAATAGGGCCATTGCAATTCATCTATAGGCACAATATACACAAAACTACAACGAAATCTTCCAAATCAGTCAAACACTGTAGCAAGCATCATAGTAGGATATGGACATAAATTCCCGCACAGCGTTTGAACTGTACTAGAATTTGACGATTAGATGGATCCAAGTCTTCAACTTCATATTTATATCGCACTTGGATAAGTAACTCGGATATAAAGGCTACGACAAGCAAAAAAAAAAAAAACCAAACTCCAAGTTCCATGAAACAACAATATTTAATGGAGCAATTAGCTAATAAATTGACTTCATCACTGAATTAATACCAACGATGTTTGATCTTTCCCCTCTCTTGGGTCTTGTTTATTATGCATGATACAACAATTTATCCCATGAGTTTAATTTTGGGATAAAATTATCTTAGGGGAAAGTTTCAAAATATGAGATAAATTTATTTTAGATGAAAGGTAGGATAATTTATCCACCTTTTATGAGACATTAACCTCACTTATCCTTAAGGCATTCCTATTTATCCCATAATTTGACCCATTTCAATCCTAAACAACAAAATCAATTTATTCTAAATTTATTCTTGAATTCTAATACCTATAAAATTTATCTCGTAAAATAAACAGACCTTTGAACTGAGAAGCAGGGCACATGCATGCCCTACCTAGACAACTGAGAAGGTGGGGCTGTTGGCCTTTTCCTACTGGTAAAAGACGACGTTGGCATCAAAATTAGATCGCGTCCATTGATGTCAGTTGCTGTTCGTCTCCTTAGCATGACCTTTTAAAGTGGTCTCCCACCCACTACCCCCACATAGAGGATACCTACAAAGCCAACACCTTATAGAGGACCATCAACCAGCAGATCCCTCAATTTAAAGCGCCAGTTAGGGCTGTCCCCTAGCCACAGAGAGACCAAATTAATACCTAACTTGGCCCTATTTCTAAATGTCCAACCACGCATGCATGCATGCGTGCGTGCCCAAGTAAAGGCAAATCAGAGGATAAGCTACTTGGAATACGCACGAACAAGTTGGAGAAACCCCTCACACACTAGATTAATCTTCATCAACACATTCCTGATATTATCTAATGGTTTGTTGAATCATCTTGAAAGGATTAACCTTGTTGCTTGTTCTCCTAGATTAGCAATCTGAATCAGGGCGTTTAATTTCAAATAAAATTACAACCGTTGTATCCGATTCAGATTCTCAAACAGGAGTACGTTTATTGTTTTTTTTTTCAGAAAAAAAAATTGAAATTCCATTAAAAGGGATGAAATCATAAGCATGACACAAGGAACATAAGAGAATCCGCCACCTTAGAAAGAGGTGAAACTCAACCCCTCAAAAGGGGAAACTCAAAATCAATAATATCAAACTGAAATAAGAAACAAGAAAGAAGTGTCACAAACATGAAATGGTATAGTGGTTGGAATCCCAACAGCTACATCATGTGCAAGGATATAACGGTGCAACTAGAAGGAACTTCTAACAATCAGCGTTAACGAGAATCCAACAAGCTGGGCACTGGAAGAAAATTGGGCATTTCTCGATCGTGTGAAACACGATGCATGATCCCTTGCCACAAACCAACCAAAACACTACACTAAAAAAACAAGAAAAGGAAGACTAGATCCACCCACAAGCAAAGAACATTCACAACAACACCACACAAATGCCACGCCTTCGCTTGCTTCCCTGCAACAGCCGTCGAACAAGAGGATCGACAACGAGGCTCCATGCAACCACATGTCCTACTACGAGGTGGACACCGACGACGAGAATCTAAGGCAAGGAGGTAGAAGCCGACTATGGGGATTACATTTATTGTTGCTTTTTCTAACCTCGACAAAAGCTGTCATTGCGATTTCGCTACCCTCGAGAACCTAAATAGCCATAGGGCTGCAGGACAACATCTTAATTAATATGATTGGCTTGGAATTTAAAACGGCACTCCTATGAAATGAGTTCCACGTGACACCAAATAATGTGGATGCAAATCTCTTAGATTTCGTTTGGTAAGGGAAATAAGTTTGTATAATAAATTAAAGAGTGGAATAAATGATGGAATAAGTAATTTAATATGTTTGGATATTTCGACAGATTAAAGTTATTCCACGTAAAAGATGAAATAATTTTACTTCAAATTAAATCTACTTAATACAACATAAATAAGAGATGAATTAAATGACAAATTAAATAATTAATTCTCCAACTAAATACAACTTCAAATTCTTCAAGGTAACAAATGATCATAATTTATGCGTAAGAAATTAATTCGCCTCTTCGATCGAAAATGGAGATCGCGGAAACAACCTGTAATTGCGCCCTATCATTAATTGGATGCCGGCCTCATCGCTCAGCATTTTAATCATCGACCAAGAAATACTGAATGCAATGATGCAAAGACCGCATCTATCTTTAATAATAATAATATGTACGAAGGGGCATGACAATGTTCACGCCCTTGCAGTAATGTTTTACCCTTTTGTTAATTAATTTCTACACCCGATCTCTCGTTTCCTCAATCCTCTCTCTCTTACCCATTCGATTCCCTTCCCGTGAGCAGACTGAAGAATATTATCATTTAGGCACGGCCATTCACTTAATTTTGACCGATAGGGCACGACCATTCGATCTCTCTCTCTTAAAGCTTGAACAACAAGAATAAATGGTTGCTCGAAAAGACATACTACACCCACTCAACTTTTGATGATCCTGTACTGACAAATTTTATAAGAAGTTTAACCGATCAACCCTTCATTATACATACATATCTATTTTTAGGTAACAATCAGGGAAACGTGGGTAAAAAAGTGACGATGGATATTATTTTTGGATTATACATTGCAGTGAGATTGATTTATTTGATAATTGATATTTAATATAAATAAATAAAAGAATGTAAGATTTATTATGTGATAATTTTTATTATATTCAATAAAGTCATCATATCATTTTAATCTAAAAATGTATAGGTGATAAAAAATTTTACATCAGTAATAAGTTACTTAGTATAAAAAATCACATCATTTTAACCTAAAAAATACATAGGTGATAACAAAATTTTGTACCGGTAATAAACTACTTTGCACCGGTGATAAATTATTGTAAGATATCTTTTCACTGATGTAATCTCATTTTGCATCGGTGCAAAATTATTCTAAAGGTAGTTTCACCTGTCTAAAGTGATTTTACACCGTGAAAAGTGATTTTAACTTATGAGAGGGTTTAGGATTTAGGTTTATGGAAAGTAATTTCATGTATGAGAAGTGATTTTTCACTTGAAAGGTGATTTTTTACCTTAGGGTTTAGGATCTAGGATTTAGCTAAACCCTAAACATTAAAGACTAAACCCTAAACCCCAAGGTGAAAAATCACCTTTCAAGTTTAAAATATTTTGTCGTACATGAAGAAACACTTGGAATTTAGTTTTCCATCGGTGCGATCTTACTTTGCACCAATGCAAAATAACATTACACTAGTGTAAACTAATTCAAAGTAAAGTGTAATCTTACTTTAGACCAATGCAAAAAAATATTACACCCGTGCAAAATAATATTACTCTAGTGAAAAATATTTCAAAGTAAGATGTAATCTTACTTTGTACCAGTAAGAAAAAATATTATACTCATGTAAAATAATATTGTATCGATGTAAAGTAATTCAAAGTAGGATTACATTGATGTAATCTTATTTTAAATTATTTTACACAGAAATAATATTATTTTAAAAGTATAAAATAATTTTACACATCCCTATAAAAATAATTTATTATTAATTTTAATAGTGATAAATCCCTTCCCATGTTAACACTTTCTTTACATTAAAAAAAATATATAAATTAAGATCACATTTACAACTATACATCTACTTTTACAACATCTTTTACATTTCCAAACCCATATATGTTATACAGATTAATTATGCTTCCGTAAGATGCAAGTCCCTTTCTTGATTTTGGTTGTTCAAAAATTCGTGTAGGTTTAAACATATAATTTTATTTACATGAATATTGTGCAGAATACATACGTCCTGGAGCTCTTTCACCTTGCGTATTTAAAGCATATATAAAATTTTGGCCTACACCGTTGCCTCGCATTATATTTAAATTATAGATAGCGGAAAATCAATAACCCACCATCTTTCAACGTTAAGATTCCGATCGGAGGTGGGGTTATCATCCCTTTGAAATTTTGTTGAAGTTTTTACGTATTAATACTAAGATTTTTGATCTACCCCGTTGCCTTGCATTAAGTTGAAATTAGAGACAACGGTAAATCGATAACCCTCCATCTTTCATCATTAAAGTTCTGTTTGAGGTGGTGTTATCCCTCCTTTGAATTTTCGTTAAAGTTTTTAAATATTGATCCTTTTGAATACTAAGATTGAAAAATAAAACGTACGGTATTAGGCATATGCCGCGAGATTTTTAATAATTTGCTAATATGCTCTTTTGGAAGTTCTATGATTCTACATCTATGATCTTCAATGAGTATGAGTTTGAAAGTCGATCATACGTGAAGATTTGAGTTATTTAAAATCCTGTTAGCTTCATTTAAAATCTTAATTAGTTGATTATTGAAGTTGGGCGTCCGAGCGGGGCATTCTTACTCTCATGTGATAATAGTCTAAAAAAATCCTCTTTCTATATTGGGATTTAAGATTGATTCAAAGGAAAGCTTGAGGTATATTTTTTTTCTTTTCTTTTATTATTATGCCACTTTCTTTGTTTTGTCTTTTTCGATTTCTCTTTTTTTTTTGGTTTGGTTGGAATTCTTTGAAAAAATTTTGAGGAGTTTTGTTGAGTTTTTGTCGAGAGTTAATATCATGTCACTTTTTTTTTTTTTTTGATTTCTCTCTTTTCTCCATTTGGTTGGAGTGCTTTGGGAAAGTTTGGGGAGCTTTATTCAATTGATTGTCAGAAATTATTGATATTTATTTTTACTTTATTTGACTTCATCGTTCTGACAGAGATGGTTGTAGATGAGCGATTAGCTGCTAATTCATTTTATTCTAATAGCAGCAACGCACGAACCACCAACTAATTACTCTAAATAGGTGTCAAAATGTCGAACTTTGACCAGACGCATAAACCGACAATAAGCCAGCTATTTTCAAGGACATGTCCGTTTGAGCGTTTTCATAGGAATTGCATCTCACTTGTGCGTTATATAAATTATTAGCTAAGCAGCTTGGCCTTGCGTTTACGGCAAAATACAATATGGTCCTTCAACTCCTATAAATTCAACATGATTGGAAGGCGAGGACATCTTGCAAAGAAAACTGTTATTAACGTTCAAACAAAAACAATTAGAGAATGTTTGGTATGTAGGGTAAGGGGGTTAAGTATGTTATAGACTTTACTTAATCTGTCTATCACTTACGTCTAATTAAAAGATATTTGACTTACAATAAAATTATTTTATATAACTTTAAACTTTCAAAATTTTAAAATAAATTAATTTATTTATTTCATCATTCAATTTCACCCCTTTCGTATCCTTTTACTTAATTCAAAAATCTATTCCTCTTATCAAATACCATCTTAATGACCCAGTAACTAAACCGTGGCCAAGCCATTTCCAATAGATACACACCAATCGAATTTGAATTTACCGTTGATAGGCTCAAGTGCACGCCTTTTTCTTCAGCAAAGGTTCGTAAGTACCATCAAGAAGAATATTTCGTCCAGGACACTATAGAGCTTCTTCGTCAACGGCCACACACTTGACGAGAGAAGCAAAAAGGGAAACAAAAAAAAGGTTTTGTTACAAGGCGCTGGTTTTTGAACTCTTCTTGGGTGTCCAATTGAACACCCATCGGTGTTTTCCCTTTAAAAAAAGTACCCTTGAAATATATTAACGTAATAGAAGAAGTTTCTGATATGTAGCACGAACTCTGAGGGTTTGTTGTACATGATGGAATCAAACAATCTGTGTAAAGTTTGTCTTATATGTACAAAGGTTGGTTCTACATGGCATAATTAAACAGTATTTGATACGAAGAAACAAATTATGAGCTGGCTAATCAGATGCTTTGTAATGATTATGCTATAAGGCACAATCACTTGTATATTTGTATCGTGTAGGTTGTGCCATCTTACTAGCTTGATACATAGTTCCATTGGAAAGGTTGTGCTATCATCTTCCTCATCTCCTCCTCTCCTAACTTACCACCCCCATGACTTCAAACACTAGCGTCATCATCGTCTTCATAGGTGTTGCGACCACCACCACTAATACATTCACATCCACCATTGGATCTCCTCCTGGTGCTTCCCATTGCATCACTACGACCCCTCCTCCTTCAATTGCAAAACCCTAATTTTCAACTACTGTAGAACATGGCCAAATTTTTGTCTCCTCCGACCATGCAACTCGGACCCACAGACAACTCTCTCTTCTCTCCTCGACTTGCATGAAAGACACTACCCCTTCCATATAACTCTCCATTCTCCTTCCCTAGTGACCTCCATTCTCTCCACCCCTGAACACCCTCAACATGCACCGCTTGGTGCATGGTGGGTGGATAATTAGGCCGATGAGTGATGGGAGTGGATTTAAGTGGAGTCATGAGGAAGAGGTAGGGGTGCAGACAGATCTAATTGGATTGGATTTTGATAATATTGTACTCTAATTTACCTTTTCTAAATTGGTATATTTGCAATTTAATGTAATATATTTTAAGGTTTAATTCAATTCAACCTGTAAAATCTTAGATTGGTCAAGATTGAAACGGATTTTTTTGTTTTCTTAATGGTTAGTAATTTTGTATATGTTTCCCATTAGTTAACGTAGGAGGGTAAGATTTTAAAATTATTTGGAGGGAGATGGTTGGCAGAAGCGTGGAGAGTGAGTAGGGGGTAGAGGTAGGGGGTTTGGGGTCAAGATTCACGATGGAGAGGGGAGTTAGAGAATGGGTAGGTGGTGCAGGATTATAAGAGAGAATATGGTCTAGGATTACAAGAGAGATTATTTTGAAAGAGGGGAATCGCGAGGAAAATAATTGGAGTGAAAGGAATTATTTAAAAACTTTTATATTACATATTCTTAAGTATTAAGATTTATCTTTTATGAAATACATCAGACACATATACACATACACATTGCAAAAGTTATTTTTAAATTTAATAGATTTTGGATTTGGATTACATGTATCATCAATTTTACAGATTACAGACTGGTTGGTTAAGCTATTAATCCAATTCCAATCGAATTAAGATAGATTATACATGATGATAAAAAAACCCAATCCAACGCAATCCACTCAGATTGAAGGGGGCCTACTTGAGCGTCAGTTTAAGAGTTCAATGACACTTCTTCTTTGCTGTATCCTCCCAAGTCTTGATGGCCGACTGACAGATACAACTACTTCAAGAACCATTGTTTTAAAACTCACAAGAATACTCAAGAACACATCCTCCCCATCCAACAGCCTATAATAGATAGTTTGGGCGATAGGCGGATTTGGGCGGGGGTTAATTTGGTCAGAGGCACGTGTGAGGGAAGAAGGAGGCACTTCTCCCTACCAACCACTTGATCATTCCAACAGCTCAGATGGTTTCGATGTAGTTCTGTATGTGCCTTCGAATTTTAAATTCTAGATTCTTGTTTAAACCAGACCCTGCTCCAGAACCCACAGACTCACCAGGGGACAATTTTAAAGCACAGAGCCGCTTCTATTATTCTTCCTCGTCAAGCGTAGGTACGCAAAGTCTTATAATTCCTTTCTCCAAAATCTACCAACTTTCTATCATGTGCATGCATGCATGCATTACCTGAGTCTTGCTACCATTCGACTACGTGGAGATCAATTCAACCCAAACCAAAATTATCACATACATAATAGGATAAACAGATTTCAGGGACGCCAAACAAAAGCTTAAACCTCAAACATATTCACAAAATTCACCATACCAAAGACCGAACAAAACCAATCAACTACATAAGACTAAACAGCAAAACGACCTCATCATCTAACCGTCCATTGCCGATCCAACGCAAAGCACCGAGGCAACACGAACACCCACTTGTCCACCTTCATTGGCTGCGTGAGGCAGGAGGTCAGATGCCAGCTTCCTCCGCCGAGACCGATGGTGAGTCCGAGATGGAGTCGAAGGACTCGTGAGACGGCGACACCTCCCCACCCCTGATCTCCTCTATCAGCTTCAGCACGTGTGCCATGCTAGGCCTCTGCTCTGCCACCGTCGCCGTGCATGCCATCGCAATCTGGAGCATCGCCACCATCTCCTCCTCTATGTCCTTGTACCTCATCAGCTCGAGGTCAAACACCTCCGCCGTCCACTCCTCCCTCACCACCGACTGCACCCACCTCGGCAGGTCCACTGCAGCTGCCCCCGTGCCCTCTGCCACCTGCGACGGGTACTTCCCCGTCAGGAGCTCCAGGAGCAGCACGCCAAAGGCATACACGTCGGCCTTCTGGGTTGGCTTTGAGCGGGCGGTCTCATAGGTGCACTCCGGTGCCCAGTACCCGTTGGAGCGCGGCGAGATGGTGGCAGGGCCGAGGAGTGGGAGGCCGACGTCGGAGATGCAGGCGTTGCCGGACTTGTCGAGGAGGATGTTGGTGGACTTGATGTTGCCGTGCGCAAGCTTGGGGTAACCACGGCTGCCATGGTGGATGAAGGCGAGGCCACGGGCCGTACCTGTGGCGATACGAATCCGGCTCGCCCAGTCCAGGGGGGTCCTCCCCGGTCCTCGGTTGGCTGGAGAGATCGCCGGAGGAAGGCACGTTTCAGAAGGGTAGGATTGTAAATAAATGGTGGTACGCAAGGGTAAATTGGGCAAAGCAGATTGGTTTGACCGGCGGATCTAAGAAAACCGACCAGAGTTTCTTCACCTATTACGTGGAGTGGACTACAAGAATCTTTAGATGCCCTTATGCTTTGATACTTGAGGAGATCGAGGTCGCACCCAACACATTTTCGTTTAAAATTTTTCTTTTCGTACTTTGTACGTACTAATGTTCACCCACTCCAAACAATAAATCATGCTTGTAAATCTCTCACTTAGGGCCAAAACTATAGATTTAAAGCGTCATTGTACCTTTTTTGCATAAGTTTTGACCGAAAAACGTTTTTATTAATTATCCTTCCTTTCATATTTCCTATTTGGCGTGAATCTAGAAGAGCTACTCACCTGAATGACACGGGAGGCTACAAAAAAAAACAAAACTGGTTTGACGATATAAACTAATCTTTACTTTGACTATCGTAAATGAGATGTGGTTACCAGGATAACACACGTCATCCACCAAAATTGTCAGAAGCATATATATATATATATATATATATATATATGCAGAAAAGTTAAAAATATGTTTTGGCAGGTAACCTTGCTATTGCGCACTTTCAGAAAAAAAGCCTTGCTAATGCAAAAACAAGCATCCAGGGTTATTTACGTAAAATTTTAAGAATTGAATAACCCAAACGCAATCTTGCAACTCGTGATATCAATAAATATATCTTTTCAGATCTGCTCCATTGCATTTACTGTCGTAAGGGTAAATTAATATTATATTCTTCTGCTTCGTGCTGAGAGAAAATTTTCTGAAAGACGGGCCCGTGGTGCGGTGGAGGGACCAGGGGACGTGAGACAACGCCAAGAACGACAGCCTACTTTGTACAACTTATCACCGCGGGGCGAAGTGACCGCAGCGATCACGAAACGGCCAAGGAGCAGCCAAAGGCGAAAAACGGAAAAAGCAAAAGGGCAAAGGTAATAAAACGAAAAACAGAACAAAAGGAAAAATAAAAGGCACTCCTAATAATTACGCCCTTAAACGGAGATCTCCCATATCCTGATCCATTTTCGCGTGATCTCGTTCTCATGATTGAAAGAGAAGAACTTAATTCCGCACGTTGTAAGTTAGATGGTACTGAAATTCGAAAAAAGTGGTAATCGTAGCCTTAAGCAAACTCTATTAGTTTTGAAGAAAGACAGAACCCCATATCCTTTCGGGATCCCTTTCCATGATAGGTTACAAAAATACAAACATACACCGATATTTTCCTTAATTAATTTAAAATCCCATAATTACATGTCGTCGTCCTCAAATATGCATATTTTTAGGTTCAGTTTTAACCGATTTTTTTTTCGAAAGACATCTAACACAACGATTAAGTTCTAGAGGTGCGGTTGGAAGCCCTCCTCCTAAATAAGCATGATACCGATGTTTTTTTAGTCAACATATTGGAAAAGACCTCTATTGGTAATAAAAGAAGCTTGAGACCTATTTGTTGGAACGAGAATTATCTACCACAAGCATCCAAAAAGGGCGTGGGATTGACACAAGCAGAAACCTACCACGACATCACGGTGGAAGTTCATCTTTAGGGAATGCCTCGTTGAGGTTTGCGACGTCGACACACAAACGTCATTTTCCATTGACCCCTTTTTACCATCATTATATTAGACAGCCAATCAGGAGACAGAGACTTCTTGATTAATCTCACATCTGGGAGCTTTTGTCTACTCCAGCTGCAGCCTCCCATACCTGTTTGGCAAACTTGTAGCATTAAGGCTGTTTAATCGAACGGATACCCGATTGATATTTAGGCGACGCTCGATTGTTGTTGGGTCCACGCCCAACTGATCTCTGTTGGACCAGATGAAGACATTATTGTTTTGACACAACTCTAAGAGTTCACAAACTTCCTCCGAATTGTGATCAGCTCCAACCTAGATGATTTTATCGTTATTCTTCAAGTACAATTGAAGAGTCATCGTAGAAATTCCTAGGTGTATGTTAGCTGGTGAGGTCGCCTCATCTTGAGAAGAAACCCTTGCTTCTACAGTGGTTAGAATGGCTCTCTGTTGTCCCCACTTCAGCAATTTTCCGGAAATCCTGCACATGATATGCCCCAACTCAAGTTGGAGGAGCTCCATGTCGGAGGATTGATCACCACGAACTATACCAACCTCAAAAGGGGAGCGAAATATCACCAACTAAAAATAAGATGACAAGATGACTACCAAGCAATGCATAGTGGGTTGCCCTAATATTCTGTCCAAAGTAGCTACTAAATTGGCCATTGAAAACATGGTCATCCAGATTAGGTACCAATTCCCATCTTGGATGGTGATTAATAACTCTATCTCTCCCTTGGGCATTATCTTGTGGTTGGCAAGTGGGGCTGGTCTTATCCAACTACGAGGAGTGATCATGAGTGGGTCGGAATGTGCGCCAAGATTTGGTAGCTAGTGGAACATAATGGTTATTGCCTTGTCGAACTCCTGGGATGGAGTCCTGATTCCCATTTTGCTCAATTGCCATGGTTGGTTTAATGGGGCCAACTAAAGTAGTTGCTGGGGCGGAGGTATGGAGGTTGGCGTTAACATCAAAGATCACTTCGGTCATGGCAGCGGTGGAGGGTGTCGATATCTCCACAAGTTCATGCTTAGTACATGCCAACCAGCAAAGAGGAGAGGACCGCTACTCCTCGATTGGGACGCCTTTGCTGAGGTCTCGCTCCTCAATGATCTGGGTGACATCCACCTGGTTGTGTCCAACCATTGAGACCATGTTCACCCCTCTGAGTTGTTGCAGCTTATCTCGATTGCAGTCTTCAGGTTCTTCCATGGACTTCTTTCTCATTGGGTCTTCATTGTGCTTCACACATTGTGCCAAATTACCATGCTGGATTTGACATTCAATCTGATCTCGCAGGTCTTGACAATCTTCAGTAGCATGACCCTTAGCCCTATATTGTAGCGACAATAAGAGCCACTAGCCGCTTTCTACCTGAGTGGTGCGGAAGGAGGTAAGAGATTCTAATGTCACCAAGACCTCTGCTAAAATCTTCATGTGGTTTGTGGTAAGGGAGGTGTACTCTTAATGTGTCTCTTCGAGGCTGTTTGTTTCCCCCTCATGGTTGCCTCCCTAGCGACTGTTCCTAAGATCACCGGGAAGGCCTTTGCACTTACTAAAACGGCTACTAGAGTTTTTGCCCTGTTTAGCTTCATCTCCACCCCACCTGTTACCAAGTGAGAAGTTACATTCCTCCTCAACGGTGTCTGTGTGAAGACCATGGGATTTGAGGGAGTCGCCTAGTTCCGCAAAACAAGTGGCCCGATATCATAACTCCGCCATATCCCAAGGTGGGAAGTTATCGATACTGTACCAAAATCTCTGGATGAGAAGGTAGAACTTAAAGTATTGTATGGCAATGATGTCATGAGGCCACTTGCAATTAAAGTATTGTGCCTTAAATAATTGAGGTAAGAGCAAACTCTCCCTTCCGTTATCGAACTTTGAACAACCTCTCAAGATTTTCCTTGACCCTCTGCTTCCGATGAAATATTGGCACAATTTATCTATCATGGAAGTAAAAAATCTGACTTATTTGGAGCTTACTGAACCACTTATGAGCCATCCCTACCAATCACGATGGGAATACCCGACATAGGATCCCATCAGAGTAGCTATGTACTAGCATCATTTGCTGGTAATTCCCTATAAAGCTATTAGGACAAAGTTGGGTGTATGAATTTCTTGAGGAGGGCGGCGTTTATGATCTCCTTCGTGAAATGGTATGTGGTGATATAAGTTCGTAGGTGGATCCCCCTTATCGTCTGCATGACCTGGTGGATGATCTTAGGTAGAAATCCTCTTCCACTAGACTAGAGAGCCTATGAGGTGATTTGGTCGTCTAAATCCCTAGGGGTTGGCAAAATCGGGAGGGGCTGAGGCACTTTTCTTCCTTTGTGCCTCATCTCCCACTTGACCTCTTCAATCTATTCATGGAGGCAGTGTTTTCTTCTTCAACGACATGAAGCCACCATGCCTACTCATCTAGTTGATCATAGAAGGAGTTTAACTTTTGCTGAAGAGCTTCCTCTTTGTGTCTATGTACATTACAAAGGAACCCCATCAACTCTTGTTTTCCTCAGAGGTCTTCCAAATGTTTAAGATGCTCTTGCTTCTACTCCACCTGATGGAGAGGAGAAAGGGGAGGCTCCTCGAGCTGGTCAACCTCCTCCTTAGAGCTGGCACCCTCTACCACCTATTGTTGACGGAGTGACTAAGCGACACTCAAATTCCTCGTTAACAACCAATGGAGGGTTAGGTTTGGAACAGTTACAAGTTAGGTGAGCCATAGGTTCTTGAAGAACTTAGTCTAGAGTGCAAAAAATATGTATAATCCCACAAATGGTGCCAATGATTAGAGTCCAAAGCGAATTCTATTGGTTTCAATTAAAAATAATAAGCATAAAAAGACAGGAAATTACTAACCAGTTCCAACTTTAAGGGTGTGCATTTGAAGAGGGGATCTAATCCTTAAAATTTGTCACTAGGTTACAGAGAAAGAGAAAAGAGTTCAGTCTTTGCTTTCGTGTACCCACAAATCCTTTTGGATACCCTTTTTATAATGAGTTACACAAACATCTCTAAGATTTTTGCTAATTAATTTGAAATCTTGTGATTATAGGTCGTGATCCTCCAAGATGGACTTTCTCATGCACGTTACTCTACATACAGCTTGCATGTTTCACTAACTCCACTCCACTCCAAGAGGACTACGACGTTATAATCAGAACATTTTCGATTACTCACCCCTTTTGATCACCCTCTTTGATGGAGGTCATCCGCTAAAGCTCTTAGGTGAAATTGCCCAGTGAAAGTTTGCTTGATCAGGTGGATCTTGTAGTCTGCTCAACTTAGGATAGACGAGCAATCTGCCTAACAATGAGTTGACGGGCAATGTGTCCGATTACAATTGGTGGGTGATCTACCTAACAATGGATTCTTACAGTTGGTGGGTTATATGGAGAGGCAAGCATTCCACCTATTAGGAGAGGTGATAAGTCTGCTTGATTAGGCAAATACGAAGGTCCAACTTTAAGTTGGAGAGAAGTACATAAGTTGGATTAGCCCACTTTTTAGGTTGGACCCATGAAAAGAGTATTTTTTTGATCATCAAGTGTAGTAACACATTAAATAAAATCTACAATACAATCCAACTCAAGTTATACAAATTGAAAGGATTCAGGACTTCAACAATTGGATCATTCCTCTTAAACTGATCCAATCTATAAATCCAAAAGTAGAAATAACATCCTCATCCCATGTTATTCAAAGCTACCTTCCTTTATAATTCTATTCTCCTTTACATTTGCTTCTCGTATTATCTTACAAATTTATATGAGATATTATGATATCCATTAACTATCATGTGACTTCATTGTTGCCACCACCGCAAGAAAATTTATGGTATTAAATTAAAAAGAGAAAGGGACACATGTGAAACAAGGCAAACAAGTCCACCATTTCGAATAGTTCTAAAAATCGAACCCAATGAATAGATGTTCTAATCATATATTATTTATGGCTAAAAAATAAATATATATATGCAGCAACGTATTTTGTAACTTGTGAAGCAGCAAAATATGATTTTAAACGATGTTTTCTAATTTTTCATCAGTTAAAATTACTTTATCTAAGTGAAAAATTAATTTTTAATTGAAAATTTATTTTTCATAGATATATTTTTTATTTTGATGTGTCGTAATTTTTAATAAATAAAAAATCATTTTGAATGGGTAAAGACAAGACGCACCAATATATCCTTTTTCAACCAATAAAAAATCCTTCTCAGCCTGTGTGCTTTAAATTTTATCCAATCTATTCAATTTTTTGATTTTAATTTTTAATTGATATATTTTAATTTTCAATTAATTTATTTTACTTTATTTTTTGAATGAGAGAATGAATTAGAGTCGTACGTTGTCAAATACATAACACACGTTATACCAAATACGCACCAGAGTTTTCCTTCTAGTCGACGTTAACATGTACCAAGCCTTAGAACGTACAAAGATGATGTCACAACTGTTAAAAATGATGCACATGCTCCCTCGGACACGGGGGCAATTTATACATTAATGTTTGCATAAAATTCGAGCTAAGAGAGGCCCACAGCAATGTCGGTATCTTGTACAGGTGAAGTAACCCGTGTCGCCAGTTACAATGAAGGTCATGTTCTACGTATTTACCCTTCTCAGGAAATTAAAATAAAAAAAAGGACCTGCGTTCCTACATCAAAGACATGGTGAAACGAAGTTTTCACAAACCATTGCCTCATTCGACATAAGGTAAGTAAAGAATAACAGTGGCTGGATAATTTACGTAAGATGCCATATCAATTTCATAGGACTACCCCTACACGCGTAAACATGAATTAAAACTCAGGAGCATTACGTTAAAACGCCAGCTTATCAGGAGAACCACCGCCCAATCCACGGGACATTAATTTTATCACGGAGGCATTTAAGTAACTTCACCCCCACGAACTCACCGATGAGAGGAGAAAGACGGGCAGATTGGCGCGGACGGCGTCAAAACGTACCGTTCCTCCGCCATCACCCCCCACAACGGTCAGGCGGGAGACAGCAGGGAAAAAAAAAGAAAAGAAAAAAAGGGTAACCAGAAACAGGCGGTGAACATACCGTGCAGCAAGGAGAAGAGGCTCCCCCCGGCCATGTAGTCGTAGACGAGGAGCTTCTCGTCCCTGGCGTAGTAGTAGGCCTTAAGCCCCACCAGGTTGGGGTGCCTCATCCTCCCGAGCATCTCCATGTGCTGCTCGAACTCCCTCTTCCCCACGCATCCCCCCGCGGCCACGGCCGCCGCCGACGCCTCCCTGAGGCGCTTCACCGCCACCACGCTGCCGTCGTCGAGCACGGCCTTGTACGCCGTCCCGTACCCTCCCTTCCCGAGCATCTCTGCCGACGCCCTCAGCAGGTCCTCCAGCTCGAACCTCCTCGCCGCTCCCTCCAGGAACACCATCCTCCCCCTCTCGAAGCCCCCCATCCCCACTCCCGCCGACGTCGGCAACCCCCCGTGGGTCGTGTAGGGGCTCGACGAGTACACGATCTTCTCCCCCTCCTGCAGCCTCGACCTCCTCATCCCCTCCCCGGAGTACTTCCTCCAGAAGCACAGGAACAGTAGCCCGCAGACAAGAAGCAGCACCGCGAAGTCCCCCACCACAATGGCCACCACCGCCGCCCGGCTCATCCTACCGCCCCGCGGCGGGAGCTCCGCTGCCGGGGCGCCCTCCGGCTTCGACCCCGGCGAGGACGTCACCACCTCCGGCGGGGACGACGAGGAAGGCGATCCCCCGGGACGGCTGGGGTCACTGGCGACGACGGGGGTGGCGGCGGCGCTGCAGGCGAGGGAGAGCGGGGGGCCGCAGAGGGAGGGGTTGCCGGAAAAGGAGGAGAGGGGGAAGGAGGAGGCGAGCGGGGAGGGGATGGGGCCGGAGAGGAGGTTGGAGGAGAGGTCGAGATCCTGGAGGGTGGGAGCGGGGCGGAGGGAGGAGATGGGGCCGGAGAGGCGGTTGTGGTCGAGGCGGAGAGTGAGGAGGCGGGAGAGGTTGTTGAGAGAAGGGGTGGGGAGGGGCCCGGAAAGGTTGTTGTAGGAGAGGTCGAGGCGGTAGAGGCGGGAGAGGGAGGAGAGGGAGGGGGGTAGGGGCCCGGAGAGGGTGTTTTGGGAGAGGAAGAGGAGCCTGAGGGAGGAGAGAGGGGTGAGGTCGGGAAGTGGGCCCGAGAGGAGGTTGTCCTTGAGGCTGAGGAGGCGGAGGTGCGGTAGGGAGGAGAGTGGGAAGGAGGAGATCGGCCCCGTGAGGGAGAGGGACTCGAGGACGACGCCGGAGACGCGGCCGCGGGGGTTGCAGGAGACGCCGTGCCACGAGGAGGAACCACTAGTAGTAGTAGTGTTGGAGGAGGAAGGGGAGGAGCAAGGGGAGGAGGAGGAGTTCCAGGAGCTGAGGAGGTCGGAGGTGTCCGCGAGGGACTTGAAGGCGAGGAGGGCCTCCTTTTCCGTGGGGAAGGTCGGCGGCTGCTGTGACGCCGCCGAGGTCATGGCTGCTAAGAAAAGCAGCAGCAGCGGCAGCAGCATTGGAAGGCGGAGGAGAGGGGGTTGTCGTTGTGTCAGAGGCATCGGGGCGTGTGCAGAGTGGGACTGTGGGAGTGGAGAGCGTGAGAAGGGAAAGGGAGGGTTTTATGTGGAGGAAGAGTAGGATCTCCTCCCTCGTTCGAATGAAAGGGTTTTTTATGTGGGAGTGTGGACTTTTGCATCCATGCCCCTCCTTTTGTAAGATTTCTTTTTCTCCAAGAATGTACTACTGTTTTCGTTGAAAAAGATTAGTGTGCCATGTCACTCGTGACAGCCACAAGGTACGTCCCAAGGTCCAAGCGAGCAGGAGTTCTAGATTACATATGATGTTACGAAATACTCCAATCTATACTCTCTTTGTCGCTATTGTTAGATGCAAAGACTGGGATGCGGGGAAGCAGGGATAGCAATATACCGGGTGTAGATCAAACATTGTCTTTCAAGAAATTAGTTTTTGATCAACGCGTTGCCGTTGGCGTTTAAAAGTTAGTCACATTAAAAATATAAATATTAATAAAATAAAGTAAAAAAATAGAAAAGAAAAATACATATAAGTAATGTAGATATTATTTTTGTATTTTGTACGACGCTGTTGACTTGATAATTAATATTTGATATTTAATATAAAAAAATAAAATAATCTAAAATTTGTTACGAGGTACTCTTAACCATATTTAAAAAAATCATAATATCACTTTAACATAAAAAATATATAGGTGATAAAAAATTTTACATCGGTGATAAATTATTTCAATGGTAGTTTTGTCTATCTAAAGTGATTTTGACTTATAAGTTAGGATTTAGGATTTACATTTATGTTAACTGATTTCATGTATGAGAAATTATTTTTCGCTTAAAAATGTGATTTTTCACCTTAGGGTTTAACGAAACTAAACCTTAAATACTAAAGGTTAAACTCTAAACCTTAAGGTGAAAAATCACATTTTAAGTGAAACATCACTTGTCATATGTGAATAAATACTTGGAATTTAATTTTGCACTCGTATAAAAAAATATTACATCGATGCAAAAAACTATTGAATCGATGCAAAGTAATTCAAAATAAGGTATAATCTAATTTTGCACCTGTGTAAAAAAATTTATTGTATCGGTGTAAAGTAGTTCAAAGGAAAGTGTAATCTTACTTTGCACCCGTGTAAAAAAATATTACACCAATGTAAAGTAATTCAAATTAAGATTACACTGGTGTAATCTTACTTTACATCTGTACAAAATTTTTTTGAACGTATAAAATAATTTTGTACAACCATTCATTCCTACGAAAGTGATTTGTTGTTTGTTTAAATAGTGATGGAGCTCACCACGTATTAATATTTTTTTTACATAAAAAAAGGAAGGGATCATATTTATAATTATATGTCAACTTTTACGTCAAATTTTATATTTTTCAACTCACTTCCTAAAAGTCTAACATAATTTTTAATTAATATATTTTGATTTTTATTAGTGAAAAATATAAAATATATCATCCGATGTATCTTGATTTTTATCGATGAAAAAAAAATCTATCAAAAATTAAAATACATCATATATTATAAAATATATTATTCGATATATTTTAATTTTCAATTAATATTTTTAAATTTGATTATAATATTAGATTATATATATATATTATTTTATATTATCGTAAAAATATACGATAATATTAGTATTTAATGAAAAAGTAAAAAGATGAAATAGTTGATGGTAGAAATGAAATTTAAAATAGACGTAATTATTAAATAAAATAAAATAAAAGACCGAGAGATGGTAGTACCAGAGAAAAAAGAATTAAACAAAAAGAAAAATAAATAAACAGGAGGGAGTTAGAATATACCTATATGGTGCCGAAGGGGACCAAATAAAATATGCCAATATGGTGCAAGATACAAGGAGGTATGAGTTAGCTTTCTCGTACACATAGGAGGGTGTTACATGGTGTACAGCTTAGACGATCCATGGTGATGGATAGGGAGCTAATGTAAGGATGAGTCTTTGTACCATACTTTTGTTATCATTATACATTACACTCCATGTACATGTATTTGAATCGACACAAGTTTGGTGTTGTTCTACTTGATTACGGCTGACTGAGGCTTGGTTAAACAAGGTTTATCGTTAAGAAGATTGACCTAGTCATCTCTTAAGTGAACTAAGTGAACTAGGTAAATCGTAGTTGGTGGTAATTTATTAAGACATACCCCGCATGAAAAGTAAAATCAAGGGAACAAATTATGAAGGGATTTTTATAGATATATCTTTGTAAATTTTTAATAAGATATATATATTCATATGTATTTGATATTTATGTATGTACTCCTATAATAGATTGTATGCCCATATTTTATTAAATTTAACGAAAAATATCATAAAAAATAAAAAAAAAAATATATATCTCTATATTTATCTTTTTATTTATATCAACTCCTTTCTTTCTCCTCCTCCTCCCCGCTCTGCCATTGCCGCTGCCATCCCCGTTATGACCATCCATGCTTCCTCCTCCTACATGATAGCATCAGCGGAATGGGTGGTCGTCCTCCACCACCAACGCCACCACCGCTCTTGGAAGCACATCCAAAACCTCCCCAAACCCCCACCACCAGCCCTCTCCTCCTCAAGATCTGCTCCTCCACCCTCGCCCTCTCCTCCTCCCCCTTCTTCCACCGCCTCATATCGCATCTCCGCTCCCACCAACACCCCCCTATCCTTCTAGCCATCCAGATGGTCGTCTACGGCATTGGAAGCCTCTCATCGTATGAACCCCCTCACCTGTAGCTCTCCCTCACCCTCCTCCTCCACCGCGAGCTCCGCCTCCTCCTGCTCGTTGAGATCCTTAACCTCATCCTCACCTCTGTTGAGTGCGTCGCCCTCTCCCAACTCAGCTGCCATGTCCTCCTGTTCGACGAGGCCAGCTGAAGGGAGGTCTCCGACCCCACCCTCTTCTACCTGCCCCACTGCGACACCGCCCTCTACCACAACCTCCTAGGGACCAACTGGAGGAGGGAGAGCCTCAACCACCTCATGGTGCTCGGCAATAGCTTCAGAGGGTATGTGGACTCCATCGAGGTCGTCGACAGGGGCTCCCACTCAGCAACACCTCCAGGACATCGTGGTGAGCTTCCTGTTGGCAGGGAGGGACATCGTTGCCTAGGAAGACGAAGACAAGGCAACGATGGAGCGTGGAAGAGGAGTACAACGACGAGGAAGAGGAAGGAAAGGGGAAGAAGAGTTGATATAAATAAAAAGATAAATATAGGGAGGTATATATAAATTTTCTTATTTGTTTTTAATTTTTTATGACATTTTCCATTTGATTTAACAAAATAGGAGCATATAACTTTGTAGGATATAAATGTAAATATCAAGTACATAGGAATATATATATCTTATTGAAAATATATATATATATATATATATATATATATATATATATATATATATATATATAAACCTCAATTATAAATTGTAAGGGTAGAGACTCACCATGTCTTAATAAATATTTGATTGAAGGCAAGGTGTTAATCCATATTATTTATGTTACCATAGTCAATTTTTACTTCATTATGTTGATATTAAAATAGGAATGCTTTCTTTGGATTCTTTGGAAAGCAATTACCGCTAATATGTTGAAAAATTTGGTTGCCCAGATCCATCAATTTTTTCAGCATAGAATGGGTTGCACTTGAGAGACACTTGCAAATAACTATAAAACACAATCCATAAGAGATATGTGATTTTAAAGTGATTCCCTGGTCTCTTCGTCAATACCACCCAAGTTTCCAACTTAGGAGTTCTCTATGCCAAAGAGAATAACAAAAACTAAGGTAATTAACATATTACCTTGACCTAGAATAATTTTAATGTAAAAAGTAATGAAAATGCTAGTGTAAGTACAAGAGTGCTTGCAACATAAATCTTATGCCTCCTTAAAAAAAATTATCTAAATGTTATACCAAAATAAGAGATAGGTTTGCAAAGGAAGAAATACCAAAGTTATGCGTGAGCATATGAATGTGAATGTGAGTATTAGAATTTAAAAAGTTTGATTCTTTGAGAGAAAATGATTCTTAGGAAACTTGTATATGTTTAAGGTATTAATGGATCCTTTCCATAAAGATAAGAAACCAAGAGGGGGCACAAAACCATTAAGAAAGTGATCAAATAAAATAAATTTCAAATCAAGACAAATTATGAAGGCAAATTATTGCTTAATAATATAATGGAATCGATATAAAACTACTTATATCAATGCATAATTGGTGTACAAGTGAACATTATCTTGTAAGCACCAAGCTAAGAAAAAAATTAGCCTCAATGTTCTAGTGTGGGTCCATTTGTATTCATACCTCAATGCTTTAATTGAACCTTTAACAGGAAAATAAATTAGTCCATTGTCTTAAAAGTTAAAACACATAAAAGAAACCTCTAATGGGCATATTATGAAAATGATTCAACTACAAGAGCAACATGCATCAATGCACAAAATTTGGGGGCAATACAAGTCCAAACTTGGTTGGGATTGCTACACTACGAATCTCTTGGGTTTGTACTGGTGCATCAACCTTTAGTTCAAATTATCTTAATTAAGTCAAAACATCTAAATAACTAAACCTATTTTCTAAAATTAATTTCAGGGTTAATTAGGTTTTGATTTTTCTTGAGAAGGCTTATAAAGAATCTATGAACGAAGATGTGACTAAATTTTGAGCTAATCTTGCTTGGAATTGGCTTAATCTTCATATCAATTATAGCCTCCAAACTTTTTAAGCCTAATTTATTCATGCAAAGTTAGAAAAAAGCATACAACCATGTGTGTTTTGTCAACAAAGAAATTAAACATGTATGGAACAATGAGCATAGCAAAATATAAGGAAACTTACACATATAAGCATCCATACATGTATGCTTCCACTTCTGCACCCATGCCACCCCTAGTGCCACTATCATCATGCCTTGTATGTGTGTACCATATAGCATCAATGATAGCATCCATGAAATAATGTTGTGATGCTGCTATGGTATACACACAACAGTACTACTATAGCATTGATGATATATATGCAATATTGTGTACCATGGTGTGGATACTATGGCAATGAAACTATAGTACTACAGCAACATAAATGGCATAGCATCAATAATTATGCAGCATTGTGTTACCATAGCATCAAATTTAAAGTATCGAGGTGCTACTATAGTGTTAATGATATGGTGCTAATTCTGCATTGACACTATAGCATAGATATTATACTATTATACCCTTTCAACTTCTTGTTCTTATAACTTGCAAATAGCTAGGAGAAACCCAGCATCCTTATCCTCCTCTTTCTGACCTTCATGGTTGTATCTACTCGCCTTTTGTGACATCTGCTTTCCTTCATCCATCGCATAACTCTCAAAGCTTATGCTTTGTTGAATAGCAATGACATGAAATCTATTGTAGGAAGGAACATCATTCCTCCTTCACTAATGCACTATGACATCAACAATAGATGGTTATATGAATAGGTGCATGAACGAATAAATTTGTTAGCCACAATTCTAATAGTTTTGATTTAGCATTTTCTCGTCAACAATTGGGACAAATGCTGTTAGGAAGCCTAATTCACTTTTCTTGAAAATTTTGATCGCAATGGATTAAGTTGCTGCAATGTGAATAATGGTTGGTATGCACATCACCTCCTTTTATATTTGAACAACACATTTGAACATTTTTTTCTTGATGTGGACATACCATAAAAGGAAGAGGATACAAATATATACTTCCTTAAATAAACTGGCATATATTGTAGAAAATTTAAACAAGAAGGTTAAGCAAAGTGGTTAAATGTCTTAAATGAGAAGAAATAGAATTAAATAAAAGATTCCGTACTAAGTAGGCACAAAAAGTGAAATACTGCACTTTTTATATATCAATTAACAAAAATAATTGCAAGATATGTTAACTTCTTCAAAGCAAATAATATGAGAATTCATGTAGATTCTTTCCACTCATTTGGAGAAATCTATCTACTTTTGGCAATCCTTTGTTTCCCATCTTTGCATGACTTTCCAAGAAGGTAGTTAGGTTACTTGCACTTCACAGTTTAAGTTAGCAGGATGAAAGCTACCCCTACTTGGTCGATAGACTAAAGTTGGATTCCTGGAAGAATCTCTTCTTTTTGGTTGCTTTATGATGGTGGGAAGGATCTTGTGCTCTGGGACCAAATCTTAGGATGAATGAAGTGAACCTTAAAAAAAAAAAAAAGGAGTTTCTATGAGACAGGGCCTCCAATAAAAGGAATCCTCCAAGGATGGGGGATGGGTGGTATGATGGGAAGCATGGGGGTGGAAGGGTGGACATTTAACAGTGTGGTACAGTGGGAAATGACGACAACTAAAATGGAGAAGGCACTCCAAGGTAGGGAGGGATAAAGACAAGGCATTGGTTAGTGGTGGTTGGTTGGGAATTGGGACATGCAAGGAGTTTTTTCACTTTCTATTTTATCGGGTTTTTTTTTTTCCTCACGGAAAGTAAATGGGAAAAGGCGGGTCAATTAACATGTGACCAAGTGACGACATGGTCATAACTTTCCAGCAGAGGGATGCAATTTTATTTGTCAAAAGAGAGTTTTGGCGATAAGGTCAAGAAAGCAAGCGTGAGCAACTTGCAACGTTTTGCAACTTATCAATATCGGTTAAGATATGCAAGTGTTACTGTAGAGTATGGTTATACAATGACACAGTTAGGCTTAGGAAGGAGCTGATGCCTGAACAGCAATGGTGCTGTGCTGTAGGATTTAAAGAGGAGCTCCTCGACTCCTTTGCAAAGCCAAAGTCGACTCCTAAATTCTAATGCTCCAATCAAGGGGCAGATCATCAACCATCAAGAATTAATCACCTCCATATAAAACTTTAGCGAACCCTTTATGTTTTTTTTTTTTTTATGACCTAGAATCTCATTTAGACAAATTGAGAAAAAATTAACTATTCCTCGTATACTAATCTTCTAGGAAATGCAAAGATGATACCTCGAATTTAGATCTCTTTTGTTAAAATTAAAACTTTCCACCATTTGACTATATCCGGTGGACAACCATAATGAACTCTTAGTTTTCTTGTTTTTTTTTTAATTGTAAAGAAGCTTCATTGATCATGAACCTTACATAGGGCATGGGACATCAGAACTGTCCCAAATACCAGTGAGATCATGCTACATGCAGAATCTGGCAAGATTATGAGCTTGAGAAACCCATCTTCTGCCAACAAATACAATCCTGAGAGAAGGAAAACGAAGAAGAGTGTCTTGACATCTTGTAACAGCATATAAGGATCTCCAAGAAGGTTGCAAGGATCGGTTGATTTGGTTAATCGGGGATTGAGAATCGCTATGAAGTTGTCCAACCAAGATATCCAAACTCAAGGCAAACTGAAGGCCTTGATGTATAGCTAAAGTTTCTGCCTCTTCTAAGTTTGTTGTATGCTGCTTGGAGGATTGAGTAGCCATTACATTGCCATTTTCATCAATAATGATTGCAGCCACAATGGAGAATGAGGCACCAACAGCTGCATCAACAAGAATAGACTTGTATTGGTCAGGCGGAGTGTAGATTTGGGCAGGGACTGGAGGATTTGTGGTATTAGGAGCTTGTGCAGGAGTTTTATCAGCATTAGGAGGCGTGGGAGGATAAGGTTGGGTATTGTTATAGAATTTCATAGCAACTTGAATGTGTTTCATAACCTAGGTGGGATGAGAGATGGGTTGTCCATGTAAGACGTTGCATCTATGGATCCAAAAGGCGTGAGCTGCGAAAAAAGTTAGGGCAAGGTTGACATCAGTGGAAGCGAGTTGGTTGGATATATTCTGATATACATTGAACCAGCCTAAAATAGATGTTTGGATCCGCATTCCGAAGAGGAACCATACAGCTCTGGTGAAAGGGCAATTGGTGAAAATGTGCTTGATGTCTTCTTTTTCTTGGCTGCATATCTCGCAATAATCTTGGATGGCTGGAATCCTTGAGGCGAGAAGGCTTTTGTGGTTTAGAGCTCCTGAAACAGCCTTCCAGAGGAAGATTTTTATACGGGGGGGATATGAAGCTTCCAGATAATTTTTGCAATCCTTATGACCTCATTTTCTTGTGTTGGTTTTCTACCAAGTTGTGCCAATACAGTCTGGTATGCTGACTTGACGAAAAATATCCCTTTCGATGATCCGACCAAATAAGTTGGTCATTGTGCCCCCAATGGAGAGGGGCTTTTGCAATAAGTTCAGCCAACTGTGGATTAAGGTTTGTGAAAGAGCCTGAGAATTCCAGGATTGATCCTCCCAATTTAATAATCCACTGATAGAGCTGATGTAAGTTGGGGAGATATTGTTTGGTAATACGGGGCCGTTAAAATCCCTCACCCAGTTATCTCTATATAAGTTTATCTGTTGTTCATTTCCCACCAGCCAAGTGGAGCCCATAAATAGTATTCCTTGCACTAAGTGCAGAGCTTTCATAAAGGATGAGTCTCCTGGTTTAGGAGAGTAATTCCAGAAATCATCATTTGGGAAGTATGTAGCCTTCAATTGCTGCTGCCATATTCCATCCTTTTGAGTGAGTAACTTTCATGCCATGTTCATCAGAAAAGCATAATTAGCCTACTCAATAGTTTTGAAAACCTAGTCCCCCCTAATGCTTTGGAAGACAGATAGACATCCATTCTTTTGGGTAGAAGTGTTTTGATCCCTCCTCGAAGCCCCACCAAAAGTCTCGCACCAACTTATCTATAAGCATACATAATTTCTTTGGGAAAAGATGAGTGAACATGAGGTGGTTGGGAATTGATGGTAAGGAGGATTGAATTAATATTCCTTTGCCAACTTGAGATAAATGCCTCCCCTTCCATCTAGCAAGCCTCTTTTGACATTTGGTTGCCACCAATTCGGAGAGAACTTTTTGGCCCTTCTCATGGACAATAGGGTTCCCAAGATAAATTTCAGATTTCTTCATTATTGCCATATTAAATTCTTGAATAATGTTCTTCCTATCTGTATCTTTGACCTCACGTCCAAAATAAAGTTTAGATTTCTGAAAATTGACCCTTTGGCCTTAGCAATCTTGGTACTACTGGAGTATATGTTTGAGTTGAAGCGCTTTCGATATAGATGCACTTGCAAATAAGATGGTGTCGTCTGTGAGCATAAGATGTGTGATAGGGTGGGATTTACTTGCAATCTTGTAACCTAAATTTTTCTTTGAGTGTAGAGCAGATGAGAGAGACTGTGATAAAAATTCAGAACATAATATAAATAAGTATGGGGAGAGCGGGCATCCTTGATGAACCCCTCAAGAAGGCTTGATGGGTTTAGTAGTGTTGCCGTTGACTAATACTTCAAAAGATGCAGATGAAATGCAAGATAGAATGAGATTTACAAAAGGGGAACGAAAATGTTGTTGGGTTAAGCAAAAATGGATGAATCCCCATTCAAGCCGGTCAAAGGCTTTTTCCATGTCGAGCTTCACTGCCATCGAACCTTTCCTTCGCTTCCTTGTTCTGAGAGAGTGGAAGATCTCCTTAGCTAAGATGACATTAGCTGAAACTTTTCTCCCTGTTAAAAATCTTGATTGGTTAGGGCTATAGCCTATTTAGAACAGGAGATACTCTTCTAGTAGCCAGCTTAGCTACAAGTTTATATAGAGTATTTCTTAAGCTGATAGACCTATAATCTTTAGCTTGGGTTGTTTACCTTAGAAATTGGCAGCAGGAAAGTTTTCCCCATGTCCTGAGGCATATAAGAATCTCTGAAGCAAGTGTGGACAAAGGATAGCACCTCGTTGCCTACAAGATTCCAACTATTTTGGAAGAACAATGTGGGAAATCCATTGGGACCAGGGCTTTTGCTAGGGGGCATGTGGAAGAGGACGTTCTTAACTTCATCAGGTTCGGGAATGGAAGAACTCCAGTTCCATTCATCAGACGTCAGCCTATCATGTTCATGGAAGAAGTGAGGGTATTCTGTTTGCACTTGTTCTGCCTGGTATATAAGATTGAAATGGTTTTGGAAGGTGGCCTCAATTTTTCTTTGATCTCTAGTTTCTTGACCGCCAGGCATTTTTATCCAGGTGATTTTGTTCTTTCTTCTTCTGTTGGAGGCGTATAGGTGGTAAAAGTTACCATTGCTGTCCCCGTTAACCCAGCGGTGTCTCGAGCATTAGTGCTAATGGATTTCTTCCTTGATGAGAACCTCCTTGAATTCGCTTCTCAACTGTGGTTCTTTTTATGTAGCAGCCACTGATGGCATGTCCATCTAGAGTGCAGTAATGTCCTGTTGACCTTTCCTTCCAATTAGAAGAAGATCTTTTTCTCCATTTGATTAAATCTGATGTAAGGCTCTGGAGTTTTCTGGATATGGATGTTTCATGAATTCGAAAGGTCCAACTGTTGTTTAGAGTAGCCCCGAAATCTTTTTCCATGTACTAGTTGGCCTCCAGCCTCCAAATAGATCCAGTGGATTTGGGTTTCCTTTCAGATCTCAACAATATCGGGCTGTGATCACTCCCTCTTGCTGGGAGGTGAAGAATCCCTGCATTTGGGTGTTGGAGCCACCGGTCCCCTTAAACAAGGGCTCTGTCCAGTCTTTTCCTTATGAGAAATTGCGGTTGCCTTCTGTTGGTCCATGTGTAAGCTTGGCCGACGAATCCCAAATCAAGGAGACCCAACTGAGTGATGAAGTATTTCAAGTGGTTAAATTCTCTGCATGGGCCAACATTACCTCTTGACTTGTCAGCTTTGTGGAGGATTGTGTTAAAATCTCCAATGCATATCATGCTTGCAACATAAGGTTCTAGCAGGCACCCCACTCTCAGCCAAAAATCTTTTCTTTCACCTTGAGAGGGAGTACCATATATACAACATATGTAATAGGAGTTGGCATGATATGTGACTTCTAATATCATGAAATATTTCTCAAAGTATATCAGGCTGACTTGTATTTGTAGTTATATAATAGGCATAGTCCTCTAGATCTTCCACTCGTCTCCACTAAGAGGTAACCATACTGGGTGTTTTTATTCATTATCTGAGCTAGTCGACCATCACCTATGTGTGTCTCAGAGATGAAGATCAGGTCTGTAGCCGTGGCTCTGATGAGACTTTTTTGGTGTCAAACCGCAAAGGGAGTCCCCTTGAGTTTTCATGGAACTCTCTACAGTTCCATGAAAGTATATTCATTTCTTATCAGGTAGCTGATGTGGCTCAACTACCTCAAGCCTCAGTGAATTTTCATCTCCCTTGAGTTTCTTAACTGCCTTAAACTAGTTCTGTAATGTTGTAATTTGATCAGATTTCTTTTGCCAAGGAGAGAATGGGTAGTGGTCAGTTTGTTTCCCTTCTTCCTCGCTGACTTCTTGAAATTTTTCCTCCTGATCCTTTCCCTTTCTTTGACAGTACTGCAGTATCCATCTTCCATGTCTGAAGTGTCACATATATAGTTAAGGGTGGGATGGGCAGAGTGGGAGTGGAGTGAAGGTGCAAATGGTTATGGTTGAGAAGGGTCATTTGTGACCATGGGCTGAATATTGAGGGATTCTACACTCAGAAGGGAGGGTAGAGGGGATTTTGTTGTTGGACATGTGGCTTTTGTAGGAGTGTCTTGTTTAGAAGGGTGGGTATGTCTGTATATGTATTGGGCGAAATGGAGTGTAGCTCTTCATTAGGATAGGCCTCAATGTAGACAGGTAGTATAGGCTTTTGGTTTTTATCTGGTAAGGTTTGGGAGGTGGTAGTTGTAATTGGGCCAAGCTTGGGGGATGATGGTGTTGAGGATGGGTCCATTTGTTGGAAGGGTGTAGGAAGGGCGGGAGGGTGGGGTGGGCTGGTTGGTTTTAAATTTTTGTTGTGAGGTTCAGAAGTCAACGAGAGTGGGTGGTAGGAGTTATGGCAGGCCATATTGTCGGGTAGGACAGGGGTATTGAATGATTGTCCAGGGTTGGTATGGGGGTAAGTGGTGAGATGTGATAGGTATGGTGTGTTCGCCGAAGTTGGGGTGGCTGAGATGTGTGACGGAAGGGGGGTGGCTGTAGCATGCGGAGGTTTGGTATGGGGCTTGTTGGTGGCGGGATGAACAGTATCATCCGCATCAGTGCATTCTGTGAGGTCCCCGAGCAGGATCAGTTCATCAGAGCTCCTTTTCTTAAAAGAGAATCGAGAGGCCTTGAGCTCTGGACCATATGGGAGCTTAATATCTTCTAAGGCTTGAATTGCCATTTTCCTCGTCTGAAGGTAGATTGTCCTTGATTTGTCTCTTAATCTTTAAGAGTTCATCACAAATGGGAGCTTCATGGTCTAGAAAGCTACATAGGGTGCAGAAGGAAGGGAGTCTCTCATATTTGATGGGTATCTGCATCTTACTTCCATTAGGTAAGGGAATGTGGAGGTGTTTGAATAATGGAGCATTGATAGAGAGTTCCACCCTAACTCTCACAAAGAATCCTCCTTTAGTGTCGTTTACATCAACATCTTTGACATCTCCTAGTGTACTTCCTAATTCAATGACAGCTGACCAACACCTCCATTCCAGAGGTAGGTCATGGATCTGGACTCATAGCACAATTGTATCAAGTTTGTATTCTGATGGGTAGGTGTTGGGTTTGGTTACCACGGTCAAGATCAGATCTCCATCGAAATGCCATGGTACCCTCTTAAGTGCTGATCTTAAATCTGCTCCTGAGCTGAATGTTGCAAGGCATCGTCCTTCCCCCACTTCTAAGATGACAGGGGGGCTGAAACAGACCAAGCCCTGTTAATTACTTCTAAGACTGCTTTGGGTCTAACCTTACGTTGAGTTAGGATTTTAAAGAATAGGTTTTGTTCCAGTTTTGATGGGTCCCCACACTTTTAAGAGCCAAACTCAATTCAGCTGTAGTAGATTCTTTGTTCAGCAAGTTTCGAATACCCTAAAGGATTTCAAGCTCAAGGTTTTCCATATTTGGCAGGCTTAACAGTAGATGCAAAACAAGAAGATAATGCAGTAAATGATATGATGCGTGGGATGTTTTATATGCATTTAAGGATGTAACTGCTATGGTGCGAGGGGTGTTTTTAATGCAAGGAGTGAAATAACTAAGAAGGGGATCTAGCATAGTCTTGAAATCGGATAGGAGAATTGAATGCAAATACAAAGAGACGGGAGAGAAGCATTTATGGCAGCAAAACTCAAAGTTCACCGCCTTACCGGCGGGGAGGGCACGCCACTTACAGGGTTAAATTCAATCAAATGAAAACAACGTTAGTTTGGAGGTGAACCCCACCCTAATAGCAGTTCCTGAAAAACAGGAAAAAGAAAGTGGACGTTAGTTTGAAATAACATTAGTAAAAATAGGACACGGGTAAGTAAATATATGTCGTAAAGTATTTTGCTGAAAATTAAAATTAATTGGTTAAAAATTAAGAATATAAAAATATATCAATTGAAAATAATTTTTAATTAATTAAAAATTAAAATATATAAGTTGAAAATAATTTTAAATTAAAATATATCATTCGAAAATAATTTTTTATTAATTTAAAATCAAAATATATCGATTTAAAATGATTTTTAACTAAAATATATTGATCAGAAATAATTTTTAATTAAAATACATTGATCGAAAATAATTTTTAATTAAAATATATAATCAAAATACATCGATTGAAAATCAAAATATATTTGTTTGAATGATTTTCAACTAAAATACATCAATTGAATATAATTTTTAATATGTTGAAAATTAAAATACACTGATTGAAAATAATTTTCAACTATTTGAAAATTAAAACACATCAATATATTTTACCTTTCCATTGGTAATAAATAATTTTTACTTATAACGTAATTTTTTACATATGAAAATTAATTTTTCACTTATAAAGTAACTTTTTATTTATAAAAAGTAATTTTAATTAGTAAAAAATTAAAATATATTAATTAGAATCAGTACTTTCACTCTATATATTGTAGAATATGTTGTAAATGTGTGTTTATTTATTATTTAGTGAAAAAATATTCGATGGTTAAACTAAAAGAAAGTATCCACACCCGAGTTGGATCGGACTGCGGGCCTGGCTGATCCGTTCGATCTTCAAATAGCCCTAGTCCAAAGCTGTTCTGGATATAGCCTTCTGCTGAAATTTGTGCCTCAGGCCCAACCCACCTTGGGACAAATCAGTCTATGCTGATTATATTCTTATTTAAATTCATTTAAATTGCCTCAAAGGATAACTATTTTCAGAAGATATGTAAAGCCAAATTAAAAAAAAAAGAAGTCCAAAACAGCCTATGATGGTACTGACCTACTTGTCAGAGCTCAATGGTGAAAGATTGTAAATTAATCGGTTCAATTTATCCGTTAAAGTGTGGTCCGACGAGGAGAATATATTTATGTAATAAGTGGATGATTTAAAAAGAAGTGGTAGAATAAATAAGTTTTGTCATTTCATGTTTGGGCAGATTAAATTTATTTTATAAAGAAATTGAAATAAATTTATGTTGGATTAATTTCTTTTAATTTAACATAAATAAAAAATAAGTGAAGTGATGAATAAATATAAATTAATTTACTTAACTCACCCATCAAACACCACCTAAAAGACTCAAAGATGAGCAAGCATTACAATCATCATCCGAATGCATATTCTCCACACCACCACATTTTTCTCACGTCGAAGGATTGGAACTGGAACACAAAACTACAGGTAAATGGCCACCCAATTATCATTTAAATTGTAAAGGGACAAATTCAATAGTATGACAGAACCGTAAGATTGATCAAACCATATGATGCACAATGCAATCTACCCCATTTGACATGCAGGCCAGGCTGGGTCCGGGCACGCCCATACGTGTATAGAGTCCGTCCATCGACAAGTTGGTTTATGTGGGCCTATACCCGACCTGATTTGGCATCAAGCTATATACTTATTCGATTTGGATTGGAAATTGTGATTTCAACTTGATGGCAAGTGGATCAATTCCAACCTGTTAATTGATTTAGCCAGATTTTGGGCTGATACGATTAAATAACCTTGTATACGATTCCAACGGCATACGATACTTACTTTAATTGTAACGTGCTATACCTCATCTCACAATATGTGTTTTCTATTTATTTAAGACCACATTGGAGCATGGGTTCGTGGCTAAGCACACGAAATCAATATTGGGGAAAGAGAGGCTGAATCGATATACGCTACAATATATATAAATTATTGCACAGATAATAATTGCAGATAATAAATGACAAGAACACCGTAATTTACCTCGAAAAACCCTTCAGGGAGAAGGGCTGAAAGCCACGAGTTATACGAGAGAGTTCTGCTATAAAAGACTACTGGGATTCAAAGCTTGGATTTTGTCAAAAGTCAAAATTTAGGGAAACACAGACACTCACGTAAAAGATGATGCAGATAAATTTGTAGATTCACTTGATAATTAATATTTAATGTAAAAAAATAAAATAATATAAAGTTTATTACGTGGTAGTCTCATTATATTAAAAAAAAAATCATCATATCACTTTAACATAAAACACACATGTGATAAATAACTTTGTACCGATGATAAGTTATTTTGTATCGGTAATAAAATATTCTGAGTGATTTTGCATCGGTATAAAATGATTTTATACCGATGATAAATTATTCTAAGGTGTCTTTGCACCGGTACAATCTCATTTTGCTTCGGTGTAAAATTATTCCAAGGGTAGTTCACTTGTCCAAAGTGATTTTACACCCGTGCAAAGTAATTTTGACCTATGCGTTTATGATTTAGTGTTTAAGTTTATGGAAAGTGACTTCACGTATGAGAAGCGATTTTTCACTTTAGGGCTTACGATTTAGGGTTTAGACCCTAAATCTTAAAGTGGAAAAATTACCTTTTAAGTGTAAAATCACTTGTCATAGGTGAAGAAACATTAGAAATTTAATTTTGTACCGATGCAATCTTAATTTGCACCCGTACAATTTTATTTTGCACCTGTGCAAAATAAAATTACACCGGTGCAAAGTAGTTCAAAGTAATATTGCATCGGTGTAATATTACTTTACATCTGTGCAAAATTATTTTAAAGGTGCAAAATGATTTTGCACAAGTACAAAATAAGATTGCACCCGTGTAAAGTTATTCTGAAGGTGATTTGAGTGATTTGCACCCGTATCAAAATAATTTGTTATTGGTTTCAACAGTAGTAGATCCCATCATGTATCAGCACTTTTTTTACATAAAAAATGAAATATAGGTTGAGACCACATTCAAATTACTGTATATCAACTTTTACGTCAATTTTTACATTTTTCAACCTATATCCTTATCAAAATTTGACCATCAACGAGCATGGGAAAAATCTAAGGGTTTAATTGCCCTAAAATTTACATGAAGGATGGATTGAAAAATAAAGGAGGAAAGATGCGAGAAAATTGAGTTTAAAATAAAAGAACATGTTCATGTCATTTTTATATGCTTGCGAGAGTTCTGTTAGGGTGACCAAATCGAGATGAGTATGTAATTAGTGAAAGTACGGTATTGTTCACTTGTCCAACTCATTTAGATAACAAAAGAAGGGACTTAGACATCTAAAACTAGAGATGCCAAATCTGGCAATGGCCAAGGCAACAAATTTAGCACCATTAGGGCCATCACCTTCAACCAATTGGAAGCTAGCTTTTCGAAATAGATGTTAGGCTATAAAAGGTCTTAAGAGGATGGGGTTGGAGTAAATATTAGAGGGATAAGGGTGGAGGTTCGATTGAGCAACAAAGGAGTGTGAGATTATCAAGATGCTCAACATCGATCTTTGACAATAAGTATGATGCTAACCACCGATGGTTCAATGAGACTTGTGATGGTTGAAGGGTTGCGGAGGAGAGAAGATGAAGCTTGTGGTCATCATCCCTTCGACGATGCTCTTCGGTGATCTAGCAAGATGAGTGAAGGATGAGCATTGAATTAGCAATGAGCAGAGGCATGGAAGTGCAAGGGAAATACCAGGAAAAACCCTTGGGGTCACTGACTTGATCAGGTGAATGTAAACTCTCAAATTTGCCCAATTTTGGGTTTAGTTCATTAGATGAAGGTTGCTCTAATTTAAGTGGAAAAAATGGAGTGACTTAAAAGAGGGTGTCGCGACCCTTAAAGGTTGGCTTAAAGTCATAGATCCATGGATTCAAGATCAAGAGGTTTTCGGTATGGAAGAATGTGATTTTGTGTGCTTTTTTTTTGAGTTTTGACTCGTAGCTTTCATTTCAACTTAAATTTTAGGTTGTTAAATTGTTTTGCAAATTTAGCTACATTAAGGGGAGGTGCTGAAATGAGAAGTAGTGAATCCATGATGAGCAGATTGGATGAACTACACATGGTTCTTCTTTGAGATCCAACTTTGTTGTAAGGTTAGATAACTAAATGGTCATTTATTTTTCTAAACCTAAGACAAGGATGGTGGTTGAAGACGACATTTGGATGTTTAATTTTGTTGGGTAGGTGTCTAAACTAGGTTGGGAATTGAGTAAAACGAGATATATGAACTAAGGTAACTAAAAGAGTTGGTTACATGCCCAAGAAATGATGCCTAATGATCATTCAAGTATAAATTTATAGCCTAGGATGTTATCATAGGAAGAGCAAATTAAATATGCACTAACGAACCTGGAAAGGGTGTTTCCAAGGATCATGGCCATGGAGTTCAAAGGTAGGAATCATAGAGAGAAACCTAGGATATGAAAGAAATAATTAGGGATATAACTCTCTTCACTCATGGTTTCATGATGGTGAATCAAGTGAATGAGTTAATGTTGTAATGTAGTGAATCTCCATTTGCTTAGCTAAGCCACAACCCAAAGTAAGCACTTAATCTAAAGAGACCAACTGCTGATGGTTAGATTCATGGATACCCTCATCCATTTTGAGGTGGTGATATCTTGTAAAGGTGCTAAACTTTGGGATTGTCCTAATAAGGGTTATCAAGGAAGCAGCAAGGCTCCACTATACTCAATGGGCATCTTCTTGCTAAACCTTCGAAAATGACACATGTAATCCTAAAGGAGTGATTTATGAGATCAACCACAAGCCATGACTTATGTATATATATCATCTAGTCTCAAGTTAGAATGGTGATTGATTACTCAAATAGTGGAAAAATAGTAAGTAATATGAGAGAGTGACTTAGTGAAAAATGTTAGTGTGTTGTGACCATATGTTATGACCCGACTTGAACTTGGATGGAAATTGGGTCAGACTGCCTCTTACTACCTGTTAAGACCGAAACATCAAACACTTTTAAGACGTCTGGGAGTTGGTCCAGACGTCTGGTCAGACATTTGGATGCCTTCCCAGATGTTTAGAAATAAATTTTTGCGTGCGTACGATTGCGAGTCTGCGCGCGTGACTGAACCCGCTGACCTGCAGGCGCTTTTTCTCCCTCGACGCCTTCAAATACCCCTCTCCCCCCTTCCCTCTCCATCACCCACCACCCCACCGTCTCCTCCTTCCAGTGTGAGCGTGAGAGAGAGAGAGCGAGGGCAGCAGCTGTTGCTGGGTGCGTGAGGAGAGGAGGTGCAGCGAGAGGGGAGAAGAGGGAGAGCGCGTGAGGAAGAGAGAGCGAGCTCGCCGGAGCAGCTCGAGGCCGGTCGACGGGCACGCAGCGGGAGCGTGGTGCTGGGGAGGTTACCCCGGTGCTATTGCAGCTCAAGCAGCAAGCGGGCTAGCCCGGTGCGGCTGTGAGCAGCAAGAACAAGGCGAGGAGGTTCTGATTCTAGGAAATTTTCCCAGAATCAGACGTCTGGACCTACGTCTAGACGACGCGGGCGACGTCTGGAGGGAGCTCCAGACGTCTGAGAGGTATGTATTCCTTCCTCCGCTTCCTTTTACGGATACGGCCATGCAGGCCGTTCCGTCGAAAGTTCTGTCTCATGCCGTGTTAAGATCGTTTGCGTACGCGTGCAGGTTTCGCTTTGGGAAGGCGCGGGACACACCTTCCCACGCGAGTCAGACGTTTGGGCACAGCACCAGACGGCGGAGAGCATCTCCAGACGTCCGGAGAGGTGTCGGACGTCTGGAATTGGGTCCAGATGGTTCAGCAGGACCCTTGGACGTCTGAGGAGTAGCGCAGAGTGAGGTATGACCTAGACCACCTTTTAAGACGTCTGGAAGGTGTTTCAGACGTCTAATTTGAGTCAAAGTTGTCATTTTTGATCCATTTAGGGTCCGTTCGAAATCCGATTTCCACGTTTGAGATTTCGTTCTTCTCAGAATTTGTTCCTCTACTTGTTTAAAATACTTTTATCTTGTTCTGAGTGGTTCCTTGTGATTGATCCTTGTGTTAGGACCTCGTTCTGTTGTGGCTCTGGGGGTTGCGGAGGTACGTGGACTTGCCGATCACGCCCCCATTACTCCCGATTTTGCGGGTAGAGTGACTCCCCTTAGTTATTTACAAACATTAATGCATCTCTGAAATGAATGATAGATCCTAGGGTATGGCATGAATCCTAGGACTTGAAAACTAGATTGAATGATAGATCCTAGGGTATGGCATGAATCCTAGGACCTGAAAATTAGATTGAATGATAGATCCTAGGGTGTGGCATGAATCCTAGGAATAGAAACAATGAAACGAATGTCTTAAATACCTGAATTGCAGTATTGGATAAGTAGACAAAAAAATGATAATTGCCTGTAATTAGATAATAGCTGCCTGTGAAATGTAGAATATTGTTGTTAGTAACTGTTACATGTAATTTCTGTGGGTTGAAATTAAATACGAGCTGCTTGTATATAAATTGGAAGGGAAAAGAAGTCGAATGTTGGAAACCCGTACTATATGTGAATGGAACTGAAATGAGGAAATCTAGTATGGCTTGGCCTGAGAAATATGAGTATGAACCCTATGGGGAATTAGGAGTAGAGCTCCTGGAAAATAAATAGAATGGAACTGGGAAAGTAGATAGAGAAGTGAGTTGGCCCTTGAGTACGGAGTACCGAGGAGAGCGACTGTCCCCCTGTTTAGTGCAAAGAGGAGCTAGCCACCCCAGGGACCTGGGGTTAGGTCTGGCCACTTTGTACCGACTTCTGGCCCTCGCGTACACAGTACCGAGGAGAGCTACTAGTGTAGGGAGAGAGCTAGCCACCCTACGGGCCTGGGGGTTCAGCTAGCCATCCTACACCGACTTGTTAGGCCCACTGGGCAAACCAGGGTAGTCAGACGAGGGTGCGTGGACTGTGGAGGGGCATGACTCCTGTTTGGTTACTGTGGAGGGGCTGGACCCCTGTTGCCGAGAGGGCTCTGCCCTATACTGGTTTCGTGCTATGCTTTGGGCGCACCCGTTAACGGAAACGACTGACCGCGTGCCAGTGCAGGGTAGCTACCCGTGTGTCTATCGCGCGTGCCGTAGTCACCGTTACATCTGTCAACGACCTTGGGGTGGTTGACTGAGGGTAGGACCACCACGGGGGACTCTCCCGGCCAGGAGAGCACCATGTGCTACTTCTACTTTTCGGAAAAGACTGCAATCAAGATCGTTCCCACGAGGAACATTCGAGATCAAGAGAAAGATTTGAGAAATAATTCAAGAAAGAGTAAATAGAGAAATAAAGAAAGAAATTAAAAATAACAACTACTTGTCCACCTTTACTGTTTTCTTAGTTAGCTGGTAGCCACTCTACTCAACGTTTCACTGACGTGTCACATTTGTCACCTTTTTCAGGACCAGGTGTTGAGCAGCCAGAGCCTGCGGCTGCAGAGGGTGTTGGGCCTAGTAGAGCCCAGTAGTTGTACTTTGCTGTACCATTTTTCTGTAGTAGTGAGTATTTCTATTTCACTTGTACTCTTTTATTGTAATCTTCATATTCTGTATCTGTTTTTAATTCTTTACTGTTGTGGTGGTATGTACTGTAGTAGTTCTTTTCTTTACTGCTGTACTTTTGTTACTGTTAGTTACATGCATGGTGAATGTGGTTTATTTTACTGCTTTTTGGTTACTTTCTTGTTGGACGACTGGGTCTTGGGATTGGTCGAGTCGGTCCGATTCTCGTGTCTCGTAGGGATTCGAGAATCGGGTCGTAACACTACCCAAGATCTAGTCGTCTAGAGAGTAGATAGACATAAGGCATATACACATCCCACATATGTAATCGCAAGAAAAAAAAAAAAAGAAAGTAGAAAGAATAATCATTAATTGAAGATAAAACAGTACATAATCATCACAACCAAATATCAAAGTGTGAAAATGAGATAGTTCAGTTCTACAACATCAAAAGGACTACAACAGAAAAAGCGGAACTACGCTATCACTACTAGTTCAAACTACCACAACTAGGTGCGTGACTGGGTCCTGCACTGTCTCCCTCTACAGTTGAGGCTGGCTGCCCACTAGGTTGACCTGAGTACACAGAACTATTGTAGACATCAACAAAGTTGAGAAGAATGGCTCAAGAAAAGTACATGTAGAAAAATAGAGCAAGGTGAAGTAAAGAAGCAGTATAACCTAAGGGTGGTTGTGTTATCAATTTTAACAACTTTGGTAATTTACATCAATTTCATTTCATTTATTTAACCCATTTTCTGTTTTCCCCGCATGCTGGTAGGCATAGTCAAGTTCTTCCCAACACAAATGTCTTCTACAAAGATGATCTCGTTGCAGTAATTCCAAGTCGTAGCATGATGAGGGGTAAAAAATGCCTTCAAATCCAAAACTCCACACATGACCCAACATTGAGTCCGGCAACCCGACTATAGGGTATTCAGGAGGAACTGACATCGCCCGTCCCACCTAAGACTAGTTGAACCCCAACTGGAAGCCGCCCAGCCTGACAAAAGATTTGGTGCATCCAGGGTAGAAGATAAGATAAGATGGACTTGACCACCTAAGCCCTGATAGCAGACAAGTAGTCTGACAGTAGGGATACTAGAGGCTATCAAGTGTGGGTTTTCCTTACGATATAAATAGAGGGAAGGGCCCCCAATGTGGAGGGATCTCCTCCCCAGGAGAGAGAAAGAAAATCTTGTAATCCTAGAAATTCTAGTGCATAGTTGGGAGTACCATCCTCCTTCCAGACGTACAACCTTTGCGGTGGAACTAAGTCACTAAATCCCTGATTTTCTTGGTGCTTGCTTGATGATTGTCGATCTTCTCCCCTATACAATGAATGGTAATGGCTAAGTAACGCTCCCTACTCGTATAAATCTTTTGGTAGCCTTTCGAGGCTCATCAAATGGCGCCGTTTGTGGGAAGCATCAACAAAAATGCCATCGCTCTTCTAAGCATCCGATTGCTGGGAGGATGAGCCCATCCGGCGCTCTACCTTGACCTCCCTACGGAAGAACCTCTACGGTGGTCATTACCACTCGCGGTCCCACTCTCAACTTCCTTCTCCTTGGAGGGGCCCGGTTGAGATTTAGCATCTTCACGCCCTAACAACCTCGGCCGATTGTCCAAGGTCCCAAAAGCGAATCCTACTTCCCTGAGGCGCAGCCCAGAGAAGAGGAGTACGAAGTCAGGACCGGCAACCTCAGATACACGCCCCCGCACCTATCGCCTGCCCGCTCGGGAAGGAGAAAATGGAGGTTCTCCTTTTGAAGCACTTGAAGAGCCAGTCAGGGCCTAGCGCGGAGGAATGGTGAGCCCTAGCTCATGCACCATGCCCCCATGAGCCACCCTCGGGGAAAGCAGACACTTGACCATCCTAAGAGGAGATCCTGAGCGCTTCCGGTAGAACCTGCACAGCAAGGGCCCACGTGTGGATAGTTGCCTGACTAGTTGGACAGGCTCTTAGCTCTCCCAAAGGTGTGGTGGGCAGGTCCTGGGAGAGCTTCGCCAAGCACCTGAGGATCGGGGATAACCCCAAGAGGTTGTTGGAAGTCGAGCGGCAGAAGATTGAGCGCACCTCGTCTTGCCCGGGTCAGTTTGAGGCTCAGCACTCTAAATGAGGGAGGCCTTGTGACTCGACGATCCCTCGGTGCCCCGAGTCAGACCATTCAACTTGCACGCACCGGTGCAATGGCCTCATCCATGCGTCAAATTACCCAACGAGAAACCAAGAAGTGAGTTAACTCCTCCTGTGGACCAGCTGAGGGACACCACGGCCATAGTGGCCCTGCCGGAGGTAAGAATACTATCGGACAAGCGCCCATGTGCAGAAGGGGCCCCCTTCCCCGAGATGGCAGCTGGCCCCCGAAGGGCTACTATGGTGGACCGTGCCTGGCAAAGGAGTTCCTCTAGAAACACTCCCTTGGCCGTGCGCCAAGCAGATACACTTTAGAGGAATCGGTCCACTGAAGATCACCGTTATGGACCCCACCGTACCAGGTAGGGGTTCCTCAGAGAATGCACCCAACTAGCCTTGAACTAGGTGGGCGTGGTAAAAGGGGGCCAATCCATGGGCTAGGACTCATTGTCCCCAAGCCCCATAGGGCGAAAGAATAGAAGGCCCGCAAAGCACCTGAGGGACTGATGAAGTGTGACTCATCATAGTTAAAATGCCTAAGTTAAGCTAGAAACTAGGTTAAACACTACATAATTAACACATAAAAAGGGTTAAGTGTGGGAAAGAACAAAAATAACCGAAAACAACAAATTTGTGTTAAAAACGTAAAATTAGGTCATAAAATGAGATATTCTATTAAAAAATGTACATTGATGATCCATTTGCAAATTAAACACATTTATGAGTTCAAAAGTTTAAATTGAAAGTGGAGTCAACTTCTAAAATGATCAATTGAGCCTCAATAAAAATCTCAGCATTTAGACATCATTAGGACCTTGTATTAATAGTTTTTCACTTAGGTCCTTAGGTCATCCTTATTTCATGCATAAAAACCTGCCAAGGACCTATTTATAAGTCGTCGGGGACTGCTTTGCAATTCACAAGGGACCGCGCTGCAATAATCTTTACCACTAATGGGTATCGTCCTAATTCTTCTACCCCTTCGCCTTAACGGTCTCCTCACAAATTCACCAAAACACCTGCGGGCACACCTTCACTGTAACAGCCGTTGAACTTGCGCAATCTGGGCCATTCATCTCATGCGATCATCATCCAACGATCGATCCAAATCCAAATTTTGCACGCCTTTGCATGTGGAATCACCTCCTATCTTAGATTTGATATAATGGTGGAAAATCAATTTGGACTCTTGTGTAGATTCCCTACTTGGAGGGGGTGAGATCAGTGTGACGTAAAAAAATTACGGAATTGAAATATAAACAATCTCACAAGATGCAATCACACAAAGTACACAAAGTATTTTTAGGTGGAAACCCAAACTGGGTGAAAACCACCACCTAACCCTCTCGAGTTAGGATTTTCCGATCAACCAAGTTGATCAAAATCCACTAAATCGAATCACTTTAAAACGAGGGTGATTCAACCTCAATTACAACCACGCTACTTAGACGAGGGTAGCGTACCTCAACTCCTTCTCTTCACAAGAAGGATTTTGTCTCGCGAAGGAGACGAGAATTCGCAAAGCAAATACCCAACCAAATAACAAAGATAAAAAAAACAAGTAATCCTATAGAGCCAACAAAGTAATTTTAAACCTACCTTCTATAGGAATTAGGAAACTCCCCTTTGCAAGGAGTGCGTCGGCGACGCGGATGCGTGAACAACATGATGGCGCTACGTCGCTCTCGTGAACTACGGCGGGAGAGCGGGTGCGCAAAGCTTGATGCTCTCAAGATGAAGAATTAGAGCTTGGAGAGCAAGAGAGACACAAAATGGTTTGGAAGTGTATTGCAAGGTGTGTCTTGTGTATCTTGGGTGTGTGTCGGTGTGTCAAAGGCTCCCCTCTATTTATAGAGCCCTTAGGAAGGCTTTGGAAGGCTTAGAAAAGCTTCCATAGCCGTTAGGTGCAAAGCCCAAGTGAATCAGCCCGAAATCAAGAACAATCATTGTTCTGACAGGCTTATCAGATGTCTAATTCTAGCATCAGACGTCTGGAAGATCACTTTAGGACGTCTGATTTCAAGGTCAGACGTTTGATTTCAAGGTCAGACGTCTGATTTTGGGCGGGTCTCTTCCTGACTTGGATCAGATCTAAACAGGGTTCTTGTGTAAGTCCATCAAACGACATATAGGACGTCTGCCACTATGTCTGGACGTCTGGAAACCTACTTTTTCTGTGGGAAAGGATTTCCAAACGTTGCAACGGCTAGAAAATCTCTGAGAAGAGATTTTGGGTCAGCCGAGGCAAAACGGTCAATTATCAGACGTCTGTAAAGTCCTATGGACGTCTGATAAGGCTCTAACGGTCACATTCTTGACTGTTCTCTAAGCCAGCCAACGGTCCACTAATTGGACGTCTGGCAAAGTCATCAGACGTCTACTAAGACGTCTGGTCTAAGGTCTGGACGTCTGATTTCATCAGACAGAACTAACTATGTCCAGCCTAATAGTTATCAGACGTCTGAATCAACAGTCAGACGTCTTAAAACACTTCATCAGATGTCTGATTTGGGAATTAGACGTCTGGAAACTCTGTTTGAATCTTATATTGGTTTTCTAAGTATTCTACAGAAAACCTAAGTATCCTAGGGTTGTACAGGTGTTCCTAGGACTACTGTTAGGGTACTTTGAGGCTCTTTAACATAATGTTCTAAGAAAATAAAAAGAGCAAGCAAAATAAAGATAAAAGTACATGAAAGGATTAAACAAAATTCTATCCTATTCTTCTTGTCCTTTCATCTTCAATCTAGCGCTCCTCGCGAATCTCCTTTGTTCTCCATCAAGCTCCTCCAATCCGTCCTGGATGCGAGCTCGAATTTCGTCCAAACACGTTTACATTTGCAATTGACCTGAAATCTAAGACTCCAAGTGCAAATGTTAAATAACACGTGTTTTGTTATCATCAAAACAAATGATCGTGGTGCTCTAGCACCAACAATCTCCCCCTTTTTGATGATGACAAAATCATAAATAATAATGCAAAAAATCCTCCCCCTTTTTGACATTATCAAAAAGGTTTAATTGATTTTACATTTCCTATAACTCCCCCTTAAAACATGCTCTTCTATAAATTTCTTTTGACAAAGGTAATGCCTCCCCCTTTTTTTATAATAACAAGATAGCTATTATTTTTCTCCCCCTTTCTAAAGGAAATGTAGCTACCTTATATCTCCCCCTTAAAAATTGACAATTAGCTTATAATTTCCCCTATCTAAATGCTTATGATAAAAGGATAGGGTAAAGAATTTTTTACCTCACCTACCATGGCCAATAAAATGGCCCGAATGGTGGTGGATGCCACATCGGATGGGGCTCCCATCCGTAGCTTGGAGGCCCGGGCATTGGCGCTGGTCTCAAATCTGGTGGTCGACGTGCGGTGGGTCCGTCGTTTGTTCGCCGTCTCGTCGATCTTCTTGTTCTCCTCCTTGGTCTACTCCTTGGTTCTCCCAACTTGAGTTGACCAGCCTTGAGTTTGTAGGTCCAGTCCTTTGTGTTGTAGTTATCCCTGAAACCTACAAAATAAGATTCCAAATTTTTCTTCGGTATTCAAGTGAGCTTGGATCCGGATCTGTTAGCGGGTCTCCTTGATGGAGATCCTTTCTCAACCTTAGGGCTATAAAAATTATCTACTTTATTGATTAATTTGTTGGAGTTTTCCCTAAGACATGCAATTTCTTTTTCTATAGTATGCATCTTAGTCTGTAAGTCAGAAATTTCTAATTTTAAACTATCATTTTCTTCAATCAATTTATTATTTTCATTGATGAGTTTATGATTTTCTACTAATAGGTTATCATTTTTAGGACTAACTTCTATGTCCTTAAGTTATTTTTCTAACTTATCATTTTCATTTTTAAGGAAACTAAGGTTCTTTTTAATGCTATTATTTTCTCTTTTTAGTGATTTACTAACTTCAAAAAGTTCATTAAAAGCTTCTTGTAGATCGAGATTTACCTCGTTGTCGGAGTCGCTTCCGCTTTCGCTGTTGCTATTGCTTTCTCTGGCCATGAAACCAAAGCAAGCGGTTTCCTCCTTCTCGAGATCTTCTTCCGAGCTCGTCTCCTCATGAGTGCCTTCCAACCTCGTCCATATCTCGTGAGAGGTGGTGCACTCTTGGATTCGTTCGAATTCCTTTGGACTCAACGCGCAATACAACGCATTCATTGCCTTTGCGTTGAGGTTGAGATTCCGAACCTGATCTTCTGAGTAACCTCTTGCGGGTTTCTTGGGAATCGCAAATGCGGATTCGCATTTTTCCCACACCCGGAGGTCGTAGGCCTGCAACCACACAGTCATACGATTTTTCCAATAAACGAAATCTATACCTGCAAAGTATGGTGGTCGCGAGGTATCGTGTCCTTCGGTGCACACGAATGCTTTTCCCTCCATATCTAGATCCTCGCCGGTTTGTAACGCCGATAACGCGAGACCTGCTCTGATACCAATTGTAGATTCCCTACTTGGAGGGGGTGAGATCAGTGTGACGTAAAAAAAATGCGGAATTGAAATATAAACAATCTCACAAGATGCAATCACACAAAGTACACAAAGTATTTTTAGGTGGAAACCCAAACCGGGTGAAAACCACCACCTAACTCTCTCGAGTTAGGATTTTCCGATCAACCAAGTTGATCAAAATCCACTAAACCGAATCACTTTAAAACGAGGGTGATTCAACCTCAATTACAACCACGCTACTTAGACGAGGGTAGCGTACCTCAACCCCTTCTCTTCACGAGAAGGATTTTGTCTCATGAAGGAGACGGGAATTCGCAAAGCGAATACCCAACCAAATAACAAAGATAAAATAAACAAGTAATCTTATAGAGCCAACAAAGTAATTTTAAACCTAGCTTCTATAGGAATTAGGAAACTCTCCTTTGAAAGGAGTGCGTCGGCGACGTGGATGCGTGAACAACACGACGGCGCTACGTCGCTCTCGTGAACTACGGCAGAAGAGCGGGTGCGCAAAGCTTGATGCTCTTAAGATGAAGAATTAGAGCTTGGAGAGCAAGAGAGACACAAAATGGTTTGAAAGTGTATTGCAAGGTGTGTCTTGTGTATCTTGGGTGTGTGTTGGTGTGTCAAAGGCTCCCCTCTATTTATAGAGCCCTTAGGAAGGCTTTGGAAGGCTTAGAAAAGCTTCCATAGCCGTTGGGTGCAAAGCCCAAGTGAATCAGCCCGAAATCAGGAACAATCATTGTTCTGACAGGCTTATCAGACGTCTAATTCTAGCATCAGACGTCTGGAAGATCACTTTAAGACGTCTGATTTCAAGGTCAGACGTTTGATTTTGGGCGGGTCTCTTCCTGACTTGAATCAGATCTAAACAGGGTTCTTGTGCAAGTCCATCAGACGACATATAGGACGTCTGCCACTATGTCTGAAACCTACTTTTTCTGTGGGAATGGATTTCCAAACGTTGCAACGGCTAGAAAATCTCTGAGAAGAGATTTTGGGTCAGCCGAGACAAAATGGTCAATTATCAGACGTCTGTAAAGTCCTATGGACGTCTGATAAGGCTCTAACGGTCACATTCTTGACTGTTCGCTAAGCTAGCCAACGGTCCACTAATTGGACGTCTGGCAAAGTCATCAGACGTCTACTAAGACGTCTAGTCTAAGGTCTGGACGTCTGATTTCATCAGACAGAACTAACTATGTCCAGCCTAATAGTTATCAGACGTCTGAATCAACAGTCAGACGTCTTAAGACACTTCATCAGATGTCTGATTTGGGAATTAGACGTCTGGAAACTCTGTTTGAACCCTATATTGGTTTTCTAAGTATTATACAGAAAACCTAAGTATCCTAGGGTTGTGCAGGTGTTCCTAGGACTACTGTTAGGGTACTTTGAGGCTCTTTAACATAATGTTCTAAGGAAATAAAAAGAGCAAACAAAATAAAGATAAAAGTACATGAAAGGATTAAACAAAATTCTATCCTATTCTTCTTGTCCTTTCATCTTCAATCTAGCGCTCCTCGCGAATCTCCTTTGTTCTCCATCAAGCTCCTCCAATCCGTCCTGGATGCGAGCTCGAATTTCGTCTAAACACGTCTACATTTGCAATTGACCTGAAATCTAAGACTCCAAGTGCAAATGTTAAATAACACGTGTTTTGTTATCATCAAAACAAATGATCGTGGTGCTCTAGCACCAACATCTTGCGCCCTTCGCAAGCTCACATCCCACCGTTTGCCCTAATCACGCCTAAACCCACCTCACGGTGCTCTGATTCACGCCCTTAGCTACTTAAGCAACTACCCAGCCACTCGTGCGCACCATCGAGCTCCCTCCACCCTGAGTCGATCCCGTCATCCACTTCTCCAGCTCCTCTTCCTCCTTCATCGGCCGCCGGTGATAGGGGCAGCATCTCTTCCTCAATTTCGTCGTTGTAGTGACCAACTATAACCTAGGGACCTCATTCCTCGCTGGAAATCCTTACATCCCCATTCGTCGCCGCAGCAACTCACTGTGGATCCAGGGACCTCATTCTTCTGAGTAGTTAGATTTATTGCTTTCATAGTTAGGATTACTACTTTCTAGATAGTGTTTACTGCTTTCTAGATTAGTTAGGAATAAATTAGACACCAAGTTCAGTGATGGATTGGTTTAGATTAGTTTAGAGTGCTTTCTCTCTCAGTGATCAATTTAGATTAGAGAGGTGACTTCTCGCTTTCACGTTGACCCACTGATCAGGCATCAAATCATATCTAATGCCCTTGAGCATTTAGATCTGATTTCAGCGCCCAATTTCATTTGAGGGTCATCTCACTCATAGCACTTGTTCACAATGACCCTCTAATGGTTTTGAACAAAATAACGCAATGGTTTTGAGAGATTTGAAGGTTTGGGATTCACTTTTAATGAATTTTGGTGATCGATTTGATTTCTTTTCTTCACGCTGTCCATGGCGTAAGATAGGGATTAGATTGTAGTATATTTTATCTTCGAGCTTCAATCTGGCTTTGAATGATTCCTAGACCTATCAAACAACTTTTGAAACACTTTTGGACTGAGTTTTAATGGTTTTGAACCCTAATTTGCATCCTCATCTTACATTGACTATAATGTAAGATTAGCATATTAGGATTTCAAGGACTTTTTGGGGAGATTGATCTGAATTCCTTTTGATTTTCAAGTATTGGAAGAGTTTTGAGACCGGTTTCATGAGATTGATGGGGTATTTGATGAGGATTTTAACTCGAAATTGAGTTTGAATGGATTTTCAGATTGATCATATTTTCAAATGATTGCTTGAATATGTGATTTTAGTGTTAAAATCTCCCACATCAGTACATAAAAGTTTCTCAGCAACTACATTATTTAGGATTAATTTCTGATTTCAAGTAATTGGATTTGAGAGTGATTTCAATAAGGTTTCATTGCCTAATTCAATCTTTTCCTTTCATGCTGTCCATGGTGTGAAAGAAAGATTAAATTAGAGATCCTCTTATTTTCTGAGCTCTGATTTGAATTTGGATAAGTTTTAAGTCTATCACAAAGAATTTGCAACATTTGAGAATGAAGTTTTTATATTTCAAAAGGCTAATTTGATCTTCACCTTCACACTATCTATAGTGTAAGATGAAGATCAGAATAAGATTTCTAATGTCTTGAGACTTTTGATCAGATTCAATTGGTTTGGTTTTGCAGATCACAGCAGTAGCAGCAGCTACTGATGTTTTGACAGACAGCTAAATTAAGTCGTCTGACCTGTTGTGACATCGTTTGAGCTATGTCTGCAGCAACTATTAGCTGCTGAATTTAATCTGAAATGAACTAAGGCAACCTCAGTTGCTAGCGATGGCTATATTGGAAGGCTTTAGTCAGGTTTAAGCTGAATTTTTGAAGGAGTGTGAATTGATTTGAGAGTCTTTGTGAGTTGGCACAGTTGTGAACGGTTAAGACTTCATAGAACAATCATTCATGTACTGTTATAACCTAAAATATGATTTGAATGACTTAATTCCATGCTTTTAAATCCATTGTCAGCATATTCATGTAATCAACTGTTCAATATGAAATTTGAGTGAAATTCAAGGTGAAATTCATGTTTAAATGATCATATACTTTCCATGTGATGTGCTGAATTTATTGAAGTGTTTTAACTAAATACGCCCGCCATTTTTACCTCTTTTAGGTCCTAGGTTTTCACTTCCAACACCCTTTAAGGCCTAAATTGTGCTTAGCTTGTAAATAAATAAAAATAATAAAAAAATCATAAAGAAATAAAATAAAGATGTCTTCAATAGGATTAGATATTTTTCTAAGTGTGTGTCAAGTTTCAAAATATTCTGAACCTTTGGCTTGATAGAACATACTAGTCAACGGTTTAGTCTACTTTGGAATTTAATAAAAGACCAAACTTGAAAAAATACTAAAAACAACAAAAATAATTCTCTTTCTCTCCCTCTTCTAACTCTTTCTCTCTCATCCCTTACCTTGCCTAAATTTATAAAAACTATAAAAATCAGAAAAACCCTAAAAATACCCTATATACTATGTATATACTTGTAAATATTAATTAACCTAAGTTATACATATATAATGTATAATATGTATATAATGTGTATATATAACTTATATCTGTATTCTATATATTAAATTAAGTATTTAGAGTGATTATTATATATATAACTTTATTGTATTATTAGATATTAATTTATATAAACTAAATGTATATAAATTTAAGTAATTATATAAACATTTTTATATGTACATAATTGTACCTAATATTGTACATACATATTTAATTATGTATTATCTACTGTATAATACCTGTAAGTTAATTTAATTAAGTAATTGCAGTAAAGAATTAAGTTATTAGGTTAATTAAATAATTTATTAACTTAAAATAAAATAAATTAGTAATTTAAGTTAATATTGAGATAATTTATAATGTATACTTGTATAATATTACATTAACTATTTTCAACTTATTTATACTGTATTTAAAGTGTACTATAGTATTTATAGATTATTTATATGTAAAACTATCTAAAACATGTATTTAAATATACATAAATTAAAATAAATTTCATAAAATACAATCAAAATGTATAATAAATAATTTATTATGTATATCAACTCTGTATAAAGTCAATTTGATGATTAAGCTATTAATTTATATTTTAATTAAGTAATTAACCTCTAATTTAATGTGTATAATCAGCCAACTTCAATTAATTTAATTATATATCTAAATAATTTATTTCCTTAAATTAACTATACCATTATATAGCCCTATATAAGGGCTTTTTGAAAAATATAATTTATCTTAAAATTGGATTTAATTTGGGTCCTCAAATTGATGGCTAAACCCTTAAATTCCGTAAAATGTCGCTGTGTTGCATAGTGCCTGATAGGTGCTAAACAAAGCGCCACATTGGAAGTTGAAGGCACATGATGTGCTCTGGACGTGTTTGTATAAATCGGTCGTTGTAGCTTGCATTTGCTACGTCGATTTTAAATAAAGAAACAGACGTGAGTCCGAGTGTCGAACACAGGGAGGCGTGAAATCGGGTTTTTCTATCACTTGGTTGTCACGGAAATGGCGTGTTTTGCTTGTGAGAAAACACAGGAGAAAAACAAGTAAGAGAGAGAGAGAGTTGGGTTAGAGTTCTTTTTAGCACAACATTCATGTAAATCAGGATGAGAAAAACTCAAGAAAAAGCGAGACAATAACTAGATAAGGAACATCATCATTTAACATGCAACTTCAATTTTATAATTACAATACTAAATAAATGCTTAAGCACAAGTAAAGTAAAGCTAAGCTAGAGAGAGAGAGAAAGAGAAGACGGCGAGGCGGCCACGGCGGTGGAGGAGGGCTTTGTCGGTGGCTTGTCGACTCCAGCTATCACAAAAAGGTGCTAAGGATGGCTAGGAGTAGGATAGAAGGCTTGTAAGTGTAATGAATGCTTTACATGGGTAGCTGGAAGGGGTTTATATAGGAAGAAGGGATTTCTAATTTAAGTAGGGGGCTTTAGCGATGTCCGGGACGTCGCTAAAACCCTTCCCAAAACGTCGGTGAAGGCCCCTGCCCGCCGGTCTTCCATGCTCGCCGTGCTTCCTCTCCTCTGTGATCCTGTGCATCTACTGTGGACTGTTTGATCCTCGATCAACGGTCCAAATCGCGCCTCAAGTGTGAGTGAGATCGGGCATCATTGACCGGCGTAGGTGCGCGCGTGGAAGCATCGACGGTTGAGGAGGTGCCGCATAGCGCTATCGAGACCGTCCGCGCGTTGATCCACGGCCTTAATCACCAGCGCCTGCGTGAGACATTAATTTGACAGCGCGTGGGGTTTCGAATGCTCGCCGTTCCCTTTGCGGACGAGGCGCAGCCAGCTACGCTGCGCCTGCGAATGGTCGCGGGCACTGCGAGCTGGAGCGGAGCTGGTGGCCATTGGATAGGAATTCGACGGTTGCGATCTGCAGATGATGGAGATGTGCGGGTGAAGGAGGCGCTGTAAGAGCTGTTCCCAGCCGTTCGATCGAAGATTGAAAGGCTGAGATTCATCCTGCGGGTGAAGGAAGAGGCAGGGCAGTTGCTGTGGTGCACCGATCTTGCACCACATGGCACGCTATGGACTGTTGATCATCAGAGCAACGGTCAAGACTTGTTGGGCCAATTACGAGAGCTCCGGATGTTGGATTTGGTCGATTTTGAGTCCGTTGGACTCTGTTCATTGTTCTGAATCCATCCGTATGATCCGATTACTCATCTAAAGCCTATTTTGACATGAACTTGTGCAAATGGCCATTAATACTGGTTTATAAGCAATCTTAACATGCGATGCATGTAATGCTCCCATGCCCATTTATGATGTGCTATTTGTGCATATTATCTTTAAGATAAACCTCGATTGGAAGAATTATTACCCCAAAATATAATGTTATCATACCCCCATGCTTACTCTTTGCTAGTCCCTAGCAAGGTTCATCCTAGTTATTATTCTCAATCAGAATTCAGGAATTGATTACTTAGACATTTTGTTGCTTGTCAATAGGAGGAAATATACTAAGATCCTGATCTAGAGAGACTAAACAGTACATGGGTATCTGCCAAAATGTGAATCGCTCAAATCCTTGCTTTAAGGCATACATATATTTTTTTCTTTTTCATCTTTTCTCATTTTTTTGGATTTCTGGAGTTGAAAGTGTGTTGATAACTTTTTACGGCTACCTAACCCACCCAAAACTCGAAAAAGACTCTAAGTGCTAAGCATCTTGGTGTGAAGATTGTGATAGACTCACTCAATGGTAATTCAGACAGACTTCGGGTTTCTACGCCTCTAGGTGACCAGAAAAGGAAGTGTTTGCCTGAAGGTGTATATGTTTGATCGGTATCTTTCTCCCTACTTTTATTTTATTTGGGGTCAACACAAGGGTGTTTCCACTGTATATCTCCCCGGATTGCTCTACTTCCCAGCTTCTTCCTTAAATGTTTTGGATCTTTTTGTGCATTTAGTGAGCTGGGCTCTAGACAACCAGCCAATGGGCTGTTATCCACGACCACTTGCTAGCCATACTCGTGTGGTGAAGTGTGGCTTATTTTGTTCTTTTTTTCTTCTTTTCTAATTTTTTTTTTTTAATAGGTGATTTTCCTGATCTTAAATTTATCTAGAGGCAATAAGAGGAAAGTGGTCCTGTGGTTGGTCTCTGGATAACCGGTCAATGGGCTGTTACCCACGACCACTTGCCAGCCATACCAACCTAGAAGGTTCATTAGCTACCCAATTTCTGTCAGAATCTCCAAGGAGTGAGTCGGTGCAAAAATGTGTGGAGATGCTTAGACTAAAAGTCCATTTGAGTTAGAGGGCAGGTTGATAAGTCGTATACTTATCACCTTATTTTGTTGGTAGATTAAAATAAATTAAGGTTGCGAGGATTCGAAGCTAATTCCATATTTTAACGGACACTAGGGCTAATTAAGTCTGAAAGCCTGAAAAGTCTAAGTGTTCAGGTTCTTTTCATATTATTTCCCACTGTTGTCAAGTTCCTAATGCCTAAGTTTTTCTTCCTAAATTCATCATCATTTTCTTTTTTTAAATTTTATTCAGACTGATAAAATGAACTCAAAACATGCAAATTAATACCCTCCCATGCTTAAGTTGGACAATGTCCTCATTGATAAATAAATTGATGCAACGGGGGTGTAGAAAGCAATCACCTGAGTGATGCAGTATACCTGATCAATCTGAATCTTCTGGGTTGCCTCCCAGGAAGCACTGAGCTTAACGCCTTCGGCTGGGCGATGCTTCGTATCAACCCTCAATGAGGGTGACAACCTCCTTTGGGGGAACCTGGGCAAGGAAGTGCTTCACTCTCTGACCGTTTACCGTGAAAGTGTGCCTAGTGTTCGGATTTGCGATTTCAACTGCCCCATTGAAAAAGGGTTTGATCACCCGATACGGTCCTGTTCACTTGGATCTGAGCTTCCTGGGAAAGAGTTTGAGTCGAGCATCAAAAAGCCAGACTTGCTGATTGGGCTCGAAGGTCTTTCTATGGATTAGTTGGTCGTGGACGGCTTTCATCTTTTCCTTGTAAAGTCGATTATTCTCAAAGGTGTCCCGACGAATTTCCTCGAGCTCGGAGAGTTGGAGAGTTCTCTATGCACCGGCTAACTGAGAATCCATGTTACATTGCTTAATGGTCCAGTAAGCTTGGTGTTCCAACTCGACAGGAAGGTGGAAAGCTTTGGCAAAGACCAAGCGATAAGGCGAGATGCCTATCGGGGTCTTGAAAGCGATCCTGTTTGCCCACAGGGCATCATCCAGTCGTGTGGACCAATCCTTCCTGTCAAGTCTCACAATCTTTTGCAGAATATTCTTGATCTGTCTGTTTGAGACCTCAGTCTGCCCATTGGTTTGCGGATGATACGGGGTGGCAATGCGGTGAGTAACCCCGTATTTTCTGAGGAGGGCACGGAACTAGGTGTGGATAAAGTGACTTCCACCATCACTAATCATGGCTTTCGGTATTCCAAACCGAGAAAAGATGTTCTACTTAACAAAGTCCATGACAGCCTTACGATCGCAACTACGGGTGGCGACGGCTTCAATCCATTTGAAGACAGTCTACAGAGACTAAGATGTACTCAAAGCTGTTGGATGGTGGAAAGGGGCTCATAAAATCAATACCCCAAACGTCGAAGATCTCGACGATCAAAATGGGCTGGAGGGGCATCATGTCTTTTTTGGTCATGGTTCCCAAAGTCTGGTAGCGAGAGCAAGTCTTAGCAAAGTTGTGTGCATCCTTGAATAAGGAAGGCCAGTAAAATCCGGACTGCAAAACCTTGACAACTGTCTTCTTCCCCGAAAAGTGGCAACCACAAGCTTGGTCATGACAAAAGGATAGCACACTTTGAGCTTCTTCCTCCGGAATACACCTCCTGATAATTTGGTTGACACAGAGGAGAAACAACATGGGATCATCCCAGAAATAATGTTTGGCTTCAGCCAAGAACTTATCCTGTTGCTATCTAGACCAATAGTGCAGGGTCAGTCCTATTACTAGATAGTTGACGAAGTTGGCATACCAAGGTAGTTTTCTTTCATGCACAGCCAGAATTTGTTCATCAGGAAAGGTATCAGTCAAGGGCAAGGAGGGCCCAATATGGTCCGAGTGGGAGTCTGGACAAGTGATTGGCCGCGACATTCTTGGACCCGGCTTTGTCATGAATTTCCAGGTCAAATTCTCGCAAGAGCAGGATCCATCTGATGAGCCTGGGTTTCACATCCTTTTTGGCCAACAAATGCCGGATGGTCGAGTGGTCCGTATAGATGGTCACGTGGGATCCCAGAAGGTAAGATCGGAACTTTTCGAGTCTAAAAACTACGGCGAGCAATTCTTTTTCTGTGACCGTATAATTCTGTTGGGCCTCGTCTAATGTCTTGCTTGCGTAGTAGATCACCACGAATTTCTTGTCTTGTCTCTATCCCAGGACTGCACCGATGGCAAAGTCTGATGCATCACACATGATCTCAAAATCCTGGGACCAGTCTTGGGCTGTAACACAGGTGCGGTGGAGACTGATTCCTTGAGAGTGTGGTAAGCCTAGATGCAATCAGGTGTCATGTGGAAGAGAGCTTCATTGGACAGAAGGCCGGTCAAGGGTTTCGAGAGCTTGGAGAAGTCCTTAATGAACCTTCTATAGAAGCCAACATGTCCAAGGAACGAGCGGATTTGCTGGATCAAGCTAGGTAGGGGAAGTTTGGAAATCAAATCAACTTTAGCTCGATCCACCTTAATGCCCGTATGTGATACGATGTGGTCGAGGACAATTTCTTCTTGAATCATGAAATGGCTCTTTTCCTAGTGATGTAAGCATGTTTACATTGCATAAGATGACTATTTATGCATGTTCTTAAGCATAGAATTGCATTGCATACTATAAATATTGCATAACATGCATCATCTTGCATTTAGATTAGTTTGAATAAAATGGAGGTTAATTGTCTCCTTTTATGTTCAGGGACAGAGCAAAATTTTTATCGGGGTCTCGGATCAAAGATCCAACCTTATAGATGTGATCAAGGTGACGATTGGAGTTCAACGACTCCAAGATCGCCCTAATCAGACATCTGTAGCATTAGATAAAGATTGGGGAACCCTAGAAGATCAAGGGCCAAGATGGTGTGAATCCCACTTCAAACGACAAATCCGTCCACACAGATGAATTCGGATCGACGATCGCAGTCTAACGGCATGAAAATCGACTCAATTCGACAACCGTGGCACCATCTACATCATCCAGAAGATGGATGGCCAAGATGGCACCACGTGGCACCATCTCGGCCGCCCAATCATCCGCATGCACCCGCTGAAGGCATCCGCATCGACATTTCCCCGTCGTTAGATCAAGATCCAACGGCTAAACCCATTCGCTAGCATAGAGCAGTGGGAGAGAGCGCTTAAGCGAGGCGCGGATGTGCATTCGAATCACAGGAAGCAGGAGCGGGCGAGCGGGTGTGGCGGCCGTCTGATTGCAATCGAGCGGTCGTGAGCGCTCAATAGCACCCACGCACTATCGCACGCCCGCACCTCACGCGAGATCACATGCGGGCATTTGCGTAGAGGAGGCTAGCGGAGAGGCGAGTTATCAGACGGCTAAGATCGGCAGAACGTGAGAAGGCGTTGCACGTAAAGGAGGCCTGCCCACCCCATTACGCCCATGATGAGGCTTTAGCGACGGTTTTATCCGTCACTAAAGACCCCTTATTTAATGTTTTCATATTTAAATGACCAAATTGCCCTCACTCCTTGCAACTATAAAAGAAGACCCCCTCCACACGAAATTATCATCCCTTCCTTCTCTTCTCTCCCTCTCCAAAGCTCAAGAGAAGCTTGTCCCACACCCGGGATGCTTCTTGCGAGATAAAGTCAAATTTTCGTCCTCCTTTCGGAAGCGGATCCCACGACGACGGCAACGTGCTGCCCCCTTGCCGTTCTTCCCGCTTCGTCCTCCTTCGTCCTACTCCATTCCCCGTCTTCCAGGTGTCATCCCATCTGGCTCGTCCTCCAAGTGACCGTCGAGGAGGATTTCTCTCTCCTTATTCTTTTTACTACTTTCTAGAGTAGATTTACTGCTTTCTAGAGTAGATTTACTGTTTTATAGTGTAATCATTTTTTCACTTTCTAGTGTAATGTTTAGTGAATGAGGGTCGACGTAGAGGTAGTGGTCGTGGCAGGAGCACAGGGAGTTGAGATGGAGAGGATTTAAGAGGTAGAGATACGAATGAGAGAGAGAAGGAATTGAGAGGGAGAGAGAGAATTGAGAGGGAAAGAGGAGTTGAGAGGGAGAGAGAGAATTGAGATGGGGTGGGAACGAGGGATGGGGAAAGGCCTCGTAGGATTAAATAAGGGGAAGTTGTTGGGTGTGGGATTGGGAGATTTGGTGGAGAAAAATCTGATGGAGTTGGAATTCGTTTGCATGGGAGTAGGTTTAAGGCTTACGTAGGTGAGGGGATAAGGGATTTTGGTGGTTGTTGGTTTTTAGGGAATTTTGAGGTGGAGAGATAAAAAAAATAGAGGATAAAATAATGTGGGATTTGGAAAGGTTACGTAGGTGGAAGGGTTTGGTGGAGGAGGTTTTATGTGGGTGGAGTATGGGATTAACGTACATAGGAAATGGTTGGGTGACGATTTATTTAGGGAATTATTTGGTGAGATTTTTTGTAGGACTTAGAATGGGTTTTTTTTTTGTGTAGGAAATTGGTTCAACCTCATCAAAATAATTTCTTTTTTCTGTAGAGTTCCAATCAATTTTAAATTTGGCGCCTGCACGTATAAAAAAAAATCAAAGAACAAGATATAATTAACAACAAAAATTATAATTATACCTCTAAAAATGCAATATTTATAAAATACTATAATGTGACTAATATAATATAATCTAATGTAATGTAAACTATTTTACTCTTAAACTAACAATAGTTAGGCATAAATTATGTATATAAATATGGATTTATCACACCTCCATGTCTATCTTTTACTAGTCCTCGAGTAAATGAAAGAATGCAAAATATATGATCCATGCTATTTACAACTTGGCCCCAAAAGGATTGATTCTTTTTTTTTCTTTATCAAAGGTTTAACAAAAGTTTTCTTCTTGTCTTCTTTCAAAAGTTTAGAGATCCAGACAACATGAGAATATAGTGATAGTAGCATAAGTAACTGAAATGACCATTTCCAAGGACCGTTCGGAATATCTCTGGAAAGTTAGGGGCATGAGCGAAAATTTTGACCCTTTAAGTTGAGTGTATGGGCTTTACTTGAAGAAGAGAGGATGGCGGGGAAGTTTCCACAATTTTTTCCCTCTCTCTCCTCTCCCTCACCACACTCACCCATGCACACACACATGCACACTTCCCCTTCCCCTCCAAACCCTAATCCCATCTATTTAAAACCCACCACCCTCTCCACCATCACACCCTCACCACCACCTCCTTCCACTATCTGCCGGTGAGCGCCGCTAGCCCCTTCTCGTCCCCTTGCAGCCATGAAGAGGAAGGAGAAGGGCGGAGGGTGGAGGAGCTGGAGAGATAATGTAACGACCCGATTCCCGAATTCCTACGAGACACGAGAATCGGACCGACTCGACTGATCCCAAGACCCAGTCGTCCAACGAGAAAGTAACCAAAAGAGAAGTAAAATAAACCACATTCACTATGTATATAACTAGCAGTAACAAAATACAGCAGTAAAGGAAAGAAATACTATAGTATACACCACCACAACAGTAGAGAATTAAACAGGTACATAAACATGAAGCTTACAACAAAAAGAGTACAGAGGTAACAGAAACTACTCACTACAGTGGAAAGAAAAGTACAGTAGGTACTACAAATAACACTACTAGGCTCTACTAGGCCCAGCGCCTTCTGCAGTCGCTGACTCTGGCTGCTCAACACCTGGTCCTGAAAAGGTAACAAGGGTGACACGTCATCGAAATGCTAAGTAGAGTGGCAACTAAAAGCTAAAAGAAGCAGTAGAGTGTACAGTAGCTGTTATATTTTTACTTTCTTTCCTTATATTTTTCCATTTATTCACTGTTGATTATTTCTCAAATCATTATCTTGATCTTGATTGTTCATCGTATGAACGATCTTGATTGTAGTCTTTATCGAAAAGTAGAAGTAACATATGGTGCTCTCCTTGCCGGCAGAGTCCCCCGTGGTGGTCCTACCCTCAGTCAACCACCCCAAGGTCACTGACAGATGTAACGGTGACTACGGCACGCGCGATAAACGCACGGGTAGCTATCCCACACTGGCACACGGTCAGTCGTTTCCGTTAACGGGTGCGCCCAAAGCACAGCACGGAACCAGTATAGGGCAGAGCCCTCTCAGTAATAGGTGCCCAGCCCCTCCACAGTAACCAAACAAGGGTCTTGCCCCTCCACAATCCGTGCACCCTCACCTGACTACCCTGGTTTGCCTAGTGGGCCTAACAAGTCGGTGTAGGAGAGCTAGCAGAATCCCGGGGCCTGTGGGGTAGCTAGTGCTCTCCCTACACTAGTAGCTCTCATTGGTACTGTGTACACGAAGGCCAAAAGTCGGTACAAAGTGGCCAGACCTAACCCCGAGTCCCTGGGGCGGTTAGCTCCGCTCTGCACTAAACAGGGGGAAGTCGCTCTCCTTGGTACTCCGTACTCAAGGGCCAGCTCACTTCCTTAATTCTATTCCATTCCCTTTCTAGGAGTTCTACTCCTAATTCCCCGTAAGGTTCATGCTCTTTTAACTCAGCCAATTTAGGTTTCACCGTTCCAGCTTTATATTCATATAAACCATGTTCTCAACCGTAATTATTCACTCATAAACAGGCAGCTGTTAACCAATTTACAGGCAGTTATCGTTTCCTTTCTACTTTTCCAAGACTGCAATATTTATATATTCAACTAGTTTTCCAGTCCTAGGATTTATGTCGTACCCTAGGATCTATCATTCAATCTAGTTTTCCAGTCCTAGGATTCATGCAATACCCTAAGATCTAACATTTAATCTAATTTTTCAGCCCTAGGATTCATGCAATGCCCTAGACCCTATTAACTATTTCACAATTTCATAATTTTCGATAAATAATTGGAAAGGCCACTCTACCCGCGAAATCGGGAGTACTGGGGGCATGGTTGGCAATCCCGCGCGCCTCCGCAACCCCCAGAGCCGCAACGGAACGGGGTCCTAACACAAGGATCAACACAAGGAGTTTCTCAGAACAGTATACAATTACTGTAAATAGGTAGAGGAAATAAATATGGAAAGAACGCAACTTGAAAGACGGAAAACGGACTCCGAACGGACCCTAAACGGGTCAAAAATGATGAATCTGCCCAAAATCAGACATCTGGAACTTCTTCCAGACGTCTTAAAAGGTCGATCAAGTCATACCTTGGTATGCGCAGTCCTTTAGACGTCCAGAAGCCCATTGGATCGTCTGGACTTAGTTTCCAGACGTCCGATTGTCACCCCGGACGTTTAGAGGTCTTCTCCGTCGTCTGGTACTGTGGCCAGACGTCTGATCCGTGTGGGATGGCAAGCCCTCGCGCCCTCCCAAATAGAACCTGCGCACACACACACCCGCTCTCATCACGAAGAGGCACAGAAGAACGCGGCGGACTGCTGCATGGCCGTACATGTGTAAAAAGGAGAAGATAGGAAAATATTGTACCTGTCAGACGTCTGGACCTTCCTCCAGACGTCTTCTGCGTCGTCTGGACATAAGTCCAGACGTCTGATTCTGGGAAATTTTCCCAGAATCAGGACCCTTTTCGCTCTTCGCCCGCGATGCACGGCCACGCCGCGCTGCGCCCGCCTGCTGCCTGAGCTGCAGCAGCTCCTCCGCGACACCCCACGCTTGCTGCTCTCCCACCGGCCGGCTCTAGCTGCCCCGGCAGCACCTTCACGGTCGAGCTTTCTTCTTCCTCTCGCAACAACTCCTTCCCACACGCTTGCTGCAGCCGCTGCTGCAGCACTCGCTCGCTCGCTCGCAGGGAGAAGGAGAAGACGAAGGCGGTGGAGTGAGGGTGAGGGGAGCGTTATTTGAAGGCAGCGAGGGGAGAGAGAGAAAAGAAGCGGCGTCTTCTGCAGGGAGGGAGAGAAAAAGAGAAGAACGAAGGTGGCAGGTTCAGTCTGCACGCGCACGCACGCAAACGCGAACCCGTACGTCGAAAAAATTTAATACCAGACGTCTGGGAAGGGTTCCAGACGTCTGGGCCACTTCCCAGATGTCTTAAACTACATCTGATTCCCATGTTCGTAACAGATAAAGAGAGCGAGGGAGAGAGAGAGAGTGAGGGCATGGGAGAGAAGAGAGAGCTCGGGGGGGCTCGAGAGTGAAATTCCGTACCAGGAGGGGGAGACGTAATAATTGCGGAAATAAATGTAAACAATCTCACAAAATAGACAATCACACAAGTACACAAGTATTTTTAGGTGGAAACCCAAACCGGGTGAAAACCACTACCTAACCCTCTCGAGTTAGGATTTTCCGATCAACCAAGTTGATCAAAATCCACTAAACGAATCACTTTAAACGAGGGTGATTCAACCTCAAATACAACCACACTACAAGTGCGAGGGTAGCGTTCCTCAACCCCTTCTCTTCACGAGAAGGATTTTGTCCCTCGAAGGAGACGGGAATTCGCAAAGCGAATACCCAACCAAATAACAAAGATAAAAGAACAATAATCCTATAGAGCCAACAAAGTAATTTTAAACCTAGCTTCTATAGGAATTAGGAAACTCCCCTTTGAAAGGAGTGCATTGGCGACGCGGATGCGTGAACAACACGACGGCGCTACGTCGCTCTCGTGAACTACGACGGGAGAGCGGGTGCGCAAAGCTTGATGCTCTCAAGATGTAGAACTAGAGCTTAGAGAGCAAGAGAGACACAAAATGGTTTGAAAGTGTATTGCAAGGTGTGTGTTTGTGTTGCAAAGGTTCCCCTCTATTTATAGAGGCCTTAGGAAGGCTTTGGAAGGCTTAGGAAAGGTTCCATAGCCGTTGGGTACAAAGCCCAAGAGAATCAGCCCGAAATCAGGAACAATCATTGCATCGACAGGCTTATCAGACGTCTAATTTTGGCATCAGACGTCTGGAAGACCACTTTAAGACGTCTGAAAATAATGTCAGACGTCTGATTTTGGGCGGGCCTCTTCCTGACTTGGATCAGATCTAAACAGGGTTCTAGCGCAAGTCCATCAGACGACATACAGGACGTCTGGCACTATGTCTGGACATCTGGAAACCTACTTTTTCGTGGGAATGGATTTCCAAGAAAGTGCAACGGCTAGGAAATCTCTGAGAAGAGATTTTGGGTCAGCCGAGGCAAAACGGTCATTTATCAGACGTCTGGAAAGGCCTAAGGACGTCTGATAAGGCTCTAACGGTCATATCCTTGTGTGTTTATTAAGCCAGCCAATGGTCCACTAATTGGACGTCTGGCAAAGTCATCAGACGTCTCCTAAGACGTCTGGTCTAAGGTCTGGACATCTGATTTCATCAGACAGAACAAACTATGTCCAGCCTAAATGTTATCAGACGTCTGAATCAACAGTCAAACGTCTTAAAACACTTTATCAGACGTCTGATTTGGGAATTAGACGTCTGAAAATTCTGTTTGAACCCTACATTGGTTTTCTATGTTCTCTACAGAAAACCTAAGTATCCTAGGGTTGTGCCGGTGTTCCTAGGACTACTGTTAGGGTACTTTGAGGCTCTTTAACATAAATCTAGGTAAAAAATAAAGAGCAACAAAATAACGATAAAAGTACATGAAAGGAATAAAATGGAATTCTATCCTATTCTTCTTGTCCTTCCATCTTCAATCTATCACTCCTCGCTGTTCTCCATCAAGCTCCTCCAATCCGTCCTGGATGCGAGCTCGAATTCCGTCGACATTTGCAATTGACCTGAAATCTAAGACTCCAAGAGCAAATGTTAAATAACACGTGTTTTGTTATCATCAAAATAAATGATCGTGGTGTTCTAGCACCAACAATCTCCCCCTTTTTGATGATGACAAAATCATAAATAATAATGCAAAAAATCCTCCCCCTTTTTGACATTATCAAAAAGGTTTAATTGATTTTACATTTCCTATAACTCTCCCTTAAAACATGCTCTTCTATAAATTTCTTTTGACAAAGGTAATGTCCTCCCCCTTTCTTATAACAAGATAGCTATTATTTTTCTCCCCCTTTCTAAAGGAAATTTAGCTACCTTATATCTCCCCCTTAAAAATTGACAATTAGCTTATAATTTTTTGCTCCCCCTATCTAAATGCTTATGATAAAAGGATAGGGTAAAGGGTTTTACCTCACCTACCATGGCCAATAAAATGGCCCGAATGGTGGTGGTGGATGCCACATCGGATGGGGCTCCCATCCATAGCTTGGAGGCCTGGGCATTGGCGTCGGTCTCCAATCTGGTGGTCGACGTGCGACGGGTCCATCGTTTGTTCGCGGTCTCGTCGGTCTTCTTGTTCTCCTCCTTGGTCTACTCCTTGGTTCTCCCAACTTGAGTTGACCAGCTTTGAGTTTGTAGGTTCAATCCTTTGTGTTGTAGTCATCTCTGAAACCTACAAAACAAGATTCCAAATTTTTCTTCGGTATCCAAGTGAGCTTGGATCCGGATCTGTTAGCGGGTCTCCTTGACGGAGATCCTTTCTCAACCTTAGGGCTATAAAAATTATCTACTTTATTGACTAATTTGTTGGAGTTTTCCCTAAGACATGCGATTTCTTTTTCTATAATATCCATCTTAGTCTTTAAATCAGAAATTTCTATTTTTAGACTAACATTTTCCTCAATCAATTTATTATTTTCATTAATGAGGTTATGATTTTCTAATAATAGGTTATCATTTTTAGGACAAGCTTCTAGATCCTTAAGTTTTATTTCTAACCTATTATTTTCAGATTTAAGAAAACTAAGATTCTTTTTCATTCTTTTGTTTTCTATTTTTAGTGATTTACTAAGCTCATACAACTCATTAAAAGCATCTTGTAAATCCGAGTTTACCTCATTGTCGTTGTCGTCGCTGTCATTATCTGTGATGGCCATGAATCCAAGGCATGCGATTTCCTTCTTCTCGAGATCTTCTTCCGAGCTCGTCTCCTCATGAGTGCCTTCCAACCTCCTCCATATCTCGTGGGCGGTGGTGCACTCTTGGATTCGTTCGAATTCCTTCGGACTCAATGCGCAATACAAGGCATTCATTGCCTTTGCGTTGAGGTTGAGATTCCGAACCTGATCTTATGAGTAACCTTTTGCGAGTTTCTTGGGAATTACAAATGCGGATTAACATTTTTCCCACACCCAGAAGTCGTAGGCCTGCAACCACATAGTCATACGATTTTTCCAATAAACGAAATCTATACCTGCAAAGTAAGGTGGTCGCGAGGTATCGTGTCCTTCGGTGCACACGAACGCTTTTCCCTCCATATCTAGATCCTCGCCGGTTTGTAACGCCGATAACGCGAGACCTGCTCTGATACCAACTGAAATTCCCTACCAGGAGGGGGTGACGTAATAATTGCGGAAATAAATATAAACAATCTCACAAAATAGACAATCACACAAGTACACAAGTATTTTTTAGGTGGAAACCCAAATCGGGTGAAAACCACCACCTAACCCTCTCGAGTTAGGATTTTCCGATCAACCAAGTTGATTAAAATCCACTAAACGAATTACTTTAAACGAGGGTGATTCAACCTCAAATACAACCACGCTACAAGTGCGAGGGTAGCGTTCCTCAACCCCTTCTCTTCACGAGAAGGATTTTGTCCCTCGAAGGAGACGAAAATTCGCAAAGCGAATACCCAACCAAATAACAAAGATAAAAGAACAATAATCCTATAGAGCCAACAAAGTAATTTTAAACCTAGCTTCTATAGGAATTAGGAAACTCCCTTTTGAAAGGAGTGCGTCAGCGACGCGAATGCGTGAACAACATGACAGCGCTACGTTGCTCTCGTGAACTACGGCGGGAGAGCGGGTGCGCAAAGCTTGATGCTCTCAAGATGTAGAACTAGAGCTTAGAGAGCAAGAGAGACACAAAATGGTTTGAAAGTGTATTGCAAGGTGTGTGTTTATGTTGCAAAGGTTCCCCTCTATTTATAGAGGCCTTAGGAAGGCTTTGGAAGGCTTAGGAAAGGTTCCATAGCCGTTGGGTACAAAGCCCAAGAGAATCAGCCCGAAATCAGGAACAATCATTGCACTGACAGGCTTATCAGATGTCTAATTTTGGCATCAGACGTCTGGAAGACCACTTTAAGACGTCTGAAAATAATGTGAGACATCTGATTTTGGGCGGGTCTCTTCCTGACTTGGATCAGATCTAAACAGGGTTCTAGCGCAAGTCCATCAGACGACATACAGGACGTCTGGCACTATGTCTGGACATCTGGAGACCTACTTTTTCGTGGGAATGGATTTCCAAGAAAGTGCAACGGCTAGGAAATCTCTGAGAAGAGATTTTGGGTCAGCCGAGGCAAAACGGTCATTTATCAGACGTCTGGAAAGGCCTAAGGACGTCTGATAAGGCTCTAACGGTCATATCCTTGTGTGTTTATTAAGCCAGCCAATGATCCACTAATTGGACGTCTGGCAAAGTCATCAGACGTCTCCTAAGACGTCTGGTCTAAGGTCTGGACGTCTGATTTCATCAGACAGAACTAACTATGTCCAGCCTAAATGTTATCAGACGTCTGAATCAACAGTCAGACGTCTTAAAACACTTTATCAGACGTCTGGAAATTCTGTTTGAACCCTACATTGGTTTTCTATGTTCTCTACAGAAAATCCAAGTATCCTAGGGTTGTGCTGGTGTTCCTAGGATTACTGTTAGGGTACTTATGGCTCTTTAACATGAATCTAAGTAAAAAATAAAGAGCAACAAAATAACGACAAAAGTACATGAAAGGAATAAAATGGAATTCTATCCTATTCTTCTTGTCCTTCCATCTTCAATCTATCGCTCCTCGCTGTTCTCCATCAAGCTCCTCCAATCCGTCCTGGATGCAAGCTCGAATTCCGTCTACATTTGCAATTGGCCTGAAATCTAAGACTCCAAGAGCAAATGTTAAATAACACGTGTTTTGTTATCATCAAAATAAATGATCGTGGTGTTCTAGCACCAACAGAGAGTGCACAGCAGGAGGAGCTCGAGCAAGAGAGCTCATGCATGCGGAACGCCCTTGCTGCGGGTGCAGCAGCGAGCGCCCCGAGTTGCAAAGGGAGGAGCCGCAGTTGGAGGAGGTGTAGGAGCCATGGGAGCTTGGAGGAGTTTGTGCGGGAGGAGATGAGGACGCGCAAGAGGAGGAGCTCATGGAGAAGAGCTTCTCGACCTCCTGCAACCGTTGGAGCAGTTGCTGCTGCGCTACGAGTGGAGCTCGGGAGAAGCAGGACGCCGCGAAGGAGTTCTGCGTATTAGATTTTTCTAGTATCAAATGTCTGGAGCATCTGTCAGACGTCTGGAGCAGCAGCGGACATTCGGAGCTGAAGCCGAAAGTTTAAAAATACGTAGCATGCCGAGGTATGCGTCCTGTACGCGCATGCATGCACGTACGTGAGGTACGTTAGTGCTGTGTGTCATCATTTTAAGATTTGGAACGCATGCACAAGTACATGTCTTGGAAAGGTGCGCAAGCATGCTCTTCGAGGTGCTTTAGGACGTCTGGACGTCTCCACACACGTCTGATAAACCTATCAAATGTCCGGGCTCACTGACAGACGTCTGGAAAGACCTAGGATGACTGTAAAAGGGTTCTAAACATCTGCCAGCAATGCAGGAAAGCAAGGTGAGGTTTTGAGGTCATTTAAGACGTTTAGGTCTAGTCCCAGAAGCCTGATTTTAGACAGTATGCACGTTTTTGACCCATTTAGGGCCCAAATGAAGTCAGATTTATGCAAACGAAATACCAGTGTTTTTCGCTCGAGTTTCTCTACGTGTTAGTGTCAATTATATACTATTTTGAACTTGTCTGATGTGACTTATTCACTGGTATAGGTCTCTAGCCAATAGCGTGTTCAAGGCCTGCGGAGACGACATGACCTGCAGTTCTAGCCCTAATTCCTCCCGTGTTCCCGGTAGGGTGGCTTACTTTAATATTAAGATTTAAATAAGTAAAGTGCATGCTTAGAATAACTTGATTGAATCCTAGGATGTGAAATGAACCCTAGGACAGAAGCAAATGAACATTGCTTGAGCTACATTGTTTACTCTGAGATGCATGTTAAATCCTAATTGCTAGCAAGTGTATAGATACTTGATTGATGCTTTCTCAGTTATTAAAACATGAGCTGCTTGTTATATAAATGAAATCTGGATGTGAACAATAAGATCTGAATGTTAAGAAACGAAATGAAAGAAATGCAAGCATGAACTCTAAGGGGAATTAGGAGAGGAATCTTGTAAGTAGATGGGAAGTGAGTTGGCCCTTGTATACATAGTATCAAGGAGGGAAATTGTCCCTTTAGTATAGAGGAGAGCTAGCAACCCCTTTGGGTTGAGACCCGGGATTAGGACTGGTCACTCTACACCGACTTCTGTTTGGCCCTCGTGTACGTGGTACCGAGGTGAGCTACTTAGTGTAGGGTGGGAGCTAGCTACCCCACGAGGCCTGAGGTTAGGACTAGCCACCCTACACCGACTCTTGTTAGGCCCATTGGTCAAATCGGGATAATCGGATGAGGGTACGTGGATTGTAGAGGAGCGAGACCCCTGTTCTGAGAGGACAAGGCCCTGTGTTGTTCCGTGCTGTACTTTTAGGCGTACCCACTAGCAGAAACGACTGACCGTGTGCCAATGCGGGGTAGCTACCCATGCGCTTATTGCGCATGCCATAGTCATTGCTACGTCGCGACCGTAACCTCGGGGTGGTTGACTGGGTGTAGGACTACCATGGGGGACTCTCTCGGCCAGGAGAGCACCACATGTACGTCCTACATCGCGGGAAAGACTGCAATCAAGATCGTTCTCTTAAGGGACAAACAAGATCAAGAAATGATCGAATTCCTAAAAGAATAAACAAATTAGAACTACTTAGTTGAACTAAATGGAATTGAATAATAAATTAGTTGCTTATCTCATGTTAATTGCATATAAATGACTTAACCACCACTCTACTCAGCATTAGCTGAACACATTTTTTATAACCTTATTCAGGTCAGGGAGCTGAGCAGCCAACACCACTGGCTACAGAGGGAGCTGAGCAGCCAACACCACTGGCTACAGAGGGAGCTGAGCCCAGTCGAGCCAAACCTTAGCTGTTGTTCCCTTTTGTTTCAGAGTTTTCTGTTGTTGTAGTGAGTACCTTGATTTATGTAATACTGGTTCAGTTACATTTCCGCTTTACTTTCCGTTGTTGTAGTTGTGATGGCATGTAATGTTCTGAGACATTTCATTCTGTTTCCTTTACTGTCTACTTATTATTTTCTGCCTAGTTACATTACATGTGTGGTTGTGGAATATTTTTTACTTTTGGTTATTTCTCGTTGGAGGACTAGGTCTTGGGATTAGTCGAGGCGAGCCGACCTAGGGTCCGATAGGGATCTGGGATCTGGTCGTAACAGTAACAGATTCAAGTGAAATGCCAACACACACTTAAAGTTTGTACTAGACCCTCGGTAAAACTTCTATCAGGATAGGTAAACTTCTTCCCTCGGGGTTAACATAATAAGTATTATGTGATTTCACCCAGCTTTTTGGCTTAGGTAGAAGATATCTGAGTCAAATGATTTTATATTTGGTGGCTCATACACATTTGGTGCTACATATAGACTAGTACTACATACTCTCGATCTCTAGAGTATCAAACAAGTCAACCCAAAGAGACACTCAAAATTGTGCTCCCTTTTTGGTTCCTTTGCACTCACTCTCTCTTTCTCTTTCCTTTTTTTCTTTTTTTTGAATTTTTTGAGCTCATAATTCACCAGATTGTGTAAATCTACTCAATATTTGATGGCCTCACATGGCATTAATACTTTAATAAAGTTCTGATAACCCTACAACTAAGTCAGAATTCCTTAACTAGTATTCAGGCGGTCAGAAATACAGAAAAGTAGGTATAGGTCATATTTGATGGATCACAGATGATGGGGGTATTGTTGCCTCAATGAAATTTATTCATAACAAATCAGCATATAAACATAACTATGAACTCAAACAGCTTTTTCTTTTCTTTTCTTTTTCATCATTTTTTTTTCTTTTCTTTTTTCCTTCTTTTTTTTTCATAACAACATAACATCATACAACGCAACTTCCATTTATGAGGCATTATTGGAAAATGAGGGTGTTCAAGAGGATATTGTGTAGCTTATTTAGTGGAAGTGCCTACTCTCGGCACCGGGAAGGAATGGATATGACAATGTATTTCTGACCTTTGACACTAATACCCTCCTTCAGCCGAGGATTCCATAAAGGACGGTCGTAACCATCCACCTTAGTTATAGTTTTATTAGAACTCAATTTCTTCGTATTTGCCTTATTTGGTGACTCTCAAAATTTCACACAAAGTTCGTAAGCGGGAACCGAGAGCAAAAAACTATGCATAGCTCTGAGGTATCATTATTCAATTATCTAGAATTTAAGAGTCCTCACACTAGACTTAGAGCACCAGTGGACACTCTACTCTCACCTCATAAATGTTTGGTAGATCTAATGAAAGATAGTTTACCTGACTCTTTTACTGTCTAAGGGTTCAGGAAAAGAAGCAAATGTTTCTCCTTGACAAATTAATGATGTCTATTGGTTTTCATAATGAATCCATTACAAAGTCTACATGTAAGTGAAATGGATGTACTGGATTCTAAACTAAGAAATAATTCAAGAAGGAAATTTTCAATAAAACCTTCTTGATAAAAATATTTTTGAATAAATGTTATATATAAGTGGTTTTTTTTATTATTTTTTTTCATACAAATGCATATATGTAAGACTGAAGGAAACTAGATATAGGTGACTCAGCAAAATTTTACCCACCCCCCATGCCTATTTCATGCAATGTCTTCATTGTATGCTGATGAATAGAAAGTAAACATGAGAAAGGGAAGATATCACTTGAATAGCTCTGAATTATTCTCGTTTAAAACACTAGCTCCAACCTGAAAAGAAATTAATCTATTACGTATAAGCAAAATTGGGTTGGGTTGCCTCCCAACAAGCGCTAAGTTTAATGCCTTTAGCCGGGCGTGCACCTCTCAGCAGTCTAAAAGTGTTGCCTTCTCTGGGATAGGTCCAGGTTCAATGTTCTCAATGTAAGGTTTCAATCTCTGAGCATTCACAGTGAAAGTTTGACTTGTCTTTGGGTCTGTGATCTCAACGACTCCATGTGAAAAGATATGTGTAATAGTATAAGGGTCATTCCATCTCGACCTGAGCTTTCCTTGGAATAAACGTAACTTGGCATCAAACAACCAAACCCTTTGATTAGGTTCAAAGCTTTTTCTAGATATATGCTTGTCATGGAAAGCTTTGGTTTTCTCCTTGTAAATCCGGGCATCCTCATAAGCATCATTACAAATCTCCTCGAGCTCAGTCAACTACAACTTCCTATGCTTTCCTACTTTATCCAGGTGATAGTTTCATTCCTTAATTGCCCAATAAGCCATGTGTTCTATTTCTACAGGGAGGTGACAGGCTTTACCAAACACTAAATAGTACAGTGACATACCAATGGGGGTTTATAGGCTATACGGTAGGCCCAAAGTGCATCATCGAGCTTAGTAGCCCAATCCTTCCTTTCGGGTCTAACCATCTTCTGCAATATATTCTTGATCTCCCTATTTGAAACCTCAGCCTGGCCATTTGTCTGTGGATGGTAGGGTGTAGAAATCTTGTGTGTAACCCCGTATTTAGCAAGAAGGTTCCTAAACTGATTATGTGTGAAATGGGTCCCTCCATCACTGATTATAGCTTTGGGTATCCCGAATCGGCTAAAGATGTTCTTAATAAACTCCATAACAACCTTGTGATCATTCGTTTTAGTTGGGATTGCCTCGATCCATTTGTGCACATAATCTACAACTATGAGGACATATTGATATGCAAAGGATGGTGTGAAGGGTCCCATAAAGTCAATACCCCAAACATCAAAGATATCAACCACTAATATGGGGTTCAAGGGCATCATGTCTCTCCTAGTCATGTTTCCTATAGATTGTCATTAGGGACATGACTTAGAGAATGTGTGGGCATCTTTGTGAATGCTAGGCCAATAAAATCCACTCTATAACACTTTGGCGACCATTTTCTTCCCTAAGAAGTGTCCACAAGCAGAATTATGGCAAAATACCTAAATATTGTGGATTTCATTCTCGAGGACACATCTACGGATAATCTGATCAACGCAAAGTCTAAACAGTTCAGGATCCTCCCATACGTAGTACTTGACCTTAGAATAAAATTTATCTTTTCTCTGCTTGGACCAATCCTCAGGTATTCTCCCAATAGCCAAGTAATTCATAATATCAGCATACCAAGGGGTTTGGATCTCTGAAATGGCTAAGATACTCTCATCTGGGAAATAATCAGCAATAGGTATGGTTGGATGTGGATCCTCAACTAGAATCCGAGATAAATGATCGGCCACTACATTCTGCACTCCTGCTTTATCTCTAATCTCTAAGTCAAATTCTTGAAGCAGAAGGATCCACCTAATTAGCCTTGGTTTGGCATCTTTCTTAGCTAACAGGCATCTCAAAGCGGAGTGGTCAGTATAGATAATCACATGGGATCCTAGAAGGTAAGCTCTGAACTTTTCTAAAGCAAAGACAATCGTTAGCAACTCCTTCTCAGTGGTAGTGTAATTCTTTTGAGTATCATCAAGAGTCCTTCTAGTATAGTAGATCACAACAAGTTTCTTTTCTATTCTTTGACCTAAGATAGCACCAACAGCGTAATCAGAGGCATCACACATGATCTCAAAAGGTGAGTCCCAGTCAGGTGGTTGTAAGATTGGTGCTTGAATAATAGATTTCTTCAATGAATCAAAGTCCTTAAGACAAAGATCATCAAAGTGGAAGGCTTGGTCTTTAGCTAAAAGGTTACTTAGAGGTCTAGCAATCTTTGAGAAGCCTTTGATGAACCTCCTAGAAAAACCTACATGTCCTAGAAAAGATTTTACTTGCTTAACAGATGTGGGTGGTGGGAGTTTGGTGAGCAAATCAACCTAGCTCTATCCACCTCCATTCCCCTATCAGAGACCACATGTCCTAATATGATTCCTTCTTGGACCATAAAGTGTCTCTTCTCCTAGCTAAGAACTAGATTTACCTCAATGCATTTCTTCAATACTCTTTGGAGGTGGGCTAAACAGGAATCAAAGGAGTCCCCAAAGACAGAGAAATCATCCATAAAAAGCTCCATAAAGTCTTCGATCATCTCAGAAAATATTGGCATCATGCACCGTTGAAAGGTCGTGGGTGCATTATAGAGACCAAATGGCATTCTATGGAAAGCAAAAGAGGCATAGGGGCACGTGGATGTAGTCTTCTCCTGATCTTCGAGACTTATGGCCACTTGCTTGTATCCCGAATAGCCATCTAGAAAATAAAAGTATTTCTGACCAGCTAACTTCTCCAAAATCTGATCAATGAATGGTAAGGGAAAATGATCCTTTTTAGTGGCTGAATTTAGCTTCCTATAATCAATACAAACTTTCCACGAGGAAGCTGTCCTAGTAGGTATAGACTCCCCATGCTCATTAACGATCACGGTCAAACCAGCCTTCTTGGGAACAATCTGAATAGGGCAAACCCAAGGGCTATCAGATATGGGGTAAATAATTTCTGCATCAAGCCACTTAATGATCTCTTTTTTCACAACCTCTCATATTCAGATTTAATCTTCTTTGTAACTAGCAAGGAGGTTTCACTCCCCCTTCAAGATAAATGTGGTGAGTACAATGGGAGGGGTTGATTCCTCGAAGGTCAGCTATGGTCCAACCAATTGTCATTTTATGATCTCTCAGGACTTGAATGGGTCTACATTCTTTTCCCTTACTTAGTTTGGCATTAATAATCATAGGAAGAGTTTGGTTTGGTCCTAGGAACACATACTTCAAGGTATCGGGCAACAGTTTCAGTTCAAGCTAGGGTGGGACAAGGGTAGAGGGCAGGAGGGGTGCAGACGGTGAATTAGGTAATCTCTCCACTTGAAAAGTCCAAGGAGGTTGTGTGCTAGATGTGGTATGAACCTCTTGTGGGTCCTCTTCGATTATGGGTTCTTTAACCAAATGGATCAACATAAATTCTTCAATCACTTTATCTACTTTTTCAAGTTCCTCAATCAAATCGCACTCCTCATCATTGAGAGTTCAGGATGCCTTAAAAATATTGAGTTGCATCTTTTGATCTCCAAAGGCAATCTCCATTCTTCCAGTTTCACAGTTAATATTAGCCTTGGCAGTGGCTAGGAAGGGTCTTCCTAAGATGATGGGTGTGTTGTATAGTTTCTTTGGTACTTCCATGTCAAGGATGAGAAAATCAACAGGGAAATAAAAGTCCTTGACCTTAACTATCACATCCTCCACTACCCCAGAGGAGTTTTAATGGATCGCTCGGCTAGTTGCAATGTAACATCAGTGGGTTTCAAATCACCGAGTCCGAATCTCTCAAAGAGCACAGTGGGGATCAAGTTTATGGATGCCCCTAAGTCATGTAGAGACTTCTCAAAAGTCATGTCGCCAATGACACAAGAAATCAATGGGGCTCCAAGATCTTTCTTCTTAGGAGGTAGATTCTTTAGAATTATAGAATTCACGTGCTCAGAAAGAACCACCTTCCTAGGTGACTTGGTCCTAGCCTGACGCTTTTGAGTACAAAGGTCTTTGAGGAATTTAGCATAGGCAGGGATGTGTTTGATAGCATCAAGGAGTGGGATGTTTATCTGGACCTGTCTAAACAACTCAAGCAACTCCTCATTGCTAGACGGGTTCTTTTTTGGTTTTGGTTTTTCTAAGGCTTCAGGGAATGGGATATGGGTGGCTATTTCAACCTTGGGTTTCTAAGCCTCAAGATTATCATCCTCAGTATTAAATTTTTCATCCTCTTGTTCAGGCCCGAAATCATTTTGTGTTGGCCACACAAGATCCTAGGTGGTGGTCCCACTCCTTAAAGTAAGGACATTTGCCATTGCATTTGTGTTCTGAGTGGGGTTTAGTAAAATCGGTTGACCTTGTTGTGGGTTTTGGTTGAAGCTTGGTGGTGCTTGGTTCATCATGTTAACTTGGTTCTGTTGAGGTACTCTATTGTGATTTTGGATGTTCCAGGGATTTGGGATGGGTTGTGAGGGGTGGGTCCCATGTTGTCGTGAGTCAACAAGCTGGCTAAGTTGCCCCTTAATCTCATTCATGTCCTCTTGAGTCTTTTGATTCTGTTGATTGATTTGCTCTTGTTGCTTAGTCAGTGTTTCACCCATCATTTTAATCAACAATTCCGTTTGGGTCGGTTGGGTGGGTGGAGGGAGACTTTGGACATAGATTTGCCTTGAAGATTGACCCTGATTAAAAGAGTTAGGATAAGGTTTCTAATATGGGTCTGGTAAGGCACTTGTCCTGCCTTTTGATTGGACCAAGAGAAGTTTGGATGATTACGCCATCCAAGATTGTAATTATTAGAAAAGGGATCATTCTTAGCGTATCCTTGGATGGCCTGAACATCCTCGAATCCTGAGGACGGGTTGATCGAATAGGAAGAATCAATATAAGCAGGAACAAAGGTTCCTTGTTGAGCTCCATAGGAAGGGTCCTGATAGCTTGGGCTTGCAGAGTGAGTTAGATTTAGGTTGTGAGGGTGCTCTCTTGCAGGAGTTTGGGCATCACAGAACGGGGAGGAGTGTGCCCCTTGATTGGGTATGGGTTGAGTGGTCTTGATTGTATTAAGAAATTCATCAAACTTCTTAGAGATTGTGGTTCCCAGCTTTCACATAGCTTTTCTAAGTCAACCTTATTTGGGCTAGTTTGGAGTTCATACATTCCTCTTGGTTGACTAGTCCTTCCAAAGGTGTTCATAGAGGCTTGGTTGAGGGAGTTTTCACTCATGCTTTCAAATAGGTCATATGCCCTATCCTCATCTTTATTTAAAAAGTTACCCCCACAAGCTGCATCCACATAATTTCTCAACTGCTCATTAAGTCCATGGTAAAAAATTTGCACTAGGTGCCACTTGAGTATGCCATGGTGTGGACATTTTCTGGCTAAGTCAGTAAATCTTTCCCAAGCTTCATGGAGTTGTTCCCCAGATTGTTGAGTGAAGGTTGTGATGGCTCTCCTAAGGGTGTTTGTTTTTCCAATAGGGAAGAATTTCCTAAGAAAGGCATTCTTTGGCTCATCCCATGTGTTGATGGGTTTCCCTATGGTTCTGTACTAATGGGTAGCTTTGTTTCTTAAGGAGAAGGGGAAAAGTTTCATCATCAACACATCAAGATTCATGTTCCTAGGTTTTATAGTTTGACCAAGGGTGGTAAGATCTTCAATGTGTTGGAATGGATCTTCAATGTTAAGTCCGTGGAAATGGTTTTGAATAAGACCTATCCAATGGGATTTGAGTTCAGAATCATCTTCAGGAACCCTTACATGAGGTACGGCATTGTAAGTTGCAGGATCATTAAAGTCCCGTAAGGGTCGAGGTTGTGGTTGGTTTTGGTTTCTATTGTTGAACCTCCGCTCAAACTGTTCATGCAATTGCTTCATTAGCTCCTCCTGGTTTGGATTGGGTTGGTCAAGAAGTGGTGGATCCATTGTTGAGGGCTCACTGGAATTAGGTTTCCTCCTGGGTTCGAAGTCTAAATATCCCTCTAACCTTGGTTTTCTTGATCTTGTACCACGCATGCACAATAAGCAATCAATCAAGCACACACAAGACAAGAGTGATTTTTACTTGCTTTTCTCAAAAATTTTAATGTTTGTATGTGATCAAGCAAGTTATCAACCAGTTACGCACCCTAAATCAACCTACGGAGTGCCTTAAGACCTACACTTTGCTTAACTGGTACTCTCAAGTGATCTAGTGAGAAGTTACTCCAAGGACGGAACTAAGAGATGCAAGTAGGGCGAACCTTTCCTTTGAGGCGATGAGTATGCAGTGCCTCTTAACTACCCTTTTGTTCCTTTAAGGGGTTTCCCCCTCCTTAAAGTATCAAAACATTGGGTCACAAGACAATACCACCACCACAAGGCAAAGTAGGAGGGTCTGCACCGATAAAGAGATTGGTGCCTATAGCCTTAAGGGATCGAGCCTTAGTGCGGTGCCTAATGTGCATGCTCAGTGTCAGAAGTGTCCATCACATCGTAAATAATTTTTGATTTTGAAAATGCAAAAAAGTCCCTTTGAATCAAATCAAGTGTGATTTGGTTTTAAAGTCAAATCTGATTATCAATCCCAATTTCAGTTAGGTGACCACTAAATTAGGTTAATTTAATCAGTTTGGTGGTCTTGAATTTTAATCCAAATGCAAATGCATGAACGGGAGCTGGATGCAAGGATAGAAAAGTGTACCTGTCTCCAGCAATCTCCGTGCAAATATGTACGCAATGCAAGGAAAAAGATCTAACGTGTTGCTCAATCATCCCTAAATTCGCGCACCTAAGGGTATGCAACTCCAAAATATGCAGCTCGATTTTTTTTTTTTGTTTGTTTTAGAGGCAAGCAAGCAGAAATTGAATCACTCACGTAGAAGAATAGCCCCTAGTAGCTAAAGAATGTGAGGACAGATCCCCAAAAATCAGCCCCAATTACAAGGGCGAGAAGACAGAATTTGAAATAAAATTTGCGATGCAGGAGAATCCCCTGTGAAAGTGGGATCCAAGTCTCCTGCGTATTTTCTGCATGTGTGGGCATCGCTCAAGGTTGACATCGCCGCTCTACTGCGGCTATCGCGTGCCTTGGTTGCGTCTTGCCTACACGAAACTCCTCTGCGACTCACTTTCGCAACCCGTCGAGATTTCGTCTCACGTAATTGGTACCTGCTAACAGATAGAGAAATATGTGAGGCTCACAAATACTAAGTTAGGAAAGAAACTATCTTGAATATATGCCTCCTCGACAACAACGCCAAAAACTGGTCGTGAAATCGCGATAATGATAAATCTGTCGTTGTAGGTGTGAAAACACGTCGTTTTAAATTTACGAAACTGTTTCCGAAAAATACAAGAATAATGTCGGGAGTACGGGTCATCTCAAAGGGAGGTAGAGATATGTAGATGGTTTCCAACCTGATCAAATAAACAAATTTTTATTATTTTTATTATTTTTATCATAAAAGGAAATAAATGAAATAAGCACGGAGACAAATACGAAGTGAATACGTAAATACAAATGAGAACTTTATTACTACTAGAAAGTCAGAATAACATAGAATAACAAGAAGAGAAAAATAATCTCAGATAGAAATCCGACGATGTCGTGACGAGGGTGGAGCAAGCCATCGATGGTTGTCAGTGAAGTTGCGCATGGAGGCGAGGAGTCGGAGAAAAGATGTCGTGGTTGAGGGTGGTGCAACGCTCGTCGAGAGCATACAGTTGCTAGGGGTCACAGCCTTATGTTGAGGACGTGTAGACGTGTTGTTGGTGAGGGCAAGTGTGAATGAGGGTCGTCGTAGAGGTCGTGGTCGTGGCAGGAGCACAGGGAGATAGAGGGAATTGAGATGGAGAGGATTTGAGAGGTAGAGATACGGATGAGAGAGAGAAGGAATTGAGAGGGGGCGGAGTTGAGAGGGAGAGAGAGAGTTGAGAGGGGGAGAGTCCGCATGGAGAGAGGAGTTGAGAGGGAGAGAGAGAATTGAGATGGGGCGGAAACGGGGGATGGGGAAAGGCCTCGTAGGATTAAATAAGGGGGAAGTTGTTGGGTGTGGGATTGGGAGATTTGGTGGAGAAAAATCAGATGGAGTTGGAATTCGTTTGCATGGGAGTAGGTTTAAGGCTTACGTAGGTGAGGGGATAAGGGATTTTGGTGGGAGTTGGTTTCCGTGGAATTTTGAGGTGGAGCTATAAAAAAATAGAGGATAAAATAATGTGGGATTCGGAAAGGTTAGTAGGTGGAGGGGTTTGGTGGAGGAGGTTTTATGTAGGTGGAGTATGTTATTAACGTACATAGGAAATGGTTGGGTGGGGATTTTTATTTAGGGAATTATTTGATGAGATTTTTGGCAAGACTTAGAATGATTTTTTTTTTTCGTAGGAAATTTTTTCAATTCCATCAAAATAATTTTTTTCTCGGTAAAGCTCTAATTAATTTCAAACTTGACACTTACACACATAAAAAAAAATCAAGGAACCAGATATAAGTAGCAGCAAAAATTATAATTATACCACTAAAAATATAATATTTACAAAATACTATAATATGACTAATATAATCTAATCTAATGTAATGTAAAATCTTTTACTTTTAAGCTAACAATAGTTAGGCATAAATTATGTATATAAATATAGATTTATCAAACACCTCTCCCCTTCAATTCACCTTGCGGTTAGGTTCGGTAATCACAAAGTGTTGCCAAGAAGAGAATTAGCCTTCCCTTGTTCATCTGCGATGGCGACAGGCACCTCATCCGAACAACCACATACGTAGTGGCTGGGTTAATGGCAGCATTCGATGGCATCCTTGGCCATCCCACCATCCATGCCTTCCGGCTGATCCTCTCCACATACTTTCAGTTTGTGCTTTTCCAATCCCCACACAGAGTCAGAATAATGCATGGGGATTAATCGGCCGGGCGCGAGCTACGTAGAATTGAGCTGGAGCAGTCCTTGGAGCTAAATCCCCCCAAGTCACGAAAATGGAGGAAGAAAAGAAACCCAGTCTAGGCGATCCAATAGAAAACCATCCCTATTGATCAGCCTGCGACTTCGGGATTACAGCCAGGCTCTTCAGCCATGGTTATACAGCTTTATCCCGACAATGCGACCAAGTTCATCTGGGTCAGTGCGGACCTTGCACTTTCCGAGGTACAGGAGTTGCTACTCCAGCTTCGGGCCAACACGGATGTCTTTGCTTGGTCCGCCAACGACCTTCCCAGGGCGAACCCATCTTTGATTCAGCATCACCTGAATATTCAGGCGGGCACCCACTCAGTTAGGTAGGTGCGTAGGCATTAGTCGGTCGAACAATTGTAGGCAACCGAAGCTGAAGTCCAAAGCTCCTAAAAGCAGGATCCATCGAAGAATCCCTGTACCCGATGTGGTTCTTAAACGTCGTAATGATAAAGAAGGCCAACGGTCATTGGCGCATGTGCGTTGACTTCAACAACCTGAACGAAGCATGCCTAAAGGACGAGTTCCCCCTACCAAGGGTGGACTCCCTGGTGGAACCTGTAGCGGACAATCCCACATGTCCTTTCTAAACACCTACAGTGGGTACCACCAGATCAACCTTGCCCCAGCAGACAAACCTCACACCTCCTTTATCACTGATAGGGACTTGTTCCAATATAAAGTCATGCCCTTCGGCCTAAAAAACACTGAGGCCACATACCAGCTCCTTGTAAACATGGTTTTCATAAAAATAATATGAAAATCATTGAAGGTGTATATTGATGATATGCTTGTCAAGGGATCAAACTTCCCACAACACCTAGAACAGTTGGCAGAGGTGTTCCAAATTCTAAGAACACCAACCTCCTCCTAAACCTTGACAAGTATACCTTCAGGGTCTCCGTCGGCAAGTTCCTAGGGTTCTTGGTATCTAACTAGGGAATTGAAGCCAACCCCGATAAGATCCAAGCAATTGAAAACCTAAAATCGCCAAGCATGCTTAAAGGGTTACAATCGTTGGTTGGCAAGATCGCCTCATTAGGTCGACTCTTGTCTCGATCCTTCGACAAATGTCTCCCCTTCTTCGAGTGCATAAAAAAGGACAAAGGCTATAACGTCACCCATTGGACTCCCCACTACAAAAAGGGCTTGGAGGAAGTCAAGAATGCACTCCGAAGTTCCCCCGTTTTGACAACCCCCTAGCAAGGGAAAGCTCTCTCGCTATACTTAGCTGCCTCCATGTCTGTCGCCAGTGTCGTCTTAGTCGGGGTCCAGGGAGGAATTCAATGACCTGTGTACTTCGTTAGCAAAACCTATCATGGTGCGGAAGCCAAGTACATGGTCAGTGAAAAGATGGGGCTAATGATAACACTACATCTTGGGGTAATAATTCTGTCAATTGGGGTTTATCTTAAGGGTAATGCGCACAAATAACACATCATAAATGGACATGAGAGAATGACATGCATCACACATTGAGATTGCTTATTAAACAGTATTAATGGCCATTTTTTTAAGTTCATGACAAAACAGGCCTCAGATGAGCAATCGGACCGCACAGATGGATCCAGAGCGATGAACGGAGTCCAACGGACTCAAAATCGGCCAAATCTGACATCCGGAGCTCCCACAAATGACCCAAGAAGTTCTGACCGTTAATCTGATGATCAACGATCGCGAGGTGGCCACGTGACAGCATCAGGAGTGCCCCCCGCCCGCCGCACGTCGTAGCCTCATCGCAAAGATCTAATCGTAGCCGTCCGATCTTCATCAAACGGCTGACAAATGGCAAAGGAGCGCGACCATCCGCGCTCGTAGCGCAACGGTCGTGCCCCCATCCCCTAACGAAGCGATCGCGGGTTCTAATCACCCATCGCGCCTCATCAGCTGATTTCACCAGCACACTCAAATTCAACCGCCCGATCGCTATCGAGCGGCCTCGATAGCGCTACGCGGCGCACCTGCAGGCGTTGATCTTCCACGCTTGTACCTACGTCGGTCGACGATGCCCACGCTCACGCACACTCGAGGCGCGATCCAAGTGCACCCTTCGCGAAGATCTCAGCCGTCCGATCTTCGATCGAACGACCTACAACGCACGCACACGGATCGTGCGTGAAGAGGAGGAACAGTGCGCGCGAGCGACCACTGGACAAGGTGCTTCACCGACGTTTTGGGAAGGGTTTTAGCGACGTCTCGGACGTCGAGACGTCGCTAAAACCCCTTTTTCACTTGCAAAGACCTTCTTCCTATTTAAACCCCTTCCAACCACCCATGGAAGGCATTGAATTCACCTTGCAAGTGTTGTAACGCCCTCCTAGCCCCCTTTAGGCCCTCTTATAGTCAACGGAGTCGACGAGCCGCCGACGGAGCCTCCCTCCACCGCCGTGGCCGCCTCGCCGTCTCCCCTCTCCCTCTCTTTATTTCCCTTTAATTTAGCTTTACTTCCTTTTTATTCAAGCATTTAGCTACTATTGTATTTGTAAAACTTGAATTGCATGTTTAATATGTTGTTGATGTTATTTTGAGCAATGGCTATGATTTAAAAGACTCTAACCCTACTCTCTCTCTCTCTCTCTTTCTCTCTCTCACTCATTTTTCTACCACGTCTTCTTGCAAGCAAAAACTAATTATTTCCGTGACATAAAGTGACAAAGAAAATCCAATTTTTATGCCTCCCTATGATCGGCACTCGGACTCACGTCCGTTTCTTCTTTTAAAATCGATGCTGCAAGCACGAACTATAACGATCCTTTTAAACAAACACGTTCTCGCACGTCAGTTTTTGGCACCATTGCCGGGGAGGTAACGGATTTATTTTGTCACTTTCATTTTACATCCATGCTCACATCATCTAACGCCTTTTCTCCTACTCGATGGTTACAGGAATTTGGCACTTGGACGGAAAAACAGTGCAACTCGTGACGATAAAGAGGGAGTAAGTGCAACAATGACCGGTTGTGAGTATTTCTTCACTCGTGGTTATTTGCTTGCCTAAAAAAAATCTGAAAAAATTGTAAAATCGAAAAAAAATTGGCGTGGTGCATGATTGCCTGACCCACATCCTCAACACATCACCCAACAAAGAAAATACATTCTAACATTCTCAATGACCTAAGCTTCTTGGAGTGTTCTTCTTTCTTTTTGAGTGGTGTTTGCGAAGCCACCTTGAATTGACATGGGCCGCACCACTCAACCCTAAAAATCAACTCATCTAATAGCAGTTGTGATGTAAACACATTTACACTACTTAAAATGTCTATTTATGCATGTTCTTAAGCATAGGATTGCATTTCATGATATAAATATTGCATTACATGCATCATCTTGCATTTAGAGTAGTTTGAATAAAATGGAGGTTAATTGTCTCATTTTATGTGCTTGGACAGGGCAAATATTTTATCAGGGCCTCGGATCAAAGATTCAACTGTATGGATGTGATCAGGGCGACGATTGGAGTTCAACAACTCCAAGATCGCCCTAATCAGGCATCTGTAGCATCAGATGGTGACCCAGGAACCCTAGAAGATCAAGGGCCAGGATGGTGTAAATCCGCTCTTCAGAAGATAAATCCGACTGCATGGATGAATTCGGATCGACGATCGCAGCCGAACGACACAAAAATCGAGTCAATCCGACATCCGTGGCACCATCTACAACTTCCAGAAGATGGACGGCCAAGATAGCGCCACGTGGCGCCATCTCAGCCGCCCAAACGGCCGCTTGCGTCTTGTGAAGGCCCCGCGCCCGATCGCTCTCCGCCGTTGGATCTTAATCCAACGGCTGTGGGTTCTCGCGCTTAAAAGCGTCCGCTCGACCATCCGCACCCCATAGCGCAGTGGTCGAGCGCGCTTTCGCGAGCGCCGGGCGCGAGTTCGAGCCGTGGAGAGGGGGCTGGAAGGCGCGGCGATTGGGCGCGGGTGGAGCGTCAGATGGAGATTGGACGGCCGCGTTCGCCCGAAGCGTCGACGCGCGATCAGACGCGCAATCAGACACGCGGGCGGGCGCGCAACGCAGCGGGCGCGGACGCATCTTAAGCCGTCCGATCTCGTGATCGGACGGCTGAAAAGCGACGAACGTGCGCAAGCCGTTGAGCGCGCGAGCAGGCGAGGAGCCACGTGCGAGCCGGCCACGACGCCCACGTTGAGGGCTTTAGTGACGGATTTATCCGTCACTAAAGACCCCTCTTTTATTATTTTGAAGTTGTAATGTCCATTTTGCCCCCACTCCTTGCAACTATAAAAGGAGACCCCCTCCATACGAAATTCTCATCCCTTCTTTCTCCTCTCTACCCCTCCAAAGCTCAAGAGAAGCTTGTCCCACACCCGGGATGCTTCTCACAAAATAAAGTCCAATTTTCATTCCCCTTCGGAAGTGGATCCCGCGACGACGATGGTGTGCTGCTCCGTTCCCGTTCTTCTGCTTCGTCCTCCTTCGTCCTGCTTTGTTTTCCTTCGTCCAGACGTCGTCCCGTCCGGCTCATCCTCCAAGCAACCGTCGAGGAGGATTTCTCTCTCCTTATTCTTTTTACTACTTTCTAGTATAGAGTTACTGCTTTCTAGATTAATCTACTCGTCCTCCAAGAGACCGTCGAGGAGGACATTTCTCCCTCCATTCTTTTAATGCTTTCTAGAGTAAATTTATCGCTTTTTAGTGTAATTATTTTATGCCTTCTAATTGTAATGAACAGTCTCTTCTATGATAAATTCTTTGTTTATTCTACATCTCATTTTGATTTCCATGTGTAATACTCTCTCTCTTACCCTCTCTCTCTCTTTTATTAATTGTAAATAATTAGATAGTTTAAATTGATTTACTTCGTGACAAATAAAAAGAAATGCGAAGTTTTTAAATCAAACTTCTGCCTCCCTATGTTCGGCCCGGAATTTTAATTTCGGTATAAATTTTATTTGTTGAACACGAATTCTTCGCTTGCGAACTACAACGACAGGTTTTCCAAAACCAAACACGTAAGCATAGCGATTCGCAAAAACACGTTCAACAAGTTGCATGAACACTAGGATGAGCACTTCAGGGTTTTAGAGCCTCTTCACATCAAAGGAAATCTACTCTCACCAATTGTGTGCAAAACTTGGCATGTCCACTTGAAACTTGTATGAAAACATTAAGACACGTCAACCCTAAAAGATATAAAAGTAAGGACAAACATTAAAAGATACCACATCTTAAAAAAAATCCTTGCTTGAAAACCATGTTTTTATAGGAGCACACACATTGGAATTGGAAAACTAAGAGGCACCACTCCAATCAACGCCACATCACATAACCCTAGCACGAGCACTATCTTAGCCCTTTTAAAACAGAGTAGATGTGCCCTAGGTAGGACTGGGTTAAGTCTCAAGAGGTGTGGTTTTGTTCGCTAGGCACTTGGCTTTCATTCCCTTAGTAGAATCTGGTGACTAGGCTATGGGGAAGTGTCAAACAACCACGGTTGTGGGGTCTATGGAACCGGCGGCGCAAGTCAAAGGAAGAACCTTCTCTACAATCCCCTCATAATCAACCTAGCCAAATTAGCTTTGGGAAGGGAAGTCCAGTGCTTACGGACTTGATCACCCCTTTGGAGATTTCGAGGTCCCCTAAGGAATTCACCATAAGGATTAGGCTTGTTTGCTTGGTTGCACACACACACTTCTCGCATTTGTCGCTCTTCGCATCCCCACCTGTTCGTCTCTAGTGTATGCACGGGAGACGATCACTTCATCCCGAGCTATTTGTTTTAGTACGGGAATCCAGGCGACCTGATTCTGCTAGAGGTATGGCTGAACCTAGAGTAGATGAGGTTGAGGACCAACCCCCACCAAACACAATGCCATCATCCAGGCCCAGATCAACGCAAACCACTAGCTTCAGCAGCAACAGATCCACACTATCATGCAAGCCATACACCGGTTGCAGAACCCACAAGGGCAACCACCACCACCTTTCCAAGGCCCACAAGGGCAACCGCCACTTGATCCACTACCATTCCAGGACCAACCTAGGCCTCTCCGCGACTTCTACAATCCTTCCGCTATTCAAGTCGAGCCACACCTTAGGATCCCCGAAGGGGAAGATGATTTTGAGCTAAAACCAAATGTCCTCAATCTAATTCAGAGCCACTTTCATGGAAGCTCAAATGAGGACCCCTTCCAACACTTAAAGGATCTTGACTGAATCGCCCGAACTGTGAAGCCTAGGAATATTAGCCTTGACATTGTTTTGATTAAGATGTTCCCCTTCTCACTGAGAGAGAAAGCATCTCACTGGCTTAGAACCCTAGGTAGACCCATCACCACCTGGGAAGAACTAAGGCATGCATTCTTAAAGAAATTCTTCCCAATAGGAAAAACTAATGCCCTCAGAAGAGCCATTACTACCTTTACACTCCAAGGCGGGGAACAGTTCCATGAGGCGTGGGAAAGATTTAATGAACTATTAAGGAAATGCCTACACCACGAAGTACCAAGGTGGCAATTGGCCCAGATCTTCTACCATGGTCTGGACAACAACCTACGGAACTTCGTCGATGCCTCATGTGGAAGAAACTTCCTAAACAAAGACGAGGAAAGAGCGTTTGAGCTCTTTGAGTCTATGAGCGAAAATTTGCTCAACAATGCCTCCATGACCCAGTTTAGCTGATCCAGTCAACCCCGTGGTGGGATTTATCAGGTACAAGCAAATTCTGGGATGGTTGACATGGATATCATTGCCAAGAAATTAGATCGAGTGGAATTGGTGGATAAAAGGATAGATGAGCTACTGAACTAGACTAGGAACCTATTATAGACCTTCTCTTTAGCAAAGGGAGCTCACAATGTTGACTTGGTCCAGCCCTTAAGCCAAATGAACCTGGAACAACCCCTGATCACATTCCAGGGAGGGACCTTTGCTCCCTCAACACTTGATTACTCTCTTCCCTCCCCCTCAACATCTGCTAAACCTGACCCTTTCTCCAACAGTTACAACACCGACTGGCATAATCACCCAAACTTTGGTTGGACAAACCAGAAACCACCTCAATTCCAGAACCAGCCTAGGCCAAACCAATAGCCAAACTTACCCCCTATCAGCAAGGACCACCAGTTAGACCCCCATATAATCCGAATAGGGCGGCCCCTCCCCCACAAAATCAAATGGACACCCTGACAAAGATGATGGCTGAAACGAACCAAAAACATCAGGAAGAAATGGCTTTAGTAAAGGGACAGTTAAGCCAGTTGTTGGACTGCAAACAACAAGGATCCCTACCTTATCAGCTACAACCAAACCCGTGAAACATGATTAACAAAGGTCCCAATTCGCAAGGGTTCCAAGGCAATCCTGGGCAAGCTCACATGGTCCAACCAGCCCCACAAACACCCCCTAGGTTTGGTGCTTCTTCGTCCTCGTCTTCTTAAGGATCAACCCATGGTCCCAATGCCTCTGCAAATGTGGTAACCTTGAGAAGCGACACCAAAACCCGGGATCCCAAATGGCCGACTCTTCCCGAGACTTCACCTTCTGAAACACCCGACTCAGAAGAAGCACAGGAAAAACCCAAGGACCCAGAAATAGATCCTATCCACATTCAGACACCATATCTTGAGGCCTTAGAGACAATTAAGAAGAAGAAAAGTGTACTGGAAACTAAGAAGCTTTTAGAGATCTTTAAGCAGGTTCAGATTAATATTCCGCTCCTCGAAGCTGTCAAGCACATTCTGGCTCACGCCAAGTTCCTAAAGGATGCCTATACACCCAAACGTAATCCAAGACCTCAAGCACCTAGGAAGGTTGTGCTTTCAGAACAAGCTAGTTTCGTAATATCAAGCCACCTTCCACTCAAGCAAACTGACCCAGGAGCACCCCTGATATCCTACAATATCGGAGACATGACATTTGATAGAGCACTCTTGGACTTAGGTGCTTCCATCAATCTGATTCCGACAACCCTATACCACCAATTTGAATTCGGAGAATTGACACCCACACCTGTTACCATCCAATTGGATGATAGATCTGTGAAAATCCCAAAGAGGGTTGTTGAGGATGTAATTGTGCAGGTCAAGGACTTCTATTTTCCGGTCGACTTTTTGGTGCTCGACATGGAAGTCCATGAACATCCACAGAACACACCCATCATCCTAGGCAGACCCTTCTTAGCTACGGCTAAGCCAAACATCGATTGTGACACGGGATGCATGGAAATCGCCTTCGGAGACAAGAAAATGCAATTGAATATCTTCCGGGTGACCAAGTCTTTTGATTGCGACTGTATCGAGGAACATGATCCCGTGGAATCTTTAGTCGAGGAATGCCTTACCCTTAGTTCTGTCTCGGACTACCAATCCTGTAACAACTGTTTTGACCCATCACCATCTATGCCCATGGACCTCTGTAAGGCTGAACACCATCAACCAACACCATTCGAGGAAATTGATGTTGATCAACTCCCGCCTTTCCCCTTTCCATCAAACATTGTTCCACCCACACCTAAATTGAAGCCACTACCCGAGAATCTCAAGTATGTCTTCCTGGGACCTGACCAGACCTTCCCCGTAATTATCAATGCCAACCTAACTAGGGATCAGGAACTTAGATTGACAGCAACCCTATCAGAACATAGGGTTGCCATTGGCTGGACTATTTCAGATTTTAGAGGAATTAGCCCCATCTATTGTACCCACAAGATCTACCTAGAAGATGGGGCACGACCCTCCCGTCAGATGCAGAGACGGTTAAACCCAAATATGCGGAGGTCGTTAAGAAGGAAATTATCAAGTGGCTTGATGTCGACATCATCTATCCCATCTCCGATAGCCCCTGCGTGAGCCCCACTCAAGTGGTTCTGAAGAAAGCCGGGCTCACTGTTGTCACCAATGAGCGTGGCGAATCCATCCCCACCTGCACCACCACCGCATGGCGAGTGTGTATTGATTACAGGAAACTCAATGAAGCAACCAAGAAGGATCATTTCCCCTTCCATTCATCGACCAGATTTTTGAAAGATTGGTAGGGCAAAAGTATTTTTGCTTCCTGGATGGATATTCAGGATATAACCAAGTCGCAATTGCTCTTGAAGATCAAGAGAAGATCACATTCACTTGCCCGTACAGCACGTTTGCATTCCGTCGTATGCCGTTCGGGTTATGCAACGCACCCGCTACCTTTCAGCGTTGCATGCTAGACATTTTTTCAGAAATGGTGGGTGAATACTTGGAGGTCTTTATGGATGATTTCTCTGTATTTGGGAATTCATTCGACCACTGTTTGAGCAACTTGGAGAAAATCTTGAAACGATGTATCGAGGTTAATTTGGTGTTAAGTTGGGAAAAGAGCCATTTCATGGTTCAAGAAGGAATCATCCTCGGTCACATCGTATCACATAGAGGCATTGAAGTGGATCGAGCTAAAGTTGATTTGATTTCCAAACTTCCTCCACCTAGCTCGGTTCGGCAGATTCGTTTGTTCCTTGGACATGTTGGCTTCTACCGAAGGTTCATCAAAGACTTCTTTAAGCTTTCCAAACCCTTGACCGACCTTCTGGCCAATGACACCCTATTCCACATTACCTCCGATTGCATCTAGGCTTACCACACCCTCCGGAACTTAGTCTCCTCAGCACATGTACTTCAGCCCCCGGATTGGTCCCAAGACTTTGAGATCATGTGTGATGCATCAGATTTTGTCATAGGCGTCGTCCTAGGACAAAGACAAGACAAGAAACCCATGGTGATCTACTACGCAAGCAAGACGTTGGACAAGGCCCAATGAAATTATACGATCACAGAGAAAGAACTGCTCGTTGTAGTTTTTGGGCTTGAAAAGTTTCGATCTTACCTTCTGGGATCCAATGTGATCATCTATACGGACCATTCAGCCATCCGGCACCTATTGGCTAAAAAGGATGCGAAGCCCAGGCTCATCAAATGGATCCTGCTCTTGCTTGGAAATCTGCGATAAAGCCGAATCAAAGAATGTGGTGGCTGACCACCTATCTAGACTCCACCCAGACCACATTGGGCCCTCCCTGCCTTTATTCGACACCTTTCTTGATGAGCACATTCTGGCTGTGCAAGACAATAAACTACCTTGGTATGCTAACTATGTCAACTACCTAGTTGTAGGTCAAACCCCGCACAGCTGGTCCAAATAGCAACGGGACAAGTTCTTGGTCGAGGCTAAGCACTATTTCTGGGACGATCCCATGCTGTTTCTCCTCTATGCCGACCAGATCATCAGGAGGTGTATCCCTGAGGACGAAGTTTAGAGTGTGTTATCTTTTTGTCAGGACCAAGCTTGTGGTGGCCACTTCTCAGGAAAGAAAACGGCTGCAAAGGTTCTGCAGTCTGGATTTTATTGGCCTTCCTTATTTAAGGATGCACACAATTTCGCTAGGACTTGCTCTCGCTGGCAAACTCTGGGGACCATGGTCAGAAAAGATATGATGCCCTCTAGCCCATTTTGATTGTCGAGATCTTCGACGTTTGGGGTATTGATTTTATGTGCCCCTTATAGTTTCCCTGGTAGGAGGGGGTGACGCAATAAAGTGCGGAATAAAATATAAAACAATCTCACAAAATATCAATCACACAAATGGCACAAAGATTTTAGATGGAAACCCAAATCGGGTAAAAACCACCAGCTACCCCTCTCGAGTTAGGATTTTCCGATCAACCAAGTTGATCAAATCCACTAAACGAATCACTTAAACGAGGGTGATTCAACCTCAATTACAACCACGCTACTTTATACGAGGGTAGCGTACCTCAAACCCCTTCTCTTCACAAGAAGGATTTTGTCTTACGAAGGAGACGGGAATTTGCAAAGCGAATACCCAACCAAATAACAAAGTAAATTACAAATAGTCTTATAGAGCCAACAAAGATAATCTTAACCTAAGCTTCTATAGGAATTAGGATGCTTCCCTTTGCAGAAGTGCGTCGATGATGCGGATGCGTGAACCACGCGACAGCGCAACGGTGCTCTCATGAACTATAGTGGGAGAGCGGGTGCACAAGTGATCGATACTCTCTAGATGTAGAACTAAGCTTGGAGAGCAAGAGCTTCTTCTATAGATCAATTTGACACTAAAGAGTGGAAAGTATGTAGCTTGGATGTGTCTTGGTGTATCTAGGTATGTGTTTGAGTGACAAAGTTTCCCCTCTATTTATAGAAGCCTTAAGAAGGCTTTGGAAGGCCTTGGAAGGCTTCCATAGCCGTTGGGTGCAAGCTCCAAGAAAATCATACCGAAATCAGGATTAATCATTACACTGACAGGGTTATCAGATGTCTGATCCTGGCACCGAATGTCTGGAAAACCAGTTTAAGACGTCTGGGAGCAAAGTTAGACGTCTGATTTTAGGCGGGTTTCCTTCCTGACTTGAATTAGATCTAAACAGGGTTCTAGTGCATTGTCATCAGACGATATACAGGACGTCTGGAACTAAGTCTGGGCATTTGGAAACCTACTTTTATGCGGAAATGGATTTCCAAGAGAGTGCAACGACTAGAAAATCTCTGAGAAGAGATTTTGGGTCAGCCGAGGCAAAACGGTCATGTATCAGACGTCTAGGAACACTTACAGATGTTTGATAGGGCTCTAATGGTCATTTCCTTCAGTGCTTTGTAAGGCAGCCAACGGTCCACTAATTGGGCGTCTGGCAAAATCATCAGATGTCTTCTAAGATGTCTGGACTAAGGTCTGGACGTCTGATTTCATCAGACAGAACTAACTAGGTCCAGCCTAAACATAATCGGATGTCTAAGTCAACATTCAGACGTCTTAAAAGTATTTATCAGACGTCTGATTTTCAGATTAAATGTTTGAAAAGGCTGTTTGAACCCTATTTTGGTTTTCTAAGTTCTCTACAGAAAACCTAAGTATCCTAGGGTTATGCAAGTGTTCCTAGGACTACTGTTAGGGTTCTTTGAGGCTCTTTAACATGAATCTAAGAAAAAAAAAATAAAGAGCAACAAAAGAAACAAAAGTACAATGATTACAAGGAAAGGAAATCTATCATGTTCTTCATCTCCTTCTTCAAGCCATCGCTCCTCACGAAGCTCATCTGTTCTCCATCAAGCTCCTCCAATCTGCCATGGATGCGAGCTCGAACTCCGTCTAACCACGTCACCATTTGCAATTAACCTGAAATCTAAGACTTCAACTGCAAATGTTAAATGACACATGTTTTGTTATCATCAAAATAAACGATCGTGGTGCTCTAACACCAACATTCCTACCATTCAACGGCTTTGAATACATCCTAGTCTCTGTAGACTATGTCTCCAAATGAATTGAAGCCGTCGCCACCCGCCGATGCGATCATGAGGTTGTCATTGACTTTGTTAAGCAAAACATCTTTTCTCGGTTTGGAATACCAAAGGCCATGATCAGTGATGGTGGAAGTCATTTTATCCACACCCAATTCCGTACCCTACTCAGAAAATACAGGGTTAACCACCGCATTGCTATCCCGTATCATCCGCAAACAAATGGGCAGACCGAGGTCTCAAACAGGCAGATCAAGAATATTCTACAGAAGACTGTGAGACCTGACAAGAAGGGTTGGTTCGCACGACTGGATGATGCCCTATGGGCATACCGGACCGCTTTCAAGACCCCAATCGGCATGTCGCCTTATCGCCTGGTCTTTGGCAAAGCTTGCCACCTTCCTGTCGAGTTGGAACAATGGGCTTACTGGGCCGTCAAGCAGTGTAACATGGATCCTCAGTTAGCTGGTGCGCAGAGGATGCTCCAACTCTCCAAGCTCGAGGAAATTCACCGGGACGCTTTTGAAAATAGTCGGCTATACAACGAGAAAATGAAAGCCGTCCACGACCGACTCATCAATAGAAAAACCTTCCAGCCTAATCAGCAAGTTTGGCTTTTTGATGCCCGTCTGAAACTCTTTCCAGGGAAGCTCAGGTCTAAGTGGACAAGACCATTTAGGGTGGTCAAGCCCTACTTCAATGGGGCAGTTGAAATCGCTAATCCGAATACTGGGCACACTTTCACAGTCAATGGCCAAAGATTGAAACACTTCCTCACCCAAAGGAGGTTGTCACCCTCATTAAGGGATGACACGAAGCACTGCCCGGCTGGAGGTGTTAAACTCAGCGCTTCCTGGGAGGCAACCCAGAAGATTCAAACTGATTTGGTACTTTACTTCACTCAGGTAATATCTTTTTGACCCCTGTGCATCCATGTATTTGTCAATGAGGACATTGTCCAGCTTAAGATGAGGGGGGTGGTAAATTGCATGATTCTGAGTTCATTTAATCAGTCTGAATAGAATAAAATAAAATTAAAAAAAATTAAATTTAGGAAGAAAAACTTAGGCATTAGAAATTTGTCAATAGTGGGAAATAATACGGAAAGAACTTGAACACTTAAACTTTTCAAGCCTTCAAGCTTAATCAGCCCTGGTGTCCGTTAAAATATGGATTTAGCTTCAAATCCTTGCAACCTTAATCTATTCTAATCCACCAACTAAATAAGGTGATAAGTATACAGCTTATCAACTCACCCTCTAACTCAGAATGACTTTTAGTCTAAGCATCTACACACATTTTTTGCACAGACTCACTCCTCAGAGATTCTGACAAAAATTGGGTAGCTAATGAACTTTCTAGGGTGGTATGATTGGCAAGTTGTCGTGGGTAACAACCCATTGGCAGGTTGTCCAGAGCCCAGCCACAGGACCACCTTCTTTTTATGGCCTCTAGGTAAATTTGAGATCAGGGAAGCCACCTACCAAATAAAAAAAAGAAGGAAAAAGAGAACAAAATAAACCACACTTCACCGCACGAATATGGCTGACAAGTGATCGTAGGTAATAGCCCATTAGTCGGTTGTCCAAAACCCATCTCAGTAAATGCACAAAAAGACCCAAAACACTTAAGAAAGAAGTGGGGAAGTAGAGCAAGCTGGGGAGATATACACTAAAAAAATCCTTGTGTTGACCCCAAGTAGAACAAACGTACGGAGAAAGCTACCGATCGAACAAATACACATTCAGGCAAAACACTTCCTTTTTCGGTCACCTAGGGGCGTAGAAACCCGAAGTCTGTCTAAATTACCGTTGAGTGAGTCTATCACGATCTTCACACCAAGATGCTTACCACTTATAGTTTTTCTGAGTTTTGGGTGGGTTGGGTAGCCGTAAAAAATTACCAACACATTCTTATCTCCAAAAATCTAAAAATAAGAAAAGATAAAATATATATATATACATGACTTAAAGCAAGGATTCAGGCGATTCATATTTTGGCGGACACCCGGACACTACTTAGTCTCTGTAGATTAGGATCTTAGTATATTTTCTCCTATTGACAAGTAACAAAATGTCTGAGTAATTACTTCTTGAATTCCGACTAAAAATAATGGCTAGAATAAACCTTGCTAGGGACTAGCAAGGAGTAAGCATGGGGGTATGACAACACTACATCTTGGGGTAATAATTCTGTCAATTAGGGTTTATCTTAATGGTAATGCGCACAAATAACACATCATAAATGGACATGGGAGAATGGCATGCATCGCACATTGAAATTGCTTATTAAACAGTATTAATGGCCATTTCTTTAAGTTCATGACAAAACAGGCCTCAGATGAGAAATAGGATCGCACAGATGGATTCAGAGCAACGAACGGAGTCCAACGGACTCAAAATCAGCCAAATCCGACATCTGGAGCTCCCACAAATGACCCAAGAAGTTCTGACCGTTGATCTGATGATCAACGGTCACAAGGTGGCCACGTGGCAGCATCAAGAGCACCCCCCGCCCGCCGCACGTCATAGCCCCATCGCAAAGATCTAACCGCAGTCATCCGATCTTCATCGAACGACTGACGAATGGCGAAGGAGAGCGACCATCCGCGCCCATGGCGCAACGGTCGTGCCCCCATCCCCGCACGAAGCGATCGCGGGTTCGAATTGCCCGCCCGCCTCATCAGCTGATTTCACCCACGTGTTCAAATTCAGCCGCCCGATCGCCATCGAGCGGCCTCGATAGTGCTACGAGGCGCGCCTACAGGCGTTGATCTTCCACGCGTGCGCCTACGTCGGTCGACAATGCCCACGCTCACACGTGCTCGAGGCGCAATCCAAGCACGCCCTTCGCAAAGATCTCAGCCGTCCGATCTTTGATCGGATGGCCTACAACGCGCGCACACAGATCGTGCGTGAAGAGGAGGAATAGCGCGCATGAGCGACCGCTAGGCAGGGTGCTTCACCGACGTTTTGGGAAGGGTTTTAGGACGTCGCTAAAACCCCTTCTTCATTTGGAAAGACCTTCTTCCTATTTAAACCCCTTCCAACCACCCATGGAAGGCATTGAATTCACCTTGCAAGTGTTGTAACACCCTCCTAGCCCCCTTTAGGCCCTCTTATAGTCAACGGAGTCGACGAGCCGCCGACGGAGCCTCCCTCCACCGCCGTGGCCACCTCGCCGTCTCCCTTCTCCCTCTCTTTATTTCCCTTTAATTTAGCTTCACTTCCTTTTTATTCAAGCATTTAGCTACTATTGTATTTGTAAAACTTGAATTGCATGTTTAATATAGTGTTGATGTTATTTTGAGCAATGGCTATGATTTAAAAGACTCTAACCCTACTCTCTCTCTCTCTCTTTCTCTCTCTCACTCATTTTGCTACCACGTCTTCTTGCTAGCAAAAACTCGTTATTTCCGTGACATAAAGTGACAAAGAAAATCCAATTTTTATGCCTCCCTATGATCGACACTCAGACTCACGTCCGTTTCTTCTTTTAAAATCGACGCTGCGAGCACGAACTATAACGATCCTTTTAAACAAACACGTCTCTCGCACGTCAGCTAGCGCTTGTCATTGCGGCCCAAAAGCTACGCCCATACTTCCAAACCCACACAATAATGGCCCTGTCAGACCACCCCATCCGACGAATGCTACACAAGCCTACGGGGTTAGCACGATAGATCAAATGGGCTATGGAATTAGCCGAATTTGATGTCAAGTATCACCCAAGAAAGGCGATCAAGGCGCAAGTCTAGGCAGACTTCGTGGCCGAATTCACAGATCCCGATGCCTCCCTCACACTCCCCTTGCAACTATACATCGATGGCTCATCTATGACAGCCGGGTCTAGGGTTGGGATAGCTCTAACCGCCCCAGATTGCGCTACTCATAAGTAAGCCATAAAATTGGACTTCCCTACATCCAATAACCAGGCAGAGTACGAGGCCATGATGGTGGGCATTCGGGTTGCGAAATCCATGGGGATCATCTCGCTCGAGGTCCACACAGACTCCCAACTAGTCACCAACCAAATAAACGATGAATACCAAGTTCGGAATCCAAACATGATGTTGTGTGCCAACAAAGTCAAGAAGGATCTGACAGATTTCAAGACCATCTCCATAAGGCGAGTGCCCCATGAGGACAACACCCTGGCAGATGCATTACCTAAACTCGTAGCCCCCATCCCCCAGGGATAGGATGAGGACATCTGCCTCCAAACCCTGAGAGAGTCAACCATCCTCGCTCCCAGAACATTCATGATAGAGCAATCTCCTTCCCCAGGGGCATGGACTTTGTCGACCCCATCTTGCCAACCTCAGCTCAGTAGTGGTTCATTCTGGTGGCCGTCGACTACTTTTCTAAATGGGTTGAAGCTAAGGCCATGGCTAGCCCCACGACCGACAGGGTCATATCATTCGATCGCAAGAGCATCATAGCTCGGTATGGGATACCCCACTACATAGACATAGACAACGGAACCCAGTTTGCTTGCAAAAAAATTAAAGAATTTTGCACTAGTTGAGATATTTGTCTGTGCTTTATGTCAGTTGGTCATCCCTAGGCGAACGAATAAGCCAAGGTAACTAACCATACCATCATCTCAGAGCTCAAATGCCAGTTGGATTCAGCCAAAGGGAGATGGGCGAACGAGCTTCTAGACGTTCTATGGGGATACAGGACTTACCAGAGGACTTCCATAGGCCATACACCATTCAGCTTGGTATACAGCATCGAAGCCCGGCTCCCCATCGAAACAATCCTCCTTACCTATAGAACACAGCTCTATGATCCAACCACCAATGATGATCAGGTTCGCCTATCCGTAGACCTCCTAGATGAGATAAGGGACAAAACATCCAAGACGGCACTCCAGCATAAGGAGGCTGCAGCCACCTCCTAAAATAAGCGCATCAAGAAACGAACATTCTCTCAAGGAGACTTGGTCCTGCATAAGTGTAAAGTCTCCATGCCGAGCTAGTTGGGCAGAAAGCTTGACCCATCATGAGAAGGGCCTTACAAAATTCATAAAGACAGTCCAGGCGACTTCTACTAATTACAAGCCCCAAAAGATAGAGACATCCCCTGCACCTAGCATGCAAGCAATTTATGAATGTACCATGTATAAATGCTCATGAGTAATAAAAAGAGATTTTTTCATTCAAAAGAAATAGTTCACTTATCACATCTCTTTTTTTTTAAAAAAAAAAAGCAACAAGGAAAGCATAACATGCTCGGGACTCTCAGTGGTTCTACTCCCACGCCTCGAACATCCCACAAGTGAAAGGCAAAGCAGAATGAGGACCTGTACAGCTGGATAGTTGACCTCCAGGTGAGTTGCCTCTTCAGCAGCCAACTAGGCCACCTCCTCCTCAGGCGATTGAGTCGCAAGCGGTTCCACGAGCTTGTCGTTGGCAATAAAACCCGCCACTTCAAGGCGGTCGTATTCTGACACTAGTTGGTCGATGGACCAGCCGTACAACTCTTTGGTGGAAGCATGCTTCCCTTTGATGAGGGCCTGGACGGTAGTCAACGCCTCCTTCCTAATCTCCTGTGAGAGCTCCTCCCGAATTGGTCCCATTGACGACTACGTGGCATAGAAATCCATCACCACCTTGGCATTTAGCTCAGGCCCCTCCTCTTCCAATTCCGCCACCCGCCGGCCCCGCTCCGATGAAAGCTCCCGAGCCTCACCAAGGTCGACCCTTAACTTTTCCATGTCCGCCTCTGCCTTCTCCAGACTTGCTCGCATGGAAGCAAGTCCATTGATCGAATCACTAAGCCGAGTGCGTTCCTCCTTAAAAGCCCTCTCATACCCCTCCACTGAGGAGGAGTGCTCAGCCTTAAGCACTTCCAACTCCTCCTTCAGGGAGAGGATGCTCATGCAGGCGACCGAAAGGCGCTCCAACAGCTCCCCGAGAGCCTCTAGCTGGGCGCTATGCACCCTCATGAGCCGCTCCTCCAGCTCCTCGCCAATGGCAAAGGCCCTCTTCAAAATGAACCGAGCCTTCTTTAGCTCCCCCTCCAGCCGACCCACATAATTGGCTGCCTCTCGTTGAGAGCGGAGCCTTTGCTCAGCCTCCTCAGCCGCCTTCTCTCGCACTGCAACGGCCTCCGCCAACTACCGAAGCAATTGCCAGTGATCTGCTTTGGCCATATGACCCACTACATGTCCAAGTCCGCTGCATTGCCTTGACCAGCTGAGATGGGGAGGTTCGGAGGAGAGTTGCTACACGAAATATAACAAGAGCCAAGCATATCCGCCTATATACCACTAGCACGTCAGAATATAGGCAGCTCCGGCCAAGAAAAACTAATAAACGAAAGACGGGCCTAACGAACTTACCACGCGTATACAATAAAAGAATACGTGGTTGAAGTTCATGCCCTGAGGCCCAAACATGGCCCAGGACACGGCTTCATCTAGGTGCCTTAGCACCTGCCTTTCCATGTTGGGGGCACTATTGGACACCCCTAGCTGTACAGGCACCACATGCCCGGGTTGTGACCCAACTAGGGCTCCTTCCAGTACAGATCCAGCAACGGACCCGACAGTGTGGCCGATCATACCTGAGCCCCCCCAGCCAATGGGGTCCACCAGAACCCAGATGCTTGCAGAGCTCCACCGATAGTATCACTAGCCAAAAACATTGCTCGTGCCAGTCGCCTCTTACGCCAACAAGGCGAAGGCCCTTATGAAGCTGACAAAATCGCAAAGCTGAAAGTACCCTTTGAACGAGCCACTTCGAAAGGTGCCTCCAAAGGAGAGTCACGGAGAGTGATCAGCTCAGGCAGTCTGGGCCGCACCAAGGGAACGGCAAGCGTGCTTTCCCCCTCGACCTCCTCAAGGCTCCACGAAGAGGACGTCGCTGAATCCTCCCATGGTAACTCCACATGAGGACCCCTCTTCGCCTGCCTCAAAGGGACCTCGGGCTCCTCCGCAACATTTTCTAGGGCCTCCACCTCCTTTCACTTCAAACCCTTCTGATAAGTGAGCTAACTCCCCTCCCCCTACTCCACGGACCCCTCCTCGCCTTGTTGCGACCCGTGGCAAGCCGAACCACCACCTTGATGCTTGGGCGCACCTGCCTGAGCGAACTGCTCAAAAGCTTCAACCAAAAGTACTAGGTTAATAACAAAATTGACAGGCACAAGATGCAACACGAAAGTCATTTTTACCTCCCCCCACTTACATGGTGTAGGCAACGAATCCATCACCCATGACAATGCCTCCTGGACGTCCTTCCGCCTGAGCTCTGACGAGTAATGGGACCAAACTCAATTAATCGATCTGTGTCCTCCTGCACAGACGGGTCAAGTTCCTCAAATTGGGGTGGCTGGTCCCTCTTAGGCAAACCTTGCCAAGTGGAGGGAACTTCGAGGTTTTCAAGATTAGAAAGGAAAAAGAAATGGTGATCTTACCCCTTCAAACTATCTGGTAACTGGTCTGTCGGCTATACAGTGTGTAAGTGACTGATGGAGGCTTGCCCTTCTTCACCTTCAAGGGCATCAGCCCAAAAAGCAGGCGAAACAAAACAAGATGGGGAACAATCCCCAAATGAAGGCAGAGAGGTAAAGGCGTTCAACACCAGCCAACAATTAAGGCTGAGCTGTGATGGGGCAAGGTGGTAAAAAGAAAGGAAGGAAGACACAAAAGGGTTCAAATGTACTCGTAGACCGTGCGCTATGGCGTATTTACATATGATAGACATGTCCTTCGTCCCGTCTAAACACAGATAGGTTTTGGACCCACAAGTCTGGAATGGTACTCCACCAAGCCCATATTCCCTCAAGAAAGACAAAATTGTGGACCGATTACGAAAGTCTGACGAGAAATCATATGAAGCCTTAGTCTCAGCAGAGATCCCCGAGGAAGAAGAAGCAATGGACTTACCCTTGCTTGTGTAGCCCGACATGATGGCTCTTGCTCTAAAAAACCTCGACATAGTGACTCTCCAACAAAGGACGTCTCCTCTCTACGCTCTGCCAAGAGTAAAGACTCCCTGCGCAAATGCTCTCCGAAGTAGGTGGGCCATTAATCATGACCCACCACCTCTATATATAACCCCCACGAAGGGCGGTTCCCCCTTGCGGGGCGCAAGTTTCGAAAACATCAAATCCCTCCGTATCCGACGCAAATTCCAAATATACCGCTAAGTGCGAAGAAAACATCGGCCATCATTACGGACATTTAATACTCCTACACTTGTATCCACTGCTGTAGAAAGGGTGGTCCCATCAATGACAAGCATGACGCTTGAGGTCCTCACCTCATCACAACGACAATTAATGCCAGCTTTCTCAAATACCAACACACGGTATAGATCCCAAGGTAACTGGCCATTACCCGCGAAAATCAAGCAGGCGGACGTGACTCAAAATCGCCTCTTAAGGGTGGTAACATAGCAGACGAACATGCTTCAAAACTGCCTCTTAAGGCCGGTAACATAGCAGGTGGACGCGCCTCAAAATCGCCTCCTAAGAACAATGACGTATTACACCCGTGTGCCTCGTACCACCTCTTAAGGTCGATACAACTACAGGCCTTTACCCATAAAAATCTCACTATATAACAAATGCTCCTCGACTTAAATGCACAACTGGGGTAACATTTGGGGGCATTACCTATCGCAGAGTTCCTACCTTAAACATCACTCTCAGCAAAAATTCGCTAGCTCGAGAATAAGGGGCATATGATGAGGGGAAAAATATGCCCTCGAACCTGAAACTCCACGATAGGTCTCAAAAGAAGGATCCAACCCAAAAAGACTTGGATACAGGCGGGTTCAAAGATCCAACCCACCTACATCCAAGAAAAATCTTCTGTGCAGACGCATCCGGGAGCCCAAGTCACCTACAAATAGGACAAGCCACGAGTAGCCAGACCCGAAGGATCCTATCCGTTAAAAGGGACAGTGGATGTACATCAGGGTTGCGCCCTTAATAAATGCTGACAATGGCTACCACAATAAATAACCTAACCAAATGCACAACTTGTCAGGTGGAGTATCTGCTCAGAAGATCTCATCGAGAGGTCTAATCCAACACTATAAATAGCTGAGGAAGGCCCTCGAGGTCTCCCCCCCTCGAGAGCTACTCGATAGAAAACTAAGAGCTTGTAAACCTTGTAATCTCACAAATTATAATACATAGTTGGGAGCACCATACTCCCCCCAGACGTACACACCCTACGGTAGAACTGGGTAACCACATCCCTGTGTCCATTGTGTGATTGCTTGGATCCCACGAATCAGACCCTCCACCCACGTAGGAGGTCTGATCGTCCCTGTTCTTAAGTCAGACAGTCCAAATCTCGATGTGCCGATCACACACATTCACGATTACCAAAGATTTAAATCAAACATAAAAAGGGAGAGGGTAGTTCACTCTATCTTGATCCACTGGAAGCTTGGATCTACTGTTGCTTCCTCTCTCTCTCTCCACCTCAAAGTGTGTGCAATGGGTAGGAGTGCATGTGTGGGGTTTAATAGAGGTAGGATTAGAGTTTAGGTGGGGAAAATTTGAGAAATTAGTCTTAAGTTTTCACTTCTTTGACTTGGGCCCTACTTCATTTTTAGGTGCGATAAGTTGTGCCCAACCTCGACAAGTACATAGAAATTATTGAGAGACCCCTATAGTTTAGAAAATTTATCCTAGGGTGCCCAAATGCAGTAATTGATGCACAAAATTTACAAAAAGCCTCTTAGAGTTTTGGAAATTTTCTCAAACCCCTAGAACACACTAATGGGCACATAAAATTTATAGAAACTCCCTTAAAGGTTCAGAAAATCACATAATGACCCTTAGGTGCACCTTTGAATGTGTGGAATTTATAGGGAATACCCTAAAGTTTGGAAAATTGCACAATTACCCCTAAGTGAACCTTTTAATGAGTAGAATTTACGAAAACCACCCTGAGATCTTGAAAATTACTCAGTGACCCCTAAGGGTCAATTAAAGGTTCAGGATGCATCATTTCACCATACCTTAGAAAGTTATCTAAGTGAGGCATATCTTTGCTAAGTATGAATTTCCCATTAAGAATGGGACGGTGGGAATGGAATTCTATAATGTACGATAATGTTATATACCATGGTTGGAATGGCTAGTTGCTAGATATGTAGGTTAGGGTATGAGCGTGATTAAATCAAGGATAATTGATTAGTGACCAACTTGTTTAAGTTTGGAGAGTAGATAGTGAGGTATATGCTAAACATTTGCAAAATAAACCTGAAAGAGCTTACTTGGTAATAGAATATCTGATACACTTTTAAGTCGAGGAAAAGAGGTAGAGAAAATGCCTATGTAAATTAATTGATAACATGAGTATATATATAATGGAGTGGTACTACAATTGCGAGTAACTTAATTAGACAAGGTAGAGGAGTTGGTGTCACTGAATGGTCCAATGATGGCCAAAAGGAGAGATTGTAAGTCATGAGGTGCAAGGTTGCATAGAACCAAGAGTTAAGTGAATTGTACTTGCATTGGCCACCTTTACTTAACTCTCTCTTCTTACCAAGGTTCTAACTCACTTCTTTACTTATTTCCATGGGTTGACATCTACCGGGTAACATCATTATATAATGGAATAGTACTACTATTGTGACTAACCTAATTGGACGAGGTAGAAGAGTTGATGTAGCGGAATAGTCCAATGATGACCAAAAGGAAAGACTGTAGGTCATGGGTGCAAGGTTGCAATAGAACCAAGAGTCAAGTAAAATTATACTTGCATTAGCCACCTTTACTTAAGTCCTTGCCTTATTGAGCTTTTAGCTCACTTCTTTCATTTTGTGCATGGGTTTACACTCATCCTAGTGTTAGCAAAGGACTAGATGAAGTATACATGAGTTAGCATTTCCATCTTCATATCAAGTTCGTTCTTTTTAACTGTAAAAAATGTTCATCTTGTCATAATTTATTTTACGTTGGATGCTCTAATTATGTAAATGTTGATGATAATTTTATATTTAATAAAAGCAATCAAGAAAAGGATTTAGGTTACATGTAGTAATTACCACTTAGTCTTGTAATAGAATATTATTGGAGGGTTAGGTTGTGACATTATCTCATGAATCTATAGAAATCAATTACGGTGGAATCACCACTTGAATCACTTTAAATGAGCTTCTAGAGCTTTCATTTGTTAAAATGATTTTCTTCTTTCCTCTTTTGCCTTCCTGATTGTGTTCTAGTGGGATTTAATCAAGTTTTGCGATCTCAATCCTATTTGTAATAGGATGATGATATGAGAAAATGACATACATGCCCACATACTTCAGCAAAGTACAAAGGGACCCTCGTAGGTTGGAAACTAACATCGGCTAAACAATTTCCCTATCTAGCCCCATGAGGGAGATGTTGCCCTAAGCTCTTAAAGCTTAGTTTATTGTAGGGATTAATTCTTATTTTGGGTGGTTAATCACTATTTACCGTAGGGGTTAATTCAACCCCACTATACCTTTGAAACCTGGTATAAGCAACTTTGAGATTAATCATAGGTTGATATAACCTCATTTCCTAGCCCAATTTTCTCCTACACCTCAACGAATGATTCCCATCATTCCCATCCTACCCACTCTCAACCTTTTTCTCCTCATGTCTAGTAGGTTGAAATATTTCATTAAGTACACATGTTAATATAATTAATATATAATTAAATAATTAACTTTACTTCAACATACACTTAACCTATAATAATCTATCCAACCTAACAAATAATTATAATTTTACTACCATACAATAATTAATGACTATCATGGTATAGACTTTTGAATTAGCATATACTCATAGCATTATAACATAATTGCTATTACGACATAATTGACATTTACAAAGTAAGATAATTACTTTACAATAATGACAAAAATTATTATTTCTTTATCAAATTAATTTATGATAATTAATACTTTATTGACATTTTATTTAGCAATTGTTTTACCATAACTACTATATAACTATAATATTAGTTTATTTATAATTTTAATATATAGTTAAATAATATTATTATTAGTATAAATTAATCAATGACTAATGAAATTTATTCATCATTCCTAAGTAACAAATAATCCAAACAACGTAACTTAATTACTATTGTAACATACTTACCAATTGCAACTTCATTACTGTTACGATCCAGTTCCCGAATTCTTATAGGATACGAGATCGGACCAACTCGACTGATCGCAAGACCCAATCGTCCAACGAAAAAATAACCAAAAAATAAGAAAATAAATCATATTCACTATGCTAAGTAACTAATAGTAACAAAAGTACAGTAGTAAAGAAGACTACTACAATATACACCACCACAACAGTAGAAAAGTAAACGAGTACAGGAATATAATGTTCAAATGAAAGAGTACAGAAGTGCAATAAACTACTCACTACAACTGGAAAAGGAGTACAACAGAAAGCTACAACTACTGAGCTCTACTGGACCCAGCACCCTCTGCAGCCGTAGGCTCTGGCTGCTCAACACCTGGACCTGAAAAGGGTTATGAGTACACAAAATCAGCGAACGCTGAGTAAAGTGGCAACCAACTAACTAAACAATAAAGGTGGACAGGTAGCTGTTGTTTTTCGATTACTTTCTTTAACTACTTATCTTTTTCACCATTTAGTTTATTTATCAGGTCTCTTTCTTGATCTCGAATGTTCCTCGTGAGAACGATCTTGATTGCAGTCTTTTCCAAAGAGTAGAACTCGCACGTGGTGCTTTCCTAGCCGGGAGAGTCCCCCGTGGTGGTCCTACACCCAGTCAATCATCCCAAGGTCACGGACAGACGTAACGGTGACTATGGCATGCGCGATAAGCGCACGGGTAGCTACCCCGCTGTTACGACCCAGTTCCTAAATCCCTACAGGACATGAGACCGGACCGACTCGACTGATCCCAAGACCCAGTCGTCCAACGAGAAAGTAACCAAAAAGCAGTAAAATAAACCACATTCACCATGCAAGCAACTAACAGTAACAAAAGTGCAGCAGTAAAGAGGTAAACTACTACAGTACATACCACCACAACAGTAGAAAATTAAACAGGTACAGGAACATAAAGTGCAGAACGAAAGAGTACAAAATATAAAGGTACAAGAATCTACTCACTACTACAAATGAGTACAAAAGAACTACGACTATTGAGCTTTACTGGGCCCAGCACCCTCTGCAGCCGTAGGCTCTGGCTACTCAACACCTGTACTTAAAAAAGGTCATGAGTACAAAACGTCAGCAAACGCTGAGTAGAGTGGCAACCAACTACTAAAGCAGTAAAGGTGGACAGGTAGTTGTTGTTTTCCAATTTCTTTCTTCCTTTAACTAATTATTCTTTCTTTCACCACTTGATTTACTTATCAGGTCTCTTTCTTGATCTCGAATGTTCCTCGTGGGAACGATCTTGATTGCAGTCTTTTCCGAAGAGTAGAAGTCGCATGTGGTGCTCTCTTGATCGGAAGAGTCCCCCGTGGTGGTCCTACACCCAGTCAACCACCCTAAGGTCACGGACAGACGTAACGGTGACTACGACACGCGCGATAAACGCACGGGTAGCTACCCCGCACTGGCACGCGGTCGATCCTTTCCATTAGCAGATGCGCCTAAAGCACAGCACGAAATCAGTATAGGACATAACCCTCTCAGTAACAGGGGTCTAGCCCCTAAGAACCAAACAGGGGTCCCGCTGCTCCACAGTCCACACACCCTCGCTTGACTACCCTGGTTTACCCAGTGGGCCTAACAAGTCAGTGTAGGGCAACTAGCTGAACCCCGGGTCCCATGGGGTGGCTAGCTCTCTCCCTATACTAGTAGCTTTCCCCGGTACAGTGTACACGAGAGCCAAAAAGTTGGCAGAAAGTTGCCAATCCTAACCTCGGGTCCCAACCCAAGGGTGGCTAGGTCCGCTCTGCACTAAACAGGGGGACAGTCGCTCTCCTTATACTCCGTACTCAAGGGCCAGCTTACTTCCCCACTAACATTTCCAATTCCATTCCAATTATTTCTAGGAGCTCTACTCCTAATTCCCCGTAGGGTTCATGCTCATATTCCTCAGGCCATTTCATACCAGGTTTCATTATTTCGATTTCCATTACTCAGGTTCTACACATGTAACATGTAACTTTATCGTTCACATTTCAGGTTTATTCGCAGGTAGTTCGTGTTTCCAACATTCACCTTTCCATTTCCAGTTCATATACATGCAGCTCATATTATGTCATTTAACGTAAACAACAGGAATTCACATGCAACAGTTTGCTAGCACAAGTACTTTATATTTCACAGGCAGCTGTTATTTATTTACAGGAAATTGGTATCATTCTATCTACTCATCAAAGACTGCAATCCATACATTCAATACAAACATTCCAATGTTTCTAGTTCTAGGATTCATGCAATATCCTAGGATCTAATTATTCATTCCACACATGCATTCAGGTTTGTAATTAAACTAGGGGAAGCCACTCTACCAGTAAACCCAGGAGTAATGAGGGCTTGATCAGCAGGTCCACGTGCCTCAGCAAACCCTAAACCTGCAACGGAACGAGGTCCTATCACAAGGATCAATCACAAGAGACTACTCAGAATAGTATAGAAAGTATTCCAACAAGTAGGGGAAAACATACGGGAAACAACAGTATCTTAATTGCAGAAATCGAACCTCAAACGGACCCTAAACAGGTCAAAACCAGTAATTCTGACTCAAATCATACATCTGGAAGGTGTTCCAGATGTCTTAAAAGAGTCCAGAGCCATACCTCAGTTCTGTGCTACTCCTCAGACGTCCAGGAACTCCGCTAGACCGTCTAGACCCAGTTCCAGACGTCCAACCACCTCTCTAGACGTCTGGAAATGCTTCCCGTCGTCTGGTGCCTCGCCCAGACGTCCGAACTGCGTGGGAGGGCGTGTCCTGTGCCTTCCCGAAGCGAATCTTACACGTGTCAATGAAAATCTTCTCAATAAGGCATGAAACATCGCCTCGGCGGAACAGCCTGCATGGCCATATCCGCAAAGAAGACGTACGTCGCGAAGCTTACCTCTCAGTCGTCTGGAACCTCCTCCAAATGTCCTCCAGACGTCGATCCAGACGTCTGATTCTGGGAAAAACCCAGAACTAGAACCTGCCTTCGCCTTCTCGCGCCGCGCATGGCCGCGCCCGCTCGCCTGCTGCTTCGACTGCAGCAGTGTCAGGGAGGACCTTTCCGACGTGCTCCTCCACCTTGCGCACGCGCCGACCGGCCGTGAGCTCACTGGCGAGATCCCACGTGAGCTCGCAAGCCTTCACTCCTCTCCTTCTCACGCTGCTCCTCCTCACCTCTCACGACGCTCCTCCTCTCCACCGCTCTCACTCGGCTACACTCACTGAAGGGTAGAGGAAGGAGTGGCTGGGAAGTGGGTGAAATGAGGGAGAGGAGGAGGGCTTATATAAGGTGTGGGATTAGGGTTTGCATCTGGAGAGAGGAGAGAGAAGGAGAAGAAAATGAGGGTCGCATACTGTCTGCGCACAGCACGCGTGCAAATGCGAGCTCGTACACGAAAATTTCGATTTTCAGACGTCTATGAAGGTGTCTAGACATCTGATCAGACGTCTGACCTAAGTTTTAGATGTCTTAAAGGGCTCAAACAGCACGGGTCTTAACACCCACACTGGCACGCGGTCAATCGTTTTCGTTAGCGGGTGCGCCCAAAGCACAGCACGGAACCAGTATAGGGCATAGCCCTCTCAGTAACAGGGGTCTAGCCCCTCTCAGTAACCAAACAGGGGTCTCGCCCCTCCACAGTCTGCGCACCCTCGCCTAACTACCCTGGTTTGCCCAGTGGGCCTAACAAGTCAGTGTAGGGCGGCTAGTTGAACCCCGGGTCCCATGAGATGGCTAGCTCTCTCGCTACACTAGTAGCTCTCCCCAGTACAATGTACACGAGGGCCACAGAGTCGGTGCAAAGTGGTCAATCCTAACCCCGGGTCCCAACCCAAGGGCGGCTAGCTCCCCTCTACACTATGAGGTAACATGCGCTCCCCTTAGTACCACGTACTCAAGAGCCAGCACACTTCCCAACACATTCCCAGATTCATTCCATTATTTCCAAGAGCTCATCTCCTAATTTCCCGTAGGGTTCATGCTCATATTCCTCAGGCTATTTCATACCAGGTTTCATCATTTCCATTTCCATTCTCAGGTTATACACATGCAAATTGTAATTTTATTGTTCACATTCCATTCAGGTTATTCACAAGTAGCTCGTGTTTCCAACATTCACCTTTTCATTTCCAATTCATATACATGTAGCTCATATTATGTCATTTCACTGGTACAATAAGAAGTTACATTCAACAGTTAACTAATACAAATACTACATATTTCGCAGGCAACTGTTATTCATTTACAGGCAATTATTCTCATTCTATCTACTCATTCAAGACTGCAATTCATTCATTCAATACAGACATTCCATTATTTCTAGTCTTAGGATTTATGCCATATCCTAGGTTCTAATCATTCATTACACACATGCATTTAAGTTGTAATTAAATTGAGGGGAAGCCACTCTACCAGTAAACCCAGGAGTAGTGGGGGCTTGAACGGCAGGCTTACGTACCTCAGCAAGCCCTGAACTCGCAACGGAAATAAGTCCTATCACAAGGATCAATCACAAGAGAATACTTAGAACAGTATAGAAAGTATTCCAACAAGTAGGGGAAAACATACGGGAAACATCGATATCTTAATTGCGGAAATCGGACCTCAAACGGACCCTAAACGGGTCAAAAACAGTGATCCTGACTCAAATCAGACGTCTTAAAAGAGTTTAGAGCCATACCTCAAGTCCTGCACTACTCCTCAGACGTCCAGGAACTCCGCTAGACCATCTAGACCCAGTTCCAGATGTCCAACAACCTCTCTGGACGTCTAGAAACGCTTCCCGTTGTCTGGTGCCTCACCCAGACATCCGAAATGCGTGGGAGGACGTGTCCCGTGCCTTCCCGAAGCAACACCTACGCGAATCAACCGAAATCTTCTAAAAAAGGCAAAGAACAGTATCTCGGCGGAGCGACCTACATGGCCGTATCCGCGAAAAAGATGTACCTTCGCGAAGCCTACTTCTCAATCGTCTGGAACCTCCTCCATACGTCGGCTACGTCGTCTGGACGTCGCTCTAGACATCTGATTCTGGGAAAAATCCAGAACCAAAACCCACTTCCGCCCTCTCGCGCCGTGCATGGCCGCGCCGCACCCTCTCGCCTACTGCTCCGGCTACAGCAGTGTCAGGGAGGACCTCCCCGACGCACTCCTCCGCCTTGCACACGCGTCGACCAGCCATGAGCTCACCAGCAAGCTCCCATGCGAGCTCGCAAGCTTGCTTCTCTCCCCCTCACGCTGCTCCTCTCCTCACGCCTCGCCCGCGCTCTCTCTCTCCGATCTGCTATGCTCGCTGGAGGGAAGGAGGGAGGTGGCTGGAAGTGGGGGTGGTGTGAGGGAAAGGAGGGGGCTTATATAAGGGCGTGAGGTTAGGGTTTTCGTCGGGCGGAAGGAGAGAGAAGAAGAAAACGAGAGAAGTAAACTGTCTGCAAGCAGTACACGCACAGACGTGATCCAGTACTCAAAATTTTCAATTTCTAGACGTCTGTGAATGTATCCAAATGTCTGACCAAACATCTGTGAATGTATCCAGACGTCTGACCCAAATTCCAGACGTCTTAAAAAACTCAGACAACACGAATCTTAACAATTACATTGAAACAAACTATAATAGAATTTATCACATGATATTTGATTTTAAATTAAAACATCGTTAATAATATTTGAAGTATCACCTATAATATTATATTACAAATTATTTATGAAAACGTGTCTTTTATCAGGTTAACTTCCCTTTTAACCCTTAAAATCAAGTAAACACCTATATCTTATATCACAAGTTAACCCTCACTCCTAATCTCCATTCAGTAAACATAAACAAGGATTAACCTCCTTTCTCAAGTAAATACAAATAAAAATTATCCCATATTACAAAAATGATAACACATGTTAGTTAACCCAAAGCGTAAGTTAGGCCTAAATTAAATTCTTGCCGGTGAGCCGCCAACGAGCTTCTTGTCTTTCCCAAGGCAATGCTTTGGTCATCATGTTTGTGAACTATGTTAATCTTAGTGATCTGCAGCTACTTTTCAAGAACATCTCTGGTCCAGCCACATCTGACATTTATATAATTTGTCTTCGAGTGAAATCTTGGGTTTTGACTCAAGTGAACGCCATGTGATTTTGAAAAATCAATACTTCTTTCTGTAAATCACATGAGCTCATGGAGTTATATTTGGTAGGTAGATTAATAGCCCCTGGGCTTAATGGGTGGGTTAGTTTTCTTTAGGTAGGTGGGCTAGTAAAGCAGTAAGATATGGGCTAGTTTTTCGTGAAATTTGCAATTCAAACTGACAATGAGGGGATTAAGACTAACTGAAGGTAGGTTTTGAATTTGTGGGCCAAATGGTAAATGGGGGCCCATCCTAGTCCAATGGTCAGACCTAAATGGTGAGTCGAACAAGGGCTTAAGCTAATAGCCAGTTGAGTGAGTGAATATATCAATGTAAAGATATAGATGTTTTGATTACAAACTGAGAAAAAATTATTCGCACATTCATAAATGACATGAAAATGGTAGCATCTGAAACCTTGGTTTGCAGACTTGGAGTAGAGAGCATGAGAAAGTAATTCTCATGTAGGTTTAATTTCCACCCGACAGCAATATTGCTTCGTGGGTAATATTGGTTCTATGTGTAAATGCAACAGTACATTTTCCAGGTTGTTCCTGTGGATGGTGTTGCAGTGGATGATTTGTATTTTACTCATTAGCATCTAAGATGCTAAACCCAAAAGGAGCAGATGTACTTGAGAATGCAAGCTGTTCTTTGGACAGAGAAGGCAGCTACCGCTCTTTGAACACGATTACCTATTTACATCTATTTGCCATGTAGTGTCAGAAAAAGGTACATCAGATCTAGCAGTTCCTTTCTAGAATGCAACAAAGAAGGAAGACCCCCACAAGCTTCGTCATGAACATCTGCAGCTTACTACAATCATCTGGCCTGGGTTTCTCTGCTCCATGATTCATAAACAGGCTCATACACAATCCATCTTACCAGTTTCTTCCATTTCATGAACTACGTCTACCAAGCATAAAGGAAGATTTCTATCTGAAAGCAGGGGAACTTGATCTTACCATGCCAAAAGATCTAAAGCCATTTCGTCAACCAGGGCCAAAAATAGATCATGCTCTATGTCTATGCCTGCCTCGAGCGCTTCATCCTCGAATCGTGCCCACTTCTCTTTTGGGTGCTTCAGCTCTTCATCAATTATGTCATCAAGAATTTTCCCAGCTAAACCCCTACACTTCGAAATATCTGCATGAATCTTGCTTATAAGCTGGTCACTGCTCAGGGTCAAAGACAGCTTATTCTGAGACAGGCAGTTGGATCTCCGAGAACAACAATGTATAATATCCAGGTTTTCAATGATGCAGTCAAACAGGAATCTTCGGGATAATGATTGGTTAGAGATACTGTCTTTTACATCCATAAAACCTGGTCCACATTTTGCACTTGCATCAAATTCAGCAGCAAGAAGTTCTACAAAATCCAGAAGAAGAGCATCAACAGGAGATTCATCAACTGTGTCACCACCAGAATCTTGAATTTCAGGTCCCAGCAACAGTTCAGTGTTCGAAATGACTTCTTGTGCAAAATTTGGCTTGATTTTGGAGGATCCAAAACATCCATCTGTACCATACATGATAGAAATTCTGTCTAAAGTAGGCAAAACTGCGGTTGCGTTAACCACCACTGAACTCCCAGAAGTAGCAGAGTCGAAGAAATCTGCATCAGGATCCCACAGTTCTGACTTCCGCCAGGATTCATGTGCATGTCCATCAGGTGGTTCATGCCCTAGGATAAAACAACTTTAGTGAGATTTGGGTACTAGAACAGGGACCACTATAAGAAAAATATTGTTGTGATAATTACAGTGCACAGGTATAGTTAATAACAGAAAATCTGTTTCATATATATATATATATATATATATATATATATATATATATTAAGGAGAGGTAAAATCTGTTATATTTTTGTAATGCTCAATTCAAAGAATCTCTTTCTCATTCAGTGAACAGTCAACATACCAACAATTTATCCCAGGAAATTATCCCACATCTCGTACAGAATTAATCCTATATTTGTCATTTAATTGTTTAGCTCAGTAGAAATGTGTTTCAAAGGTGAGAGAATGACCATCGAGAAACTCCACTCCTCATAATCACCACCCACTACTTCCGCCTTTTTCCCACTGATCATCCCAACCAAAAAAAGGCATGCAAAAGAAAAAAAATCATCTTTGTCCTTGAAATCCTTGTCCTAGAAGAGGCTATAAAGGTTATTCATGCAAAAATTACCATCAACTAATTCCAGTAAAATACATTTCACATGGAAGTTTAAACGTTGCACATTTCATTTCAAGGGTCAAATATCTAGATTTGCTTTCAACAAGATAGAGGACTTGGTCTTTGAGGAAGCTATTACACATGATCTTGGATTTAAGTCTTGAGATGACCAAGAATAGACTTCAATAGAGGCAAAGATTTTGTGTATCCATGTCCATTTAATGTAGGACAAGGCTTGACTATTGTTTTTTTTAAAAGGAAAAGGGTAGTCAACTGGTTGATAACTACCTAGAAATTTCATTTATCAAAAATTAGAAAAGGAGTGTCACATTCCAGAGAGTTATCTCAAAAGGAAAACAAGAAAGAAATGAAAGAAACAAAATTCTCAAAATACGGTTGTTCTCCCCTGAAATGCCCCACAGAACAGCGAGGACCTTCACCTTATCTTTCTTTGTACAGAAGATGCTGGGAAGGCTTGATTATTTTTGTTGCATTTTCCATACAAATCTGAATGAGGATTACTAATTCTAGGAAGCATCACAAAAAGAAATCAAAATGCTGCATAAAGGGACTCAGAAACAGATTCTTATTAAAAGAAAACATTTTTCTTCATACAGGTTGAGTAGGAACCCCTTATACATGTATTGATAGAGAAATGAATCAGTGATATGGAAAATCAATGACTCCACTGCAAACTTTTCTTCAAAAATTATATATATAATCAAAGAAAGCACACAACTCAGATCATTTAGATGCTTAACTACGCTACTATGTGTTGGTTAATCACCCAATAGAGTGAGCATCAGGATACACAATGGCAAAACACTAATTTATGCTTATCATTTAAGTTGCAGTTCCGTACGTAATGTCTATATTGCACAAGATGGTCATCCAAGCCTTTGGCATCACAATATTCAACTATTTCAAACAAAACAATAGTAAGACAGGATCTTTACATCAGTGATTTAAATGTCGACGGCATGCTGCCAGCAAGACCTTTTTTGGAAAAAGCCCATGCCGACATGGTAAACTTATCGAAATGCCAGGATATCGCCGGCATGCCATCAGCATAGTCGGTATGCTGACGAAATCGAAGGGCATGCCGAGGCTACTGCTGGTCCATCGTTGTCATTCTTATCGACATGCCCTCGACATGCCCACGAAATGTATATTTAGAATTTCATCAGCACGACGTCAAAATTGACATTTCAAATCTTACTTTACATATATACTAACCTAAATATCTAAATATACATTTACACCTATAAAAGCAACATCCATTTTCATCCAGCAAATTGGATTAAATAGTCTCATTTATCCCAATCCATTTCCATAGGTTTGAAGTCCCTTCTATCAAAGAAAATAAGGCCCAGTGAACAACATCAGGTCAACATTGATCTCCTCCTCCGATGGCTCTCAAATCCTACCTAATCCAAACTTTGATGTAGACGTGAGATACTAGTTTTTTTTTTTGAGAAAATTACTTAAAAGTTTGATCCTTTTATGAAAATTCAATGTCTTTCCTGATTTTCAAATGTGGTCAATGTTATCCCCAAACTTTCCAACGAAGAAGAAAAAATCATCATCTAACTCCAATAAAAAAAAATGGGACTCACAAAGGCCTAAGGAAAAGCTCATTAAGAGGCCTATAAAGGCCCTCGCAATGGAATGGTACAAGGCAAAGGCGTAAGAATCGAAAATCCATCTTATTGACAAAAATCGGAAGGATTCAACCCTAATAACAAGGGCACAATCAAACCAATAAGCCTGCACTCCAGTTCGGCTAAGAAGATAGACGGACAACCAAAAATTCAGACCGACTACGAAGTTAGGCGAACAAACGGATAACCACTGTTGGCAGCTTCTTGCCAAGTAGCGATTATAGCATCCCTTACTATACCATCACGATCCCCAACGAACGCAGGCAACATGCACTAGATGGCTATAATATGCCCAACCGTTACGGAACTCCAAGAGTCACAGGGTACAATCAATGCCAATAATACGTGAAGAGAGGAGTCTTTGCTATATAAAGGAACGACAACTCCCACGTGAGAACAAGCGATCAAGAGGAGAGAAAACACTCTTGTATTCTCCACTTTCTTTGATATTTAGTGCAAAATTTTAAGGGCTTATATCCCCTCCCCAGACATACATTTTTTGAAAGGTGGAGCCGGATAACCAAACCTTTTATTTGCTTGTGTGATTGCTTGTTTGATACTTGAACAGACCATTTCTCTACCAACAAACTTGATAAGGCTTAAAAAGGAGGGCTCCGATCATTTTCCAATTTTTTCAATGTAATCCCTCCTTCCCAAATGTTGCCCATGTTCTTACCTTGATGAAAAATTGATCTCATCTACCCAAAACCATTTATGCATAAAGTCATTAAACTCCGTCAATGTTATCTCCAAAATTAAGTCATTTATTTATTTTTTTGAAAAGGGGAAGGATGGTTATCCAAGTGATAACCACCAAAGAAATATATTAATAGAATTGAGCCATTTATTTATCCACCAGCGCTAAACTTGCATTTCCTATAATTGAATTAACATGTGTACAGTTTGTAACTTGAACCTTTAGAAAGCCACATTGTTTCACAAACTTATTCCTTAATGATGAATTGCAAGGTTTTAAGTTAATTCATCACCACCATCCAACCACACAACAATAATATATTATGAGACACTCCATGGTATCAACAAAGCAAAATTTAGCAAGTGCTAGAATATTGATTGACATATGGTACTACCACAATCACTTAGGTGGGATTAGTGGCATCAGAACTCAAAACAAAGGTGTTACATGAATATTTGACGCTGCCACATCTTTGGTTTAATCATTGTCTTTTCCATCAACTTGAAAGTTAGTTTTATCTCTGAAATCATGAGTTTAAATTTCTTTCATCACATACTAGAGTTCCATTTTCTTTTTCATTCATATCTGTCAAGATATAGCTCAAGGGGCATCTAGCACACTTCATGAAAAAAATGGCTCTTAGATATTGAATTTTCAGCAAAGAGTACACACATGATATTTAATTTTCTACAACTAAATATTTTCAGCCCTTAAAACACATTGTGCAATGTTTATTTTCAAAAAGTGAGAAAATGATAGTTTCACAGGAATAATTAATAAATGTACATGCATTCGTATGCGTGCATGTATGATGAGGCGGCATTGCCTTTTCTTTAGGCCACGGAATTTAGTTTTGCAGGAAACTTTTGGGTACAATTTGCACGTTGTCGTACTTATATAGCCAAAAAGATGGGGGTGCAACCAAGTTTATGCAGCAATGAATTCATAGCCTACAAGATATGATCCTGTTATAGCTGTGTAGACAGTAATGTGGTTGCAGTACTTTTCGCGAAAAAATGGCTGCAAATCCAACTTTCTCCAAGCGAAAATTAACTAAAAAACACTCCAACACTTCGTAAAACATGATAAAGCAAATTCTGAAATTACTTTTTGCACCACAATTCCACCAGTAGGGTGCGAAAAACTTTAGCTAAGAAGGATAAGAGGCAGTGAAAGAGGGGCAGATTTCTCAAGCTAATTGAAAAGAACGTATTCAAATCTATTTATATGAGACACATCATAAATGTCCATTCGAGATCTAATACCTGATGTACCAAACATGCTCTCAGATAATGAACTATCAGTGGAGAAGGAAGCTTCAAGAATTGATACTGGGCTAGGTTGATTACACTCAATTCCTGAGGATAGCAACACAGAAGTCCCTTCTGCATTTTCCTGTAAACAGTCAACACCCAACATTAGATAATTCCAATACAATGTAAAAACACGACTAACATTGAATTGAACTAAAAAGCAAGAGAATATTAGTTGCACTTCCAATTTACTCAGCATGATAAGATATAGTAGCCATGCACAAAATGGAAGTATCTTGTACAAGTCATCATACACATGGATACAAACAAAGTCAACCACATAAGCATTCAACAGAAGATTCAGGAAAAAGACATAATAGTAATATGGTTTCATTTCTTTGATCAGATAACAGTCTCACAATTTTTTTTTTGAAAGTCCTCATACCATTATCGATGTGACATTTAATTATCAAGCATAATTTGGCAAAAAGGTCAAACTTTATATACACTATATATTCTGGGCTCTTCCAGTACAGTCTATTTGCATAATAGAGGGGGCCACAGGGCATACCAGACTGGTTTGCAGTTTTGTACACAAGGTATGACCATGCAAATGTGCAGATTTACGATCAAAACAAAGAACTTTGAAGATGATGATCAACATACATAACTTTGAAGATGATGGCAATGTGCACACCCATATACAAAACAAAGGGAATGATGAAAGATGATAAAGGGTCAATTTTTGTGGTTTACAAAGGGAGATAATAGGCTCAGAAAACTTATATATACCATTGTTTTTTTTTCTTTTTGAAAAGAGAAAGCCAATAAGCGATTTAAATGTCGACGGCATGCCGCCAACATGCAGTCGAAACAGCAATTTTTTAAGATATGCCATGTCAACATGCTCAAGTTGTCGAAATGCATGTGTTTCACCAGCATGCCGATGAAATTGTTGGCATGCTGCTGGCAAGCTCGGCATGTCAGTGACATGCTGCTGCTCCTGCTATTGTTGCTGCTATGCTATTGTCACAGATTATGTATCGACACATTATATATAAAGTAAAAGATAAGATTTAAAGCTTAAATGAAAATATTTATCCATTGAAATAGTTATTTTTAAAATTCTAATTATTTTGACTACTGTCATTTTTGTCGACATGCCTTCGGTAAAGAAATGCGAATTTGAAAATTTATCGAAATGGTGTCGAAATCAGCATTTCGAACCTTAGAGAAAGGATGGTTGATGATCCTTTACCAAGAACAAATTGCCAGTAAATTCAATTTTGCAATTGTTGTCTTTGCAAAAGCAATAGACTGAAATTAAGGATTTTGACGCATTTGGCAAGCAGCGACCATTAGATATGGAGAAAGAACGAGATGCATAGCGTAACACCTTTTTACCAACAAGGGATATCCTTATACCTTGACCATTACCAACTTGGACCTAGTCGACTCTAGTGTAGGGTTCTGCTATTGAGAGATGTTGCAAGTTGTTGATATGATGTGAAGTGCCACTGTCGACGTACCACTAGTCGTGTGCTGGAACGAAGGGTGTTGATTCTATAAGATGAGCTTGTGGAGGTTGTCATCATCGTTGTGGGACTTTCCTGTAGTAGCAGCGATACGAGATATGGCCAAAGTGACCACAAACAGGGCATGGTGAGCAACTCCGACCACGACCTCCATTGCGACCCCATCCTCGACCTCGACCACGAGGGGTGGATTGACTTGAAGTGGTCATGACATGGGCAATATGAATAGTTGGAGAAGCTTCTGCAATTGGAGTGGTGTTCTATCGTAATCGTATTTCATGACCAAGGAGAATGCTCTATAGCTCAGAATAGGAGACAAGAGATGAATGAGATACTAAAGTGGCAACTATATCACTATAGTCACTTCCTAAGTTTTGGAAGACAATTGCATTGAACTCAGCTATATCCAAGGTGCGTCCTGCAGCTGCCAAGTCATCTGATAAGTATTTTGATTTGCGGAGATAAGACGAGATGCCGTCATCATTCTTTTTTAGCACTTGGAGCTGCATCCGTAGTTGAAGAACTCAAGTGTGAGATGAGGCACCCTAGGCATTATGGAGAGCTTTCCAGACATCATAGCTTGTGTAGAGTCCGACAACCATTGGCATTAGTTCCTCAAATAAAGAAGCGACGATTCAGCTTAAAAGCATTTGGTCCCGAGCATGCCATGCCTGAGACTAACTAGCCATTGTGGGTTCTGCCATAGTGGAATTGGATGTCAAGGGGGCTGGTGTTGGGGCCAGACATGTATCGAAAGTCATCGATGAGGCCAAGTAGATTGTGGGCCCAGAGTAAGGGCATGAACTATGTTTTCCATAGTAGATAGTTAGTGGGAGATAACTTGAGGGATAGGAAGTGATGTACCCCGGTTATATTGGCAACGTGATTGGCGAGGTTACGGAAGTAGCCATATCAAGATGAGCCAACAGAGTCCTCTGGAAGACATAATAGCTGGCGGTAGTTGCGACGAAACTCCCTTGCGATGGTGAAGCAGCAAGGTGGTAATGGCGAAGATGCAAATGGCGACGAGGATACCAAATGCAGAAGTTGAGTGTAGCAAGGTCGTATGTATGGTGCTGCTACAGTGGAGACACCTTTGGCACAGTTTGTCACAACCTGGGCAAATGGGGCACTCAAGGGGAAGTACCCGGCAGGCTTCATATGAGCTGGTAATTTGGAGCGCTTAGTTGAGGAAGATGGTGCGTGGAGGGAGGACAATGGAGAGTGGCCGAGCTCTTGGTGGTAGGCTGTAGATTGTTGTGGGTATAGCAATTGGATAGAAGGGCATCCTTTGTTGTTGAGGTCGTGTGTGGTATTGTAGCACAGGAGGTTCCGGTGATGCTAGAGTCAAGAAGATGCAGCAGTTGAAGCCGTTGAGGTAGACGACAGGAGGAGATGCGTCGAAGGGTTGTGGTAATGGGTAGCGATCGTGTCGACGAGAAGGTCCAACAGTCGATGAAGGAGGTGGTGCGAGCGAGTGAGCTAGTGGTCTTCGAACAGGCAAGGGAGTGCACTCTGTCGTGCATCATTACAGGTAGGATTGGGTGTAGGTGGGTGGGCTTTACAGGTAATTGGGTCAAGTTAGGCTGGTATTCGAGTGAGGGGTTATATATAAGGGTGAGTGACAAAAGGTGATAGGGCTTGGGGTGTTTTGGTGGTGGCGGCTATGATAAGAAGGGGAGAAGGAGAAGCGACGAGAGAGAATGCAGGCAGTGATGGGATGCGACCGTCCAAGCTTCGACAACGGGATGGTTCGCTAGCGACGATCGTTGTGGCACGACAACAAGCACAATCAGTGGAGAGCGAAAGCTGTGCGGTGGAGATGGCGAGTTGGGGCTGCGAGCCCCACACATGAGTAGAAGCTCATTCAAGGACGAGGGAAGGTTTGTGCAGCGATAGGCAAAGGGTCATAGGAAGGGTAGGTCAGTCAGTTTCTAAAGGCTCTAGATACCATGTCAAAGAATGCTATTTGACTCAATTTCATTTATGGTTGTTTACACACACATACATACATACATATATATATATATGAAGTTGTTACACTGGAATATGTGATTCTTGGATTTGATTTACACGATTTGAATGCCCATGATTTTCGTATTTCATTACAACATAATTTTGACTTGGTTTGAATCGCTGATGACTATCTCATTGGTTACGAGATTTCTGCCTGATAATAACCACTCGGAATTCATATTAATCAAAGGCCAAATACAGCCATATTACAAGTTGGAAGCCCAGAAATTGGCTAAAGACGAGATACAAGCAGTAATATTTTCAATATAAGGAAGCTACCCATTGTAGATAGCTGTATTCCTTTCAAGCCAGATGACCCAGAGTACCACCAACACTTTTGCCTTCTCCTTTTTCATCCTAAACACGTTCTACCCACTATTCTGGTTCTCGCTTCTGAAGTACCTCCACAGTATTGCCAACACTTTTGCCTTCTCCTTCATCCTAAACACGTTCTACCCATCATTATGATTCCCACTTCTGAAGTACCTTTGGAAATCAGCAAAGCTCGTTTGCGTCAACCATTCAAAGTGGTATTGTATCCAGACTTGTGTGGAAAAGGAGCATCCAAAAAATAAATGATCCACATCTTCCCCTACCCAAAGGCATAACGGGCATTCCTTCTCTCCCTTTGGTACCCACCTAACCCTCCAAACTCTTCTCATGAGTCTACCTCTTCCAAGCGACCAAACAAAGTTCTTGACCTTCAACAAACATGAAGCCAACCAAATTTGTCTCCAATCTCAGATGAAATCTATGTCTACCATCGACCCACCACTACTCAATCTCCTATAAGGCTCCCTAACAAAGAAATCACCCTCTTCCTACATGAAGGCATCATTATCATGTTCCGGACAAAAATCCTCTAGCTCCTGCAGCAAGACTTGGAGCTCACTAATCCTTTAGTCAGAGAGATTTCCACAAAGGAAGGGCACCAAGACTCCTCCCAACAGCTACCCACTTTTACCTTTCAACAAGTAGCCATCGCAAACAACCTGGGAAACCAATCTCTCAACCTTTCTTGTCCCATCTAGTCATCCAACCAAAAGTGAAAGGTATCACATGTCCGAACAAAAGGGAAGAAGTGTTGCATTGACATCCTACCCAAACTACGAACTTGCCTTAGCATGCCTGCGTGCAAGAGTGCAAAAATCAATCTATGTGGCCAATTAATCGACCGATAATCGTATGCGATCAAAAAACGAACCGTATATACATATTTGAGCCTATAATCATCCTACCCAATTAATTGACCAACCAAGCTTTGACGTTTCTTTTTTTTTAGCTTTGATTCTCATGCCAAAGCCACATAAGGCTCCCCCAACTTCCACCCCCCCCCCCCCCCCCCCCCCCCCCCCCAATACTCAAACAATCCAACCAAAACCCTAAACAAACCCCTGCAAGGCTTCTCCTAACCTCTTTAACACTCGATTGCCACCACCTAGAGCCTATTCGCAAGACTCCTCCAGCCACTTGGTCTCCGATCATCATCACCCAACCTCCCCTAGCCTCTTCACGAGGCTTCTCCAGCCAGTTGGTCTTCCATCGTTATTGCCCAGCCTCTTCCAACCATTTTGCAAGGCATCTTTAGCCAACTTCTATCCCATCATCTTTGCCCAACCTCTTTGCAAGTCTTTTCCAACCAACTGTTCTCCCATTGCTAGTGAGCGGTGGCTGCTACTCTCTCCACCAATGGCTACTGCTCTCCATGGTTCACTGGTAGCTGCTGCTTCTTTATAGTCTCTTCTCACCACCTAACCAGTTAGCCTCCCCTCTTATCTTATTTTTTTGTTTAATCTACTAACATGTTGCAAATGTCATTTTAGATTAGTTTTTGTTCTTATAAGTTGCATATGTTACTATTTTTCTGATTTAGACTTTTATTTGTGAGTTGCATAGCAACATATGCTACTGATTTTTTTGATTTAGACTTTCATTTATGATTAGTTTGTGAGTTGCATATATTCATGTAACATGTTCTTTAAGTCTTTTTGCCTTAATATGATGTTAAGTGTAAAATAATTATTTTATGATCCACCAATCTTAGTTTATTTGTCATATTTTATATGTTGTGATATTGATAGCTATTTATCAAAAGCTATATTAAGAGAATATGCATATCAAAAAAATAATACTAATATATATGTGTATATTTCAATATACACACACACTTAATATGTATAATAGAATATATAATTATATTTAAAATTTAAAATATTAAAAAAATACTAAATCGATTAATTCCTTATTAATCACCTGCATACCGTATACTCCTTAGTCGATGACCTCACCGACTAAATACCGAGTGTCGATTTCTATAGCCATGCCTACATGAATCTTCCCATAAAATCCTCCCTATGCTCCACGAATCTGTTGATCAACTTAGACAGAAGACTACCATTCATTCTCCCCACCTCCCTTACCCCTAGGCCTCCTTCCCTCAAAGGCCTACATACCTCCCCATAAGCCACCATTCTTGCTCCCTTTCCAATCGTTTCATAGTTCGTCCAAAAGAAATCCCTCATCAAACCAGAGATCTTCCTTTCAACCTTTTACGACACCTTCAAGACAGACATGAAATAAGAGGGCATGGAGGCAAAGACTGCCTTCAATAACACCTATCTTCCCCTCTAGATAGGACCTTAAAGGTCCACCCACCAACCTTCTCTCCAATCTATCAAACAAAGGGACCCACTCCTACATCGAAATCTTCCTATCAGCTCCATGCTACACCTGCAAGCCTCCTCAAACGACATCTGGATTAGAACAAAAGTTGATTTGGAGAAATTAATCTGTAAACCTGAAGCCTCACCAAACAATTCCAGCAACATATGCATTCTTCATGCTTCAATCTTAGATCCTTCCATAAGGAAAATGGTACATCAGCATACTACAACACCAGTATCTAAACACCATTCCAAATCAAGAAAACTTTAAGCAAATTCCTTTCACACACCCTAGCAGTGGATCTTGCCAATGCATCTATCGCCAAAACAAAAGTCATAGGTGCTAGAGGACACCCCTATCTGACCCGTCTCCTCGACTATATCCATCCACCTATTAGTTGTTTAGCAAGGTCACGAGTGAAGGTTTTATTAGTATGGATCTTCTGCTGTATGAAATTATTGAAATGTATGTTGATAATTTGGAACTAGAAATGCATGAATACTAACTTCAAACAATCATCAATAATTTTTTCTCTTCAAATTTTTTTTTTAAAGTGAAGATTGGTTTATGAAGCATACATTGGAACTTTGGAATTAATTGAAGTATGGCTACTAACGGATTCCTTTTTTGAAAAGTAATAAGTCAAGCATCAATTATAAAAGTTATACACAATTGAATGTTTCGTAATGTGTGTCAAATATCTACAAGATAAAATTCTCCCATATATATATAAGAGTACGTTCATATAAAATGATAACCGGCGTGCAAAAAAATGTAACAGTTATATTTGATTGTGTGTGTTAGAATATTAAAACTAGTTAGTTATGAGCCTTATTATGATTTAGGTTTAGTATATTTAATAAAGTTTAAGCACCTGAGACCTTTTCCCATTCTCGTTAATTAGTTTCTTATTCATGTTGGATATCTTATGTAATTTGTCTAACCCTACTCTCTATGTGAAAGAGATTAGAGTTCCTGATTTCAATAAGATTCTTTCACTACGATTCTCTATTCTCTCCAACATGGTATCAAAGGAGTCTTGTGCCTTAAACCTTGTGATTGAGGATTCCTAATCTCTGGACGTTGCCACCCCCGCCATGCGCCCTTTGTTGTGCGTCAACCCTAGCACTACTTTGCGTACGCTACCCGTGCAAGTGCCTCTGCCTTGCCGCATGTGCTTCCCGCACATGGATCGTCCCTGTGGTATGTGCCTACAAGTGGTTTGCCTTGTCGCATATGCCACCTATGTGCATTGCAATGCATGGTCTCTCCTCTGTTGCGTGCCTAAGCGTGTGGCATGTCCTTTCACGTGCACCAACTACGTGTACTCCTACCTTGTCAAGTGTGATCACACATAGCCCTACTTTTTGCATGTGCCTCCTACACGTGTGCGGTTGCCTGCCATGCACCTCTTGTGCACGTGGTTCTACACTCGGTACATAGCCTTCCTACCCGCTATCACACGCGCTTGAGCATGTGGGCACTACCGCTGTCACGTGCGCTTCTTATGCGTGTGGCCTAACCTTCACATGCACCTACTTGACTATATGATCTATGTTCGCCCTCCTACTCTCTATTTGTATGTTGAACACTTATTGTGCACATCGTTGCACATTTGGTCGATGCTACTTGACCGTGGTTGATTGCATTTGCACTGTTGTCCCTATGGCTGACAAGGATTCCTTTAGGCCTTGTTTGTTTCGCATGTTAAGTATTTAACACGCCACTTAACACGCCCGGAAATGAGTTAACACGCCTGGAACTTATTCCACCCCTCTCTGTGGAATAACTTTAACACACTACTTAACACGCCTAACATCCAAACGGGTTAACTCACTTATTCCATCATTTATTCCACTTCTTTCCTATTCCTCTACTTATTCCCCTTACCAAACGGGGCCTTACTGTTTCCTCAGAGGCTAAGATCTCTACCTCTGCGCTAATGGGGGATTTGAGCGATGCTTTCATCTCCCATCTTTAACTACTTCCTGCCTGCCTACTTGGGATCATCTTCTGAATTGTTTGAGATCGTCTCTTACTACTAGTACTATGACTGCTTGAGATTGCTTCTCACTCTATTACTACTACTGTTTGGGATCATCTCCTACTACTTGCCTACCTGCTCCTCTAACTAGAAGATGTCTTCCTTAAGGGTGGGTCAAATTTTATCTACTGTAACAAGTTGGGTATGATTATCATTTACACTCCAACTTGGAGGAGAATGTCGAGTACTAGGATTAGTTAGTTATGAATCTTATTATGATTTAGGTTTAGTCTATTTAATTAGGTTTAAGCGTCCTAGTCATTTTCCTAATCCTGTTAGATCTCTTATGTAATTTTTTTAATCATGCTCTCTATATAAAAGAGGTTAGGGTTCCTAATTTCAATAAGACTCTCTATTCTCTCCAATAATTTGAATAACTTAATACGATGTTTGAAGGGCTGAACAATCAGAATCTCCTAAAGTATAAATGGAATAGTAAAATTCATACACTGCCAATGCTCCTTACATGGCATTGAGAAGCAGATATCAGCACTAACCGCATTTTTGAGCCACCAAGGAGCTCAGAGCAAGTAGCATCAGCCATCACAAGCAAGAATTTCTGCAAAATCAGTTAAGTGGCAACGTCTAGCTTCAAGCTAAGCCATAGCATTTTTTATGAGGTTGGCAATGCTAGATGCTCAATTTGGGGAAGCAGATGATTGGTAGCTTTCACAACCGGCCTCTTCCCCACCAATTTTATTTACAAAACTTTTAGTCCATTTTCTTGAAATGGATGCATCCTAGAGGGGTACAGCAAGACAGATGAATGTTTATCAGACAATTTTATGCAAACATTTCTGGGGTATTTGTGCTGTAGCTATAACTACAAGAATGTATCCACAAAAATACATTCATTATAAGATGGAAGGCCACTTCATTTTCTTTCATCTAGTTGTCCAAAGCAGAATTGCTAGCAACATTGGCTCACTAATACAAAGTATCAGCCCATGGTAATGTGCACATAGAATTCAGCAGCCATCTTTAGGCTTCAAGACATTGGCAGTAGAGACCGTTGTGTATCTTTCCTTATGCTAGATAAAAGGCCTCCAACAGATTCCTTTTCCAGGAAAGGGAGAGGGGGGCAAAAAACAAAGGACGATGACGACCTCCAACAGAATGACACCAACATATGTAGCAAATGTAGTAGAAATTCTCTCTTTGAGCATAGCATGCAATTGAAATCAACAAATTTGGAGAAACCATGTCTCTTAGTATTAGAAAAGACCCAGTTATCTCAAGATCTTTATGTTTTTATTCTAATGGCTAATTCGGAATTAACACAATAATCAGATTAATACAGTGGAAGAACAATTTTAACTGCGAGCTGCACATGATAATCAATGCATTAAAAGAAGGTTCAAATAGAAAAGCAGCATATCTTTAACCATAAACTAGAAGGCCATTCTCAGTGTCGAGAGAGAATACACTAAGATTGGCAATTTTGATTTTTCTGCTCCTAGAGTAATAAGAGCAATCACCAACCAGAGTCAAGATCACCTTACCGGCTCCACTTGTCAGAAACTAGATATGACCCCAAACTTCCATAATATAAAATTCAAAGAAATACTTGTCCAATTATACGTAAGCTTAAACCTTGCTCTGTGATGTGTGACTATATGATGTCCATCATGCCAGGCTTAGACCATCTGGTAACATAATTCCCATATTTAACATATTTTACCATGAATTCTACTGATAGGGATTATAAAATTCCTTAGATTTCTGCAGTTGTTGGCCATTCCACCCAGTGATTAAAATGACATCGGCATACCCTCGGCATGCCGGTGAAATGGAGGTTTTTGACGAGATGCCATATCGACATGACATACTTATCGAAATACAGGGATGTCTTCGGCATAACCGCGGCATGCCACCGAAATTGTCGGTATGCTGACGGTATGTCGGTTTACGTTGTTGCTTACTGCTAGGTCACGCACACGTGACACATGCTATATGCCATTGCTATTATTGCTTGTTGGTTAGCTGCTGCTGCGCTGCTATTACTGTTGCATGAGTTATGTATCGTATATTGCCAACTTGAAAGATATTGATGATCCATACCGTGGGAGGGCTCCACAAAACATGATTTCGATCTTCTAGAGCCTATACATTTTTCACATTGTAACATTTTTACCCATTTTAAGTTATTTTTAGTAATTTTCTCAAAATTTACTAATATCAACAATATAGCACCAATATATCCCCTTTTGAATTAGCATTAGCACTTTTCTTATTGTAGTCCTTAATTTTAAAAATAGTTATCCATTTAAATAGGAAGTATAAGATAAAGTTTAGGACTTAAATAAAAATATTTATCAATTTAAATAGTTATTCTTAAAATTTCAATTATTTGACCAGTTCTGTCATTTTTATTGGCATACGTCGACGTGCCTCCAGCATACCCTCGGCATGCCTCCAAAATGGACTATTTTTGGGACATCGAAATTGTCGAAATCTGACGTCGAAACACGAGCATTTTCATGACATGCTCTCAACGTGCCGACGATATGTACATTTGAAATTTATCGAAACAACGTCGAAATCAACATTTCAAACATTGATTCCACCTTGCCATGCAAGCAAAATATAGAAACTGAATAAGTATTGGTTGATTTTGGTTTTTGGAATTTACATGGAAGATATTGGATAGGTTAAATTATTCATGCAGATATAGTCCAGTGAGGGAAAGAAGCTAACTCACAAGTTGGTCTAAGCAGCTAACACCTATCAGCACACGTTAGTTGGATTAACCTAGGAGGCCTAAAATTTATCCAACGCTTCCTCAATTCTTCCTTCTTTTAATTATGTTGAATACAATTTTTTCTCCTCTTCTATGCATTATTCTGACACATCCACAAAGCTTGTGTTTGTTAATAGCACCTGCAACCAACTTTGGCAAGGCTCGCGACCAACAACCAACGACTTCAACAATCACAGGGAAGACCAAGGATCAAAACAACTTAGATTCAAAATATTCTGTGTACCAAATCTATGTAACCTATGTCTATAAATATCAAAAGCACAAGCTGAGTGCAATCAAAAGAATATTTTTCTCTCTTCTTACCTCACTTGCTTCTCTCTAGCAGTGTTCACTTTGGGGATGCAGAATCTCATTGTTTCCTATTGATCATGATGAGTCAATCGATGCTAAAAGGGCTTACGCAGCTAAATGTTCGAGAAGACAGTCTGTGAGAAGAATGTGAGTGTAGTTGGGAATCCTCAATATTATAGGATAATTGGTTGAAAAAGTCAAGAAACTTCACTAGGAAACTTTTAAACCATTCAAATAGCATACTGGATTCAACAGGAGGAGAAACTTTAGAATAGAAAATTCCTTGTTTAACTTTCTCATTCTCCATATTTCTAGTGAAAGGCTAGTACATTCCAGTTCTCACCACTTGCTTTTGAGAGACTGAGTGCCCTACCAAGGACATATTATCCAGTGTAGTATGTGGATATTCTCATCTACCTGGTATTTTATGGCAATGTTAGATTGATTGGAGTAATGTTTGCAAGGTTTCCATATGTGGCAAGCTAGTAATTAGAAATCCAGATTTTAGTGGTTTAAATCTCTATATAGTTTAACATCAAGATCTTAGTAACATCATTCTTCTCTCCAGTTTACCACCAAGCCCTTCTCTCATAGCAATCTTGATACTCCTAAGTTTTCTTTCTAGGCTGGGATTTTGGTGATTCAAGGCTACACATAGCTCAAAATCAAGGCCTTGATAACATCATTCTTCCCTCCAATTTAGCACCAAACCTTTTTCTCATGGTCGTGGAAATCCTGATAATCCAGATCCAAAATCGGTCCATGGTTCCATCAGATCCTATTTGCATTCACAGGTCCTAAAAGAGTCCACTAGTCCAATCTTAAATGCGTCCAAAGGATAGAATGGGTCCATGTGACCTCACGTAGGCCCAACCTGTTTACTAGCTCGGGTGGACCTTAACCCAACCCGCCTATTTTTAAACGGGTTCAATTTGGGTTCGGGTTCAGGTTCAAGTCTACTAATTGGGTCAGGTCCGAGTCAATTAAATAGGTCTATGTCAAGTTTGACAACCCTAATCCTCTCATATGTGGTGGAGGAATCTCAGTGAATTGAATTGTCAAAGCCTAGAACACAAGGTGCACAGAAAGAAGGCAATGCATTGGCAATCAGGCCCTGTTTGGTGCAGTTATAAATGGGGTATTTATTCTATGTGGTAGTCATAACTGCTACAGTAAATGAACAATGCAAAAGTTTATTCCCACTCATCACATCAACCACCATCCATCCCATCTACCCCTCACCAATCATATATAACCCCACTAACTCACTCACACCCATCACATCTACCTCCCACTAACCCACTCCCAATACCAATAAAAACAAAAGCTAATCATAACATATCAACTCAACTATCACATCCACACTAACCCTCATCTTGCCCATCCACTTATCCATCTTTAAAACTTCCTATACTTTACCCAGTCTTTAAACTTTATACCTATTCCAAACAAGGCCTCAAGCACGTCCTCCCTTTCCATTTATGAAAATTCAAAAAAGTTATCTCCAACCAATTGGGAGATTTAAATAGAGCAAAAGAATTCCATACAATGAGAATCAGAGACAAGAAAAGGGTGATGAGAGAAGCATCAGTGAGAATCTTGGCATAAGTAGAAGGTGAGATGACACTTTTGTATATGTGAAAGGGAGGGAAAAAAGGAGGATAGGTGCCACTGGCAATTTGGTCAGTGGATGAGTGTAATGAAGAGAGACTGGTTGGAGGATGGTGATAGCACAACCAAGAAAAGGAAAACCCAATTGAGACCCCCCACCCTTATACCATGTTCGGGAAGTAGATCAGATGTCTTGATCCTATTAAGATTATCAAAATATCTGAACAACGAATTGATGATAATCAATTCAACCTGTAATTTCCTGACCTTGCATCCATGGGAACGAGTCCCGTGAGAAGGATCCAGACTGCCATACAAGCAGCTATCTGTTTGACCCTGACCCCCAGCAGCATCGCAATTTTCAGCTTTCTTCTGGTATGAAACTCCATCCTTAGTCAAGGCAGAAATCAATTCCTCAAGTATACGTGTTGTAGATTTAACTACACTTTCCCCATCACCTGCCCTCTGATGTAAAGAATTTAGTTCTCTAATCTTTTGCTCCAAGAGTGCACTGAGCTCATCTCCAGTTAAAGTTGTAACCCTCTGAGATGGCACATTCTCTTTGCTTGAATCAGCTATTGACCCTTCATGCTGAGAGTTGCCTTCATTCAAGGAGTTCGTTGTAAAATTTCCATTCAAGGGGTTCGTTGTAAAATTTCCATCTTTCTCGACACTATGGCAGGAAGACAGCTGCATTTCATGTGTGAATGGCGCACTAAATGTTAATGAAACTACATTCGAGTTCTTCTTGCCTATAGCACTACTGCCAACAGATTGTTTTGTTGAGCTATTCTTGGGGCAGTTCACGTTCACCGAAGACGTACAAGCATGTTTCACTCCTCTTGCTGGAACCACATTGTGTTTTACATTTCTTTGCGAAGTCGAGTTAGGCTTAGGTCCTTGTTGGTGTGCTACTTGAGATCCATTGCGTGGTCTTTGCTTGGTCGCTGTCTTCCTTTCACATGCAACCCTCTCTGCTCCAACTCTAACACTCTCGGATGATGACTTCGACACCACTCTTGCACAGGCAGGAACGTCAGGCTTCCTGTTCGCTACAATGGTTTCTTTAGATGTACTCAAAGAAGTTATATCTCTTCTAGCCTGCTGCCTTCTACACAAGTCTTGCCTCATGGCAGACTTATCTCTAATCACCATCTTCTGGTTTTTCCTGATGGTAGCTTTCCCTAGCAAATCCCCCCTTCCCTTAACTACTTCTTGCTTGCTTGGGCATTGTATTCTTCTTCGGGCAAGTTCTTCGGATCTCACCATCGCATTGTCCTTCGCTTGCGTGGCTCCCAATCGGGGTCTCTCTTCGCAGCTTCCATCAAGTGCACAAGCCTTCATCGTACCCACATTGTCGAATACTCGATAAGACGAGCTCATCTTGCTCAGATCCTTGCTAAATATTCCACAATCTACTGCAGCATCCTCGTCATTCTTTGTTTTGAAATCCGCAGACTCCACGAGACCACCACGGCTCCTACACGGCCCAGCATGAGCACCCACCACCTTGATGGATTTCTTCCCATTACCAGGCGAGAGCTCGGATCTCTCCATGTTCCCACGCCCAGTCACGTGGTAAGTCAAGGCGCACCTGGCCCTCGACCTCTGCTGCAGGCCTGGCTCAAGGATCCGCACGGCAGCCTCGATCAGCCGCGTCGAATTCCTCCGCGAGGGCAGCCGCGGGCTCTTCACGGGGGACGCGAGCTTCCTCTGCTGCTTCCTAGCCCTCGATATGACGCTCCTACCGAGCTGCATTGCCTCCTGGCCGATCCGGCGGCCGCAGGCGACCGCGCTCTCCCCGGAGGCCCCCGTCCTCTGGAGCTTCGGGGGCCTCCCCCTCCCCCTGACCTCGAGGTTGAGGTCGTGCCTGGAGGAGGACCCCGAGGAGGCCTCCGAGCACGCCGAGTCCACCGCGCGCCGCGGCCGCTCCCTCGAAACCACGGGCATCGTCTCCAGGCCCATCAGGCGCGCCACCACACCCGGGGAGCACGTCCCCCCGTCCCTCACGGGCCTCCGAAGGCCCCGGGGCGCCACGGCCTCCACGGCCTCCGGGGGCCTCTTCGCGCTCTGGTGGAACCCCCCGTCGCCCTCCTCCGCCATCTGCATTCCAACACGGAGACAGTTAAGGGAGAAAGAATTGGGCGTGAAGACTGGGAGTCAAAGGGAGGTGTGGTAGATCGGGAGGAGAAAAGGGGGGGGGGGGGGGGGGGGGGGGGGGGGTGGGTGCGTACGAGGAGGAGCTTGGAGATGGGCATCTTCTCGTCTGCGGCGAAGGGGATGGGGGGCTTCTTGGGAGGGGGGAGGAGCTTGGGGAAGAGCCTGCCGCGCCTGCGGTTCCAGTCGAAGAGGTGGAAGAGGATGCCGACGCATCCGCCGTGGTGGTGGCGCTGTTGCTGCTGGCGCTTGTCCAGCACCACCGCCATGCTCGCCGCCTCACTCATCGCCAACTCGCGCGCGGGGCGTGCGGGGAGTACACGTTGTAGCCTTTCAAGGCATTGGGACGGGGGGTGTCGGTGGAGGGGAGTTGTTGAGTTGGAGAGTTCGAGAGGTTATATGGTGGGGTGGGGAGCACTAGGAATGGAAGCGGGGAGAGAGGTGTCGGCGAGGGGCTGGTGGCGTGCCGCGGAAGCGACGTTGGGAAGGGAGTGGGGTGGGGCTCTCGGATGCGATGCGCGCTCCCTCCGATGGAGGTGGTGGTGGAGGTGCTGCTCCTATAGCCTTCTGCTTCTGGCGGTACTGGTGAGGAACAGGGTAGCTTGGCTGGGAGTGACGGGGGGAGGGTCCCACAGGGAAACGGGGAGCAAAGCTCGGAAAGGAGAGAGATCGGAATCACCGTTAAGTCGTGGCTTAATAATGGGGAATTTGCATTGGAGTCCTATTGTAGTTTTCTGTTTCTGGAGGTACGCTGCTGTTTGGTTTCCGGTTCGCAGGTACCCACCACGGCGTTTGGTTGGAGGTTCGGATCCAGAGAGACCAACGTGCCTACTCTGGATCACGTTGGTAAAATGGTAAGCAGCAAGTAGTAAGTGATGAAGGCGGGTTCGGTCTGCACTCGTCCCCCCCACCCCCACCGTGTTTGCGTGGCTACATTTGTTGCTATTTTTCTACGGAAACGCTTGCAGTAGGTATTTGATTCGGACGTGTTACCGTTAAACGAAAGGATTGGGAGCCACCGATTGGTGTGTGTGTGGGGTGGTGTGGGGAGAGTGCGGAAATAACGGTGGATGGTAGGAGTGGAGGGTACGTGCGCAATTTTTCGTGAAAAGAGGGTGCATGTGTGGAAATTACGAATTGAGTAGGTGGTGGAACGAGGAGTGGTTTAAGGCAGGTTTTGTTTCGCGGGTTAAGAGGAGGATAGAATAATCGTTTTGTTATTAGCTTGTGAAGACTGCATTTGTTTACGCTGGAATCGTACGTTCGTCGCTGCACGTGACGGTACGTTAGCGTCGAAGGGTGACCGGTCTTGGGTTCGTTGTTTCGCGGAAGAGGAAAGTTTACGGTGCTCTAACTCTGCTCTCCCCACTTTTTGTTTGCGAGGATTTCACGAACAATAATGTTAACTTGGCCCGACTGTTGGCATTTTCCGTGTATCCTGTATGTAACCTGTTTGAAGGAGTGCATTCATTCATATCTTACAATAGTCTACTCCAACCCCCCCCCTCTGGTGATACATTGTCTCATCTATCCTTTCAAACACTTATATTTATCTTATTATTTGACTTATATCTTTTTAAAATATCAAAATTAATTTATATCAAATTTATCTCTCAATTTCTTCACTTTTAAAATTTATCCCATGAAACAAAAAATACCGAGGCCATTTGATGGAGGTTGAGAAGAAAGAGCAATCATGCATAAACAATCACAAATATGGAAGGGATTTTATTAGATTTCACCAAACACTGGTGTATATCTTGGGAAAGGTAAGGTAAGATTCCTTAATTTTCATGGTACAAAGTTATCTCATATATTAGCTATAGAAGTAGCATTTCATGAACATAAATCGATACAAGGTTGCCAAAGAAGATTGGATAAATCAAAATGCTTGAAAAATGTGAAACATGTGAAGAGCGAAGGATATGGGAAGGAATAAAAGCATGATGATGAACTTTATGAAATGTTGTTGGGATACATCTATGTATTACAGTTGAATCATGTAAGTCCTATACTTTTGTTCTTATCTTAGGACTTATGTAAGAAAACTACACTAAAATCAGATTCAACCACATATTAAAAATTTCTTGATCATTCAAAGAAAAAGTTTTGATCAACCAATTTGCAAAAATAAAATCCTTCTTTCATATGTTTTGTAAATTGATCGATCAATATATATGATTGATCGATCAAACGTCTAGTGGATTAATTAATAAACTTCCTTGATCGACCAATTTGGCAGTTCACATACCTCTTATTTTATCTACAAATTGATCAACCAATTGAGGCACTTAATTGATCGAAATTAAAATTATTTATCGTAAACTTTCATATGCATTTTGACCGACCAAAGTACATTTTCATTGAACAACTTGCAAATCTTTGATATTTTTATTCCCCAAAAGATTGATCAACTAATAAAACTTTTGAATCAATCAACTTGCCAAATTGATTGATCAAAATACTCATTTAATTGACTAATGCGTGTAGAGTTTAATATTTATCTGTTACACACATTAATTGACTAATCACTTAATTGATTGATCTTTTATAAAAATTGATCAACCCATTAAAAAGTTAAATCGATTGAAGCTTTCAAAATTTTTGTCAAGATTTTTCACGCAACTTAATCGACCAATCATCAAATTTAATTAATTAATAAATAGTAAAATTGATCAACCAAACAAATTTTTTATCAATCAATTTTATCCAATTTTAAGTTAAGAACATGTCATTAATTTAATTTATTATTTTCCTAAATTAACCAAGCAACTTCTCTCTTTAAATCATTCAGACAATAAGAAAAATCATTCTTTCTTGCAAAATTGCTTTAAGCTCTTAAAAAACTTATGAGAACTTTTTCATCATGCTCTCCACGCTTAAACCTTTTCAATCTTTCTCGCCAGCTCGAAAATTCTTGGTAGTTAATCGACATCCCGAGATTTGGAGTATCTAACTCAAGAATAGAAATGACTGGACCTCCTACGTGGGTGGAGGATCCGATCATGGGATTCAGGCAATTACACAATAGGTACAGGGATTTAGTTATCCAGTTCCACCGCAAGGGATGTACATCTGGGGAGAGTATGGTGCTCCAAACTATGCACTATAACTTGTGAGATTACAAGGTTTACAAACACTCAGTTTTTCGCTCGAGTAGCTCCTTCAAGGCGGGGAGGGGAGGCCTCAAGGGCCTTCCTGAACTATTTGTAGTGTTGGGATTGGGCCTTCTAGAGAGATCTTCTGAGCAAATACGTCACCTAACAAGGTGTACACTTTGTTAGGTTATTTCTTGTGGCAGCCATTGTCAGCATTTATCGAGGGTGTAGTCTTGTTGTACTTTTGTTGTCCCCTCTTAATGGATAAGATCCTTCAGATTCAACTATATGTGGTCTCTTCTTTGTGCAAACAGGTTGGGCTCTCGGATCTGTCTGCATAGAAGATTTTCCTTAGATGTAGGTGGGTTAGATCACCAAACTCGCCTGTATCCAGGTCTTTCTAGGTCCGATCCTTCTTTTCGAATCTATCACGGGATTTTGTGTTCGAGGGCAATTTTTGCCCCTCATTAGTGGCAACTTGTTGTAACCTCGATTTATCTTATTTCTTCCATTTTAATTTTTCGTTAGGTGCTCAAGTGTACGATTCCCATTTTTTTTGAGACAAAATCTTTGAATTAGGGATCAAGAGCGTTTGTAGCAGTTTGATTACCTACGCTGGGAGTAATCAAAATTATTTAGTGGATTGATTGAGTGTGACCAATTGAAGAAATCTTAAGTTTAACGATTTAGATAGTGATTTTTACTTATAAAAGTTTCCACCATAAAGCACTGTGTACTTGAAATTTATTCTTATTTTCTATATTATTTTTTATATTACAATCATTCGAAAAAGATACCATATCAAATAATTAACCTCTACTCTAGTACAATTGTGATCCAACAAGTTCTCACAAATAACCTTCCAAATGCACTACAAAATGTAATTACAAGGTGTATACTCTATGAAAAAGTCTCTTTCTCTTTCCTTTTTGATGACTTAAACCCCTAGATTCTCAATTGTATTGCAATCAAAGGCACAAAATCATAAGAGGGTTGCAATGCAAATTGTGCTAACTACCAATTACTCCTAGATAAGGTAAGATCTAAGCACCAAGAAATCCCACAATATACACTGACAACCAATTACTCCTTTTTAGAAAGACTTTTCTACAATTGGTAAGAAATTGCATCCTTCCAAATTTCAAGCTAGAGTCTTCTTAGTGTCACCTTCAACCACTACCATGCCCTAATGGTGAGAGATCCTTTTCTATAGGTGTGATGGAGGACTTATAAATGGTAAGAGTTCCTTCTCACATCCTTACATTGCCCATTAAATCATGACCTAGTAGATATGATTGTATGCATGACATCCCCCTACAAGAGGTTGTTACAACATGTCCATGACACTTTGACGCACAAAAACTCATCTTCATTTTGAAACACGAAAGCTCATCTTCAAGTGAAATTGCAACCATAACCATGATATCTTAGGGATGGAACTATGCAATCGTAAAATTTATTATCGTTTGTGTATTGAAAGCTTTGTCAAGCCACTTCACGAATACAAGTAGAATGTTGCAAGTGTTGAGGCATCCACTACCTCAAGTCTTCTTACATCTATCTACCTAGCCCTTTAAGTGATTAAACTTCAAAGTGTTTCACCCTAAAGAGGCTCAACTTTAGGATGTCCAACCTCAATACATCAACCCTTTAAAGCAACCAAACTTATGTTATTTAGATTTAGGGACACCTTGCCAAGGAGATGTTTAGTATCAAGATGTCGATCCATTGAGGCATCGAAACTCAAGGACATGTCCTTCTAGTTCCTTTTGTAAGGATTACCACGATAACTAGGCTTTTCCAAGATGCTAGTCTTGTTGAGTGAGAGTATCATTTACTACCGCTCATAACTCTTTATATTTTTGTTCATCACAAATACTCGGCCTCGTTTGGTAGAGGTTTAAACTTTAAGACTGGGTAAAGTTTAGGAAGTTTTAAAGAGGGATAAGTGGATGGGTAAGATGAGGGTTAGTGGGTGTGGATGTGATAGTTGAGTTGATATGTTATTATTGATTTTTATTTTTATTTACATTAGAAGTGAGTTAGTAGAATAAATGCGATAGGTGAATGTAATGGGTAAGAGTGAATTAGCGAAGGTAGATACGATTAGTGAGGGGTAGATGTGATGAATAATGATAAATGTGATGGGTGGAGAATAAAATATTTTCACTATTCATATACTGTTTACTTTACCCTTGACACATAGGATAAAACCTTCCTTTAAACTTCTACCAAACAAGACCTTAAAATCCAAAATCCTAGGTACTTCCACCCATTAATTCATTTAGCCAAGAATGCTACATTATAGCCAAGTGTAGATGAAGTTGGTCACCTTTTTCTTGCAATCCTTGTATGGTTAGCTATTTGTATGTGTTTATTGCTACAACATCAAAATTGTCATGAAATTGTATTTCATGTGCATTAATTGCACTAGAACAACTTGGCGTTTGTTCAAAATTATTCCCTAGTCTTTTTACCCTTGGAACCTAGTTTATAATGGATTTAGTTATATTAAATCTAATTAAATCAGTAAATCTTAGTAGGAGATGCAATCAAAGAAATTCAAAGAACAAGTATTTTGTTTAATAAAAAAGAGGTCATACGACTATCTAAGGCTACAAAGTGCTTCTTGAAACTGACAAATATTTTTAGGCCCTAATTAACCTTGGCAAAATGGTTGAATTTCTCAAAATCAAAGCTTCCAAGCTTTAAAAAATGCATTCCATCCAAATAAACTTCGGAGGGTTACAGCTCTTTACCATAATTTCCACCCACTAAAATGATGTTATCCCTACTTCTAGATCATGTTTCATCATCATGGATCCTTTATATCATGTGCAAAGCTCTAGCAATAGTTGGCTACAACTCTTCATAGTTAGCTATAGCTACACCATAACTTGCAAATCTTGTGCAAGAAAAAAGAACAATCTAATCTATATACAAGGCAATTTATAGAGGATTCCAGTTGCAATCCTTTGGCCTAGAATTAGCCTGTAAGTTATCATGTAAATAATGTGATTTACATGAAAATTATCTGAAACTCCTTTGTGAATTCCTATTAATTCCCTCAGTGATCATGCTTTTATCTGCAATTTTAATCCTTTTCCTTGTCTCTTCATTAATTCAAACCTCTTTAATCTCTTAAATGGATTCATATGACTTCTAAATGTAATCAAATATTATCCGTCAATTATTTCATGATAACATGTACCCAATTTGGTTTACTAATAAGTAATGATTTCAAAATTGAGAGAGTCATAATTATGGATTTGTATTCAATGATGTAGTAAATAATTCATATCTACGCAAGTTATCCAGCCATACTTATTATCAAGCATCTCAAGTGTGATTTAATTATTAAAGTACCCAAGTATGCAATATTAATACTCAATAGGACTTGGTACTTAGTAAGAGATATGTTAGATAACACATAAGATACAACAAATACATGCCATACAAGGGGAAAGGGTGGGGTACTCTACTTAATGTCGTTGGAAGGTCACGTCGACTTCTAAATATGCATTGAATGTCTTGGGATGTGGGTTGAGCACCCCTCGTAATCCCTACACACTCCAAGTTAGGTTCCTAGGCTAAGCGCATCAAATATCAAAGTCTCATACATATTAGAACAAATTCTTGAACTTTAACATTGATACATTATTCCAAAGCGAATTTGGGGCTAGCCAATATATATTACACGTCAAGATAATTCTAATGGTACCTTATTTGCAAAAAATAAAGTTCGAGAAGGCCCCGAATTGCTCAAAGTACGTACAAGTCACCTTGAATCGATCCGAACCATTCCAATTCACTTGATATGGCCCTGCCCACACCCAACGAGTTGCCACCACACAACGCATTTTGATTCGTCACCACATTGCACGCAGATTGCATTTCCAACACCCAGATCGCACCACGTGTCATGAATCTGCACCCTCCTACAACTACATGCGATCAAAAGCACCCTCCACGCACGTTGTGTGCACCCCACAAGCATCTTGTTCGTGCCATGCTCACTAAAATGCAAGAGACGAAATATCTATTACGGATGGATGTGATTGAGGAGAGACTAAAAAAAGCTACAACAAAGGGATGTTAACAAGGTACAGGTTTCTTAAGTGCCTTACGATGTTGAGAACTTCACTAACGTTAAAAAAGTACAAAACCCGTTTCATAGCGTTGGCAAAGCCTTCACTGGCATAGATCTTCACCGGCGATTTTATAAAGAGCCATTGGCATTTGTAGAAAACTGTCGCTAGGATGAACCACCAAGCAATAAGTGTCTTTATTGTTGGTTCTACAACCTCAAGGTTGATTGCAAGGACGGTCAAAGAGACTCGATACACTATGGTTCCAAGGAGATTGATCGAGCATGCTCTTTGTGGCACCATAAGAGGAGGTTTGTCACTGATATTTTGTTAGATTTTGACGATTTGCATGGATGAGTGGTACAAATGGTGATGTAATTCATGATCGTGGTTAGACCAAAGCCCGACTAATTTGAGTAAATTACCATACTCAATACACGTCTCCAAGAACATGATCTAATCTAGAACAAGATCAACGTAGTATGTTCTGATTGAGTCATGTATTTTTGAAATGCAAGATTTTTACTTGTTCTTTAGGAGTGACCTCAAGAGAATTGAATCCCTCCATGTATCGCTGGGTGGCACGGTCACCAGTACAAACGCCCCCTAAATTTCGATGATAACCTACACAAAGCCATAAATGGACTTCAAATTGGTTGTTACCGTGTTTATTTATTCCTATATTCGCGGGCAATGCGCCTTTCCTAGGCAATAGGAATAGAATATATGGAGCTGGATACCAACCATATGCATAGGTTAGTCACATGTCCCTCCCTTCCTTGGCATGCGTAGGTTATGCCTTTTCACATGACGTGCATGCACCATGCTCTTTACTTAGAAACTTCTTTAAAATAGTCATATACCAACGATTGCGTGGCACATCTGCAAACAAAGGATAACAAACTACCAACCTCAGCGTCAGTTTTTAAAGATTTCAGATATCTGTTCTTCTCTGCTCCCACAAAAGAATTAATTGATGGTCCAATTCTTCCATCTCCTCCCTGCCGAGGCAAGGAAAGCGTGGAGGACAGGAAGGATCGACACGAGGAGTAGCCAGCTGTCCATTTTTTTAATTTCTTCTTTTCTATAATAAGGAGGATCTGATGCATAGTATCCCATGGAGAGTTGTTGAGAGCGAGTGCATCTCAGCAGGAGGAAATTGGAAAGCATCCAACTGAATCGTTGAGAGTGAACATCTCCGCCGGCGATATCTCTCCCTCTCTCTCTCTCTCTCACTTATATTAATTTGTAAACTCATCTGGTGATGTGCAAATTAGTGAAACTCACAAGGATCTAATGATAATTTAGAATCTCCATGCAACCGACCACGAAGCTATAGCTAGATTGATTGTCCAAATGAATAATTAACTAACAATGTTTAACTTTTTTAATACAACAACAACAACCTCCCACGTTAAGTGAGGTTGGCTATATGGATTATGTGCCTCAACTCTGATATATTTTGAATTATTTTTAGACTTAAATTTAAATAATTTGAAGCTATACTTAATGATTTACTTCCAACATGTTTTTAGTTTTCATTTCTCTCCCTTAATTGGTTCAACTCTCAACTCCTCACATTTCCTGAATGGGGACATTTAGTGATCTTCTTTGCAGATGTTCAAACCATCTTACACGTTTATCTCTCATTTTATTCTCTATTAATGTCATCATAATTTTTTCAAATAATCTCATTTAAAATACAATTCGTCTCTACATGATCATACACTTATCTTAATATTTTTTTATTTCTACTACATATATCTTTTGCCTGTAAATATCATTGCGGCCCAACATTTAAAATCATGCAACACGACGGATGTTACAGGATCTCGATAAAGGGATCATTTGCACGATCGGGAGAAAAAGAAATCACTGTTAATTGGATGAATTTCGGATCGCACAGCTCAAGTCATCTGTATTCGTCAAGCAGAAGTTGCGTCCTGTAGTTGATGGACGGTGGAGGTTCATATGTCGTATCTGTCTACCTTTTGGCGCTGTTACGAGAGTAGGCAGTTGGAGGCAATGGAGCTATGTCCGGCCAAATATCTGTAAACTGACCAGGTAATGGTACACGAAGAGTTTACTTGTCAAATTGAGATAATTTTCCGACCATAGATTTGGACCCTCCTGGAAACAAAGCCTATACGATTGGCAGATGATCTCACTTGTCCAATTTAGACATTTTTCCGACCATAGATTTGGGTCCCCCCTGGAAAGAAACCCATATGTATGAGGGACATATTGTTGCACCTTCTGTCCTCACTCCTCACGGGCCAAACATCCTTTTCGGGAACGTACTCCTCTACATGCAGCCAGATGATAGGGTGAGAAATATGGGCGTGAGCATGAAAATCTTGTTTGCAATGTATTTTGTAGCATACGAATAAGAATTAATTATTAAAAGTTAAATAAATTAAAATATATCATCTAAAAATAAAAATATATCCATATATTTTATATTTTTATCAATAAAAATTTATCTTTTACCTGTAACATAATTTTTTATCTATAAAAATAATTTTTTAATAAAAAATTATTTTTTATTAATAAAAAATAATTTTCATCAATGAAAAAATTAAAATACATCGGACAAATCCCTGGCTCTTCTCTTTACATTACAAAATAAGTTACAAAGTGAATTTAGTTATTTTTTTTCAAGAAATAAATGTATTCGTTTGGCTTGCGTGGAGCCCAACTATGGGCCTTCTCCCAAATATGGGCTTCTTTTCTTCCATATTTACAGTCCTTTTTCTTTGTAATTTAGCCCCCTTAATTACTTAATTTGCACGAGAGGGTTTCTTTGAAGGGTATTTAGGAAGTTCTCAATAAAAGTGATTCTTTATAAAAGAGTCAATTTATAGGAGGGATCTTTGTTTAACAAAAAAAGAAAAATATATCAAGGTTTTGGAAATATTAATTTTCACCTGCTGGATTAAATATATAGTAAATGGAGTCTTAAGGAAATTTGGTAAGTATTTGATTCCAAATAAATGCGTACGATAGGAAAATTTAATATATACGTTAAAATTATATTTTAAAAATGTGCCGAAAACTCCCACACTGAAATACGTTTTATGAAAAATTATTCTTAAAGCATTAGGCCAATTAGATTTGAGCTGGCAAATCTCATAGTTTAGTGGCGTCTCTGAAATCTTTCGCTAACGTTTCTTGCTCCGGCAAGTTTCGATCGCAGGACCTCTTGCATCAAAAATATCTTAAACGTAATCTCGACCACCCCTTTTTTTTTTTTTTTTTATTTGCAATTTGAAAGATTTCATTGACAGCAATTCAAGATACAAAGCATGCAGGTGTTAAGCCAAGACCTTTGAATGCTCTCGTTCAAATAGAACTGATCCAGATAATGCGTAGGGTTAACAAGTGATCTATAAACTTTAGATAAAGAAAAATAAGGATTCATGCTAAGCATAGAAATACACTTTTGAACCACATACTTAAGTCTCTAAAGAGGCTGTGAAAGGGCAGTGACTTGGTTGATTGGATTAACTACGTCAGAGAGGATCACAACCTCCAGCAACCTATGATGAATGGCCATAAGCAGACCATTGTGAATAGCCTAAGTTTCTACTATTGCACTACAATTGGTGAGCACTTGTTGAGCTGACTCTGCAGTGATACAACCATTTTTATCCAATAAAACAACAACTGTCATTGAGTTTTCTTACCCCACTGCCGCATCCACAATGATCGTATGTGCTATAGCTCTAATAGGAGTTTGTTCTAGTGTCACTTCATGAGTGAGGAAGCTATTGTGAGTTAGGTTCTCCAAATTGATTCCATAACCATAAAAGATGCAAACTTTTTTTGCAACATCAATCCCTGCATTAGGGTTTGGTTTTTCACCATTCATGATCACGTTGCACCTATGTATCCATAATGCATATAGCACATACAGGACCAAATTTCTAAGCATCATAGTAGATTCAAATTGCATAGAAATTTCCATTGCCGCATCCCACCAAAAACTATGAGAAAACTTGTAATTCCCCAATAAAACCAAATTGCCCTGCTGAAAGTACATCCCCTTACAAGGTGATCCCAGTCCTCTTCAGCTGCATAGCAAAAAGGACAAGAACTATCATCAATATTCATTCTTTTTGCTAAGGCTGTTCTCAGTGGGAGCGCACCAACAATGGGTTTCCATAGAAAGAGCTTTGTCCTCGGTGCAAGGTTCTGCAAAACCCAAATTTCCTTGCAGTGCCTTAGTTGAGTTTCATTTAAACCACTTTGCACATTCAGCTCTTTGATCAGAGTCAAATAAGTCGATTTCAATGTAAAGGTCCCCTCTGGATGCGGTTTCCAAATAAGGATATCTTCACCCTGATGAATGGGGGTATGAATAATTTTGTGTGCCATATTCTCTGTAAAACTGCCATATAACTCATCTGTCTTCCAGTTGCCATCTTCTTTGTTTATGAGAGCTGATACGAATGATATGTGTAAGGCTTCATTATTGGTGGGGAAGGGGTTGGTATCATTTTCAAGCCAACAATCATTCCAAACATTGATTTTATCTCCTTCTCCCACTAACCATAAAATATTCTTATACAGAATGTCTTTCATGTTTGCCATGGCTTTCATAAAAGTAGAGTCAGTCGATTTTTCCATGTATTCCCAGAAGGATCCACCGGCAAAATATTTCCCTTTGATCTGGGACTACCACCATCCATCCTGATCGTTACATAAACACCAACGCATTTTAAGTAGAAAAGCCAAATTAACTAATCTGATAGATCTAAAGGCAAGTCCTCCCATAAATTTTGGTAGACAAATTGATTTCCATGCTTTCAAATATATAGATTTCTTTTCTTCCAAAGCACCCCACCAGAAATCCCTAATCAAACCATCAAGTTTTGTACAAAGTTTCTTAGAAAATAAGCTTGTAGTCATTAGATGGAAAGGAATAGATGCAAGGGTGGCTTGAATAAGAACTCCTCTGCTAGCTTGCAATAGAACTCTCTTCTTCCATCCAGACAATTTGTTTGCATATTTTGATAACATCAGTTCGCTTAACTCCTTCTGATTGGCACCGTCCATAATAGGAGTTCCTAAATGCAGCTCATTGTTCTCCATTTCGTCAACTTTAATGACATCCATGATCTACTTTTGTACATTCTTTGGGGTGCCTTTACTAAAGAACACCTTCCCTTTTGGCCCAAGCAATTTTCATACTCTGCTAGAATCTCCTTAACCTTCAAAGTTTCACTTATAGTAGCTTTAGCAAAAAGCATTGTGTCGTCTGCAAACATTAGTGCGTAATCTGCGATGATTATTTGTGAAGCTGGTATCCTGATAACATTTTAGCATGCAAAGCTCTATCTAGGCTTCTGGTAAGATACTCTAAGCATAATATGAATATGTATGAGGAAAGCAGACATCCTTGTCTTATACCCCTGGAGGGAATGATAATGTTGGTAGGATCCCCATTCACCAGAACCTGGAACATAGCGATTGTTATGCAGGACATAATAAGATTAATTAGAGGGGATGGGATTCTTATATGTTCGAAGAAAAATTGTATGAAATCCCATTCAACTCAGTCGAAAGCCTTCTCCATATCTAATTTTAAAACCATGGATCCTTTTTTCCTTTTGGATTTCTCCATATCATGAATAATTTCTTTAGCTGATATAACATTACTTGCAATCTGTCTATCTGATAGAAAGCCTGACTGTCTGCTAGATATAATTCTTTTCAAAATTGGTTTGATTCTTCTAGCAATAATCTTGGTAACCAACTTATATAAAGTGTTAGTCAAGCTGATGGCCCGAAAATCCATTTGTTGTTTAGGTGTTTGTAGTTTTGGCACTAAGACTAAAAAGGTTCTACTCACCTGTGCTGGCATTGTTTGACCAAGGAAACAGCTCTGCACAAAAGTAACAATTTCTTTACTGACTGTATCTCAACTATGCTGATAAAAGAAGGTTGGAAAACCATCAGGTCCTAGGCTTTTGTATGGGTGCATTGAGAAGAGGGCATTTTTAATTTCCTCCTCATTTGGTATCTGTCACACCATCTTTGATCGACCTTAGTTGCCCAATCCTAAGTGGTGAACATCTTTTCAGAGATAATTCCTTGTGATTGTGAAGTAAAGAGGCCCTTATAGAAATCAAAAAAGACCTTAATCTGTCCATGATTAGCTGTCTCCACGCCATTTGGACATATAATCCAATCAATGGAATTCTTTCTTGTCCTATTTTGGGCATAATATGATAGTATCTAATATTTCTATCTCCGCTTTGTATCTAGTCTTTCCTTGACTGCTAGAACCACTAGATTTCTTCCTGAAGTAAAATTTCTTCATAACTCTTTTGTAATTGTTTTTGTTTTTCAACTTCATCGTCTGAGGACTGCCTTCCTTGAATTTCAGCTAACTATGTTTCTATATCTGATTTTCCCTTCTCCTAATTAACATCCTATTTGGCATTCCAGGATCTAAGCTCCTATTCCAAATTCTATCCCCTCTTTCACATACATAGTTCTGAGCCATCAGCCTCCCAACCTTTTTTGACAATAGTAGCATATTCATCTTTAAAACTCCACTCCACTCCCAGTCTCCATATTTTTTTGCTATTTTCCTTTCCCTTACCAAACAAAGTAAAACAGGACTGTGATCACTTCTGATTGCTAGTAGATTTAAAACACCTGCCCTTGGTTACATTAAGGACTAATCAGGTGAGGCAAAGACTCTATCAAGTCTTTCTTTAATTAGGTAATTTGGTTTCCTTTTGTTGGACCAAGTAAAAGCTTGACCAGAGAAACCAAGATCCAACAAACCTACAGTAGTTGTGAAAGATCTCAAATATTGGAATTGCCTTGACAGGATAGCATTGTCACCGCACTTGTCACTTGAAGACAGAATGGTGTCGAAATCCCCAATACTTACAAGCTGTTCAGCATAATTAAGTAATAGCCTTTCCATCCTTGCCCAGAACTTCTTCCTACAACTTTGATTTAGAGTACCATAAATGCAAGCTAAATACCAGGAAACTTCATGTTCTATTATATTAAGCAAAATATAGTGGGCTTCAAAGTACAAAATATTTGCATTAAGGGTATCTACAAACAAAGCCCCAGCCCTCCTGACTTACCATCGGTTGATATAGCAAAAGAGTTGTAACCTTTCATTTTTTTACATATTCTTCCAAAGTTCCCCCCACTGATATGAGTTTCAGATATAAAGGCCAAATCAACCCTAGTAACCTTCAAAAGGGATATATGCCGAATTGTCGTGGAAGATCCCAAACCACGACAATTCCAAGATAGTACATTAATTTCCCCAAAGCAGCTGATTAGGCCCAGTTGCCATAGGCCCTTCATCAGACTCACTCGTCTTTCCTTCATTGATACTCTTCTCCAACTGAAATTCTTTTTTTCCTTTTGTTTGCTTGGCTTTCTTCTTGCAACTTGGAATCTCTAGCCTTCCTTTTGAAATTTTTCTTCTAAATCACAGGGCTATTTGGTCTTTCGAATATATTCTGATCCATCATTTGCTCATCATATGGCATTTTAGTTTGTTGTTCTTTCCCCAAAGCAAGCAAGAGTTCTTCACCTCTTTTTTCACTTCCAGCAAAGGTAGAGCCCCACGTTTATTCCCCTTTCCTGCTATGAGAGGTCTGCGGTAACTAAGTTAAAAATTGACTTGCACTTTTTGCAATTTGTGTCATTCCTTGTATCTCCTCATCTTGCTTTGCATCTTGGACAAAAATTCTAAGAGGTTGGAGTGAACTACTTCCCATCTTGTTTTTTGCTTCAGCTCTTTTTTTAGCTCTTATCTCTTGATGCGAAAAATCGCGTGATTTGTAATTAGGGTTTTTAAAGTCGCTATAGCACGTGAATTCGCATACGCTTTTAAATTTATATTCCTAGATAAGGAAGTATCTAGGGTCGTCCAAGGAGTCAAGTTTGCAATTCAAATCTCTTACTTTAAAGGGAAACTCAATATTTCTTTTTGGTATTTTAAATATATAATTTTTTTAGTTTTGAAATAATGAGAGCAAAATGCCAATTGTGACGAAAAAGTAACCAACTCCTATAATTACTAAGCTAAAACTTAAGAGATAAATATGACCCCTCCCTAAGCTCACTCTAGGCAAGTGGAGGCCTAGAGTAATTAGAAAGTGGAAGTGAAACAAGTGCTAGAACAAAGACAAACAATTGCAACAGAAATTAAAAAGAAGGCAAATTAATTTAGTAGAATTTGTGTTCTTTTACAAAGACATGTAGAGGAATGCTTCCACTAGAAATGGAAAATATAAAAGCAATAAAAGAAACACAAATCCTCTTGCACAATCTGGTGAAGAAGGGAGTCTTCTTGCTCCAATCCTAGCTGCTCCTTGGCTTCAAAAGAGAGTCTCCTTCTTCTCCTTCCTTGAAAGCTCCTCCAAGGTGGATGCTCTCCACCTCAAGTCTTTCCTCCAAGGGTGGGTGTGCACCACCCTCAAGCTCTCCTCTAAGGTGGCATGGACCACCTTCAAGACCTCCTCCAAAGGTCTTCCTTTCCTGGCTCCTCCTTTGGCTGGCGTGGGCACAAGAGAGAAGGGAAGAGGGGAAGGCACCAAGGGGACAGAATATCCCCTTAATCTTCTTCTTCTTCTTCTCTCTTGGGTGTGAGCTTTTTAGGTAAAGTATGAGAGGTAATTTGCTAGCCAAGGATGGGTTGTAAGGTGGTGGGTGTTGGTCTTTTTATAGGGTAGGATGAGGGGTTAAGGTGACTCTTGAGATGGATGGCTAAGATGGGAAGATGGAGGTGGTTAGGTGATCCTAGGGCTAAGGAGAGTTGGCGCCAACTTCTAGGCTTCTAGAAGGGGGTTGAGGTGGATGGTGGATGAGGCTTGAAGGGGTTATGTGTAGGGTGGATATGGGGATTGAAGTTGGTGCCAAAAGGGAGGTGGTTAGGGTTAGTTTTGGCACCAACTTTAGGTGTCTTTTGGTGGTTAATTGAAGGGTGAAAGGTGGTGAAGTGGTTGTGCCAAAATGAGTTGGGTGGAGCTAGCTTAAGTAGGCTTAGGTGGACTTGGAGTGGAAGGTTATGTAGGTGGAGTTAGCTAGGGTTAAGTTGAAGGTGGAGAATGGCCAAGGAGCTAGATGTTAGCTAAGCTAAGCTAGCTTAGCTAGCTATGGAGTAGAGGAGTATGCATGTGGATCTTAGGGTTTGAGGAGAGGACCTGGATATGTAGAGTATGGAGCTGAATTAGAGCTGGCAGCTACTGAAGAGGTCAACATGGGGCTACTCTAGCTGGCTTAGCTTGCTAGTTCTTTGCTAGCTGCTTAAGCCAGGCTAAAGTGAGCTAGCTTCTGTTGAATGAAGTTGAGGTGAGCTGGGTCTAGTGCTCCCAGGGAGGATTGAGCTAGTTGAGACAGCTAAGGTAGCTTAGCTCAACTAAGTTGAGCTAAGCTGAGTCCCCAAGAGCTGGAATTGAGCTTCCTGAGCTGGGATGAATTCATCTTCAGCTGGCTGGAGTTGAGTGGAGCTGGATCTAGCTGGACCTAAGCTGGGGTGAATTCCAGTCAACTTAGGTGAGCTAGCTAGAGATCCCTGTGGACTAATGGGAGCTAAGATGAGCTAAACTCAGCTAAGTTGAGTTGGATCTGAGCTGACCTGAGCTAGGGTAAGCTAAGATGAGCTCTCTTGAGTTGCCATTCAGCTGAGATTAGTTGAGTGGAGTTAGGATAAGCTAACCCTAGTCCAAGTGAGCAAGATTCTAGCTGTGGTGAGCTGGATCAAGCTGAGTTCCAGCTAGTCTGAGCTCCTCCTTCACCAGTTGCCTTCTTGAGTGCTAGGGTTTTAGGGATCTGTATATCTATTCATCCCTAACACTCACAAAAATACATTAAAACGACAAGAAAAAATGCAATGCATGCCTAACCTAGTTAATGCCTAAATGCAGCCTAAAAACCCGTTTGCGGAGCAAAATCCTAAGAGCTAAGTTTGTTTTAATGCATAAGAATGATGATAAACTGGAGTTTATCATCTCTCTATCAAATTGTAGTTGGATCTCATCTTCCAAAGCCCCTTGATTTCCAAAGATTTTATCTCTTCCATTGCACTTTTTGCTTCCAAAAGCACATTACAATCATGATGCACATGTCCAATTCTCCCACAAGATGCACAAACTCATGGAAGTATCTCGTATCTCAATGGAATTACAATGGATTCTCCTTGTAGGAAATTTAGCCTACATTTTCGGATTAGCGGCTTATGAACATCCATAATAACCTTCATCCTAACAAATCTCCCTCCCCTTTTTTCATCCAGATCAACATCTTTAATAGCTACAAAGATTGTCTTAGCTCTCATCAGAACTGGTCTACATCATTATTCTAGTGGTATGTGAAAATGTTGAACCCATAAGGAGACTGTATTGAGCGCATATTCTGAAGATTTTTTTCCCAGCTTTGCAGGCTCCATAGCCACCATGTCTCCTTCAAAACGCCATGGTGTTTTATTCAGCACCATTCATACATCAATTTCATATTCAAAGAAGGCCATCCATCTTTTCTCTACCATCTCTAATATGATCGGAGGCTTCCTAAAGCTCCAAACTCACGAGAAAACTTCAATGACTAACTTGCTTCTAGGCTTCTTATCTGTGATAATGGTGAAGATGAAACATCACCTCCACTTCTTTACATCTATTAGATCGCTTTCACCTACAGATATCGCTACAACCTCGTCCGACTGGTGAAGCAACTTTCGAACTCCTACAACTATGTTGAGATCATCTCAACTATCCATACCACCCTTGGATAGAAAATATAACAACACAACCCACAAAAACAAGCATATACTTCTACGGTACCCACAATAGTTATCTTACAAGGAGGACTAGAAATTTCCCCTTTTTACAAAGGACGCCACAAAAACGAAAGGAGAAAACACCGAGCACAAGTAGCAAATAAGTTGTAAAGAGAGAAACCACCAAGCAGACTGGGACCGACCTTGAAAACTTAGATATAATTAGGGATGTAAACACAGGTTTTGGCTAAACTCTTATCCATATTTATTTATAAAATTTGCCTCTATATCCTACTCATTTATCTAACAAATACAAAAATCTAAACTCATATCCATACACTTCTACCCATCAGATACCCATCTACCCTCCCCCCCCCAAGAGGCGAGCAAGAGTAATGAAACACCTATCCTTGACATTTAGGCGATGGCTGTTAGGGGAAAGGGTAACCTGAGGGCAAAATTTAAGAAAAAAAGACAATTCAACTCTTGCAGTAGACACAACCAGACTACTAAAGTGGGAGCAAATGATAAGGGAAGAAATTAGCCTTATGAAATAAATCTAAGCAGCTCGTGATCAAACCAATGAACTTGCTTGGACCCGATTTACATGATGTTACAACCCGATTCCCGAATCCCTACAGGACCCGAGACCGGCTCAACTCAACTAATCCCAAGACCCAGTCATCCAACAAGAAATAACCGAAAAACAGGAAAATAAACCGCATTCACTATGCAAGGTAACTAACAGTAAAAGATACAAGCAGTAAAGGAAGTAAGAGCTGCTAAACAGTATATATCACCACAACAACAGGAAAGTAGAACAAAAGTATAGAACAGGAACAATAAACAAAGTCTGAACTCACTAACAAAAAGAAGTGCTACAACAGCAAGAGACTACTACTGGGCTCAACTGGGCCCAACACCCTCTGCAGCAGGTGACTCAGGCTGCTCAACTCCTGGACCTGTAAAGGGTTATGAGTAAACAAACTCAACGAACGCTAAGTAGTGTGATAACCAGACTATCTAAAGTAGTAAAAGCTAACAGGTAAATTTATCTTTTCCAATTATTTATTTTACAAGTAATTCATTTTCATCCATTGGTTTACTTTCAGGTTTCTTTCTTGATCTCGCATGTTCCTCGTGGGAACGATCTTGATTGCACTATTTTCCGAAGAGTAGAAGGCACATGTGGTGTTCTCCTAGTCGGGAGAGTCCCCCGTGGTGATCTTACACCTAGTCAACCACCCCAAGGTCACGGACAGACGTAGCGGTGACTACAGCACGTGCGATAAGCGCACGGGTAGCTATACCGCACTGGCACGCAGTCAGTCATTTCCGCTAGCAAGTATGCCCAAAGTACAGCATGGAACAGTATAAGGCCTAACCCTCTCAGTAACAGGGGTCTCACACCTCCACAGTCCGTGCACCCTCGTCTAACTACCCTGGTTTGCCTAGTGGGCCTAACAAGTTGGTGTAGGGCAACTAGCTGAACCCCGGGCCTCGTGGGATGTCTAGCTCTCTCCCTACACTAGTAGCTCTCCCCGGTATAGTGTATGCGATGGTCAACAGAAGTTGGTGTAGAGTGGTTAATCCTAACCCCGGGTCCCAACCCAAGGGCGGCTAGCTCCGCTCTACACTAAACAGGGGACAGTCGCTCTCCTTGATACCACATACTCAAGGGCCAGCACACTTCCCACTCACATTTCCAGATCTTTCCATTCATCCACAGGAGCTCTACTCCTAACTCCCCGTAGGGTTCATGCTCATATTCATCATATTATTCCATACCAGGTTTCATCATTCACAATTCCATTCTTGTATTATACACTGCAGCTCGTATTTCCACAATTAACATATGCAACAAGTGATATCATAGGTAACTGTAACGACCCGGTTCCCGAGTCCCTACGAGACACGAGAACCGGACCGACTCGACTAATCCCAAGACCTAGTCGTCCAACGAGGAAGTAACCAAAAGACAATAAAATAAACCACATTCAGCATGAATATAACTAACAGTAAGAAAGTACAGCAGTAAGGAAAAAAAACTACTACAGTAGGTACCACCACAACAATAGAACAACATTTATCATATAACACGAACTGCAGGTAAAGAAAGTACAGTGGAAACAAAACTACTCACTAGAACAGAAACAAAAGAGGTACAAAAGACTGTGGTAAACTCTACTGGACCCTACTCGGCCCAGCGTCCTCTGCAGCCGCCGACCCTGGCTGCTCAACACCTGGTCCTGAAAAAGGTAACGAGTGTAACACGTCAGCAAACGCTGAGTAGAGTGGCAAACTAACTAAAGACAACAGTAGAGTGTACAGTAGCTGTTATGTTCTATTACTTCCTTTATTCACATCTTTCAATTTTCTCACTATTTCATTTATTTCTCAGATCCTTTACTTGATCTCGAATGTCCTCGTGGGAACGATCTTGATTGCAGTCTTTTCCAAAAGTAGAAGTAGCACGTGGTGCTCTCCTGGCCGGGAGAGTCCCCCGTGGTGATCCTACCCTCAGTCAACCACCCCAAGGTCACTGACAGACGTAACGATGACTACGGCACGCGCGATAAACGCACAGGTAGCTAGCCCGCACTAGCACGCGGTCAGTCGTTTCCGTTAACGGGTGCGCCCAAAGCACAACACGGAACCAGGGCAGAGCCCTCTCAGTAACAGGGGTCCAACCCCTCCACAGTAACCAAACCGGGGCCTTGCCCCTCCACAGTCTGCGCACCCTCGCCTGACTACCCTGGTTTGCCCTAGTGGGCCTAACAAGTCGGTGAAGGAGGCTAGCAGAACCCCGGGGCCCGTGGGGTAGCTAGTACTCTCCTAACACTAGTAGCTCTCCTCGGTACTACGTACACGAGAGCCAACAAGTCGGTACAGAGCGGCCAATCCTAACCCCGGGTCCATGGGGTGGCTGGCCTTACTCTGCACTAAACAGGTACAGGTACTTCCCTTGGTACTGCGTACCCAAGAGACAGTACAAACTACATCTCAGTTCCATTCCTTTTTCTTTCCAGGAGTTCCACTCCTAATTCCCCGTAGGGTTCCAGCTCTTTATCTCAGAACATCATATGTTTCACTTTCCAGTTTCACGTTCTCACAATCCAGGATCTCAATCATGTTTCTTTATTCATAACAGGCAGCTGTTAATTCAATTTACAGGCAGCTTTATATTCCTTTCCATTTTTCCAAGACTGCAGTATTATACATTCCACTAGTTTTTCCATCCTAGGGTTCATGCCACATCCTAGGATCTAGCATACAACTAGTTTTCCAGCCCTAGGATTCATGCATCACCTAGGAACTATCATTCCATACATTTCTCATTCCTAGGATTCATGCAATGTCCTAGATTCTAGTTATGATTCCATACTTTAACAGATTTTAATAATAAACTTAAGCCACTCTACCAGGTACAACGGGAGTAATGGGGGCGTGATCGGGAATCCCGCGTGCCTCCGCGACTCTCAAGACTGCAACTGAACGAGGTCCTATCACAAGGATCAAACACAAGGAGTGTCTCAAAACAATGTATAGCTACTGTAGACGGGTAGAGGAATTAATTCTGAAAAGAAGGCAACTCGAATCGCGGAAAACGGAGCCCGAACGGGCCCTAAAAGGGTCGAAAAAGACGATACTGTGCAAGATCAGACGTCTGGAACTTCTTCCAGACGTCTTAAAGAGTGGATCAGAGAATTACCTGTCCAGCGTGGTTTCCTAGACGTCCAGAAGTCTGCAGGGACGTCTGTCCTAGCTCCCAGACGTCCGATGGTCACCCCGGATGTCTGGAGGTCACTCTCGCCGTCTGGTACAACTTCCAGACGTCTGATTCGCAAAGGATGGCGAATCAGCGAACCTGCGCACAGCCAACTGCCTCCCTCAGTACGGTCAGTCGACAGGAAGGAAGAAGAAAGCGGAATACACACCTTTCAGACGTCTGTATGAGCTACCAGGCGTCGTCCTCGCCGTCTGCCTATCAACCCAGACGTCTGATTCTGGAAATTTTTCCAGAATCAGGGCGCTACTCGGCCTCCGCTCGCGACGCCGCCCGCGTCGTACCTCGTGCATCTGCTGCTCAGACCGCAGCAAGTCCCTCTCCGCGTCGCTCCGCGCCCCCTGCGCCCTCTGCCAGCCGGCCAAGCCGCTCCGGCAAGCTCGCCCTCACGGCAGAGCTCCGCTCTCGCACACCGCACCTCCTCCGCGCTCACTACGGCCGCCGCTGCCGCCCTCGCGCTCGCGCTCACGCTCACGCTCACTGGCTGAAGGAGAAGGAGGAGACGGTGGAGACGGGAGGGGAGGCGTGCCCCTTTAAGGCCATGCGGAGAGGACAGAGAAGGATTCGCGGCAGGGGAATCCTGCGCTGCAAGAGGGAGGAAGGGCGAATATGCGGTCTGCGCGCACAGGCGCGCAAACGACTCGCGTGTGTCGAAAATAACGGATTTCCAGACGTCTGGAAACTATCCCAGACGTCTGGTCAGACGTCTGGACAACCTTCCAGACGTCTTAAAAGACGTCTGGGCCACACGCTCGTTACAGTAACTGTCTAGTTATCTCAGGCATTTCATATTCGAGCAGGCAGCTCTTATTTATTAATAGGCAGTTGTTTACAATTCAGCTCATTCATTTATGACTGCAATTTCAAACACGCATACAAACAGTGCAACAGTTTCTTGTCCAAGGATTCATGCCACATAGGTTTCTAGTTATCTAATTATCATGACAACATTCATGTTTTATAAAAAGAACAAGGGGAAACCACTTTACCAGACAATCTAGAAGTACTGGGAGCTCGAACGACAGACTCATATGCCTCTGCAAGTCCTAAACATGTAACCGGTCGAAGTCCTATATCAAGGAACATACCATAATGGAATGTTTAGAATAGTATATAAGGATTTCTAACATGTAGAGAAACTCACAAGGAAACCACAGATATCTTGTTTGTGTAAAAGGGACCCCAAACGAACCATTAACGGGTCAAAAACAGAGCTGCAGAACCAAATCAGACGTCTGGAACAAAGTCCATACGTCTTAAAAGTCACCAGAGTCTCACCTCAAGTCCCTACGTCGACCTCAAACATCCAGGACTCCTATTTGGCCATCTGGACTCAACTCTAGACGTCCGACCTATCCTCCAGTCGTCTAGGAATGCCTCCGACCGTCTGGTAAGCTGTCCAGACGTCCGAAACGTGTGGGTGGGCATGCTGCGTGCCTTCCCAAAGCTGCTCCTATACACGACAGAGCAGCACGTCCTTATTTAGCCAAGCAAAACGTGCTGCAGTGCGGCCTACATGGCCGCAGCCGCGGAAAATGACGTACCTTCGCGAATACCTACTTTCAGACGTCCGGTGTCGTCACCAGATGTTACGACCCTGTTCCCGAATCCCTACAGGACACGAGACCGGACCGACTCGACTGATCCCAAGACCTAGTCGTCCAACGAGAAAGTAACCAAAAAGTAGTAAAATAAACCACATTCACTATGCTAGCAACTAACAATAACAAAAGTACAGCAGTAAAGAAGTAAACTTCTACAGTACACACCACCACAACAGTAGGAAAGTAAATGAGTACAGGAATATAAGTTCACAATGAAAGAGTACAGAAGCGTAATAAACTACTCACTACAACAGGAAACGGAGTACGACAAAAAGCTACAACTACTGGGCCCAGCACCTTCTGCAGCCGTAGACTCTAGCTACTCAACATCTAGACCTGAAAAAGGTTATGAGTATAAAATGTCAGCGAACGTTGAGTAGAGTGGCAACCAACTAACTAAAATAGTAAAGGTGGACAGGTAGCTGTTGTTTTTCAATTTCTTTCTTTCTTTAACTAATTATTCTTTCTTTCACCACTTGGTTTATTTATCAGGTCTCTTTCTTGATCTCGAATGTTCCTCGTGGGAACGATCTTGATTGTAGTCTTTTCCGAAGAGTAGAAGTAGCACGTGGTGCTCTCCTGGCCGGGAGAGTCCCCCGTGGTGGTCCTACACCCAGTCAACCACCCCAAGGTCACAGACAGACGTAACGGTGCCTATGGCTCGCGCGATAAGCGCACGGGTAGCTACCCCGCACTGGCACGCGGTCAGTCATTTCCGTTAGCAGGTGCGCCCAAAGCACAACATGGAACCAGTATAGGGCATAGCCCTCTCAGTAACAGGGGTCTCGGCCCTCCACGATCCGCGCACCCTCACCTGACTACCTTGGTTTGCCTAGTGGGCTTAATAAGTCGGTGTAGGGCGGCTAGCTGAACCCCGGGCCCTGTGGGGTGGCTAACCTTCTCCCTACACTAGTAGCTCTCCCCGGTACAATGTACACGAGGGCCACCGAGTCGATGCAAAGTGGCCAAACCCACCATGGGTCTCAACCCGAAAGGCGGCAAGCACGCCTCTACACTAAGAGATAACATGTGCTCCCCTTGGTACCACGTACTCAAGGGCCAGCACTCCTTCCAACACATTCCCAGATTCATGCCGTTTATTTCCTAGGAGCTCATCTCCTAATTCCCCGTAGGGTTCATGCCCATATTCCTCAGGCCATTCCATACCAAGTTTCATCATTTCTATTTCCATTCTCAGGTTATACACATACAACTAGTGATTCTATCATTCATATTTCTATATCCAGGTTATTCACAGGTAGTTCGTGTTTCCAACATTCATCTTTCCATTTCCAAGTTATATACATGCAGCTTATATTATGTCCTTTCATGGTACAATAGGAAAGATACATTTAGCAGTTAACTAACACAAATATTACAATTTCACAGGCAACTGTTATTCATTTACAGGCAATTGTTCTCATTCTATCTACTTATTCAAGACTGCAATCCATTCATCCAATATAGACATTCTGGTACTTCTAGTCTTAGGATTCATGCCATATCTTAGGTTCTATTCATTCATTACACATGCATTTAAATTGTAATTAATTTAAGGGGAAGCCACTCTACCAGTAAACCCAGGAGTAGTGGGGGCTTGATCGACAGGTCCACATGCCCCAGCAAATCCCAAACCCGCAACAGAACGAGGTCTTATCACAAGGATCATTCACAAGAGACTACTCAGAACAGGATAAAAAGTATTCCAACAAGTAGAGGAATTTATACAGGAAACAACGGTATCTTAATTGCGGAAATCAGACCTTAAACGGATCCTAAACGGGTCAAAAATAGAAATTCTGATTCACATCAGACATCTAGAACACCTTCTAGACGTCTTAAAAGAGTCCAGAACCATACCTTAACTCTTGCACCACTCCTCAGACGTCCAGGAACTCCGCTGGACCGTCTAGACCCAGTTCCAGACGTCCGACAACCTCTCCAAACGTCTGTAAATGCTTCCCGTCGTCTGGTGCCTCACCCAGACATCTGAACTACGTGGGAGGACGTGTCCCGCGCCTTCCCAAAATGAATCCTACACATGTCAACGAAAATCTTCTCAATATGGCACGAAATAGAGCCTTGGCGGAATGGCCTGCATGGCCATATCCATAAAGAAGATGTATATGGTGAAACCTACCACTCAGTTGTCTGGAACCTACTCCAGACATTGTCTACATCGTTTGGACGTCGATCCAGACGTCTGATTCTAGGAAAAACCCAGAATCAAAACCTGCCTTCGCCTTCTCATTCCACGCCTGCTCGCCTGCTGCTCTGGCTGTAGCAGTTTCGGGGAGGACCTCTCCGACGCACCTCTCCGCCTCGCGCACGCACCGACCGGTCGTGAGCTCTCCGGCAAGCTCCCACATGAGCTCGCGCGCTTGCTCTCCTCTCTTCCCCTTGCTGCTCCTCTCCTCGCACGCCGCTCACGCTCGCTGCTCTCGCTGGAGGAAGGAGAAGGTGGCTGGAAGTGGGGTGAACGAGGGAGAGGAGGGGATTTAAATAAGGTATGGGTTTAGGGTTTCGTTGGGGGCGGAAGGAGAGAGAAGAAGAAAAGTGAAGTGGGTACTGTCTGCGTGCAGCACGCTCACAGACACGAATTCGTACACGATATTTTCTATTTTCAGATATCTGGGAATGAGTCCAGACGTCTTACCTGAAGTGCAGTGTCTTAAAAAGGCTTAATAACACGGGTCTTAACACCAGAAGTCCATCCCGTCGTCTGGAAGGCGCTCTAGACGTCTGATATTGGAAAAGTTACAGTATCAGAGTTAGCTCTCGCTCCTCTTGCTGCGCTTCGCCGCGGCTCCTCCCTCTCGGCTGCAGCTCCAGCCATTGCAGGAAGTCGGCGACGGTTCCCCCGACGCACTCCTCCTCCCGCACATGTCGCGGCAGCCGTGTGCACTTCGACGAGCCTCTCTGAGCTTGCGAGCTCAACCTCCTCCTCCTCTCTTCATGCCGCTCCTCCTCCTTGCTCCTCACTCTCGCTCCCTCTCTCTCGCTCGTCTCTCTCACAACAGTGGAGAGGAAGGAAAGTGGTGGTGGTGTAGTGGAGAAGAGAGGAAGGGGGGAGGGGGGTCTTATATAAGGAGTAGGTTAGGGTTCGGTGAGGGAGAGAAAGAAAAGAAAAGAGAGAAGAGAATTGCGCACAAAAAGCAACTGCGATACAGGTTTTTCAATTTCCAGACATCTGGGAAGGGGTTCAGACGTCTGACTGACAATCCAGACGTCTTAAAAGGCTCAAAACAAAATGGGTCTTTACACATGAGAAGGCGAAGAGGAACAAACTCATCGAGTGGATTTACCGAGCAATTACATAGTCAACTCAATAATTACCCGTAAACTCAATAATTACCCATTACTCTTCATTGATTTGGCAATTAAACTTCTTTAAATGTGTAACCTCCCACATTTTGTAATATACCACACACACGGAATAGGGTCAACCCAAAAGAGCTATAGCTCATGTACTACACCACACATAGTGAATATTGAGGGTTGGATCCCTCCCTAGACGTACACTGTTTGTCGTGCTGAATCAAGTTTTAAAAGTATTGCGTTATAGTATAGACAAAATAGCGTTCAAAGTAGATATAATTTTATTACTCGAAAAGATTTCCAAGGTCGAACACAGGGTGCAAATTGGTATTTAGAAATTAAGATCACAATTTAAACTTGAAAGAAATTGCAATAGTCACAGTATCAAAGTGCAAAAATATTTGAGTAAAATGGTGGTGTAGATCACCAAATACTCCTACAATATCACCAAATGATTCAATAGATAAATATGTAATGGAGACTAGAATCTGTCGTCTGATTCTTTAATCAGATGACTTAAAGTGTCTGATCTCTTTTCTCCTTCTCTTCTCTATCTTCTCCTTCCTTCTTCTTCTTCTTTGGCTTCTATTTGACTTCCTTTGTCTTCATGATTCTTTTCTTTCTCTTCTTCTTTCTACCTTGGCTTCTCCTTCTTCCTTCTTCAGCTTCTGCCTTTGGCCTTTAGCTTTGGCCTTCTTCTTCTTCAGCCTTCTGCCTTCTCTGGCTTCCTCTTCCTTTCTTCTTCTTCTGGCCTCCTCTTCCTCTTCAGATTGCTGCTAAGTGTTGGTCGGAGAACCCTGTAGTAAAACCTACCCCTACCCGCGTGCAGCACTCCTTACTTTCTCTCTTAGGATACGCTCTCCCAGAGCCACACAGATAGTCGGGTGCGTGGGATCTCACCCCATGGATCTGAGGAGACTAGGCTACTACACTTTTTCTTCTTATGCAGGTGCGAGTGGTCTCTAACTTCCGAGGTAGGACTAAATGTCCCACCTTCCTTTTGCGTGCGCCCGCAAAGATAGCCTTCGCAATTGCAGCAGTCGCAGAGTCTCTTGATTCCAATTGAAGGCCTGAGTGCGTGCGCGAGGGGCTTCCGTGCACCTAAGACAGCAACTCCCGGGCTTGGCGGACCTGGAGCTGCAGCAAGCCTGCTTCAAGCTCGCTCGCTAATGGCAGATGGGCGAGGAACCTGAAAACACACGAACGGCCTCACGGCCACATCAAAACGTTCAGAGAGGTTAGCCGGACCACGGCGGATGTGATGGGGATGTCGGCATAGCTCGGGGGTGCCTGTGCGAGCATGCCTAGGGCACACTGTGTGTGAATGTGTGGGTGCGTTCAAGGGGGTGGTTTGAGTGAGGCGGAGCTCGTGGACTTATCGGTGAGGGTTGGGATGGCCTGTGGAGGTGGAGCGGCCTCGCCAGAGTTGGTGGTCGGAGATGGAAGGGATGGAGGTGATGGAGGTCAGTAGTGGTCGCTTTTGAAGAATAAAGGTTGGAGAAGAATGTAGAGGGGAGAGGGAGCTTATCTGGGAAGTGAAGAGATGAAGGGGGCGAGCAAAGCGACGAGTCTGGTATGGTCAACACCGGAGACGAAGGCGGCTCCAGTGAGGTGGGATCGACGAGGACGAAGGGAGAGAAGCGCCTGCTGGTACGGCAAGATGCAGACAAAGTCAATGAAGAAGGATCCACCACAGGTAGGGCAGTCGGACGATGAGGAGGAGCAGGGAATGTCGCCGGACGTCGAGGAGCCTACGACCGTGAAGGGAAGAGAGGAATTAGGGGTGTTTGCGGCCGAATTCGAGCGTGAGGAGATTGAAGAGGTCTGGGCTCCTTTAAATAAAGCTCTGAAGGTCGGTTAGGGCTTGGGAAGCTTGCTTCCCAAGCAAGGAAAACTTGCCGGTGATGGAAATCGTTGAGATACCCACATCTCTCATGCGTTCACATGAGAGATTGGAAGGGAATCAGATCTCAAATAAGGGTTCAGACGAGAGAGAATTTCTCAGAGGATCTTCCTTCCAATTTTGGAGGAGATCCTCCAAGCAATCAAAAAGATTTGCCCTGTCAAAGTTCGCCAGAGTAGGTTTCCTCCGCTATAATGGTGGAGGGACCTAATTGCAAAAATGATGAAGAATATAGGGGGCTATTTGTAAGGGTTTTTGAAAGATAGGGGTAGAAATGTAATCAGGCTGGACCTTTTTGCAAACTAGGTTAAGGCAAACTCGTCTTGGGTCCAAATTTTGGTACAAACCTAATTTTGACCTAAGGAGTCCAATGATGAAGTTGGATTTTGGGTTTGACCACATTTGACTGGGTAATTTATGCAAAAACCTAAATTAGGGTAAATATCTGTCTAAGATCCCATTCTAGGTCAAGATGGGTTCCAATGATCAAATTGAAGGTACTATACCCTAGAGGATATTTTTATATAATTTTTAAAGGATTTAAGTGAATTCTATCATGATCAGAACCTTAGTTAATCAAGTAGGTCTATTTTAGGGTTTCAAGAAGTCATTTAATTCATAGAACTCACACAAACCCTTTTCTGTCAAATCCAACCCACTTATAATCTTATTAAGACCATTTGACCTTTGTTTAGCCTTTAATAAAATCCGTGGTTGTACTGCATTGGTAAAATTGCAGTTTTAACCTTAGTTTCTTGTTTCACTCTCAGAATGGTTGTGCAGTGAATTATGACCTTCAGTTAGTTATGTAGGAGCATTTATTCCCTTCAATGGGTCAAAATGAGCTAGTTATAACTCATGATGGTGTTCCCATCATACACCCATACCAGGTGAAACTGGGTCAACAATCTCTATCTTCGTAGTTGCTTGCTTATTTTTTTTATTTTTCATGATTATGTTTCGTGTTACGACCCGGTTCCCGGATCCCTACAGGATCCGAGACCGGCTCGCCTCGACTAATCCCAAAACCTAGTCATCCAAAAAGAAATAATCAAAAGCAAGAAAGTAAACCATATTCACACATGCAATATAACTAAGCAGAAGAAAACGTACAAAGCGGTAAAGGAAATAGAACAGCTATCTCAGTACATAACAACAACAACAATAACGGAAAACAAAAAGTAAACAGTAGTAGCTGAATAGTAACTAAAAGTCCGTTACTTACTACAACAGTAGAGAAAAAGAAATGAAGTGCTGAAGAAAACTATGGTTGGACTCGACTAGGCCCAACACCCTCCGCAGCCGGAAGCTCGGGCTACTCAACTCCTAGTCCTGAACAGTGTTATGAAAAGACAGAATCAGCGAACACTGAGTAGAGTGGTGTTTATATTATCTAAGTACAAAACAGTAAAAACAACAGGTTTAATTCACATTTCTATTTATCTATTTTATATGTTTCCGTTTCACCCATTTTTCAAAGTATCGAGATATTCCTTGATCTTGCATGTTCCGCGTGGGAACGATCTTGATTGTAGTCATTTCCGTAGAGTAGAAGGTACACGTGGTGCTCTTCTGGCCAGAAGAGTCTCTCGTGGTAGTCATACACCCAGTCAACCACCCCGAGGTCACTATCAAGACGTAGCGATAACAACGGCACATGTGATAAGTGCACAGGTAGCTACCCCACACTGACATGCGGTCAGTCATTTCCACTAGCAGGTATACCTAAAGTACAGACGGAACAGTATAGGGCCTTGCCCTCTCAGAACAGGGGTCTCCCTCCTCAGAACCAAACAAGGGTCTCGCCCCTCCACAATCCACGCACCCTCGTCTGACTACCTCGGTTTGCCTAGAGGGCCTAACAAAGTCCGTGTAGGGTGGCTAGCTGAACCTTGGGCCCTGTGGGTGGTTAGCTCCCCCCCTACACTAGTAGCTCGCCTCAGTACCATGTATGCGAGGGCCAACAAGAGTCAGTGTAGAGTGGTCAATCTTAACCCCGGGTCTCAACCCAAGGGAGGCTAGCTTCGCTCTACACAAAAGGGGACAGTTGCTCTCCTTGGTACCACATACTCAAGGGCCAGCACACCTCCCATTTACATTCCAGATTTTCGTCTATCCACAAGAGTTCTACTCCTAATTCCCCATAGGGTTCATTCTCGTGTTCACCTCATTATCCAGATCTAGATCTCAGGCTTCATAATTCATTCCTCATCCATATATAGAGAGCTTGTATTTTCATAGTTCAACTCTTAATACATGCAACTGGTGTTTTCACAGGTAGTTTCATTAAACAAAGGCAGCTAATATTCTAACAGGCATCTCATAATTATAATCCAGGCATTTACTATCAATTTATCTTAATCACACATGCATGTAAACCATACAGTACAAAGAGGCTCATTCATTTCTCTACCCTAGGATTTTTGCCACATCCTAGGGTTCCATTCAGCTACTTCCACAAGCACATTCTCATTTAAATATTATTAATGAAATTAAACCACTCTACCAGGAAACACGAGATTAATGGGGGCTTGAATCGCAGACCCAGACGTCTCCGCGAGCCCCAAACACGTAGCAGGCTAAAACCCTATACCAGGGAATACATCACAAAAGGAGAGTTCAGAATAGTGCATAACAGACTCTAGTACTCAGACGAACTCGAAAGGAAAGTGCAGGTAGTTCATTTGCGTAAAACGAACCCTGATCGAACCCTAAACGGGTCAAAAACATGCCTACTATTCAAAATCAAATGTCTGGGAACAATCCCAGACGTCTTAAAAGGCGTCAAATCTTACCTTATGTTCCTACGGTGTCCTCAAACGTCCAGACCTTCTCTGCAACCATCTGAAGACAGTTCCAGACGTCAGACAATGTCTCTGATCGTTTGGACGCACCTTCGGACGTCTAGTGATGTGATCAGGCGTCCAAAAATGCGTGGAAAAGCGTTCCGTGCGCCTTCCCAAGGGCTTTTACCTGTGTACGAATCGTAGGTCTAAATTAGGCCAGACCAAGCTTCTATGATGAGGCCTGCATGGCCGTAACCGCGAAAAAGAACGTACCTTACGATATAAGTGCTTTCAGACGTCTGGTCTCAGACCCAGACGTTCAGTTGCCACCACGATCGTCTGGTCGACTCTCCAAACGTCTGATACTGGAAAAATCCCAGTATCAGAACCTCTCCCACGAGCTATCTCCTTCGAGAGCTTGCCCGCAGGAGCTTCCACCGTCCCTCCCGCAACTACAGAGGGTCGGAGCTGCCTCCCCGAACCCCTCTGAGTCCCACCGAGCTTCCACCAAAGCTCCACCGAAGGTCAACCGATAATCAACCAAAGTTTCCTCCTCCTCCCACACTCTCGTCCTTCCTCCCTCTCACTCTCCCTCAATCGCCCTCCACTCGCCTCACTGGATAACCGAAGGTGGTGCTGGCTGGGTTGTGAGGAGGATAGGAGAGGGGAGGGGAGGGGTTTATATAGGAGGGTGTGGGGTTTAGGGTTCGGGGGAGATGAGGAAGAGAGAGACAGAGAGAGAAAAGAGCGGTTCTGCACGCCGCCCGTGCGCAGAGCGCAGCGCGCAGTACAAAAATTCCACTTTCAGACATCCGGGAACGGGTTCAAACGTCTGGTCAGACATCTGATTGAAACTCCAGACGCCTTAAATGACAAAAAGGGTAATGGGTCATTACATTTCGTTTCCACCAAATAACAAATTTTTTGATAACCATCAGCACCCTCTATGGCGATCTCCGAGTTCCATCAGGTATTGATGAGGTGTAGCTCATCATAGCTGAAATACTTAAGTTAGGCTAAAAACTAGGTTAAACACTACATAATTAACACATGAAAAGGATTAAGTATGGGAAATAACAGAAATGACCAAAAACATCAAATTTGTTTTAAAAATGCATAATTAGGTCATAAATTGAGATATTATATTCAAAGATGACAAATTGATGATCCAATTACAAATTGAACACACATTTGGATTCAAAAGTTCAAATCAAAGGTGGAATTGACTTCCTAAATGTTCGATTAAGCTTCAATAAAAACTTAGTTGCATTTGGACATCACTAAGACCTCGCATTTAGACTTTTACATATAGGTCCTTAGTACATAATATTTTATTCACATTAAAAGTCTTAAGGACCATTTTGAAAACCCGCAGGGGCCTCTTCGCAACACCTAAGGACCGTGCTGCTGCATATTTCTCCACTAATGGGTTTGTTCCTAAACTTTACATCGTTTCACCTTTAGAGGGCTTCCCCTCAATTTGCCAACACACCTGCATGACAGTGCATTGTAGCACCACAAGAACACCTCGAATTTCAGCTGTTGCTCTCCTACACCCTTGATCCAACGACTGATCCAAATCGATCCTTCGCACGCATCCGTGCATGGCATCACCACTTGTGTTAGATCTCATCTAACGGTTGCAATTTAGATTAGAGCTTCCCACGCATCATCCTTCCAATCACCACCGTTTACCCTAATCGTGCCTAAACCCACCTCGCGATGCTTTGATTCACTCCCTCAACTAGTTAAGCACCTCCAAAGCTCACACGCACGCCATCGGGCTCCCTCCACCCAGAGCCGATCCCTTCATCTACGTCTCCAGTTCTCCTTCCTCCATCGACCACCGGTGACAAGGGTAGCGCTTCCTTAATTTCATCATTATAGCGACCGGCTACAGCCTAGGGACCTCATTCCTCGTTGGAGATCCTCGCATCACCATTCATTGCCATAGTAACCTGCTGTGGATCCAGGGACCTCATTCTTATGAGTAGATAGATTTATTACTTTTCTAAATTAGATTTACTGCTTTCTAGATAGTGTTTACTAATCAACTCTCTACGACAATTATCAATCAATCACAGTAAAGCACTGTTAACAGGTTTCTGTCCCTAGCAACATTGTCAAAAATATGATCGTCGACTATTAGTTTGCACTAAAAATGATGTTTTACATGTCATTGTTGTAGTATATGACACAAATACAAACCAATGTCGTGTCAAATATATTTGTATGCTTAATTTTTACTGGTTTATTCGAAGTCGTTCACTGGGAGATAATTATTGAATACATCACTCTCTAAGTCCAAAAGTAGAAGTAGCACGTGATGCTCTCCTGGCCGGGAGAGTCCCCCGTGGTGGTCCTACCCTCAGTCAACCACCCCAAGGTCACTGACAGACGTAACGGTGACTATGGCACATGCGATAAACGCATGGGTAGCTACCCCGCACTGGCACGCGATTAGTCGTTTCTGTTAATAGATGCGCCCCAAAGCACAGCACGAAACCAGTATAGGGCAGAGCCCTCTCAGTAACAGGGGTCCAGCCCCTCCACAGTAACCAAACAGGGGTGTTGCCCCTCCACAGTCCGCGCACCCTCACCTGACTACCCCGGTTTGCCCAGTGGGCCTAACAAGTCGGTGTAGGACGGCTAGCAGAACTCCAGGGCACGTGCGGTGGCTAGCGCTCTCCCTACAATAGTAGCTCTCCCCAGTACTATGTACGTGAGGGCCAAAAGTCGGTACAAGGTGACCAGACCTAACCCTGGGTCCCTGGGGCGGCTAGCTCCACTCTGCACTAAATAGGGGGGACAATCACTTTCCTTGGTACTCCGTACTCAAGGGCCATCTCACTTCCCCAATTCCATTCTATTTACCTCTCAGGAGCTCTACTCCGAATTCCCCATAAGGTTCATGCTCATATTTCTTTAACCAAACCAATTTAGGTTTCATCATTCAGCTTTATTTTCATATAGCCCATGTTCCCAACAGTTAATATCCATTCATATACAAGCAACTGTTATCCAATTACAGGCAATTATCATTATTCGATTTACTTTTCCAAGACTACAATTCATGCATTCACGACATCCATTTTAGTGTTTCTGCCCTAGTATTCATGCCACACCCTAGGATCTATCATTCAATCTAGTTTTCCAATCCTAGGATTCATGCAATACCCTAGGATCTATTATTCAATCTAGTTTTCAGATCCTAGGATTCATGCTTTACCTTAGAATCTATTATTTATCTCAAAGATGCATTAATGTTGCTAAACAACCAAGGGAAGCCACTCTACCCGCAAAATCGGGAGTGATGGGGACGTGATCGGCAGGTCCACGTGCCTCCGCAACCCCCAGATCCACAACAGAACGAGATCCTAACATAAGGATCAAACACAAGGAACTACTCAGAACAGGATACAAGTACTTTAAACAAGTAGAGGAACTAATTTTGAGAAGAACAAAATTTTAAATGTGAAAATCGGACTTCGAACGGACCCTAAACGGGTCAAAAATGACAACTCTGCCTCAAATCAGACATCTGGAATACCTTCCAGACGTCTTAAATGATGGTTCAGATCATACCTCGCTTTTGCGCTGTTCTTCAGACGTCCAGGATCCCGCTGAACCGTCTGGACCTAGTTCCAGACGTCCGACTGTCACTTTGGACGTCTAGAGAACCTCTCCGCCGTCTGGTGCTATGCCCAGACGTCTGATCCGTGTGGGAGGGCGTGCCCTTGCGCCTTCCCGAACGAAACCTGCACGCGTACGTAAACGATCACAACATGGCACGTCTCAGGGCTTTCGGCGAAACGGCCTGCATGGCCGCATCCACAGAAAGGAAGAGGATGAGGAATATAGTACCTTTCAGACGTCTGGATCTCACTCCAGGCGTCTCTCGCGCCGTCTGGACGTAGGTCCAGACGTCTGATTCTGGGAAAATTTCCCAGAATTAGGACCTCCTCGCCTTCCGTCTGCTGCGCGCGGCCGTGCCGTGCCGCGCTCGCCTACTGCCTAAGCTGCAGCAGCACCTCCCCAACGCTACGCTCCCGCTACGCGCACCCGTCGGCTGGCCGTGGGCAGCTCCAGCGAGTTCGCTATTTCTTCCTCATGCGCTCCTCTTCTCCCTCTCGCTACACCTCCTCCTTACAGCGCACACCCGGCAGCAGCTGCTACCCTCGCTCTCACACCAACACTGGAGAAGAAGGAGGAGACGGTGAAGTGGTGGTGAGGGAGAGGGAAGGGAGGAAGAGAGAATTTGAAGGCGTTGGGGAGAGAGAAAAATGGAAGGAGGGACGCCTGAAGGTCGGCGAGCGCAGTCTGCACGCGCACAAGCGTAGACTCGTAATCGTACGCCGCAAAAATTTAATTCCAGACATCTGGGAAGGCGTCCAAACGTCTGGACCAACTCCCAGATGTCTTAAAAACGTTTGATGTCATGGGTCTTAACAACATAACAAACTCAAAGGAGGTTTCGTCCCCGAAACGTGCGCTAACTAGAGTGCGGAAAAGAACGATATAAGCATAACAAACTCAAAGAGAACCGAAGCTGGTACGAAAAGACGTACCCTCAAAGAGCTCTGGGTACCGCTCCCGCATTGCCGCCTCAGGCTCCCAGGTAGCCTCCTCGTACCGCTGGCTCCTCCACAAAACCTTCACCAGGGGTACTTGCTTCCGTCTTAGACTACGGACGGCTCTGTCGAGAATCTGCACTGGCCGCTCAGGGTAGGTCAGGTCGTCACCCACCTCGATGCTCTCGTGACTTAGGACATGACTGGGATCGGCGACGTACTTCTTGAGGTTGGACTTGTGGAACACGTCGTGCACACCAGAAAGCTAGGGAGGAAGTGCCAGCCTATAAGCAACGGGTCCAACCCACTCCAGGACCTCACAGGGTCCCACGAACCTCAACGTGAGCTTCCCTCTCACTCCAAACCGCTACAGGCCCTTCATGGGCGAAACACGAAGGAAGACGTGATCCCCAACCTCAAACTGCACCTCTCTACGTTTCCGATCTGCATAGCTCTTCTGTCTACTCCTAACAGTGCGGAGTTGCCTGTGGATCTACTCGATCACCTCTTAACTCTACCAGATCAGCCTGGGGCCAACCTCCCACTTGGTCCCCACCTCAACCCAACTTAAGGGTGTTGTACACCTTCGTCCGTACAGAGCCTAGTAGGGTGCCATGCCGATGCTCGAGTGATAATTGTTATTATATGCAAACTCCACCAGGGGCAAGTGCTCCTCCCAAGAGCCCCTCCAGTCCAGTACACAAGCACGCAAAAGGTCCTCAAGTGTATGTATCGTGCGCTCAGATTGTCCGTCCGTCTGGGGTGGTATGCTGTACTGATGAGAACCTCATCATGAGCCATAACTAGCTCATTTTGACCCAATACAAAGGATAAAAGCTCCTACATATCTCAAGGAAAGGCTTAACTCAGAGAATTCTGAGTTTGAGAAGAAAACCAGTCATAAGGGGAAAAAGTGCAATTTTACCAGTATAATCTGCATACAGGGTAATTCAGGGCCCAAACACAGGTCAAAACAGCTTAATAAGAATAAAAGTGGGATGAGATGATCTAGCAAGGGCTACAGCACTTCCAAGGAACCAAATGATAACCTGTAACCCTAAAACAACCCGCTTCAATTCACAAGGTTCGGGGCAAAGTAAAAATAGAATAAACCCTCTAAAATTCATAGAAAAATAATCTCTAGGGTTTAGAACCTTCAATTTGGCCTTTAGAACCCATTTTGACCTACATTGAGAACCATGCCCAATTAATAACTTAATTTGGGTCTTTACGCAAATTGACCGGTCAAACAAGGTTTAATATGAAAATGAAATTTACCATCAGATTCCTTAGGTTCTAATTAGTCATGTATAAAAACTTGAGCCTAAGAAGAAACCTCCTTGACCGACTTTATACTTTGGTCCTCATATATTTACTCTTTGGCCCTCAACTTTTGAACCCTCGCATTTTGGCCCCTAACTCTCCTTCGTTCTTTGCAATCAGGTCCCTCCTGCAAAACCCTGCCAGCACCATGCTCCGGCGACCTTGCGCAGAGCATGGCGCCGCGCAGGGTGAGGTGGAGGACCTGGCATGTATACCGGGGGTGCCCTGCGTCGTCAGCCGTCGCAGGGGCACCCCCCTGGTCATTGTAGCCCACCATACCGGCCGTGCGAACGCACGGACGGTATGGGTTCGTATTCCGACCATTCTCCAGCGAGGGAGACACGTCGTCTCCCTCCGCCTTCCTCCCGGTTTCATCCCTATAAATACCCCCCGCTGCTCCACCGACCAGGGCAGCCTGGATCTGACGGAGAAAACCCCCAGCTTTCTTCTCTTCTTCCTCCGGCAGACGCTCACCAGCTCCGGCGGTTTCCTCCCCCTCCACCTCTTCGCTCTGCCGCAATACCAGCAGCAGAAACTTCCTCCCCTGTTCTTCCCGCGCCACGCCGCACCCAGCTGGCCCCTCTCCAGCCCTCTGCTCGCCGCCGCCCCTCTCCCTGAGCATCGTCTTCTCCGGCGACAGTCGATACGACTGTCGCCCTGTTCCTCCCCCTTCGTCCCTGCAAGTAAGTTAGACCTACTCCCCTTCTTCTCCTCTTTCTTTCCCCGCTTTCAATTTAGTCAATTAAACCCTCGACCGCTCCTGTTCACCCTCATCCTCTCCGCCTCCGACCACCCTCCGGCGAGCCGCTCCCATCACCTCAGCGACCCACACGGCTCGCCGACCACCGCAGAACCTCCGCCTCCTCACCCTGATCCTCTTCCGCCCCTCCACTTCCCACCAAACACCCTCTGCAGATCCACCGAACACACCCACTTCCTCGCTCACAGTTTGACCTAGGACGACCTGTTAGCTCCATCTCGCCCCCTGCAGACCCCCTGACCACCTTCGCCGTGCCACGGCGAAGGTCCCCCGCCTGTCTGATTTGGCCGAGAGGCCGTTCTTCTGTGACCAGGTGACTCTCCCGCCGTCGCCATTACTGCGCAGGCAGAGCTGCTTCACCTGCAGGTGCAGGCACGCCTTCGCCCAGGGTTGACTCCCAGGTTGCGCAGGGACTCTCCGCGAAACGTCCCTGGTTCACAGACGGGGCGAAGGCCGCGCGGGAAGCCACGATCGCCCACTGCTCCATCCGCGACGCGCGCTCAATTGGGGTGGGACATTTAGTCCCACCTCGGAACCTCTCGGAGGCGCGCGGACTCATAAAGGCAAAAAGTGCCTTATGCTGTCTGCCTCCTGACCACGGGGTGAGGTCCCTCTCACCCGACCCGACCCGGCCTCGTCCGTGACCACGCTCCGCGGACCTGGCCCGACCCGATTAGACTGACCTGCACTCCTCGCCCACCACGCACGCCGGTGGGCCTGGACCCGGGCCTGACCCGAACCCGATTACCCGGTTGCGCTCTGGGAGAGCTTCCGAAGAGTGATTTCAGAGAGAAAGAGAAACGCGGGGGAGGGGGGTAGAGTAGGTTTTTGCCCTCTGATGCTGAACTCTTGAGCGTGCAGGCACAGGTGAAGGACTGCGGAAGAAGAAGAACTGAAGCGGCACTGTAGCATCCGCGGGTTAAGTCGTCTGATTGGAAAATCAGACGACGTACTGAAGACAGGTGAAGACAAAGAAGAAGAAGAAATGAAGAGAAGCAAGAAGCAAGAAAAGAAGAAGAAGATCTGAAGAAAAAGAAAGAAAGAAAACAAGGAAGAACAGAAGACAGAAGAAGAAGAGCACGAGGGGAAGATCTGAAGAAAGCAGAAGAAGAAGAAGAAGAAAAAGAAAGAAAGAAAACAAGGAAGAACAAAAGCCAAAGAGGAAGAAAGAAGAGAAGAAGAAGAAGCCAAATTTTCATCTCTCTCTCTCTCTTTATTTTTGTAATAGAACTTGTGTATCTCTAGAATACAACTTGCTCCCTGAGCTCGACCTCGGGAACTCTTTCATTTTTCCGAGTAAAAAAATTTTTTATATGAAACGTTGGTAACAACCGGCTTTACTACAATGTTATAACAAATACAAAACCGACGTCTTCATTTTGGCGCCGTTGCCGGGGAGAAACGGCTATTCTAGAGGTAAACATTCCTGTTTCTTTTAAGTTCTGATAATCTCCTCTCTTTTGTGCAGCTACAGGAACTCAAGAAGACAAGCAACCATACAACCACTCCGAAGACAGGTAAAATCTTTTCTCTCACTATTAACCCCTACACTCTAAAGAGGAAGAAAAGAAAAGAACAAGCAATATAGGGCTAACCTGTCTTCCATACTTAGTAACCATAAAAAGTTGCATGTTTTCAACTCATCACTCCTGCACACTATTAAGGGTATTTAAGGGCTAACACATTCTTGCTTGAGCCCTAATTGCCCAACAAAGAGTTAAATGGACCAAGTAGAGCCAACATAAGGTCAAACATTAGGATTTCAGTAGAGACACACCCCTTAATCAAGAATTGAGGAAATCCAAAAGAGGTGTGCCCAAGCCATTGATTGAAAATAATTAACAAGAAAAATCCTAAACAATTGGCTCTCTCTAAACACTTGAACCCTAAAAGACAGGACCCAAAAAGCTCTCAAAGAAAACAAGAGGTAAAGTTGACCCCTTTGGGTTAACCAACCTTAAATTAGGTCACTCTTTGCACTTAAAAAGACTAAAGTTCAAGTAAAACCTTAAGCACCCTGATCTTAAAATTGGTAGACTTAAGAGGTCAAGATCCCCATTCTGGTCTACCTGGAACCGCAGTGACAAGAGAGGTCGGGTGGGGGAAACCCTGTAACCCGTGGGGACGCTCTACCGTGTAGGGGTCTTCGCGGGACTCTCCCTCTCTGGCTGCCCAGGTAATTCTCAGGTGGACGATCTTTCTGATCAAGGGGTCCATCTGCCCCGCACCTCTATAGTCACCCAACACATTTTTGGGTGTCTTGATTGGGTCCAGCACCTTCTAAACTTACCTCTCCCAACTGTGCATGTACGGAAGGAGGTCTCTAAGACCACCCTTAAGACCTCCATTAGAAATTCGCTCTCGTCCAGGCCAAGCCTCGACGCCCGTATTTGTGCAGCAACACCCTCACATTATTCTCTCTTCTGATTCAGAACCAAGTTCTTCTTCTTCCCCCATCATGGCTCAGCCAGTTGAGGAAGAAAATAATCTGGAACACCAGCTCCAGCGACTCAATGACCTCTTCCAAAACTTCGTGCACCCACCACAGCGTCCTATGATGCGGGACCACTACAATCCTGCTGCGGTGGCCATTGAGCCTCGAGTTAGAATCCCGATTGGAGGACCTGATTCCGAACTAAAGCCCAACATGATTCACGCTATACCTAAATTCCATGGGCTTAATTCTGAAGATCCCTTCCAGCACATCAAACAGCTAAAGCATCTGGCCCACACTTTTGGATTAGATGCGCAAAATCGGGATATTCTTCTCATGAAGATGTTCTCCTTTTCTCTTATGGACAAGGCCGCCCATTGGTATCAAACTCAGACCCGGCCGATCAACACTTGGGAAGAACTTCAATCCGAGTTTTTGAAAAAGTTCTTTCCCGTTGGTCGGACCAACGCCTTGCGCCATCAGATTACACACTTCACTCAACAATCAGGAGAACCTCTCCATGAGGCATGGGATCGTTTTCAGGATCTCATGAGGAAGTGCCCCCATCACGGAGTTCCTAAATGGGAACAAGTCCAATCTTTTTACCAGGGACTCCGTGAGGACATCCGCCTTTTCGTCAATGCAACCTGCGGAGGAAACATCATGGGTCAACATGAAGACACCGTATGGGAGATTCTCGAAAACATGTGCGAGAACTCCATCAACAATGACTCCATGGGATTATTCGACAGGACGAATACCCGCGCAGCGACGAATCTTAAGGGAGCACATGAGACGCAGGACCTGTCCGCATCAGTCGACCTGGAGTTAATGGCCAGTCAATTGGACAAGGTCTCAATTATTGAAAAGAAGGTGGATGAGCTGACTCAGCACTTGCAGCGAGCCACCTCTGCGCGTAACTCCTTTGCACAACCTCCTTCCACACAGGAGACTGTGCAAAACATCCTCCACCGATCCTCCCCTGGGATGGATCCATATCCATCCCCATCTGATTCTTGGACTGGAAGATCATCCGATCCTTTCTTCACCAGCCGGGGGAACTCCATTCCCCCTTTCCCTGATTCTCAGGAGGTTCCTCAGACCTGCGAGGACCTCAACACCATCCAGAACGACCCATTCTCCAACACTTACAACCCTGGATGGCGAAACCATCCCAATTTTCAGTGGGCGGGAAATCCCCAAACCCAAAGACCACCTTTTCAGTCCCGCCCACAGCCCTCTCATCACTACCAGCCGCCTCAGCCTCGGCCCAACCCTACTTATCCATCAGGGCCAAATCAAGATCAAATGTCCTTAATCCTTCAGACTCTGGCTGACATTCAAAAATCGAATGCGGCCATTCAAAAACAGCACAAGGACGAGCTTACTGAAGTTAAAACTCAGCTGGCCCAGTTGGCAAACTCTCGCCAGCCAGGCACACTCCCTTCCCAACCTCTTCCTAACCCAAATAACGTGCCAACCCAGAAGCGCGTTATGAACCCAAATTTAGGCCACGCTCAATGGATTTATCAGGCCCCCACTGCTCCATCTCCAGACGAGATGGATGCCTCAACTTCTAGTGCGAGATTTCAGCAGCAGCCACCCCTCCTACCAAACCCAAACCAAAATCAGGCCGGATTAAATTCTGTAACAACACGTAGTGGTAAGACAACTCAGGACCAGCATTATCCAAACCACTCCCAGCCTGATAACCATGACCCTAGGATAGTTAGCCAAGGTACCGCTGCTCCAGACCCACAACCTGGACCTATCCTAGAGGAACCAACCAAGATCCCGTTTCCCGAGGCCCTGACCAAGGGAAAGAAGACCACCAAACCCGTGGCCCCTGAGGAGGACCTGGTCAAGCTCTTTGAGCAGGTCCACATAAACATCCCCTTAATGGATGCAATCCGCCACGTACCAGCTTACGCACGATTTCTAAAGAATATATGTACACCCCAGCGTAAGCCGCGAACCAAGGGAGGGAGCCCAATTGTTCTGTCAGAGCAAGCCAGCTCTGTAATCCTTAGTAGACTCCCACCCAAGGCAAAAGATCCTGGAACTCCCCTGATCTCCTGTAAGATAGGTGGTACCCAATTTGATAGAGCATTGTTAGACTTAGGTGCATCTATAAATCTGATACCCACATCCTTACTTGACCATCTGGAAGAATATGAGCTGAAACCAACCGAGGTGACATTACAATTAGCAGATCGATCTATAAAGTCACCAAAAGGGATTCTCGAGGATGTTATCGTGAGAGTGCGGGATTTCTATTTTCCAGTGGACTTTATAGTCTTAGACATGGATGCACCTGAGAACCCTAGGGATACACCAATCATTCTAGGAAGACCTTTCTTGGCTACTGCTAGAGCCAACATCAGCTGTGAGGAGGGCCAAATAGAGCTTAAGTTTGGAGATCAAACACTGAAAATTGATATATTTAAGGCCCAACAAGGAATTAATTGCGGTGTCATCGAGCAAATTTGTGACATCAAGACTTTGGTTGATGAATCACACCTCCAGAATGACTTGAGTATGCCTCATCAACCACAGAAGGATCTTGACCCGCAAACAGAGGAGTCAAATCCAGATGTGAACAACCCAGTAACTCCCACCCTTGAACCTCACATCTATACTGAACCACCCGCTGCTGCTGAAAACCCCATCCTCGAACTGAAACCCCTTCCTGCTCATCTGAAATACATCTTTTTGGGTTCTAATCAGACCCTTCCTGTGATCATCAATTCCAACCTCAGTCCTGAACAGGAAACCAGTCTGATTGTTGTCCTCCAGCAACATCGAAGAGCCATCAGATGGACTCTCGATGATTTGACTGGAATAAGTCCCTCTTATTGTACTCATCATATCTATTCAGAAGAGGGCACACGACCTTCTCGTGAAATGCAGAGACGCTTAAACCCCAATCTGCAGGAGGTCGTGAAAAAGGAGATCATCAAGTGGTTAGATGCCGGGATCATCTACCCGATCTCCGATAGTCGTTGGGTGAGCCCAATTCAGGTCGTGCCTAAGAAGGCAGGACTCACCACTATAACGACTGAGACCGGAGAAATCATTCCTACCCGATTAGCCAACTCGTGGAGAGTCTGTATAGATTACCGTCGACTCAATTCCTCCACGAAGAAGGATCATTTCCCACTACCCTTCATTGATCAAATTCTCGAAAAACTAGCGGGAAATAGGTTCTTCTGCTTTCTTGACGGGTACTCCGGTTATAACCAGGTGGCAATCCATCCTGAGGACCAAGAAAAGACCACATTCACCTGCCCCTTCGGAACATACGCTTTCCGAAGAATGCCTTTCGGTCTTTGCAATGCACCCGCTACTTTTCAGCGATGCATGCTTGCCATATTCTCAGATATGGTAGGTGATTATCTGGAAGTCTTCATGGATGACTTTTCAGTTTTCGGAGCATCATTCGACGATTGCCTCCAACACTTGGTCCAGATACTCAGGCGGTGCATCGACGTGAATTTGGTTCTTTCCTGGGAAAAGAGCCATTTCATGGTGCCTGAGTGAATTGTCCTGGGACACTCAATTTCGGAGAAAGGTATCCAAGTGGATCGAGCTAAGGTTAATCTGATTTCTCACCTTCCTATGCCTAGCTCGATCAGGGACATCCGATCCTTTTTAGGGCATGTCGGTTTTTATCGACGATTTATCCCTGATTTTTCAAAAATCGCACGCCCCCTGACCACTCTTCTCTCCAAGGATGTTCCCTTCGAAATCTCCAAGGAATGCACTCAAGCATTTGAAATCCTGCGTGACCGAGTCACCCAAGCCCCGATCCTACAGTCCCCTGATTGGTCTCAACCCTTTGAGATCATGTGTGATGCATCCGACTTCGCTGTAGGAGCGGTTTTGGGGCAGAAAAATGACAAGAAACCTGTGGTCATTTACTACGCCAGCAAAACACTCGATGAGGCTCAGCGTAACTATACAGTTACTGAGAAAGGGCTGCTAGCTGTAGTATTTGCCCTAGAGAAGTTCAGATCGTACCTTCTGGGTTCCCATGTCATCATATACTCGGATCACACGGCTGTGAGGCATCTCCTTGCAAAGAAGGACGCGAAACCTCGATTGATCCGATGGATCTTGCTGTTGCAAGAGTTTGACCTCGAGATTCGCGATAAAGCGGGAAAACAAAACGTGGTAGCTGATCACTTGTCCCGTCTGCCTTCTGAAATGATAGACCCTTCCGGACCCATCACTGAGCATTTTCCCGATGAGCACCTGCTGACTATTGGTACTAGCCTCCCATGGTTTGCTAATATTGTAAATTACTTGGCATCTCATCAGACCCCGTCCGATTGGCCGAAGGCCAAGAAAGACAAATTACGCTCCGATGCCAAGTATTACATTTGGGAGGACCCGTACCTCTTCCGCATAGGTGCCGATCAGATCATCCGGAGATGTGTCCCGGAGGGGGAAGTCAACAATATCCTCTCTTTCTGCCATGACCAGGCATGCGGTGGCCATTTTGCCGGGCATAAAACCGCATCAAAAGTCCTCCAGTGCGGCTTTTACTGGCCCACACTGTTCAAAGACGCATACAGTCATTGCAAGGCATGCAGTCGTTGCCAGACTTTGGGCAACATGAGCCATCGCGACATGATGCCTATGCAACCGATTCTAGTATGCGAAATCTTTGATGTTTGGGGGATTGATTTTATGGGCCCCTTTCCTGTTTCGGATGGTTTCGAATACATTCTGTTGGCTGTGGACTATGTGTCCAAATGGATCGAAGCCATACCGACCCGAACCTGTGATCACAAAATCGTTCTCAAATTCATTCATCAACACATTTTCTCAAGGTTCGGGATTCCTCGTGCAATAATCTCTGATGGGGGGACCCATTTCACAAATGCTCAGTTTAGGTCACTGATGACCAAATACGGGGTGTCTCACTGAATCTCTACTCCTTACCACCCACAAACTAATGGTCTAGCTGAGCTGTCTAATCGGGAGATCAAGAAAATCCTGCAAGTCACTGTTCGACCTGACAGGAAGGACTGGTCGTCCCGACTTCCGGAAGCATTGTGGGCCTATAGGACCGCCCACAAGACCCAATTAGGCATGTCTCCCTTTAGACTGGTGTACGGAAAGGCATGCCACCTTCCCGTCGAACTGGAGCATAAAGCCTATTGGGCAGTACGGAACTGTAATCTAGATCTTTCTAAGGCTGGGACCCACAGAAAACTCCAAATCAGCGAGATCGATGAATTGCGCATAGACGCGTACGAGAACTCGCAAATCTACAAGGAGCGGGTTAAAGCCTTCCACGACAAACACATCTCGAGAAAGATCTTTCATCCTGGTCAAAAGGTCCTACTCTTTGATGCCCGACTCAAATTCTTCCCAGGAAAACTGAGATCTAAGTGGGTCGGACCATATTTGGTCCGACAGGTTTTTGGAAATGGAGCAATCGAAATCAGTCCACTCAGCCACGATTCTGAACCTTTCATCGTGAATGGTCAAAGACTCAAGCCGTTCATTGATGTAACTTCTACTGATTTGGCTGAGGCATCTTATATCCTCCTTTCCCCTTGAGCTTATTGCGCCCAGCCGATGGCGTAAAACTCAGCGCTTAACGGGAGGCAGCCCGTCATTCTCTTTGAAAACCTGAAACTTGTTCTGACACCTTTCAGCACTCGAAGTTCACCCTTGTAGACAGCCGACCCCAACTCAGATGTTTGCATCTGGGATTTGAAATCGTCCACAAAAATTCAACCCGACCCATTCACTCATCCAAATTTCTGTCTTAAGGAATAAACTAAGACCCCCTAGGTTACAATGAGGACATTGCAAATCTTAGGCATGGGGGGGTAGGAAAGTGCAAAAACGTGTAAGAAAAGGTTTCAAACAAAAAATTCACATATGCCAAAAAAATACCATAAAAATTAAAAAATTCTTCGAAAAAGAATAAGAGGAAAAGAGGAGAAGGAAAATTTTGTGAAGGAGAAAAGAAACAAAATGAAAAAGGAGCACAAAATTATGAGAAAAAGTGATAGTCATTAGTAAGGAACTAAGGAATTAACCTAAGTTCTAGACCTCATTCAAGAAAATAACTGAAAAGTGCACAATGAGATTAGTAAGAATGCAAACCTTAGGCATTCTTGAATAGACTCTTAGTACTCATTAAGATCTGGACACTCCTCAAGAGGTTGAGGAAAATGAAAAGCTGAAGTATTAGGTCTAAGGCTTAGGAAGTATTCGGCCTCGTTAACTAATTTTTGGTTTACGGGACTCAGTAACCTAAGCACCCTAATCTCACACACAGCCTGGTTCAGTAAGCGTAAAAATCAGAATCACGCAGAAGCGTCGCAAAAATCTGAAAAGAACACCTAGAATAGGAATGGCCGATCAACACAAGTTGATTTGGACGAGTTCCCAGCGCGGAGAGGCGGGAAATCCCCTCGAAGATGCGTAACAAAATATCATCTCCTCGGTGCTTGTCTCTTAGGATATTTACATATCCTACGGGGGGCATGTAAGCACTCTGCTGGTTCAGATTCCATGGATGGCATTATCTCGAAGTGTCAATTGCCAGGGTCTGGATTCGGCCACGGAATACCATGGATGGGATTATCTCGAAATCTCAATAGCCAGGGTTCCGGGGGTTGCCATGGGCGGTGCTATCTCGAAGCATCGATCGCCAGGAACCCTTGAGGATTGATGATGGGAGCAAGGAATCTGATACAGACCGTGTTGAAAAGCCAATCCTAGGCTAGAACTAAAAAGAAAAAGAGAGAGAAAACTCTCCAAACAGAAAAAACTTTCTATCTCTCTCTTACAAAACGCACTGCGAACTGGGCCAGGGCTAAAATCATTTTAAGCACGGGTGCTTTAACCACGAAGTCCAATAAACCTTAGGTTAGTTCTTGCGGGCCTTAAAAACCTTTGCTAAAAGACTGAGGCTAAGGCTAGACAGATTTGGATCTTGATTGGTACTAGAGTATCTTTTAGGCCTATGGTCAGCATTCTAACCTAATCTATGCTCAAATAAAAAAGGCACTTATCTAAAACCATTAAAAACTTCATGGTCTAGAACAAGGGTTGAAACCTTAAGTTTTTGCTAAGGGACTAGCAAAAGCTAGGCATGGGGGTATGATGAGAACCTCATCATGAGCCATAACTAGCTCATTTTGACCCAATACAAAGGATAAAAGCTCCTACATATCTCAAGGAAAGGCTTAACTCAGAGAATTCTGAGTTTGAGAAGAAAACCAGTCATAAGGGGAAAAAGTGCAATTTTACCAGTATAATCTGCATACAGGGTAATTCAGGGCCCAAACACAGGTCAAAACAGCTTAATAAGAATAAAAGTGGGATGAGATGATCTAGCAAGGGCTACAGCACTTCCAAGGAACCAAATGATAACCTGTAACCCTAAAACAACCCGCTTCAATTCACAAGGTTCGGGGCAAAGTAAAAATAGAATAAACCCTCTAAAATTCATATAAAAATAATCTCTAGGGTTTAGAACCTTCAATTTGGCCTTTAGAACCCATTTTGACCTACATTGAGAACCATGCCCAATTAATAACTTAATTTGGGTCTTTACGCAAATTGACCGGTCAAACAAGGTTTAATATGAAAATGAAATTTACCATCAGATTCCTTAGGTTCTAATTAGTCATGTATAAAAACTTGAGCCTAAGAAGAAACCTCCTTGACCGACTTTACACTTTGGTCCTCATATATTTACTCTTTGGCCCTCAACTTTTGAACCCTCGCATTTTGGCCCCTAACTCTCCTTCGTTGTTTGCAATCAGGTCCCTCCTGCAAAACCCTGCCAGCACCATGCTCCGGCGACCTTGCGCGGAGCATGGCGCCGCGCAGGGTGAGGTGGAGGACCTGGCATGTATACCGGGGGTGCCCTGCGTCGTCAGCCGTCGCAGGGGCACCCCCCTGGTCATTGTAGCCCACCATACCGACCGTGCGAACGCACGGACGGTATGGGTTCGTATTCCGACCATTCTCCGGCGAGGGAGACACGTCGTCTCCCTCCGCCTTCCTCCCTGTTTCATCCCTATAAATACCCCCCGCTGCTCCACCGACCAGGGCAGCCTGGATCTGACGGAGAAAACCCCCAGCTTTCTTCTCTTCTTCCTCCGGCAGACGCTCACCAGCTCCGGCGGTTTCCTCCCCCTCCACCTCTTCGCTCTGCCGCAATACCAGCAGCAGAAACTTCCTCCCCTGTTCTTCCCGCGCCACGCCGCACCCAGCTGGCCCCTCTCCAGCCCTCTGCTCGCCGCCGCCCCTCTCCCTGAGCATCGTCTTCTCCGGCGACAGTCGATACGACTGTCGCCCTGTTCCTCCCCCTTCGTCCCTGCAAGTAAGTTAGACCTACTCCCCTTCTTCTCCTCTTTCTTTCCCCGCTTTCAATTTAGTCAATTAAACCCTCGACCGCTCCTGTTCACCCTCATCCTCTCCGCCTCCGACCACCCTCCGGCGAGCCGCTCCCATCACCTCAGCGACCCACACGGCTCGCCGACCACCGCAGAACCTCCGCCTCCTCACCCTGATCCTCTTCCACCCCTCCACTTCCCACCAAACACCCTCTGCAGATCCACCGAACACACCCACTTCCTCGCTCACAGTTTGACCTAGGACGACCTGTTAGCTCCATCTCGCCCCCTGCAGACCCCCTGACCACCTTCGCCGTGCCACGGCGAAGGTCCCCCGCCTGTCTGATTTGGCCGAGAGGCCGTTCTTCTGTGACCAGGTGACTCGCCCGCCGTCGCCATTACTGCGCAGGCAGAGCTGCTTCACCTGCAGGTGCAGGCACGCCTTCGCCCAGGGTTGACTCCCAGGTTGCGCAGGGACTCTCCGCGAAACGTCCCTGGTTCACAGACGGGGCGAAGGCCGCGCGGGAAGCCACGATCGCCCACTGCTCCATCCGCGACGCGCGCTCAATTGGGTTGGGACATTTAGTCCCACCTCGGAACCTCTCGGAGGCGCGCGGACTCATAAAGGCAAAAAGTGCCTTATGCTGTCTGCCTCCTGACCACGGGGTGAGGTCCCTCTCACCCGACCCGACCCGGCCTCGTCCGTGACCACGCTCCGCGGACCTGGCCCGACCTGATTAGACTGACCTGCACTCCTCGCCCACCACGCATGCCGGTGGGCCTGGACCCGGGCCTGACCCGAACCCGATTACCCGGTTGCGCTCTGGGAGAGCTTCCGAAGAGTGATTTCAGAGAGAAAGAGAAACGCGGGGGAGGGGGGTAGAGTAGGTTTTTGCCCTCTGATGCTGAACTCTTGAGCGTGCAGGCACAGGTGAAGGACTGCGGAAGAAGAAGAACTGAAGCGGCACTGTAGCATCCGCGGGTTAAGTCGTCTGATTGGAAAATCAGACGAGGTACTGAAGACAGGTGAAGACAAAGAAGAAGAAGAAATGAAGAGAAGCAAGAAGCAAGAAAAGAAGAAGAAGATCTGAAGAAAAAGAAAGAAAGAAAACAAGGAAGAACAGAAGACAGAAGAAGAAGAGCACGAGGGGAAGATCTGAAGAAAGCAGAAGAAGAAGAAGAAGAAAAAGAAAGAAAGAAAACAAGGAAGAACAAAAGCCAAAGAGGAAGAAAGAAGAGAAGAAGAAGAAGCCAAATTTTCATCTCTCTCTCTCTCTCTCTCTCTTTATTTTTGTAATAGAACTTGTGTATCTCTAGAATACAACTTGCTCCCTGAGCTCGACCTCGGGAACTCTTTCATTTTTCCGAGTAAAAAAAATTTTTATATGAAACGTTGGTAACAACCGGCTTTACTACAATGTTATAACAAATACAAAACCGACGTCTTCATGTACTGAACCTCAACCGCGTCCCTAGGGCCTGCTGAAACTTAGCCCAAAACTGTGACGTAAAACGGGTATCCCGGTCGGATACGATCTCCCGTGGAGCTCCGTGTAGACATACTACGTCGCGGATATACCTCTCTGCCAACTGTGCTGGTCCCAAGGTGACTCGAATCGGCAAGAAACGTGTCGTCTTCGTCAATCTGTCAACGATTACCCAGACTGCGTCGTGTCCTCGCTGGTTAACAGGTAAGCCCACCACCAAGTCCATGGTGATGCTCTCCCACTTCCACTCTGGCATTGGAAGTGGCTGTAATGGCCCTGCAGGCCTCTGATGCTCGGCCTTTACCTGCTGGCACACTAAACACTGCTGTACGAATTCACCTACATCTCGCTTCATTCCCCTCCACCAAAAGTCGCGTCTCAAATCATGGTACATCCTTATGTTTCCGGGATGTATGGTAAATCTGGAACCGTGTGCCTCAGTCAGGAGCTCTCTCAACAGCTCCTCGTCTTTGGGAATGCACAAACGTGCCCTCATGCACAGCACCTGGTCTGTAAAAGAGAAGTCCCCAAGGTCTCCTGACAGTACTCTGTCTCGTAACGACTGTAAGTACGGGTCAACCATCTGCCTTGTGATGATGCGGTCTATCAGCTCTGGCCTCGTCTGTCGCATCATAGTCACTGCCCCACAGTGCCCCCGTAACTCTAGGGGTCGCCAATTGCCCATCTCCTCCAAGAGGCTCCAACTCTAAGCCTATAAACTGGCCAAGTGGGTGGGCGCCTTCCGGCTCAAGGCGTTAGCCACCACGTTGGCCTTTCCCAAGTGGTAGGAAATGCTGCAGTCATAGTCCTTCAGGAGCTCCAACCAACGTCTCTGTCTCATGTTGAGCTCCTTTTGATCAAACAGGTATCTGAGGCTCTTGTGATCTGTGAAAATTTCCAAGGTCTCACCGTACAGGTAGTACCTCCAAGTCTTCAGCGCGAAGACGATAGCTGCCAGCTCCAGGTCATGGGTAGGGTAGCTATGCTCATGGGGCTTCAGTTGCCGCGAAGCGTAAGAGACAACGTGACCCCTCTTCATGAGCACACCCCCTAACCCCTGCAAAGAGGCGTCCGTGTACACAACGAACCCGCCACTACTGTCTGGGATGGCGAGCACGGGAGCCGAGGTGAGCCTCTCCTTCAGCTCCTGAAAACATACCTCACAGGCGTCTGTCCAAGTAAAGGGCATGTCCTTCCGGGTCAGCTGTGTCATAGGACGTGCAATTTGCGAGAAGCCCCTGATAAACCGCATGTAGTAGCCTGCCAGTTCCAAGAAATTGCGGATCTCAATAACCGTACGTGGTCTCTCCCACTTGAGCACTGCCTTAACCTTGGCTGGGTCCACAGCCAAGCCATCCCCGGAGATCACATGACCCAGGAAAGTCACCTCCCTCAACCAGAACTCGCACTTGCTGTATTTGGCGTATAGCCTACGTCATCTCAGTGTGTCCAGAACCATCCGCAAGTGCTGTCCGTGTTGCGTCTGATCTCGAGAATAGATGAGCACATCATCAATGAATACCACCACGAATTGGTCCAAGTATGGTCTAAACACCCAGTTCATCAAATCCATGAATGCAGCGGGGGCATTGGTCAGCCCAAACGTCATGACTAGAAACTCGTTGTGTCCGTACCAGATGCGAAAAGCTGTCTTGGAGACGTCTGCCTCCTTGATCCTCAACTGGTGGTATCCAGACCTCAAGTCGATCTTGGAGAATACTGTGGCACCTCGCAGCTGGTCAAACAAGTCATCAATCCTCGGCATCGAATACCTGTTCTTGATGGTGACCCTATTCAATTGTATGTAGTCCACACAAAGGCGTAGGGTACCATCCTTCTTTACGAACAATACCGAGGCTCCCCAAGGAGACGCACTGGGCCTCACAAAGCCCATCTCTAAAAGATCCTGCAACTGAGACTTGAGCTCTCGCAGCTCAAGTGGTGCCATCTTGTATGGTGCTGTGGAGATGGGGCTGGTCCCCGGTACCAGTGAGATCTCGAACTCGATCTCACGCTCGGGCGGTAGTCCTGGCAGCTCATCTGGGAACATGTCAAGGTACTCTCTGACCACCGAGATACTCTGGAAGTCTGCCACAGGGCTGGGCTCCACCACCACACAAGCTAGGAAGCCCTCACACCCCTGGCTCAAAAGTCTCGCCGCCCGAAGTGCAGAAATGCACCTGAAGCCTCCGTCCACTGGCTGCCCGTGGAGCTCGAAAGAAGGAAACTCCGGTATGGAGAAGACGATCTTTCTCTCAAAGCAGTCCACCAAGGTGTGGTAAGCGGACAGCCAGTCCATCCCCAGAATTACGCCAAAGTCCTCCATCTGTATCATAATCAGGTCAGCGAGAAGGCTGTGTCCCCCAACACTGACCTCACAACCTGTGTACACCTCCTCAGCTACAAACAGCTGACCACTCGGACCTCTAATCACGAACGGATCCTCTAACAACATACAGTCCTGCCCCAAGCTAACCGCAAAACTGGCTGCGACGAACGAGTGCGTAGCACCGGAATTGAAAAGCGTGTAAACAAGTCTGCCGGAAACTAAAACCATACCTGCCACCACTGATCCCGAAGCTCTGGCATCCCTGTGTGTCAGGGCGTTGATACGCCCTTCAGCCCTAAGTGTGGACGAAGCAGCCATACTCTGCATCGGACGGGTAGCCGCTGGCCGGTACCCTCCCTGTGACTGTTGTCCTCCTCCAGTGCTCGACGTGGGAAGCATCTGCTGACCTCCTGCCCTAGATGGGCAGTCCCTCCTGATGTGGCCCAGCTGGCCACACCGGTAGCAAAGGGAGACTCGACTCCCGCCCTCAGAGGGTCCCTGCTGTCGGCTGGGTAGGGGTCCGGTGCTAGCAGCTGGCCCTTGTCGGGGGCCCCCAAAGACCACTGATAGCCCCGCAAAATGTGATGGCTCTCCTGCGAGTGCCATGTGTCTCCTCTCTCGTCGGCCCTGTGAGAAATCTGGCTGATAGGGCCTCTTCCGCCCGCTGTCAGTGTCTCGCGCGAACGGGTTGGTCTCTTCATACGTCATAGCTGCCTTCACCACCCTCGAGAATGTAGGCAGTTTCAGGGGTTTGACATACCCTCGAATTGCAGGCCGGAGCCCCTCGGTGAACCTCCAAAGGCGCTCCTCATCAGTAGCCATGGCTGTCGCTGCGAAACAAGACAGCTCCAGGAAACGCATATGGTACGCGCTCACGGTCATCGTCCCCTAGCGGAGAGTGTGGAACTCCCGCCTCCTCTGGTCCTGCCACGTCTGGGGAAAGTACTGCTCGCAGAAGAGGGTGACGAACCGATCCCAAGTTGGCTCGTCCCTCTCCTGACCCCTGACCGCCCTCCACCACATGTGTGCTGCACTCTCTAGCTGGTACGTGGAAAAGGCCACGCGGCACTCCACAAGGGGGCGAAGGGTGTCAAAAACCTTCTCGATCTGCTCGAGCCAGTCCTCCGCCTCGGTCGGGTCCTCATCCCCTTTGAAGGAGGGGGCTTCAACTTCCGGAACTGTCCAAAAAGCTCAAAGTGGCGCTGAAGTGGAGATGCTGGTGCGCCTACAGGTAAAGAAGCCTCATGCTCGGATGTGTCGGAGGAAGGTGGGGGTGGTGGAGGCCCATCCCCTCCCCCGCGTCCAGCGCCATGTCCGTCGTGTGGTCCCACAGAGGACTCCCCCTCCGCAGCCCCAGGGAAAAGTGCTCGTGGCGGCGGGTGAAGCTCCTCTCGCACGATGTCCCGTATCAACTGGGTGAGGTCCTGGGCCTGAATGCCCGAAAGCAGTGGTTGGTCCACTGAGGTGTCGGGCTCAACGCGCCCACCCCTCCGACCTCATCCTCGGCCGCACCTGCGGCCCGCCTCGCTACCTCCTTGTCGAGGCATCTCCTGCAAGGAGATGCGAACACGAAACAGAAAAGACATCAATACGAATCGATATCTAATGGAGAAGTCTAAGAACAGATGTCAAAAGATACGTTGTGGTGGCTACTCTAGTTACAGGCACGTGAATTGGTATTTTCCAGCCAGTTGGTTCACTTCTCTGGACGACCTTGCTCTGATACCATCTTTTTTACGACCCGATTCCTGAATCCCTACGAGACATGAGAATCGAACCGACTCGACTGATCCCAAGACCCAGTCGTCCAACGAGAAAGTAACCAAAAGAGCAGTAAAATAAACCTCATTCATCATGCATGTAACTAACAGTAACAAAAGTACAGCAGTAAAGAAAAGAACTACTACAGTATACACCACCACAATAGTAGAGAATTCAACAGGTACATAAACATGATGCTTACAATAAAAGAGTACAATTGTAACAGAAAATACTCACTATAATAGAAGAAACGCTACAGTAGGTACAACACAAGTAAAACTACTGGGCTCTACTAGGCCCAGCACCCTACACCTTGTCCTTAAAAGGTGACAAAGGTGATGTAAACACATTTACACTACTTAAAATATCTATTTATGCATGTTCTTAAGCATAGGATTGCATTTCATGATATAAATATTGCATTACATGCATCATCTTGCATTTAGAGTAGTTTGAATAAAATGGAGGTTAATTATCTCCTTTTATGTGCTTGGACAGGGCAAATATTTTATCGGGGCCTCGGATCAAAGATCCAACCGTATGGATATGATCAGGGCGACGATTGGAGTTCAACGACTCCAAGATCGCCCTAATCAGGCATCCGTAGCATTAGATAGAGACCGGGGAACCCTAGAAGATCAAGGGCCAGGATGGTGTAAATCTGCACTTCAGATGACAAATCTGACCACACTGATGAATTCGGATCGACGATCGCAGCTAAACGACACAAAAATCGAGTCAATCCGACATCCGTGGCACCATCTACAACTTCCAGAAGATGGACGGCCAAGATAGCGCCACGTGGCGCCATCTCAGCCGCCCAAACGGCCGCTGGCATTTTGTGAAGGCCCCTGCCCGATCGCTCTCCACCGTCAGATGGAGATCCAACGGCTGTGGCCGACCGGCGCTTAAAACGTGCGCTCGACCATCCGCGCCCCGCAGCGCAGCGGTCGAGCGCGCTTACGCGAGCGCGGGGCGCGGGTTCGAGGCGCAGCGAGTGGATTGGAGACACGGGTTATTGAGGCGCGTGGAGCATCGGATGGAGATCGTGCGGTCGCGGGCGCCCGATAGCGCCGACGCGCGATTGGACGCCCCGCGTAACGCGCGATCGCACGCGCAGGCGGGCGGGTTGCAGCGGGCGCGAACGCGATTTAAGCCTTCCGATCTCGCGATCGGACGGCTGAGACTTCGCGGACGTGCGTAGGCATTACGCACGCAGGCAGCCGAGCGGGCGCACGTGGGCGCGGCGGCGACTGCCACGTCGGGGCTTTAGTGACGGATTTATCCGTCACTAAAGACCCCTTATGTATTATTTTAAAGATTTAATGTCCATTTTGCCCCCACTATTTGCAACTATAAAAGGAGACCTCCTCCATACGAAATTTTCATCCCTTCTTTCTCCTCTCTACCCCTCCAAAGCTCAAGAGAAGCTTGTCCCACACCCGGGATGCTTCTCGCGAAATAAAGTCCAATTTTCGTTCCCCTTCGGAAGTGGATCCCGCGACGACGACGGCGTGCTGCTTCGTTCCCGTTCTTCTGCTTCGTCCTCCTTCGTCCCGCTTTGTTCTCCTTCGTCCAGGCGTCGTCCCATCCGGCTCGTCCTCCAAGCAACTGTCGAGGAGGATTTCTCTCTCCCTATTCTTTTTACCACTTTCTAGTATAGATTTACTGCTTTCTAGATTAATCTACTCGTCCTCCAAGCAATCGTCGAGGAGGACATTTCTCTCTCCATTCTTTTAATGCTTTCTAGAGTAAATTTATAGCTTTCTAGAGTAATTGTTTTATGCTTTCTAGTTGTAATGAACAATCTCTTTAATACAAAAATACCTTGTTTATTCTACATCTCATTTTGATTTCTCTGTGTAATATTCTCTTTCTCTCTTACTCTTTCTCTCTCTTCTATTAATTGTAAATAATTAGATGGTTCTAAATTGAATTATTCTGTAACAAATAAAAAGAAACGCGTAGTTTTTAAATCAAACATTCGCCTCCCTGTGTTCGACCCGGAATTTTAATTTCGGTATAAATTTTATTTGTTGAACATGAATTCTTCGCTTTCGAACTACAACGACAGGTTTTCCAAAACCGAACACATTAGCGTAGGTTCGTACATGTTCAACAAAAGGTGACACGTCAGCGAAACGCTGAGTAGAGTGGCAACCAACTAGCTAAGAAAAATAGTAAGGTGGATAAGTAGCTGTTATTTTTCATTTCTTTCTTTATTTTCTATTTACTCATTCTTGAATTATTCCTCAGATCTTTCTCTTGATCTCGAATGTTCCTCGTGGGAACGATCTTCATTGCAGTCTTTTCCGAAAAGTAGAAGTAGCACATGATGCTCTCCTGGCCGGGAGAGTCCCCCGTGGTGGTCCTACCCTCAGTCAACCACCCCAAGGTCACTGACAGACGTAACGGTGACTATGGCACATGCGATAAACGCATGGGTAGCTACCTCGCACTGACACGCGATTAGTCGTTTCCGTTAATAGATGCGCTCCAAAGCACAGCACGGAACCAGTATAGGGCAGAGCCCTCTCAGTAACAGGGGTCCAGCCCCTCCACAGTAACCAAACAAGGCTCTTGCCCCTCCACAGTCCGCGCACCCTCGCCTGACTACCCTGGTTTGCCCAGTGGGCCTAACAAGTCTGTGTAGGACGGCTAGCAGAACTCCAGGGCCCATGGGGTGGCTATATATATATTTGCATATACATCCACCTACCCATATCCTTATATACATTTCACCACCCATACTGCAGTGCACTAGTCCCTCCACCGTGCATCATATCGCGGGAATATCTGCACCAGTTGGTGATATCCCCCGATATCCGCGCAAAGCAAGCACCTTCACACACACTCCCACACATCCACCCCACACTCCATGTAGCACTCCATTTTGTTGGTTGCGTCTTACAAGACGTGGACCAACTTGACACTATGCTACACTCCATTTCCACTTTCACCTCCACCCCTATATATATATATATATATATATGTTGTATCTACTATATATCTATACATATATTAAGCTACGTATTTCTTTCTTTTCTAGCAACCCCTCTTGTTTTCAGTTATCTTTATTCTTTGCTATTAAAAAATAAAAAAAAAGAGTAAAAGAGAAAAGATAATTCTTGTCTTGCAGGTACTAGGTTTTGCGAATAACATGACCAACTTTTGGAAACCTTATTACGACCCAGCTCCTGAATCCCTACAGGACACGAGACCGAACCGACTCGACTCGACTCATCCCAAGACCCAGTCGTCCAACGAGAAAGTAACCAAAAAGCAGGAAAGTAAACCACATTCACTATGCTGAGTAACTAACAGTAACAAAAGTACAGCAGTAAAAAAGTAAAACTACTACAGTACACACCATCACAACAGTAGAAAAGTAAATGGGTACAGGAATAAAATGTGCAGAACGAAAGAATACCGAATATAAAGGTACAAGAAACTACTCACTACTACAAACGAGTACAAAATGAGTTACAACTACTGGGCCCAATACCCTCTACAGTCGTGGGCTCTGACGGCTTAATACCTAGACCTTAAAAGGGTTATGAGTACACGAAGTCAGCGAACGCTGAGTAGAGTGGCAACCACCTAACTAAACAGTAAAGGTGGACAGGTAGTTGTTGTTTTTCAATTATTTTCTTTAACTACTTATTCTTTATCACCATTTAGTTTATTTATCAGGTTTCTTTCTTGATCTCGAATGTTCCTTGTGGGAACGATCTTGATTGCAGTCTTTTCCGAAGAGAAGAAGTCGCACGTGGTGCTCTCCTGGCCAGGAGAGTCCCCCGTAGTGGTCCTACACCCAGTCAACCACCCCAAGGTCACGGACAGATGTAACGATGACTACGGCATGCGCGATAAGCGCACGGGTAACTACCCTACACTAGCACGCGGTCAGTCGTTTCCGTTAGCGGGTGCACCCAAAGCACAGCACGAAACCAATATAAGGCATAGCCCTCTCAGTAACAGGGGTCTAGCCCCTAAGAACTAAACAGGGGTCTCGCCTCTCCACAATCCGTGCACCCTCGCCTGACTACCCTGGTTTGCCCAGTGGGCCTAACAAGTCGGTGTAGGGCAGCTAGCTGAACCCCGGGTCCTATGGGGTGGCTAGCTCTCTCCTTACACTAGTAGCTCTCCCTGGTACTGTGTACGCGAGTGCCAAGAAGTCGGTACAAAGTGGCCAATCCTAACCCCGGGTCCCAACCCAAGGGTGACTAGCTCCGCTCTACACTAAACAGGGGGACAGTCGCTCTCCTTGGTATTCCGTACTCAAGGGCCAGCTCACTTCTCCACTCACATTCCCAGTTCCATTCCATTTATTTCTAGGAGCTCTACTCCTAATTCCCCGTAGGGTTCATGCTCATATTTCTCAGGCCAAGCCATACCAGGTTTCATCATTTCTATTTCCATTCTCAGGTTATACACATGCAATTTATAACTCTATTCCATATTCAGTTTATTCACAGATAGCTCGTGTTTTCAACATTCACCTTTCCATTTTCAATTTATATACATGCATCTCATATTACGTCATTTCACGGGTATGACAGGAAAGTTACATTCAATAGTTAAATAACACAAATACTACATATTTCGCAGGCATCTGTTATTCATTTATAGGCAGTTATTATTATTCTATCTACTCATTCAAGACTGCAATTCATTCATTCAATACAGATATTACAGTATTTCTAGTCCTAGGATTCATGCCATATCCTAGGTTCTAATCATTCATTACACACATGCATTTAAGTTGTAATTAAATTGAGGGGAAGCCACTCTACCAGTAAACCCAGGAGTAGTGAGGGCTTGAACGGCAGGCTCACGTGCCTCAGCAAGCCTCGAACCCGCAACGGAAATAAGTCCTATCACAAGGATCAATCACAAGAGAAACTCAGAACAGCATAGAAAGTCTTCTAACAAGTAGGGGAATTCATACGGGCGACATCGATATCTTAATTGTGGAAATCGAACCTCAAACGGATCGTAAACGGATCAAACCAATGTTCCTGACTCAAATCAGACGTCTGGAACACCTTCCAGACGTCTTAAAAGAGTTCAGAGCCATACCTCAAGTCCTGCGCTACTCCTCAGAAATCCAGGGACTCCGCTGGACCGTTTGGACCCAGTTCCAGACGTCCGACCACCTCTCCGGATGTCTAGAAACGCTTCCCATCGTCTGGTGCCTTGCCCAGACGTCTGAAATGCGTGGGAGGGCGTGTCCCGCACCTTCCCAAAGCAACTCCTGCGCGATCAACTGAATCTCCATCAAAAAGGCACGAAACAGTGCCTCGGCGAAGCGACCTACATGGCCGTATCCGCAAAGAAAACGTACCTTCGCAAAGCCTACTTCTTAGTCATTTGGAACCTCCTCCGGACGTCGGCTACATCGTCTGGACATCGCTCCAGACGTCTGATTCTAGGAAAAACCCAGAACCAGAACCTGCTTCAGCCCTCTCCGCCGCACGTGGCCACGCCGCACCCTCTCGCCTTCTGCTTTGGCTGCAGCAATGTCGGGGAGGACCTCCCCGACGCACTCCTCCGCTTTGCGCACGTGCCACTCCTACCGTGAGCTTATCGGCGAGCTCCCACGCGAGCTCGCAAGCTTGCTTCTCTAACTCTCACGCTGCTCCTCCTCTCCTTCTCGCGCCACGCCCTCACTCTCTCTCCGGTCTGCTACGCTTGCTGGAGGGAAGGAGGGAGGTGGTTGGAAAGTGGGGTGAAATGAGGGAGAGGAGGGGGGCTTATATAAGGGTGTGGGGTTAGGATTTTCGTCAAGCGGAAGGAGAGAGAAGAAGAAGAAACGAGGGAAGTGTACTGTCTGCGCGCAACACGCACGCAGACGCAAGCTCGTACTCAATTTTCGATTTCCAAATGCCTGGGAAGGTGTCCAAACATCTGACCCGAATTCCAGACGTCTTAAAAGGCTCAGACAGCACGGGTCTTAACATCATAACAAGCTCAAAGGAAGTTTCGTCCCCAAAACTTGAGCTAGCTAGGGTACGGAAAAAGAATAACATACGCATAACAAACTCAATGAGGACTGAAGCTGGTCTGAAAAGACGCACCCTCAAAAAGCTCTGGGTACCGCTCTCGCATTGCCGCCTCAAGCTCTCAGGTAGCCTCCTTGTACCTCTGGCTCATCTACAAAACCTTCACCAGGGGTACCTGCTTCCATCTCAAACTCCGGACAGCTCTGTCTAGTATCTGCATTGGTCGCTCGGGGTAGGTCACATCGTCACCCACCTCGACACTCTCATGGCTTAGAACGTGACTAGGATCGGCAATGTACTTCCTGAGGTTGGACACGTGGAACACATCGTGCACACCAGAAAGCTAGGGAGGAAGGGCAAGCCTGTAAGCAACGGGTCTAACCCGCTCCAGAACCGCAAAGGGTCCCATAAACCTCGGCGCTAACTTCCCTTTCACCCCAAAATGCTACAGGCCCTTCATGGGCGAAATGCGAAGGAAGACGTGATCCCCAACCTCAAACTGCACCTCTGTGCTTCCAATCGGCATAGCTCTTCTGTCTGCTCCTAACAGCACGAAGCCGTCTGTGAATCTGCTCAATCACCTCCTGACTCTACCGAATCAGCATGGGGCCAACCTCCCACTTGGTGCCCACCTCAACCCAACTCAAGGGTGCAGTACACCTTCGTCCGTATAGAGCCTCATAGGGTGCCATGCCGATGCTCGAATGATAGCTGTTATTATATGCAAACTTTGCCGTGCTGAACCTCAACCGTGTCCCCAAGGCCTGCTGAAACTCAGCCCAAAACTGGGACGTAAAATGGGTATCCCGATCGGATACAATCTCCCGCAGAACTCCGTGCAGATGTACCACGTCACGGATATACCTCTCTGCCAACTGTGCTGGTCCCAAGGTGACTCAGATCGGCAAGAAATGTGCCGTCTTCGTCAGTCTGTCTACAATCACCCAGACTACGTCGTGTCCTCGCTGGGCAACGGACAAGCCCACCACCAAGTCCATTGTGATGCTCTCTCACTTCCACTCTGGCACTAGAAGTGGTTGCAACGGCCCTGCAGGCCTCTGATGCTCGGCCTTCACCTACTGGCACACTAAACACTGCTGCACGAACTCACCTACATCCCGCTTCATCCCCCTCCACCAAAAGTCACGACTCAGATCATGATACATCTTTGTGTTCCCGGGATGTATGGTGAACCTGGAACCGTGTGCCTCGGTCAGAGGCTCTCTCAACAACTCCTCATCCCTAGGAACGCATAAACGTCCCCTCATGCGCAGCACCTCGTCAATAAAGGAGAAGTCTCCAGGGTCCCCTGACAATACTCTGTCACGCAACAATTGCAGGTACAGGTTTGCCATCTGTCCTGTGATGATGCGGTCTATCAGCTTCGGCCTCATTTGTCGTGTCACAGTCACTGCCCTACAGTACTCCAGTAACTCTAGGCATCGCCAACTGCCCATCTCCTCCATGAGTTTCCAACTCTGTGCCTGTAAACTGGCCAAGTGGGCAGGCGCCTTCCAGCTCAAGGCGTCAGCCACCACGTTGCCTTCCTCGGATGGTAGGAAATGCTGCAGTCATAGTCCTTCAGGAGCTCTAACCAACGTCTCTGTCTCATGTTGAGCTCCTTTTGATCAAATAAATACCTGAGGCTCTTATAATCAGTGAATATCTCAAAAGTCTCACCGTACAGGTGGTCCCTCCAAGTCTTCAGCGCGAAGATGACAGCTGCCAGTTCTAGGTCGTGGGTAGGGTAGCTATGCTCATGGGCATTAGTTGCCGCGAAGCATAAGCGACAACGTGACCCTGCTGCATGAGCACACCCCCTAACCCTTGCAAAGAGGCGTCCGTGTACACAACGAAACCACCACTACTGTCTGAGATGGTAAGCACGGGAGTCGAAGTCAGCCTCTCCTTCATCTCCTGAAAACACGCCTCACAAGCATTTGTCCAAGAAAAGGGCATGTCCATCCAGGTCAACTGTGTCATAGGACTTGTAATCTGCGAGAAACCCTTGATAAACTGCCGATAGTAGCCTGCCAGTCCCAAGAAACTGCGAATCTCTGTCACTGTATGTGGTCTCTCCCACCTGAGCACTGCCTCAACCTTGGCTGGGTCCACAGCCAAGCCATTCCCTGAAATCACATGACCTAAGAAGGTCACCTCCCTCAACCAGAACTCGGACTTGCTGTACTTAGCATACAGCCTACGTCGTCTCAATGTGTCCAAAACCATCCGCAAGTGTTGTCTGTGTTGCGCCTGGTCTCGAGAGTAAATGAGCACATCATCAATAAATACCACCACAAATTGATCCAGATAGGGTCTGAACACCTGGTTCATCAAGTCCATGAAAGCAGCGGGGGCGTTGGTCAGCCCAAACGGCATGACCAAAAACTCGTAGTGTCCGTACCGGGTGCGGAAAGCTGTCTTGGAGACGTCAGCCTCCTTGATCCTCAACTGGTGGTAGCTAGACCTCAAGTCTATCTTGGAGAAGACCGTGGCACCTCGTAACTGGTCAGCAAGTCATCAATCCTCGGCAGCGAATACTTGTTCTTGATAGTGACCCTATTCAGCTGTCTGCAGTCCACATAAAGGCGTAGGGCACCATCCTTTTTCTTCACAAATAATACCGGGGCTCCCCACGGAGACGCACTAGGCCTCACAAAGCCCTTCTCCAAAAGGTCCTGCAACTGGGACTTGAACTCTCGCAGCTCAAGTGGTGCCATCTGTAAGGTGCTGTAGAAATGAGGCTGGTCCCCAGTACCAGTGAGATCTCGAACTCGATCTCACGCTCAAGCAGTAGTCCTGGAAGCTCCTCTAGAAACACATCGGGGTACTAGCTAACCTCCGGGATACTCTGAAAGTCTGCCACGGGGTTAGGCTCTGCCACTACACAAGCCAGGAAGCCCTCACACTCCTGGCCCAAAAGTCTCGCTGCCCGAAGTATAGAAATGCACCTGAAGGCTCCGTCCACCAACTGTCTGTGAAACGCAAAAGAAGGCATCTCCGGTATGGAGAAGACGATCTTCCTCTCAAAACAGTCCACCAAAGCGTGGTAAGCGGACAGCCAGTCCATCCCCAGAATCACGCCAAAGTCCTCCATCGATATCATAATCAGATCAGCGGGGAGGCTGTGTCCCCCCAACACTGACCTCACAGCCTGTGTAAACCTCCTCAGCTACAAACAGCTGACCACACGGACCTCTGATTACAAATGGATCCTCTAACAATACACAGTCCAGTCCCAAACTGAAAGCAAAACTAGCAGCAACAAACTAGTGCGTGGCGACGGAATCAAAAAGTGTGTAAACTAGTTTGCCGGAAACCGTAACCATACCTACCACCACTGAACCTGAAGCTCTGGAGTCTTTGTGTGTCAGGGCGTTGATATGCCCCTTAGCTCTAGGTGCGAACGAAGCAGCCACACTCAGCGTCGGATGGGTAGCCGCTGGCCGGCACCCTCCCCGCGACTGCTGACCTCCCCCACGTGTCTGGGAACCACGGCCTCCTGCTCGTCCTTTAGCACTCGATGCGGGGAACATCTGCTGACCTCCAGCCCTAGACGGGCAGTCCCTCCTGATGTGGCCCGGCTGGCCACACTGGTAGCAAAGGGGAACTCAACTCCTGCCCTCGGTAGGTCCCTGCTGACGGCTGGGTGGGGGTCCAGTGCTGGCAGCTGGCCCCTGTCGGGGGCCCCCAAAGGCCATTGACGGCCCCGCAAAGTGTGACGGCTCTCCTGCGGGCACCGCATGCCCCTCTCATACGATCTCTCGTATCAGTTGGGCAAGGTCTTGGGCCTGAACGCCCGGAAGTAGTGGCTGGTCCACCAAGACGTCGGGCTCAACACGTCCGCCCCTCTGACCTCGACCTCAGCCGCGTCCGCGGCTGACCTCAATGACTCCATGTCGAGGCATCTCCTGCAAGGAGACGCGAACATAGAACAGGAAGATGTCAATTCCAACGGACATTCAGCAAAAGAACCCCGGAACATATATCAAAAGGTACGTTATGGTGGTTACTCTAGTTACAAGTACGTGAATTGGTTATTTTCCAGCTAGTTGGTTCACTTCTCCGGACAACCTTGCTTTGATACCATCTTGTTGCGACCCGATTCCCGAATCCCTACAGGACACGAGACCGGATCGACTCGACTCATCCCAAGACCCAGTCGTCCAACGAGAAAGTAATCAAAAAGCAAGAAAGTAAACTACATTCACTATGCTGAGTAACTAACAGTAACAAAAGTACAGCAGTAAAGAAGTAAAACTACTACAGTACACACAACCACAACAGTAGAAAAGTAAATGGGTACAGGAATAAAATGTGTAGAACGAAAGCATACTAAATATAAAGGTACAAGAAACTACTCACTACTACAAACGAGTACAAAAAGAGCTACAACTACTGGGCTCTACTGGACCCAGCACCCTCTACAACAGTGGGCTCTGACTGCTCAATACCTAGACCTGAAAAGGGTTATGAGTACACGAAGTTAGCGAATGCTAAGTAGAGTGGCAACCACCTAACTAAACAGTAAAGGTGGATAGGTAGCTGTTGTTTTTCAATAACTTTCCTTAACTACTTATTCTTTTTCACCATTTAGTTTATTTATCAGGTCTCTTTCTTGATCTCGAATGTTCATCGTGGGAACGATCTTGATTACAGTCTTTTCCGAAGAGTAGAAGTCGCACGTAGTCCTCTCCTGGCCGAGAGAGTCCCCCGTGGTGGTCCTACACCCTGTCAACAACCCCAAGGTCATGGACAGACGTAACAGTGACTACGGCACGCGCGATAAGCGCATGGGTAGCAACCCCGCACTGGCACGCAGTCAGTCATTTCCATTAGCGGGTGCGCCTAAAGCACAGCACGGAACCAGTATAGGGCATAGCCCTCTCAGTAACAAGAGTCCAGCCCCTAAGAACCAAACAAGGGTCTCGCCCCTCCACAGTCCGCGCACCCTCGCCTGACTACCTTAGTTTGCCCAGTGGGCCTAACAAGTCGGTGTAGGGCGGCTAGCTGAACCCCGAGCCACGTGGGGTGGCTAGCTCTCTCCCTACACTAGTAGCTCTCCCTGGTACTGTGTACGCGAGAGCCGAGAAGTCGGTACAGAGTGGCCAATCCTAACCCCGGGTCCCAACCTAAGGGCGGCTAGCTCCACGCTGCACTAAACAGGGGGACAGTCGCTCTCCTTGGTACTCTGTACTTAAGAGCCAGCTCACTTCCCCACTTATATTCCCAATTCCATCCCATTTATTTCTAGGAGCTTTACTCCTAATTCCCCGTAGGGTTCATGTTCATATTTCTCAGGCCAAGCCATACCAAGTTTCATCATTTCCATTTCCATTCTCAGGTTATACACATGCAATTTGTAACTTTATTCCATATTCAGTTTATTCATAGATAGCTCGTGTTTCCAACATTCACCTTTCCATTTTCAATTCATATACATGCTGCTCATATTATGTCATTTCACGGGTACGACAGGAAAGTTACATTCAATAGTTAAATAACACAAATACTACATATTTCGCAGGCATCTATTATTCATTTACAGGCAGTTTTTATCATTCTATCTACTCATTCAAGACTGCAATTCATTCATTCAATACAGATATTCCAGTATTCTAATCCTATGATTCATGCCATATCCTAGGTTCTAATCATTCATTACACACATGCATTTAAGTTGTAATTAAACTAAGGGGAAGTCACTCTACCAGTAAACCCAGGAGTAGTGGGGGCTTGAATGGCAGGCTCACGTGCCTCAACAAACCCCGAACCTGCAACAGAAACAAGTCCTATCACAAGGATCAATCACAAGAGAATACTCAGAACAGCATAGAAAGTCTTCTAACAAGTAAAGGAATTCATACGGAAAACAATGGTATCTTAATTGCGAAAATCGGACCTCAAACGGACCCTAAACGGGTCAAAACAGTGTTCCTGACTCAAATCAAACGTCTGAAACACCTTCCAGACGTCATAAAAGAGTCCAGAGCCACACCTCAAGTCCTGCACTACTCCTCAGACGTCTAGGGACTCCGCTGGACCGTCTGGACCCAGTTGCAGACGTCCGACCACCTCTCCGGACGTCTGGAAACGCTTCCCGTCGTCTGATGCCTCGCCCAGACGTCTGAAATGAGTGGGAGGGCATGTCCCGCACCTTCCCGAAGCAACTCCTACGTGAATCAACCGAATCTACATCAAAAAGGCATGAAACAGTGCCTCGGCAGAGCGACCTACATGGCCGTATCTGCAAAGAAGATGTACCTTCACGAAGCCTACTTCTTAGTTGTCTAGAACCTCCTCCAAACGTCGGCTACATCGTCTGGACGTCGCTGTAGACATCTGATTATGGGAAAAATCCAGAACCAGAACCTGCTTTCACCCTCTCGCACCGCACGTGCCCACACCGCACCCTCTCGCCTACTGCTCCGGCTGCAGCAGTGTCAGGGAGGACCTCCCCGACGCACTCCTCTACCTTGCGCAAGCACTTCTCTGGCAGTGAGCTTACCGGCGAGCTCTCCAGCGAGCTCGCAAGCTTGCTTCTCTCCCTCTCATGCTGCTCCTCCTCTCCTTCTCGCACCACGCCCGTGCTCTCTCTCCGGTTTGCTGCGCTTGCTGGAGGGAAGGAGGGAGGTGGCTAGAAAGTGGGGTGAAACGAGGGAGAAGAGGGGGGCTTATGTAAGGGTGTGCGGTTAGGGTTTTCGTCGGGCGAAAGGAGAGAGAAGAAGAAGAAATGAGGCAAGTGTACTATCTGCACGCAGCACGCACGCAGACACGAGCTTGTACTCAAAATTTTCGATTTCCAGATGTCTGACCAAATGTCTGACCCGAATTCCAGATGTCTTAAAAGGCTCAGACAACACGGGTCTTAACAAACCCCAAGTTGGCTACAAGCCAAGAACCATTTGGCTCAAGGCCAAGGACTTGATTTTGAGGGTGTACCTCAAGGACAATATTATCACCAACAAAAATCTAAAAACAGAAAAAAAATAAAAACATGATAATTGCAAGGAAGAGATACATTTTAGGAAAAGCGTAGAAACTCCTTGACCTTTAAATTCCCGCCTCCCTGAGATCGACCATGGGCCTAAAAGCGACTAAGATAAAATCAAGTAGGCCAGGTTAAAAATTTTGTGAAGTTGGTTAGACTCGATTTTAGGTTACTCCACTATACTAATTTCAACGATAATATCACCATATTAATAGAACCTATTCCAGTCCTACCACGCTTTTTCTGACGCCATTGTTGGGGAGGCGCAAATTGAGGTAAGTTTTCTACTCTCATTCCTTTGATTTTCTCTTCTCACACCCTTCTCTTCACGGGTGTTTTGTTTGCTTGTGTGTAGGTAAACCAATTGCAAGGAGGAGACAAGTAGAGGAAGACGGAGACATGGGAAAATCCAAGGTGGGAGCGAGAGCTTGAAGTCGCCGACGCCGCATTGGAGCTTCGCCCACGTTGCTAAAAAGGTATGTGTCTCTCTTAGCAACTTAGGTTAACTTGTCACCTAATAAAATAAAAAAAAGAAAAAAAAAACCTAAAAACACTTCTTGGGAATTTTTGGGGCAAGTGGATTAAAAACCACTTGATTGATTGTTTGCTATCACCCCCATCGCCCCTTGATTTCCCACAAAACTTCGCATAGCGAAAATCCAAGAATCTTGATTCTTGGATCCTTCATTATCTGAAGTTTTCTTTGAGGCAAGTTAAAATTTATTGATTGTCATCCCTCCTTGCCTCATTTATTCTCATTTTAGGATTACATTTTTGGTGGGGAGTCTTGGAATTGAGTTGATTCCAACCCCACCACGACTTTTCAATTGCCTTAGATTTGATGCCGAATATTTCAACCCCAAAATTTTAATTTTCTTTATATTATCTTGTGGTTGAGCCTTGTGTGTGGAATATCATTTTTGGAGATTGGGAGCACCTGAATTGAAGTGCTTTGGCTTCCTTTAACATTGACTTAAAATAGACTCGTGCATCCACAGATAGAAATTCCATCTAGGGAAGCCCATTGCATTTTTAGAATGCATAAACTAATCCACATTGAAGAAGGGTTTGTTGGGCATAAAAGAACTTGTGTTTTTCTCAAAACCTGGAGATTAGTTGAATTAGTAACTTAGTGGAATCTTAAAATCCATACTACTTAAGGTTGAAATTCTAAAAGCCATTCACCATCTAAAACTCCAATTTGGGGAGATTTCCCCGTTGCATGCTTGGTTTATATACTTTTAAAATCAACGCACTTGGGCATTACCCGTATACAACACCCTTCACATTCCTGGATCACTTGATCCTAAGCCTCTAAATAAAACTGGTAGCAACTTGACCCCTATTAAGGATCAGAGGTCTAACTACCTACATGTAGCGCCTACGTGCTGGTGTGGGTTCCCGTGTGCTATCGCGTGTTTAAGGCTAGGGAAAACGGCCCTTCAATCTGGCTTGGTAGTTCCGCGGTGCTCTCATTTGGTTCCGTAGGTTGTGCTAGTAGGTAACTTAGATCTTTAGGTCTAAGGGCACATTGTAGAGGTTAGGAAATTGATTGCTTTGCTTTGTCATTAAGTGTACCTTTACGGCGTCATTTCTCTCATCCCCTTTTTCCCTTCTTATCTCCCCAATTCTTCCTACGGTAGTGCATGTTTGGGAAGAGGTCACAAAACCCTGAATTGTTTGAATTGTCTGATAATTCTAGAAGGATAGAAACTGATTCGTCATCCTCCTCCATAAACATGCCTGCACGCCCACCCCCAAATCTCAAGGTAGGAAGCCGGTTCCCTCAAATCCCACTAGGTGGTGGTGGAGCCGTAGACCCCATAACCTGCCTCCAAGCCCAAATGGAAATGTATAATGAGCATATTGAAGCCATTAAGAAAACCTTGGGGGAAATGCAGAACCCTCCCGAACGAGAAGAGCCTAGGTCTCTTAGCTCTTATCAAAATTCCGCTGCTACAGAGACCATAGGACAAATTCGGGTCCCCATGGGCGGGGACGATTTTGAATTGAAACCCAATGTCATTGGCCTAATCAACTTTCATTTCCATGGTCTTGCAGGTGAAGATCATTTTCTCCATTTGGAAGACTTACCTGATTTGCTGAAACTGTTAAACCAAGAAATATCGGGTTATCAATTATCCTCATGAAAATGTTCCCATTTTCGTTGCGGGATAAAGCGTCGCAATGGTTGCGCACCCTTGGGAGAACCATCCATTTTTGGGAAGAGATGCGAACAACATTTCTCAAGAAATTCTTCCCAATCGGGTGAACTAATGCGCTTCGTCGTGCGATAACTTCTTTCATGCAGCAAAATGGCGAGCAATTTCATTAGGCTTGGGAAAGATACAATGACCTCCTCCGGAAATGTTCGTACCATGGTCTGCCTAAGTGGCATATAGCCCAGATCTTCTATTATGGGATAAATTAAACTTTGAAGCAGATTGTAGACGCTTCCTGTGGAGGGAATTTTATGAATAAAGATGAGAATAGAGCATTTGAATTATTTGAAAACATGAGTGAAAATTCAATGAACAATGCCTCCATTGTCACCTTTAATCGTACCAACCTGCCCCGCAATGTTTACGAAGTTGACACGGGACCCTCCCATTCATCCACAGATCTTAATCTTATCGCACAAAAATTGGATGAAGTCTCCGTCGTGCACAAGAAGCTGGACGAGCTTCTAGCTAATCCCGCCCATTTTATGGCGAACACCTCCACCTCACCACTTCATCACAATCCTAGTCCTTCCAATGCCAAGCTTATTCCCAAAAACCTCGTGAGACCATCCTTACCGACTATTGCGTCGAGCGATTCGGTAAGTAATGTGGATCTGGCTTCTGCAAGCCAATATTTCGACACGGAGTACCAAGTCTTCGTGTGCTCGGATGCATATTTACATGCGGACTCGTCTTGGGGCTTAGAAGATGCTTGCATCCTGTGGAACAACCTATTCTCTGCTACTTATAACCCAAGGTGGCGAAATCACCCTAACTTCACATGGTCCAAAACCCCACAAGTGGACCAATGCAATCGTCCGCACCCGTCATCCCAAGGGTCCAGTCTAAACCTGTGGCGAATCTGCCATCGGGTCCTTGCATTCCGCAAACAGAACACGCATCAAGTCCTCTTGATAAACTGATGCGAATGGTGACGGAAATGTCTAAGTGCCATGAAGAGAACATGACCTCTCTTCAGCACCAATTGGCGCAGCAGAATGCTGAGATCAGTCAACTACGCATGGCGAGTTGATCTCAGGGCACTCTTCCAGCCCAACCTGTTCCCAACCCGCAAAATTTTGTACCCCGTGGTCCTCAACCACAGGTACGACCTTCTCAGGCACAGGTTCATCAAATTCTGTAAGCTCCGAGCATTCCACTGGGATTTCAGGCTAATCCCGCAGCAGCACCTCACCCATATGTCCCTATTGCGAACCCTCCACCTTATGATCCCACTGGACCTGCAACATCCAATGCGGTTACTACGAGGAGCAGTAAGCAAACCGTTGATCCGCCTCGACCTGATCCTAGCCCATCTTTTTCATTGACCTCTCATTCAAGATGCGCACCGCATTCTTGTGTAGACGATACACCTAAATTAGTGCCAGAATCAGTCCAATTCCCTGAGGCTCTACTGAGGGAGCCAAAAGGCAAGAAAAAGGATACGCAAGCCTTTGATAACCTGCGTAATTTATTCAGGGATGTTGAAATCAAGGTACCCCTGTTGGAGGCTATCGACCATATACCAACTGTCGCCTGATTTTTCAAAGACTACACTGCACCCAGGCGACAGTCAAAGAAAACAAAGAATCCAGTGGTTCTCTCACCTCATGTGAGTTGTGCTATACTGTCAAATCTACCACCGAAGCAGAAAGATCTGGGCACACCGCTTATTTCTTGTAGCATCCAAGGCTGCAATTTCAACCGTGCTCTTCTTGATCTAGGATCTTCCATCAATTTTATACCAACCATCATGCTCGAGAAATTTTCCTTAGGAAATCTGAAACCCACGCCTGTCACATTACAGTTGGCAGATCATTCTGTCAAAATATCGAAGGGTGTGGTGGAAGACATGGTGGTTAGGGTCAACAGTCTCTGTTTTTCTATTGACTTTCTTGTTTTGGATATGGAAGTTCCTAGCTCACTTTCTAATTGTTCGATCATCCTTGGTCGACCTTTCTTGGCCACAGCCCGCACCCATATCGACTATGAGTCAGGCTGCATTGAGATTGTCGTTAGTTCTGAGAAGCTCAAGCTAAACATCTTCAAGGCAGCCAAGAATTTTGATTGCGATTGCATCGAGGATGACATGTCTGACGAGGACATGGCTGTCAGCGCGTGTATCAGACTTATAGGGACCTATTCTGACTGCTCTGGATTGCCCCTGAACACAGACCATTGCCTTACTAACACATATTGTGACGTTCCCCCATCCCTCCCTTTACCCGTACCTTATCCTGACTTGACTTCTGACGAGGTTTTCTCCGCTTCCCATACCTCGTGGTCTGAGTCATATTCGGGCTACTCACCACCGGTCCACCCTCTTGAAAATCGGATTGCCCTTTCTTTCCTGCCAAATCAGGTGGAAATGCGACTCTACACTGGGACCTTGAGCCCACATACTGATCACTAGGGCTATCCCATTTTGGATCCATCAATCCAAGATGCCCCCCTTCTTGGCCAATCTGAGGGTCAACTTCTTCCTCCTGCCTTTCTTTCTTCTGATCCGCTTGGGACACTCGTCCCAAGAAATGCCAGATCTTTCACCATCCACTCCCGAGCTAAAAGTGCTGCCTGACACGCTTAAGTATGCTTTCTTGGGACCAAATGAAACGCTCCCCATAATCATTAGTTCAAAATTGACCAGGGAGCAAGAGTGCAAACAAACAAAGGTCCTTATGGAACACAAGGTAGCCATTGGATGGTCCTTATCTGACCTAACTGACATTAGCCCCTCCTACTGCGCTCACCGTATATATATGGAGGAGGAGGCTCGACCTTCCCGCGAGATGCAGCGACATCTCAACCCTAACATGCGGGAGGTCGTTAAAGAGGAAATCATTAAGTGGCTTGATGCAGGTATAATCTACCCGATCAGTGATAACCCCTGGGTGAGTCCAATTCATGTCGTGCCTAAAAAGGCGAGACTCACCATCCGTGTCAATGACAAGGGCGAATCCATCCCAACAAGCACTCTTACATCTTGGAGAGTGTGTGTAGACTATAGGAAACTGAATGCTACAACTAAGAAAGATCACTTTCCGCTACCTTTTATTGAACAAATCTTGGAGCTGTTAGCAGGAAATAAATTTTTCTATTTCCTGGATGGATTCTCTAGTTATAACCAGGTGGCAATTGACCCCCAGGACCAAGAGAAAACCACCTCTACCTGCCCCTTCGACACCTTCGCATTTAGAAGGATGCCTTTTGGACTTTGTAACGTGCCAGCAACTTTCCAGAGATATATGCTGGCGATATTCCATGATATGGTGGGTGACTTTCTTGAGGTCTTCATGGATGACTTTTCGGTCTATGGACCCTCTTTTGATGACTGTCTTGCCAGCCTGACCCGTATCCTTCGAAGATGTATTGATGTGAACCTCGTGCTTTCTTGGGAGAAAAGTCATTTTATGGTACACGAGGGAATTGTTCTTGGGCATATCATCTCCAATAGGGGTATTGAGGTTGACAGAGCTAAGCTTGATGTGATTGCTGATTTACCTGTGCCTGGCTCTGTCAAACAAATCTGCTCCTTCTCGGGACACGTCAGTTTCTATAGGAGATTCATCAAATACTTCTCCAAGATTTCTAGACCTTTAACTCATCTCCCATCGACCGACATACCCTTTGATATGGGCCCCGACTGCATACGAGCATTCACGCAACTGTGTGAGGCTGTCACCAAGGCCCCTCTTCTCCAGCCACCTAACTGGTCCCTCGACTTTGAACTCATGTGTGATGCTTCCGACCTTGCAGTCAGAGCCATCCTGGACAAAGACGCGATAGACACCCCTTCGTGGTGTACTACGCCAGTAAGACGTTGGATGAGGCCCAACGTAATTATACAACCACTGAGAAAGAACTACTGGCGGTCATCATTGGGCTGGAGAAATTCCGCTCTTACCTTCTGAGCTCACATGTTATTGTATTCACTGACCATGCAACCATTCGCCATCTCATGCACAAGAAGGATGCCAAGCCTAGACTGATTCGTTGGATCCTTCTGCTCCAAGAATTTGACATTAAGATTCGTGATAAGGTCGGAGCCCAGAATGTTGTTGCCGATCATCTCTCGAGATTGGACCCTGACCACATTGAACTTACCCTGCCGATTAATAAGATTTTTCCTGATGAGCACCTATTGGCAATTAATGTGGCAAGTGGACCTTGGTATGCCGACATTGCCAATTACCTTGCTTCTGGTTCCCTTCCACGTGGCTAGCCTAAAAACCAGCGCAAGTGTCTCATTGCAAAAGCAAAGTACTATTTCTGGGATAATCCACTACTTTTTCGAATAGGTGCTGACCAGATCATCCGTCGCTGTATTCCTGACAGCGAAGTCCCCATTGTGTTATCTTTCTGCCACGAGCAGGCCTGTGAAGGCCATTTCTCTGGGAGGAAAACTGCAGCCAAGGTGTTGCAGTGCAGTTTCTTTTGGCCCTCCCTTCACTAGGATGCACACAATTATGCTAAACATTGCACTAGGTGCCAGTCGTTAGGGTCAATGTCACGGCGTGACATGATGCCCTTGCAACCCATCCTAGCTGCCGAGATCTTTGACATTTGAGGAATTGATTTCATGGATCCCTTTCCTCCTTCCAACGGCTTTGAGTACATCCTCGTTGTTGTTGATTATGTTTCCAAATGGATCAAGGCTATTCCCATGCACCATGTTGACCATGTCATATCTACTCAATTTGTTAAAGATCACATTTTTGCACGCTTTGGGATCCCTCGAGCCATTATCTCTGATGGAGGAAGTCATTTTACCCATGCTTCTTTTTGGGCACTTCTGAGGAAATACGGAGTCCACCATCGTATCGCATCTCCGTATCATCCTCAGATGAACGGCCAGGCTGAGGTGTTGAACCAGCAAATCAAGCAAATTCTCCAGAAAACGGTTCAGCCTAACTGTAAGGATTGGTCCGACAAGCTGATTGATGACTTTAGGCATATCGGACCGCCTTCAAGGCTCCCCTTGGTATGTCTCCTTATAGAATCGTTTACGGGAAGCCTTGTTATTTGCCCGTGGAGATAGAGCACCGTGCTTATTGGGCGGTTCGCCAATGTAACCTCGACCCAGACCTGTGTGGTCGAGAAAGGAAACTCCAACTCTAAGAGCTGGAAGAGCTCCGTCGTGAAGCCTATGATTCTGCCTTAACTTTCAAGCAACGTACTAAGGCCTTTCACAATAGCTGAATTCGGCGGAAGGAATTTGAGCCATCTCAGCAAGTTTGGCTTTACAATGCCCAGCTCAAATTCCTTCCAGGGAAATTGAAGTCCAAATGGACTGGTCCCTTCTTGGTCTCGAGACCATTTCCCAACGGGGCCATTGAAATTGAAGATCCCAAATCTGGACATAAATTTACGGTCAATTTTCAGCATTTAAAACCCTATCTTACTCATGAACCTGCCCCCGTTGGTGAAACTGTTGCCCTACTGGAGGGTAACTAACTTCGTGCCTTACTTTGAGTCCAGCTGGGGACGTTAAATTCAGCGCTCGTTGGGAGGCACCCCAGCAACACTCCTCCACTAGCACTTACACAATTCCATTCACGTCGCACTTATTCACTTTTCACTTCACCACCCACCATCCACCCACCCTACCACCCTACTATATACCTTGCACATTAGCTTTAGTTCCCTAATCCTTAGACCGTGCTTTACCCTGCATGCATATGAGGATATAGCATCATTTGGCATGGAGGGGTGGATAGGCATCCATAGGATCTGGGTATTATATGGTATCATGCAGCTTCCATTATACATATCCATCTATAAATATATACATAGCCTATTTAAAAAAAAAAAGTATTTAGCAATGATCTAAAGGCTGAAACAAAAATACAATAAGTGTTTATGGATATTCAGCCACTGTTTTGAAGACTTTCCAGGCCACAGAAGCTTGATTCGCTCAGGCTTGGCTTAATTCGCTTGAGCATTGACAAGATAGATCAGAATCTCTCCTAACTAAGGACGTATTCTTGTACCTGAGTCACTAGTACAGGATTCGTTGGTTTGCTTCTACTTGAGAGCCTAAGTAATCCTAGTTTAAACTACACATATCAAGAAAGACCAGGTGAACATAAGATCCAACCCTAGTGTTCATTAAGGAATGTGGAGTCCTTACCTGTACGCGCAGGTAGACTTTTTATCCCAGACTTTAGTCTTGTGTCTAGGAGAAACTCTTTCCACCAAAAAGGTACTCTCCCACCAAAAATGTATGCTCCCCGAAATGAAGTTGTAAGAGATATACTGACACTTGTTTCAAAAAAAAAAAACATAGAGAAAGAAAATCTTTGCAAATAAGTCAGTATATCTTTCAAATGTCTATAAATTCTTCTCCCCAAAAAGTTTTTCAAGGCACGTCATAAATACCCTGTTTCTACCATATATTCCTTCAGCCACAAAAGCAACAAAATGGGAGTTGACTTTTCCGTCATCTTTTTAAGGGTCAATCCGAAGACATAAGCTGAAATTGGGACCAACCTGCACTTAAAAATTCGTGAAACCCTGGGCTTGAGTCTTAATGTTCATCTGGTCAGTCTTGATCCTTCACTATGCACAAACCATAATCTCTTAAGCTTTCGAGTAAGGTAAAACCCTCTAAGTCCTGGAAATCGTACTTAAGGTTTAAATATCAAGAGTCCAGGTTAGTCGAGAGATGGTCTATGTCATGTAAGACTTAAAGTACTGGTAATCTTCTCTGCAATTAGTTTTCACAATATCCAACAGATAAACACACCCATGTCGCCTCAGAAGAAAATCTTCAGCTTAAGATCATTTCTAAATACAATACAAAATATTTTGCTAGGGACTAGCAAAAGATAGGCACTGGGATATGATTGCACAGCAAAAATACACCAGTAATTATGCCATCTTGTAATATTTTCTAGCATTGCCATTGCATCTGATGTAGTTATAATTGCATTTGTAAATAGACGACTACATGCATTTATAGAGAGGGGAGGAGAGTGCGAATAATTGACCATCCATTCTACTACCATTAATTAACATCTTCATTAAGTGTGGCATTGCAATTTCACAATTTTCTCATTTTTTATTTACTTTGAATTTCTCGTGTAGCGTCAGGACAGGGAGCATGCGCGCCTCTTCACGCCTCACCTCCTGCCAACAGCATGGTAGGAGGTGCATTGCCAGCAGCATGGTGGTGGCATACCTCTTCCACTCTGAAACCCCTAGCCCTCTCCCTCGTGCGGGCATGCCCTTACACACACCTACAGTCACTTTCATCCACCGTCAGACCAACCTCCTCCCCTTTCCCTCTCCATACACAGTAGCTCTTCTTACTGAGAAGAGACACATTGTGGGCAGGAGAAAACCCACAGTGGTAGCAGACCACCACTGTGAGTTCCACCACCGCCCAGCTCCTTCGTGAGCAGGTGAGTGTGGTGGATTTACCTTTGGTTTTCATCACTGTTCACCTTCTCCGCCATTGACAGAGCTTCAAGCTCAGAAGCTCCAGTAGCACACAGGTCGGCCTGCAACAGCTGCCGGCCACCGCGCGTGCGCCTGCAGGCCCTGCGCACTCTCTTTCCTCGTGCACAGGCGCTTCCCAGGGCGCTCGCGCACGCGAAATCGACCGCTACCGGTCAGCAGACCGCGCGTGCACTGTAGCCGCGGTCAGCGCAACACTGTAGCCACCAGCTCGCTTCTCACTTAGCCAGTGGCTTTGGCGCTCTCTCTCCTCCATGTCACCTGCTCCAGCCGGCCTCCAGCATCTGCGCTCGCTCCCGCCCGCAACGCTGCGCGCTGCGCTCACCCGCACCAGCCCGCGCACGAAGACAGCGCAGGCGCTCCCTCCATCACCCCGTGCGTGCTCTCCCTCCTGCGCCCGCGCCTCCTCACGCATCAGACGACGGGGTTGCACAGCAAACGACTTATCTGCTGCGCTCCCCCTCCTCAGCCTGTGCACGCACACACGCCACTTGCACACACACACTTGTACACGCTCACACACACCCATATATATATATATATACATATCTATATATATATATCTATATATATACACATAGATTAGATATATATCTATATATCTACATATACATAGACCTACCCATATCCTTATATACACTTCACCACCCATACTGCCGTGCACTAGTCCCTCCACCACGTATCATATCGCGGGAATATCTACACCAGTTGCTAATATCCCCCGATATCCGCGCAAAGCAAGCGCCTCCAAACACACTCCCACACATCCACCCCACACCCCACGTAGCACCCCGTCCTGTCGGTTGCGTCTTACTAAACGTGGACCAACTTAACACTGTACTACACTCCATTTCCACTTCCACCTCCACCCCTACACACACACACACACACACACATATATATATATGTCCTCCTCGCGACTGCTGTCCTCCTCCTCGCGCCTGGGAACCGCGGCCTCCTGCGCGCCCTCCAGTGCTCTGCACGGGAAGTATCTGCTGACCTCCTGCCCTAGATGGGCAGTCCCTCCTGACGTGGCCCGGCTGGCCACACTGGTAGCAGAGGGGAACCCGACTCCCGCCCTCAGTGAGTCCCTACTGTCGGCTAGGTGGGGGTCCGGTGCTGGCGACTGGCCCCTGTCGAGGGCCCTCAAAGGCCACTGATGACCCTGCACAACGTGACGGCTCTCCTACGGACGCCACGTGTCTCCGTTGAGTTCTCCTAACACGCCTGGTGTGGCGGCGGAAATCTCGTTCCACCACTAACTCCCCTGTCGTACGCTCGGAAGGGGGAGGGGGTGGCGACGTGGGTGGAAGCTGAAATTCTTCTCGAACCACCTCTCGAATCAGTTGGACGAGGTCCCGAGACGATATACTCAGGAGAAGAGGAGGGGTAGTATGTATTCCAAGCCCGACACATCTGTCCCCCGAGCCCTAACCTCGGCCGCGCCTGCGGCCCACCCTCCTAGCTCCACGACGCGGCATCTCCTACAATGGAGACGTGAAACAAAATGAAAAGCATCAAAACAGACGGTACCTAACAAAACTTCTAAGAGCTCATGTCAAGAGATATGTTGTGGTGGCTACTCTAGCTATAAACATGTGAATTGGTTATTTTCCAGTCA